>CM042979.1:8963512-11463512 GCA_023678885.1 Pogostemon cablin
AAAAGGTTTAACTCTGAAGTCGTTGTCCACCACTCGATGGGAAAGTCGTATTGAAAGTGTTAAGGCAATAGTACTTCAAGCTCAACAAATTAGAGAAGCTTTACTTCAACTTGCAGATGAAACAAATGTTGATTCCAAAATAAGAAGTGAAGCTAAGTCTATAGCAACTTATGAACTCGGGAATTTTGAATTTCTAGTTGGTATTGTTATTTGGTATGACATATTAGGTAGAGTTAATATTGTCAGTAAAAGTTTGCAATCTGAAGACATGCTTATTGATATTTCCATACTCAAAGTCAATGGGTTAATCACCTCTTTTGAAGAATATAGAGAAAATGGATTCAACCAAGCTATGGATAAGGCAAAAAAGCTTGCTTTATCAATGGATATTGATTATGTTTTTCCTGAAAGAAGACAGATACGTAGAAAACGGTATTTCGATGAGCTTTCTGGTGAATCGTCTCAAATGCCTCATGAGTCTGCTGAGGAAACTTTTCGAATTCATTACTTTCTATACATAATTGATCAAACCCTTGGATCATTGAAGAAAAGATTTGAGCAGTATGAAGAATATGAAAATCTTTTTGGGTTTTTTTTACAGCTGATAAGTTAAATGCATTGGTCAATGATGATTTAAGGGCTCTTTGCAAGAACCTTGAGAATAAACTACTTGGAAAAGATGACACTGAAAATCATGTTTCAGATTTGGATGGAGATGACTTATATCAAGAGTTGAAGATGGTACAAAATATTCTACCGAATGATATCAAATCAGCTAGTGAAATACTAAACTTTTTGCATCGAATGAACTGTTTTCCCAATGCTTTCATTGCCTACAAGATATTGTTGACCATCCCAGTGACTGTTGCATCAGCAGAAAGAAGTTTTTCCAGATTGAAGTTGTTGAAATCTTACTTGAGATCAACTATGACCCAAACGAGATTAAATGCATTGTCTTTGATTTCGATTGAGAATGATTTTCTAGAGAAACTCAATTATGAAAAATTGATTGACGATTTTGCTGAAAAAACAGCTAGAAGGTCAATTTTTCATAGCTAGTTTCATATGAATTTTATAATAACTATTGAAACCTTTTTTATTTGATGAGTTATATCATTATCACGTATTATTATATGGCCACGTCTTTTATTATTTTATATTCAGTTATTATGTGTAATTGTATATTTATATTTATATTATTACTTTTTTACTTTGGAAAAAATAAGGGCCTAAAAATGATTTGGCACCGGGCCTCTCAAAATACAGAACCGGCCCTGGATAGGACAGAGGGAGCAATAATTATTGTGTGAATCCCATCTACCAAAAAGAAAAATATACTAAAATTTGTGTCCAAAATTTGTGAGACACTCAATATTTAGTAAAATGTAACTATATTTGTAGGATGGATAGATTATCAATTTTTCACCCACCGAAAATAAATTTAGAGATTAATAATACACTGAGATTATCGTTACCGATTAATTTTTCCAAATTAAACTTGTAACCCTCAATTAAATTGATAATTTAATAATCCATTTTGAATCATCCTCTTAGAAACCAAATTTCCTCATCATGAAATGCTGTGGTTCTAGACTTTATATAAAAAAATTATTCGATCTTCATGAATGAATGAAAAAAAAGTGTATTGCTAGAATTGGGTGATGTTTTGACATGTTGCCCATAAAATTGAGACAAGATTAATCAATTAAGGTAAGAGTAGTTATGCATTAACTTCAATGGTCAAAAGCAAATTGCAATTAAGAGGTGTGTTAATTTTTAATTTTGATGGGGACAAGACGTGATAATGGAGTGACGACAATAGGAGTGGGTAGTTATCATTGCCAATATAACATCATTATTTTGTTCCTATGGTAGTATATATTACGATTGAAAACATTTTTTTTAAATCAATTTAAATAAAGGAATTACTTGCGTGACCTTGGTCATCTATAACTCAAAACTTCATCCGTTGTTATATGTAATTAATCTTATTACTTTTTAAATAAATATTTTATTTGCCACATCATCCCGTTGTTTATCTTTAAATTTTGAGAATGATGCTGTTGAATATCTTTACTTTCTTAATTATTTCCCTCAACAAATATTAATATTTACGGATTTTGTTAAGATTTTTTATTTTTATATTTTTAATTTATTTAATATTTCATTACTCTATAAATATTTATATTTATAAAATTAAAAATAAAAATTTGTGGAACATTTAATTTTTGGGGATTACTTACGTGACCCAGGTCATCTATTGCCCTAATATCTACCGGTAGTATCGGTTAAATAATTTTTTTATTAATTATTGCTTTATTTCTACTGTCAACGTGTATATCTCCTAATTTCTGCTATCAACGTGTACATCTCTATTTGTTTAGTATACTTTTTTTTATTCTAATTTACATGATCTAAATAATAATAATAAAATTAGTTTAAAATAATATTTTTATATTAAATTAATTTTTTAATTTTTTTCCATTATTTTAAATTAAAATTTCATACGGATATGATTGATTTAGAAAATATAACATAAATATTTCAATTTAAGGTTTAAAATTAGTCTTTATTTTCTAAATTTAATTTTTAAATTATAATTTTTTCATTTTAAGATTTACAATAAATTTATTTTCTTATTTTAAATTATAAAAAAAAAAATTATACAATTTTAAACCAAATCATAGCATTAAATATAATTAGACTAATTATCCATTGAATCCGGTTGTACTGTAAACTCACTTTTAAAACTTATACATTTATAAATAAAAATGTATACATAAAAATGTATACGCTATTTAATAGTAAAAGGCAAATACTTGTGTGAGATCGTCTCACGTGAGGACTTACGTAAGACAGCCAGAAAGTAATAACTTTTACATAAAAAGTGATAATTAATTAATGAAAAGTGATAATATTATTTCATGAACAATTAATAGTATAAATAAAAAATGATAACATTTTATATCGAAATAATGTTTTATAGCGATAACTATTTTAAAATGCGATCTCATACAAGACCTACCCTTAATAAAAATCTATACATTTAGTTTATTTATTTTAATTTTTTTTATTTCGTTTAGGAAAAAATACTAATCAAAAGCTAAATTAATCCCATTCACTTAAAAGTAAAAAATATACTTCAATTATAAAAATAAATGATATAAATATGTTTAATTTAAATTATGTTTTTAGGCTAATACTATTATGCATCTGGGTGCACCACAGGATATAGTGCACCTACTTTCAGATCATATACAATTATGAACAAAAATATATACAATTATGAACAAAAATGTATACAATTTATTTGTTATTTTTTTAATAAAAAATTGAGTGTAAAAAAATATACAACTATTAAAAAATATATATACACTATTGAATAAAAAATTATACACATATGAATGCTAGTTTTTTTAATAAAAAATTGAGCGTGTAAAAAGTATACAATTATTAAGAAACATGTATACAAAATAGAATAAAAGGTTATACACATATGAGGGTGCAGTGAATATCAACTCATGTTTTTATTTTGGCAAAAGCTTGTGTGTGCCCGGGCACACGGGATCACATTTCGTATGCCTTTAAAATTTTGTGCTAAATTCTATACCCTTTAGTATTAAGATGCGTACCCTTCATTTTACAAGGCAAAAACTTGTGTGCGCACGGAAGCACACCCCGTGTGCCTTTAAAATTTTGTGTTAAATTGTATACCCTTTAGTATAAAGATGTATACCCTTTATTTTCTGAAGAAAAATAAAAAATATAAGTGTATACCTTTTAGAACAAAATGGTGTACCCTAATTAATTAAAGTGTATACCCTTTAAAATAAAATAATGTACCCTTATCCATAATATTAAATTCTAGAGGCGCGCGGCGTGCGCTCGGGCACACGCAAGCCTCACTCTTTTATTTTAGCATCTTTAATATACTAAATGAGAGTTTAATTTTAATGAGGTGTTGCCACCATAATTAATCTCAATTATTTTAAATTTTAATTAAAATTTAATGTAGATAAATATATATGTTATTTTAATATTTGAATATGATATTATCAAATCAAAATTAATTAAAAATTAATATAGATAAATACATACATTTACTTTAAGATTTAGAATTTTCCCTCCTACAGCTATAAATAAAACTCTTTATTAATTTGTTCTACACCTAATTTATTTATCATGACAAACAAAAGATTTCTTCAAATTCTAAGGATACTATGTAATTTTAATTTTTTTATTTTTTATCGTAATTAACTTTTTTTCATGGTTAATTTTATTTATTTTTTTAATTAATTTTTTTATGATTTTACTTTTAATTATATTTTTCTTACGATTTCTTTTATATTTTTAAATTAATTTTGTTAATTTTTTTTATTTCATCAAATTGATTTATATTGAATTAATTTTTTTATTAATAAACTTTATCATAAATTTTTTTCTTCAATCATTAAATTAGCATATTTAATATTTTTTGCTATTGATTTAATTATAGAACAACAATTATAACAAAATTTGAAAAACTAATTTAATATTTTTTAAAAATAATTTTAGTAAATCAATTTAATAATGAAATTAAGTTTTTATAAACGAAATTAAATTCACATTTGAGTGTATATAAATTGAATTTTACTCTTTAATACTCATTCCGGCCACTTGAAAGGTAACCATTTGCTGTTTGCACGTGGACAGTTCTAAGGTCTTTATTTATTTTTTGCACGTGGATTAAGGAGTATTATTATTATAGGTAAAGTGGGTAGTTGTATTAGAGGGAAGTGGTGGGTCATATTGTGTACTTTCTTTACTAAATAAAGGAAATTGATATCTTTGAAACAGAAGTGGACGCCAGGAATAGAGAAATAGATACCTTGTAAGTGGCCGGAGGGAGTATAAACTTATATAGAGTATATTAGATTATAATTAAATAAATAGTTATATTAAACTTGAAGTATTATTATTTTTAAATTGTTGAATAAATTATGATATTAGACTTAAATTATATTTTTTAAAATGGTAACTTTACAACACGTGTAATACATGAAATTCATACTAGTTTAATAAATGGCTAATTATAGTGTGCACCCAGGTGCACTCTAAGATAGGGTGCACCCATATACAAATATAAACAAAAATATATGAGCAAAAATGTGTACAATTTAATTGTTAATTTTTTTTAATGAAAAATTGAGTGCAAAAAAAATATACAATTATTAAAAAATATGTATACACTACTGAATAAAAATTTATACATATATGAATGTTAGTTTTTTTAATGAAAAACTTAGTGTGAAAAAAGTATACAATTATTACAAAACACGTATACAAAATAAAATAACATATATACAAAATAGAATAAAAAGTCATTAACATATGGGTGCACCTTTGCACCTGGGTGCACCCAATATACACTCTTAATATATTAAAGGAGATTTTTATTTTGATAAGGTGTCGTCTCTAAAATTATTCTAAATTATTTAAATTATTAATTAATCTCTAACATAGATAAATACATATATTAATTTTAAGATTTGAATATGAAAGAAATAAAATTAAAATAAATTATTATTTTTTTATATATTGTAAACGAATATCATCTTCAAAATTATTGTCAATTATTTTAATTGTTAATTAATTTTTAATGTCAATAAATACATGTATTAATAATTTAATAAAAAAATTATTACATGTATCGTGTTATTTAAGTTTTTTTAGTTTAAATTTTCAAAGTAATTTTAAATTAAAAACATCGTGAGTTCAAAAAAAATTAAAAACATCGTATTCTTTTTAAATATGAAAATATTCTTAAAAATGATTTATTGAATTAATTAATACAAATTATTTTAATTATTTTGATCATATATTCTGTAACCCACCTCCACACACGTAATAAAAGAAACGGATAATGACTTGCTAGCTAGATAGATAATTAATTTTTTAAAAATATTTTCCTCATCTAATAATAATACTTCAATCCAACCGTGATTACATGCTGGGTCATATAATACTCAGGTAACGCAAGAATCTTCCTTAATTTTTTTATGTAATACAACTTCTTATTAAAAAATTATTTTGTTATTTGTTGTTATTTTTAATAATTTATCTACAATATAGTTTAATTAGATAAATATAATTTCTTTTAAATCAAATATCACTTTTTATTATTAAGATTATTAATTTTTATTTGTATCACAAAATTTATTTCATTAAATAGCAAGACTTATATAAAATTAAAATTTTTCGTTAAAAATATAATTAATTTTTAAATAGATAATTAATTAAAAAATTAAAGATTTTTCATTAAAAATATTAATTAAAACCTTAAATAGATAATTAATTATATGATATAGGTAACCGACTATTCAAGTAATCTGCCGCTATTATATGTTTTTAATCTAACAATTCCTTTATTTTAGTGGATATCTAATGATAGTTGTGATTTTGGTCATATATGATATGACCGGTAAGAATCTGACTTAAATATTACAGTAAAATAATAAGATTGTTAAAACATATACTATACACTACTACGATTATTAGTTAAAATGCATTTCAGTTTAATTAATAAAGATAGATTTTTTTATATTATTATTGAAAATTATATCCAATTAAAACATCAATAGTATTACTGTAATAAATATTCATTGACTAAGAAATTAATTACTATTTAATTTTAAATTTTGGATTATTAATTTTTATATTAAAAGATATTTAATTTAAGAGCAAATTATTTCTTGTATTTTAGTGTACACACCTTTATATTACTTTTTAATTAAATCGTACACGACATACTACTCTTCAGTCTTTAGAGATGAAATACTAATGAAAACTATTATTACTCATTTTCAAATTCTTATTTATGAGGTGAATTTTTGCACATTCTTATTAAAATAAGTTATAGACTTAAAAAAAATATTTTTTACCGACGAAATACTTTATTGGTAAAACCTTAAGTTCATTATTAAATTGATTTATTTATGGATTAATAATAAAATTCGTTAATAATTTTTCGTTAGGGAAGTGATGGTTGATAAAATTTTAGTACAGAAATCTCAATTTCATTAGTAAATAATTCCGTTGTAATAATTACATTGACAATTTATATAATAATTATGTTGGAAATTTATATATATAATGATTATGATGGAAAATAGCAATGCCGTTGGTACAATCATAAATAAATCCATTAATATTCCGTTGATAAAAGAAAATTGTAATTTTATTGGCAATTCGTTGATAAATTCATTTACTTAAGAAAAGCTTTTTTTTATAGATTATTGAAAAGATATTATTTCATGTATTAAATCATAAAATTTAAATATACCGTGGAATGTAGCTCACACAAAAACAACACTAATTTAAATAATAAATATGTTATTTTATGGTCCGGATCTACATGAAACTTTGGCATATTTAATAGCGTATGTAAGATTAATTAATTAAATTAGAAGAAAGGACAGAGTATAAAGGCCAAATGAAACAGTAAGTACAAAAAGAGTAAATGACCAAATGATAAAATTACAAATACGTGATCCATAAATAAGCATCTTTATGTATCCATATCATGTGATATAGCAAATAAAGTAGTAGTATTTTTGCTTTAATAATGTTTTTTTGAGATTTTATTTCCCTATATCTTTTGAGAGGAAAAGAAAAGGCAACATTGTCTTTTAAGGCTAGCTTTGTTCATTATTATTGGAATTGTGTAAAGCTACTATTTTTCTAATGAAAATGTGCCATAAGTACCATATAATTAATAATATGTCGTATTTCAATGTTAATAAAGATGGATATACATCAATTTCGTTGAAGTAAAAAAATAAGGTCAAGAAAATTGGAGTGCAGTTCCAAAGATCTCTGAAATATTTACCAGATTTCAATCCTAGAGAAAGTACAAAACATTGAAAATAATCGTGTGGATTGGGTGTATTTTTGGCATTTTAATTTTATCAAAATTAATTTTTAGTATATAAAAAATTGCTTTTTTAGTATAATGAACTATTATACTTTTGAATAAAAAAATATTTATGAAATTTTGATGTGGTGTGATTTTATATATTTTTATTGAAATGAGTATATATAATTTTTCATTCAAAAAAATAATCTTCCATCTATCTAAAGAGTAATTATTTTACGTATTAATAATTAATTTTATAAAATTTGAACGTATGGTAAACCAACTTTTACTGTAAACTCTCTAAATAAACTCCCTCGTTCTATCTTTTACCCATAATACTCATTTCATTATTTCATGAAATTAGGAAATGAATGCTATTGGTAAAAGTCAAATATAAGTTGGGTTCGATTTCTCTCTCTATCATGAAATTAGATCATTATAAGTGTAATTAAACATAATACCTTTTTATATAAGGTTTAAAATAAATAACTTTGGTGAGATTGTACCCTCAAATTAAACTATAAGCAATAGACTGAAGATCGATCCACGCTTTATAATTATTGAGTATGGGTCTTTAAAAGGTCTGAAATGAATTTCATATTTCTATGATACTCAATATTGTATTAGTAGTAGTAGTTAGAAACTTAGTACTGTTAGATGATCATGTTTAAAAATTCGAGTCTTTTTTTTAAGAAATTATTTTTTATAAATAATATAAATATTCACATAATTTAAACATGGAGTTTTTATAATACAGGACCTGAAAGATAGATAAACTATCAATTAGGGATTCGAAAATTTTTTGCTATCAATTCAGAACCTGAAAAATGTGAAATTATCAAGCAAAAATCTTTCAGGTCTCTTATTGATAGTTTACGTATCTTTCAAGTACTGTTGTAACAACAAAATTTGTATTTATTAAAATAATAAACACAAAAGATATTACAATGATAATCCGAGATGGATTAAACTTGAGAATTTAAGTAAACAGTTTCTAGCTATCCTCTGATTCCTCTCTTGAGTTGCTCTCTTGAGTTGACTTCTTTGACTTTATCAACTTTCTGAGCCGGATCTTTAGATGAAGCTTGTCCGTGCTCGGGGTTGACTTGAAGCTTTAAAATATTTATCCGGAGGCGTCGAGCCTTTGTTCGGATAAAACGTTGACTTGAAGATTTGTTGTGAAGAATGCTGTTCAATTTGGTAGAACGTTGACTTCACGGAGACTGCTGGATGAATTTGATATGAAGAACGCCGGATCGGAGGGGCTTAGAATCTTGATCTCTGATCGGAGGCGGTTGGATGGAAAAACGCCGGATCGGAGGGGCTTAGAACCTTGATCTCTGATCGGAGGCGGTTGGATGGAAGAACGCCGGATCAGAGGGGCTTAGAACCTTGATCTCTGATCGGAGGCGGTTGGATGGAAGAACTCCGGATCGGAGGGGCTTAGAACCTTGATCTCTGATCGCAGACCGTTCTTGACTTGAAGATGCTTGAAGATCTTAAGTCTTGACTTGAAGATGCTTGAAGATCTTAAGTCTTGACTTGAAGATGCTTGAAGATCTCAAGGGAGCACTGCTCGTATTCTTGATCTCTTCAGAAGCGCGTCTTCAGATGTTTTTGGTGTGTCTGGAATGAGGACTGAAGACCCTTATTTATATGTAGAGAAAATAACTACTTAAGAGATATTTTCTCCTTTAAAAGATATGTTGGGCTTATCTCCTTTAATTAAGCCTGCTGGATTGGATAAGGCTCAATTATCAATTATTTATTCATTTATTTTAGGAATTAATTTATTTAAATTTCTTAATAAATAATTAATTGATAATTACTGCATTAATTTGCCATATATTTTATTTAATAGGTAATAAAATTCAGGTGCCTACAAATGCCCCCTCGCATTTTGTTCACGGACGCCTTTGTGTTGAAGTGAACAAATTGCGACACTCCATTATTGATCAACATGACTGAATTTTATTGCTTGCCTCAGCACCTTGATACGAATAGCCTGAATTATGACTGAACTTAGCAGAGTGCTAAGTTGCCTACGTACCTCTTCACAGAGAATCAAGTCATAACGTAGTTCAAAGGGACATGATTTGGTTTGAATGGGGGTACCGTACACAGTTTATACTCATACGGGTCAGGAGTAACATGCAGTTTATGCTCGTGCGTTAAAGAGCTTTGAACTTGAACTTGCTGACAATTTATACTCATATCAAGGAGTCTTCAATTTGAATTTGTAGACAGTTTATACTCTTCCCGAGGAGTCTTGAGCTTGAATTTTGCTGACAATTTATACTCATATCAAGGAGTATAGAGAGTTTCGTCTCTTCTCAAGGAGATTTGATTTGAGTTAAACAGTTTATACTAATATCAAGGAGTGTAAAATATAGAGAGTTTCGTCTCTTCTCAAGGAGATTTGATTTGAGTTTGATAGTTTAGACTCGTATCAAGGAGCGTAAAATATAGAGAGTTTCGTCTCTTCTCAAGGAGATTTGATTTGAGTTTGATAGTTTAGGCTCGTATCAAAAGAGCATAACATACAGAGAGTTTCGTCTCTTCTCAAGGAGATTAGATTTAAGTTAGATAGTTTTAACTCATATCAAGGAGCATAATGTGGACAGTTTTTGCTCGTGTCGGGAAGCATTGCTTGAGAAATTTTAGATAGTTTTAACTCGTATCAAGGAGTATAACATGTGGACAGTTTATGCTCGTGTCGAGGAGCATTGCTTGAGAAATTTTAGATAGTTTTAACTCGTATCAAGGAGTATAACATGTGGACAGTTTATGCTCGTGTCGAGGAGCATTGCTTGAGAAATTTTAGATAGTTTTAACTCGTAATAAGGAGTATAACATGTGGACAGTTTATGCTCGTGTCGAGGAGCATTGACTTTGTTAATAGTTCATTGCCCCCAATCATCGGGTGCATTAATTTCTCTTACTTTAACTTCATTTCTTTGAATCTTTATTGACACCGGCTTCTTTGAATGTGATTCCTCCTCGAGAGGTTCATCAAGTGAAATGTCTTCAAATTCATAAGAGTTGTTGCTTGGCAATTCGAAATGACTTGATGTCATACTTAACTCCATATCATGAGCTCTTGTAGCTAGTTCTTCAAAAGTCTTTGGTTGAATCCCTTGAAGGATGTATCGCAGACTCCATTGCATCCCTTGAATGCAAATATTGATGGCAGAGACTTCAGAAAATTGATCTTTGCAATTCAAGCTTAGATTTCTCCATCGATTAATATAATCGATTACTGGCTCTTCTTTCCACTGGCAAGTGTTAGTCAATTCGATCATACTAACAGTCCTTCGAGTGCTGTAGAAGCTATTGAGAAACTCTTTTTCCATTTGCCCCCAACTGTCGATGGAGTTAGCTTCCAATTCGATATACCAATCAAAGGCATTTCCTTTCAGCGAGCGGACAAATTGTTTGAGCATATGATCATCAAAGGTTCCAGCATCGTTGCATGTCTCGACGAAATGCGCTATATGTTGCCTTGGATTGCCTCTGCCATCGAATTGTTGAAAGTTAGGAGGTTGGTAGTCAATTGGCATCTTCAAACTGTCAACTCTCTTTGTATATGGTTTTTTATAGGCAACAGAAGAATTTGAGCTTTCTTTAAATTTGTCTTTTATTGTCTCTAGTACGATGCTCTTCAATTGGTTCATAGGGAGCATTCCGTCAGCAGAAATTTGTATATGTTCTTCAACTGGCTTCTTTTCAGAAAGATGATGTTTCGAAGAGTCTTCCTCCTCGTCTTTACCTTCAACTTGCTTATCATCTGCATGGCTTGTCTGTGCTATCTCCATCTTTTCCATCAGTTTGGATATCAACAGACCTTGTTCTTGGCTTTGTTTAGTGAGTGTAGCAACGGACTGAGTCAAACTTGCCAGTTGTTCTTCGACAGACGAAGCATTTGTTGCCATGGCAGAGGCTATGGGTGAGTCATACGCTGAATTTTCTATGGATTGAAGAGTTTGGATGTTAGAGTCACCTTCACTATCTTTGTCGTTGTGCATTGGCTTATCGAGAAAGATCTCCTCCACAAGGTTTGTCATAGAGGAGCCTTCAGATATACTTCTTGTAACGACTTCGACATCTTTAGTCTGCAACTCTGAAAGCTTTGAGGCAGTGGATCTTCTTATTGCAATCTTGATTGGAGTTGTCCTTTGAATCTTCACAGTCTGCAGCTCTGAAGGCTTTAAGACAGGAGACCTTCTTATTGCAATTCTGAGAGGAGCCATACTTTGTATCTTTGAACTTTTAAAGAGAAGAGATGAGAGGTCGAAACTGTTCCACTGGGCGTGCCAAAATTTGTAACAACAAAATTTGTATTTATTAAAATAATAAACACAAAAGATATTACAATGATAATCCGAGATGGATTAAACTTGAGAATTTAAGTAAACAGTGTCTAGCTATCCTCTGATTCCTCTCTTGAGTTGCTCTCTTGAGTTGACTTCTTTGACTTTATCAACTTTCTGAGCCGAATCTTTAGATGAAGCTTGTCCGTGCTCGGGGTTGACTTGAAGCTTTAAAATATTTATCCGGAGGCGTCGAGCCTTTGTTCGGATAAAACGTTGACTTGAAGATTTGTTGTGAAGAATGCTGTTCAATTTGGTAGAACGTTGACTTCACGGAGACTGTTGGATGAATTTGATATGAAGAACGCCGGATCGGAGGGGCTTAGAATCTTGATCTCTGATCGGAGGCGGTTGGATGGAAAAACGCCGGATCGGAGGGGCTTAGAACCTTGATCTCTGATCGGAGGCGGTTGGATGGAAGAACGCCGGATCAGAGGGGCTTAGAACCTTGATCTCTGATCGGAGGCGGTTGGATGGAAGAACTCCGGATCGGAGGGGCTTAGAACCTTGATCTCTGATCGCAGACCGTTCTTGACTTGAAGATGCTTGAAGATCTTAAGTCTTGACTTGAAGATGCTTGAAGATCTCAAGGGAGCACTGCTCGTATTCTTGATCTCTTCAGAAGCGCGTCTTCAGATGTTTTTGGTGTGTCTGGAATGAGGACTGAAGACCCTTATTTATATGTAGAGAAAATAACTACTTAAGAGATATTTTCTCCTTTAAAATATATGTTGGGCTTATCTCCTTTAATTAAGCCTGCTGGATTGGATAAGGCTCAATTATCAATTATTTATTCATTTATTTTAGGAATTAATTTATTTAAATTTCTTAATAAATAATTAATTGATAATTACTGCATTAATTTGCCATATATTTTATTTAATAGGTAATAAAATTCAGGTGCCTACAACTGTCACGAAGATATTTCTTATTTTCATTCTTTTTCAAGATTTTATATATACTCATACATTATCTTCCCAAACTAAAAAGAATGTTAAACCAGCATAAAGAAAGTCTCATATGGAATGTAAAAGTAGATTGAATTTTCCAAGGCAAGATGGTAAAAGGTCTTATTATTCTCTGAATATTTCATAGTGAAAGCAACAGCTCAAGCAAGGTTTTCTTTCTTGGTAGAAATGATTAGTTTACATACTAAAATTTTTAAAAAATGTTATTCTTGAATGAAATAATTACCATCCCCAGTTGTCACATGCATCATTTTCTGGTAAGGTAAATTAATAATTTGAAAAGATGCTTTTTGGTGTGGAATACACTTCTTCTTGGGACTGTAACAACCCATGGAAAGTGTTTTATCACTTTCTTTGTTGATTTTAGTTCTCAAGCTTTTTCACAAGACTATAAGGTTGAAGGGGGACTACAATTGCACTCTGCAAATTTTTCAGAAGCATTCTTGACCCCCCCCCCCCCCCCCCCCCCCCAAATTGCACTTGCAACCTTTTACTTGAATGTTTTTTTTCAATGTTTGCATCCACTTCAATGTTTTTTTATCAAATTAAATATAAATATCTAATATAGTGCAATCAAATTATGTTGTTTTATCCAAATTTCAAATCTATTACCACTTGTAATTATGAGTAAATATAGCATTAAGTTTTGGAAGGATAAACACTTGTATAATTCCATGACATTGACATCCCTGTCTGATTTAGACCCATGTCTTCTAACATCAGAATTTACAATTGACAATCAACTCCCATCTCATCTAAACATCACATTTCACAATGAAGTTACACTTACACACAAAATCTCCAAAACGACAAAAGCTAATACAATGATGACAACAAAAGAACACACACACACCCCTTTCTCACCTTTATAAACTGCCCCCCTTTCTCCATTCCACTTAACTTCCCCCCCTTGTTTATCTTCCTTTGGTGTAACCCCCTGAAGTTGAATTACATGGAAGCCATTGTAAAGATTGTAGCTTTTGCTTTATTAGCACAACTCTGCCTTTCCACAAAGTGGGATATTGCTTCCCTGTCAGCTGCTGACAGAATCTCTCTCTTACCTGGCCAACCCCAAGTCAACTTCCACCACTTCTCTGGTTATGTATCTGTGGATCAAAAGGAGGACAGAGCCCTCTTTTACTACTTTGTTGAAGCTGAGATTGATCCACCTTCTAAGCCTCTTGTTCTCTGGTTAAATGGAGGTTAATCTCTCTCCACATTTGAATTCATCAATTGGGGTTTCACTTTCTTGGAGTGTGTTGATTGATTGTTTATTTGCAGGGCCTGGCTGTTCATCATTTGGGGTTGGTGCATTTTCTGAAAATGGACCATTTAGACCCAGTGGGAATGGGCTTGTCAAGAATGAATATAGCTGGAACATGGGTATTTTGTGGAATCTTGAAATGTTGTTAATTTTTTCTTCTTCAATGTATCTTTTTTGAATCTTGAAAGTGCCACCATTGGTTTGCAGAAGCAAATATCTTGTATTTGGAGTCACCAATTGGTGTGGGATTTTCTTATTCTGCAAATTCTTCCTCTTATGAAGGTGTAGATGACAAGATTACAGGTATGCATCTCCTTTTAAGAGTTCAAGAATTTTTTACAACAAGTGCATTTCTGTTTCTGATGTTTTATATTTTCAGTAAGGAAGCATTTTTTAAAATCCAAGAATCACTGAACCATTTCTTTTTGTTTTTGTATCTGCATTTTTAAACTGTGTGTAGAAAATTATAAAAACTATAATGACAAGTATATTCTTTCTCATGTTTTTTATTGTATACTATATTCTTATGATTCTGAAATTAATCATATGTTGCATCACCATTCTATGCTGTAGCCCGGGATAACTTGGTGTTCTTGCAAAACTGGTTCCTTAAGTTTCCACAGTATAAAGACAGAATATTGTATATCACTGGGGAGAGCTATGCTGGTAAGTTGAGAGAGGATAGAGGAGAGAGAGAGAAAGTGTTGGATAAAAATGTGTAATAAGTTTTGTTTTTCCATAGGACACTACATTCCTCAGCTAGCAGAGCTGATGCTGGAATTCAACAAGAAAGAGAAGATGTTCAACTTGAAAGGAATTGCAGTGAGTTTCTTTTTACTCTTGATGACAACATTTTATGATTCAAATTCTAATATGAAATTCAATTCAATTCCAACATAAGGTTATGTGGAGAGGGATTAAAAAATTACCCCCATTACCTTGTGAGACTAAACAATTCTTGTTGCTGATTCTCTCTCCTCACTCTTAATCTTATTATATGTTGTTACTGCAGCTTGGAAATCCAGTACTAGAATTTGCAACTGATTTTAACTCAAGGGCTGAGTTTTTTTGGTCTCATGGACTAATATCAGATACAACATACACAATGTTCACTTCTGCTTGCAATTATTCAAGATATGTGAGTGAATACTACAGAGCTTCTCTGTCTCCAATCTGTTCCAAGGTCATGAACCTTGTCACTACAGAAACCAGCAAATTCGTTGACAAATACGACGTCACTCTCGATGTTTGCATCTCCTCCGTGCTAGCTCAGTCCAAACGCCTTGCTCCTCAGGTAATTGATCACGTTGTATTGCATTATGTTAAATGACCACCTCATTTAAAAACTTAAGTTAGTAGAGAGGTGAATCGTTTAATACTTAATCAAGTCACTCTAACACATTACATTGCAGTAGCCTGTCTTAATTGATGCTAACCGTGTCCTAGCTAATTTGCAGCAAGTCACTGAGAAGATCGACGTGTGTGTGGAGGACAAGACCGTGAACTACTTGAACAGACGGGACGTCCGTGAGGCTCTCCATGCTCGTCTCGTGGGAGTCGGACGTTGGCTTGTTTGCAGCAAGTAAATCTTGAATTTTTTTCTCTTGTTGTTCCATAACGCAAGTGTTTGACAGATCAGATCATTTTTGTTTCAGTATTTTGGATTATGAGCTGCTTGATCTAGAGAAGCCTACCATCAACATTGTTGGTAGAATAATCAAGGCAGGTATCCCAGTGCTAGTGTATAGTGGAGATCAAGATTCAGTCATACCCTTAACCGGCAGTCGAAAACTGGTTCACCGTCTAGCACGACAGCTCCGATTGCCTACCACTACGCCTTACAGAGTCTGGTTCTCCGGAATGCAGGTATAGAAATTGCCATGACAAACATCTTAGCTCTGGTCACCTCGTCTAAAAGTTTAAGCTATATTTGGATATTTTCAGGTGGGCGGATGGACTCAGGTGTACGGAGACATCCTGTCGTTCGCCACCATACGAGGGGCATCGCACGAAGCCCCGTTTTCGCAGCCGGAGAGGTCTCTAGTGCTGTTCAGGGCATTTTTGCAAGGCAAGCCACTGCCTCAACAATTTTAAGACATCTACACTACCTAATTGTAAGTAAATGTGAAGGTGATAAGAAATTGCATTTGTTCGTGTTTGGATTGTCTGGAAATCAGAAAATTTTGTAAGAATTCTACTTGTGGATTTGTGAATTTTCATTTGCATAGTTGATGCACTCAAATTGTTTCATCATACTATAAATTAGGCAGCCATATATAACGAGGATGAAGTCCATTTTATGTTGGAGCTATTCATTATCATTAAGTTTTAGAGGTTGTAATTCGTAAATGAAATAATTATTCAGATCATTTATAATTTGAGTACGATTCAATAAGAAAATACTCTCTGTACCAACCAAATGAAAGTTTTTTTTTTCACGTGAATTAAGGAGTATTATTACTACATGTGTTGTGTACATGTGTTGTGTAGTATGTAGTAGTTGTATTAGTGAGAATGTAGGCCCATATTTTAATTTTATTAGTGGGTGTGTGTGGATCTATGTGTGTAAAAAATAAAAAGAAATTTTTTGAGTGGACGCCAAAATGAAGAAAAAAAAAAGAAAACTCCTTAGATGGGACGAAAGAGTATATTCTAATTATATTTCCCATTAAATTAATTAATTTATAATTAGATAAGTTTAAATTATTTATTTATAAAAAATAATATCAAGGAGAATATTTATCACCAGATTTGATGAAATAGATATTATTAATGAAAAAGAATATTAACATGGAGCTTCGAGAGTGGATCAAATATATTTTCGCATATTTCAAGGACGTGATTGATTCATTGTTAAATACTCTTCCGTCCACGGCCAGAATAGTTTTTGCATTTTGGCACGTGGATTAAGGAGTATTATTATTTAATGTGTAGTTGTATTAGTGAGAGTGTGGGTTCCATATTTTAATTGTATTAGTGGGCGTGTGTGGGTCCCATGTATGTAAAAAATGAAAGTAGACTCTTTGAGTGAGACGTCCAAAATAGAAAAAAGAAATTCTTTGGATGGGATGGAGATAATAACTAAGAAAATCACATGACCTGGACAAAGACTTGAATGGTATCGTTTCACGTATTCCATCACATGATCCAATTTGGAGAAAGACTTGGATGAGAACGTTTTTCGCATCTCATCCCATGAAACGGGTAGGCGTCATCCAATGGGCAATTAGAATGCGCTCAACCCAATTGCAATTAGAAGGCGCACTTTTAATTAATACTAGATATTTAACACATGCGTTGCACGTCGTCTGCACGTTTCGCTCTGTAATATTTCTTTTGCATTCGTCTGCACGTTTCGCTCTGTAATATTTCTTTTGCATTATTTTTTACGATAAAATGTTGAGTTACTTATTTAAATGTTTTATTCATGAATGAACCACACGCTGCTTAGAGTTCCTATTTTTTAAGGCTGAGCTTCAATGTGTTATTTCCCAACAGGCTGTCGAAAACCAAAGATTCCTTTATTTCGTTACTACAAAGAATAATTAAGAGAGAAAAAAAAAAAGATATGAGGCAGAGTGCTTGTTGAATGTATTAAACATATGTTGTTTTGAGCTTACTGATTCAAATGTTGGTCGGCAGTGATGCAATTCATAGTACAAAGCAAGTGTATATCGTCTGCCACTAAAATCTCATACTATTAAATGAAATTAATTGTGCAAACATGTACTGTAAAAGACAGACATAAAAGGATTGAATAAGTAAATATTAGGTGTTTTCTCTGTAATCCGAGCATGTCATCATAAGCTCTAAAAGAGCATTTTTAAGCCCATAAGAGGGGATACTTCTTAATTCTTATCCTTGGCGCTGAGCAGACTTCATAAACAGTGGATAGAGGATCAAAAATCTTCAAAAGAAATAGAACAGCAGCAGAGCAATTTAAATAATTAATAACAATAAAATGAGAGAATACCAACAGTAAAACCAACATTTTTGTATGTCAGTCATGAATCATGATAATATAAGATTATAAAAATTGAGTACGATTAAAAAAAATTGGACATATTAAACAAATTGATTACCACTCACAAAAGTACCTGAAACAAAGAGTCATAGTAGGAGCTTAAGAAATTCAAAAATGAGTTGCGGCAATAAAAGTAAAAGAGTAATCTAGCTAGAGAAAAGATTTGTGATGCAAATTCAAATATAAATATTTAGATGACAAATAATACCGAGGTCTTAATTTAAGCCTGACAGTCTAGTATATCTTAAATTGAGTTTTATTTTTTAAATTGATATGAATTAAAAGTATGGTATATACTTCTTTCGTCTTAAGTATCTCTTCAGTTATTTGAGTGCATAGACATTTGAAAAAGTGACCTTGTTAGATAAAAATATTTAAGCTTCGACAACACAAAGAACTTTTAGAAAGATTAGAATGCTTGTATATCCATCCACAAAAAGATGATGGAGCAATTATACAAAAAAATAGGACTATAGGTAATGAATGTCAAAAGTCAATAGAAAAGAACAGAAGCCAAAACTATAAAACAAAAAGGGATGAGTACATACTTTACCACCAGCTGATCCAAGCGGTTGATGGATCATCACTCTTGCATTTGACATGTAGAACCTTTTCCCTTTAGTCCCAGAGGCTAGGAGGAAAGCACCCATGGATGCAGCAAGAGCCACACAAATGGTTGATACATCGGCCTAGCACAATTTCATGGCTTCATATATACGTGGAGCAATTAATGGAAATTATTTCACTGATTCAGTAGGTAATTCAAGAGCAAGGAGTCAAGATTTTTCAGATGGGAAACTAAGGGATTTCTTCATGCATTTAAAATTGGGTTCGTATGCAAATGATTGGAACTTAGATAAAAAGTACAACTAAAGGCATATAAAGGTCAAGAATTAGTTTTTCGTAATTTCATGAAAAAACATAGGCAACATGCACTATTTCTGGTCCTGAGATCAATTGATTAAATTCCGGTAAACCAAATTTAATGCTAACAGCATGATGACTTGAATAAAGAGAGCTGGTGAGGCAGTGGTAGCTACGTGATTGATTGTTGATATTATATATCGTCTCAAGTCATTAAAAATCAAGCTGTGCATAAAACCAAAAAGCAAAAATCCAGAAATATTTAGAACATAGTCAAGGATAGAGTATCATAAGTGATCTAACTAACTCGTTTCAACAAAGTGTAAGCGTCATAAGTGTCGTACGATTTTTTCTGGTCTTCGGAATCGAGTAGCAACAGCTGACTTGTGACAAACTCCATAGTCATTCCATTTATCTATTCATTATAAATTCGTGAGAAAGAACAAAATAAAAAATGTGTAAGCCTATTCAATAGACCCCATAAACTCTTTAGCTGATAGGATGAAGTATGAATGCAAAAATTGAAAAGAGCTGAATATGACATGGAACACAAAATCCATTTCCAATCACGGAATTAGAAAAATCGGAAATAGGGAAACCTGGGAACCCAAGAAGATAATTTGCTGTAGAAGCAGCATGTTGGTGGTGTCAAGCTCTTCGAATCTCGTAAGCCATTATTGACAACACTTCTATTGACACCAGCATTGTTGGCTATCAATTTCATTGGATAACTCAAAGCTCTTTTCACTACGTCTGCTCCAACCTGCAAGCCTGCAAGAGGTTATCCAGCCGAATAGAACTGTTAAAATAAAGTTTGGAAAGAGAAGTTTACGCCTTACACAAAATCAATAATCACTTTAAAATGTTTTACCATCCAATTTAACTTCCTAGATAGCATCAACTTTGGACGCAAGCCTCAATAATGTGCATCAACTTTGGACGCAAGCCTCAATAATGTACATCCACCTCTACAATTCCTTCCTCAACAACTGCCTCAAAACAGTAAGAATTTTATTAGTAACACCACGTCCCTTCACCAGCAACTAAAAGAAGATAATTGTTTAAGAGCTTGAACTCGTAGCACACCTTAGTTGCATTGAGAGCATCTTCTACTCTAAGCTTCTTATCCTTCAGCTCTGTTTTAGTTTGTGCACCAACCTTCAGGTTTCAATTTTCAAAGAGTCAATGTTTTTGCAACAATATATGCACACTAAATACAACTTGAAAACTGAAGAAACACTAAATTACCTGAATTACAGCAACACTTCCAGATAGCTTTGCAATTCTTTCGTTTAGTTTTTCCTTTTCATAATCTTGTTCAGTCGCTTGCTCAAAGTGATGCATCACTCTAGAGCTTCCAAATTTAAACTTATTAAAAGCAAAAATAAAAAAATGAAAGCAAAGTATAGAGAAAAACCTGCCCTGAACTCTTCCATCATATGTGAAAGTGATCCCAATTGTAATCTAATCTCCTCCTCGTTCAATATTAACCCTACCATTCTGCTTCTTCATTGTAATGAACTAAAAATAGAAGTAGAGATAATTAAGGCCCTATATTTGTTGTGTACCAAAGCAAAATTAAAATGAGCTTAGATAGCTTGCTTCAATCTCATATTCACAATACTGATTCGTAATTCCGAAAAGCAAACAAAATTGATGCTAATTGTACAATGATATACTAATTAAGAAGCAATTCAATTAAACCTTTTTTCATGCAAAAGAAGGACACATACCTTGCAATTAAAACTCCAGTAACAACGGGTTCCAAAGTCGAGTAAGTCGACCACGCCTCCCTCTTAAGAATCATCAAGTATGCAAAATACCACAGCGAAAAATAAAGTTGTGGAGAAGGGCGTACCCTGAATCCAATAGAAGGAAGCAGGTTTACTGAATCATGAGATTAGATCCTTGGATATCAAAATGTAACATCTTTTTTTTGATCGAAATGTAACATCTCTACAAGGAAGATTAGTAGAAGAATATGCTTCGCCCTCAAACCCTCGACAACCTTCGGTCGATCCCTTTTTCTGGAATTCCGTCTAGCAAAACGACCCCTCTGTTCACCAGAAGAACCACCACCACCACTACTGCTGTGGAAATCGAGGCATCAACTTCGAGAGGAATGTGGGTTTTTTCGAGAAACAGCACAGACGGGAGCGCCTCCGTAAAGCAGAGGCAGGAGGTTGGCGCCTGACGCCTCTTCTGCAACTGGATTTGAAGGCGGATGTAGCCATTTTCATGGGATTCCGTAAGAAAAGTCTCCCTCAATCCTAATGAAGAAGGAAATGAAATCTTGTGGATTTGCAGCATCGAAGGTCAAAAGGCAATCGTCACTCTCTTAAAACTGATAAAAATGCATCGTTTCAGATTGTTTAAACTAATAAGCTATACTCAAGCTAACGTTACTCTAATTAATTATTAATTATTAATTAAGAAAAGATTATTACTCCATTAACTAAAACTAAGGCCAAGGGTGTAAAAGGGAAAATAGTAGACGATAATTTGGGAATAAAATGTTTTACAAATGCATGGCTCTTTTAATATATTAGGATTAGGATAGGATATACACAGCGCATCAGTACGTTGAATGCTTCCTTAATTAATGTGTGTGTGTGTTTTTTTTTTTAATTATCCTTTTTTATAATAATTTTATAATTAACCTAGATTTTTATTATATTATTATTTAAATTTCAAATTTAATATTTTTTTATTAGCAATATTCATATATTTTTTCACACATGATCTCTCTCGTCTCTTATATTAATGAAATTTTGAATAATCATTTTCTATTTTTACAATTAGTATACTGTATTAAATAAAAAGTGATAGTATTTTTAATAAAAGGTTAAATGAGATCAAAAAAAGTGATAATATATTTTGCAAAAGAGTTGATATCCGGTGTATCCGAATGCAAGTGTACATCCATATGTGTATAATATTTTATTCTATACTCGTATACATGTTCTTAATAATTGTATATTTTTTTGACATTTAGTTTTTCATTAAAAAAACTAGCATCCATATGTGTATAACTTTTTATTTAATTGTGTATACATATTTTTTAATAATTGTATTTTTTTAATTCAATTTTTCATTAAAAAACTAACAAAAAATTCACTAACAAAATGTATACATTTTTGTTCATAATTGTATATGTTTTTGTTCATAATTATATACGTTTCTAAAGGTGGGTGCACCATATCCTGGGGTACCAGGTGCACAGTAGTATTAGCCTAAACACCCATTGTCACATTTCTCGAATCCAAATCAACCAGAAAAAATAAAATAGATTGATCCCCTTTTGCATTTTGATCCATCTGTGGCTGAATAGTCTCTTGGAAAGAGGCTGATCTATCTATCTCAGGTGCTATTACACCTTGATCAACATACAAAAATCTTGTATCTTTAAACTCATCTAATATTTCTAGCAAAATTACAAGAATAAGTAATATGCTTGTTTTTTTTTGTTGTACCCATGGAATCAACCAACTAACCTAAAGAGATTCATTTAACTATTACAAGTAGTATGTTGTCAAGTTTCTATAAAGTTGGGAGATTAATAAGAAAGTATAAAGTTGGGAGATTAATAACCCTCAAGGGCTACCTTATGAATAGGTTTTGAAAGTTGAAACAACATATGATTCAATTAAAAAAAACCAGTTGACATATGATGCAAAGTCTGAGTTGAGAGAAGATGGTTCCCGTTTCTGCAATGGGTAGCGAACTTGCAAGAAGTGGCTTAAAGCAGGGCAGAGGCAGTGTTCTTCGCAACGGCCGGATGATGGCGCGTTTTCTACCAAGGTACTGGTGGCTGGAAAAACTCGGGTGATAATGGCGTCAAACCGAGCTGTAGTCGGTGCTCGGTTGAGCGATGGATGGTGGAAAATTAGTGACGAGCTTTGGAGGGCGGCTGAAGGAGGCGGCGACACTCTGAGATATTGGCAACGCCTAGTTGTGCGTGGCGCGGTAACGGCTCGGTGGATCTGTCACTGCACTGTGGCGACTTGAAGATCTGCAGCTTTCTTTTCTGGCAGAAAGAGGAAAGAGAGGATCTATTTTAAAAATTTTATGACCCACCACGCTAAAAAGACCCGGTTCAAAGTTGAAAAAATAAGTCTGGTACATTCTAGTGTTTGTCAAACTAATAAAACTTGTAAATATCATAAATAAGGAATGAACATACGAATTGTTTTAATTTTTTATTGAGTTGGTCATTTGGGCCCAAATGCACAAAATGTGTAAGAATAAACCATTTTGTTTTAAAGGGTATACACTTTTATTAATTTTTTTTTAAGAAACAAAGGGTATACGTTGTCATACTAAACGATATACAAATTAATGCTAAAGGTATCTAAATGCACGGTGTGCGAGACACACAAGTTTTAGCCTTCTTTATTAATTTTATGGGTTATTGTAACTGACGTCTCTCTTAAATTCTAATCAACTGGGTCCTTACTTTAAATTAATGGGTTTAGAAGGAAATTGAACACTCTTAAACGTAATTACTCTGTAAATTCCCCAAATTTTAATAATTTTTTAATTATTATCAACTCATATTAACACTCTCCTCTCCAAATATCAAACTCTGTCCTATCTTCATAAACAAGTGTTTAGGTAACCCAAAATCCTTAAAAGAAAAAAAATCAAATTCTATGTCAGTACTGATAATATTGAAACAAATAACGGTTAGATTCACTATCAACAGTTTAGATGACTCCCTCATGAAAAATTTGGTGCCCATCATAATAATCGTAAAAAAATTAAGATTTTTTTTAAAAAAAAAATTTTACATATCAGGACCCTAAAAATAGATTGATTATAAATTATGGAACTTAAAAATTTATTCTATTAATTTAAGATTAGAAATTATCAATATAATATATAAAATCATAAATTTTAATTAAATATGAATATAACAATAATAATTACATTAAAATTATTTTTAAAGATAATATTTTATACTCCTCTGTTCTATAATTATGTACAATACGTTTGTTTTTTGCACGTAAATTAAAATGTAATATTTTAATGTATAATGAGTTAAGAGATTTTAATGTGTAATGTGAATATTAAAAGATATATTATTTTAATATATAATGAGTTAAGGAATTTTAATGTGTAATGTATAATCGTGTTAATAATGTGGGGCTCCATGTATACTCTACTTTGTTTTGAACCTATAAAACGTTATATCTTATTTTGAGATGGAAGAAGTAATTTACTCACAAATTAATGGTAAATTTTTACGATTACATTTACATTATTTAATTAATAATATTTTTATGATTTTAGTTCTTGAATTCATATCTTTTAATTTTTTGTTCAAAATATAATACCAATCTCATTATGCCAATTCCATTATAGTGGGAGCTTTATTTTATTTTTAATAAAAACTATGGCAAAAGAGTTTTCGGTGGCGATAAAAACTGGAGTTTTCGGTGGCGATAAAACTATGGCGGAAGAGTTTTCGGTGGGGTGGCACTGAGAGTTCACGTGGCTGTGGGAAATTTTGACAAACCTAATGATACACTAA
Organism: Pogostemon cablin; assembly: GCA_023678885.1. Taxonomy (NCBI): domain Eukaryota; kingdom Viridiplantae; phylum Streptophyta; class Magnoliopsida; order Lamiales; family Lamiaceae; genus Pogostemon; species Pogostemon cablin. The sequence goes on from CM042979.1 coordinate 8,988,430, forward strand.
TATACGTGGCGTGGCACTGAGAATTACGTACATGGCTGTGGGGAAATTCGACACTGAACGTACGTGGATTCGACACGCCTAATAATATATAACACCGAGTATCTCACAAATCATGATAAATTTTTATGATTGCATTTACATTATATAATTTTTAATAATTTTATGATATTAGTTCTTGAATTTATAATTTCATATCTTTTAATTTTTCGGATCTCTAATGGATATTGAACTTCGAATTTCTGTATTAAAAGTAAAACAAAAATTAATGGACTATGAGCAAATTCATACAACTCAAAACTAAACAATCCCACACAAAATCTACTCATCCACTACCCATAAGAGTTGTTAATTAAATAAAATAAAAAATGGTATATAATTAAAATTTACTCATCCACTACCCAAAAGAGTTGTTAATCACTTTTCAAATTGAATTTTAAAATTGATTCTGATTTGGAAAATCTTATTTTTGTGAATTAATTATCATTTTATTTTTTTAGTAATTTATTTATATTTCAAAATTTAAAAGAAATGAATTGCACTAAGAAACTTTTAAAATCCCAAAAAATCCGATTAACTTCCTACGTAATCACAAAACCCTTCGTCTCTGCATTTTCATCTCCGATTCTCAAAACAAACCCTCCTACAATTCTGGCTTCCATCCATCATCAATGGCTGCCGCCTTGCTTCAAACGGTCATCATCCCCGACGATGACGACGACGATGACCTCTCACTGATTTACGTCACGCCCTCCAAGACCGGCGCCACCAAAATCGACGCTATCCCCGTCGACAATTACCGCCGCAGATCCAGAACGGTGATTACCATCGATGATTCACCATTCGGAGATGGTGACTTGCAGCTACTTCCTAGAAAATTCTACAGAGGCGAGTGTTCTACATCCAGTGAGAAAAAGCCCCAAAGGAGGAGAAACAGAATCCCTCCAATTTTCACTTGCGAGATTTGCGCGGATGAGAAACCTAGAATTGACGCATTCCGTGTTCTCGGCTGTGATCACTGCTATTGCACCGATTGCATAGCGAAATACGTGGCTGTGAAGCTGCAGGACAACATCACCGACATCAATTGCCCTGTTTCGAATTGCAAGGGCTACTTTGAGTCACAGGACTGTCGTTTTATCCTTCCACAGCAGGTGTTTGATAGGTGGGGGGACGCATTGTGTGAGGCTGTGATTTTGGGGTCGGAGAAGTTCTATTGCCCCTATAAGGATTGCTCTGCGCCTATAATTAGGGAAGATTGTGTGAAGATTGAGCAATCTGAGTGTCCCTATTGTAATCGCCTCTTCTGTGTGCAGTGCAATGTTCCATGGCATCCGGAGATCTCTTGTGCTGAATTTCAGAAGCTGAATAAGGATGAGAGGAGTAATGAAGATATACTGCTGATGAATCTTGCGAAGAAGAGCGCGTGGATGAGGTGCCCCAAATGCAAGATCTATGTCTCCAAGATTGAAGGTTGCTTGTTCATCAGATGCAGGTAGGTTGCTCTCCTCTTTCTACTCCTATTCCCCACTTCTCTAGGGTTTACCATTTCATGCCAATCTCCAATTAATGAAGCTTTCAACTTTCAAAGTGAATTTATTATTTATGGGTCATTTTCAATTCAAAAAAATGAAAAAGAAAAAGGAGTGAGTTTTTGGGTTTAATTATAGGTAAAGGGCTAAACGCCTACTCATCAAAGTACTAAAAAAAAAAAACCTATTTCCACATCCACACCACTAAGCCATATGTACATGAACAGAGTGTTTATGATATGTTAATGCATTTTTTGTTGTTAGTTAATTCCAAAATTTGCATTTTTTTACCCAAAAACCTATTTATGAGATAAAAAAAATGCATCTTTTTTTGGTTAAAATATCTAACGAATGGACAAAAATGCAACATTTGCCACTCATTTTCTTTTTTGAAATGAATCCAGATCAAAAGTGCATGTTTCTGTTCTGAATATGACCTAAATCTTTTGATATTAGGTTTTACTTCGCTAATTACTAGTTATAGTTATACACTTGCATGGAATTAATGCTGATGAACGAGCCAAGCGAGTTGGCTCAACTTGAAAATTACTCGTTTGAGCTCGACTTGCTCGTTTATTTTACACTTTTACATGGTACCATCACTAATACTCCCCTTTTCACTATTACATGTCTATTTATTGGGACATTTTCACACAATAATAGTCTAATTATTATTGATTATGTCTTAGGTGTGGGCATAGTTTCTGCTACAACTGTGGATCTCAAATGACAGTCGACCATTACTGCCAAAAGTGCAAGCACTGACCGATTCCCTAAAGTTATGGTTTCATTATCATGTTTATAATTTCAATTTCAACTACTATTTAGTATTTTGATGAGCATATAAAGTATAAACAAATATGATGACTATTTTGTGAGTGAAAATCACTGTTCTTTAGTAGGAATGAGGTCGTACCCATATGTTCCACTCCTAATTATCTTTTAGTACTAATTTCATTCAAATTTCTACCAACTAATAATATGCATTTTGCTGGGAAAATGGATGAATTTTCACTTGTAATTGCCACAAGTGTAATATGATATGTGAAGAAAGGATGACACCACATCAGTTGGTGGCATTTTTAGCCTTTGGCTAATATAGTAGGTTCAAGAAGTTGATTTTGCCCACCCAAGGCGTCTTTATACCCCAGTCTGACAAAGCGATGGAGAGGTAAATCATGGTAATTCAACTGATCAATAGAGGCTAAACCGTCTACTACGCACAAGGAGACCTTTTACTTTGAGAGATTGCTTCCACATTGCGGCAGTGAGATTCAAGCTGTTTGTTGCCTCTATAACTAGTTAAGCTGGTCATGCTGGCAATATAGAGTGACTTCAAATATATTTAATTCATGTCTCTAATTTATGAAACGTACTTTGTACACACTTGATCATATATATATATATATATATATATTTTGTTGAGTAGTAGTGTATAATGCATAAATTCCAATTATGCTAAGCACACACGTGAGTGCATATGATACTAACCTTAGTAGAAGGCATTGTTACTGCATGTATGATGATATTGTATAGTACTATCATTTTTAAAAGGGCCATACTTGTTTGAAATCTCATTAGGGTGAGACTATTTTATTTATTTTTAATTAAAGATGTTATCACTTTTTTTAAAAAATGTTATTCTTTTCATTTCAAATTCATCTTTACATTACTGTAGATACAGAGTTAAAAAAAAATCACTTTTTGACTTACTTTTAGGGGCATTATATTATTTTTGGGTAATAAATAAATGATAAAGTATATTATATGTGTTAAAAAGGTGATATCAAATTTGATATTAAAGTATGTTAGAGGGATATTAGTTTGTTATTTTTTCTTTTTATAGAAGTGTGAAGTTGAATTTGAAACATATCAAAATGTAAAGTGTGAAGTTAAAACGATAACTGTGAAGTTGAAGTTGAGATGAAGGAAGTATTACTTTTTATTTATATTATAAATTGTGCATGAGATAGTTCATAGCACAATTGTCACTTTTTATTATAAAGGTCATTATTTATTATCTGTCTCATAAAAGTGCCTTTTACAAGTCTTTGTTTTTTAAAAATAGTTAAAGATTTGAATGAGGTCGTCCCACTTAGCCATTCTGTGTCACGAATAAGAAGTAATAACATAAAGACAAAAACTTTGGTGAGATCGTGTCATGTAGCCATTTCGTGACATGAATAAGAAGTAATAATATTTTAATAAAAAGTAATATTGAATTGGTGAAAAGTGATAATGGCGTAGTGAAATAAAAACTATATATACTATAAATGAAAAGTGACATTTAAAAAAAGAAGAAGAAGAATAACAATATCTTTAATAAAAAGTGTCAACTAATTTAAAAAGTGTAAAATGATTTTAGTGTTGAGCAAGATATAAAAAATACTCGGGTATGAAAAACATACACATGAGTTAACATAACTCCATTTAAAGCAAAAGCATTCAGTTTAATTTTAAATCACACACAAAATTATTTATATCTTCCAAATAAAATATACAATGGGCCAATGTCATATTCAAGGCCCAAATATGTAATTTTTATTGGATAAGCCCGCACAATATAAAAATACAGTTAAACAGGCCTCATCTTCATAGAATCTTTGTAGCCCAAACTAGAGCCCACCACAACCATGTAAGAAATTTCACTCTTCGTCTTCGATTGGATCAAAAATTTCTCCGCTCTTCGACGCATTAATAACAGATTGAAATTCACTCTCCAATTTTCTCAACATTTACATTTTGAGAACTGAAAACGGAACGGCGAAGATACTTGGGGACTTGATTGTTTCTAGATCTGCCAAATCAGAGCAATAAGATAAGTAAGTCGTCGATTCTCTTTTTATGCAATGAAGCTTGGTGAAGGAGAAGTTTTTGTGTTAAATTGGATGATTAACTTTTATTGAACATAGATAGGAAAATCAATGGATGTGGATTTGCAGAATATCAAAAAATGGGTTGTTCTTTACCCAATTTATATAAATTCAAAGAAAACCCTAGCTGAGGGTCGGAGAATCAATGCCAGCAAAGCTTGTGAAAATCCTACTTGCGCTGAAGTTTACGATTGCTGTGCCCACTTGAAACTCCCATGCGCAATCGAGGTTGGTATTTTTTTTCTATCACAATTCAATTTCCTTTTCATTTGGGATGTAAGAATTGCACTTATTTTAGATTTTTAAATTTAATTTAGAGTGAAAAGGCGTATCCACGGGATTTCATGCAAAGAGGTAGAGTAAGAGTTCTGTTGAAAAGGGAAGATGGGACCCCATACAATCCCGCAATTTCTACAAGTGAGCATTTCTCATTATTTCTGGGCTTTCTTATTTTATGTGCAATTAGCGAGGATATCCTTTTGTGATCGTGAGTTCTTGGCAGTAGTGAAATTTAGTATGAGAATGATTTGTGGTTTTTGCTAGAATCAAAGAGTTTTTCATTTATAAGCTCTAGGAATGAAGCATGCTTTATGAGAAATTTTCTATATAATATTTGGAATGTTTCCTTGTTGAATTTCTTGTGGGGATAATTTCAGATTTAGTCCCGTAAGAATTGCTCAACGCCAAAAAGGTCCCAAAACTGACAGATTTAGTCCCATAGGAATTTTTCACGAAATATTTTGAACCATTAACAAGACCAAAATGGAATATGTCTATTTTGAAAGACAGAAAATAATATAAATCTGGTAGTTTATAATAATATAAGTTAATTTGGGATGAAAATTTTCAAAAATTATGATTATAATATTCTTATGGGACCAAATCCACTAGCTATGGGACCAGTGTATTCCTACGGGACTATAATTGAACTGAAGGAATTCTTATGGGACCAAATATGATATTTTCTCATTTCTTGTGTCATTCCTCATATGTATAAGGTTAAACAATTTGCCTTTCCAGCAGACTGTTAGCTAGTGTGTATCATTTTTCCAATAAGAGTACCGCTTGGATCAACCATAAGAGGTATAAGTGTTTGACTCAAGGAACAGTCCTATATTTAAGCTTTGATGGGATATATCCAAGTTTACCATTTTAGAATTTAGTGTACCCCAACTGTATGACCTGAGGTGTTTGAGCAAAAGGGGTATTGCTCCTGCCCTCCTTTACTTCATAAAGCTATCAGTGACGTGTGTTGTGTTTCCAGTTAGCATTTGTTTCCTGAAGCTTTCTTGTAGTTGTTGTAAAGTATTTAAGATTATCCTGTGATTGTGTCTGAATTCCTGTTTGGTGTATTGCTGCTGCAGGGAAGCAACTAATGCTTCATGTAGCAGAGTTGGTACCCCGACATCCGGGTCGAACTAAGAAACAAGAGCCAGCCTCGTCCTCAGCAACTGGTGCTTCCAAGTCTGGAAAGGGTGGGAAGAAGAAGCGATAATCCAAATGAAATTAGTGGTGGCCTTTTCTGTTTGTTGATTTTTTTGTTCCAGACCACAACAGGATACTTATACTTCCTCTTGATTGATGATGGGATTCATAGAGAACCTTTGGAATTGTTTTGGTTTAGTTTAGAGGTATGGAGATGATATAATTAAAATTGTTTGGTGATGGGATATGGGTATGGAAATCACATTAATTTATGGGAATCAATTTAAGTGTCCAAAATTATGGGATTATGCGAGTCTTTAAATAGTTGCAACAACTACCTTAATTTCAGATGAATGATCTTGTTGCTCCTCTATTTTTTATTTGTGTTACTCATCAAGATAGTGTTATAGAAAAATATTACTCTTGCACAACTGCAGATAATCCCCACCACACAGTATTGAGATTGATGACCCTGATACTAATTTATATCTAAAAACTTGAACTGAAAACTGATACATCTCAGGTTTCTTAAACAACACAACACAAATCGAAGACAGAATTAGGTACAAGATAATATAGCAACTTAAAGAAATCTAAGTGGACATGGATGTCAAAGAAAGCTACAATTAACAAACAGCATTACTCGTCTCGGAACTGCTTCTGTTGAGGAGGATGGTGGGAGCTTCAACCTTCATTTTCAGACAATTGAACTCTAATGCCAGAATTGGCTTCGATAGCATTACGGAAATGCTCAAGTTTCTCTTGTGCTCCTCCTCAGCACTTGCAGGGTCGGAGCTCATTTCAACTTGCGAGTTAGATGCAGACGGACCCAACACTTTACTCGGTGACACTGCTCTCAACCTAAACAAGACCAAGAGAGTATCAATGTCCAAAGCAATTAAAAGACAGGTTTCAACTCAATAATTAAATACTGAGGATCAGAGATTAGAAAGTCACCCAATTAAATATCCATAAAACAGATCTATGGAAAAGAGACAATAACAACCAACTCTTTTTATCTGCAACTAGTAGGCATAAAAGCATGGAGGATCAAAATCATCAATCTAGTATAAAGAATTATTCAGAAGCAACCTGCATTCAATCTGGCAAGAATACTTGAGGAGGTGAGGATTGTACTCCGTGCAGCCACTGCACATCGAACAAAGCTAATACTTAATAGTTAATTCCACTTATTTTTGAACAATACGACCTAAATTAGATATCTACCTAAAGCTTGGGAGCGACATTTTGACAGCAGGTCCCATCCATCTTTGTCTGTCATTTTGCAATGCTGCCATTATTCGTAGGCAAAATAAAACATAAGCTGAAGTAAAACCAATCACCGATAGCGCATAACGAAACTGCAGACAATGCCTTAATACTGTTATGAAAGATGAAATACCAACCAGATGCTGTAAAATTGATACTGCATATGTCTGTAGTTGTGTGATTGTTCATCTCTTTCACTTGTATATCCATATAATTCTTGATGTTATCAGGAGAATGAGTCATGCCAAGCTTTTCCAGAAAGCCACCAAATCGACTTCTTTTTTTCATTGGCATCGCTGCGACACTCTAGTTTAAAATAAAAAAACAATATCATGCACAAGACACGAATGCTCCTTAGAATGAAATTCGTATATATATATTTTTTTTAACTTTTTATGTAATAACACTTCCACTGATGCCATTTCCATATGCATATGATGAGATGCCTACCTTTGTAAAATTGGCAACTTGACTGGGAAGCCCGACGTCCTGCAAAAGTGCAGATGGTAGCTGAGAATTTAATAACATTATTTATTGTCGAAAATCTGGTTCACATGAAAATATTATTAATGTCTATGTTCTTGATTTTGTTCCAACAAGGATCGAAACTAAAACAACATTCTAGCAGAAGCTCTACTAAGAACGATGACATGTTAAACTGTGTACACTAAATGCTACCTTTCGTCCATGGGAACATGCTTCGTTACTATTTACGAGAACTCTAGCAGCCCATCTATAAAGGAATTTTACAAGGCAAATTAGTTAATTTGAACACATAAATACCGAAATGATAGTTAATTTTACACTAATACCAGTATCAGACCAAGATTTGTACTCAAGAACCATCATATAAACAACCAAGTCGAGCAACTATTAGTCCATGTCACGCGCACACAAACATTAAGCAATATCTTGCCGATCAATGTCTAACTGGGTAATATTGCCAAAACAAATCTAATAGTTAAAGTTTAATGATATGCATGACAACATCCAGTAGGATCAACAAAGTTTTGCATACATCATGTATTTCTTCCTGAATAGTAAAGGAGTAAAACATAGGAAATATTCACCATAAAGAAAAACTGAAAGAATGGTGAGACCTAATATCGATCGTATAGGGAGACACAAGTGAAAATGAACTATAATTATGTCCACGCTACATCCTTTTAACATTAGTGGGTAGAGAATAACTCATACCAAAAATGCAAGTTATGGAAGTCCAATCAATAACAAACGTGTGCATGTAGCAGCTCATTGCATTCATATATAATGAAGATGAATTATAAAACAGTTGACATAATATTTTATGTGAATCATAACCAGTAGCAGCTCATTGCATTTATATATAACGAAGATAAATTATATAACAGTTGACATAATATTTTATGTGAATCAGAAACCAAGATTTAAAACTTACGCACAAGACGTAGGTGGATTCCATACAGTTCCTGCTATTATCACAAGCTGAAAAGTACGAGGCCATATGAATAAATTTATTGTTAGTTGACAATAAATTAAGCTTGATTCTTTTTTTCCATTTTCTTAAATAAAAACTGCAGAAACTGTAAATATTCCATTTAAATATTCAACCAAGTTGTCTTTATTTATTACACCAATATAATCAGAAATTATACTGGCCTCACATGGGTTTATCAAAAGTAAAGAACTAAGAGAAAAGCTAAAAAGGACTACCTCATCAAATATCCCTGCAGGACTGTCCTCATAATTAGCAAGAAAGAATCCTCCAAGAGTATACCTATGCAGTATACAGTACCAAGTTACATTTATTAAACAGAACGAACACTAAACTATACATGCATCCAAATGTATCAATATAAAAATACAGCTGTAACAGCATGCGGATTCATACCCGAATGCCTCCACTAATCTAAATTCTTTGGGAATTAATGCTCGAGCTGTCTCCGCCTTGACAAGATGGAGCTGGTACAAGGCACTGAAACGTCAAGACATAGTGTTTTATATATTTTTCATTTCTTTCAATCAACAAAGATTAACAACAAAATAATAGTATTGAATGTTATATTCAAAGATGGGGTAGCACTTGCCTGCCTTTGAACACCCAAGGAGGCTTTCCATATCCTATTGAAGAATTGGCTTCAGAAGTTTCCATTATTCCGAGCAGCAATAAAACTCGAAATTACTATGATAGAGAAAGTCAAATATTAGAGAAAGCAATGCGAAAAGAGAAATGAGCTTCGTGCATAGAATATTTAAAGAAAGAAAACGAAAATAAGACCCATGATAAAAAAAAAAAAAAAAGTCAGCTGAAATATGATTAAATCGAAAACTTAACCACTATGGATTAACTACATAAGCAGAAAATTCTCTGTATGTAAAGTAATTGCCTAATATTAATGTAATTCTTTACCATCACCAAGTATCTTTATAGTAAAGATGCAAAAGGGAGAGTCAGTACATTGCACATAGCAGTAGTAGCTAATTCTTGAACTCCATGCAGATTGAGCAAGTTGAAATATATAATGTTATATAATGATGTTAAATGGATATAAAATTATTTATCAGCCAATAACATTGAATAGTGTGTCCTGCTTACAAGTACACATAGTTTGCCAAGTTGAGCAAGTTGAAATAATATACTACTATATAGTCTTTAAATAAGCATTGACAACTGAAAGCACCACCAGTAATAATCATAGAATCTTTAAGCTGCACGAGCATGAAAGACAAAGGAACCCTAGGATTTCATGCCAACTGAAGCCATCGTATAATGTAATTCTCTTTGTTTAAAATATATAAAAACTATTAAAAATAGATGCATCTGGAGTGGCCTTTTAGCAAAGAATAAACAAATGCATGGAAAGATGTCCTAAATTAACAAAATAAATCACACGTATTATCACCAAATCAAAAATAGAATCACTTTTATACACTTAAGTTCCAGAGTTTATGGATATCAATCTTTCAGGAGAATAAAGTAGTCCAGAATAATTTAACAACGTGCTACAAAACTATTACCACCACCACATCTGAAAATTTTGAGAATACATCTACAGAATCAAATGTAGGCATTTCAAGGTGGTTCTTACAAAAAGAAGTAGGTAAGGGTGATAAAGATTTGAGAATGATACATAAATAGCATCCATCAGATCAAATTATGGAAAGGGAAGATCAGAGAATTTGCTAATGGGTTAACCAATGTATAAAGATTCAGCTCCATTTTTTTCTTAAAGTAGAGTATTTGTGAGAAAGAAGCATTACTTGAGTTCATTAGATATTGTAAAACAAGTGACACACTCTCGTTCAGTTTGAATCTCAACCGATCCTGCAACAACACAATGGGACGCATCACCATTCAACATCATCCAAAACTAACACAAAATTAACATAAACGAGTGGCAAGAGGAGAAATAAGTATCAATATCTTCAACCTAAATCAGAAAAAATAATTGATTAGAACAAAAAAGAAGAAATCACAGGTAAGAGGACTAACTCAAGGTCTTTCACTTTCGAAGAGATTGGGCAACTGCAACTCAAAAATTCAAACCTGTTTCTGGAAATCCAGGAAAGAATTAGTGCAAACAGATAATAAGTGAAGAGAGAGAGAGAGAGAGAGAGAGAGAGAGAGAGGAGAGAGGGCAATCCGGAATGGATAGTGAAGGCATGTCGTCATCTGCAACTGATAAAGTAAGAAACATTTTAATTTTTAATTACTGCTATGTTTTACAAGTCGGTGTTACATGTTAGGCCACATCATTTTAATTTTAAAGGAATACTCCATCTGCTTATTATTTAATAAATCTCCATTTGCTTTTTTTTAAAGTGAATTGTAAAATATAATATTTGGCAAAAGCTCCTGTGCACCCGGGCGCACGGAACACTTTTCGTGCGCCTTTAGAAATTTGTGCTAAATTGTATACCTTTTAGTATACAGATGTGTACCCTTTATTTTTTAAAGAAAAATCTGGGCGCACGAACAACACTTCGTGCGCCTTTAGAATTTTATGTTAAATTATATACCCTTTAGTATAAAAATGTGTACCCTTTATTTTCTAAAGAAAAAAAAATATTAATGAAAAGTGTATACCCTTTAGAACAAAATTGTGTACCTTTTAGTAATTAAAGTGTATACCCTTTAGACCAAATTAATGTACCCTTACCCATAATACAAAATTTCTAAAGGCGCACGGAATGTGTTCCGTGCGCCCGGGTGCACGCAAGCCTCACTCATAATATTTTTAAGTGTAATGAGGTGAGATAAATGATATTTTAGTGTATAGGAAATAGTTGTATTAGTGTTGAGAGTGGGCTTCATGTGTGGTGAGTTGAGTATAATAATATTATTGTGTGTGTCACAACAACCCAAAAAGGAAATAAATACTTTGTATTGGGACAAACCAAAATAACAAAATTGACACTTATCAAGGGGACGGATGGAGTATTATTAAACCTGTGATTTTTATTGTTACTACTCCTATTTCATCTTGTGGTTTACAACACCATATGGTTGACACATCATCAAACTGTAAAAAATGTTGCTATGTCAACTATCTAGTGTTAAAAAGTTAAAATGCTGTAAAAAATTACAAAATATGATGTGTCAACTATTTAATGTTAAAAAGTTAAAAATGCTAATTTGTCAATCATATGGTATTGTAACATCAGATGAAACATAATTTTGGAATAGGGAATTCCCATTCACTCTCGAGAGCAAATTCCCTACTCCAACACTCTATTTCATTTCTATATAATTGTTGCAAAGGGTGGATACGCTCACCCCATATCTCCCTTGATATAGTGGTGTAGAGGTAAATTATGATAACTTAATTAGTCGACAGAGATTAGATCATTGCCACCATGCAAACATTGACCTAACAGAATGGCGGAGGGAGTGTTCCCACACTCCAGCCCGACAGAGTGGTGGAGAAATAAATCATGCTAATTTAATTGGTCAACAGAGGTACACCACTGCCACTATGTACACACTCGATCTAATAGAGTTGTGAAGAGGTAAATCATGATAATTCAATTGACATACACCTCGACCTGATAGAATGATGGAGTACTCAATTGGTCAACAAAGATTAAACCACTGCGCACAATGAAATCATGGTAAATCAATATTGGTCAACTGAGGTTAGATTACTACCACTGTGCACAAAGAGCCCTTTAATTTTGAGATGTTGTTTTCATACTGTCGCGGATAAGATTCGATCATTGGCTCTTATTGCTAGTTCTTACTCATGTGTCCAATTGAGCTGCCAATGCGACAATTCCGTATACTTTATTTGGCGTATGTTCAATAATAAATACACTCTTTCCGTTTATATCTATTGTTTGTATGGATATTAAAAACATATTATATTTTAATGTATAGTGGATTGATGAATATAATATTTTAATATATAATAAATGTATTAATATTGTATTTGGATCCATAAAAATAAATTAAATTTTTTATTGGATTTCATCTAAAAAAAGGGAAATATAATAATGGAATGCTTTATATAGTGAAATGTAACAACATTAATGAGACATGGAGAGTATTTTCTTATACATAAAAATAAAATAAAATTAATGTCTTTAAAAGTTCTAAATTTCATTTTAACCAATTCAATTTAAAGTAAAAAAAAAAAAAAGAGTACTACAAAAATTTATTCATTACTCATTAAATGTAATATTCATATTACTCCCATAGAGAAATACTAATGTTTGCTATCATTGGACAGATGGATTAGTCATATTCATATTACTTCCTCCATTATAGAGAAATGTGAATATTCACTTTCATTGGACGGGTGAATTATTACTTTAATTTGAGCGTGATTAGAAAATCGGATCGGAGAACGAACCGTAAGAGACAACGGTTTGAGGTTCAACCGGTCGGACCGGTCCAACTAGAAAATGGAATTTTACATATTTTCAATTATATTTTATAAAATTACCAATTATAAAAATATATAATCACCTAAATTATTTTTTAAACTAAAAAATACAATTTAAAATCAAAATATAATTAAATAAAAATATCTATAGTTCATAATTTATACTTCATACATAGTTTATAATATACCCACTCAATATTATAATTTATAATTTAATCCAAAATGTAAATATTATGTTCTAAAATAAATAAAAATAAAAGTGAAATATCATAAAAGTTAAAAAAAAATTAAAAAAAGTAAAAATAAAAATAAAAAAATTAATATTGAAATCGGTTGAACCGGTTCAACCGGTTTTTCCGGTTTGACCGGTTCTAACCGGTTCAACTCCATAAACAGTTCTCTAGCCCTTCCGGACCGGTTCCGGGATCGGTTTCCGGTCCAACCAGTTGAACCGGCCGGTCCTGATTTTCAAATCATTGAATTCGAGGCAAAGGTAGTACAATATTGTACTCCATTAGTCCGCTCTTTAAACGGTATCATTTGTTTTTTTCTTTTCATGTGAATTAAAAAGTATTACTCTCTCCGTCCCACCGAAAGATCTCAAATTTACTATATTGGGCGTTCCATTCAAATGTCATAATTTTCCACTTTTAGTAAAAAGGTACCACATGTTGTCCACCACTCACTATTAATATAACTACTCACTACATATAAAATAATAATACCCTTAATCAACGCACAAAAAGCAAATGGCCACCTTTAAGTGGGACGGAGGGAGTATTATTTAAGAGTTGGTCTCCTGTGTCCCCAGGGACTCACCGTGCCCCCATGAAAATACAAGAATAAAATATTAAAACTAGTATTAAATTCTTGTGTTCCCATGGAGGCACGGTGTGTCCCCGGAGGCACACAAATTTTTGCAATTATTTAATGTGTAGTTGGATATTCTATTAATAATGTGTATGTCTTATATTTTATTTGTATTAATGGTAGGTCTAGATCTCATATTTTTGAAAAATAAAATGATAATCTTTAAAGTGAACGTCTAAAATGACAATATAGTAATCTCAGGGACGGACGTAGGGAATATATAAAACCGTTACTCTAAGTACAAAGATTAATGAGTTTGTCTAGTGTGAACTCGTTTTACAATACAATTGTATTTTCACTCTTTAGTACATGAAGATTACTCCACAATTTAATGAATTATTACTTTCATGAATGAAAAATATTACTCCCTCGTCTCACGTATTTTTATTTATTTTTCATTTTGAGGTGTCCCAAATATTTTTACATGTTTCTATTAATGGTATATTATACTCCACATCTTACCTACTTTTTACACTTTACTTATCAATCCCAACAATTTTATTTTTTTTTTATATTTTATCCATCATTTCCAATTACTTTATTTACTTTTGCTCTCAAAATTATTAATTTATTCATATCTTTTCTTACATTATATATTAAAAAAAATACTTACTATTAATTTTTGTGTTCGTACAATAAGGTAAAAATACTTGAGACGGAAGAAGTATTCAGCTAAATAGGGCTGTAAAATAATACTACAACATAATAAAATTTGAACAAAATCATTTTTCATTTAAAAAAAACATAAATACTTATGTAAACCGGGTTCAGGATGTAAATTCTGTGTTCCCCTTCCAATCCTATATACCTTATGTATTGCTAGGATCTTTAAATTAAGAAGGACCACAAGATTTAAAGGATTTATAAAATCCATTTATAAGAAACTAACTCATAAAATAATATATTAAAGTGTAAGAATAAATATAATAATTAATTAAGATCGTTTAGATGGACGTGCAATGAATGCATTCTAGTCGAACTCAATATTTAGATATCGTTGTTAGCTCGCTCATATATTAGTTCTTTTGGGACCACAAGATAACATTTCTTATCTTATTATTATTATTATTATTATTATTATTATTATTATTATTATTATTATTATTATTATTGAGATTTGAAGAGAGTTGGGTTGGCGGAAAAGTAATTGGAGAAAGGGGATGTTTCTCCAACAAACACATCCGAACACCAAAATCTTTAATTAATTAATTAATTAACATAGTAATATGTGATTAATTAAGATTAAAGAGCGTTGTTTAGTTGAACACGAGTTCATTTGTCGAAACGCGTCCATTCATCCATTATTCATCATCCCTATTCCCTCCTCCTTTTGCTTTTAACTAATAATAATAATGCTTTTTTAATTAATCACCCACTTTAATTGATTCCCACTTTAACTTAAACAACCTGTAGCCCACCTTTGTTGCCCTATTAAGCTGGGTAAAAGACAACTTACATTGAAGCAATATTTTATAGAGCAACAATTGAATCCTGCTTTTGGCATAGATTTGACCCCTTGCAAGCACAAGTTTAACAGTGAGTCATCCCTATAAGCCACTTGAGGCACATCCTGCGATTTACCTCCTCCACCAATCCCTAGGGCAGGGGCGGTGGGGCCCCTAATGGTGGGGTACACCATTTTAATTCATTTTAAAACTCTTTATCAACTAAACATGGGTCAAAATCTCAAGGGTGATTGGTGTAAGGTATTGATATAATTTCAAAATTTAAATGATATGATGTAATCTTTATACTTTATTTATTTGTTTCATTAAAATATTCAGACTCAAAAAAATAATAATAATAAAATTTCAAAACAAATGACTTTTCAATATATAATTAATTTTAAAACTCTCACATAATTTTATTTATTATTTATTTATTATTAAAAATACCATTTTATTCCTAAAACTCAATAAAAATCAGTAAAAAATTAACTTTTCTTAAATTTTGTAACTACAATAAATACAGAGAGTCGACGGAGGGAAATTTCTTAAAGTTTCAAATTTGAATTCGCATGTGTGATTAACAAATGTGGAGCCAATTCACATGCACAAAAATATGGTTTGAAATGAGGGTTCTTGTAAGTGGACGATGATTTCTGGCTCCCTCGGATTAAACAATCTACGGATCGGAATGGCTAGTGTAACCTAAGTCAACTTTATATGTTGCTTTGGGCCTTCTGGCCTTTGTCAGGATTTGAAGAGTAAATGGGCCAAAGAATAAAGTGAACTCAAAGACAAGAAGTGGGCCGTAAACATATGGATCACCTGATCTGAATTTACAGTCCATTCAAGCCACATCCCAGAACCCAACAGTTAAAAAAGAAAAAGAAAACAAAAAAAAAAAAGAGCTAGAAGAAATACACAAATTAATCTAAAATTAGGGTTGACAATTGATGAGAGTTGGAGAATGAACCATCATTTTCATGGAGTTGAATTCAAAAGCTACAAATGGTTTTGATTGCATAACTATTCTCGTTAAACACTTCTCCACATCGGCGGACTCCGTCTCGCTAATTTCTTCACTCGAGATAAATTTATTTGAAATTTTTGCCGTTGGTATAATTCTAACTCTGTATATAATTAACCAATTGAAATTAATTAAGGATGTACAATTAACAAATTTGTGTTAATTTGTTTAGTGATGTATGCATACTAACCTTGATTCGATCTGGCACGTGTACTTGAGAAGCTGACGAGGAATATGTTCCGTGAGACCACTGTAATTAAAAGAAAGAAAAAATCATTAATAATTATTTTCCACCTTAATTTAGAGATTTAATAATAATTAAAAGGAAATTTACTAGACCTTAAGCTTGGGAAGGAGAGTTTCATTTGAGGACTGACGAAACCCCTATTTAAATCATCTGGAGCGGCTGCAGTTGTCATCCAAATTAATAAATAAATATTATAATAATAATAATAATAATAATAATAATAATAATAATAATAATAATAATAATAATAATAATAATAATAATAATAATAATAATAATAATAATTAAGAGAGTTGCTAGCATTGAAATTAATTTTAAGAATGTTACTCTTTAAAATGACGAGTGTTAGAACACATATGTTTATTCTTCTCGAAAGATCATATGATAGTAATATTTCTTGAGTGTTGTCCTTTTTGAAAAAAGTTATATTTCATAAAGATTAGTAACATTATTCTTTTGGAGCACTAAAAAATAACCTAATAATAATTGTATAAAAGAGTAACATTGCACTATATTTCACCAAAATTTAAATAAAACCTTAATTTAATTTAGGGAAAATTACACACCCTCCAACTTTTTCCATGTTATAATATAAATCTTGTGATTTGTAATTGCCAAATTGTCTCCTTGATTATATTTAAATAATTTTAATAATTAAAATAGAGTAAATTAACAATAATAAACCATAAATTTGTAAATTATCTAATTACATAATTAAAATATTCATTTTGCTATTTTGTGCGTCTAAACAAACGATATACTCTTTTTTTAAATATATGAGACTCACACACAGTGGCGGATGTAGCGGGTACAATGGGTACGACTGTACCCCAAAACCCCCCTACCCCCTACCCCCGCCCCTGATTTCTTTTAATTTTTTTAATATATTTATATATATAAATATTTGTATATTAAATAATTTGTACCCCAAATTATTTAATTAATACAAATTTATACACAATTCATTACTATTTTAATAAATTTACACTATAAATTCATGATAATAATGTCTTACATTATTTTTTACAAATAAAAATTAGACGATGTCAACAATAATTATAATTTTAGAGTGTTATTTATTTATTACAAGATTTTGAATATCAAATACTCCCTTCGTCCCTCTAATAACTTTACACTTTTCTTTTGATCTGTCTCAATACAAATGTACGTTTTTAAAAATAATAGAAATGCATATCAATATCTATTTTTTAAATATATCTCAATAACTTTATACATATTTTCATTAAATTATCTAAAATACTTATTTTTACACACATATAAGCAACTTTAAACATAAAAATTAATTTTTCTTGGTCTCTGCATATAAAAAACACGTCTTACTTATGTGGACAGCTGGAGTAATATTTTTATAAGTATATGTCGTACTCCCAAAAAAAAATTGCTGGATCCACCACTGCTCACACACATCATTAATAAAATTAATATATAGACTCATACATCCCACTAATAAAATTACCCACTATACATTAAACTAATAATAGTCGGAGGGAGTATAAGTGTGGTATTTTTCAAATCATGGTAGTGCAAATCTATACAGACTTTATTGTACTTTTTTTAATGTATGTATATAAAATTAATTGAAATTAATTTAATTTGCTTAAAAAAATAAATAAATAGATTACGTACTAGATTTGATGGTGATATTGCATGAAGTATCAGCATCGTTGTGGTCCTTGGTTTGTGTACTTATTCGAATATGGTTGTACTTGTTTGGACACGTGGAATTCGTAATCCCATTTACATTGAGAAACCCCCTTTTTGTTTCGCGTCTTACTCTAATATTCTTCTGCATCCAAACAGATTCTTAGATTAGTTTAATTAATTATCATTAGCATATAAATAAATAATTCTGTCTGGTGACCCGATCATTCGTATCAATATGTTAAACACGATTAATACAAATAGATGATTTATTAATATGTTTATAACACATTAACATGTTAACGACTAATTATAAATATAAAATTTTGTAATTATATGATAAAAGCATTAATAATTTAAAAAATATTTCTTTAAAAATTTTATTCCTTTTAATTAGTATTTTTTTTTATCATATTGTTACCAAGAAGTATTGTGTCAACACGATTATTTTCATATTTGTATGAAGGATTGGGGAAAAATACCGAAATTTTGGTATACCGTCCTTATCATATCGAAAAATACCGATTTTACCGAAATTTTAGGTATGCCGAAGTTTTTGGTAAAGTATGATACCGTATTGAAAATTTTAGTACGATAAAAGTATATAAATGATTAATACCGTAAAATATTCAATTTTTAGTAATATGATACAATATTACCATACTACATGATATATCCAATTATAATTACTATTCACATATTATAATTTTTAATTAAATTATATATATATATACTATTTAATTAAAAAATTAAATCTAAAATCCTATTGTATATTTCTTCATAAGTATAAATGTGTGATAAAGTTGATTGGCTTTCATGATATCTTGTACTTCTTTTTTAATTACGTAGTTCTATCCTATATGAAAATTTAAAAGTGTTGATTTTTAATATAAGTTCCATATGGTTTTTATATAGATCTCTTAGGTACTATTTATTTAATGACAAATACTTGTGTAAACCGTGTTTAGATTATTAATTATGTAAACTCGGTTACTGTTTAGTACATAAAAAATTATTATTTAGCACATAAATTGTTATACTCTTCTAAATTAAAATTTTACTCTTCAAATTCTTGTAAATCCTGATTTATCGATTACTTTTTAGTACATGAAAAATTACTTTTTAGAGATATAAATTATTACTCTTCTGTATAAAAATTATTACTCTTCAAAGAGTAATTTTTTATATACTAAAGAGTAATATTAAAAAAAAAAGGCTTACATGTAAACCCGGTTTTCATCAGACTTACTCTTATTTATTGTGGTCGTTTGTGGATTGTCGTATATTTTTCTTATTATAAATTTGTTATATATTAGAATTTATTTTATAGATATCTTTCACTTTTCTAGTACAATTTTTTTATTAAATTTATTGAATTTTAGGTGTATAACGGCATAGTAAACTATCTAATAGGATGATATATACCAATATTTTAGGTATGATATGATATACCGAAATATCGGTAAGCAGAAGGTATACTATTTTCTTATACCGAAATATCGGTATACCGAACTACGGTATAACGAAAGTTTAGGTAAGGTAATAGTATAGTTTGTTATATACCGAAAATTTCAGTACGATATTTGGTATGACCAAAAGTCTTCGATATGTCATACCGCCCACCCCTATTTGTATGTACCTTTGAGAATTTGGCAACTTCACTCACCACTCCAAGTTCCTGTCACGCAAATTAAATACGATAGTGTTTCAAATATTATCATATAAGCAATAGAAGCTGAAGTACTAGTATATTGGCTTATTATTATTACTATTATTTTTTTATAAATAAATTCACACCACTATATAATGAAATAATATATTCTCTCCGTCTCATTTCAAATAACATATTTTTCATTTTGGATTGTCCCACAAAAGTTTGCAAAAAAAAAAAAAAAAACCACCCTCCCACATACACTTTATTTTTTTAAAAAAATAAATATCTACTTAACATACTTTATCATTTTCTCGTTTATTACAAAAAAAATAACAGTATACCCCTAAAAGTTACTCCTATTACTTTCTTAATCTCTGTGTCGTATTGGGGTACAACTCTTTTTTTTTGACGGAGGGAGTATAAATCAATAACTAAAAAAAAGAAAAAAAAATACTTGAAATACTCCATACATCATCACTCTAATTAAAAAAGTAAAAGATAAATTAAAATCCAAAACTCACCAACAACCCATTAAATATTAGAGTGAGGCTTGCGTGCACCCGGGCGCACGGAACACATTCCGTGCCCCTTTAGAAATTTTGTATTATGAGTAAGGGTACATTAATTTGGTCTAAAGGGTACATTAATTTGGTCTAAAGGGTATACATTTTAATTACTAAAAGGTACACAATTTTGTTCTAAAGGATATACACTTTTCATTAATATTTTTTTTCTTTAGAAAATAAAGGGTACACATTTTTATACTAAAGGGTATACAATTTAATACAAAATTCTAAAGGCGCACGGAGTGTTGTTCGTGCGCCCAGATTTTTCTTTAGAAAATAAAGGGTACACATCTGTATACTAAAAGGTATACAATTTAGCACAAATTTCTAAAGGCGCACGGAAAGTGTTCCGTGCACCCGGGCGCACGGGAGCTTTTGCCTATATATTATAAGTAATACTTTTTAATTGAGCGATACTTAATTATTACTAATTTTTTGTAATACAATTTTTGTTTAAGAAATATGAAACTGATTATTTAAAAT
Source organism: Pogostemon cablin (assembly GCA_023678885.1). Lineage (NCBI taxonomy): Eukaryota > Viridiplantae > Streptophyta > Magnoliopsida > Lamiales > Lamiaceae > Pogostemon > Pogostemon cablin. Next base: position 9,009,344 of record CM042979.1, read on the forward strand.
TAATAGAACCCGAAATTACTTTGTGCAAATATTTCGATTAATCTTGTAAGAATCAGATTTTGATTAACCACATTTATTTTATTTTTTACTTAAGGGTGAGTAATTAGTTTTATTAATTAAAAAAGAAAAAACCTTAAGAGCATAATCTCTGACTCCAACATCGCTGACAAGCACCTTGGCACTCCATCTGTTCACAAAATAATAAACTAATTAATTAGTATACGTAATTCACACCGCATCTTCTGCGTCATTTTCGTGCATCATCTTCTGTGCCACGCGTTGAGTGATTGACACGTAAAAGGGAAAATAAATCCAACCATTGTTCATAGGGTTTAAGGTTTAGGGTATAGTTTCTTCTCTCCTATGTGTCGTTCATCCAACAATTTGACACGGGAGATGAAGTACCAAAATGACACAAAGAATCCGAGCAATACATAATTAACACTATTTTTTTTTCTTCCCATTGATCCTTTATTATCCAGTTGACTAGTTAATTCATATCACATCCCATCCTAATATTATGATACCATGTTTTTCACCTCAATATTTAATATTTTCAGTTAAAAAAAAAGAGATTAGATTTTAATTTTTCTGTTAAAAACGAGTATCTTTGTAATATTACATGCTATAAGTTGGGAGTATTTTTTTATTCATTCTATTTTATATTTATAAAATGTTTAATCCGACAGAAATAATATTTTTCTTTAATCATAAATCACTTCGAATAAAAATATTCCATCACACTAATCTCTTTATGTTTGACAAGGGTTTCATTTTCAAGCATAATTAATTATGCTACAATCATTAGATTACAAAACTTTTTTTTCCACAAACATATAGTATATTAGTATTACTTTTCAAAAATATTTGCACACTTTCTATTTTGATCTGTCTAAAAAATACTTGTACACATTAAAAATAAAAAAATACACAAACTACAATATTACAAAATATTAATGAATAATAATAATAAAAAAAAAACACTTACGCGCAGGAGGGGGATGCGGCAGTCTTTACAATCCCAGCGATAAGCACTAGCTGTCAATAAATTCATCTAAGTTAGCTACCCTTCATTTTTAAGTAACCACTACCTGTCACTAATTCATCTAAGTTACCTACCCTTCATTTTTACGAATGAAATTATTCATTTATTAGAAACTATATCAATGAATAAATTAACTAGACCATGTGGACACTGATAAACAAAGTTGGAATCGCCACTACAGGTGTCCCTACACCCCGACGCGATAGAATGGTGGAAAGGTTAATTATGGTGACTCAACTGATAAAAAGTAGCTAGATTATTATACACTACAAACAAGCTGGAGCCCCTCATTTTGAGATATTGCTCCCACATTGCTGTTAGAATAATTAAATATTAAACGATACTCCTCTCTATAAACTTAAGTTTTTAGATGAGATGGTCATTTAATATGATATCAGAATCTGGCCAAATGAAAGGTTCAGGGTTCGAACCTCACCGCCACCTATTTATGAAAAAAATTCCACATGTAAGCCTTAAGACAAAATGTGAAGGTGCGTGTTAGAGTGACTCTATCAGCTTAATTCGATCCTTGGTCATTGATACAAAATGTCACCACTTTGACCAATTGAGCTGCCACATGGACAACTCAACTAGCCGGCTCCTGTTGATCAGTTGAATCATCATCGTAATTTACCCCTCCACCATTACCAATGTATTGGGCTAGGTTGTGTGGACGCTTGACTAGTGGTCTAGCCTTGAATCACCATGATAGCATGATTTAGTCCTCCACTATTCTGTCGGGTCGAGCTGTGAGGGCGGGGGAGATTCCAATTTTTTTTGTTTTTTTTCAACCGATGAATAAATTAACTCAACTGAAACCGTGTAAGGTAGGTAGGTACCTCGTCAAAAGCACCAAAAGAGCTATGTTCATAATTGCCAAGATAAAATCCTCCCATTGTATATCTGCATTATGAAGTTAATTAAGTTGATATGCACATAATGTATGTAGGAAATAATGAAGTAGGATATATACCCAAAAGTTTGAACAAGTTGGAGTTGTTTGGGGATAAAAGGGCGAATGGCGTCGGCTTTCACAAGATGAATCTGGTACAATCCTCTGCAACATATATACACACATATATATCGCTATTTATTATATATATATATATATATATATATATATGAGAGAGAGAAAAATCTGTAGAGAGAGAGAGACTTGCCTGCCTTGGTATATGGAGGGAATAATGGTCATGCCTTCCATATTCTAAACTAACTGCCTATCTATCATACAACCCCTAATTGCTATGTGTATACATATATATATATATATATAATAGGGAGTTGGAGTAGACTAGTATAACTTAGGATTTGTTTACAATTAATGACTAAACAACAAATTATTGTGTGCACTTGATGGTATATATATATATATAAAAAATGCATGACGTCCACTTGTCATTATATACTCATTATTCAACAATAATTTTTCACACCTACTAATTACGACATATGAAATTACCGTTTCAATTACATCAATCATCTAAATAGATGTAATATCAGATGAAATTTTAAAACTATTATTATAGAGTAATCATGTACTACTCCCTCCATTTTAATTTATCTTCATATATATTTTGATTTTTTTTTACGTTTTCTTTTTTAAATTTACTTTTTAAAGGGTAATTTGATATTTTTGGATAATAACTAAATTGTAAAATATGTTATGTGTAAAATGTTGATGACAAATTTAAAATTAAATTATATTATAAGATTATTGAATTTATAGTTGTTTTGTTTTATGGGTATGAAGATGGATCTTAAATGTTTTGTTACATTTAGTGTTGCATCTCTTATTACACGCGTTAGATGAGTGACACGTGTACGGGGAACAAAATCCCAACCATTGCCTTTAGAATTTAAGCAAGGTATATGTTTTATTATATTATAATGCGCAATAGGAGGTGTAACACAAAAATATAAAAAAACTTGTATTTAGCCTTCATAATTTGGGCTCAACTACGAAGTACTCCCTTCGTCCGCCCGAAAGGTCCACATTTTACCATTTTGGGCGTCCGCACCAAAAATCCACATTTTCCTTTTTAAACACATGGGACCTACACAAATCACTAATACAATAAATTTATGGGGTCCATACACCCACTAATATAACTACCAACTACACCTTAAATAATAATACTCCTTAATTCACGTGTAAAAAGTAAATGTCCACCTTTGTGACAGACGGAGTGAGTAATTTCTTCATGGCGCCATGCATTCAGTAGGTGAGACAAAACAATGGAGTAATATAATTACTTTATTGATTTGTATACCGAATGTTCTGTGCCATTTCCGGGATTTTGCTCATTTTTAGCTAATTAATCACCATGCAGCTGCTTAATGGCCTTTTTAATTTTTAATTATTTATTAATGATGATCCAGGAGTATTATATTAAGCTGTTCAAAATAGATTTTCTTCAAAATATGCCGACACTACACGACTGACAGAGCACGTGCAATTATTACTTCCATCTTATTTCCATCTCAAATTTCTAAGATATTTTTCTATGGTCTATAAGTTTAAACACATGTGATCTTTACTATTATTTTATTATTATTATTATTATCAGTAAATGTTTGTAGGTTATAAGTTAGTAGCTCACAAGCACTCATTTTTTAAGTTTCCTTGTACCTCTCTTCGTAATTCATTCTCCAAGGGTCACTCATCTTAGTGAGAAGTTTAATAGGTAGGTGAACTAATGAATATAATCTTTACCATTTTAAAGTATCTTCTGATTGAGGGTCGCTCATCTTAATTAGAAGTCTAGTAAGTAGGTGAGCTAACGGATATAATTTTTACCGTTTTAAAGTATCTTACGATGAACTTTCAATTTTATATCAAATTACTAATTTGTTAAGAGGGAGTGATAATATGTGTGAAAAATAATTGATGTGACAGAAACAAGAGACAAGGCATGATGATACGTGTCAATAAATAAAAAGAAGAGATAAGAGTGGAGGAAAAAAAAATCAATAGAAGATAAATAATATTCTTTCCGTTCCATGCATAAATCTCCATTTGTTTTTTGCATGTGAATTAAGGAGTTATATTATTTTATCTATAATGAATAGTTGCATTATAGTTGTGAGTGATGTACTGTATGTGGGGCCCTTTTTTAAAAAGAAAAAATGAAGATTTTTAAATAAGACGCCAATATAGTAAAATAAGTAAATGAGTATCTTTGATAGGATGGAGAGAATAATGTGAGAGGTAAATGAGTTCATGATCAGTAGATCGTATGTATATATAATTGATTTGTAAGAATGCATTCTGATTTTCAAAACTTAAATCCACGTTATACTCCATAAGAGTTATGAATTAATTTGAAATCATGAAATCAAACCTATTTTGAAAAGTACATGTAGTTTTTGGGAAAAACTCTTTATAGGGTGTGAAATGTCCAAAATGCACCTGCCTCCAACTCCTCCCTGGCTCCCTCCCATTGCCTATTGGTTGTGGTTTTAAATTATTAGAAAAAAAAATGGAATCATCCACTCAGACACCCTCACACTTCTACCTGATAGTTTGTGGAAGGGTTAATTATAGTAACACAATTAGACAAGAAGACTAAATTGTACCCATTACATAAGAAAAGAAGCCCCTTTATTTAAGAGATTGTTTTTTAGTGAGATTTGATCCTTAATCATTGGACAAATTGTCACTCTGTTGAGCCCCTTTATTAAATTAATGAAGTTGTTCGTAAGTTTGACTTGACTCACTCAACTCGATAAGACTTGAGTTCGTTTTGACTCGTTGAGTTCAAGCTCATCTAATGCTCGTTAAGTTAATTAACAGAGCTCAATTCGACTAAGTAAAATTAGAAAATAATAATAATAATAATAGTTAATAATATTAATAATAAATATAAAATATATTAATTAAAATCCCGCACAATAGAGCTTGATAAGCTCTCTTAGGACCCTCTACCTGTTGGTATCATTGATTATGATCGAGTGTTTCTTCTTTAAATTAAATTGTTAACTCTATAATTAAGTTTGGTATCATTGTATATTACTATAAATTTCTAGAATTAGTCTTTTATAAATTGAGTTTACATAATAAACCATTGATCATCCTTAATTTAAATACCTTATCAATATATAGGATATACTCTCTCTGTCCGCTGATAAGGTATCATTTTGTCATTTTGGTCGTCCACTCTTAAGGTATCCATATTCCTTTTTTAGTAAAAAGGTCCCACACATACCAACTATTCTCTACTAATACAACTACCCATTTTATATTAAATAATAATACTTCTTAATTCACGCGTAAAAAGTAAATGAGTACCTTACGGATGGATGAAGGGAGTATAAAATTGGAGGGGACCACATGATTTACATCGTAAATCCAATTTACACAAGACTTCGTAAAATTTCTATTATCAAATTGCTGAACATAAGAATAACTTTGGCGGCGTAAAGGTCGTTATCGTTTTGTACTTTCAAATTGCAAAATAAAAAATAATTTGATACCATTGTTTGTTAAAAGATGGATTTTTAATTTCAAATTGCTAAATAAATGTGGTAATTTCAAATTTCTACTTTCAATTGCATGCTAGATTTAGTATATAAAATTAATTTTATTATAATTGTTTATTATCAATATCTCGTGTTATAATTATTATAAATAAATTGAGTATAAAATTAACTTTGGTATTATTTTTTCTTGTCAAAATTTTACATTCCAAATAGCTAAAAAAAAAACAAATTTGATATAGTATCATTCTTTGTTATCAAATTGTACGTTCAAATTGCTATATACTCTGGGTGTAGATGCTTCGTATCAATTTCTTCCTTCAATTTAATTATGCTATCACTCAGTACTATCACATTGCTAAAATAAAAGTGATTTACGTTTCATTATTATCAACTTGTACTTTCAAATGGCAAATATAAAATTAATTTTGGAATCATCATTGTTTATTATCAACTTGTACTTTCAAATGGCTAAATATAAAATTAATTTTGACTCAATCGATTTATTCTTTCAAATTTATTAAAGTATAGGAGGGCTGTCAACTAGGGTGAGCATACATCTTTTATAGCGGCAACGAGTTGCACAAAAAAATTGCACAACACGCACTGCCTATAAATATATACTATATGATTTAAATTTATTTAAAGGTAATTATACTGTACCCCACTACGTATAAATATATACTATATGATTTAAATTTATTTAAAGGTAATTATACTGTGCACCCGGCTTCTTCCTAAGAAAGGGCACACCCACGTTCGAAAATGAAAACGTATACAAATATAAACAAAAATATATACAATTATGAACAAAAATGTATACAATTTAATTGTTAGTTTTTTTAATTCAATTATTAAAAAACAGGTATACACTATTGAATAAAAAGTTATACACATATGGATACAAGTTTTTTTTTAATGAAAAACTTAATGTGAAAAATGTAACAATTATTAAGAAACACGTATACAAAATAGAATAAAAAGTTATACACATATGGGTGCACCTTTGCACCAGGTGCACCTAATATAAACTCTTATTTAAATGTTAGAATTTCCACTTATTATGCTTTTGTATCAAAATTTATGATTGTCAATTTTTTTAATAAATGATGGTGACTTAAAAAAAAACATTGATAATAATTAATCAATTAAACTATGTGGTAGCATTTAAATTCATTATTAGAATAAGATACTATAAATTTAAAATAAAAAATAATTTCTTAATATAAAAAAATTGACATTTTAGACTAGTTTAAAATTATTCGTTTTGTAATTGTCATCATAGATTATTAAAATACATTTATTGAAATACTGTCACGCCCCACTTTTTCACCACTAATAATAGACAATAATAAATATTCATTTTTCTTCACTTTTATACAATACAACAGTTCATTACACCGGCCCGGCCAACAGGTCGTCATCCATGTATACAACTCTCAGGATCTGACGGTACCCAACACGCTTTCGCTGCGCAACTCACCTACAATGCATAAACTAATGAGACAAAAATCTCAGTAAGTAGAAATCATGCATGACAATGCATGAAAATGCTTTTATTTCCTAATCTACTAATTGGTCTCTTTTATTTTAAAAATTATTCACGTTGCGGGATCCCCACGACACACTTATGATATGCACCCCAAATGAGCTCAATGGGGACGATTTTTCCGAACCCCGACAGAGATGCATATATAGTGGCCGCACACACCATTAGTATCTTATTAATATTGGGGAAAACACTTTTCATGACTATGCGTGGTATGCAACCAGGGCAATTAAATATGCATCATAACCCATTTAACACATCAACATTTGATCACAAATAATTCATGACATAATAATCACAAATAAATCACACAACAGCCTGTTTATGCACTGTAGTTGGACCTCTACTTACTGGATTCCGACAATAATAATATTATAGACACGTGAAGAAATATAATTAATCCGCTGCGACACATACGTTCCGGCATGGACTCCTTCCTCTCATTTTCTTTCTCTCTCTCTCTCGGTGAAATGAATTTGGATGTGAGGCAATCGCCTCCTCAACCCATACATATATACATAGATAAGTGGTGGGGGTCGCCAATTCCACCTAGGCCCCTACCATCATCATTTTTTTACTTTTTATATTATTATTACTATTTTTAGTCAAACTATTATTATTATTATGGTTTCAATTTAATCTACGTATCCACATGACAATAATTCATTTTGGATTGACAATCAAGTAATCAACACACATTATTATTAAATTAATGTTATTATATTATTATTATTATTCAAATTAATACACGTAAATGTTTATGCACACATATATTTCATATATTGTCACCATTATTATCACGGATGTCTCAAATAAAATGTAAATAAAATATATAAATAATTACCACATAATTATAAAAATGCGTAAAATACAAATTATAAAATAAAGAATTTTTCGGGTATTACAAATATGTATATTAATCTATATTTAAGTTTCATAATTTTTTCAATTTAATGTCTGAAAAATGGATAAAGTATCAATACGGGACCTGAATTATTTTTACTATTAATTAGGGACCCGAAATATGTTAAAAATTCAGGATTTAAATTTAGGTCAGAATGATAAAATAAGGAATAATATATGACAAATTCAGGTCCTGAATTACAGTTTTATATATTTCAGGTCATAATTGATAGTAAAAATAATTCAGGCTCCGTGTTAATATTTACCCTTTTTTAGGACTTGGAAAAAAAACAAAATCCGTTTTAGAATCGTTAAACCGCCAAAATTGATCGTCAAATCACTAAAAATCAAATGATAAATTATACTCCCTCCGTCTGCTGATAAGGTATCAATTTTGTCATTTTAGTCGTCCATTTTAAAGATATATATTTTACTTTTTTAGTAAAAGAGTCCCACACATACCAAACACTCAATACTAATTCAACTACCACTTTATATACTCCCTTCGTACTGGGTATTTTCACCAATTTGTGCGGGCACGGAGATTAAGACGTGTTATTTTTTAATATATAATGTGAGAAAAAATATGGATAAATTAGTAATTTTAAAAGAAAAAGTAAATAAAGTTGTTGGGAATGATGAATAAAGTGTTAAAAAATAATTAAAGTTGTTGGGATTGTAAAAAGTATGTAATAAAATATTATGTACTTTTACCATTAATGAAATAAGTAAAAATACGTGAGACAACCCAAAATGAAAAGTGGATAAAAATACGTGGGACGGATGAAGTAAAATAATAGTTACTCCTTGATCCACGTAAAAAGTAAATACGTACGTTATGAGAGAGAGTAGTTTATTAAAACTAAATGTAAAATCAAATCATCCATAACAAAACAATTTAAATTTTATTCGAGAAACCCCTAAAACCGAACGTGATCAGCCTAGTTGCAATTTTGGACAAAATATGCGGGCTAATAAAGTTTTATTAGTATATTTTACAAGTTGTGATGATTGGATAAAATCAATCCGAAACACTCTAATTCAAGCTACCAGCATAATGGGATGAGTCAATGCCATGGTGCTGATTTTAAATTTCATAATTTGGTATATGTATTGGCAAATTAAGAAAGTGAGGCCTCCTTTTAATTATATACTCCTCTTTTTCATAAGATTGTTTTTCTCTTTCTTTTTATGTCATTTTTCATATTTATGTTCATACTACAAAAAATAAAATGGCACTCAATATTACAACTTTAAAAATATAATTTAGTTACAGAATTAACATGCATTTCTAACTAATATAATTTATTTTAAAATTATTTATTATCTAAAAATATCAAACTATCTTAATTTTTTTAAAATAAAATAAGTAGAATTTTTTTTTTTAATATCGGTGAAAAAAACATGTGTGAACACTTATTAGATAGAGTGAAACTTTAAATAAAAAAATTTAAATTTTATTCCTCTCATTATTTACTAAACACTTTTTATTCTTGTCGATTCAAAATATTATACATACTTTTAAAGTAAAAATCCATATAATATCAATAGTCTCGCAATAATATAACAATTCACTTTTCTTTTACACTTAATATAACTTTACTTATTTTTTACAACAAAATATCACGTTATTATCTTACTTTAAACACCTAAAAAAATTCTTTATTTCCACATGCAAAATATTAGAATATAGGAATATTATGTGAGATTTTTTTTTTAAAATACTAAATTTTATTTTATAATAAATTTGTTAAAAATATATAAATTTATTATTAAAATATAATATATATTTATTTATTTTTTGTGGGACCTCTCAAAATTGGGGCCCTGGGCAGTCGCCCCTCCGAACATCCTCAGGGCCGGCACTGTATGTATATTTATAATATATATATATAGGGATTCTTTAGCTTTAATTTCATCTTGTCAACAACTACTAAATGTTTAGAGTTTTTTTTTTTCAAAGATATTTCTTTATTTCTATTAAAAAGTAAAAAGATATGGCATAATTATCGTTATCTATTGCTATATATAATAGGCCTTGAACATGTTGGTGGCCAGTTTCCACCCGATTACAGGTAAGGCTTCACCAACACTCTCTCTCTAGTGGCAATATGGCGTAAAATCTACCTCTACGTGGCGGCATGAATGTTATTATTCCCTCTTTGATAAAATAATCACCTCCTTTTGCTCCTTCGTTTTCTCTCTCTTGCTCGCTTCAGACACTATCGAATTGCTCTCTTTATCGCTCCTTCTCCACTGTTCGGTCGTCGTCGCCACCGCTGAAAAATCAAATTTCGTGGTTTAGGGGCTGTTTGTTTGAGTGCTATGGAAGTAAGGAGAGGGAATTGAGTTGTATGTTTGGTTTAATACTTTGAATTCATTCCAATTCATACAAGCCCAAACCCCATTTATTAATATATTTTTAATGAAATAAAATTTTATTAAAATTAAAAAATTATTATTATTATAATCTTTTTTGTTATTAATAACAAATGTATAATAAAATAATAGTAAAAAATATGAATTCATTCCTAAAGAATTTAATAATACAAAACAACGTCAATAGTTATGATACTCATTCCTTATTATCAACCAAACATCATAGGAATAATTCCCACCATTATTACTATGATTCTCGTTCCGATTCCTTCCTGTGGACCAAACGGCCCCTTAATATATTCGTCTCTGGTATGGATGGTTATCTGATTGAGCAACAAGTGATCCCCTTTCACTCCTCTCTCTGATCATTGTCGCTGAGTGGTTCTCACAACTTCTTCTCCTCCATCGCCTTCACCCTACTAGCTTCCCATCACCGATATCGACATTCGTGCCTTCCCCCAAAAGAATAAGTGGACTAGTCGATTTCCTCTTCTCAAATCTCAATGGAACATACAAGTAGCTGTTTTGAATGCCAAAATTTGCTTCTAATTTCCCTTCTTTATGCCTTAATTTCTTTTGTTTTCTAATTTTGAGATGACAACACTAATTATGTAATTCTAGACCTTCTTCGCATTCACATAGGTAAGTTCATTTTTTTAACTCATGAGAAATGAACAGTGCAAGAACCCTTAAATTTGCATTTTTACTTGGTGTTCTTGTCTTACTCTTAGATTAGATATCATGAATTTGTAAATATTTTACCCTTGGTCTGGGCTTCTCCTTCTGCAATGTAATTTTACAGCCTATCCTTAATTGTTGAGTTAATTATATATGTTGAGTTTGCTCTTTCTGTCAGGCTGCGAATAAAATATATGAAAGTCTTTTAGGAGATGCCAAGATGGTGTGAATGTAACTGTTGTATAAGTAGATGTAGGTAAGCACCAAAAAGCTACTCACTTACACACATGCATGTGTGTGTGTAACTGTGTACAGTGTATGTGTGGAAGACAATATAAAACTCATTTTCTTTTCTAAATCCTTAATCTTGTACTCATATGACATCTTGAGAGGAGGGACAACCAGAGAGCATCGTTGAAGATATAGAAATGATGGTCTGTTCTTGAGAAGGTAGTTAACATCAAAACTTTAGCATAATATATAAACTGTTTTCGTACCAATTGTTTTGTTTTATTTTTAATAACTTTAGAACCCTATAATGGGAGATTTTATCTGTTTCTTATTGAATTTCATAATATGACCTATGATTAGTAAAATAAATTCTGATCCAATTTTCCTGCTGGCTTTGTTTCTTATAGTATATCTTGATTTTGTTAGTTTTTAATTGATAGTGAAGGAGTGAAACTATTTTCCTAATCTTTTTTCTTCTTTAAATTCTCACTTCTGCAGCCAACTCGCATTATTTTGGCTGCTAATCAAGATATATATAGCAACTTCCGATGCTATAAACTATAAAGCTTGCAACAAAAGTTGATCCAACTGGTAAACTATTTTGGCTATTATGTTTGTGTCGTTTGCTCTTGTGCTTATTTTAAAAAAAAAAAATTCATTATTTATTATTGTATTTTTATTTAGGTGAAAGGACATTTTTGGAGTGTTGACCAAACTTGACTTGATGGATAATTTCTGTGTTTCTGTTATCAGTACTTTACGGAATGTAGCATTCTTACTTTTTGCTTGCTGATTTGCAAGTTCAAATCCCATCATTTAAGATTACGGATGATAAATATATACCAGTGGTATGCATTCTTATATTTACTGATTTTTGGAAATGAAAATACTAAGTGTAAGTTTTGATAGTTATACAATTTGCCTGAAATAGTATGGATTATAATATGTAGGCAATGTTTGTTTTTGGTATTGCGTATCTATAATTTTGTACATTATCTTGAATTCAAGAATGGAAATTTGTATTTTTGTTGGCGAATCTATTCTAGCCTTGGATCCCTCTCCCGTGTTCTCATATGCTCTGTCATAACTATTCATTTATACTATATCATGCATAAACATTACAACAAATACAAAGTGATATTAATCATAAAAATGTAGTAATAAATTTCATTTATATTTATTAGATAAATTGATAAGACAAATAATTAAAAGTGATAATATTTTTAATAAATAGTTATATCTAATTAAGGAGAAGTGACATGCATCCAATTGAATATTTAATGAACAGGTAACAAGATAAAAAGTGATAATATTTTTAATAAAAGTGATATCTACTAAAGAAAAAATAACATTTATTCAATTCAATTGAATTATTTCAAGAAGAATTCGTATTATGGTTAAAAGTGATAAGACTTTTAATAGAAAGTTATATACTCTATAAGAAAAAAAGTGATAATTATCTATAAACAATAAATAATGATAACATTTTTAATATAACATTTTAATAAAAAAAGTGATGTTTAATCCAAGAAAAATTGATTTTTTTAATTTTAACTGAATATTTATCTTATATTTTAATTAAAAATCTTAAATAAAATAATTGATAGTGTAATCAACGTAATTAAAAATAAATAAAAAAAGGTTAAAGATATATAAAGGGGAAAAGCAGGCGAAAAATTAAAGAAAAAGGAAAAGTAGAGATTAGCGTCAATCAAACTGAACCTTAATTTGAAGTTAGCGCATTTTTAGAAAAAAATAATATCACGAGTCAAGAGAGTATCCGTCTCACATGATAAGATCTGTGAGACGATCTCACATAAAAACTATTCAATAAAATATATAATTATTTTAATAAATAATTAAATATAAAAAGGGGGTTGGGGGTGGGGTGGGGTGGGGTGGGGGAAGGGGGTGGAGAGAGTGAATTTTTAGGTTAGGTTGGGTTGGGTTGGGTGGGTGGGGGTGGAAAGGGGGGAGATGAGGGGACGGGTTAAGGAGAGTGTTGGGTTGGTGGTAGATTATTGGGGTGGGGCAAGTTAACCAAGATCCACGAATGACCCATTGTATAGTGGATTTAAAGGGAACGGATTGTTTTTGGGGCGGGTTACTAACTGTTTTTATGGATTGGGCCAGGTTGATTCATTGAGTTTAATCCAAATTGACAGCTATAATCGAGCAACCCAACTTCCATGCGGATTCATGATAGATTATCCTGTTAATAAACATTTAGCACTTTGTACATCGAGAAATTAATTAATTAATATTTTTAATTTATGTTAAAAGTATAAAATAATTATTAATATTAATTAATTTTTTATAATTTAATTACTAATTTTATATAATTAAATAATTAAAAAAATCATATTTTTTTAAAATTTAATTATTCATTATGATTAGTTAATTTGTTAAATAATAACTATTTAGTACATTTCAATATTTAATTATAATTAATTAAATAATTTATAATCCTCATTTAATTAAGAGTTGATATTGGTGCATTCGGGTGCATGGGTGCACCCATATGTGATATGTGTATAACTTTTTATTCTATTTTATATACATATTATTCTATTTTGTATACGTGTTTCTTAATAATTGTATACTTTTTTCACACTAAGTTTTTCATTAAAAAAACTAGCATCTATATGTGTATAACTTTTTATTCAATAGTGTAGTACATGTTTTTTAATAATTGTATATTTATTTACACTCAATTTTTCATTAAAAAAACTAACAATTAAATTGTATACATTTTTGTTCATAATTGTATATGTTTTTGTTTATTTTTTTATACGTTTTTTAAAATGGGTGCACCCGGGTGCACATTATAATTAGCTATTAATTAAATAACCTATTCATCCCATTTATAATATTATAACTAAATTTATAATCTTTTCGTCCCATTTCTATTTTTTAAAATTATTTAAATGATAAATGTTTAAAATGAATTGAAGTAAATGTTTAGATTCATATACACTATTTCACCTATTATTTAATATATGAATTGCCAAAAATAAAAATTAATAAAATTGGATAAATTTGGGTTGAATAGATAAATAAATTTAGATTGAATAGACATTTTTTGGATTGAATAGAATATACGTGTCGCTGAAAAAAATAAAATAAAAACATTAGAATGAATAGACCAAATTATTTTTGGAAAGAATAGGAAAATAAAAATTGAAATGAATAGGCAAAATAAATTTTAAATTTTTTACTTAAATAGTATTTTTTTTAAGGATAACACATTAACCATTCACATTTTTTTATTTAAATATTATACTCAATAGTTCATTTTTATTTAGTAATTTTCACTCAATTAAATACTATTTTTTTAATTGCAGTCATACGGGGTAATATAAAAAATGAACTCAAATAATGAGCTTTTGATGTATTTAAATTAGGTGGGAAAATAAATGTTTAAAATTTGAAATAGGTATTAACGATTTTCCCCCCTATAAATAATGTTATTATTATTATATTTTTTTGGGTTGGCCCATTTTTTTTATTTATTTATATTTTTTTAAAAGATGTTTCACTTACTCTTAAATATTCTAAAATCTAATAATAAATATTAATTTCTGAGTATAATAGAAAATAAACTATTAAATCACACAATTAATTATGTGAATCCTTGTCATTTTATTGCATTCATTCATTTTGATAAATTTATATCTTGCACGTAGACGTAGTAGAAGTTATATGTTCTCCTTAGTGGACGGTGGATTCTGGCCTCCCCCGAATTAGTCGGTCTATGGATTGGATACTGATGTATCAAAAAAAGAAGAAGTTATATGTTCAATTTTATGATTTTATTAAAAAAATAGTTTTACCTTTTATTATAAATTAAAGAATTATGATTTTATTAAAAAAATTGTTTTACCTTTTATTATAAATTAAAGAAAATAAAAAAAAATTATAAGATGTTTTACTTAAATTAGGAAATAAATAATAATAATAGAATTTCATAAATGGTGTTACCACTAGCATTTAGGATTGTAAATGTATCAAATAATTCTAATTCGATTCGGTATACGAATTCGAACTCGAATTCGAATAATTATTTTAGTTTGAGTAATATTCGAATCGAATATGATTCATAAGATATTTGATTCGAATATTCGCGAATATATTCGAATAATAATATATAATATATAAAATATAATATTTTGCTTTATAAATATAAATAAATATGTATATTATCTAATTTATTACTATATTAAAATAAAGAGAAAAATATATATTTTAAATTTTTATATATAATGTGAATTATTTAATTATAATTTTTAATAATTTAATGGTAGATGTATTTAATGAGTATTTTTTCTTAAATTTATTAATAATACAAGAAATAAAAAAAATGTTAAATCCGTTCACTATCGATCTATTTATTTTATCATTTTGGGTCGTCCACCCCTAATCTATCAATTTCCTCTTTTAGACACATGGGACTAGGGGTGGGGAAAAATACCGAAAACTCGGTATACCGCGCTCGCCGTATCGAAAAATACCGAAAAATATCGAAAATTCAACATACCGAAATTTTCGGTACGGTATGGTTGCCGTGTTGGATTGTATACTAAAAGTCGAGCTTTTTGTATGAACAATGTTATAACAATTAATTTGAAATGAGAATCATTGATCAAATGATTGCATCTTATAATTTATTTTATATGCATGATGCAATAGTCCATTTACTTTATACTGTAGATAATATGTTGTGCGACAACACGCGGAAGATCATATTATCGGTTTCCTTATAAAGTATAAACTGATGCTCACAACCGAGATAGACGGGGACTCTCTATCGGGATGGTTGTAGTGTGGTTTGGTATTAGCTTGTCTTGGCTATAGAATCACATTAGTGCACTTGTGTGTATTGAGCAGGACCGCTTGAGATCGTTCGATTTATACTGACTTAGAGGAGAACTTGATCTCAGTTATTATGGAAGTTCGTGCTCTTAATCCCTATACAATAACCTCGACACATAGGGCAGTATGTATTTCTTTGATTCATCAATGGGTGAGATTTACATGCAATTAAATCAATAAACTCGGTGAGTTGGGAAGTAGTGTTGTCTCTATGGTGTGCTGTTGATTGTAGAAGGAATCCGTGTCCGTCATAGGTTGATGATGTCCCCTTGAGGAGCTCATAAGGATTATCATGTAAACCCTGCAGGTGAAATTTATTCCGGCATGATAATGAGGTTGAGTGGTACTACTCTTGGATGAGATATTAATTAATTGAGTTGTCAGTAACTTATATTAATTAATGGACATTGTATATCTTAAACATGGGGAGACTAACGGGCTCATAATAAGAAGGAGCCCAAAACGTAATTTTGGGATTGGTACGGTAGTGCAGTAATAATATTTTAGTGGAATATATTATTATTATTGGACTTAAGTATAAGCTTTGGGCTAAGCTTGGATACTTAAGCCCAATGGAGGCCCAACCCAATTTCTCCTCCTGGTCCCTGCTGTAGCCCATGTATATAAGTCACCTCAGCTTATCTGGAACCCTAATCTAATTCATTATTCACGTGTGATGAGGGTTGAGAGCAGATTGAGTAGGTCTCGTAGATCGTCGCCCACACGACGTCGAGATCGGACTTGGGACATACAGCAGAAGACCGGAAGGTCGTTTGCTGCTGCAGTTCGTCATGTTCCAAAATTCATATAAAATCGTACAGTTCTTCGATTTTGATGTATTATATACTAATGGAAAGCCGTCGAAGAGAGGATCGTCTGAGCACAAAGATCACTCAATTCCGACATCAGAAGAGGAACTTATGGCTATTCTCGTGGGACTGCGCAGACTGCCAGCGAGAATTCAACCTCTACATCAACCCTTGGTGAAAGGTAATGCGTTTCATGTTTACTTGCTTCCGCTGCTTGTTAGAAATACATGGAACCCTAACGGGTCACGTTAACCAAATGATCGAATATCAACAATTGGTATCAGAGCTTCGGTTTCGTGGTGAAGCGTGACACGTTAGGATAGGGTTTATGTGATTAATTTTTCGGAATTAGGATCACATGTTTAGGATTTTGATTTTATTGCGCAAACCATGAATATCCCTATATAATATATACCCTATATCATATCTATTCGTCCATGGTTGTGTGTGAGAGGATTCGACGAAAACTGTTCGTCAATTTCACATGAAAGGAAGAAAGAGAGGGCAAAAATAGAATCACGCTTTTGAGAGAAAATCCAGCGTAGTGATATTGCAGAGGCAATAACCAGAGTTTCAACGGTTGGATCGAGCTGTAATTTGGTCAACACGTTCAGATCTTGTGGATGTACATTCTGAACGGTGGAGATCGAATTTGGAGCTTTTTCTTGCTGGGAGTACGCTAAAAACAGAAGCAGATATTTGGGCGATTCAGTTTTGCGCAGTCGAGGGAAAAGTGCCGTTTCTGACAAACTAATCGTTGGATCAAGCTGTAATTTGGTCAGCACGTTCAGAACTTGTGGATGTACATTATGAACGGTGGAGATCGAATTTGGAGCCTTTTCGTGCTGGGAGTACGCTGAAAATAGAAGCAAATATTTGGGCGATTCTGTTTTGCGCAGTCGAGAGAAAAGAGCCGTTTCTCACAAAATAACCGTTGGATCGATCTTTAATTTGGACAGCATATTCAAGACTTACAGTAGTAGATTCTGGACGGTGGAGATTGGATTCTGAGGTTCTTTCAGTTTCGAACTACGAACGACAGTTGGTGTAGTTTGGTGTTGCGCGTTGGGCTGAACTTGGTTCCATGCAAGTAGGCCCTTGGACGAGCGACAGTCCGGGCGAGGGGCGCTCGTCAAGGCACTTAGGGCGCTCCCTGACATAATTGGCGGTGGGATATGACGATGGACGTCTTGGGGCACAAGCAATCCTGCTTGTTGCGTAAGGCATCGATTCCACAGTAGGAGTGTGGACAAGACATTAAAATTTAGAGGCGTTTTTATTCATAATATATATAACTGTCATAATTGATTTAATTGTCTATTATTGTTATATATATATATATATATATATATATGGATGTCTGATCTCTATGATTTATTGTCTTATATAGAAGCATGCTAGATTGCGTATTATATTTGGTATATTATATGCATGTATTGATAGAGTGTTGGATAAGACATCCAATTTTAAGAAAACTAATTCCTAATATATAACTGCCATAATAGATTGTATATTATTGTTATATATGGATGTCGAATTAATTCCTAATATATGACTGCTATAATTGATTTAATAATCTATTATTGTCATATATGAATGTCGAATTAATTCCTAATATATAACTGCTATAATTGATTGTCTATTATTGTTATATATGGATGTTGAATTGATTCCTAATATATAACTGACATAATTGATTTAATTATCTATTATTGTTATATATGGTTGCTCATCGATATCGATGATTTTGATAATCTAGACGATATGACGATCGATATCGATAGTTTTGAAATTTTGATAATCTTGATGTTTTTCGAATATTTGATAATCTAGTCGATATCGATGATTTTGATAATCTGGACGACATCGACAGTCGATATCGATGGTTTCGAAAATTGGACAATCTGAAAATTTTGAAAATTTGATAGTCTGGAAGTCTTTGCTGATATTCGTGCCTGGTGGCGAACAATCGAATTCGCTGATATATAACTGTTAATGATTGATTTAATTATTGATTATTGTTATATATGTATGCATGACTCTCTGTGATTTACTGCCTTATGTGCCGTAATAGAAGCATGCTAGCGTTGCGTATTTTATTCTGAATATCATATGCATGTAAAAACCCTCGGTGTTAAATTACTAAGTGGGAGAGGGGATTGGTAAATATTCCCGCGGCCTCCATTATTGGTTTGTAAGTGATGTGAGTAAACTTGCGTGTTGGCAATAGGCCTTCCTCCCTAACGGATGAGTTTATTCACGGATCACTGGTACAGACTTCATTACATAATTATTGTTTGTAATGTGGTACATGAACTTGCGTGTTGGCAATATGCCTTCCTCCCTAACGGATGAGTTTATGTGGGGCTCAATGGTACAAACTTATAATTGATGATTGTAGGAAGCTATCCGAGCGCGTGTGTACTTCTCCAACTGTAAGGCACACAAGCTCGCGCAGTGGACTTGGGATCAAATAATGGTGTACACTTAGGTGTAAATAATTAGTATCCTCCCCAACGGAGTCACTGCTATTATTTGCATGGCTAAAGAGGAACCGACTATTAATTATTTTGTCATAAAGTTAGGTTGACAAATGAAATTAATGGGTAAAACCTTCTCTTGTAAATGTTTGGGTTTGTAAACGTCCACACTAACGTTGCTTGCAGACTCACGGTGCTTGAGATGTCGGTGAATTTTATTTTTATATTGTTTTGAGGGAATCAATATAAAAGGATAAAATTCGAAGATTTGATCGGTATATTTATTTATGATTTTATGTAATTTCAAATGGTTTTATCTCGCTTAATGTTAACTAAAAGAAATTATATTTACTGGTCCAAAATTAGATGATTAGAAAAGAATCTTGGTTTTGATTTTACTGCTTAAGAAAATAAAAATGCGTTCTTCCTTAAGGATGTTCATGATGCCTATTAAAATCTCTAGTGGAGAGGTGAGAGGTTCATAGAAATATGATGGTCTCATGTAACTCTTTGGATACTTGAGTAAGTTAAAAGGCGGTATGAATGAATTGGATACATGGAATAGAAGTTGAAGGGGAAACCTAAGTCAATTTTATTCTCCATAATTGCCTAGATGTTTTGAGTAAGTTTCTCCTGAATTACAAGAGGTTGTATATGGTGGGAAACTTCTGACAAAACATGTGGTAAAGAAAATCCAATTTCAAAAATGGAGTGAACAAGGATAGAATCTTACTTGCTAGTAATTGAAGCATGATTAGTGATGGCACCTACTGATACATTGTATAGATACCGGAATCACTAAATGTTTATTACTAAGTGAGGATAAGATTATTTTATACATGGATAATACTACGAGAGTAGTGGCTGTTGCAGTGGGAGTTGTTTATTTATCTTACGATATGAATAAATGTTTGATTTTATGAAATTGTCTTTACGTACGTTTTCATAGAAAGAATTTGATTTCGGTTTCTATGCATTAATAGATGGATACTCCATTTCATTTAAATGACATGGTCATTATAATGAAGGATAGAGTTGTAATCTGTTATGGTACGTTGGTGAACAATTTGTATACTCTGAAATCATGTTTATCCCCTGGATGCGACAAATAGTAATTAATAATGAGTCTTCTAATCTAGTAAGAGAAAGGTACCTTCGGAAATGAATTTCCCATCTTAATGGTGTGACGAATAGAAGGAATAACACTCTTATGGTAGTGATTAGACAGATGATGAATTATTTGGAATTACTAAATTCATTTTATGGATATGCCCTAGGAACAGTAATTCGTAAGAATGTTTTTCTATTTGTGGGATATCCTAGAAAATTGAAGGATGATTTATTTAGCCCACAAGATCGAAGAGTGATTGTTAACATAAAC
Source organism: Pogostemon cablin (assembly GCA_023678885.1). Lineage (NCBI taxonomy): Eukaryota > Viridiplantae > Streptophyta > Magnoliopsida > Lamiales > Lamiaceae > Pogostemon > Pogostemon cablin. The sequence goes on from CM042979.1 coordinate 9,030,147, forward strand.
ACTAGATTTTTGGAAAAAGGACTATGTAATAAATCAAATACCCATGTATAAGTTGTTCTAAAGCAAGTGAGAGAAAAACACAAAGTATTAGTACCAAGTGTACAAGAGGATATACCACAAGGTAGACTGCAACGCTTGTCACGTCTGATACACAATTGCATGTAGTGCCCTGTCGTAGTGGGAGGGTTGTCCGACAACCCGTAAGATATATATTTTGGGAGAGTCGTGAGACTTGGTCCCTAGTAAATATGGAATGGACCCAAGGATACGACGAAGCACTACAAGATAAAAATGCAGAATCTTAGCTAATTGCAATGAATGTTGAATTAGAATCGATGGATTCTGAATTAAATCTGGGTGCTAGTAGAGCCGCTAAATGGCGTAAAAGCCATTGGAAGCGGGCACACAAGAATAAAAGAGGATCATAGCATAAGGTGAAAACCTTGGAAGCAAGCTTGTTGCGAAAAGGTATACTCAGAAAGAAAGGGTTCGATTATGAGAAAACCTGTTCGCCGGTAGCTGTGCCTATATTAATCCGGATTCTTTTATATGTTGCTACTCATATGGAATATGAGGGATAGCAAATAGATGTCAAGACAACTTTCCTAATTGGAAGTCTTGAGGAAAACATCTATGTGAAGAAACCAGAGTGATTTATTGCAAAGGGCTAAGAGCATTGTGATAAGAAGCTTAAAAGTGTCCATCGATGGACTAAAGCAAGCTTCAAGATCATGAAACATCCGTTTTGATGAGGAAATCCAAAGATATGGATTTATTCAATGTGCGGATGTGTCTTGTGTATTGAAAAGAGTGATGGAAACGTGGTGGTATTACTTGTACTATACATAGATATTATCTTGCTCATTGGAGACAATGAAAGAGTATTATCGGGCGTATGGGGTATGGTTAATAAAGCGGTATAAGATGAAGGACTTAAGAGGAGCAAAAATATCCTTTTGATCACGGTAATACGGATCACAAGAAAGGATGTTATGCTTATCTCAAGCTTCATGAAATGATACAATCCTTACTCGTTTTAGCATGTGACTTTATCTAAGAAAATGTGTCTTGAGACACAAAAGGAAGATAAAGGTGATGAAAGCGGTTCCTTATGCTTCGGCGAATAAGAAAGCTTAATCTTAGGAATGCTATGCGCGAGAATGGATATCTATTTTGCTGAACGCATGAACAGTGGGTATCAACGTAACCCGGAACAAGAATGATGAACTGTGGTAAGACATATATGAAGTGCCTGAGAAGGACTGGAAATTATATGTAAGCTTACTGGGCAAATTCACTGCTTCTTGTGGATTACGTAGATTCGGATTTTTTAGTCAGATTGGACGGCAGTAAATCCACCTCAAGGTTATGTGTTTAATTTTAGGAAGTTGAGTCATAATGTGGAGGAGTGTTATATAGAAATATATTTCAGACTCCGGACTCCATCATGGAAAGATGATAAATTGGAGCCTATGAGGCAGCCAAAGTATCTGTATGACTCTAGAAACTTCAAGATGGACTTCGAAGTGTTTCTAAGTTTGCCCAAGGATATCACAATTTATATTGATGATATTGGTGCAGTTGCAAACTTGAAGGAATCACGAGCTCATAAGGCAATTAAACACATGGAGTGCAAGTACCACCTTTTACGAGAAATCGTATGATGAGGGGAAGGTTGTTGTCGCCTAGATTGCATCGGATGATGACCTAGTAAATCCATTTATAAGGATATTAAGGCGAGAGCTTTTAATGGTCGTGTAGTGGGAGTGGGAATCAGATGTATGGCGGAAGACATGACAGCATAGTCTTTTAGTATAAGTGGGAGATTGTTGGATTGTATACTAAAAGTCGAGCTTTTTGTATGAACAATGTTATAACAATTAATTTGAAATGAGAATCATTGATCAAATGATTGCATCTTATAATTTATTTTATATGCATGATGCAATAGTCCATTTACTTTATACTGTAGATAATATGTTGTGCGACAACACGCGGAAGATCATATTATCGGTTTCCTTATAAAGTATAAACTGATGCTCACAACCGAGATAGACGGGGACTCTCTATCGGGATGGTTGTAGTGTGGTTTGGTATTAGCTTGTCTTGGCTATAGAATCACATTAGTGCACTTGTGTGTATTGAGCAGGACCGCTTGAGATCGTTCGATTTATACTGACTTATAGGAGAACTTGATCTCAGTTATTATGGAAGTTCGTGCTCTTAATCCCTATACAATAACCTCGACACATAGGGCAGTATGTATTTCTTTGATTCATCAATGGGTGAGATTTACATGCAATTAAATCAATAAACTCGGTGAGTTGGGAAGTAGTGCTGTCTCTATGGTGTGCTGTTGATTGTAGAAGGAATCCGTGTCCGTCATAGGTTGATGATGTCCCCTTGAGGAGCTCATAAGGATTATCATGTAAACCCTGCAGGTGGAATTTATTCCGGCATGATAATGAGGTTGAGTGGTACTACTCTTGGATGAGATATTAATTAATTGAGTTGTCAGTAACTTATATTAATTAATGGACATTGTATATCTTAAACATGGGGAGACTAACGGACTCATAATAAGAAGGAGCCCAAAACGTAATTTTGGGATTGGTACGGTAGTGCAGTAATAATATTTTAGTGGAATATATTATTATTATTGGACTTAAGTATAAGCTTTGGGCTAAGCTTGGATACTTAAGCCCAATGGAGGCCCAACCCAATTTCTCCTCCTGGTCCCTGCTGTAGCCCATGTATATAAGTCACCTCAACTTATCTGGAACCCTAATCTAATTCATTATTCACGTGTGATGAGGGTTGAGAGCAGATTGAGTAGGTCTCGTAGATCGTCGCCCACACGACGTCGAGATCGGACTTGGGACATACAGCAGAAGACCGGAAGGTCGTTTGCTGCTGCAGTTCGTCATGTTCCAAAATTCATATAAAATCGTACAGTTCTTCGATTTTGATGTATTATATACTGATGGAAAGCCGTCGAAGAGAGGATCGTCTGAGCATAAAGATTACTCAATTCCAATATCAGAAGAGGAACTTATGGCTATTCTCGTGGGACTGCGCAGACTGCCAGCGAGAATTCAACCTCTACATCAACCCTTGGTGAAAGGTAATGCGTTTCATGTTTACTTGCTTCCGCTGCTTGTTAAAAATACATGGAACCCTAACGGGTCACGTTAACCAAACGATCGAATGCCAACATGCCGTACCGATAATTTCGGTACGGTATCGGTATAGGATATTAAAATTTTCGGTATTTCGGTATACCGAAATTATTTTCGGTATTTTGGTATCGGTATACCGATACCGATATACCGAAAAATTTATATAATTTTTTTTTAAAATTTAATTATACATAATACAATATTTAAGTATATTTTATATTATAAATATATTTAAATTATTTTTATTTTATTATGTATTACATTTATTCATATATATTTTTTAAAATTTAAAATAAGCTCTAATTAAAATAAATAAAAATATAATACACATCTGAATAAAAATATAGGAGTATAAAAATATAATAATAAAAAAAATTGTTATTTAATCATGAATAAATTAAAAACAATATAAGTATAATGTTTGAGATTAGAAAATTTAATTTTTTTGAAATATTTTTATATTAATTTTATTATTTTGATTAAAATTAAATATTATTTTTCGGTATGGTTTCGGTAAATCGGTATTTTTCGGTATGTTGAATTTTCGGTATGAAACGGTATGTCAACATTCGGTATTAATTGGTATTTACCGAAAAATTGGTATGGTGTAAATTTCGGTACGGTATCGGTATCCGATTTAATTTACCAAAATTTTGGTATACCGATTTTTCGGTATACCGAAATTTCGGTATCGGTATCGGTATGGATTTTTCCATACCGAAATTTTTGGTATGGTATCGGTACGATATCGGTATTTTCGGTATACCGATATTACCCACCCCTACATGGGATCCACACACACTAATACAATTAAAATATGAAACTCACACATCCCGCTAATACAAGTACCCACTACACATAAAATAATAATACTCCTTAATTTGCGCGCAAAAATCAAACAGATAGATTGATAATGAACGGAGGGAATATTATTTAAAAAAATAAATTTCCAATTTCGAATCGAATCAAATTCTAATTCAAAATATTCAATTTCGAATGTTCAAATTCGAATACTCGAGTATATTCGAATAGTTCGTTTATTACTTTCGAATCGAATACGAATCCAATTTCGAATTCGATTAATAATCGAATATGAATATTCAAATATTTAATCAAATATCATTCAAATACTTTAGTATTCGATTTGATTCGTTTACAACCCTACTAACACTATTTAATTACCGTCGTTTACATAGATTATGTTTATTAATTTTTTATTTTTTTCTCGTAATTTTTTTTCTTTTTTTATTTAATTTTAGGGATATAATTATAATCTCATCATTTTAGTCTACAATATATTTTATCCTAGTGGTTTAGGGCATATTTTACCCTTAGCATTTACTTATTTATCTTAGGTTTATGATTAATTTTAAGGACATAATTGTAATTTTACCCTTATAATTTATGGTTCATCTTTATAATTTTTTATAAAATAATAATAATATTTATAAAAAAAAGAAGGAAATAAATAATTAAAATAGTTGAAACTGAAAATTTAAAAAATTAACATATAAAAGTTATAAAATAAAACATGGAGTATAATAATTTCAAAAATAAATAAATAAATAACTTATGGTGAAAAAGAGTAAAAAAAAAATTGAAATAAATAAATAATGTAATAAAATAAAATATATAATTATTTTAATAAATAATTAAATATAAAAGGGGTGGGCGGTGGAGAGGTGTGAGTTTTGTGTGTGTTGGTGGTAGATTATTGGATTGAGATTGGGTAACCCACGACCAACTGTGACTCTTTGTGTAGTGAATGAATTTAAATAGGGCGATTATTTTTGGGCGGGTCATTTTGGATTGAGTTATTTTTGGAGCTGTTATTAACAGTTTGTATGGGTTGGAACGGGTTGGCTCATTGGGTTTAGCCAAAATTAACAGCTCTAATCGAGCAGCCCAACTTCCATACGGGTCCATGACAAATTATCATGTTAATAAACATTTAACACTATATACATTAAGAGTTAAATAATTAATTAATATTTTTAATTTATGTTAAAAGTATAAAATAATTACTAATATTAATTAATTTTTTTATAATTTAATTAATAGTTATATATACTTAAATAATTAAAAAATTCATAATTTTTTTAAATTTAATTATTCATTTTAATTATTTAATTTGTTAAATAATAACTATTCAGTACATTTTAATATTTAATTATGATTAATTAAATAATTTATAATCCTCATTTAATTAAATAACCTATTCATCCCATTTATAATCTTTTCGTCCCATTTCTACTTTTAAAATTATTTAAATGATAAATGTTTTAAATGAATTGAAGTAAATGTTTAGATTCACATACACTATTTGACCTATTATTTAAGAGTTAGTCTTTTATAAATTAGGTTTACATCATAAACTCTTATAAATATTGTGATCCCCTTTAATTTAAATACTCTAACAATACATAGGGTATATAGGATTGGAAAGGGGATCATAGGATTTCTATCGTAAACCCGATTTACACAAGTGTTTGTCATTATTTAATATGTCGAATTGCCAAAATCAAAAGTTAATAAAATTAGATAAATTTGGGTTGAATAGATAAATAAATTAACATCGACATTTTTTTTTTACGGAATAGAAGGCATGTGCCGATGAAAATAAATAAAAATATTGGAATGAATAGACTAAATTTTTTTTGGAACAAAAAATTGAAATGAACAGGCAAAATAAATTTTAAAAATTTTAATTAAATATTTTTTTAGGATAACACAATGCATTAACCATTCACATTTTTTTTATTTAAATTTTATATTCGATGGTTGATTTATATTTTAGTAATTTTCACTCAATCAAATCAAATACTCTATTTTAATTGCAGTCATACGGAGAAATGAACTCAAATAATGGGCAATTTTAATGTATTTAAATTAGTTTGGCAGAAAAGATCTTTAAAGTTTAAAATAGGGCATCAATACAATTAATATTTTTTTTTGGTTATTACCGAGTTAAAACCCTAAACCTATAAATAATTCCTAATTTTCCTTTCCTATCACACTAATACCTACTACCTGCAGTCAAGTCGAATTTCATCACTCACTGCGAGCGAGCTCATCTATTGCGTTTCTTCTCTCTACGACTCTTATCTTGGTGCCTACGAATTAATTGGGGCAAGAAGAATCAACAGCGAATTTTTGAACTCAGAATGTAAGTTATACTTTGAAACTGATTCTTCATTGGTATCGGGATTTGATTTTAGAGAGATTAGGGCTTTAGGGGAACGGGAGAAGATGAGTTCGTGTAGTTGGGTTTTGATTGCATGTGATGTGATTTTCGAAATTCGAAATTAGGGTTTTAGAATTAGGGGAATGGGTTTTGATCTTTATGCTTGAGGAGAAGGGGCCGCGATAGTTTGGGGATTCAGGTTTAAGGCTACAATTCAGGAAGAGAAGAGGGAGTGACTAATCTAATCAGTTTTTTTTTTTCTTAATATTGGTGTTTTTCTCTTTGTTTTCCTGCCCAAATTATAATTTGAATTTACTTGGAATTTGAAACATGATAGCAATAATATTAATGAGCGACTCTGGCATCATAGTTGTATTTGGAAATCCCATAACTGTTCGGAATTTCAATTATAGTAATTATCGAAGCCTCAAGGATTAAAGTTGAACTAATAAATCTTTCCGTTTTTCTTTTGTTACAGTACCAATGACTGTGGTGGCTGAGAACCAAGGGAAGCTTAACTGCTTCCCCCTGCAGTTTCGGCACATGTCGCCTGGGGCTAAGACGGTGCCAGGGAAGAAGCTGAAAACAATCTTCAAAAGGGTGCTTGATGCTTCAGAAGACAACTCATGTGAAAGCACTATAAACATTTTAGATTTTGGTTCCTTTGAGAGAAATGTACCATTGAAGGAATCTATGCCAGCAAAGTCCAAGAAGCGGAGGCTGGAAATATCTGGTCCAGGGGAAAAAAAGCAAAATGATCTCTGGAAAGCTACCTTGCCTGTTAGACCCTGTGGGCTGATGTTACAAAAGGAGAAACAAAAGAGAAGAGAAGTTAAGGCTATCTTGAGTGCAAAAGTTGGCAAAGTAAGTACTAATTTCCTGTAGGGGTTTTGCTGGGCCTGTTACCTTTTGTATTTACTATGATTGCTAGATTTATATTGCAATGTAGTTTATGGTCTTCCTTTTTTTCTAACTTGTGTAATGTATTGTGATTAATTGTCCATGCTTACACATGCCTCTTTATTTTTTAACAGGAATTATTTTTCTTCACTTAATGAATCTGTAATTTTTCAATTTTACTGTAGTTTTTGCATGCGTATGCATTAGCTTTTGCTATATAAGAACAGATTGAGCCTGGAAAACAAGCTGTGAATGCTGCAGCTGGCGAATGTTCCAGTTTAAGTGAAGCTGGCGAATTGTCATTTAATGTCCAAATGTCTCCCAAGAAAGCTCTGCGGGTCGCAATGTTAAAGAAACGCTTTGCTGATACAATCTTCAAGGCTACACATCAGGAGCATTTGGACCATGTAATATTTCCGCCTCATTCCCCAATGCCATACTTATGTACTTGCATGCATGCTGCAGACACACAATACACATTATTTTTAACGCTTTTCTCGGATTTCCATCAGTTATTTTTTTACCTGTATTGAATTCTGGATTCCATTGTCTAGAGTGTGCAGTCTGATCGTTTGAGGTTGCAACAAGAAAGAGAGAGACTGCAACAAGAACGACGAGAAGGTAGCTACTGTGCCTTTAGTTATCTAAATGCTTTGCATGTAAATGCCAGTTATTTTACTAACTTATTAATTATTAATATATTTTAAATGATCAATTTTTAAGTGTAGTTTTATGTAGTTATTCATTATTTCTAGCAACTCTATGGAATTGGGTTTCCAAATCTAGTCTGCATGTGATAATTATTTTATAAATTAGATGTTCATATTTGCATGATATAAGATGAATGCCTGAGTTGATAATGCTGTGAAGTCAGATTTGACACGAGTGCAGGGTAAGAGATTGGGGTGAATGACTTCAATAGTCAAAGTTATCCAACCATCTTCCTCTTCAAAGTTATCAAATTTATTACAGGCTACTTCACATTATTTTTTTTAAATTTTGTTTTGCAGAGAATGCCAAGCTTGAAGCACTACTCAAAGCTGCTGAAGAAGCCTTCCGCAGGGAGCAGCAGCATAATTTGATGATGCAGCTTGAGAACGAAAGAAAAGCTGCAAGAATTTTGTTTGATAAGGTATTTTTTTGGTTCACCTTAGATGACTATGTGATCCATCCAGTCTCCGAATTTTCTGATTCAGCGTATCATTATTTTGGTTGAAAAATCAGTGGAGGTGGATGATAACATGGTATGTTGAACAACTTGAAGATGATAGGCTGTGATTACTTGTATTATCCACTCGACCATGGGTATCGTCTTGAGCAACTTGGTTTGTATCGGAAGGACGAGTACTTGGAAGAAGATGAAGTTATGGCTATTTCGGATATGGAAGAGGGGGAAATTCTATCATAGTATTAGGCCTCATCTCCCTTGGATTGCTCTTGTAAATTGTTGTGTATTATATGAGAACCAACTTGTTCAATTTTGTGGTTCCACTTGTTCACGGACACACTGATGATTGCTAAGTAAAAACAAAAAAAATGTTATTACAGCAGGAAGTGTGACGTTCTGTAGAAAAGGTTCAAATTTTGTACAAGCAAGCAATGTAATTGTATATATGCTTATTAGTTATTAATATAAAAGTCTTTACTAGAACTGAAGTTTACATCGTTTTCATTTTTCATTTAATCACATAATATACATATCTAATGATCTTTAATTAGAATAACTTACTATGTATTTGGAGACTGCTATAGTTAGAAGATACAGAACTGATAACACTGTGTCTGACAACAGTAGAAAATACCAAGGTAGTCAATCATGAAAATTGACTCTACAATATAATCAAACATCTGAATAATTGATCAAAACATGAACATTTTCATGGTTAGACTGACTGAAAGATTGGCAGAAGAAGTCCATAATGAATGATGACTACAGCAATCTACATGCTTAGATCAACTGGTTTCCTTACAGATTTTAGAGATATAGTTCAAATTTTATTATCATTTGTTAAGACCGTCTATTCATCCGATAGTAAACCTGCTATACATAAAGAAAATGAATATTCAGAGAGAGATTAAAATTAAGATTACAGTTGTGAAGATGATGTATTCTTATATTTACTGATTTTTGGAAATGAAAATACTAAGTGTAAGTTTTGATAGTTATACGACTTGCCTGAAATAGTATGGATTATAATGTAGTGGAGATGAAGCCCGATGGAGTCCCGTGGATTATAATATGTAGGCAATGTTTGTTTTTGGGTTAATTTTTGGTGTCCAAGTTGGTTTATTTATTTTGTACATTATCTTGAATTTAAGAATGGAAATTTGTATTCTATCCTTAGATCCCTCTTCAATACATACATGCTGCGCTATCATATTGAAGTTTGTTGATTCAGGTGACATGAAACCATTGTCTGAAAGTGATTCTATTGTTGAATCTATTTTTACGTTTAATGTTGTAATTTTGTACTATTATCTGTTATTTTCTATTGATTAAGGACTTTTGATGTGCAACAGGCTCTGAAAGCTATGTTGTTTCATGGTGCTTCAAGTATCTACTCAACCCTTGCGGTAGCTTGTTCTATATACACACATGTGCCACTAGAAATATGCTCATAGTTCTGATATATTACTTAAAAGGAATATGCTGAAAGAGATTAGATACTTGAAGGAATTACTTGAGAACGAAACATTTCAACCTTGAAGTTGGGCCATTATGGACATGAATGTTGCATGCACATTCTTCGATTGAGAATCAATGCAGGTCGAGGTGCATTAGCGCAATGTGTATTTCAGCATATCTAAATTATCACCCTGGTATCATGCAGTTTTTGAACTTCGAAGCCTGGATTTCGTTCAGCGATTCCTTCAATGCTTGACATGCATACAACTCCAGCATTGAACATCTCTGAATTATAAAAGTTTTCCTACAGCCTTCTGTAGAGATCCTTTGGCACTGGCATACGAGGACGATCTTTCTGAACACAATATTCTACCTCCCTCTCCTATGTGTTTATCTCCGAAGCACTTACAGTGGTATTTATTTTCCAATTAGCTTGCAGTATTTAGAGAACTCTTTTCTTTTGGATGTTGATTTTTCTGGTGATATAGATTTCATTCATAAATCCAACTAGGATGCTAACCAACTAATGTAATTTTCTGTTGAAGCGTAAAATTAGAAGGGATTAATTATCACCTTCTATGCCCAATTTTAAGAGGAATTGAATTTTGTGTATCTTGATAAATTGTGATGGATACCTTACTGATGTTTTAATTTAATCTTCACAGGTTTTTGCGTGTGCATGGAACCCTACTGGTTGACTTCTTTCTTCTAGGTAAGCATAAACTACTTATTTTAAGAATGATTTTCTTGTCTTGTTTTTCCCCCATTTTTATTCACATTGTTTACTTGGACTTCTTTCTGACATATAAGCTGTAACTTTTTGAAGTAATTAGCTATGTTAAATGTTTTGCATTAATACTATTTGCTGTCAAAATTTCAGATCAATGGATGTCTTATTCTTTATTTTTTGCTTCACTGTCCTCAAATAACCCTGCCACTTCATGATTTCTGTACTTTTGTTGGGATAACTTTAGAAGGATTGAAGTTTCTTAGTCAAATGATATTTTTTATGTAATTCTATCAAACTTGAAACAAAAATGCAGTTTCTTTACTTAGGTTCGTATGGATACAGAGAATCTGATTCAATTTGAGAAAACATGGTTTGCCACTTTTGGAGCTTCCTTGCTTCAGTGTTTTGAGTAAAATTAATTTTGTTATTTTTTTTAAGTATAAAGAGAATCTTACATGCTTTATAATGTATTTTTGATTGGTTGATTCTTTGTTGATGCATAATAAAACGCTGTTGTACCTTCATGTTTCGCAATGTCTTTGCCTACTCAACTTTTATCTACCATGTTCTGTTGTGTCTGCTTCTCTTTTATCTTTCCCATTTAAAATTGGATAGGGACTTGTTAGGCTCGTCCTTTAAATCCATTTTTTGTGTAATTTGAATTGACCCCATCTTGGTGAGTTATTTATTTAATTAGTGTATTTTACTTTGATTCATGCCCAACAATTTTATGGAAACAAATGAGCTGAGTTAACTGAATGCAGTTAAGGTTTGTAGATTACCTTCATGTCTTAATCTTCTAGAAACACAACTGTACATTCCATGGGGTGTTGCTGAGCTACTGATGATTCAAGTTCAATTCCACATTCTGATAATTATTATCTTGTATTCCAATCATTATACCGGAATAGCACCTTAGCAATGAGGTGCGCCTTTTGCCTAGTAGTATATAATTATGCAAACATTTGTGTTAGATTATTTTATAAAAAAAAATTGTAAGACAGATAATTGAAGTTTTTTCATTTTAAAACTTAAAAATGGGATAGATATTCTATACTTATTTTCACACTTTTCGTTTTCATCCGTCCCACACTTATCTTCATCATCCAAAATGAAAACTTCACATAAACAAATAACCTCAAAAGTTATCTTGATTTAAAAAATATTACTTACATCTAACACACATAACATACTTTATAATTAATTTACTACATAAAAATACTACAATATCTCTAATTAAAAAGTCAATAAAATTGATAAAAAATTTTTTCTTAATCTATATATTTAAAGACACATAACATACTTTATAATTAATTTATTACATAAAAATACTACAATATCTCTAATTAAAAAGTCAATAAAATTGATAATTTTTTTTTCTTAATCTATATATTTAAAGACACATAACATACTTTATAATTAATTTACTACATAAAAATACTACAATATCTCTAATTAAAAAGTCAATAAAATTGATAAAAAATTTTTTCTTAATCCATATCTTTAAAGTAACGGTGACTCTCAAATAAGTGGGGTGAGATTTGAAACTCCTGGTCGGAGAACGCTATTCATCATAGCATCTCAATAAAAGATGGTTTTTATTTTTTTTATAGGTAAATGTTAGTTATTAGTATAGTGACTAGTTACACCAAGCACCCTTACAATTCCTTTCTCCAAGCCCTCCTTATAACTCCCTCCTAATTCATTCCTCCTTATAACTCCCTCCTAATTCGTTCCCATCCTTATAATCCTTATAATCCCTTTCTCCAAGACCTCCTTATAACTCTCCTCCTAATTCGTTCCATCCTTATAATCTCTTTCTCCAAGTCCTTCTTATAACTCTCCTCCTAATTCGTTCCCAAGGAGAATCGAACCTGGGTCTCTCACTTAAGTGAGGAACCCAATGGCCAGTTGGGCTAGCCCAACTGGTTAAAAGATGGTTAATGAAAGCATAATGTACACTAATTGCCAAATAAGTATTCACGTGAATAAATTCTCAAACATAAAAGATGGTCTTTATTTATGTTTGAGAATTTATTTGTTTGCAACGTGAATACTTATTTGGCATTTAGTGTACATTATGCTTTCATTAAATAATAAGATAACGGTGTTAGAGCATCTCCAAGAGATTATGTATAATTTGAAGAGGGTTTTAGGTGATATATAAAGAATTTTTAAAATTTAGAGTGATGTATTTTTGTTCATCTCCAATAACTTCTTTATATTTTTTCTCTTCCCAATGCTTATTTATTTCATTTGTTTGTTCCCCATATTTTTAGAGTATAAAATCAAAATGAAAGAACCATTATGCATTATAAATATTAAATAATCAATTGAAAATATCAAGAAATTAAAGTGTTGGGTGGTGAAAATTTCAATCATTAAATTTTAAAGAGTTGGTTTGGCTCTTCAAATTTAAAGAGACAAAACCATTATGTAAAAAAAATTATTATTTTAAAGAGGCTATTAGAGATATATTTATTTGTATGGCTCTTTAAATTTTACATTATTTGTCATTTAGAGAGCCTTTTGGAGTTGCTCTTAGATACCTAAGTATAGTTTTGAATAAATAAGATCCTGAATGGATAAAAATATGAGTTGGTCTTGCGTGGCCCCGGGCACACTGTGCGCTTTTAGAATTTAGTATGATGAGTAAGGGTATACACTTTAATTAATAAGGGTATACCATTTTGTTATAAAGGGTATACATTTTTCATTAATATTTTTTATTTTTCTTTACGGAGTGTACCCCGTGCCCCATGGGGCACACAAGTTTTTATCTAAAAATAATATTTATAGTCTTGTGTCTTGTATTGATGGTAATCCCATTTTTGAGATCTTAAAAGTGTTATTTGAATTAATGAAAAGTGATAGTGATGATGTGAATTATTTCATTAATAATTCGTAATATAAATAAAAAATAATAATATTTTTAATGAAAAATAATAAGTACCTTTTTAAGAAAATGTAAAACCGATCTCATATGAGACGACATCACGCAATTGGCGATCATACAATTAATAAGGAATTTTCTTTTCTCTTTTTTTTCTATATATATATATATATATATATATATATATATATTTGGTTCAATCTGTATCAATTTTTGAATGCAAAGACTTGTGTGGAATTGTCCCACGAAAATAATGAAATATTATATTCAGTTGATGAAAAATAATAACGGTACCGTTAAATATTCCATGAACAATTTATTATAGTTTAATTAAAAAAGTAATAATATTTTCCATATGAAAGGTGAAAACTAATAAAAATGGATAAATGTATTATGTCTTTTTTTTTAAATTAATTAATAAAGTAACTAAATTTAATCATTTGATCCAATGATTTCAAAACCGGACCGGACCGGCCGGTTCGACCGGGAACCAGAGCCGGAATCGGTCCGAAAGCCCCCTAAAAACCGCTTTTAAGGTCAAACTGGGAAAAATCGGGTTGAACCGGCTCAAATCAGAATAACCGGCTGAACTGGTCAAACCGGTAACCGGCGGTTCCTTTTTTTTTTTTAAATTTTCAACTTTTTTTTTTAATTTTAATTTTTTTTTTTAAAAATTTTCACTTTGAAACTTGAATCATCGACTAATTTAAGAGCCAACAATTCCAACAATACAAGTCTAAAGAAAGGGAAGTATTGATCTTTATATGTGATCTAATACCCCTTTATCTTCAATAAGAAATCAATGTGGGATGAGAAAAAGAAGGGGAATCATCAGTCTTTATATAGAGTTTCAATGCTCTCTCTTTCCAATAATTAACCAATGTGGGATATTGATTAAGATGAGAAGAATTTTATTAAACAAAATATTTACTACATGTAATTTAGTACTAACTAATTATTTGTTTAAATTTGAAATAAATAAATTTATTTGCTTTGTATACAAAAAAAATAAATAATTTTTTTAATAAATGTTGATTAAAATTAGAATTAATTATTTTCTTTTTATATTAGAATGAACCATTTTAATTTTATTTTTATTTCAATTTCAATATTCATAATTAATTTTTTTGATCCATTATTTTTAATAAATGTATATTCACATGTAAATTAATATGTTAATATAAAATTATCTATAAATAATAAATTATTAAGTTATATAAAAATATTAAATCATATATAAAATAATAAAATATTAAATAATATATAAAATAATTAAATACTATTAAAAATAGTGAATTTCATGTTTTTCCGGTTGAACCGTCGGTCCAACCGGTCCGACCGTGAACCGTTGGGCTCTCCGGTTTGACCTCCGGCTCGGTTATGAAAACACTGATTTGATCCATATTTGGAATTTCATTTCAATTTTCCTTTTTGACCATGATCTCCCAAAGTTGTTAAACCCTCATCTCCCAAAGTACGAGCATCCCATATTCCAACTTGTTTGGATAATTGGATATTTGGATTAGATAACAAACTCAGCTCATATATGTAATTAGCTCAACTCCAAAATAACTCAGAGCTTAAAAAATAATAATAAATTAAAAAAGAAAAAACTCCCTATATCTTATAACAAAAATTTAAAATTTCTGATCCCATAAATTGAATTTGTAAATATTTCTTTTTCAACATCACCAGTAATCTCCACAGGAGCAGACTCCAGAATGGAAGTGATGGAATCTATTTGAATCTCTAACAACAATTGTTCTTCCTGTCATCAAAGAAACATGTTTACCAAACTCATGGCAATCTCTACACGCCCTTAGATTCTTGAACACCACAACTGGTGTTCCATCTGCTGTCGCTACGAGCCCGAATGCAATGGCAAGTCTCTCACTGTGGACTAAAGCCTGCTCATTCCGCTCGTCCCACACTTCGTCGTCTTCGATTAAAGCCGTCGTCTGCTTGTGCACACCCGGAAATTGAAGCTCCCTCAGCTTTGAGTAGATCTCCTCTGCTTGAGGATGGTGTTGATCGCCCACTACGAACCGGTGTACTTTGCTCTTCACGGTTATCCAGCTACAACCGATCTCTTTCCTCAGATCTCTCTCAGCCATGAGCTTCCTCACGCTTGAAGCTTCGTCCCACTTCCCACACGACGCGTGCAAGTTGAACAGCAGAATGTAAGCAGCAGCATCGTTGGGGTCGAGCTGAAGGAGCTTCTCAGCAGCAATCTTGCCAAGCTCGTAGCTTTGGTGGATCGAGCATCCTCCCAAGAGACTCTTCCAACTCATTGCGTCTGCCTCACATGGTAACGAGTTTAGCAAATCATGTGCCTCTGTCAATAGCCCAGCTCGAGAGTATATATCAATCATACAGTTATAGTGGTCCAGTTTTGGTTTTAAACCATGCTTGCTATCCATAGAGTCTAATATCTGCTTTGCTTCTTCAACCAAACCACCGTGGCTACACGCAGTGAAAATCGCCACGAAAGTAACCTCGTTCATCCTAACACTAGACGATTCCATTTCTTGAAAGAGTTTCAGGGCTCTAACAGCATTGCCATGGTAAGCCAAACCAGCAATCATGGATGTCCAAGCCACGGTGTCGGGTGCATCCATTGATTCGAACACTTTATAGGCATAGTCTAATCTTCCACATTTGGCATACATAGTAATCATGGCACTCTCCCCATAGAGATATGAAACAAGTCCTCTCTTTATTGCATCTCCATGAGCTTGAGAACCAAAATTGAAATCAGCAAATGATGAGCACAATTGGAAGATGCTTGTGTACATAAATTCATTCAAAACAGCACCTTCACATCTTAATGACTTAAAAGTATTGATGCATTTTTCAAACTCCCCGATTTGAGAATAACCACACAATACAGCACTCCAAGAAACATCATTTGGTTCAGTTATCCCCCCAAATGCTCGACTAGCAGAATCGACATCTCCACGCTTGACGTAGAAATCCACTAAGGGTGTACCCACGGATACCTCATTTTGCAGCCCAAGTTTAACAATCGTAGCATGAACTTGCTCTCCAATTTTCTGGTCGTGCAGCGCTGCACAAGCCTTTAGAGTAATCGAAAACACAAACTCGTCCAAATCAACACTTTCATTTATAATCATCTTGAAATATCTCAATACATCTTCATGCCTATCTGCATGAGCAAAGCCCACCATCATAGTCGTCCAAGAAACGACATTCTTTTCATGAATCAGATCAAAATTCAGCTCAGCGCTTTTTAAATGCCCACATTTAACGTACATGTTGCATATTGCCACATCCATGGCAACGTTGTTGGTAAACCCAGCCTTGTATACTTGACAATGCAACTGTTTCCCAGTCTCCAAATACAAAGAACTTGAAAAGGATTTCAAGAGGCTGATATAGGTAGAAGGATTAGGCTTAAAATTTGAATCTTGGATTTTCAAATACAGCTCTACAGCATTCTCTAACAGCCCTTTATCCGCATAAGCAGATATGATTATGATCCACGAAGCCATAGTTCTTTCAGCCATTTCATCAAACAGTTTCCGAGCATCAGAAAGACTCCCACAATCACAATACATCCGAAGAACACAATTAACAAGGTAGGCTGGTGGGTCTTCCGATAAACGTTGATGAATTAGCTTCCCAAAATTTAACGACCTTAACTTGGAACACGCTTCGAGTAAATATTTATACGATTGAGGATCGACAGGAATATTACAACGGTCCATTTCGAGAAGGAATTCGTGGGCTTCTTTGAGTTTATCCTGTTTGGAAAGGGAGACTAAATGGACGTTTTCGAGCACTCCATGCTGAGTAAGGGGGGTTTTGACAAGAGATTTCTCGGATTTGAGCGACACCCATGAAGGAAATTTGGTGAAATTAGGAGCTTTTGAGCGCGATAACGGAAGAGACGCCTGAGTAAACGATGAATTTTGGAGTGGGAGACTTACCATAGATGCTGTCAGTGGAATTCTGAGATGAGTTTGGAATTGAAGAACATGCGACTTCGAAGGTTAGAGAATTGGGAGTTGAGATAATCATTCAATTCAACCACTCCACCAAAGTGGGCAATCACCAGAATAGACACAAATCCAAAGCCCACCAAGTACTGATGATTAGAAAAGTCAGATCCTCCATTAAAATGAACTCCAAGAAAACTAAGGGGCTTTGAAGGGATAGGGGGAGGGGGGGAGGGGGGAGGGGGGGAGGGAGAGGGAGAGGGAGAGGGAGAGTAGGGAAAGATCAAAGAACCCAAAAGAGCCCATATAAGAAATAAATTGAAAATGCTCCGTATAAGCCGTGAACTTTAACTAACAGTAACCATATTTTATTAATACTAGTGTGTACGACATGCGTTGCACGTCACATGCACGTCATACTTTGTAATGTACTTCTTCATCTCCTTTTAAATAACACACTTTTATTTTGAATTGTCTCACAAAAGTTTAAATTTTCAAAAAAAAAAAAGCAAAAAGTAAAAAAACAATCACCCTTTTCCATACACTTTATTTTTTTAAAAAATCATTCTTACCTACATACCTAACATACTTTATTATTTATTTAGACAAAAACTTGTGTGTCCCGGGCACATCATGCGCTCATACGCTTTACAATTAAATTGTACAGTTTATTAGTAAAGTGTATGGGCGCACGATGTGCCCCGGGGACACAAGAGACCAACTCATTTATTTATTAAAAAAATATCATAATACCCCTAAAAATTATCACTTTCTTAATCTTCGTGTCAGAATGAGAGGTGGAGTTTTTTGTGTGTGGGTGGGAGTAATTTTTTGGGATTTCATGGGTTATCTTTTTTAATTTTTTTTTAATCATTGAGGAAAATCATAGCAACTTAAACCCTAACGGCAAAGATTTTAATAAGAGGTAATCAAAGTCTTTTATTTTTATTATTTTTATTATTATTATTATTATTAAATTCTGAACCATGAAATTTAGTTTCAAATGGCGTTTGAGTTTTTATTTGCGAACACATAATGGAATAATATGTAATAATTCTTATTGATTTATTTATTTATTTTATTTATTTAAATTATATGCTTTCTCATGTTCTCTTTCATTCCCGAAGCTGATGTAAAAATATTAATTAAGTTGAAAATCAAAATTATTATAAAATTAAGCACCTTCTCAATTTTTTATTAATCATTTTTATAATTGTCAGAACTAACATTAAGAAATTAAAAAATAATACTAACCTAAAATTTATTATTTTCATTATTATTAAGCGATACATAATTCAATTCCACCAGAGAAAAAAGTTAGATACTTCAAAAGGCAAACTTTGAACATATTTGTCTAATTAAAGCATTTTTAAAATCATCAAATACTATAATGTCATGTTAAAAAAATGCATTCTTTCAAAAAAAATAAATACAAAGAAAATACATCACGAAGTAATACATGAAAGCAACGTGCAAAGCACAATTAAAAAACTAAAAGTAAATCACATTACGAAGTAATACACGAATGCGACGTGCAAAGCTCGTTTAAAGAAATGGAGCTATTAATTGGAATAATTATTAATTATTAATTTTACTTAAATAACTTTTATAATTTGTATGTAATTAATTATTATCAAGAACTTATAATTGAATGATTATATGATGAATATTTTTTATTAAATAGTTTCTTGATAATTAATTCATATAGACTAATGATCAAAAATAGACATGAAACATATAAGAAATGTAGAGTTTGTAATAATTTGACAAAAAATTAACATATGAAATATTTAGATGATTTGGTGTGTAGCCTCTTCTTCAATTTGGCAAGCCAAATCTATTGTCATCCATACAATTTATTATGTCATCTTGCTGGATCCCAAGTGCATTTGCTCTTATGGGGCTCGTGCCATAAATTCAACATGGCTTTATGATTCTGCATGAGCTTGATCCACATGAGCCATCCGCATATTTGCTTCATGAGTTTCCCATAAGTAATGTAATGCACATTAATCTAGAAAGTGATTATAATAAGAAAATTCTAAAAGGAAAATATATTTTTCAAATTTTCAAACATAAATAAAAATTTGTTGTTCAAATGGAAAGAATGAATAACAGAGGTTTGTATAGTAACAAATGAGATCTATTATCCAATCTAAGAGAGCCATGTAACAATACAAAAAAAATGATTAAAGTAATCTTGATATCACACCCTCCAGACACACTCTATTCTTCAAGCTTGTAATTCCACACTATCTAAATATAATGGCCACATTGTTTGGCAATAGAGCAATCAATGAATTCATCTTTTCTTCAATGGTGTAATTTAGATGGCTTGATTCACATAAGGTTACTCAACATTTTATAGCATTCAATTTGCCTCTTCATATACTCATTAAAATTAAATGACATTATGAATTCAAATGTTAAAAGATTATGTTCATTGTATTGTAATTAAATATAGCTTATAATAATATTTACAAACTTAAATAATCTCTTTATTATTTTCGTGATCAATTTTAAATAATAAAATACATAGTGATTCAAAACTTTTAATATATTATTATTAAATAATTAGTTAAAATTTAATATACATGAAAAAATGTAAAGATAATTAATTATTAATAAAATTTTATAATAATTAAAAGATTATCATATTTAATTATTATAGGCAATAGAAAGGCCGGGGAGTTAAAGAGTCATCGATAATTAAATGATAATTAAAATTAAATTATGAAAATAAATAAAATATAAATAATAAAATTGGAGATGTCATTAATAGATTAAAGGTTAAGAGGTAATAAAGGAAAATTAGTAGGGATAGAAATGGAAAAAAAAATTTCTCAAATGCAAGCCACTTTTAATATATTAAGATAATAATAATACTTTAATAATAGTCATAATAATAATTATATTTTATTATAATAATGATACTTTAATAATAGATTGATCCATCTCACAACCCGTTATCGTATTACAAGTAACTTTGTCAAATACTTATTATTGATCTAACTACGCGAGTTATGTGTGAATTTAGATTTACCTAGGATTTTATTTAAATTTAATACTTAACTTTATTAAATTTTTAGTTTAATAATGCATTTTAATCATGTCATATCTATTTTTTTAAAAAAAATTTAATGCATCGATACCTCAAAGTATTCTAATAGTATTTTTTTTAATTCTTTCATGATATCGTTTTAAGTGAAACTATTTTATACATTTTAAATTAGTTATCACTTTTGTTATAAAATATTATCACTTTTTATTTATACTAATTTTTTCGGACGTGCGTTGCA
This sequence comes from Pogostemon cablin, assembly GCA_023678885.1. Taxonomy (NCBI): domain Eukaryota; kingdom Viridiplantae; phylum Streptophyta; class Magnoliopsida; order Lamiales; family Lamiaceae; genus Pogostemon; species Pogostemon cablin. The sequence continues at coordinate 9,050,917 of CM042979.1, forward strand.
CGTCACATGCACGTCATACTTTTTAATATACTTTTTGTATTTTTTATGGTATTTTTATTGTTATTATATAAATCTATCTTTTAACATAATTTTAATAAATAATTTATGTATTTTTTTTATTTGTTAACTAAATTCAAACTTGTTTGTATACAATGTTTTTTCTTATATAATATTTATTTGATCAAACTAAGATTTTTGTATTTTTCATGGATATGCCTTTAAAAAAAAGAATCATGCAATTGTCCATACGATATTAATGCATGCCGTGGGAAATAGACTCCAACAATTTGGATGTTCTATTCTTGAGCCTTGTTAATTATCAGTGCAAAATATAATTTCACAGGAAAATTATTTTGTGTCGTGAATTTGAATTGGTATCCCTCATCATTTGCTGGGCCTAATAATATGCATGTTATGAAAAATAATTCCACAATATATTCCTCAATTGCAATTTCGGCTCATATTAAATGCTTGATGAAACTTAGACAAATTAATCAAATTGTATTACAAAGTCCATCTGCTGAGTCTAAGTTCTGAATAATATAATTGGACGGTTTTCTTTAAACAACAATCAATATGGTGGAATTTTGTTCGATAATAAAGTGTTCAGAAACTTTTTTTAGTGACAATACCTTGCATCAGTTATGTCAACACTATCATAACTAATGGACTTGGTGATTTCTTATGAAAACCTTTCAATCATGATCTCATTTAATTCATCAAGGTACTCAGTTGTGGAAGTTAGGATAATTGTTTGAGTAATGCACTTGAAAAATCCTACATTCCTTATTATATTAGGGTAAACAAAATTAATCAAACGAAACTTTAGAGAAATATTTCGTCATAGCAGAAACTGTTAACTAATTTGGCAATGAGATAAAATCATCTTTCGCTGGTCTTTCAATCTCATTTCCTATCTTTTACTCCCTTCGTCCATCCTCAATGTATCCATTTACTTTTTGCACGTGGATTAAGGAGTATTATTATTTTATGTGTAGTAGGTAGTTGTATTAGTGGAGTGTGTGTGTCGCATATTTTATTTGTAATAGTGTAGGGTGTGGGTCACATAGTCTAAAAAAGAAATGAATAGATTAAGGATGGATGACCTAAAATAGCAAAATTGATAAATTAACCATGCACGGGGGAGTAGTAAATATTTTGCAAACATCTATCTCCTCTAACTTTACATATTTTTGGTGATTTTTTTTTCCTGAAGATATTAAGCCAGACTTTCATATATAATTGGATAATGGTAGATTGTGTGTTATATAGACATTGAACGTCGTCTTCACAAATTAAAGATTGATTTTGTAGTCATATTAATTTGCACTTTATTTATTGTAGTACTTCTAAGTTTAGAAATATGTTAAAAAAAAGTTAATTTCTATAATTTCTTTTCCTAGTCAATTTGACTAACCAATGAATTGTGAAAGTTGCATATTACTGGCCGTATATACTTTTAACAATTTTTATTGATTGAATTATTTCTAATAATATTGCTAAAAGTTAAAGATTTCTTTTTATAATAATAATAATGATAATAATTTTTTTCCTCTATATTAGTTATGAGCATTAGAAAATACAAAAAATTAATAAAATTATACTAATTTAATATGTATTAATATTTAATTATAGAGTGATTTTAGGGTGCACATACATCTAGCTAGCTAGAGTTAAATGGTTTAAATTAAGGTACATTGGATAGTTTATTTTTATTTTAAAATTAATTATTTAATTTAATTTAATTTGATGATTAAGATTAAATAAAATTTAATTTATCGACTAAAATCGTTCATGAACTATTAGTTATAAATAAATAAAGTTCTACGAAAAATAAATTTCAAAGTAACACATATTATCTTAGTTGAAATTTCAACTAAAGATGGACAATATTATTAACCATGTGAAAATTTAATATTATGATGAGTTTTATTGATTTTGTTTTTTCTTTCTTTTTATTTTTTCGTCGAATAAAATGATTAGTTAGTCTATGCCCAAAAATACATTATAGAATAATATATTTGAAAAAAAATATTTAAAAATAAAATAAATAATAGTGAACCATCTATAAATATAACTATAAAAACTGCATAGTAAATTAATTTGGTAAAATGAAAGGTACGTTATATTTTATCAAGTCCTCATTTGACACAATATAATTAAAAATCACAAATGGCATTTCAATTCTAATATAATATGAACAAAGTTATTCAATTACCTCATTATTTTCCCCAACTATTTAAGATTTAAGAATTCTTAATATTTGTCCGTGTATTCAACAAAAATCTCACGCTTTGGAGCCATTTCTATTTTTCATGAGTCTCAACAGAATCAATATTCTTACTCTTTCAATGGGATCTCACGTGAGGATTCCCATTCAATTGGATTTAGAGCAACGCTCTATGCTACATGTACACTCTAGTACCGACCGTTGCTGAATGTCTGGACAGAGGAATTTTTACACCTTTTATATATATATAAATTGCAACTTGCACTAAACTTTAATGAGATTTTTATATACTACTAATCAAGATCATTCTCTACTATTATTAGCTTTATGTACTTGTATAACAAATGCTAAAATGTAACAAAGCAAGCCTCAAGTGAAATAATACCATGAATCATTTGAAATTAATAATCGATTCCGATCTCCCTTGTTTCTTTCATATATATACAAGTTGATGTCCTGAAAATATGAAAATAAATCCCAGAATTGCATTATACCCTCAATGTTACCTTATGCAATGGTAACTTTAAATTTAATGACACATAATAAAGACATGCATATGAAAAATATGAAAACACCAACAGCAAAAGAAATGTGCATTACAATGAAGCAAAAAAACTATACTAATTATCAATTCATTTGCAACATACATTTGTTCCAAGCATGAGTATTGATATAAATGTTCTTCCCCGTCTGAAAGGGCGGCCCGAGCTCTTCAGCAGCTCCTAAAGCCATAGTGCAACTGTCCAGCCAATCACATAAAGGTTCTTCCCCGTTTGAAAGGGCGGCCCGAGCTCTTCAGCAGCTCCTAAAGTCATAGTGCAACTGTCCAACCAATCACATTACCTGACATTTATAGTAATGACTCAAAACGAGAGGTGAATTTCAAGAGTTGGTAAATAAATTATTGGGGGAAGGTGAAGGTGAGGTGAAATGAATAAGAAACAAAACTAAAAATTCAAGAGGCATTATCAATTTTTTTTTATTACTTTGCTCATTAAGTTTGATTTAATGTAGTTCATGTATGTGTAGAAGTTAAAGAAGTAATGTGAATTTCAAAAGGCCCCACCGTATTAATTAATAAAAATGAAATTAATAAGATTAGAAATTATTTAAATTAATAAGATTTCAAAGGTAAATAGTGAAATAAGGTAGGGACAAATATATTATGAATTTTAGTATGATAAATAGAGGGTAAAAATATAGTAAAGAAATATAGGTGAGAATAAAATAAAAAAAAATATTAACACCTACTAATACATTTTTAATATATTATGATATGATATATGCTATACTTATAAAACGCCTTATAGTGAATGGTGACCAGTTTCCAATCAGTTCCCGGTCATCTTTCCATATACGTTCAGATATCTTGTTTTCTTCCCTGAAAAGACCCACTTCACCTTCTCCGCACTCTTTCTTTCTCTGCTCTCTCACTCTAACGCTCCACCACCGCATCTTCGCCGCAACCCCGACATCGACGCAGGTACATCGCTGACTCTCATATAAGGTGCACACTCAATTTCAATCGAAACCCCTAATTTTGTGCCCTTCTTTTTTGTCTACGTATAAGTTTCTCACCTTGTTTGCTTCCACTGCGGCTTTGAACATACCACGAGTCTGCTCTAATCCATTTCTGTTTTGCTACCTTTCTTTGTTTCCGTCCATAGGTTCCTTTCTCTCTTAATCGCTGCAGCTGCAACGGCATAGGTAATATCCCATTTTCATTTTTCTTATGCTCTGTTTTTGTGTCACAACATGCCCAATTGTATTGCATCATTGCATGCATCTTGGAACTCTATACCAGAAGAGAAACCATCATTGACTTTGCTGAAATGCATTTCTATATTCTTTGTTAATTGTGTGAATTTCTTCGGATAAATGTCCTATTTAGGTGATAGAGTTTGGAAAACTTATGAATGAATTGACATAAGTACTTTACGTCTGCAATTTAACCTAATTTGTGCACATGAGTTGTTCGATGAGTGGCCTATTTAATTATTTGCTCAAACGTGTATTTCTCATTTGTTTTTGAGGATTTTTAGTCTGTTGCTTGTTTAGCAGAATGCCTCAAACAGGCTATTTATCACTATACTGCATCTAACATTAGGAGCTGTACTGCAGAATGATTTGCCCTTGCCATGCTTTTATTTCTTTCATTTTAAGCTCAAGTGTAGCTCTTGGTCGGGAATGTGAGGTGGAAGTCCATGACGAAATGTATATATGTGTTGCATTTAGTGGAGCTTCAAATGTAGGAAGCTAATAGTGCTAAGCTATTGCCAAAAACTTACCTTGGAATCTCTACGTTAAAGTGAGCATACATTCAAAGAATCATGACATCCTGAATCTAAGAGAGACAGAAATAAACAAATACTTAATCTCATGCTCTTTCTCTCTTTTTTTCTCCTTTCTTTATCTCTCTCAATCTTCTTTTTGCTTTCATTTTCCGTGCTCTGCTTAGCTGTTTTGATCGGGAATTTATCCATTTGGAGCCCGATTTCGGTTCACTCCCGCTCCAAATTTTCTCCAGCAGTAAGTATATAATTTCCTGATTATACTCGCCTCTTTTGTTAACAATTGAATTTTTGTATTTTAATATTCTTGAGTTTGTTTAAATATTTTGGAAAGTCGGAAGTGAATCTGAACATTGAGGCTTCCGCTTGTTCTTGGTAAATTTTTTAAGAGTGAGAAGTTGGAATCCGTATGTTCTTAACATTTGATTGTGGCAATCATTTCTGATAGTTAGAATTCTTAGTTAGAAAGACTTAAAGTCTTCAAATTTTTATGGTACCTTTTGTTTTCTTTGTCTTGCTAATTTGCACTCATTAAAAAACATTTTCCTATATCTGTCCCTTTTTTTTTCTTTTTTTTGGGGCTTCGCAATGATTGCGGATTTGTAGAAACTATTTGCAAAATAAAGTTATACTTTTGTGGAGTAAAAGCACTCCTTTTATTTTTATGGAACCTTTTTTTTTTCTTTGTCATACTAATTTGCATTCATTACAAAATAAATTCCTATTAAAAAAATGCTTTCAAAAAAAAAAAATTCCTATTAAAAAAATTGGTGGGCGTAAAATTATGTCTCCCAGATTCTTTTTTGAGCTGGATAAATAATTTGGTGGAGTTTCCAAGCGCTACTTGACTCAGGTGGTTCAAACATACCAACTGCTTGCGTATCAATGTCACCATAATTCAAGGTAATAACTTAGTGGAGTTTGCAAGAGGTACTTCACTCAGGTGGTTCAAACATATCAACAACTTACGTAACAATATCACTATAATTCATCGTTACATTTACTATAGCTTAACCAGATTTTTGCTTTGTGTTATTTTGATTTGAAGCTGAAGGTCAACTTAATTAGATATTATGATATTGTCTCTAATGATTTCTATTACATTTTTAGGGACTCAAAAAACTGCTAATGTTATGTACTTATTTCAAAAGTTTGGATATGAGATGATCACTTCAGATGTAGCTATTAATCTGGGATTTGGTTTACATGGTCTCACCCACTATCCGTGTTGGAGTTTGTCAAAATAGAAGAAATGTGGTTTTGTCCCACATCGAAAACCTCCAAATGGAAATGGCTTCTTAAGCTTATTTAAGGAGGCCATTGGGTAATAATATGGGTGCACCAATCAAGTACACTTTAATCTTTGTATTTGATTCTAGTTAAATTCCTTTCTTTGATTCTCGGTTGTGAGAATGGGAAGAAAGGTGAGAATTAGTTAAAGATTTGTAAGGGTGTAGGGATTGGGGTCGGGAGAGAGAAATTCTGTGTGATTGTAAAATTTTTCACATAGTGGTATTTTCTCGGTCCGTTGTTTTTCTCCGGTTTTGGAGTTTTCCACGTAAATTCTTGTGTTGTGCTTTTTATGTTCTTCTTTGTTTGTCCCTTAGGAATGAATGGGGATTTGCCTTATCCCAACAAGTGGTATCAGAGCCCGGTTCGGGTGCTTATAAAGTTCTTAGTATGCTCTGTGGTTGCAGCAAAGTCTGACCTTCCATATCAGAAAAGACTTTATAAGAGGAAGAGTGTTATTCATTAGGCTAAGGGTGACATGAAAGAAGTGAGAAAAGCTGGTGGCACAAGGGGGTCAGAAGAATAGCCGGATGCGGTGACATCTCCTTTCTTGCAGTGAAATGCGCCGGACTGTGGCGACAGTGGCGTGGCAAGGGGTAGGATTTGCGGGACAGCAGTTTTTGGCGGAGTTCTTGGACCTGCAGCAATGTGAATTGCTGGGACTCCTGGTGGTGGAGTTGGCTTAACAGCGGCATGGGGTTTTCCATGGATGTCGGCTCAAGGAGGTTTGAAAGGAACGGATTTTCCGGTAATGACTAGTGGCATGGGGAAGCGACGATTCAACGGGGAAGATGGCAATGTGGTGGCTTGGTATCGACTGGCGCTAGATCGGTAAAGAATAGCGTGGATTCAACTAACAACTGGAAAAGCATCGTGAATTCCGGAAGGTTGGAATCGGCTTCAAGTGACAACACTTTCAGTAGGAAAAGGGTTCGGACAAACCTGGTGTAGCTGGCGGTAAAATGCAGCGACGTCATGTCGGTACAGACGGGTTTTGCTCAAGTTGGAGCAATGGTGCGGTAATTGCGGTGGAGCAATGGCACGGTAATTGCTTACGATGGAGCAATGATGACGTTTCTGGTCAAGGAGGAGCTGTTGCGGCAACAGTTCTGAATGTTGAGTTAATATTATTGGGGATTCTTGTGATATGTTCAGTTGTCATGGAAAAGGTGTAATAATATTAGCTGGTCCACAAGTTTGCACACGGACATTGACTTGGTAGGTGATGTAGGGTGTGTGGTGGATGTATATCGATGGCTGATGGACTTCCAGGGGTAGCCAAGAGCTGGAAGTAGCACCATAAATATCAGCAGGTGTTTTCGATATGTGCCGCAGGAAATTCTTAGAATGGATTATTCTAAGTGAGTCTACTCATATGGTGGAGTAGGATGATTTTCAGGAGGTTGAGAATTGATTGTCGGTCAAAACAAATGAGTATTCTTTTATTTTGATAAGGTGGAGATTGTTGGAGTTTGTCAAAATAGAAGAAATGTGGTTTTGTCCCACATCGAAAACCTCCAAATGGAAATGGCTTCTTAAGCTTATTTAAGGAGGCCATTGGGTAATAATATGGGTGCACCAATCAAGTACACTTTAATATTTGTATTTGATTCTAGTTAAATTCCTTTCTTTGATTCTCGGTTGTGAGAATGGGAAGAAAGGTGAGAATTAGTTAAAGATTTGTAAGGGTGTAGGGATTGGGGTCGGGAGAGAGAAATTCTGTGTGATTGTAAAATTTTTCACATAGTGGTATTTTCTCGGTCCGTGGTTTTTCTCCGGTTTTGGAGTTTTCCACGTAAATTCTTGTGTTGTGCTTTTTATGTTCTTCTTTGTTTGTCCCTTAGGAATGAATGGGGATTTGCCTTATCCCAACAATCCGATCCCTCATTCTAGTGTTTTAAATCTGCCTTGGAGATTGATATAAACTGTCATTCGTATTATTTGTTCTTCTACCTTTTCTTTTAATAATAAAAGCATGGTTTTGAGCTTTTCTAATTGGCTTATTCTACTCTTAGATCGCATTGCCTGTGAAAATCTCAATCTCCTTAGCCAACCCATCACCGCTGCCGCTATTACCGCCATCACCATCGCCATTGCCTGCCGGATTCTTCACCTTCAATCTTAAGGTAGTGAAAACAGTTCATTTGTTTTTGAATAATGTCATTTTATTGTAATCTTGAGTAGTTAATGTGATCATATAGATTATAATCTTAAGAGGTTAATGTAATCATATAGTTTGATCAGCATTGAGCCCTTTTTTCGATAGATCTGCCTGGAACTTAATTACACACATTGAGTACTTTAAAAATTCAAGAAGGTCAAAATTTACAAAAGAAAATTGTTGTTCAATTCGTATTTGAAAATTGCAATTGGTTTTTTACATGAATCGAGAACATGTTAACTTGGAAATTATTTAAATAAATAGGACCCATTAGTAGGCTGCCACAACTGTACCACACTAGAGGCAGAAGTCTGAAAGTGCACTACATAGCATTTTAGCGTTAATGTTCTTATTATTTCAATACTCAAAAGTACTAGCCTTTATTTTGGTGTTCTTCACTTGCTTCATTATGTGAATCAAACTTTAAGCCTCTCTAATTGCAGATGATTTCAAGTGTTGGTAATTGAGAAAGTGGAAAATCAATGAAAGATTCATCCAGTGGATTATCTCCCACTGATCCTAATCTAATTGGCAAGGGCAACAATATTTTGGACAAGGCTGTTGGGATATTAAAGAAGAAGGCATCAGCATTAACTGAAAAAGAATTAAACCCTGAATTTTTCCAGAAACTAGAAACAAGAGATTCAGATTATTTGCCTGTTAAAGTTATTCTTCCCCGTCGATGTGCTAACCCTTAAATATCACAAAATCTTACTTAGTATTATAGCCTGTTATAGAGGCTCATTAAAATTTGCTGACAACTGTATGTACATAATTAGAAAACAATCTATTTTGTTGCGCTATAAAATATTGCTTCAATGTAAGTTGTCTTTTACCCAGCTTAATAGTTCAAGTCAGGCTTCCATTAAAGTGACATTTATATTGATATCAGAATATTTAATCGGTAAAGATACATGGAGATGGAACTCAAGCAACAAAGAGACCTACATTGTCAAAGAAGTATACAAAATTTTGCGAAGCAGGAAAATATCTGAAGAGCAAGAAGGTGGAGAGGTATATAATAATGTATGGAAGAGTACTGCAATTCCAAAAGTACAGCTCATGGTATGGAAAGCAATTCATAGAAGACTCGTCACAAGAGTTAATCTGAGAAGGAGAAATTGTCTACCTTTAAATGTTGATGTCATGTGCCCATTGTGTAAGATTAGTGAGGAAACGGACTAACATTTGTTAGTCATTGCAGTTGGAGCTCAAATTTTTTGTCTGAATGCCTCAAATGGATGGGGGTAAGTACTCCTCTACATGAATTGATCAAAAGTAACTTTTTGTTATTTGGAGGTCTGTTTCATTCAAAAATTGGTCAATATATTGCCTTATTGGTTTGGATGTGTGGTATTTGGTTAATTTGGAGAATGAAGAATGATATTGTGTTTGAACATGAAAAAGGGGATGTTATGAAAAATTTTAATGAGATGAAATGTAGGGTTTGGAGTTGGATTAGGAGAAGGACATCTTATAGCAACATGAATTTTCAATCTTGGTGGAAAGGAGGGCAAAGGAAAAGTAGTTTGGAGGAAATCTTGTTGAGTTAATAATGTTTGCACTTTAATTTCAAATTGGCAATATGTATAGTAGATGAACAAGGATGTGTTTTGAAAGGAGATTAGATGTATATTGATGATGATAGTGGCTAGGAGTGTTTTGATAATTTTTTCTTTCTTGTATCCATGACTCTTGTATTGGGGTATATCTCATTACCCCCATTATATTAATAATACCACTAACATTTGCTGTCAAATTTTTTTTTTTCCAAACCCGCTATTTACTTATTTCAAATCACAGGCTAGATGTATTAAAGCTATTTTATGTTTGTGCCAAAAGGAATTGATTTTAATGTTGTGTAAGGTAAAAGTTTCAATCCATGTCTTCTTAAGCTTGATTTTAAACATAATTCTTAAAAGACTAATATTGTGTAAGGTATAAGTTTCGTATGTCTTCTTAAGCTTGATTTTGAACATAATTTTTAAAAGACTAATTATAAGAAACCTAATATATTAACTAAATAAATAGATGTTTATTTAAAAGAAAAAAATTGACCATAATTTCAAACTCACATGTGATTTCTATAGATGGGTATGGGACTCCTTAATCTAGAACAAAAACTAATAATATCCTTGCGGGTGGACATATGTAATATGCGGGTATTATTTAACAAATAATTTGTAATAATATTCTTTTCGTGCAAAAAAAACAGACGTGATACAACATAATTCTATCCAAAAAAACAAATAGACAAGGTATTATAAATAAATTTATTATAACTAAAATTTAATTAACAAATAATCCTATAATAAAAAGGATAAGAAAGAATATCAATTAGATTTAATATTTAATCGTATAATAACTCAAATATAATTAACAAATAATTTTATAACAAAATTCTTACACGAACAGAGAATAATAGTTGAGATTAAAAGCATTAAATGAGTGATCAAGATTAAAATTGAATTGTTTCTAAAAGCAGTAAAATAGAAAAAATAATTGAAGAAAAAAATAGAAGTTAAAGTTTGTCTTTATACATGTATATAAATATAAATAAAAGATACATAATTATTTTAATTAACTTTAGAAATTATTTTTTTGTAAAAAAATAATTTCATCAATTGAGTTGTAATTGCGGAAAGGAGATAATTCATGCTCCCGATAAATTGCATTTCATCAATTGAGTTGTAGTATAATTCATGCTCCCGGTAATCTGGGGATAATTAATATTCATGCAGCCAGCGATTCAGGTGAGTTATTACCTATATTTTTCCTGATTTATAGGAAAACTGTTATTCTAATATTTGTTATCTGTATGCTTATATCGTTATTTTTCATTATTTTTAAAGATTATATAAAGGGTCTTATATTGTGTATAAATAAAATCTACCATCGATTAAGATGAAGATGAATGCAGCATCCATTAACAATGCTTGAGCTTCAAGCCCCACATTCTCATGGTTCTTTCTCAGCTTTGCTACACTTTCTTGTATTCTAATAATTAACCTAACCTCACTAACCTAACCTCACTAACCTAACTTCACATCTATTTAATTATTCAGTTGACTTTTTTTTTTGAAATACTTTAGTGAATAATATGTGATACTTTATAAAATTTGAAATATGTGATAATTTATAAAATTTGAACAAGAGAAATAAAATTTGGAATATAAAATACTTTTCAATACAATTAATCGTGTTCTACACTAAAATGATAGACCTCTCACCTATGTATATATATAGATGTGGTTCAAGAAAACTCACACATAATTCATTCATAGAACATTTTAGATCATTATCACCATTTAATGTTGTTAGGAGATTCTAACATATTACTAAAATTTTCATTCATGACATTTCTAGCTATACACATCTCTACTTTTTTAAAAAAATTAAAGGCCAAAACTTGTGTGCACTCGGGCGCACGGCACACTCTGTGCGCCTTTAGAATTTTGCGTTAAATTGTATAACCTTTAGTAGATGTGTACCATTTATTTTCTGAAGAAAAATAAAAAATATTAATGAAAAGTACATACTCTTTAAAACAAAATGGTACCCTTATTAATTAAACCGTATACCCTTTAGAACAAAATAATATACCTTTTCCCATAATACTAAATTCTAAAGGCACACAGTGTTTAAAGACCCACCCAAATTAAATGCTAATGATCATCTCTACTAATTTAGAATTGCGGCAGCTTGTGAAAGAGAAAATATCAATTTTAGTCATGTATCTTTTTTAAAATTCAATTTTAGTCCTGTAACTTTTAGTATTTTCAATTTTAATTCTTTTAATTTCAATTTTGGTCCTGTAACTTTAAATTTTCAATTTTAGTCCTATAATTTCAAATTTAGTCCTGTATCTTTTTAAATTATCAAAATTAGTCCTGTATCTTTTGAAATATGATATAATTTATAATAGGACTAATTTTGAAAATTCAAAAAGATATAGGACTAAATTTGAAACTTATAGGACTAATATTGGAATTTAAAAGTTACAGGACCAAAATTGAAACTAAAAGGACTAAAATTGAAAATACTAAAAGTTACAGGACTAAAATTGGATTTCGTAAAAGATATAGGACCAAAATTGATATTTTCTCGCTTGTGAAACAGTTTCACAATTAAATCATTTTAAGATTTTATAATTAGTTATATTTTTTCTTTTAAAATGTTATAATATTTTATTTATATTATAAAATATTGTTCATGATATAATTTAAGTATCACTCTTCCATTAAAATATTATCATTTTTATCAATGAAAATGAAAAAGATTATGTGTCTCACACAATTCATTGTTTTTAGAATTTCCATCTCTCAATTAATCTAGAATTCTCATCCCCACAAAATCAAGGTTAAATTTTATTTTATTTTTTAAAAAAAATACCTTGTTAAAATATTTTAATTTTATTTTTATCAAAGGAATAAGTAACATTAAAAAAATTGTTATATCATTACTTATCAAATAATAGAAGTATTATTGTTTAGATACACATTTTTTTTATATACGTTCATTTGAGATTTAATTAATTAATACAATTACTAATTTTTCTACTAATCCCATATAAATTAATTAATATATTAATTTCTCATAACCTTATCAAAACTGACATACACCATAGACACTTTCTGTAACTTCATCTTTGAAACGGGGAATTTTCATGAAAAACCTATTGATCGCCTCATAATTTATAGTTTTATACTCCCTCGTCCTAGGCAATTCTTTCATTTTTACCGTAGATATAAATTTTAAAAAAACTATTTTTTTTATCAATTTTATTAATTTATGAGGATAATGTGCTATTTTTAATAATAACAAATATATGATAAAGTAAATTGAATGAATTAGGTGAAATAAGATTTTCAAAAATATAATAATTAAGAGATTATTATTTGTTATTAAACTTTTACTATTTTTAGGTGTTAAAGAATGTATTAATATGGATAGAATGAAAAGTTTATTGAGAGGGATTTTCAACTCATGAAAATGACAATAAAGATGATGCATCTTTCTGAATCTAGGTGAGCCAGAGTCAATGGTCTCATAATCCTTTTTAGAGGATTTGGATCTAGAAACGTTCCCGATACTCGGTCGTCGTAGGCTTGTGAACTGGTTATTCCGAACACCTTGTCATCGGAGACTGATGGGTGGTTGTTTCAGATCCTCAATCATCTCCACCTTGGTGTGGCTGAGGAGCTCCTATAACCTGTTATAGGTATAAATCTTCAACCCTATCTTATCTTTAGGTCGATGTTGATACTTTATGAGGTCTCTAAGGCATCTATGTGAATTTTTTGCTTTAGTGGTTGTGTTCATTGAGCATGCTTTATCATATTGTTTGTTGATTATTGAAGCCATGTGAGGTTTTAACATGCTAGTTGTTGAATATTATAGATGCCCTGTGAGGCTTTAAACATACTGATAGTTGATTATAGATGTTTTGTGAGGCTTTTAATTATGAGTTAGTGTCTTGTAAACCGGGTTTACATCATAAATCATTGTAAATCCTGTGATTCCCCTCAATTTAAACACCCTAACAATATAATACTGTGAGGTGTAAACCTTAATGCAACATGTTAAGTGTTGTTGGAAGTTTTTACAAGTGTTTCAGTTGTTGCATGAGTAAGTTGCATAGAAGAAATGGGTGCAACAAGTTCAACACTAGTTATAAATTGTTCATGAAATAATATTATTATTATTTTATTTATTGAGTATCACTTTTTATTATAAAAATTATGTCTTTACGTGAAACGGTCTCACACAATTTTTTTTTCTAAATTATATTTCGAAATCACAATTATATTTAAGTCTAAAATATTTCATGACAAACTATATTATTGGTTAGTTTGTTGGTTTCTGCAAAGCCAAATTATCTTAGTGCACCATTTTCAGTATCGAATAAAAATATACTCCCTCCGTCCCCCAAAGTATTTCACACTTTCCTTTTTCATTCGTCCCTCAAAGTATTTCACACTTTACTTTTACTAAATTTGGTAAAAATACATTACAACAATACACACTTTTTACACACATCCCAATATAATACTTACTTTTTCACATCTCCCAACAACTTTACACACCTTTTTCATAACTTTACACACATTTTTCATTAAATCAACTAAAATATATATTATCTTTCTTACTTTATACATAAAAATACAAATTTTTCTTAAACTCCGCGCACACCAATACGTGAAATACTTATTGGGACGGAGGGAGTATATATTAATGAATAAATATATAATATACTTTGTTAGTAAATTTTTTATTAAATTTTTTAATAAAAAGTTAAATGTAAAAAAATTATATAATTATTAAGAAACATATGTATATATTCCCTTCGTCCCGCGCTAATGTTTACGTTTGTTTTTTGCATGTAGATTAAAAGATATAATAGTTTAATGTATAGGGAATACATATTCCCTTCGTCCCGCGCTAATGTTTACGTTTGTTTTTTGCATGTAGATTAAAAGGTATAATAGTTTAATGTATAGGGAGGTGAGAGAAATAATATTTAATGTAAATTGAATAGTTATATTAGTGTTATGTGTGGCCCTACATGAAATAAATAATTATTTTGTGTGGGCCCAACTTGACAAAAAAGAAAACGTAAACCTTAAATTAAAAAAATTATGCTCCCCCCGTCCCATTAAAAGAGCTACGTTTATTGTTTGCAAAGAGATTAAGAAATATAGTATTTTAGTACTCCCTCCGTCCCATTTTCATCTTCATATTTACTGTATACACGCAAATTAAGAAAAAGCACTTTTTGAGTAACTTTTGGGGGTAGTTTGGTATTTTTGGGTAATTAATAAATGATAAAGTATGTTATGTGTGTTAAAAAGGTGATGACAATTTTGAAATTAAAGTGTATGAGAGGGATATTAGTTATGTACCTTTTCCTTTTATGGAAATATGAAGTTGAAATTGGGACGGACCAAAACGGAAAGTGTGAAGTTGAAGTTGGGACGGAGGGAGTATGTAGTAGGTTGAGAGATATAATAATTTAATGTATCGTGGGTAGTTGTATCAGTGTTGTGTGCGGGTCCCATAAGGATAAAATGATTGATTTATATGGATCCCATATATACTAAAAAAAGAAATGTAACTCTTGTAACATGATGCTCTAATTAGTAAAATGTAATTCTTATGGCAACACGAAAGGAGAAAAATAACATTAATGAAGGAGGGGAAATTAATTAAGGAAGATTGTGGACATGTTCCATACATTCATTTAGTGGGACTGATTTAGTTATACTCATTCCGTCCGCTTTTAAGATATCCATTTTACTATTTTTTGCGTCCGCTTCAAATGTATCTATTTTCTCTATTTAGTAAAAAAGTACACAATATGATCCACCACTTCCCTCTAATACAACTACCCACTTTACAAATAATAATAATACTCCTTAATCCACATGCAAAAAGCAAATGAATACCTTAGAACGGATGAAGTATATCTTCCGCCATCTTTGGGCTAAATTCAACATCATTGCAACCCAAACTCCTAGCATAAGTCACCATACTCTTAGCCCTCTCTAACACCTCCACTCCACTGCCATCATCTTAATTGAGGGCTAATAATGAGTTTAGGAATGATTCATATTTTTTATTATTAATTTTTTTATTTTATTATATTTTATTATTATCAACAGAAAATTATTATTTTAATAATATTAATTTTAATAAAATTTTATATTATTAAAATAATACTTCCTCCGTCCGCTCAAAAGAGGGCATTTTGATTTTGTGCACGTTAATTAAAAAGTATTGTTATTTAATGTATAGTGGGTAGGTGAAGTATTTGTTTTACATATGTACCCCTCCAGGCAATTAGTGATGATATGCTAATTAATAAAAGCAATAAAGATAAAAAAAAAAAAAAATTACATCCACTTTATCTAAAGAACACTTCTAAAAAAAAATCCAACATAATCAGGAAGCAAAAAAAATTTAGATGGAGAAATAGTTAAACAAAAATCTGCGAATCCATAGAGAAAATGATTTCCTACATTCCTTTCTTGGATTTTTATTTCAATTAACAAAACATCAATAATCTTTCCATTCTTAGCTCATTTTCTTAAATGAATAATTACTCCAATAAAAGTAGAATTATTTTGGAAATTAATCACTTCTAGACTGATAAGGATACGAGAAGAAAAGCAAAAAAAGCAAGAAGAAATCTTTCATGTTCATCTCTCTGAATTTGCGAACCTGAAGAATCGCAACGGTGTAAGAGGACGGTGGCTTCAGACCAAGAGCCGCACACCTCCGAAGAGCCATCGACGATCTCGTTATAAGAATCGCGGCGTCACTGGGAATTTAGAGTTTTAGACAAAGGACGGTAGATAGCCGAAGATCCGACGATGACATGGTTTGAATAATAGCGGCGGTGTAAGGGAAACGGAGGTTTCAGATCAAGAGCGGGAAAACTCCGAAGAGCCACCAGCAATTTATTTTAAAAATCGTGGCGGCGTCAGGGAGTATTTAGAGTTTCAGACAAAGGGCGGCAGACATCCTAAGAGCCGGCGGCGATCTGGTTTGAAGAATCGCGGCAGCGTCTAAGGGGATTTATGGTTTCAGACGAAGAGGGTACGATGAATTTAGGATTTCAGATGAGAGAAAGGGTATAGATCTTTCTAGAGACTGATAATCACGGTGAGTAGGTAGATGTGAATGTAATGGGCGGAGTTTAATAATCACAGTTAACTTAGTGTAATGGCACGTGTTAATGAATTGTTTGTGAGTTTAATGGGCTTTTTAATGTAATGGGTGTATAAAAAAGGAGAGTGACATATGTGTAATTTGTTAAAAATTAAGCTTGGGTTATTAGTTAGTATATATGGGACCATTATAGGCCATTTATGGAAAGAAGACCTTTTGAAACGAACGACGAAAATGGCAAAAATACATTCTTTCGGGCGAACGAATGAAGTATTAATAAATAAGAATTGAGTTTTAGAGGAAAGAATGAAAGCCATAATGTACAAATTAAGGGTTATTCGGAAGTGCATTCAGTGCACGGTGCATCTGAGGGTTAATAGTGTAAATGTTAGGATATAGTGGGTAGTTATCATATTTATTTTTAATTATTTTATTTTATTTAGTAATTAAAATTGAATAAAAATATGATCTAACAGTTTAGATTATCCAAATACAAATTAATAATGGATTCCTCAAAAGTGAGGAATGAAAAATATTGTTAACCTATCAAACACCCCCAACAAACACCATTCTCATTCATTCCTTGCCTCCGCATCCCCCAACCAAACATTTCAGTTTATTAGTTTTCAAAATCTAGTGCTCTGATTAGGGGTGTGCATTTTTTTTCGGGTACCTGATCCGACCCGAAAAAAATAATCGAAAACCTCGATTTTTCGGATAATTTTCCCGAACCCGAAGCTATAACTTCAGTTCAGGTTTCGGGTATTGAAAATGTACCCGAAATACCCGATCGGGTACCTGAATTTTTTTTTTATTTTTTTATACACTCTTATGTTAATTATAAAAAATAATTTGATTCATGAAATATTAAAATTTTGATGCATTCTTAATTTTTTAATCATAAAATATATTTATTATCCTTTAAACATTACTTAGTTGAATTTATTTATTTTTAAAATTATCAATTATTTTTATATAATAAAAATATAATCTTTTATTATTATATCCTTATCTTATCAAATTTAAATTTGAATTCTCCTTATATCATTAATTTTAATATGATTTAATTTATCATATACTTTAATGTATAAATATTTTTAATTAATTAAATAAAAATAACATATAAAAATAAATTTAAATATCTCACAACATAATTAAAATATACTATCTAAATCCTAACATTAGTACAACAATTAAGGCTAAATATAGTGTGCACTCATGTGCAGCTAAAGATAGTGTGCACCATATACAAATATACACAAAAATGTATACAATTATGAGCAAAAATGTATACAATTTAATTGTTAGTTTTTTTAATGAAAAATTGAGTGTAAAAAATATACAATTAATAGAAAAACATGTATACACTATTGAATAAAAGTTATACACATATGAATGCTAGTTTTTTAATGAAAAACTTAGTGTCAAAAAAGTATACAATTATTATGAAATACGTATACAAAATAAAATAACATGTATACAAAATAGAATAAAAAATTATACACATATGGGTGCACCCAATATACACTCAAAAATTAATATTATTATGATGTGATATGAATTTATTATATTCTTTTATAATTATTTAAAAATAAAGAAAAAAATAATAAAAGAGATCAAATAAATTATTGCCTCAATGATTAAACATTAAAAAAAAGGGTCAATCACTATTGGGTACAATTTAAATATCTATATTACCACTAGATACACAATACAAATTGAATGCATTAAATATTTTTTTTATCCCTATTTTAATTGTATTCAAATATTAATTTAAAGGTGTACAGAAAGATAATGTCTTCCACTAATTTCTCCACAAAAATAGATGGGAGATAACACATATTATATTAATGTGTCTAGCATCAATGGTTGATAGCAATACATTGCATACAAATATTTATGAATACATTATACATTGCCTAAAACTAATTTTGAATACATTGCATATAACTATTTCTGAATACATTTAACTATTTCGGATTGTGATTATTAATGGTTAGATAACGCATATTATATTAATGTCTCTGCATCAACATCTGATATGAATACATTGCATACAAATATTTCTGAATACATTATACATTGCCTACAACTAATTTTAAATACATTGCATATAACTATTTTTGAATACACATTTAGCTAATATATATATATATATATATATATATATATATATTTGTGTTCAGAATTTATATATTTTGTGTTCAGAAGTTTATTTAATTTGCTTATGTTCATAATTTATGTATTTAAAAATATTTATTTTTAATATATCTGTGGATCTATGCGATAACGTAAATATATACTTATTTTATCTACATGATGTATTTAGGGGTAATTGAAACTTTTTATAAAATAATTTTGTAATTGTTAGTAATAAAATATATACATTATATCTACTAGTAATAATATTATAGTATATTTACTAGATAGTAATAATTCTAAAAAAAATATTTAAATCACATCTAATTAATTTATTATAAGAATCTTAAAAAATAGATATTTTTGGATATCTGAATCGGGTACCTGCTATTTTTTGGGTACCCAAAGTTTCGGATCTAAGAAATTTCAGATCGGGTTCGGATAATGAAATTCTCAACCCGAATTTTTGAATTCCCGATCCGAAAATTTGAAATACCCGAAACCTGATCCGATGCCCACCCCTGACTAGGGCTGGGGAAAAATACAGAAATTTCGGTATACCGCCCTTACCATATCGAAAAGTAATGATTTTACCGAAATTCTAGGTATGCCGAAGTTTTTGGTAAGGTATGATACCGTATTGAAAATTTTGGTACAATAAAGGTATATAAATGATCAATACCGCGATATTTCGGTATATACCGAAATACCATAAAATATTCAAATTTTGAGTAATATGATACGATATTACCATACTACATGATATATCCAATTATAATTATTATTTATATATTATAATTTTTAATTAAATTATATATATACACTATTTAATTAAAAGATTAAATCTAAAATTCTACTGTGTATTTCTTCATAATTATAAATGGGTGATAAAGTTGATTGTCTTTCATGATATCTTGTACTTCTTTTTTAATTATGTAGTTTTATCCTATATTAAAATTTAAAAGTGTTGATCTTAATATAAGTTCCATATGTTTTGTGTAGATCTCTTAGGTATTGTTTATTTAATGACAAAACTACATAATTAAAAAAGAAGTACAAGATAAACAATACCTAAGAGATCTACACAAAAACATAAATTGTTACTCTTCTAAATTAAAAACTACTCTTCAAATTCTTGTAAATCTTAATTTATCGATTACTTTTTAGTACATGAAAAATTACTTTTTAGAGATATAAATTATTACTCTTTTGTATAAAAATTATTACTCTTCAAAGAGTAATTTTTTATATACTAAAGAGTAATATTAAAAAATAAGGCTCGCATATAAACCCGATTTTCATGAGACTTACTCTTATTTAATTTGGTTATTTGTGGATTGTCGTATATTTTTCTTATTATGAATTTGTTATCTATTAGAATTTGTTTTATAGCTATCTTTCACTTTTCTAGTACAATTTTTTATTAGATTTATTGAATTTTAGGTGTATAACGGCAAACTATCTAATAGGATGGTATATACCGATATTTTAGGTATGATATGGTATACCGAAATATTAGTAAACAGAAGGTATAATATTTTCTTATACCGAAATATAGGTATACCGAACTGCGGTATACCGAAAGTTTAGATAAGGTAACGGTATGATTTTTTACATACCAAAAATTTCGATATGGTATTTAATATGATAAAAAATACTCCCTCCGTCCCGGACTTATGTTCACCGGTACTGTAGATACGGAGTTTAAGAAAAGTTGTTTTTTGACCAACTTTATTGACTTTTTAGGGGGTATTGTGGTATTTTTAGGTAATAAATAAATTATAAAGTATGTTATGTGTGTTAGGTGAGAGTGGTATTTTTGAAATTAAGAGAACTTTTGAGGTTGTTGGTTGATGTGAAGTTTCCTTTTTTGGGTGGTGAACATAAGTATGGGACGAACGAAAACGGAAAGTGTGAACATAACTATGGGACGGAGGGAGTATTCGGTATGACGTACCGTCTGACGCCTTTATATACTACTCACATTCTTCTATCAGTTCTGTGTATACTGGCGCGTAATTTAAAACTCGAAATTAGAGTACCCGACCCATATCCATCCCACCCGGGTTAGGGTAATGGAATGAGCGACAGATCATTTGCTGGAGAGTGGAGAATTTTCATCACAATAGACAAAATGTCGACTCCATTCTACTCATGCAGCTCCAAAATCCCCCCACATACGATTAACAATCAACTTCTCCAAAACCCTTCTCTTTCATATTCCCTCTATTTCCCCAATTGTTACCAATTCCCCTGCTTCGCTTCGCATTCCCGATCATTCTCCGTCGATGATCATCAGAAGTCACCACTACACTCGATTTGGGGTAAGAAAGATGTGGATGTTGCATTTGCAGAGGCGACTTTTTCCGGTGGGAATAATTCCGTTGAGGAATTAACGTGCGTCATGAAGTTCGGAGGCTCCTCGGTGGCGTCAGCAGAGAGGATGAGAGAAGTGGCTCGTCTCATCCTAAGTTTTCCCGAGGAGAACCCTATCATTGTTCTCTCTGCTATGGGCAAAACCACCAATAATCTCCTTCGCGTAAGTAGTCGCATAGGATCATTTGTTTGATTGCTCTTGATTATTTATCCGCTTTTAATTCTAAGTGATTTGATGGAGTTGAATTTAGGCAGGTGAGAAGGCTGTGAGCTGCGGATTTACGAATGTGTCGGAGATTGAGGAGCTGACCTTTGTAAAAGAACTGCATATTAGGTAATTCTTAGTTTCTTTGAGGCTCGGGTCCACAAGTTATATTGCTTGCTGTATTGGATGCTTATGTGAAGTTCTAAGCAACACAAAGTATCTTCTGCACATTGCACTTCAGTTTGATTTAGAGAAACAAATGTGCATTTGACCTGTTGTTGTGTACAAGTATCCAATTGGTTGATTTGATCATAACATTTGTATATTGTGTTTATCCAGAACGGTAAAAGAGCTTGGAATCAGTGACTCTGTGATATCGGGTGAGAATTGCATTGTGATTGTTATGTTTCCTTTCATTCAATTAACTAATGTTTCATCCGAGAATGATATTGATTATTTTATGTTTAAGTCATTTAATGTGAAACTAAAGTTGGCTTGGTTGAGATATGTAATAGTTTGCAGCCAAAATGTCCATTTTGTAATTACGTATCTTTCTGTTTGGCTTGTTATAAATGGCATTACCGAAGTAGGGTTCTTTTGTAGAAACTCCAGGAAGATTGTATGTTTGTTTAATGGGTATTGCTGTAGTATTTTGAATAGTTTAACTTGTGTTTGGCATCAAGGACGTTGCATGCTATGACACATCTGTAATATTTATAGGAAAATTTAGGCATTCTTGTGGTTCTAGATTCTCCATATAGTGTCCTAGAACCTATGTATGGGAACATTACTGTACTAGTGCATATGAATCAGAATAATTAAGAAATAAATTTCTTGACGTTTAAATAGTACATTGACAGCTATTATGCATATTGCCCATATGCTACCACTACCTTTTGATCTAACCATGTATGTAAACCTATGCTCTATCCCCTTCTGATTTTTGCATATACTTCATTGTACTTTTTTCCAGAACAACTGGAAGAACTGGAGTTGCTTTTAAATGGAATTGCTAGATTGAAGGAACTGACCCCTCGTACTCAAGACAAACTTGTGTCATTTGGAGAATGCATGTCTACAAGAATTTTTGCTGCTTATCTGAATAACATTGGCACTAAAGCACGGCAAGTATGTTTGCTTGCTCTTACTTTGCCCAGTACAGCGTAACAGCCAGAAACTTTCACTCCCAGACTTGACTTTATGTTATAACCACATGTTTATAGAAATATAATTTAAGAGGAAAAATCACAAACCTTTATACCTTAAGAGAAAGTTAGAAATCCAAACAAAAGCCAATTTCACTGGGAGATGTACGACTGGTCTCATTGCTCTGAGTAAAAGGCTACTGATTGCCTTTGTTGTACCTCACCTCCCAACGCTTGAAGTGATTGTGACTTGTGATTTTAGTGTTTTCTTCTTGGATATGTGGTTTGAGTGAAAGGGTAGAAGAGCAAGAATGCTTGCTTTTTTTTAAAATCTTTTAATTGAGCCTAGGGCAGAATTTAGGTATTGTAAATTCGTGAAATAACTAACAGTTGTCAATTTCTTTACTAAATCATGCTATTAAGCATCGTGTTTTTTACATAATTTCTTTTCTAAAGCTTACTATTGAGCATTATTGGTGGCCATCGCACATCTGATTCCAATTGTTTTCAGTGCAAGTTGTAAAAATGAAACCTCTCGCACATTCTGCATCCTTTTTGCTATAGTATCCAATAATTTAATAGTAACCCTTGTACATTGCAGTATGATGCTTTTAGCATTGGATTTGTCACAACAGATGATTTCACAAACGCCGATATCCTTGAAGCAACTTACCCTGCTGTTGCCAGTAAATTACTTAATGAATGGACCAAGGATCAAGCAATTCCAGTAGTCACCGGCTTCCTTGGAAAGGTTGCTCTTTATTAACAGTTGCATCTTTCTTTCTACTGTATAATTAGGTTAAGAAATAATTTGATATGATCAATTCCAGCTTAGCCAAAATATTTAAAAGCAAAATTTTTACATGCCAGGGGTATAACTCTGGTGAAATTACTACTTTCGGCAGAGGTGGCAGTGACTTGACGGCTACTGTTATAGGAAAAGCTTTGGGTTTACGAGAGGTTCAGGTGAACATAAAGATTAGTATACGGTAACTGTATTATTGTTGATGAAATTTTAGAAAGAAAAAAAAAAATTCCTATTCAAATTGGTGCAGGTATGGAAGGACGTCAATGGTGTTCTCACCTGTGATCCCACTATTCATCCAAGTGCACTACCTGTGCCTTATTTGACTTTTGAAGAGGCAGCTGAGCTTGCTTATTTTGGAGCTCAGGTCATGTTTTTTCTTGTTATTTGACGTCTGGGGTATATTGTTCTTAGAGCACTGAATGCTCCTCCAGAAATATAAACAGGTTCTGTTGTTGAAAAAAGAAAGAAAGAATATAATTAGAGATTTGAAATGACAATATATGGACTACAGGATTTTCATTTCCTGTAATTAGGATGAAAATATATTAACATGTAGCGCATTATTTGCAGGTGTTGCACCCACAATCAATGAGACCAGCAATGGATGGTGGTATTCCAGTTAGGGTTAAGAACTCTTACAATCCCAAAGCCCCTGGTACCCTCATCACAAGAGATAGAGACATGACCAAGGTTTGTATAATAGATCTAATAAGGATTTACATGGAAGGGCTCAAAGCGTTGACCAGTTGATGTCAAATAACTGACAGGCTCTACTGACCAGTATAGTCCTTAAGCAGAATGTCACTTTGCTGGATGTAGTTAGCACTCGGATGTTGGGTCAGTTTGGTTTCCTGGCGAAGGTGAAAACTGATCTTCATAATCTATCATATGAGTATATGACTTGTTCTTTTCAATATTAGCAAGTATTTAATATTCTTTTATTTAGGTGTTTGCAATATTTGAAGATTTGGATATCTCTGTGGATGTTGTAGCCACTAGTGAAGTCAGTATCTCTCTAACACTCGATCCATCAAAAATTTGGAGCAGAGAACTTGTAAAGCAGGCAAGTTAACTGTCTTATTTTATCTTCATTGCCTTGTTTTATGGACAACGATACCTATTTCTAGTTCTTTAATTGGCAAGATGGTCCATCTGTCCCAAAAGGACTGGCTTGGTCAATTTTTAACACATATTAAGAACACATATTTATTGTTAATGGTATTGTAATTCACCCTAAATCTTCCCATTTTACCCTTTATGCTAAATAATTTAATTAGTTCTCATTAAAAGCTTTAATTATTGAATAGGGTCATTATAGACAAATTATTCTTAGTTAGTGTATCAAAAGAGGAAACAGGCCTATATTGTGGGACAGGCAAAAAGGGTTGCGCCTATCTTTTTGGGATTGAGGGAGTAATATATATTTGTTGATCATGATCAGGAACTTGATCGAATGGTTGAAGAGCTTGGAAAAATTGCTGTTGTAAAGCTTCTACCACACAGATCAATTATATCCCTAATTGGGAACATCCAGTATTCTTCCCTAATATTAGAAAAGGTTCTTTGAGATTAACTATTTGGGGCATCAAAATGTCATTTCGCCTGTTCAGAAGGCGTACGAATTTCATCCCCTTTTACAATTGTGATAACAGGCCTTCAGTGTCTTCAGAAGACTTAAAGTGAACGTCCAGATGATCTCTCAAGGAGCTTCCAAGGTTTTCTCACCACAAATTAGTGCATGATGAATAAAATATCAAAGTTCCATCTGTTATATTTTTAACGAGCAGTTTGTATGGTTTTCCCAGGTTAACATGTCACTAATAGTAAATGATGGTGAAGCGGAACTGTGCGTAAAGGCCCTTCACCGCGCATTCTTTGAGAGTAAAGAAGTCTCGGAAATGGACTTGGTTGCTGCATATAGCAGTGGAGAGGTTGACACTTGACACCATTCAAGTAAATTAGTTCTTCTTTTATTTCTCAACTGTTTATTTACTATATACTCCTATACTTTTAGCAAAGTTTAATGTTAGGCAAGGGTCCTGTTGGGGAACCCAAATGCTGAGTTTATTAGTTAGAACATGGCGATCTCAATAGAACTTGTGTTTGAGAATTAAAATCTTAACTGTTGATAATTTAATATTAGGTCTTACTGTTCTAAAAGAGGATATGTTTACGCCACAATTTTTATTTAAATTGTCAATGACATTTTCATTTGTTGAAATTGAAAGACCGCTTGGTTCAAATTCCATAAGCAGAATAGTAATGGGCATCAAGAAAATTCATGGCAATGAGAATGAAAATGATTTAAGGGGCTTGGTTCAAATTCCATAAACAAAATGGTAATGGGAATCAAGAAAGTCCATGGCAATGAGAATGAAATGATTTAAGGAGTGAAGTATTTATTGAAACAATGTGAATGATCGAGGAATTTTGATTACCATCAACCTTAACCAAGAATTGTGATGGAAATGAACTCACTTGATTCCTAAACCCTTCATCCAATACACCCCAATTCAAGTATCCCTTGAATGAGTCTGTTGTAGTTACTATTTCAATTAATCTTTTCTTTATAAAAAAATGTTGTCTCCCCCCTTAAAGAATTGAACCAAGCTTTCCTCTTTTCTTGTTTCGTTAATTTAATTATATTCATGATCACGCTTTACCTGCACGTTTGATAATATATCCTGAACATTTGCATAAAAAATTATTTTTATTTATAAGCAACTAACGAACATTTTGTACGAATATCTAGATGGTATTGTTTATTAATAGGGTTAATTGTAAAAAAAATCATAAACTTAAGACACCCAATAAGGCCTGTTTTTTGCAAGATATATCTATGATGTTAGTCTGTTATTCTTTTTTATGTCAAAGATAATGAATTTGCTAGATCATGCAGGTCTTTGTTTTGGCATATTTTTCTTTTTATTCTTGCTTCAGGACTCTGAAATTCTGTGGACTGCAAAAATCAATTTAATTTATTTCTTTTCCCTAATATCTTTACCTGTGATTTCTTAATTCTCAGTTTTATGTGGAAATATGTACTCCTGAGTTTAAATGAAATTACTCTGTGACTAATGGGAGTTAATATAAATGTTTTTTAAGTGATAGCTAAATTATAAAATATGTTACGGAAGTTTTGTGATAAGGAAGACCTTAATTTTGTGAGACGACTTGTGAGACCGGTTAAAGTATGTCTATTTTATTAATAAAGTATGTTTAATTATTGTTAAAGTATGTTTTCTAAAGTATAATGAATTATGAATTTAAAGTATGATTTTATGGTGTTATAATATGATTAATTATTGACATATTTTAACTACAAATAAACATACTTTAACTATAAGCTTATTTTAGTAATGAGTTGACCCGTCTCACGACCGTCTCACAAAAAAATCGTCTCACAAGAGAGTAACTCTTGTGATAATTTTGAATTTTAGATGCATTTCTGAGGAAATAATTTTGTACTAGTATTTATTTTTGGAAAGTGTAAATTATCATGAAACAAAGAGTAATTTTAAAGGTAAATACTTGTTTGAGAAGTGTTAAAGTGATGCATAATAATGAAAAGTGATAATCCTTCGAAGAATTTATTTTATAAATGAAAATTCATAATATAAAATTGATGACACATCTAATGAAGTTAGATAACACATAGAGACTGGAAAATGATATCTAGTTAAAAAAAAAAAAGAAGGATAAACATTCCTAGTGTTCCCTATCTAAAAAAATGGAGTACTATTAATTTTGAATGCTATCATTATAATTATTATTTCATCAATCTGTGTCGATCTAACAGTCTCTACTGGAAACTAAAACACACTGTAATTCACACTAAATTAGATTATTAATAGTTTTGCATACCCTTAAGCCTAATACATGACTTTACTACATTCAGAACGAGCCATTCCCAATGATCCACAGCCAGTCGAGAACCACTCCCGAAAAAATACCCGCAAGAAGAAACACTACGAGCAGATTACCCTCTGCTCCGGTGCCTGGGAATAATCATGAAACCCGAATTTGGGTTAATGACACAACTCACCTTATACCCCCTGGGAGCGACTGTGAGCACACAAACTGTTAGATACCCATTTGTTAGTCCAAGAAAAGATATTAATGCTATCATCCATCCCTGCCCTCCATACTTAGCTGTGAAGTAGAAGCAAGGGACGAGCAAGAAACGTAACAACGAAGCGATCACAAGGGCCCTTTCGCGATTCCAATCTGATGTATTCAATAAGGGGAATGTATCTTGCTATGAAATCCCACACATTGTACATTGCTACGAGGACAATTGGGTACCTACGAATACGAAAAAAATTGATGACAACTTAGTAACGAGTAGCAGTTAACACAACATGTGAACTTTACCAGGAGCCCAGTTGATGTGTTCCAGTGTTCTCGTACAAGAATCCAGGGAAAATCGATAATGAGAGCACGTATACTAACCAAATGTCCAAAGCATAATCGACGTTCTGTAATAACAATTGCTTGTTGCTTAACCTGTCCTGCATTAATAGCTGAAAAATGTCGCATAATTTTTAAACATAATACAGATATATTGAAATTGTGTGAATATATATATTTACTGTTCCAGTGTCAGTGCCATGTATTCCCACAGCAGCAAGATCAGCAGAAACTGTTTTAGACCCTTCTGCAGCTGCTTTCTTACGGAAGCTCTTAACGATAGGTAATTTTCCGAAAACAAATGCGTATAGCAATACACATAAAAACTCAAGGAACGTCGAGATGGAGAGAAACAAGACTGCAGAATCACAATATAGAATAATGTCAATACCTTAAACTACAAAAACAAAGTCTTGTCTAATGTATCAGAGTAAAGAAGTGAAATTGCAGTACAGAGAAAAGAACAACTTACGAACTCCCTTACGAAGACCATTATCGGTCTTATCGAATGCAGCTTTCGTCACTAGCCTCAAGCCAGACGTTAAGGCTCCTGAGGCAGCCATACCGACAAAGAACGACTGCATTACAAACAAACAAATTTTGTAAAAATTGTGTGTGTGTGCGCCTTTTGACTAAACAAATCATCTGATGAATATAGCTAAAAACTTACCTATACTATGTTCTGCTTTATAATAAATTTTTACATATAGCAAAAATTAAATTGGAAATTGGAGAAAGGTTGCATACTTGAATGAACTCTGGACACACGTAAGATAAATCTCCAACCATCCCACCTAGAGCAAAAGCATCTGCAACTCCGAAAGCAGCAACAAAAAACAGACGCCGAGATAGTTCCCAACACCTCCTCTCCCTGATGTGGCTAGATCTATCTGTTATAGCCATTATTTGAGGCCTTGCAAGATAAAATTATAAGGGAAACAAGATTTCATAGTGGTTTAGTGTGTAATTTACCAGTAAAAGTCCAAATGTACTTATACATAAAAGTATGTATCCATATATATTCCGTTTCCTTGTATTAATCTTCGCTTCATGGTAAGCAAGTATTGCCATTGATCCAAGTGCAAATGGTTGAAAAACAAGAGTAAGTACCCTCGAAGGATGGTACCGCTGCAAATGCAAGATAACCAAGTCATAAACGTCGAGTAAACCGACTAAAAAACGAAGAACTACAACATCTAAATGTGAAAATATGTAGCACCCTTCTTTGGTAGAAGTCCCATTTGGGACACCGGATGTTCTATTACACACTGTGTTACGTCTCAAGTGTCATTCTAATGAGGAGAAAGAAAGAAATAATGTAAACCCTTCCGCCATCATTGCTTAGACGAGTGAGAAAGAAAAAATCTAAGCAAAGACTTGTGTGAGACGGATAAAAAGTGATAACTGCATTAATGAAAAGTGATGCTCAATCGATGAAAAGTGATATTGGTGCAGTGAACTATTTTTTGAATAATTTATAACATAGCTAAAAAGTGATAAAGTTTATAGCGATAGTGATAACATTTTATAATGAAAGTGATAACTAACTACGAAAGCGCAAAATGGTCACACCGTGAGACGGTCTCACACACATAGAGCTGTTATGGGAAACGAGTAGCTCGTCGGCTCGGCTCGACTCGGCTCGAAAAAGGTCGAACTCGGCTCGACTCGTTTCTATTCGAGCTCGAGTTCGAGCTCGTTTATATACTCGTTTAGTTAACAAGCCGAGCTCAGCTAGGCTCGTTAAGGCTCGAAAATAATAATTAATAATATTAATATTATTAATTATTATTATTTTATAATTATAATAATATATAATAAAATAAATATTTTAAATATAATAAAAAATATATTAATTAATATTGGGCTGACTCGACTCGACTCGTCTCGAAAACTCAACTTTTTGCTTAACAAGCCGAGCTCGAGCTCGCTCGAGAATTTTTCAAGCCGAGCCGAGCTCGTATATAAGCTTGTTATCGTCACGAGCCGAGCTCGAGTATGGGATACTCGAGCTCGCTCGGCTCGTTTAACACCCCTACTGACACACATGACTTGCCCAAGAATCTAAGCCATATGTTCATTCTTTTTTTTTTGATCGGACGAAGTTAGTTGTTAGTATAGTTAGTGATTAGTTCACCAAATCTTCATACACCCTTGTTCTCCAAGCCTCCTTATAACTTCCCCCCTATTCGTTTCCTATGTTCATTCTTTTTCTACTGAGTCTAGTATCTCTTCTTTCTCCCTTGAGTCTCTCATCCAAAGAAGCATGGGATATGAGACACCTTTGTGTAACAGAACATTTAGACAGCCCATTTAGGGGTTCACACACACACACACAAAAAAAAAAAAAAACTTTCTAATAAAACTTATACAAGATGATCATAATTTCACCTTTAAATTGAAAAAGTACATGAAATGATCTATTAAGAGAAGTAATGGAGGTAATATACACTTAGAGGAAAAATCTGATAGTAATAATCTGAGATTGTCAGCACACTGTTCCATGAAATAAGAGATCCAAGTCCAAGAAACCAACAAACAACAACAGCCTTAAACTTCTGCTGGAATTTGATCAAGAATAAGAAAACAATCTTTTAATTTCTAAATAAAACTACTGATGATCTTATAACAAACCAACTAACAGAAGAAACAAACAAGAATCATAGTACAAACCTCAACCCTTGTGGGAGTTGAGATAATGTTTGAATCAATGGAATCCATGGTTGCTCCTCAACAGAAACTGGAAATTTATACATGTTTAGAAAATTGATGGACAAGCATTAAAGCCATTGGTGCCAAAATAGAAATAAGACAACCAGAAGAAATAACATTATCATTGTTTATAAAAGTTAACTCTTTACCAGCATGAAAGGAATCATGAATACAAAGAAGAAAATTTCCAAAAACACAAAGCAAGAAGTAAAACCTTAATAGGGAAGTTAAACATGCAGCCCTAACTCATTAGGCTGGGCTAACCAGGTTTTGGGTTAATCAAGTTGTTTAAACATGCTATTAATTAAAAGATGAGTCTAATTCTAACATTAGCGAACTTCGAACTAAATGAGTCGGGTCTACGGGATATACAATAAAAAAAATATATTAAAAAATTATAAATTTAAATTTATTACAATTAATACAAAAAATTCAAAATTAACTCATACTCTATAATTTAAGAATTTATGATAATTAAATTAATTTTAATATATATACTTATGTATTAATATTTTATTTATTAGAGAAAATGATGAATTAGAATAAGAAAAATAATGAGAAAAATATGAAAATTTAACTGTGGGAAGTTTGTTGGGTGGATTAAAATGAGAGAAATAATGAGATTTTTTTTTTCTAAGGTAATGAAGTTTGTCTCAGGATGGGATGAGGGTAGGGTGGGTAAGGGTGATTGTTGGGTAGGTGATGAAAATGTTAAGTTAAACTAAAATTAATAATAATAATAATCACTATTAGCCTGCAGCTAACCTTATTAAACCCCAGGCTAATTGGTTCAGACAATAGGTTTGAGTTGTAAAAGAAATTGCAATATATATAGGAGTATATATTTTTTTTCGGATTAATCGAGTTTTAAGCACTCAAGAATGAAAGTGGTAGACTGAATTCAAAACCATATTCACCAATACATACCATTATAGTAACGTTGACTGAATTCAAGATTCACACTATATTAACCACAAATAAGGTACGAAACGCATGATTACGTGTATTGTATTTCTGTGTATCGAGGAAATTAAGATTAAATATTGTTAATCTGTTGAAAATTTTGTTGTGGAATGTGGTTCCTATCCAACTAGGACAAACAATGCACAATGATATATCCGGCACAGCGGAAACACAATAAATCCCAAATAATATCAATGCACAACCTTCCACTCAAATATCACAGAAACCACAAACCAAATAAATATGCAGAAATGTACGGAATTAACACCAATATTTTTAACGTGGAAAACCCCTCAAGTAAAGGGTAAAAACCACGGGACCCTGTCCAGGAAATAATCCACTATCAAGCAAGAGTACACCGTTTATCTCTCTATTACAAATAGAGGCACACCACAGAATCACCAAAATAACATCAAGAGAATCACTCTTGAAATACAAGACAATAATGGGAAAAGATAGAATAAAATATCACAAAGAGAATACGAATATCCCAATTCTCGTTTGTACCTCCCGGAGATATTTCTACGAAATCCACTCCGATCAATGTGTAGAGTACGTCACCACGAACTCCCCCTTCAAATTTGGAGTGAAACGGTGAAGAAACGGACCTCCAAATTGAAGAATTTCTCTCGAAACCCTCTTCTCCCTCTCACGCCTGTTTTCTGATTCTGTACTCCCTCCTTGCTCTCTGCACATGTTATGCAGCTACTGATGTTTTCAACAAAACATCACAATTAATTAATTAACCCATTTGTGGGCTAATGGACCATTTAATTAATTATCATAGTTGGGCTTCTTTAATTATTGGTTGGGCCAATTATATTTGGGCAAGCCCAACAAATTTGGGGGGGGGGGGGGGGGGGGGGGGGGATTGTAACAGATATTTCCTCAGTTGGATGACGAAAAGGTATTGTTTAATGTATACTCCCCCATCTTGTATGAGAGTTTTTTGTTTTTTTTTTTTAATTAGACTAAAAAGTATTATTATTTAATATGTAGTGAGTAGTTATATTAGTGAGAGTATGAACATATATTTTAATTGTATTAGTACATGTGTGTAAAAAATGCAATAATTAGTAGGACGGAGAGAATAATACTCAATGTGTCCGGTGGATACGTGTGTAGGGGTGTGTGTCAGTTTCAATGTTGTTATAGATATCCCTTCCGTTAATGAAATGGAGAAAATTAAATAAAAAACGAAGTTAGAAATTGTGTTGTAAAAGACTCATGTCGGCCCCTGTATCGTCTCTCGTGTCGGTTACCATATTGGTTCCTTTGTCAGTTTTTTACAAATTTTCTTCTTAAATGTATGACAAAAACGTGTGTAAACCAAATTTATATATAAATCATATTTTCACTCATTAATCTTTAGTACATGAAAAATTATTGTTTAGAAATATATATTATTACTTTTTTAAATAAAAATTATTACGGCGCAATTTTTTATGTATTAAATTTTAATTTTTTAAAATAAGATTTACATGTAAATTAGTTTACACCACACACGCTCTAAATGTATTTATGTCCTTATCGATACCATTTAATAATTAAAAAAAAATTAAAACTAAAAAAGTGTTGGGAGTTGATTTTTGTAATTGATTAATTTTGCAGCACAATTTAAAATGTCTTCATTTTTTCATTGGATTTCAAATAAGTGATTTATTAAAACTAAGGGAGTGTTTGTTTGGTGGGGTTTGGAGGGTTGGTATTGGAATGGAATAAAATTTTTGTGTTTGTTTGAACACTTTCATTCCATGTTATTCTAAAATGATACCCAAAAAGTGAGGAATGGTGATTCATCTACCTTTTGGGTACTATGGTATTCATTCATTCCAAGAGAAATGGATTGTAAAATATTTTTATTTATTTTTATTTCTTTTTTTGCCTTTAAAACATTATTTAATAATTATAAAAGAAAAATAATAATTATAAAAATAATGTTTTATTTTAAAATTAAAAATTAATATACAATTGATTCTATTCCTCAAACAAACCAAACATAATCAATAACTATAATAGTGATTAGTTTATCAACCAAACAAAACACTTTTAAATGTCATACCTATTCTCATTCCTCTATACTATCATTCTTATTCCTGTCCCCAGGGCATAGCTCAAGTGGTAGAGGGAATGATGGAAAGACCTTCCAACTGAGCTTGGTTGCTGCAGGGTGGAGGTTCGAATCCTGCCTTTGGCACCTTGCAAGCACAAGTTTGGGTTCAAATCCTGCCTTTGCATGAATTTGGCCCCTTGCAAGCACAAATTTAACAATGAGCCTTCTCTTTGCAAGCACAAGTTTGGTTCGAATCCTGCTTTGACATGAATTTGGCCACTTGGTTTGGTTCGAATCCTGCTTTGACATGAATTTGGCCACTTGCAAGCACAAATTTAACAATGAGCATTCTCTTTGCAAGCACAAGTTTGGTTCGAATCTTGCCTTTGACATGGATTTGGCCCCTTGCAAGCACAAATTTAACAATGAGCCTTCTCTATAAACCACTTCAGACACATCCTGCGCCCTAATGGTGGAGTACACCATTTTTTTTATCGTTCTTATTCCAATTCCATATCCATCTAAAATACGAAACAGCATCTGACTGAAATTATATTCAGCATTTCTCAAGGTGTCTCCCTCTCCCCAAAAAGAAAAAAAAAAAAAGAAAATCGAATTTCCCAAAGAATACAAACGCACACTGTAATTCACCTTGCATCCTTCATAGAAGCCATGGCGGAGAGGTTTTTCTTCAGGCCCAATTTGAAGAATTTTCAGCTTTCGAGTCGGATTACTCTGTTATCGGGTCCCCCTTCCTCGTAATCTTCTTATGCTTAATCACATTCTCTTCTTTTTCTGTTGAATTAACCGCAATTGATTCTATCTACTTTCTCCAGTGGTAAAACCTCGTTGCTTTTTCAATTTGCCTTCAATTCCGCACTGGATGGCAAAACCGTACTTCTCTTGTGCAATCGACGCAAGCTGCAAGCTAATCCTCCTTTCCTCTCTCAGGTATTCCAATTTATGTATTAAATTCAATTTCGGGTTTTTCGTTCCCCCATATTCTTATGTTTTTGTTGCTAATTATTCGAGCTAGGGTGTTGATCCGTCTTCCGAGATATTCAGAAGAATTCAAATCAAGTCAGAAATTATGCATCTCTAACATATTTTTGATTTGCTTTGATTTATTGAGTAGTAATATTATCAATGTTAACACTTATCTAAAGGTATGTGGATGGTTATGAGGAGATCAAAAAATATTTTGCTGCATTCCACTTGCATGATACATTTCCAGTTTCAGTTATCATAGATGATTTTGTGGATTTCTTCGATGAAAGGTATAATGAATCTCTGCGAGTGATTATACCTACAATCATGTTAGTTCAATTCTAGCCGCTACTTTTAGTGTGTGATGATATTGTTTGATGCTTGTAATGAGCTCAATATATGGTGTTAAAGGTTCCAAACTAGTTTAGAAATTGTAATAAGAATTCTTGAAGGGATTGCCAAGAGAGACACAACAACCCTCGAGGAAGAGATTTGGCAATGGTCCGAGTATTAGCACTTGGTCGAAATGCCATTTATCATGCTAAGTAAGCCCATGAGATTGCTTTGGTACTCAATTCTTTGCAACCTTTCTGATGATGGAAACACAATTCGGTTATTTGAATGTTGCAATTTTCCCGTGGCAGTGTGAGGGGTCCTTGTGAACTTCTATTGTCAGACACTCACAAAGGGGACTCCCCGAGGCTGCTCTACATTTACAAGAGATGGGTCTCCTGCATTTACACTATCAAAGGTGAATTTCACGCCGGTTAGTTTCCATTTGACGTATGATTTTCACTATAATAAGAGTCCTCTTTATGATCCTTTGTAGAAGGTGATGGTTCTGGATCATTTATTCTTAAGAAGAGCTATTCAGATGCTGCAAATGAGGGGGAAAAGTCATCTGCTAAATATTCAATAGCACTTCAGTCTCTGGTACTAGAGGGTCTTACTGAGGAAGTTTAATACACATTGAACTTAAATTTCTTCTAAAAGTTTTGCCTTTTCATCATTGATCAGCTCAGATGTTACGTGTAGGATACTCGTACATCACCAATGGTGTAGAATTAGCTTTAATGTTTGTTTGTTTTCATCATAATTGATGAGTCCAAGTGTAAGATTTGTTATAGAGAAGAATATGAAACTCATTTCCATATGGTCAAGTTATTGTTTTCCCTTAGCCATTGCTGAAGCCTGAAGTCACACATTATCACCCTCAAGCTACTGCATTAGTATTTTTTTTATGCATGTGTGTGTGGCAGTGGAAGCAACGTGTTTTTGTCCCCAAGCCTCTCATATTATACACGAGCATCTTCATTAAGACAAGACACCCCTAGACTTGCAAGTGTTGAGAGTGAAAAGGGATTATTGCTTTGTCAACTTTTTAACATGTGAATTGTCATTATTCATTTCAAAATGCATCTGTATTAATACCTCTTCTAATCTTCACAATCCTTGCCCAGATATTGATTCTTTCAAGTTTCAGCTTAGAATATTAATAAACTATAAAATATTTTATTTAATTATATTTTTGTTTTAAATTGAATTTTTAACCTTGTAAAATAATTTTGATGATTATATATATCTTTTTTTCTTTATGAATGGTGATTTTATAAAATATAATTAAAAGGATGTAAATTTCTTATTTTTCAATTATTCCTCGAATTGTTGTCACTTATCTCTATCGCACTGTATTAGTACTGATTGTAACAAACATTTAGGCCTTGGTAGGGCCAAGAGTCCCTTGGATTTGTTACCAATTTACTACGGAATTGGATCAAACTTATATTGAGCTCATTTTAGTATTGTCGCCTCTAAAATGCATCCATGGGTGATATAAATTTTGGGAGTATTGTTGTTTTTACAAAATCTCTTCTGATATGGTAAGTATATGAGACGAGTTGATTAATTGTTAAAAGTATCATCATTATTACATAGCTAAAGTAGGTTTTTTGTTAGTTAAAGTAAGTATGTTTTTCTAAAGTGATTAATAATAAACTAAAATATGTTTTTAGGGTGTGTTATAATATGATACACTACAAACATATTTTAACTAAAAACTAAATATATTTTACTTATATAACAACCATATTTTGACAATGAGTCAACCCATCTCGCAATCCATCTCATATATATCTATCCCACTAGAGAATACTTCTTGTTTTTTTCAAAAAAACTTTACAACTTTTAACGTACATATTATTTACATAGTTATTAGATTTTACTAACGCATTTAACATACTTAAATTATTTATTTAATACCAATTGATATCAAAATACCTCTAAAAATACTATAGTAATTTTCTTAATCATC
This sequence comes from Pogostemon cablin, assembly GCA_023678885.1. NCBI lineage: Eukaryota > Viridiplantae > Streptophyta > Magnoliopsida > Lamiales > Lamiaceae > Pogostemon > Pogostemon cablin. The sequence goes on from CM042979.1 coordinate 9,087,668, forward strand.
AAATAAAAAATGTATATAAACGGGTCGGAGGAAATATCAAGTGTAGAAGTGCTATTTTTTAAATAAATATATGAATTGTTTGAATTTAAAGAAGGTTATGGAGAAACCAAAATGAGGGTAAAAATCAAAAGAATATATTTTCATTTTAACTCTTGCTAGACTATTTGAATAGGTGTATGGTAAGTAGAAACCAATGACATTGTATTCAAATAGAAAAGCTATCACTAATTTGCAGATGATGTGATCTGAGGTGAAAGGAAAGGAACTCTGTATTCTGCCCAAAAAAACAAGGGGCATTATCACAAATGCCCACTGCCATTTGTACATAATCAAAACTGCCCACTTGATTGTGAAACAATCAAAATTGCCCAGTTTTGAGGTTATTTTACCAGAATACCCTTGTTAAGGGTGTGAGCCCTTTTAACTGACAACAGTCAATTAATTTTGAAAAATAAAAGACTACTATTTCCTATCTGCATTTATCTCTCTCCTCACCCGCATCTTTCTCTCTCCCCATTTCTTATCCCATCTGCATTCATCTACTTATATCTAATTTCAGGGTGATTATTAATTTATGAATAATGAATAATAAGGCTTTTGTTTGTTAATAACTTAATGATTTTTTATAAATTAATAAATTTGAATAATAATTAAAAGTTAAAAAAACTATCCGTACACATACCCGTTATGTTTAAAAATTTTATTATGGTATCCGTACCAATCCCATATCCGTTTATATTTAATTAATAATTGTATAATTTTTAATAAAATATTAATTTAAATAATAAAAAAATATAAATATCAATAAAATAAATGAATATTAAATACGTACATGTAACACGTACGGTAACACACTACTGTTGATAAACGGGTATTAATAAATTTTTTTATATAATAAAACAAAATTGGAATAAAAATAAATTAGAGTTATGTATTCCTCCCATAAGTGTAAATTATTATTAAGATAGTAATTAGTATTATTATCATTATTTTTATTATTATTATTATGTATTCTGTTAAATTTTTAATCAAAATCACTAATAGTTTGACTTTGAGATACATAGGGTCATTTTAGTCCATTTATCCCAAAAGTGGGCAGATTTGTAATATTTTGTTCGATGTGGGCATTTATGAATTATCACATTAAAATTTGGCCACCAGGCACCAATTCCTCAAAAAACAAACTTAACTAAACCCCACCACCATAATCACAACTCTAATTCACATTATGCACATCTTTTCCTCTTAGCTCCCCACCTTCATTGCCTTCTCGAGAGTCGAGCACCACGACTCTCGAGAAAACGCTCCGGAGCACATTGGTTGCTCCCACGGCAAACCTATGCACGTTCTCGTACTCAGGAAGCTGTGGGGGCAACCAAACGCTCGTTGCTGCAAAATATATTCATAGGATGAAAAATTGTTGACGCGTTTCAGAAGCTATTCAGCTGAGTGAGCATAGAAACGAGTTCATCGCTTGAGGGGCGATCAGCGGGCAAGTCCGACAGGCATACCACAGCAATTCTGATAGCCATTAACATCTCCTCTTCTTCGGTTTCTTCTCCGAGAATACTCTTGTCCAGTGCCTCCCTAGCCTCGCCTGCTTGCTGCAGGTGTCGAAGCCATTGCCCCAGGCTTCCTCCGCTCGCTGCTTCGCCAAAAAACGGGTCCAATGGGTCTCTACCGGTTAATAGAACGCCCAATATGACCCCAAAGCTAAAGACATCACTTTTATCTGTATACCTAACATTACCAAGCATAAGAACAGCAAATCATCAGCTAACCACTTCAACAAATGAAATCAAATACTAACTATAGCAGATAGGAGTAATATTTAACAATGTATCCAATTAGGTTCAACCAAAACACTAGGTCCCATTGGGTTTCTATCTACTGCCAAAAGAGAGAGAAATGACTTGCATCTACTTTCAAACATGCTTTAACTCAGATTTTTTCATAAAGCTCAAAGCACCTTTAAACTTTAGTATTGAAGATTCTATAAAGTTTTCAGACATGACAAGACATGTTTTCCTTTAAGGTCAATCAGCATACTCAGATTTCAAGAAACTAAGCAAGCAATTGATCTTCAAACATAGGAAACCTTCAACTGATGCATAAAGAAGCAAATATGATGAACAAAAGACTAACAATCAATCGTCAATTTCAGCTCTCATTACTCATCTCAACAGACTTAAATCCATGTTATTGCAGCTACTGATCCAACTCATAACCAATATGCACAAAATGATTGTAATAATCTGAACACTACATACCTACAATTCTGTAAACACTCTGGTGCATTGTAGCCAGATGCTGCTCTACAGAAGTTGGGGAGAATCACAGCCAATCCAGAGTCTGACAACCTCGGCTCAAACGAAGAATCCAAGATAACATTGGAGGGCTTCAAGTTGTAGTGCAATCTTCTTGGATCACAAGTGAAGTGAAGATAATGCAACCCTTTAACTATCCCAACTGCAATCCTATGGCGAACCTCCCACTTAAGTTCCAATTCATTCTCCCTCACTCTTCTCATTGCATCACCAAGACTCCCATTTGGGACATAATCATACACCAAGGAATACCCACCAGATTCACAAACATAAGTCCTCAAACTCATCAAATTCCTATGTCTAAGGGAGGCAAGAATCTCTAGTTCTTGATGTATCTTTCTCTTGACAGCTTTGCTCTGAGCCCCTGGAGAAGAATCTGTGAAGGGTTCCAGCCTCTTGACTGCAACCACAAGGCCATTGTCTAGCACTGCTCTGTAGTACTTCCCACTCAAGGTGGATGAGAGGAGCTGGGAGTTGTTTGAAAGAGCTGATTTCAGAGTCTTGGTGGAGATTCTTGGGGAAAACAGAAGAGGGCCTTTCAGAATTGGGGTTCTGTTGATGTATTTGATGAAGTATCTTACCAGCAATGCAAAGAGGAGTGCACAAATTAGGCCTGTTATGATTCCCAAAACTATGCTTAAAGAAACCCTCCGGAGGCGGCTCTTGAAGGTGGGCAGCGGAGCGCCGCCGCCGGCGGTTGCTCTGTCTAAGCACTGAGCAGATAAGATGCTCAACCAGAAAGTGAACAAGATAACCACATTCAAAGCTTTGCTGCCTTTTGTACCAAATACATGTCCTCTCTTCTCCATAGAGAGAGAGAGAAAAAAAACCTAGTTCAAAAAGAAAGCTGTTTAAGCTGCTTCCATGGCTGAAACCTTGGAGTGGAGAAAAATGGGAGGGGAGGGGGTGAAGAGTTGAGTTTCATAGCAGAGAGATAATGTTAGTAGGTGGAATAAAGCAGAAAGCAACCCACATTTCCCCAAAGAAAGGCCACGAATGGAATGCTTTCAATGGAGGAATCTCCCAATGGTAAAGACTGAAACTTTATCCCACAAATTAGAGGGACATGATTGTGAATTAATGGGACAAGAATCAGAGCATATTGTAAGGAGAAAACTTCACACTGAAGAGAGAGGGAATCATTATCATTACTACATCACAAATTCCCTCTTCTTTTCTCCAAGAGTGTCCACCATGGCTGCTTTTCTTCTTCAACTCCCAAGAAGAATTTCTAAAAATAAAATAAAGAAATGAGGAGTGAAGTGAATATCCAGAGGAGTAGCTGAAAGTAGAAAGAGGCAAAGAAAGAAACAAGATTTGAATTCATGGAATGTGAATGCGATTATTCACAAAAGTGGCAAAAAAGAAAAACAGAAATGAGTAGAATCAGACACGCTCATTTCCCCCTACTCTGTATCAGATCACTCTTACTATACTCGATAATATTAGTACCAAGTAACAAAGAGTATAAATTACTACTACTTGGTTAAAATACTATGTGCTTCATGTTCTTTTTTCAAAATTTTCAAAAATAATTCTTCACTAAAACCTTAATTTAAGAAAGATGTTACTCCTATGTGTTCTACAATTTTCATTTTTATTGATTCCAAAATTTAGGCACAATTTAAAATATGTATTAGAAATAAAGTATTAATACCCCAGATTACATAAACGTTTTTTAATCTCTTCATGGCCCAACCTCTGGCGGATTGAATTTTTTATTTCACATTTGGTATTTCATTAGTGTTTCATAATATAAAAAAATTATACCTTATAAATGATCATTAAACCCTTGAGACATGTGTTGAATTTTGGGCATTAATTATGACACATGACAAAAATTTAATAAATGGAATAAGAAAGTGAATATAGAAATGGAATAGGTGATCCCGGTAGAACCTCTGGGATTTATTAATAGTCAATATCACCTAAAGAAAGCTTTATATGGGCTTCGGCAGACGCCCCTTACTTGATTTAAACGATTTAACATATTTCTCACAAGTTTAGATTTCACTTGTAGTCGTGCTGACTCCTCTTTATTTTATTTTTTCTGTCAATCTACTATTATTTATTTGTTACTATTCGTTGATGATATTATTGTCACAGGTAATGAATGACTCATCTATACTTCGTTGTTTTATTCTTCTTGCTAATCAAGAATTTGCCCTCAAGAATTTGGGGAAGTTAAATTATTTTCTTAGATTAGAAATATGGTTTGTTTCTCAGTCAAGCTAAATATGCTCATGACATTGTTAGTCAAGCTGGTCTCCTGGACTAAGAACTTGTTGCGACACCTCTTACGCCTAAAATCTCTCTTGCCAGTCAGGAATCACCATTCAAAGATACATTGTTATATCGATCTCTTGTTGGGCCTTTTCAATACCTTATTATCACCGGTCCAAATCTTTCTTACGCTGCCAACCATGTCAATCAGTTCTTGCATTTACCTACTACTGATAATTTTTCAATTGTCAAGAGGATCATTCGTTATGTCAAAATAACAATCAACTACGATCTTACTTTTATTCACCAAGTGAGCTCTTAGATTAATGGTTATTCGAATGTTGATTAGGCTCGATGTGTTGAGACCCACCGATCTACTCATGGATATTCAATATTTCTTGGTGGTAATTTGGTCTCATGGAGTGCAAAGAAACAACCTACAATTTCCCATTCAAGTTGTGAATTAGAATATAGAGCATTAGCTAATGCACCACAAGAGGCTATATGGATAACTCAATTACTTCGTGAGCTACAAACACTCCCACGTGAATGTCCTCTTTTGCTTTGTGATAATAAGAGTGTCATTTTTCTAAGTGAAAATCTTGTTTGTCACAAACAAACAAGCTAAGCAATTGATATTGACTATCATTTCATTCGAAAACTTTTTTTTCTGGCAAACTCACAACTAAGTTTGTTCTTTCTAAGCTTCAACTTGCCAACATCCTCCCGAAGAGCTTGCCTTAACCAACCTTTGAACTTCTACAATCTAACGTGTCCAATACTCCGATTACATATATATTACGCTTAATTTTTTATTTTTTTACCTTTTTTGGGGTCGATTTATTCTTTCAAACGTTTATAATTTTATGATATCCTTGTTAATCTTTTGGCATATTTTCTTTACATAATTCATGCAAACCTTGCATACATAAATCTTTTAGGTGATATTTTCTTTGTTAACAGTGATCAATTCACTCTCTTAGTAAGTTATGTATCTAAGAATGACAAATATCGAAATTTAAGTACTTATAATTTTTATAAATAAAGTGAATGGAAGAATTTAGTTTTTTTTTTTTTAAGAATACAAAACTTTAATAAGACGAAGCAAAATGAAATATGTAAAAATAGTTATGAACAGAGGATTATTAATCAACTTCAAAAACTTATGACTATTTCATGAAATGAGTCATGCATGTGATATGAATAAAATGCATAATATTTTAATAATAAAATGATATTGAAAAGTGATATATATATATATATATATATATATATATATATATATATATATATATATAAGTACACATTCTCGGTAATACGCGGATGAATTATATTAACCAATCAAAAAATATAATTAAAGATGATATTTAATTTATAGATATACATAATTTAAATATATACATGAATAATAATAATGATAATAATAAAAATAAAAATAAAAGTAGTATTCGTAACCAATAAAAAAATATGATTAAAGGTGGTATTTAATTTGAAGATATGCATTAATAATAATAATAATAATAATAAGTTGAATATATTTTGTTGATTATCTATTCCTAACTAATCAAAAAATATGATTAAAGCTAGTATTTAATTTATAGATATACATGATTTATATATATAAATAATAATAATAATAAAATTAAAAGTAGAAAGATTATTTATTTAATATTAAAACAAAAAAATAAAAAATATACGATAATTAACCACTTCGCGACACCTCATACTTTTAAAAAATTATTTATAGCAGCATAATCGTAATTAGTTTATTCTTTAGTAGATGGACCCACATAGATCAATCAATTTATCTCCATAGGGCCCATACACAATACTAATACAACTACTTACTATACATTAAATTATTATATCTCTCAACCCACTATATATTAAAATATTATATTTCTTAATCTCCGTGCAAACAGTAAATGTAACTTTTTTATAGGACGGAGGGAGTATATGATTCGCTACAAATATGATTTAACTACCAATAAGCATAGTTTATTTATATAACAATTATACTTTAACAATCGGTCAATTCATCTCACAATTTATTTCATATATAACCATTTTATAAGAGAGTATCCCTTAAAAAATATATATACTCCTGTGTAATATTTTTCAAAATCAATTTTAAATAAACGTTTTATTTTATATTTTATCAGAATTTCTGCCATTTATATACACACGAGTATACATTCCCGCATAATACGCGGATGAATTATATTAACCAATCAAAAAATATAATTAAAGATGATATTTAATTTATAGATATACATAATTTAAATATATACATGAATAATAATAATGATAATAATAAAAATAAAATAAAAAGTAGTATTCGTAACCAATAAAAAATATGATTAAAGATGGTATCTAATTTGAAGATATTCATGAATAATAATAATAATAATAATAATAATAATAATAATAATAATAATAATAATAAGTTAGATATATTTTGTTGATTATCTATTCCTAACTAATCAAAAAAATATGATTAAAGGTAGTATTTAATTTATAGATATATATGATTTAAAGATATATATATAAATAATAATAATAAAATTAAAAGTAGAAAGATTATATATGTAATATTAAAATAAAAAAATAAAAAATATACGACAATTAACCACGTTGCGACACCTCATACTTTTAAAAAGTTATTTATGGCAGCGTATTCGTAATTAGTATATACTAAGCGGAGCGATTTTTTAATAGCCACTATTGATTAAGTACAATTTTAAATAGCCACATCTGTTAAGAATAATTTTTTACTAGTCAGTATTTAGTGGACTCCCCAAATTACCCTATAACTGTCAGATAAGGACGAAAATAAAAGGGTCATCATCATGTCAGTTTTGACTGCGATAAATGGGATGGATGGACTACATTTAAAATTGTACTTAGTGGGTTGGTGGACCACATTTAAAATTTTAAAATTTTTCAAAGTAAAATTTTGGATGTGGGTTGGTGGGGTATATCATTAACGTCATTTTCATTCCAAATTTCTTTCTTCTCTCTCATCTTTCGTTCAACATTCTCTCTCTTCCTCTCTCCCTTTCGTCCCAAAGCACACAGAGTAGTGCCACCCATTTGTCGTCCCCATCACTTTCAGTCTCTCTTTTCCATCTGTCGAAATAGGCATTACCCGACGAGATGGATTCTGGTGAATTTTCGAAATGGCAAATTTTCCGATATGTATAAAAGCAGTTTTATTTATATTTTTAAATTGTGAGTTATTTGTTTATAATATTTCCTACATTGAGTTTGTAGTACTCGTTTTTGAGGATACGACGTACATTTTGTGTGGTTTTGTTCATTTGTGTAAAATGTGAATTCATTGTGTATAATGTTTCGTACATGTTGTGGTTTGGAAATGTAATGTGTTGATTGCGATTTAATTATGTATACATCATGTTTAGAATGTAGGACCGCAGTGGGGGTATTTCTTTTTTTTTAATTTTTTGGAAATATTGACTGGCCGAATAAGGCTTTGTGGTAGACCGAATAGAACAAGTGTAGGCCGAATAGAACAAAGTGTAGGAGCGTATTTTTTTTGAATTTTTTGAAAATGTTGGTTGGCCGAATATAGCTTTTTTGTAGATAGAATAGAACAACTCTGTAGGCCGAATAGAGCAAGTGTAGGCCGAATAGAACAAAGTGTAGGATTGTATTTTTTTAGAATATTTGGAAATATTGGTTGGCCGAATAGAGTTTTTTTGTAGATCGAATAGAACAAATGTGTTGGCCGAATAGAACAAGTGTAGGCCGAATAGAACAATTTGTAGTTTGAATAATGTGATAGCACTTATCTTGGACGAATAGAGCATATTTGGTAGGCCGAATAGAGCAATAGTGTAGGCTGAATAGATCAAGTTTAGGCCGAATAGAGCAAAGTGAAATGAGAATAATATGATAGCACTGACCTTGGCCGAATAGAGCAATTTTTGTAGGCCGAATAAAGGAAAAGTAGACCGAATAAAACAAATGATTGAGTGTGCCAATATTTATTCAGTTGCTGCAATGAACTTATTGTTATTTGATATAATTATGACTTATTGTCTTATGAAGTAAGCTGATTGAATTGCTGCAGAGTACATCTATCTGATGTTTGTTACATATTATTTAGCAAAAAATTTAATTTGTACAGGTTGAGTGGAAGCGTCGAACTATGCAGGGGCAGAAGTGCAGTATACATAATTTCTACAAACCTGGGGTTGTTATGGCAATTATCCGTAAGTAGTTAACAACGGTTGGGGGTAATGCGGAAGAGATGTTCAGGAGATCCTGTTTTGGTCTAATCAGGAGATCCTATTTTGGTCATTACTGGGATCTTCACGATGATTGGATCGCGAATGTTAATCTCCACGGTCTCATGACACGGGAGATCATACTTAGCGGGGATGATGTAACTGCTAGATATTTTCAGGTTGGGAACGAGTGTCTTAGATTTAGTAGGGTAGAGTTCATGCGGATAATGGGGCTCTACTTTCGGGACAGAGTGAGGTTTGATCCGAATGTGTCATATCATATCCCGTCTGGTGGGGTGTACGATACGTATTATGGTCAGGGCGAAAGACCATTAGTAAGTGAGATTGCCCGTGACTTTGAAGGTATAAAATTTAGTGGTGTAGCCTCGAGAACGCGGTTAAAATTGCTAAGGTGCTGTTGTTGTACTATTTTCTCCTTGGATCGGATGTTACCAAGGTGAGTGTAGACAACTGGGTTTAGGTGCTAGTAGAGGACGAGCGTAGATGGCATTTATTCCATCGGGGCCATGTCAGTTATATGACTCTACTGCACTTTATGGACCATATTTTGATTGAACTTCCTAAAGGAGCTAACCCCAACAAGTACATATACCACTTTTACGAGTGCACATTTACGCTCCTGGTACGTGTTTAGCATATCACTTAAACTTATAGTGTATTACTAGTTTCAGCAACAGTGATAATCTAACATATGTAGTTTACGTGTGACAGGTTTGGGCGTACGATGGTCTACCTGCACTTGTTGCATCGTATGGCCATGTCCCTACCGATAAGGAGAATGCTAGGCCACTTTGCTTGCGATGGATTTTTCGTAAGGTGAAGAAGGTTGATAGGACTCTATTTTCTCGGGTATGAAATCTAAATTTTTATGAATCACTAATCCTTTGCGGTACAGACAAATCAGTGATATTGTATCTAAATGTATTGGTTTTTTTGAATTAGGATCTTGTAGTAGAGGATTTTTCGCGGGTGCTCCCTCATGAGCAAAGAAAGGTTTATTGGATTGGAATAGATGATTATCCTTTGTAGGGTTTGATCATGAGGCTGTACACCAAAGTATTTTCTAACCCCAGACGAAAGGTCGTCCGGGGGCTTGATTTCTCATATGTGGAGCAGCAGACCGCGGGAGAGGCATACGATCCTACTAGTAATCCATGGAATCAGCAGTACTATTCGGGTGTGGCTGTTGAGGATCGGTGGACAGGCCAGTGCATGGATGATCCTTCAGCTTGGGTGTCAAATTGGGATGAGCATTCTTACTTACCTCTCTATACTCCTACTCCTGACCACAACAGACATGATTCAGGGGAGACAAGGTATGCTGAGCTCAGTTCGTATGATCCCACGCATCATGTTCCTCTATCGTCCGCTCGTAGCTAGCATGCTCAAGCTGTAAATGAGCATGATGGACAGAAGCACTATGACGCTGGAGTGGATGAGCTCCCAGTATTTCATGAGAGTGGGATGGGTGACGCCCACGGATATGATCAGGATGACCACGGATATGATCAGGATGATCACGGATATGTTCAGGATTTCAAAGAAAGGGTCTTCCGTAGGCTGGATCAGCAGGATGAGTTGTTAACCCAGCTTGCATGTCATATTGTGTCTGAGCATCAAACATAATATTTATTTTGACTTGCGCTTACGCAGGAGTTCAGGCGCCTTCGAGCTGATATTTCGCGGAACTGGGGTTCTGTGCATGAGCCATCGAGCTCGAGGTCAGGGGTTAGATCTTTCCCTTCTAGAGTGGTGGATCATGTGAGTCCGATGGCCCCCACACCTGGTGTCACTCAAGATGGTTTGATGCGTGCTAAGCTGCCAAAAAACCCAAGTGCAGCGTTACATTCACCATTCACAATGACTGAACGAGAGCGCCGCTGGCAATTGTACATGCGATTTAAGATAAGCAACGATCTGTAAGTGTTAATGTACTATTTTGGACATTTTCATATATTACTTTAAATACCTGTGCTTGTTGTTAAAGAATTTTTTATTTCAGGATCAACGTTGGACTCAGCCGTGGAGTGGGCAGTGATTTTTTCACTGGGATGGAGGAACCCAGTGTTTGGTTTGACGACCAGGTAATTGAGAGAGTCTTCATGTGTATACTTAATAAGTAAATAACTTCACTAATTCATAATATTCTGTAATAAATTTCTATATGTTTCATCACCTGGATGCATACCTTCGGATATTATCAGAGCGACCGGCGGCCATAGGCGTTCACGTCCATCAAGAAGTTGGGAAGTACTGCATTCTGGACATGCAATTCTCTATAAGTAACAACCACATTATCAATGTATGTATAAATTTTTCATGTAATTTTGAGACCAATCGTATACAATGATTTTCCTCTAATGTCCGAGTTCAATCTGTATGGAATGAGCACACGAGGCAGTACAGAGATGATAGAACAACATTTGCCAATATAAGTGATGACTTGTTGATAGATCTTCGTGCGTACGCAGCAGGAATGTTACCCGTGTGGAGGGGGTCCAGGCCATGGATAGAGTGTGACGTGGTAATTTATCTTAACCTATGATGTGATCAAATAATTATATCTCCTACTTTGACCAAGGATTCTACATCTAATATATGCATTCCTCGTTACTTATTTTGACAGATTATGTTCATAGTCCACACATCTGCGCACTACTACCCGTGTGCCCTGATTATAAAGGATATGACCTTTTTCTGTTTTGACTCATTCCGGCATAGATGGAATGACGAGCCCGACATGAGAGAGCATCGGATGATAGAGACTCTACCATTCAGACGTGTCATTCTAGTTTTGCTGTGCGAGATTGACCCCCGAGGGGTTCCGCACACTTTTTCACTGACTCCAGCTCGTGCAGAGGTTTGTTACAGACAGGAGGATGACTCCAGTTGCGGCCCAGCGTGTCTTAGGACCATAGATGGGTTATTAACGAGGGACTTTAACTGGAACACTCCCGATCACATGTTGTGTTACCGGAAGCATATTGCTTTCCTAATCTTTCAGGCTGGTACCATTATTTTTGCAGTATGAAGTGCAGTATTGATACTTTGACATGCAGTGTATTTGTTTAAAACGTTCAAAAATAAGACCAGCGTAATTATGTTCAAAATTTCTTTATTTAATACTCATTCTAAATACAATAACACGTATAATCTACTGGTTGTTATGCGAAGGACATCGTACACGAGTATGACCAGTTTCTCCACATATGCCATATTTTTTCTCTCTTCGAAAATGGAGATTAGGGGCAGTCGTCGAAGGAGGAGGTGGACCGCTGGTTGACGTTGAAGCTCCAATATAATTTACTCGATTGTGACCTGGCTGTCGACAGAGCGAGCAAACATGTTTTTTGTGACGTCTCTTGGATGGCTCTATTCCTGACCTTATCCGAGACATTCGTGGTCGGCCGGCCTGCCTGTATGGTAGTGGGGTTTAACAATTTGTGACTTGACACTGTCAGTTGTGTCCCATTGAGTGTAATGCGGTACAGGCATCACTGGCCCGACCCGCATCCCTAATACACTGGTGCGATGGAAAACAGTAGACACGAAGTCACTAGATGGCAACCTGCAAGTACTGAAGAACGTATACTATAAGAATCACAGACTCAAACAATCAATACAAGTAAATAAGATGTATGACTATGTACTCGATTGCCTTCATCGCATTAATACATGGAACAAGTTTTTCCTGGAACTTCTCACATGTGCAGCTATTTTCGTTCAAATCCACAGTGAATAACTGATCTCCGTCATTGATTTCATATTTATTTTCCAGGAGTCTCGATACTGGTAGCTTTTTGGCAGCAAGAGAAAGTTTCACTAGCTCGTCATGGACACGCTTACAGAGAATGGTACTCTCTTGCTCAGTTTGAGTTCGACATTCGTAAAACCACCTCTCGGTGGTTGTGCGGGCAATCTCTAGGAGTGTGCATATAGGTAACGTGTGCGCCCAGAGTATGGCATTGTTATACGACTCAACTAATGTAGAGTTCATAAACTCGTACCATTTTACAGGACAGTGGACCCTTGACCATTTCTCATATTCCAATGACCCAACTAATTCCATTAACTTGTCCGACGATCGGTGGCCCCTCAACGAGTTTATGCAGCTGAATATAACAAATATGGAAAGGGGAATATTAGTAAAAAATCCATTGAATGGATGACATTCGTAAATGTGAAATTACGACGAAGTGGATGTTGGAAGACTAACCTATCAAAATCTCTCGATAGGTATGCATCTATCGCACTCTGAAATCTATACAAAATATTATTCCATAACCTGCCAACCTATTCTTTAAATTATAACCACACAAACCATGATGTGCTTCAGGATAAACAGTAGAAATAGCATGTATGATACTGCGATGACCGTCTGACACTATCAAAAGATCTCGTGGACATTCGTATGCCTCTCGAACCCTTTCTAAAAACCATATCCACAATATATTGCTCTCGACGTTGCCAACCCCTAAGGCGAGTGAAAATATATGACGGTTTGGATCATTCATAACTGCGACGAACACAATGCCTTTGTGCTTTCCTTTATATGAGTGTCGTCTATGATAATGACTGGACGACCAAACTCTAGAAATCCCCACCTAGATGCTCCAAGTGCGAAAAATAAAAACCTTAAACGGTCCTCTTCATCAACGGAGATACAGGTGTGCGTATCGGGATTTGCCAACTCTAACTGATACATGTACACAGGGAGCATATCAAATGAGCTGTTGTGATCCCCATACGTGTGTCCAACATCCAGGTGTTTGACCTTTAACGCCACGTTGTAGCTAATGTCGAACCCGAAATCCTTCAAAATCTCTTCTCTCATCGCCTGGGGTCGGAGCCCAGTAATCTTATCAAATTGTCTAGCAGCAAAATATTGACTGATTACGCTGGATGACACCTGTGTATGAGTGGGCCTGTCTGGATCATTTAAACAACCGTCATGTTGAACGAATTTAATCACCCCCAACAACCCATAGCTCATTCTTGCGTGCATCGCAAATCGACAACCTCCTTTACCCTTTAGCTTACATTCCACGTTATATCTGGTCTAGCTAGATCTTTCAACAATGGTCTTCACTCTGTTCCGCAAGTTATACATCCCTACATCTATCTGCAACTTTTTTTTTATATCAAATATACTTTTCTCGTGAAGAACACCAGACGCATCAAACTCAGGGATAGTCATCTGATCTTCTCTGTCAGTTTCAACCGGAATGCCTATGACCATATCAGGTGCATTAGTTTAAAGTAGAAATTTACTTTAGTTCTATTCTAAATAAACATAGTATGCATACCTGGAATCAACCAAGGATGGGTGGTGGGCCGTATACTTTTAAAATCTTGTGGCTGCATTTCAGGACGGGACAAGTCGCGACTAATCGGTTGAAGAAAGCTAGGGCCGCCTCTCTGACGTATGTAATCACAGACTTCTTCATACATTTGGATTCTTCTCTCATCAGCGTCATCATCACTTTCGCTAGAAGATTGATTACAACCCTACTGTATATCATCTTCGTTGTTTTCATATTCTTCTTCGACAGTCCTATTCCCCGGCTCAACATCATCATTATAAGCATGTACATCATCCTCATCCTCACCAGCGTTGTCATCAACTTCATCATCTACAGATTCTCTAAAACCAAACTGCTGCATCTCTGAGGTCGGACTGTACTCCACATTCAAATCAAAATCAGGCCTACCACTAGACTGTGCCCTCGTGCATGGATCATTGGTCGGACCAGCACTAAACCCTAAACCCAACCCTAAATCCAAACTATGCCCTGAAGCTTGTGCAGAAGTTGAAGGAATGCATTGCCAGCGACAGGAAGGAGTGTCACGTACACCATTCCTACATCAATACAGTTGAAAACTTCTGTCACACGTGCATCATTCTTTATCTTATATTTAGACATACGGCCATTGTATTCGACCAGAGAACGAACTTCATAACCCCAAAAATCCAAATTAGCTTGTACTATGTTATGAATTCCTAATAGTAAACTAGTATAATACAGATTGCCCTCCCGCAAGTATAACCACTGAACCTGTCCACCTTTGTATAGTAACCCATCCCAATAGCCACCACAACTCATCCCAACTGTTTTATAGCTCATCTACATATTTTTTCAAGAAAATGTTAAAACATTAGAAAATTAATTGTAATTACTCTATTCAGCCAATGAATTATTGTATTCGGCCTATGAGGTTGTTCTATTCGGCCTAACAATATTGTTCTATTCGGCCTACAGATTTCTTAAAAATAAAAATTTAATGTGGAAAATTTTAGATCTTTTATTCGGCCAATAAGACTGTTCTATTCGGCCTACAATTCTTATTATATTCGGCCTACTTATACTTTTTTCAAAAAATGACAAAATTTTATTTGGATACATTTCTCTTATTCGGCCGACGTCTCTTCTATTCGGCCAAGAAAGTTTGTCTATTCGGCCTACAAAAGTTGTTCTATTCGGCCTACTTATTTTTTAAAAAATAAGAGATAATTTTTTTGCCTATTCGGCCAACGTATCTGATATTCGGCCTACATAGTTGTTCTATTCGGCCTACAAATCCTGTTTTATTCGGCCTACTTATTTCTTATTTAAAAATATGAAAAAATTTAATGTGAAAATATTTTATACTCCCACTTACTCTATTCGGGAATCTATTATTTCTATTATAAAACGTTGAATAAATAATATACACTCCTGAGACATGTAAAATGATCAAATTAATGCATTCATAGCTTTTAAAACAAGTTTAAAAATATACCTTACTGCTCCCCAATTTCTCACACCTCTAAAGAACTAGAAAAAATAGTTGCTCCCAAAATGCCGAAGAAACCTCGAACAAAAACTTGAAAAATGAAATGAATATATGTGCCTGATGCAGCACGATGGTTGGACCGCCATTATATATATACCTCATTTTTGTAGGCATATGAGAGAGCACATGCCTACATAGTACTAGGTATTGTACTTTGACATTTTTTACAGAAATAGAGAGGAATCAGATTCCTGTACTGTACTTTTGGTATTTCCTGGTAAAAAAAGTGAGGAATTTGATTCATCAAATACGTGATCAGTGGGTCCCTATCAAAAGTATTTTGGCCAATTCCATTAAAAGTGGATAGAATAAATTGTATATAACACATGTGGCTACTTAAAATTACTTTTAAGTAATAGTGGCTTCTTAAAAAAATACTCTCTCCATTCATTAAAGTTGTAATATTTTTTTGCATGGTGATTAAGGAATATTATAATTTAATTGATAGTGTGGTGAGGATATAATTTTTTAATGTGTAGTGAGTAGTTGTATTATTGATATGTATGAGCTTTATATGAATATATTAATTATTTTGTGTGGGTCCTATATACCTAAAAATGAAACGTGTAAACTTTTGTGAGACAAACAAAAAAGAAAGTGTCCAACTTTTTTGGGATGGAGGAAGTAATAATTAATTAAAAAAATATAATTATTTGATTTTAAGACGATCTTATGAAAATATTGCTTTGAACGTTTTCGTTTCATTATATACTCCCTCCGTCTATCAGCAGGATTTTAATTTTGCCATTTTGAATGTCCGATCCAAAAAGTCTCATTTTCTTTTTTAGATTTATGGACTCACTCACATACAACTAAAATATGAGATCACACATTCTACTAATACAATCACCCATTACATACTCCATTCGTCCCTTTAGAAGAGTTACCTTTATTATTTACACAAAAATTAAGAAATATAGTATTTTAATGTATAGTGAGTTAAGATACATATGAGTAAATATTTAGTGTGAAAATCTACGTATTTTAGGGTCCGATTTAGCACCATCGTGTGGAATTTATATCTGTATTTGAGCATCTTTTGGTTGAATTGCATATATTTGTGTTATAGATGCTTGTGAGGTTTTATTTCGTATTTTTAGGTGGAAAACAAGGTAAAAAGAGCAAAAATGGAAGTTGGGCAGAAAAGAAGCTGACACGACTCGTGCCGGCCAGGAAGGGCCATTCGTACCGCCGAGGATGCCAAGTCGTGCCGCACATGTTGCCGAGAAGTGCCCGCACAACCTGCCGAGCGCGTCTGTCGAGAGCTGCCGAGCACAAGCATCGAGTCCTGCCGATAGCACCGCATTCGTGCCACCGAGAGCGCCGAAGGAATCCGCACGCAAGCTGCCGGCATGACTCATGCCACACCTGGCACGACTCGTGCCGATGTTCGCAGACCTAGTTTTGATGTTTCGTTATTTTTTTGGCCCGTTCGTATTTTTGACGTGAAAAAGCCCACTTTTGAGTTAGAATTCGTGAATTTTAAGTACTTAACTATAAAAATAGCCATTGGGGTGTTCCAAATCATAACTCTCCACAACCCTTCATACTTTTCCGTACCCTTTTCCTACTACCATATCAAAATCAAGATTCACCATCCCATCCACCCATCTCGGAGAGTTCATCAGTGTTACTTACTTGAGAATGAGAACGAGAAGGTTCAGAACCACGGAGGAAAGAACGGAGGACACGTCATATCTAAGATTTTTCTTACTCTTTCTTTCTTAATTTTGAATAATAGACCTATGTGATTGTTTTCTTACCTAACCATGGGTGTTTCTTGTAACACCATGAACTAGTACTTCTTTGGATAATTCTAGGTTTTGAAGGTTTAAATTGGATTGAATTGATGATCTATACTAGGTTATGGATTTCTGCAGTATTCTTATTTTAGTATTAATGTTTTGAATTAAGATTGATATTTTTGTCTTATATGATCTGTCCTTATTCATAAAGATGACAATTACCTTTGCATGTTTATAATTATTGCTTGTGTCATAGAGGGATTATATTTGTCTATCTATTATGTGTAAAAGGGACTTAACCATATAACTTTTATTTATTAGAATAATTAATATTGGACACATAATATATCTATTAATTACCATTCTAGAGGATTTGGTTTCTTAGATTGTTAGGTGGGAATTGATGATTAATTCTTAAGTACCTAGAAGGGAGCAGGAATTATTCTTCTGCATCTGAGGGTTTGAACCAAATTTATGTATTAAGTTTACTTCACCAAAGAGATTTAACATAATTATGTGATTGCTTTCATAAAATCTGCAGGAATTCTAATTGATTGTCTAGTGATTTAATTTGACCAATTTAAACTGGATTGTCTAGAGTCATCTTGTCTTCTCTCTTGAACACTTCCCAATTAATTTTATCTGCTATTTTGTTATTTTTAGTACTTATTTTCGGCATCTTTAATTTAGGTGATTCTCTAAAAATACTCAGATTTGTCTTATATTAGAATTGTCATAAATAGATTAAATAGTATGTCTAGAATTATCCTTTGGGTTCGATAATGGACTTGGTCACACGCTTATCTGCAATTGATTCCCTACACTTGGGGATACGCAAAAAGGTGAACAAGCAGTAAAATTTTAATGTATAGTGAACAGATGTATTAGTGTAACGTGTAGACCCCATATAATAATTATTTTATTTGAGTCCTATATATGAACTATTTTAATAGGATGCCCTAATTAATAAAATGTACTCACTCTTATGACGGGGCAAATGAAGTATTAAATAATAATATTTCTTAATCTACGTTAAAAAAATACTCCCTCCGTCCATTATCAATCTATTCGTTTACTTTTTGCGCTAGATTAAGGAGTATTATTATTTTATGTGTAGTGTGTAGTTGTATTAGTGGGGTGTGTGAGTCTCATATTTTAATTGTACTCCCTCCGTATCATTCAAATAGGGTTTTTTTTTTCATTTTGGGGCATCATACACAAAGAGTCCCCTTTCTTTTTTTACACAAATGGGACTCACATACCCTCACTAATACAATTAAAATATGGGGCTCACACTCCCACTAATACAACTACCCACTACACATTAAAAATAGGGGACGGCTATTCGCACCCCCGGAATTACTAAACGTACCCCAAAAATATTTAATAAGACATAATTACTCTTATAAAATTTATATCTGTTCAGTTGCAACAACCGAACAGAACAAAGAATGTTCGGTTACAACAATCGAACAGTCATCTATCTTATCTGTTCGGTTGAAACAACCGAACAAAGAATTCATATATGTTTTCTGTTCGATTGCTGAAACCGAACAGAGTAAGATTTGTATTTTTTTAATACATATCAACATTACCGAATAGATAACATAAATAAGTTTCATGACATCATCAATCTTTAAACAAAGATTGTGATTCATCTTTCAGTGAAAGTAAGCAAGTTTCTGATGATTCTATCAATGACAGTGGTAGTGAAATTCACCACTAATATTGCCACTTCCGTTGATAGAATCAACATAAACTTGTTTACTTTCACTGGAAGAAGAATCACCATCTTTGTTTAAAGATTGATGTCCATGAAACTTATCTGTTTTTTTATCTATCCGGTAATGTTGATATGAATTAAAAAAATTTACAAAGTAATGTTGATATGAATTAAAAAAAATTACAAATCTTATTATGTTCGGTTGCTGCAATCGAACAGATAACATATATGTATTCTTTGTTCTGTTCGGTTATTGCAACCGAACACATATAACATATATGAATTCTTTATTATATTCGGTTGCAATAACCGAACAGATAACATATATGAATTCTTTGTTTTGTTCGGTTGTTGGAACCGAACAGATAAGATAGATAATTGTTCTATTGTTGCAACCGAACACGTATAACATATATGAATTCTTTATTATGTTCGGTTGCAACAACCAAACAGATAACATAGATGAATTCTTTGTTTTGTTTGGTTGTTGCAACCGAACAAATATAAGTTTTATAGGGCAATTATGTCTTATTATATATTTTTGGGGTACATTAAGTAATTTCGGGGGTGCAAATAGCTGGCTCTTTAATCTACGTGCAAAAAATGTAAAAGGCCTTCTTTGGGCGGGATGAAGTGAGTATTAGTGTGTATCAGTCTTATGTGTCTAAAATGGAAAATGAACATATTAAGAGTGGACGATCCGAAATGGTAAAACTAATAGATTGACAGTGGACGAAGGTAGTAATAAAAATAAATAAAAAAATATTCTCTCCGTCCTATAATAAGATAATCTTTTGCTTTTTGTACGTGTATTAAAAAATATTACTATTATTTAATGTGTAGTGAATAGTTGTATTAGTGGGAGTGTGAGCCTCATATTTTAATTGTATTAATGAGTGTGTGTGAGTTTTATGTGTATAAAAGAAAAAATGAGACTATTTAGATGAGACGCCTAAAATAAAAAAAGATCTCTTAAATAGAATTGAGTGAGTAAATGAAACTATCGCAGCTGGTGTAATTTTCCAATTATCTGTATTTTTAAAATTGTTAAATAACCATATGTGTTGTAAACTGATTTTGAGTACATGTGGTACTCTTTTATATTAATCTATTCTAACTTTAAAAAAAAAAAAAATCTGCTGTGGGTCGAGGCGTATAAGGTTGTGAATTTAATTCAGGGTGATAATAAATGAGAGATTTTGCGGTAAATGTTGGATGAGAGAGAATAGTGTTCCCGCGCGGAGAGAGAGAGAGAAAGGAGACCCACAAAGATAGCTTTAGCTGGTGTCGCTGTCTGAAGCCGAAAGCGAAACATCGAAGCTTGGGCTCATTTCCATCCTTACCCTTCATTCCCTCAACATTCAATCTGGGCCCTCCATATCTATACACGAGAATTTATGCACATTGCCTTTATCCGATTAAATTAAATAACTATTCTAAAAGAATTACCCTTCGACTTCACCGTTATTAATTTCTTTTTTCCTCTTTCTTTTTTTCAATTATTATTTTTAATCATCTCCTTTCTTATCACCCTTTCTCTTTTTCTGATCTAATTTGTACTATTTCAATCATAATGTTTTCCTTAGGCTTCCATATTTCAACTATATCACATCATTTTTACTTTTTCCTTGAATACTATTTCTTCAAATGAATGAATATTCAAGTAGCAAAAAAAAAAAGTATTACTCCACTATACTCCATGAGAAGTACTTTTGTTTGATAAAACTGTTTTCAAGCATTAATGAAGAGTATTACTATTATGGTGGAACAGTTGTTTTAATATAGTAACATTTTTTTTCCAAAATAAAATAAGGTGACCTTTCAATTAAGTTTCATCTGTTATTTCTTAGATAAAACCATCTCTATTTTTTTTTTCATTCTTAATACTTCATGACCATAATTCATATACTTAAATAATTTCATTTTAGTTCTATCAATATTTACAAAAATGTACTCATCTGAGAAAGACAGAAAATAGTGTAGACTTTTTCTTAACCATCATTAAAAAAAATTAAAAAAATTCAAAATCATTTTAAACATGAGATACAGAATACAAATAGACTAAACCTCTGTTTTTGTGACAAATCTTTAGGAGAAAACTTAAGAAATGAGACAAGAATTATGAAACAATTCTAAAGTGAAATCGAAGAAGATATATGAGATGATTTACTTAAATGAATGTAAATTAGAAACACATTTCAATAAAGAAAATCTTAAATCAACACCCACTTAAAGCAGAATCTAATTCTAACCATGTTCAATTTGAAAACATGTTCATTTGTAAAACTTGTATTCTTTCAACTCTGCTCACTCCAACCTTCATAACAAGAATATTGTTACTAACTAAGAGAGAGAGAGAGATCATGAAATAAGAATGCAGCACCAAATTCATTAGTAACAGAACAATGAGAGAGAGAGATCATGAAATAAGGATGGATGCAGCACAAAATTCATTAGTAACAGAACGATGAGGAGGGGGGGGGGGAGACAAAACTATGTTGTTGATAAATAAGTGAGGAAGTATACACAAAAAGAAAATGATTAGCCAAATCCTAACTAATAAACAAAAAAGAAATGTACAACACACAAAAAAGCCCTCACCCTCACCATCACCAGATGAAATATTAGGTGATCAAATAATAAGCCAATCAACATTATATTACACACTCCCACCTACACCCTTCTCACCAAACCGAAACCGAACCCAAACGGCTTCACTAACACACCCGATGACCAACTTCAAACACAAATTTACAAGCAGGCTGTAAATTACCCAATACATTGCGATGCAGCGTTCTTCTTCGATGGAGAGCGACCTATGATAGATACATAATTACAGTAGGCTTACCCCGGACATCCTGCTCCCATTCACTCCCTAAATGATTGATTGATATCTTGCTCTTTCGCCCCGTCATCCATGCGAGTCCGAAAGGACCTCACTATCTTCAAAATTTGATTCCATAACCACCTCAAATGGGTTTTTTCCTTGCTCGTCAACTGCCCGTGGATCAGCTCCCCTGAAATTGAAACAAAAACTCAGTAACCAGATCATACAAATGTATTATCAGTAGTTTTTTACCAATATGATTTTTACCTAGTCAGGAGAAGCTTTGCAAATGCTGTTTTGCCTTTAATGATACAACGATGAAAAGGGGTGTGTGATCTCGAATCAGTAGCATTTATGTTTGCACCGTACTGCAAAAGAAGCTCTATCATTCCGATATCTGCAGTTTCACAAGCAAGATGGAGCAAGGAGCACCCGTCGAGATCTTCCATACTGTTGACCTCTTCACTGGTACTAGTAGGGTTTGACGACCCCGAGAAAGTCTTCTGCAACACCTCGGTTTCCAAGCAACCAGAGTAAGGATGATCAAGAGCACTTTGCTCTTGCAACAGCATCACTTTAGCAAGGGTGAGAGAAGAGTTGCTCGTTCCTTGTTCGTAAGTAGCATTTATATCCACTCCTGAGTTAACAATAAGCCCATACACAGCCTTCTTGTCATTCGCACGAACAGCATCCCACATCTGTTGTGCCACCGAATGATTGTCCTTGGGTTTCCGAACAAAGAGTTTATCCGCATACTGGTATATAGAGAGCACATGCACACCTCCAAGTCAGTTAAAATAATTTACGGATTTACCATATTTGGTTTACAAGGTATAGCTTTTAGAAGTTACGATACACACAGCTAGTCAGCTACCCTAAAATATACTGGTGGTTCATCCTTATTTCCTAATAAGATATCGAAAATGCAGCCAAGTTACACAGCTAGATACATAATGCCAGGCATCACATAGCTGCACCCAGAAATCGGACCAAAATCTCATTATAGCTTAAAAATATATTAAATGTAAATTTTCATGAGGACCAATAAATGAAATTGTGCCAAAGTTGGCATAAAACAGAGTAGTTATAGATAAGCGCAAGAGCAGCACCAAACTCAATAACAAAAATAAGACAAGGCAAAGAAAGATACCTTGGCATGAATAAATTTCTCCTTTGTGGAAATTGAATCAGATGGACTGGGCTTGCTGAAGTAAAGCATTTGTTGCTTATTAGAACGATATGAGCTTCACACAAAAGGAATAGTTAAGTGGATAAATAAAAGCCGGATTTAAAACAACTTATAATAAAGCACATAAATATTATATAAGCACTTAGCACATGGAGGAGCTTTACCCTGTGGGGCCAAGATCAACTTGGAAGACACCCTTTGACTGAAGCAGTTCTTCCCAAACTGAATTTGCAAAGGTGTTCCCTAGAGACTGAAATAGACTAAGAACAGATGGTTCCCAAACCTTGACATCGAGTGTCAGAGATCTCACCTGCGTGGAGGAGCAACGGTTGACTACAGAGTTACATATTATATAAGCATAAATGTTGTGTTGAAACTTGAATGCAAAACAAATAAGTCAATAATGATTACAAATATCTGCACTTAACAGCGTACTATTAAGGAAGGTGGCTTCCTTAATAGCAATAACTAAGAGCCCAATAACTAAGGGGTACAAGAGTTAAGGGCATCAATTTAAGTCATGCGAAACTGGGATATTGAATAGCAATATCCCAGCGCAAAGGTGTACTTATTTTTCATGTATTATGCTTAATAGCCATTTATGTAAGTCTTCATCTTGAAGAATGTCTCTTCAACTGGAGTTCATGTATATTCAGCAAGTTTGTCTATTTCAAGCATACTCATGCAAGTGTATAGGTAACTGGTCGTACACATAGATCAACCTTAGTAATATGAAGCATATACCTTAGATATGTGTACACCAAGATTACGGTGGACACCAGAGCATTCAATGCATACAAGAACACCGAGATTCAAGGATGCCCAGTCTGGTTCAGGGGCACCACAATCAGCACATCTTTCATTGCCACACACCTTCCGTAATACATCAATTGGTTTCTCAGTTTTTAGAACAGTTCTTTGCTGTTGTGAACTTCTTAGAGGCCGGTCTATACTCAATGAGGTAAATCTTTCAGATGTGTATTCTTCAACTGCTCCATGATCAAAGTCAGCACTTTCAAATGAACTACTCTCACTGGTTGATCGATGATGACCACTACCCATGGGACTGGCAGGCAAACACTGATTAAATGATAACAAAACAACAATCATCAGTAAATCCTGGAGAACAGATCAGGAAACTGTAACACCTCACACAAAACTTACCCTTTCAGGAGCCTGAGAACTCAATAATGAGGCTATCACGCCTGTTATTTTCTCAATCCAATCCATTTGATCCAGGGCACTCTCTGCCTGCACTGACAAGCAAAAGAAAAACTTTTACCTATAACTACCAACTCATCAAGAGTAACTACCAAATGTTTATTTAATAGAATAAAAAAACTGAGGATTGAAGTCTTGAAGAGGTACACTAAGTCTAAAGCTAACGAGCAAAAAAGCAGACCTGCAATGTATAGTTCTTGGTTGGGGATATTATTCTGAAGCAGAACCTTAAATCTGACTGGTCAGCATCAACTTTAATTGTTGATGTCAATAGGTTCACGGTATGATGAGCAACAGATTTCTCATCATGTACCCCACCATGGTAATGAGACGACAACCAACGACCTAGCAATCCAGAACCCAGTTCAGAACTATTCCTTTGATTAGAAAGTTGAGTGCCAGATCCCTGCAGTGCAATGACATTTCATGGAATTTAGAGGCCTAGATATCCAGAGCAGAACAAGGATTTTTCCTTGTAACAGTGAATGATTGAATAACCACTTACAGAAGGTTTGCTGCTTCGTTTACGATAATAATAAAGCATTCCTCGACTATCAAGAACAAAGAACCTTCTTTTCCAATCACCCCTTAAGTTTGAGGAACGTTTTGAAAGATAACCTTGCCTGATTGTTTGAACCTGAAAAATCTTCTAGGCTTCAGGTGGGTATGCTAATAAAAAAATTGAGAAGAAAAAATATGGAAGATAAATGACATAATTATAACAGTTTCGTGGTCATCTTAATGTTAATACTCTTGACCTTTCCTCTTGCAGCCGACTGCATGACAGCCTCTATCATCTTATGTGAACTCCTCCCAATTGCTTGTATTCCATCTCCATTAGGAGATCCATTTGAACCATTCGAAGACCATCGGCTCTCTCTATCGATCTGTCTTTTATATTCTTGCATCCTTTCATTTAGAGCTGCCTGCTCATAGTTGGATCTCTCTTTTGATTGCTTAGCATAAGTCGACACCTGCACCATATTCATAAAATCAATTCAATTTTTTTCAACTCATTCATAACAAATATAGTATATTCAAAATTACTAATACTCCTTCAAAGTCTCTTTGCTAACTAATCATTGCAAAGGTATCTTTCTAAAGTTCAATAAAATGGAATTGTATATTATTTATAAATCTATACAAAGACAAGAATTTATTCAAAAACAACAATAATCTTCAAAATTCAAATAAATCTGCAACCAAAAGCAATTAAAAGTTAACACAAACCTGATTAATATATGGTTCCATCTGATGCAACAGCTCATAACCCTGCATGAAACCAAAAATTAGAGTTCAAAAGGAAAGCAATATTAAAGCTTTACAAACTAGCTTTGTACCTGTTTAAAATAACGAAGATGAGAAGCCATTGTTTCACTGACTGCTTCCAAGAATTCAAACCTTTTCTTTGCTTCCACATTGGAAAGAGCAGTCACCTGAATGATCAGCATTCAAAGTAAGTATTAATGTACAAGTAATCTTATGGAATCTAAGATAATCAGAGAGAGGACAAAATCACCAACCAGGTTAAACCGTGCCTGCTCAAAAGTTGACCGAGCATGATGGAGCTCCTGAAGTCGTCAGAGGCAACATAAGATTATACATGCATTTCATGATTTAGCTATATGGAAACAGGCACAGGTAAAATATATTACCTCCTCCAGAACATTTGCAACATTACTTCTAGTGCCTTTACGCAGCGACAAAAACTTCTCACGGGCCTGTCACAACATTTTACAGATTAAAGTTATATTTCATTTGACTAAGGCTGCAATGCAATTGGCAGAGCTACAAAAGAATTAACATTGGTTACTTTCGAAATAGTTGGCATAAGTTGTTAAGAGAAGTAAACTGTCAAATAAATCCACTTATTAACTAGTCAGGATATCTTTCCCTAACAGATTGTCAAACAAAAATAGAGAATCATAATAAGATTAAAAAAAAAAAAAAAAAAAAAAGAAGAAGTAAAACATACATTCATGTAAAGACAATTTTCCACTGAAATATCATTAGTGATATAATTGGATCACCATCCTAGCAAAGTATCATGTATTATGGTGTTTTAGGCAATTTTAAGTTTCACATCATAATAGTGGCTCTATTTGAAACATTTAAACGGAGTAATATTAATTCCAAGATACTAAAAGGTAGAATGATCTGCCTATCAGAAGGTCTGAATTTTGAACAGAATGTGACAAGACCCCTAGACAGTGAATGGATGGTACAGTGAATGCAGAATCAAGAATCAAGCAGCCACAATGAAATATCACCTGGTCGTAAAGAAGACTGGCCTTATCAAAGCGTTTGCGTGCCTCCTGCAAACTAATGCCCATTAGTGAAATGATCAAAACTGATACGCATTAGAGAATCGATCAATAGCTATAATGACAAAGAGGCACATAGAGATGGCTCAGGAAGGATACACAGGAGACATGTAAATTACAGAGCGCGATATCAGTGGGATAAACATATAAATAGACCAAAAGGATAACCACAATTTAGATCAAGGGAAGATACCACATTTTCAGTTAACTAACATTCCATTAAGGAAAATGCAACCAATGAAAACAGATGACTGGGTAGATTGCATAGACAATAAACTCTTAAACAACCAATAACGCACCAAGGAAACTCTGAGGCGCGAGAGATAATATAGCAATTGACGGAAACATAACATGTTCAATTTATTATCATATAACATGTGATTGTTTACATTTTGAGTCTGTATCCCCTCATATTAAACCCTCAGTCCGCTTGTTGAGGCACTAATTAACATAGAAGATGACCCATATGGCCTAAGAAACAATGTAAGTTGTTCTTACTTTTCAATCATTCTGCATCAATAAATTTAAATCTGAAGGAGTTGAGAAAGTATATGGTACCTTGACATCATGCAGATCCAAATTCACAAACTGCAGCAATCGATCATTTAGCAAGTGTTCAACCTGTACACGCAAAATATGAATAGTTAAAAATACGTGATGCAGAATTCATTTCCTTGCATTCACTCTATTCATTTACCACATTAATTCAAGCAAGACATTACAACTAAGAGAAGATGGCAGATCCTACACTGTTCGGAGGAAAGAAAAAACAACAATGCTATAAGGAACTAATCTTATATGACTTTTCTATGGAATAATAAATATTAATTGTAAAAAAATAGGATGAATTTATACCTGAGACCGAAGAACTTCTTTATATGTCCCGATTTCCCTCAATGCAATAGTAAATTTTGTCATAACAGGGCCTACATGCATTAGTTATCAAATTAATAGCCACCAATAAAGTACTAATAGGCTGTCACTACTACAGCAATGCAATTAGGAATATTATACAGAAATAGTATTTCTTGCAAAAAACCACAAATAAGATGAGTACAGAAAAAGTTGGGATGTCAGAGGTGCACACAACCACAACAATAAATAAATCATATGGATGTAGCACATTTTAAAATAATGAGACATCTGATGTAAATTATCAATTCTCGTACAACAGGGTCTAAGACACAGTGATTAAAAGGCTACAGTTCCAAATACCACTTAAAATTGGAAGAAAGTTCAGAAAAAAGGATTAGAAGCATATCTCCAAACAATTATTATAAGATAAAACTTTCCAATAAACAGGGCACCATTTATATCTCTACACGAACCATGAGAAGCCAGCCACAAATTTTTTTATGAACCCCAAGCAATGGCTGAGTCCACCAATAACAGAAGCAATTAAGGTGGGACTTGTAGAGCTCACGCCAGAAATTGAGAAACCTTACATCTTAACATAAGTTCGACATAGATAATCAGGTAATGTACCTTGATTCAACTCAATGATCACATGCCCGAAAGACTACGTGTTTCTCATAAGTAGTGTAAAAAAACAAGATAGATTACCTTTGCAAGCAGATGATACACATGCATTACCCAACTTCTGTTAATTAGTGGAGTTTTGTAAACTTCGGTCTTTAAAGAGAATGTTGCAGGCTAAAGTTGCTACATACAATTAATGGATATACAAATAGAGAATCACAGAAGCTCTATGATGATAGGTTAAGGTTGAAATTAAGCATCCATTAATGTGCTGTATAAGGTATATTTTCCAGGTAAAAAGATTAAGTGTCCATCCTTTTCACCGTTTAATGATGTCTTTCCCAAATGGTAGACCAACTTTAGAACACATATTCACAATCCAAATGCAATAGGGGTCCACTGAAAATAGTCAGTGGAATAAGCATAAGACGGAGTCGCTCCGAAAAGTTCTAAACGTAATATATAACTATTGGTTAGACTAAAGAATACAGCTTTAATGATCTTGAGTCGCTGAAGAAAGATTGTGAATAAATGAGGGGCTAAGTACTGATCTACAGGAAGGTTCTGGAAAAAGACCATCTGATCTGATCAGATGAATCAAATGTATATTTACACAAATATACTAAACAATGAGGAACCCACTGACACTTCGCTAATCCACTGAACATTTTTGAGTTCCAAAACACAAGTTCACACAGAATTTAGTTCAGAGAAATCAGGTCCCTTGGTTGTCTAAACAGAAGGTGTTATGCATCACGATAATCTACGTTGCTTATAGAAGAACTCTAGAACATTTATTTGTACCTCCAAAAGCAACACTAATAGGGTCATTATGGCCACCACCAAAAGTTTCCAGTGCACTAGCAAAAGCTATGTCTCCATCATATCCTTCACCAAGTCCTTCACTGCAAGTGAAACAAGAAAGTTAAAACTCAAACAGATACAATTACTGCAGGAGCAAATAGGAAGAATATTGATAAACAGATTAAATTGAGAAATCCAGAAGTCACAGAATGGGACCGCTTACTAGAAAATGTGGAGCATAGAAGTCAATCTTTTATTTTAAAATAAGAAGATTTACAATGGTCACTGGAAGTAGCACGTTCCCTGCATAAGTAAGGAGGTGACTTCCACTAATATTTTGCTTTCAAATTTTCAACTGAAGCCATGGAATTTCGCAGAAAATGAAGGGAGTATCTTCTTGAACAAAAGATCATAGCTTTCTAGCATCATAATCACTTTAATTCATTTTTCCAACAGTAGATAAAAATTAGCACTGTGCTAGACTTTCTACAGTTATGTGTTTAAGTAAAACCATCATAGACGAGTTACACCACTTTCAATTCTAAAGTGTGAATTACATCACTTGATTTGGCATTCGATGTTAGCAAATTTCAGCAAAAGAACTAGATTGATTGAGTTCAAGCTAGCACTAAACAATAAATAATTTACACAAAGAATCAAGGAGTAGAATTTAGTTTGTACTAAAAAACTCAAAAACTTGAATAAAATAAGTATTCAAGGCTAATTATGAGGGACACTGAGCAGCAAGCATGTGAAGTGCTGTTGAAAATAAGAATATGATTATGAAAACAATGTAACAACAAAATACTGAATCAAAAGAATTTTGTTCTCACGTGTATTTGCGACATCCTTTGTAGAACTTTAGACATCGTTCACCCAAGGATTCAGAACCTTCCTCCAAGGTCTGTATCTGTTGTTCACAAAGAAAAAAGATTTCTTACAGAACCACCCAGAGAAAAAACAATATGTATGCTAAACATCAATAAGAAAGTACATAGAAAGCATGAAATGAACTCAAACTGTACTTCTGTGGATCACTTGTCCACAATCATAACATAAAATTTTCAACAAAGGGAGCTTAATTAGCTGAAGCAACATATCAGCTGTTGAATGAAAGAATAGATTCCAGAGTTGCATCACCGAATTTTCATGTATAACGACTTTAAAGCAGTTCAAAAATGATACGCCTGAGATTAACCATTGGAAAACACATGACAACTTTAGGCGTGCATCCTTCTGCCATCCTTAATTACAATGGTGACATGAAAATACTCACAGCCCTACAATTTTTCCCTGAACGAGGATTGCAAATGAATTTGACCGGATAAGTTAACAACTACCCACTTGGACAATCTCATAATTGAGAAGATCGACCTGAAACTATTCTCATGGTACTATGTTCGAAGGATGACTCTCACAAACACAAGAAAGCAGACATTTCTTCGAAAATTTCAGATATGGGCATAACCCATTATATTTTCACAGAACAATTTTAAATCTTAGGATCAGAGATTTCAAACCTAGGATTGTTCAGCCAGAAGGGCAATTTCTATACAATAAAAATCACACATTTCATTTTAGCAGTAGTCTATATTCATAAGAAAAAGTAGCAGCAAAATACTAGTAAAATCCATTTTTGAGACACTAGACAGAAGAACAGGTAATCAAATCACCATCAACCAAAAAGGAAGTAAATTACAGCACCAAACAGTAACTCTAGGTAAGTCATTTGCAGTAAATAGCTGAAAGCAAACACACACACACAGCAACCTGTTTGCGGAACATGGGAGAGTCATCAAGCTTAGCAAAATGCATGTTTGCACACCCAATTTCAACTTCTTCCCCTCTTCCTCTACCTTCACCAGGTAACACCAGATTACATCACAATTCCATTGACGATCTTTGCCACTTTAAGCTTAAGCCATCAGCACAAGACCTTGCATTCTCTGCTCCGATCTCAAACGTCCACTGATCCAACTCTTCCTTCAAATCCCAGCAACAGAAAAACAAAAAAGAACACGGAAAAAGAAATTTTCTTGAAATGGGTTTTTAATTTTTAATTTACTTTTCCTCTTTAGAAAATAAAATGTGGGGTTTTTACCCTTTTTAACACCTTCTCATTGGAAACTAAAATGAGGCATAAAAAATGAAAATTCTGTTGGTACAAAACCCTAGAAGAGAGGAGCATGGAGGAACCCAAACCCTAGGGCAAAGGAAAGTGAAAGAAAGAAAGAAAGAAAGAAAGAAAGAAGAGTGAGAGTGGAGAGGAAGTGAGATAAAATGGAGAAGTCTTGGGAATTGATGAATGTTTTGTTGAAGAATCAAGAAAAGGTGTTAATTTTATGAGTGCCCTTTTTTTCCTTTATTATAATAATTATTAATTGAATTAAATTTTACATTCAGAGTAATATTATTGTTACTATTTCTCACCATAATTTCCTCCATTATTATTAGAAAAAACTCAAAAATGGAACCTGAAAATCGTTGTTATTTGGAAATGTAAAAAGACAGTGTATGTATTAAGAAAGAAAGAAACTCGACAATCGGCACATACTTTGACACAGTGGACATTCAGACAGCTTCAGAATTTTTCCATTTTCTCTGCTTTTTTTTTCTTTTCTGTTTTCTAAATACTATTTCATAATTGTCATTTTCCATTAATAATTATCTTCTGATTAACAAGTTTAATTAAGGTAAATAATAATAAGTTAATAATGTATAGACTCTTGAGATTGCTAGCTTCATTCAATGTAACAATTCAGTTAAAATTCAATTCTTTTCAACTTACCAATTAGCAAAGTAAATTTGTTTACATATTCTAAGAGTTTAATTAAATAACGATAAAGTTTTCACTTTTTATTGGACACATAGATTAAGAAAATTATAACTTTGAGATATTATGGTAATATTTATTAAATACTCCGATAATTAAATAATAAAGTATATTAAGTATGTTTTTTTTTTAAGAATGTAAAAATTATGAAACTAACCAAAATGAAAAGATAAAAATTTAATGAAGTAAATATGTTTCTAAATATATTTGGAAACATGCTTAGTTTGATAAATTTTAACTTAGCATTAGATAAATAAATATATATATATATATATATATATATATATATATAAATAATGCTTACATAAATATCAAGAATTTCTCTTCCTTATATCACTATAACATTTGAAAGAATTTATTGTTTTATCTTGATATTTCAATCCTAATATGCAGCATATATATTCTAATGAAATGTAGTTCTAAATTTTGAACTAAGACATTAAAAGAATATACCATTTTTTTTTAATCCTAATTTTGCACTTAAATTAAAACTTTCTATGAGTGATTGATTTAAGGTATGAGAAATAAGAGGTCCACTAATCTGTTTATTATTTATTCATTTTGGATTATTGCTATTGTTTGGTTGTAGTTCTTTCCCTCTTGCAATATTAAGGTTGTGGTAGAATGAGACATTAAATTAGGATAGTCTCATAGTGTAACAACGCTCACATTCTCATTGTCTTTGATGATAAAGTCATTGTCTTCCATTTAATATCATTATTATTTGACTATTTCCTTTTCTTTTTATTCCCCTCTTCTAATTATTGGAATGCAAGTGCCAAATTTATCTTCATTTGCATTTTGGAGTATTCTTTTTACACCCGCTTACCAATAATGTCAATCAAACAACAAAATACAAATTCTAAGTGTCTATACATATATGTATATCATCAATTTAGATGGGTTGTGAGATTATGTCATTATCTCATGGCGTATTTGTGACATTTAAGGGAGTTTTTGTTAATTAGAACAACTAGGTGGATTAATAAAGATTGAAAATATTATAAATAAAGAATAAGTATGAGAATTGTTTTAGTTCTTTATTAATTTTATTATGAGTTATTATAATCCACAATCCTTTTAAAGTTTTAATTTATCGGACCATTTACTATAAATTAATGGGCTTAGAAAAAAATGAAGCCCGCAAATTAGTGTGTAAACTCTATTATTTTTAGTAAATACCAAACACTTGAGTATATTTTATTAAGAAAATAGTTTTTATTTTTGTTAATGGCATAAAATCAGCATATTTCAGAGATATTTGTTAATTATATCATCCTTTGATTATTTTTTAAAAAATTACATCACATTTATTTATTTTTTTCTTCAAAGCAAATTTTTACCTATTTTTGTACTAGCACCGTTTTTAAAACTCAGTTGAAAATTTATAAATAAAAATGCAAGTTTATTTGTTTTCGCATATTAATGTTGTTAAAACTTGTTTGTCCCGAGACATCGTGATCTCATACATTTTGAAAAGTTGTATTCTTTCACATTTAGTATTAAATGTTACTTATATCCTTTAGTATGAGAACTTAATCTTAATTTTCTGAAAAAAAATAATTTTTTAAATTAAACATTTATACTATTCGTATTCTAACTTACCTTATTACTAAAAAAATTAAATGTTATACGGAGTATATTTTAGTATAAGAACTTACTCTTAATTTTCTTTAAAATAAATTATTTTTTTAAATTAAATATTTATACTATTCGTATTTTAACTTACCTTTTTACTAAAAAAATTATATCCGAAACACAAGAGATTAACTCTCAACATTTTATATATTGTTATAATCTTACCCTTCAATGAAGTGATCAAAACGAAAGAAATGAAGGGAAAATAAAACGCTTAAATTGTGTACCTAACACTAATTATTCTCGGTAAATATTGGTGTAAAGTCGTCTTATGTAAGAACATACGTGAAATGGATAAAAAGTAGTAATAATTTTAATAATAAAAAAAATACGGAGTAATACACAATTAACGAAAAGTAATAATATTATTTCATAAATAATTTATAGTATAAATGAAATGTGATAATATTTTATAACAAAAATGATAATTAAAAAATATAAAATTGTCTAATGTGAAACGGTCTCATACAAAATTTGACAACATTCTTTTAATATAATATCTAAGGCATTATTATTACATTTGCATGTACAAACAATTCAATTTGAATATCTTATAAATAAATCGAATTTATATTTACTAAGAAATTTTTTAAATTATTTTATTTAATAGTAGTAGTTAGTGATAATACTTCTATATACGAATGTTTCATTAATAAAATTGTTGGTTTTCGACATTAGCACATGTAAAAACTGTTTGTTGTGACTTGTAAGAAGAGACGAAATGTCATAATTTAAATACTCCGCATGATTTGCTCCTATAATTAATTTTGGAGAATAAACCGGAATCATTTTCTCTAATGATTTTTATCCCACCGAATCTTTTGTGCTATTTATTTCGGTTTCTCCGTGCTATTTTGTACTTCAACTCATGTTCCACACAATAGATGACACATAATAGAGAAAGAAAAATTATACCTTAAAAATGAAAACAATCTTATGGATAATGATTGGACTTCTTTCTCTATACGTGTTAATCATACAACGAATGACATAGAAAATGATGTGCAAAAATAATAGAAAATACGATATTTTATTTACATACATGTTGATTTTATAAAAATATTTTAATACATAAAAAATTATTTTTTAGAATAATGAATTATTACTATAGTAAATGAAAATATTACCTACGTTAATAAAAATATAAAAACTCACGACTTATTCAAATTTGAATTTGGAGTAATAATTTTAATTTAGAAAAATATTCTAAAAAGTAATTTTTCGAAGTACTAAAAGTAATATTGGGTACAATGTGAACTTATGTGTAAGTAATTTTTGGCCTAGTATAAGTTCAAAAATTGTGTGAGATTTTTTCTCACTGAATGCTGAGGTACATGAGTTGAATAAGTAGTTATTACTTATTAATTTGTAATAAGAAAAAAAGAATTGAGTGGAAAGTTAATAATCATTCAATTATATTATTTCATGGATAATTCATACAATTAAGAAACGCAAATACTTGTGTGAACTGAAAACACATAATTAGTTATGTTTTATTATATCCTTTTGTTTTGGGTTTATATTGGAATAATAAAGGTATATTTAGGATTATGTGGATTTAATAAATTCAATAAATACTATTTTGAAAATTTAATTATGGTAGATTCTAAATTTATATTAACTCAATACTATTTTGAAATTTTAATTATGATAGATTTTAAATTTATATTAACTCAATATATAAGAATATGGAAGTGATGTGTGAATATGATGTGTATTATGAATAGATTGAATTTATTTAATATGATTTTACTAATGGCAAGTAACCGAACATAAATATTATCATTATGTTCAATTTTTATTTACATGAAATGAGATTTACACCAACTTAAAAGATCGAATAAAAGTTTTGTTATTCAAGTGTTGGTTAGAAATATTTATTTAATATTTTCATGGTGCGATGTATATTTGATTTTAATCTATTCCAATACAATGTAATGTAGTAGTATATATTTAATTTTTTTTATAAATGAGGCTCACACACCAATTAATATTTTTTATAAAGCTTATACTATTAATATAATAACTCATTATAAATTTAAAATATTATATTTATCAAACTATTATACATTAAAATATTATATTATAAATAAAAAGTATTGCAGTGTGTTACGGAGTGAGTATTTCAATATAATCAATATGAAAAAAAAAAGTATTGCAGTGTGTTAATGGAGTGAGTATTTCATTTTAAAAATTGGGCATGATACATCTTCCGAATGTGCACATGGTATGATCTTGCCTACGTGGCAAAGATAGATTCTGCCGATATTAATTTTTGTTTAATTAGAGTATTAACTATTAAGGACTAATTAATTATGGATTTGTTAGATTAGTGGACTACCACACATCAAAGGCATGTCTAGCTTTACAAATAATTATGCATTTCTTTTCTCAAATACAAGTAAAAACACTTTGGGTTGATAAATCATAAAATGAAAATTTAATTTCGGTACACACTTGTGTATTACTGCAAATGTTGCGTGAAATAAATAAAAAGTTATTTTTAATAAAACTTAATTGTATTGCAACGAATAATTTTATAAATAATGTGTTGTATAAATAAAAGACAAATACTCGTATGAGACTATCTCACAAGAATAGATCAATAAAATTAATAAGAAGTGATAATATTTTAATAAAAAAATTAAGTATTCGGATTAATGCAAAAGCGATACTGATGCTAAATTATTTCACAGTATAAATGAAAATTAATTATTTTAAAAAAACGTAAAAACAATCTCATATGTAATATTTTCATTCAAGTGTATCCTTAAATAAAAAGGGTAGGTCTTGCGTAAGGCCGTCTAACGCAAGACCATTTTATGCATTTTAAAATATTATCACTTTATATCACGTTATCACTTTCGCTATAAAATGTTATCACTTTTCATTTATACTATAAATTGTTCATGAAATAATATTATCACTTTTCATTAATTTAGTATCACTGTCCAATACAAAAAGTTATCACTTTCTGGCCGTCTCACGTAAGGGCTTACGTGAGACGATCTCACACAAGTCTTTGCCAATAAAAAGTTATACTCCCTCTGTCTTGTCCTAATAATTAGGTTTATTTTTTGAACGAGAATTAAGAAATATAATATTGTCCTAATAATTATGATTTTTTTTTGAACCGGTATTAATGAATATAGTATTTTAATGTGTATTAAGGTGAGAGAAATAATATTTTAATGTATAATAGGTAATTGTATTAGTGTTGTACATAGATCCTAAGGAGATATTTTATTGATTTGTTTGGGTTCCATATACCAAAAGAAGGGAACGTAACCATTAAGATGAAACGTCCAAATTGAAAATATGTAACCATTTGAATAGGACGGTTTTTATTAAATACACATCTCTTATTGAATACACGCCCCCTTTTAATTTTTTAAATTTTAATTTTAAGATTATACACTTCCTCAATAATATTTTTAACATTATACACACCCTCGCCATTTTCATCTTTATTTTGCTTTCTCCTTCGTAATATCTATCCGCCATGTCAGAAGACAAGATCCTGAACTCAGAACTTAGAAATCATTTCTATTTTCTTATTCAGATTTATCCTGTGGATTTGGAGCATGTCTCGTTTTGCAAAACTGTTAAACGAAAAATCCGTATAATATGCAATCTTCTTGAAATGAGTCCTAATAAAGTTCATATGCAACTAAAATTTATGATAATTAATGGATTTAAATAAGAAAAACAGAAACTTTAATCATAGCTATGGCGGATGCATTTGTTTCATCAGTTTGGAATTTTTGTTTCCGTGAGAATTAAAGATCCTTCCTAAAATTTATTAGTCTTCATTTGCATCTTTTATACTCCTATGTGGAATTGTTAGAGAAAGAGAAAATCTAGGGATATCGTATATTCATTCTTCATAAAATTCATTTCACGATCCAATAAAGAGTGTGTATTTAATGAATTAAGGGCAATTTAGATTTTTTTAAAAATACATATTTTAATTATATATTAATGGGAATGTGTATTTAATAAAAATGAGTGTGTATTTAAAGAACCCCAATAATAATATATTTAATCGATAAAAAATATAACTATTTAACTACGTAAAAATGATCTCAAAATAAGTGTTGCCCTAACACGAAGATAAAATTATCCTCGTTTATAAAATTACGATTACTAGGTTATCGCAAATCATTTTGCCTGCCTTCATCATCCGGAGAAACAACATTATCAAAACCATCTCATTTATTTATTTATTAATTTTCATAACTAACTAAAACAAATTATATGCGTCTTTTACATAGATATTGAATTTATGCAACTGGTCGAAAATATTCGAATTTCAATTAAAAAAAAAAAAACAATTTTTTTTTATAGTACTCCCTTCTTCCTATTGATAGATAAGCATTTATTTATTTTGTGTGGATTAAGGAGTATAATATTCCCTTCCATAACGTGTGTATTTTATCATTTTCGTTCGTCCTAACACAAAGAGGTCCATTTCCCTCTTTAGTAAATGAAACCCACACAAAACAATTAATATACTTCCATGGGACGACACATCATACTAATACACATACTCACTATATATTATAATATTATTTGTCTCACCTCAACTATCCCAACTACCCATTAAATATTATATCTCTTAATCTATGTAAAAAAAGTTTCGTCACTCTTGTACGGAGGGAGTAATTTAATGTATAATGGATTAAAGAATATAATATTTAGGGTCAATAAATAGTAGATACAAAACGTTCTTTATTATTACTAAATGATACATTCGATTTAGAAAATTACTCATAAATACAAAATTTTATTTTGCTTTACCCATAATACCCATATTTATTTGAACATCAGTGTACATCGTTAAGAGAAAAAAAACCCGATTAAGTAATTGTACAAGTGTACATCAATGTATTCTTATGAGATAAATAAATTCATGAGAGAGAAACAATGAATAAACTATTAAAATCTCCATAGAAGAGTATACGCTGATGTACATCAATGTACAATCTGGCCAAAGGAAAGAACACGCTATTAAATTTCGATGTACACTAGTATGCAATCTGACCAGAGGAAAGAACACGCCATTAAATTCCCCAAAATAAGAAACCCATTAAACTTTCACTTTACTGTATATTAGAGTATAATTCGGAGAGAGAAATGTAGAAGATATTAAATCGCAATTGAAGAGTGAACGCTGATGTACATCAATGTGCAATCTGGCCAGAGAAAATAACGCGCCAATAAATTTACCCAAAATAAGAAACCCATTAAACTTTCACTTTATTATATATTAGCGTGCAATTCGGGGTGGAAAATAGAAGATAGGGTAGTACCTGAAATCTCTCCTTAATGCGCGATTGAAGAGTACAATGAGTAATGATAAAAAATAAATTAGGTCTTCTGTATCTATCAGTAATTATATTTAATCAATGTATTTATTAATAATTAAGCTATACAAACGCGTACCTATGAATAATAATCCCTAATATTTAAGGTATGATAAATAATTGTATTAATATTAAGTTTGGGCACATGTGTAGTGAGTTGAGTATAATAATTTTTTTGGGTCATATCAATCAAAAAAGAAATACTATCTCCGTCCCAAAGAAAAGTTCACTGTTACTGTAGATACGAAGTTTAAGAAAAAGTTATTTTTTTATTTACTTTTAGGGGTAATTTGATATTTTTAGGTAATAAAGTAAATTATAAAGTAAGTTATCTGAATTGTAAAGGGATGATAATTTGAAATTAAAGTGTGTTGTGGGGTTATTGATTTGTGTGTATTTCCTTATTTAGGGGTGTGAACTTGTTTATGGGGCGTACAAAATAAAAAGTGTGAATTTGTTTATGGGACGGAGAGAGTAAATACTTTGTATTGGGACGGATCAAAATAGCAAAATGAATATGTATAGAGAGGACAAATGATTATAAATTAGGGGTTAATTGTTGAAAAAGTCCCAACCTTCACTTCGTTTGCGAATTAGTTCAAATTTATGAGAATTTGCAAAAAAGTATTCCAATTTTACCCCAAATTGCAAATCGAACCATCGACAGCGGGAGGCCTGTTCGGTCGCCGACGTATCGTTCTATCATCCAAATCACCATTCACGTGCTCAAAACGACATCGTTTTGAAACTTTAAATAATTTTAAGGTTAATTGCTGAGAAAAATTTAAACATTTACTTCAATTACGAATTATTTAAAATTTATAAGAATTATAAAAAAAAGGGTTAACTACGTCAAAAGTCCCAACCTTTTCGCGAATTTTAAATTAGTCCAAACTTTTCAATATTTACAAATAAGTACTCGATCTTTAATTCATTTTTCAGATCAAGCCACCGGGCAATGTGAGGCCTGCCCGGTGGTGACGTGGTATTTTTTATTACTCTCTCTCTCCTCATTTGCTAAATCTACGCTAGCTCAGCCACGCCAACGCAAGCTCGTTGCTGCCGCCACCTCCTCCAACGCGACGAGTATCAGGGGCCCGCCGATCCAGAAAATGGAGTTCCAATCGGAGATACCCAACGGATCAAAAATGTCCTTCAATTTCTGCTCGATGTGTTCGGAAATTATCCATGGAACGTCTTTCAAAATCTGAAAGATTAATCCGATCTCCCGTAATTGCGCGAGGATAGATTTATCACAGTCGGGAAGAACCGTCTGCAAGGGGCGGTATCAATGGATTGACTTACAGGTGTTAAAGATAAGAGTCGGTTGAAGCTGATTTTAATTTTATGTAAGTTTGACATGAAAAAGCACACAAAACACAATCTAGGATTTCTTTATTCTTAGTAACTCCAATTTGTGCTTCTCTGATCACCCATATCTGGAGCTAGACTCTTGCCATCACCTACGTAATATGGCTACGCAAGAAAACCTCCATTAGGGAATACCTTCTTTCAAGAAACATTTCTTCAAATCCCACCTCAAAATCAGACATCGAAGGATATCAATCTACCAAATTTGGAGAAGTGGCTGATTGGATACCTGCCACGTGTCCATTGTTGCGGAGTCGGGTGTTGCCGGAGTATAAGAGGGTTCAGGCGGAGAACGTACGGGGACATCTTGACTTTTATGAACCTGCCTCCCTGGATAAAGAGGGGAGAGAGAGTATTGTTTTTTTTAATTATTATAATTATTATTATTATTTTACCAGGTGGAGGGGGTGACATGGATTAAAAATGACACGTCAGCCACCGGACAGGTCTTCCACTGCCCGTTGGCTTGATTTGAAAAACGGATTAAAGGTTGAGTACTTATTTGTAAATATTAAAAAGTTTGGACTAATTTGAAATTCGTGAAAAAGTTGAGACTTTTAGCGTAATTACAAAAAAACCCAACTCTAATCCGAAATTGCAATACGAACCACCTGAAACCCTTAAATACAATAATTATATAAATCAAGTATTCTAGCTATTCCAAAACAAAGTCAATTAATTTAGTTGTACATGAGATGAATGTTGGCAAAGACAACTTTAATACAACAAATATGTCCTACCCTTGTTTGCTTTTTGACTATTCTTTTCTCCTGATAACCTTTCTATTCATAGAATTTCATTATTTCAATAACACTCCATATCTTTTGTTTAATTAAAGTAGTACATTACTATTTCAAGTTTTACAATCCTACTATAGGAGTAATTAATAACAATTAACAATCATGACTCTATCCTTAATTATAAAAGAAAAATATAATTTCATGTAAATTAGGGCGTATGTAAACCGGTGAACCATTCTTATTTTATAAATTAGAAAAATAATTATATCATTTAAAAATTTTAAACTCTAAACATAACTATTAATCCTTAAAGTATTGTTTATTTTTAAAATCAGGTTTTCATTTTCAAAATCATACTAAGTTATTACCATGCCAACAAGTTCCCCAATACACTTTCCATGTATCTTCTCTGCCTAATTAATTTTTGAGTGTATATTAGGTGCACCCGGGTGTACCCTTGCACCCATATTTGTATATCTTTTTATTCTATTTTGTATACATGTTATTCTCTCTTGTATACGTGTTTTGTAATATTTGTATACTTTTTTCACACTAAGTTTTTCATTAAAAAAACAAACATTCATATGTGTATAACTTTTTATTCAATAGTGTATACATGTATTTTAATAATTGTACATTTTTTTACACTCAATTTTTTATTAAAAAAATTAACAATTAAATTGTATACATTTTTACTCATAATTGTATATGTTTTTGCTTATATTTGTACGTGGGTGCACACGAAGCTTCGTGTGCACCCGGGTGCACACTATATTTAGCCTTAATTTTTTTTCTCTTTATTCTACCTTTTTCATCAACTTTATTAATATTTTCTTACACATTAATTTAACATAAAGCTAAAATATATTTTATCAAAAACTCAAAACATACATATATCACTATTCAATTAATTTTCAAACTCTAAAAAAACTCAAAATAAACCTCAAAATATAATAACATAAATCATTAGAATAAATGAGAATACTATGCCTGTAAAAGTATATATATCCTAAAACATTAGTTTTTAGATTGCATCAAAGGCTC
Organism: Pogostemon cablin; assembly: GCA_023678885.1. Classification (NCBI taxonomy): domain Eukaryota; kingdom Viridiplantae; phylum Streptophyta; class Magnoliopsida; order Lamiales; family Lamiaceae; genus Pogostemon; species Pogostemon cablin. The sequence goes on from CM042979.1 coordinate 9,129,627, forward strand.
GATATAAAAACCTATAAAACGCAATTCAAAGCTGATTTTGTCAAAGAAACTATAGTAATGATCTTTTCCTTGTTCACATTCACTTTTTCCCTCAGTTTTCAACCTTTGCTTGATATTAGATCATTTGAAGATTTTGTAATTAGTTATAATTTTTTATTAAAAATGTTATCACCTTACTTTTAAAATGATATTAATTTTCATTTATAATATAAATTATTCATGAAATAGTGATTAGAGCTATTTTCACCTATATTTTAGTGTCTTTTTATACGTGTTCTCGTATTATTTTATCCGTATTTTATGTGTTATTTGGTTGTGTTTTGTGTTTTTATTGAAATGTGTGTGAATGAGCTTTAACTTAAGATTTTCACTTTTTATTTGATGCTAAACATGATAAGGAAGATGTAGGAAAAAACGGATCTCAATTCGGAGTTGAAACGAGGAAGAACGAGCCGAAATAGTGAAAGAGGAGAAGAAGCTGCACAACACGGCCGGCCGAGTGCAGGAACACGGGTCGTGTCTTGAACACGCCTCGAGTTCCGCACATGGGCCTGTGCATGAGGCCGTGTGATGTCGCCAGAAACACCAACTCGGCCACCCCTGTGGCCGAGCGCAGAGCACGGGTCGAGCGCAGAACACGGGCCGTGTACCGCGCACGGCCCTGTCCTAGAAGCCGTGTTCGGACACCAGATTACACAACACGGCCACCCCTGTGGCCGTGTGCAGAGCTCGAGCCGTGTAGGTGTAATTCCTGCTAAAAAATCAGAATCTTCTAGAAGGCCCACATGGGGTATAAATAGACCCCATTTCAACATTTTTCAGGGGAGATCCGAAATCCTATCATCTACAAACACATCACACACCTTTCCTCCCACTTTCCACCACCATCTAGATCCACCTTCATCCACTTTGATCCATCTTCATCCATTCCATCAATTCTCCACCAAATCTTTATCTCTTCCATTGGGTGTGAGAGATCTCAAGATTTCAAGAGCTAGAGTGGGAGATCCATGAGTGTTGAAGATTTCCTACAAGAAATTGTTGGGGAAGATTTACATCTCTTTTGAATCTCTTTTGGATTTAGAACTATGGATTTGTGTAATAGATCATTTATGTGTTTTGTTACCCTAATCATGTTAGGTTAATCCCTCTAGTGGGATTAGGAATATGAAGAGCATATTAGATTTATATTATCATGTGGATTAAATTGATTTTTCATTTAATTGATGTTGATTTCTATTCATGGGATTTAATTGCTTTGATATTGTGATAGCATGGTTTGTTATTCATGAATGTTTATTGGTTTAATGGATTGTTGATCAATGGATTATTTGTGGTAATTAAGTGCTATTATGATGTCCATGTGTGTATTGCTTGGAGTGAGACGGAAACGACCCTCTATAGTATTAGGAAGGCATGGATAGACATTGAGTTTGGGTTTGACCGAAAGGATATTTGAATTCAATGAGGGGAACCAATCCATTCGTTGGCCTTAGTACACAAAAAGGGAGAGTTTAATCTAACTAGTACTTATATGGAAGGGGTTAATGTTGGGCTTTGATCTTAAGTGCTTTTTGGAGTCTAAAATGGATCAACAACCTTTGTAACCCGAAAGGGAGCTTAGGATACAATCGTGATCACCCTTAGTCTACATCAATTGAGTTGAATTCCGTTTGCATGATAATATGAATCGAGTGTGCTTGGATGTTTCTAATCCCATGTTTTTCCATACTTGAACTTTAGCACCCTTTTTCTTTACTTGTCATTGTTCTTATTTGCTATCCTTATTTACTTGTTACTTGTTTTAGTTGTTAATCAATCTCAAAACCCCCGATCATCTTTACAACAACAACGATGAACATGAGCTCACGTATTTTGCTAGTACGAATATAACTCCTTATTGGATTGATAATTTTTCTTGGAATATACTACTACAATGATCGAGTATTCTTGCTCGTGAGTGCTATAAAAATAGGCAAACAAGAAAATGGCGCCGTTGCCAAAGGGGAGTTTGACGGACTAGTCGAGTACTGTGTTATTGTTTTAGTTGTTCTTGATAAGGATACTTTTTATTTTATTTTTACTTTGTTTTCTATTGTTGTTTGTGGTCTCACTCTTTGAATTTTCGTAGGTGTTTTATGATCACAAGATCAAAGGGAAATCAATCGATCATTCCTTTGAATTTGGAGATTGAAAGGACCGCACGACAAAGGAAGCGAGAGAGGCGTAAAGCGAGAAAAGAAAAGATGGAAAATCAACATGGAGATCATGTCAATCATAATTTACCCCATGATCCATTACAAGATCAAAGGGGGGTACAAGAAGGAGTGCAAGAGAATCAAGCGGAGATAATGAGGAATTTCTTTGCTCAAAATCAAGAGTATATGCAATTGCTTGCAAATCAAGAAGCTCAAAGGATATTTCAACAACAAGAGTTGCCAAGGCCTAGAGCAATTCGGGATTACTTCCAACCGAGAGCCGTTCACAATATGATTCTTCCGGTTCAAGCCAATGATTATGAAATCAAGACCGGATTGATCAATATGGTTAAAGCAAATCAGTTTGGGGGAGGTCCTCTTGAAGACCCGAACACTCATCTATCTACCTTCTTGGAGGTTGCAAATACCGTCAAGATGAAGGGAGTGTCGGAGGATGCTATTCGAATGAGGTTGTTCTCTTTTTCTTTAAGAGACAAGGCTAAAGCATGGTACAATACAATTCCTTTGGGAAGTTGTAATACATGGGAAGATCTTGAGCAAAGGCTCCTAAACAAGTATTTCCCTCCTTCAAAGACGCTCCAATTGAAAAGCCTTATCACTCAATTTAGGCAACTTCCGGATGAAAATTTTTATGAAGCATGGGAACGCTACAAAGAGATGCTCCGAAAGTGTCCTCAACACGATTTTTATGAGAATCAACAAGTGGCTTTCTTTTACCAAGGGTTGAATCAACAAAATCGGATGCATGTAGATGCCTCATCCGGAGGGTCTATATTTGGAGTAGATGCTATGAAAGCCATGGATATTTTTGAAGACATTGCGATGAATGCTTATCAATGGCCTTCCGAGCGAGTAATGGGAGGTTATGCCTTTGGAAAAGTAGCTCAAGTGGAAAGTGTGCATAAAGTGAAGAGCGATGTATTTCAAGGCCAAGGCATGAAAGAATTTAATGAAAGCATCAATGCTTTAACTAAGCAATTGAATTTGATCACTCAAGGAGTGAGTCAAGGGGGAAGCACAAGTGCTATTGTGAATGATGAGAGCCATGTTACGCAAAATGTAGAGGATGTTGCCTATTTAGATGGGAGAAATTACCAAGGAAATTTTCAACGTCAAGGGAATTTTCAAGGTAACTATCCTTCTAACCAATGTAATTATCAAGGAGGATATCAAGGGCAAGCTCGGGTGAGTAATTTCAATCAATCAAGTGGAGGTTATCAAGCACCAAGAAAGCATGAAAATTTCTCTTACTCTAATCCTCAAGCCGCCGTGTCATTTCCTCCGGGATTCGATCCAAGTGCCAAACCATCGAATGGAGAGGGTAAAGCATCGGTGGAAGAGACATTGCTAGCATTTATGAAAAAGATGGAGGCTAGAATGGAGGAAAATGAGAAGAAGTCCGACAATAGGATGAGAGCTTTTGAACATCAAATGGGACAAATTGCTTCCTCCGTTGGATCTCAACATCAACAAGGAAAGTTCCCCTCTACCACAGTAACTAATCCTAAGGAGCAATGTTTGTATGTTACCGTGTGCAACATGGAAAGTAAGGTGGAGAAAGAGTTGGTGGAAACAACAAACATTATTTCTAAGGTTGAAGAAGTATTTTGTGATGAAGTGGTGTCAAAAATTGAGGAGGAGATTATCATTGATGAAGAGTTGTCTTTGGATGAAGAGAAGATAATTGATGAATTCTTGTTTTTGTTGGATGAGGAAAGTAAGTGTGATGAAGAGATGATGTTGAAACAAGATCATGACATTTTTGAAGTTGATGCTTCATTAAAGGTGGAAGACCCCGGTAAATTCGTTCTTACTTGTAAAATTGGAAATGGGGAACACTTTAATGCTATATGTGATCTTGGTTCAAGCATTAATGTAATGCCTTTGGAAATTTTTGAAAAACTTGGCATTGGGAGGTTAAATGAAACGGATGTAGAAAATTGGAATAATGGATGGTTCAATGATGAAGCCCCATGGAGTTGTGGAGGATATGATAGTGCAAATAGAGGATTTTGTATTTCCGGTGGATTTTATGATAGTTGAGAAGCAAGCGGATCCTTTGATTCCATTAATTTTTGGAAGGCCGCTTTTGGCAACCGCAAAAGCAAAATTTGACATGGATAAGAAGGAACTCACACTCCGATCACATGAAAGAGAATTGGTGTTATCAAGCAAGAATTTAATAGGGCGAAATCTTCATTTGAAGCCACCCATTAAGCCTCCGAATATTCGAGATGAAGTGGTAAGTGCGATTTTAAAAGATGAAGAATTAACTAACTTTATGCTTGAAATTGCAGGAAATGTTTATTCAAAAAGAAATACGCTTGGGGGAGATCCACATGTTGATTTGAAGATTGATAAAGGGCCTCCGGAATTTAAGAATGTGAGGAAAAGAGGAAACGAAGTGAGCTCAAGTGTTAAAGGAGCACGAAGTGTGGATAAAAAGGTTGCTAAAGAGATGTTTAAAGTGAAGATGCGGCCCGATGGGGTCTTGGATTTTTCCGACTGTTAAGAGCTTACATTCGTCCGGCTTGAAGACGTTAAACTTAGCGCTCGATGGGAGGCAACCCATCACTATCTTTATTGCTTTGTTTTTGTTGTTTGTTTGTTTTGGCCTTGTAGGTTGATTGTGCTCATGGAGAAAAATGCATATTGAAGAAAAGAGAAATGCTTCATGGATTCAAGTTGACATGTTCCACCATTTGTTGCAAACTTAATTCGTGACTCTTGTCTCGAGTTAAGTTTGGGGGGTGATAGTGCGTGGTGGACATCGTTTGAGTCGTGTGGATGCGGTTACTTCTCAACAAGAAGATCATCAATGGAAACTACAAGGGTGAGTCTCACCACTTTTTGCAAACTTAAGTCTCAACTCTTGTTTCGATTTAAGTTTGGGGGGAGAGTGTGTGGTGTGACTCACCACTTGAGTATGATTCTTGTAAAATTGGACAAATTTTAAAATTTTTCTCATGAGTTTGGTTTGATTTTGGCATGATTGGTGGTGTTGAAGTGCATGATAGTCCATATTTATAATGAAATTGTTGAATTAATGGTGTTGTTGAGTGTTTGAGCATGAATGAGAGGTATTGGAAGCATGATGGAGCTGGGAGCTAACGCTTTCCTTACCAAAAGCCTATCGAGGGAGTACTCTACATCTTATCATTTTATTACTTGAAATGAATTGAGTTTGATTTGGAATGTTGTGACTAGCATGCTACTTCATTTGTTATGTTTATGGGAGGTTTACTTTCGTATATTAGGATTTCCTTTTCAATAAAGGTTGGGATGAATGTGTGCTTAATTTTCTTATGGATGATGGTATTTTATGTTTTTGCATGTTTTGTATTTTTATTGTGTCTTGTTTGTTGAGTCCTTATTTTTATGTTTGGTGTGTATTTTCATTTTTGTCTTGGGTTGTTTAGGGAGTCATTTTTGAACGTGAGTGATGATATGTTGTGGTGATAAGTGATGACAAATTATGATTAAGAATCTCTACACTTTCAAATTGTGACATGTTTTACTTAACTTGTTCAATTGTGAGATGAATGTGGTGTAATAAGTTCCTTAAGGTCCGAGCACAAGCTTGTGAGCATTTGAGCCTCAACCATGCATACATGGTATTTCTTCATGAGTGGATCGGTTGTGTTTGATAAGTTAGAACTTGCTCGAGGACTATAGGAACGAGCCCGATTAGTGGAGATTGGTGAAATGATCTAAGGCCATCCTTGTTATTATAGTCATTGCCATATATGTTCCCTACCATGAACATCATCCTTAGTTAACCATTTTGAGCCTATAAGCCTATTCCTTGTGAATTTAGCACATTACAAGCCTTAATTACCCATTCAAGCTTATATATACCTTTGTGTGGGTGATTGAGGAGATGGTAGCTAGAAAGGATTGATTGATTAGCAAAAGAAGAAAAAGGACATGGTAAACAAGCAAGAAAAAGGATGAAAAGAGCAAAACAAGAATGCACATGCAACCTCAAAGTAAGAAAGGAGCAAATCAACATCAAAATGCTCAAGTAAACAAAATTCAAAGATAGGAAGCATGCATCAAAAGAAGTTAAATCAAGGAAAGTTAATGAATAGTGCTTGAGATTGTAAAGATAAGAAAGGAAGAAAGAAAAGTGAAGAAGTTGAGGAAATTGGCCATCTCTTTGATTACTTACACTTGTTGAGTCACTCTTATCCATATACTTCTTACCCTACCAAAGAGCCTATCATTACATCCTAATTAAAGACCTTTTTGATCATTGATTGAAACTTTGGTGGTTTGTGAATATAGTCCGCGAGCAAGCTTATAGTGATTCGAGCCAATCGATTAATGAGTGTGATCTACCCTATTTCAAAAGAGTGTTGAGAGACATCAATATCCATTGTGAGGCTTGGACTTAAAAGGGGACTATACTACATTTTATTCTCTTTTGATTGAACTTGTTAATTTCCCATGTCATGATTTTAATGTTGTAGGATGACTTAGCATAGTTTGTAGTTATTATTGCTAACGATGTGTTATTGCTTATGTTCGTTTAGTCTTTTTCTAGGTGAAAATTTCTCCTTTTGGTTTGTCATTTTCGTTGCTCGGGGACGAGCAACACCTTAAGTTTGGGGGGTTGATTAGAGTTATTTTCACCTATATTTTAGTGTCTTTTTATATGTGTTCTCGTATTATTTTATCCGTATTTTATGTGTTATTTGGTTGTGTTTTGTGTTTTTATTGAAATGTGTGTGAATGAGCTTTAACTTAAGATTTTCACTTTTTATTTGATGCTAAACATGATAAGGAAGATGTAGGAAAAAACGGATCTCAATTCGGAGTTGAAACGAGGAAGAACGAGCCGAAATAGTGAAAGAGGAGAAGAAGCTGCACAACACGGCCGGCCGAGTGCAGGAACACGGGTCGTGTCTTGAACACACCTCGAGTTCCGCACACGGGCCTGTGCATGAGGCCGTGTGATGTCGCCAGAAACACCAACTCGGCCACCCCTGTGGCCGAGCGCAGAGCACGGGTCGAGCGCAGAACACGGGCCGTGTACCGCGCACGGCCCTGTCCTAGAAGCCGTGTGCGGACACCAGATTACACAACACGGCCACCCCTGTGGCCGTGTGCAGAGCTCGAGCCGTGTAGGTGTAATTCCTGCTAAAAAATCAGAATCTTCTAGAAGGCCCACATGGGGTATAAATAGACCCCATTTCAACATTTTTCAGGGGAGATCCGAAATCCTATCATCTACACACACATCACACACCTTTCCTCCCATTTTCCACCACCATCTAGATCCACCTTCATCCACTTTGATCCATCTTCATCCATTCCATCAATTCTCCACCAAATCTTCATCTCTTCCATTGGGTGTGAGAGATCTCAAGATTTCAAGAGCTAGAGTGGGAGATCCATGAGTGTTGAAGATTTCCTACAAGAAATTGTTGGGGAAGATTTACATCTCTTTTGAATCTCTTTTGGATTTAGAACTATGGATTTGTGTAATAGATCATTTATGTGTTTTGTTACCCTAATCATGTTAGGCTAATCCCTCTAGTGGGATTAGGAATATGAAGAGCATATTAGATTTATATTATCATGTGGATTAAATTGGTTTTTCATTTAATTGATGTTGATTTCTATTCATGGGATTTAATTGCTTTGATATTGTGATAGCATGGTTTGTTATTCATGAATGTTTATTGATTTAATGGATTGTTGATCAATGGATTATTTGTGGTAATTAAGTGCTATTATGATGTTCATGTGTGTATTGCTTGGAGTGAGACGGAAACGACCCTCTATAGTATTAGGAAGGCATGGATAGACATTGAGTTTGGGTTTGACCGAAAGGATATTTGAATTCAATGAGGGGAACCAATCCATTCGTTGGCCTTAGTACACAAAAAGGGAGAGTTTAATCTAACTAGTACCTAGATGGAAGGGGTTAATGTTGGGCTTTGATCTTAAGTGCTTTTTGGAGTCTAAAATGGATCAACAACATTTGTAACCCGAAAGGGAGCTTAGGATACAATCGTGATTACCCTTAGTCTACATCAATTGAGTTGAATTCCGTTTGCATGATAATATGAATCGAGTGTGCTTGGATGTTTCTAATCCCATGTTTTTCCATACTTGAACTTTAGCACCCATTTTCTTTACTTGTCATTGTTCTTATTTGCTATCCTTATTTACTTGTTACTTGTTTTAGTTGTTAATCAATCTCAAAACCCCCGATCATCTTTACAACAACAACGATGAACATGAGCTCACGTATTTTGCTAGTACGAATATAACTCCTTATTGGATTGATAATTTTTCTTGGAATATACTACTACAACGATCGAGTATTCTTGCTCGTGAGTGCTATAAAAATAGGCAAACAAATAGTTAACTATATCATTATCACTTTTTATCAATTGACAATTACTTATTTTAATTGAAATATTATCAGTTTTTATCTATTTTATGAAAGTTATTTCGTGAGACGTTCTCTTACAAATCTTTATCAATCTGCAAAAATTTGCTCCCTCCGTCCCACCCAAAGGGTAGTTTTTACTTTTTGCATGTGGATTAAGGAGTATTATTATTTAATGTGTAGTGAGTAGTTGTATTAGTGAGTATATGGGCCCCCTATTTTAATTGTATTAGTGGGTGTGTGTGGGTCTCATGTGTATAAAAAATGAAAGTGGACTCTTTAGGTAGGACGCCCAAAATGGAAAAAATTGTCTCTTTGAGTGGGATGGGGGAGTATATGAGAACTATGAATACAAAAATTACTATTAAATAGTGATATTTGATCGATAAAAGTAATTGAATTATTTTATGAATGACTCATGAAATTAATAAAAAGTGATAATATTTTTAATATTAAAAAATGGATAACAAACCAAAAAAAAAATGAAATCACCTCAAGTGAGATGATGCCACACCAATTCTTAATTTTCAAACATTAACTATAAAATTTGAACATAATTATTCAATATGTAAGATAAGAGAATATTGTGGTGTGTATTATAAATGGACCTTTCACCTGTTCATACATTGGGCCTACCGACCCAATGTTCCTTTGAGAATTCATAAACTTCCCAGCCAAAAGCAAAGAAGCTCTGCCTGACTAAGCCAAGTAGACCACTTGATCCAGTTGTCTTCGATACGCAGAATCTGCTACAAGATACACGCGTAGAGGGCATCCTATATTACATCCTAAAAATAGTCATATGAGGCTAAAACACATTTAATGCTCACACTGTACACGATAATCTATCAACTTGCCCAAATACGGGTGACGTCAGATTATCCAGTATAAAATGGGAAACCCATGGCAGTAAAGATCATCCTTCCACCCCTTCAAAAAAAAAGCTCGAAAAAGCATGAGGGGCAATCCTCTCTCCTTTATGATCATTTTACAAGTATTAATCCTCCAACTAACTACATTATCCAACAATTAGGGAAGGATTAAAAAATCCCACGAGCGACATTTGGCACCGTTTGTGAGAATCGACACGCAGCCGCCTGCTTTGCCTAAAGCCGCCGACGACCAGAACCTTTAAGTCCGTCCCTACCCTATCGTGCACTTGATGATGGATGAGCGAGATGAAGCCACTCCTAGTAGGGCCGATGCAGCCACCAGCCGGTACCGCCAGGAGGACCCCAATCTCCCCCGGACCGTGGAAAATGAAGTTCCGCCACGTGATGCGGACCTAGAAGAAGACGATCCATAGGCCGACTTCCGATAAAAATACTTTGATCTTCTCAAACAGATGAAGAGAAAGCGAGCGACGACTGCCAGTCAAAGACTCAACTTTAGTCTCGAAAAAAACTCGGCCGAACAGACGAACGAATGGCGACATGAACAAACTCTCCCTGGAAGTCGGTACACAAACGAATGATGCAAAAGGGTGCATCCAAGGAGCCAAGAAAGACCCAAAAGGTGGTAGACGAAGGACGTAAACGAAGGAGGATGGCGTCTCGGGCCAACACGGTCGCCAGCCGTTCCCCCGTACACACAATTGGTCGCGTGAGCGCAAAAGATCGATTGGAATCAGATCCTGCGAGGACCCGATGCGAGCAAGTAGGGGAAAGCACAGGGGACGATCCCGTCGCTCGACTCAAATGGCAGCACGATGAGAAAATAAATGTGTTAAGGAGATGACTTGAGCAAGTGGAAAGAAGAAACGACACCAGGTTTCACAGTGTTCTTGACCCGGAATCTGGAAGAACTCCGTTCATCAACCGGGTGATCATGGCAGCAACTATGAAGAAGATATGAATCCCCCAAATCCCCCAATATGCCGGCGAGTCTAGCCCTATCTCGCATCTCAATAAATATGTTGGGTGGATGTTGGTGCAAGGATGCTCGGAAGAGGATCGGTGTAAGATGTTCCCCTTAACTCTGGGTGACAAAGCGCACTCGTGGTTCGAATCGCTCCCTGCGAACTCCATCGATTCGTGGGCGCAACTTGGCACCGCCTTTTTATCCCACTTCGCATATTTGGGGCAAGAAAAGGAGCCAAAACAGAAATTAGCTTGCTTACGGCAAGGTCCGAAGGAGTCTTTGAAGGACTTCATGAAGAGATTCAACAAACAGCGCACTAATTCGGAGGAAGTATCAGACGAAACATCGACTATCTTGGCAATCGCCGCCTTACTCCTCGGGTCTCCCATGTGGACCAGTTGTCAATAGAAACTACCATGCAGCTACGCCGCTTTTATGGCCGTGGCCCAAGCATTCATCCACAGCGAAGAAATCCTCGAAGAATACAAGAAGACTAGAGTCGACCCTAAGGAGAGCGACAAGAAGAGGAGAAAAGACGAGAAGGATTATAAGGCTCCTTCTTCTTTTAAACCATTTCCGGACAATGATCAAATCCAAGAGATGAGTGAGTTACTCGAACTCACACCCGAAGAAATATTCGACAAAATACAAGACACCAACCTGTTAAGCCCTCCGCCTAGGATGCGTGCAGATCCAGCCAAGCTAAATAAAAAGAAATTTTATAAGTATCACAAATCCATTGGCCACGACATCAACAAATGCCAAGATCTATTGGCCGAGCTCATCAGGCTATTCGAGGATGGAAAATTGGCCCGACTGGTGGCTGGCCCAAAATGGAAGAGAGAGCAGCCCCACACCATGGCCGAACGGCCTATTGTGCCGGCCCAACCATAATGCCAAAAGATGTTGGAAGACCGTCTTCCTACACCGTCCAGGGAGGTGTATATGCTGAACGAGGGATATGTAGGGACTTTCTAGGCCTTAACCACCATATCGCGGAGAAAGCGAAAAGCCGAGTTGAGGGAACTCGACATATATCAACATGTGTTTGTCACAAGTCCACGACCGCTGTTACACGAAGCTGATATCTTCTTCTACGAAGAAGACCTCACTGAAATACGAACTCCTCACAATGATCCCTTAGTGATTTCAGCCATCGTATCAGGAGTAAGAGTGCATCGATGTTTGGTAGACACAGGCGCGTACACGAACATCATGTTCAAGAAAGCGTTCGAGGCCATAGGAGGACCCTCTCATCATAAGACATTCCCCTGCAGTGATGAGATCCGAGGTTTCGAAAATGCCATCACTGTACCCTTGATGAAAACCGACCTGTCAGTCCAACTGATAGATGAGAAACAGGTGGTAAAAGTTCAACACTCCTTTGAATTTAAGGTAGTAAATCTTCCATCACCTTACAACTGCATCCTAGGATGGACATTCATTCATCAATTCAACTATGTCCCTTCTACGCTTCATCAATGCATAAAGTTTGTAACCACTGACGGCTGAGTCGGTGTAGTTAGAGGGAGCCAGAGAAAAGCTAGAGAGTGCTCGTTCATCGAAAAATGAGACATACTCAATTATCATGACCCAAGTTTCCAGTTAATGATGATGGAACAACAAAATCACGAAGAAGAAGCAAATCGTGAGGAGGATTCGTCCCCAGAAGACTCGACGGTAGGGAGACGTCGAAAGCTCAGACCCTTTGATGACCCGGAAGTCGATCTTCCTCCAATAACTGACGAGGACCCGAGGGCGGACAGAAAATGGAAAATGAGAGAACTGGCTGAAGAAATTGAAGCAATTAGGGTAGAGCCGAGCAGTCCAGAGTTGGAGTTGTATATTGGATCACAACTAAAGGAGCCCCATCGGATGGCTCTAGTTGAATTCCTAAAGTCCAATTTAGACGTGTTTGCCTGGACACCCAGCGACATCCAGGGCATAGATCCAAAACACGCGTGCCACCGACTTAATACTAACCCATGCTACCGTCCGGTAGAGCAAAAGAAGAGAAAGTACAACCCTGAAAAATATGAAATCATTGAAGCGGAAGCTAGAAAATTGTTGGCCAACAATCTGGTAAGAGAGGCGCTATTCCCCGATTGGGTAGCTAACCCAGTTCTGGTACAAAAGGCGAACAAATCGTGGAGATTATGAATCGACTTCATGGATCTCAATAAGGCGTGCTCAAAAGATAGTTTTCCACTGCCGCATGTTGATCAGATGGTAGATATCATGGCTGGCCATGAAGTGATAAGTTTCATGGATGCATATTCGGGATACCACCAGATCCCTATGCACCCAGACGACGTGGAAAAAATAGTTTTCTATAACAAAAGAAACCTATTGTGCTGGATGATGATGCCATTCGGGTTAAAAAATACGGGCGCCACGTACCAAAGATTGGTAAATAAGATGTTCCGTGAGGAGCTGGGCAAAACCATGAAAGTATATGTGGACGACATGCTGGTTAAGAGTGTAGACATAAGTGATCACAAGCGCCACTTGAGGAAAACATTCGACATCTTTCGGCAATATAAGATGAAACTGAATCATAAAAAATGCACGTTCGGAGTGTCTGCCGGGAAATTCCTAGGATACATGGTGAGTAAGAGTAGAATAGAAGCGAACCCGGATAAAGTGAAGGCTATATAAGACATGGAGACTACCAAGCACTCAAAGGGAGTACAAAGGTTGGCAGAAAGAATCGCGTCTCTTAGTTGGTTCTTACCTAGAGTGTCCGACAAATGCAAACCCCTGATGGATGTAATCAAAAAAGAAAAGTTCGAATGGACGCCGGCGGCACAAAGGGCCTTCGAAGAGCTGAAGGACACGTTGGTTAACACACAAACCTTATCCAAACCACTACTGGATGAGCCTCTTAAATTATACTTAGCCGCTTCTGAGTCGACGTTGAGCGCGGTATTGGTCTGAACTGAGAAGGTACAACAAGAGTCGATATACTATGTGACCCAGATGCTTCATGATGCTGAGCTCAGATACCCCACGGTCGAGAAACTCGCCTATGTCTTGGTCATGAGCACGCGAAAGTTGAGATCATACTTCCTAGGACATCCCATCGAGGTGGTGACGTCTTTTCCCTTAAGCAAGTACTCTCAAAATTGGATATAGCGGGGAGACTGATGAGATGGGCCGTAGAACTAAGCCAGTTCGACATCAAATACATGCCCCGATTAGCAATCAAGGCGCAAGCTTTATCCAAGTTCATTACTGAACTTACTATCCCCAATTTGCCTGGAGAGGTAACCGATCGACCTTGGCAGATGTCGGTAGATGGGTCATCCACTACTTACGCCGCCGGAGCTGGTGTAGTACTTATCAGCCCTATCGGAGAAACGTTTTGTTCAGCCATTAGGTTTGGATTCCCAGCGACTAACAACGAAGCTGAATATGAAGCCCTGCTATCAGGAATGAGGATGGCGTTGACAATTGGGGTAAAAAAAGTGATGATCTACAACGACTCGGAATTAATGGTTAATCAAATCAAAAGAGATTACGAGGCTAAAGATCAGCAGTTAATCGGGTTACCGCAAACTAGTAGCGGACATGATCCAAAAATTCAATCATGTCTACAACATGCGGGTCCCCAAACTGCGAAACACGCAGACGGACGCGTTGGCTCAGTTGACAACTTCAGAAAATGCCGAGCAATTGGGAAGCATTAGCATCATGAGACAAGAGACTCCGAGTGATCGGATGATTTGGCAAGTTGACAAAGAAGAAACGTGGATGATCCCTATAAAAGCCTTCCTAGAAGAAGGAGAATGACATCCATTCTCATGGAGCAATACTAGCAGACCAATCAAGTTCGCCCAAGCTGAAAGAATTATCTGCATTGGGGCCAAACCCCAATTAATCAATATTCGCCCGATAACGTGGGCCAAAGACAACCTGATGCCGGCAGCAAATATACCCGTATTAAAGGCAGCGTGATCAGGCTCACCACTCCAGGGACATTCGCGTAGCCCAGACGTGCCAAATTCAACCCAGGATAACTATATAGAGCGAAGACCCCGTCCACATCCTCATCCCATATACTGGTGGGATAACCCCCCCACAGAGTAGAATCAGTCACTGCGCGGCCCCGACTAGAGGGACGGCTTGTGCTATTAGGGCCGGCAGAATCTTCCAAGTTAACGAAAGATGGAGAGGCTCGGCTTTCTGTCTTAGGAACCATTTGCCGCGGTGATGAACCCTCCCCTTGAAGAATAGGCTCCTAAGGAATCTCGTAATGTGGGGATGGAGGAACAGAACGACAACCACTCCGCGTCACGGGAGTGATGGAAGGAGTCCTAGCATTACTAGCTTCATCCTCCTCCTCGGAACTGAGAAATTCTTGGGAGGACCGCGAATCCACCGCCATAAGGGGAGGAAGAAGAACAACAAAAAGCAGAAAGAGAAATACAAATAATGCAAAAGACGAAGAAATTGCCATTCTTGGGAAAACAAGTTCAATTGAAAGAAGAAGCTTGCTCTGGGAAGTTTAAGTGTAGGTTTAGATTTCAACATGGCCACTCCCTTTTTATAGGGAGAAGCGGAGGCAAAGAAAAGTGGGGGCCCCAAAAATGCCCCACTCTCCGTCCCACTCCTTAGAATTCGAAGAGCCCACTTGCAAAGAAAATTGTGGGGCGTCCGATCAGGACACGTGGACAAAATCAAGGATGGAAGATCGTGGGATAGGATGTTGATGTGACAGTTCGAAAGGAAAACTGGCAGCGAGGATATGAGGGATCCACCGCATTAAATGCTAATAAATGCATGTCAGACCCACCATTAAAAACAATCATTGTTATTAAAGAACAAAATTACAAGACAGACGAAAAGCAACAGAAAGAGAGTACGAGTTACAATTCCACCCTAAAAAGCTAAGTCTCGCCAGGTGGAGGAGAAACAGATTGAGTAGGGGCCACGGTGGAAGTCAACGCCATAGAAGGTTGGGACGCCACCCGATTGGGAAAAGCAAGGACGCGGAAAAAGTCTGACACGAGCCCCAACGGAGCCAAGTTCATCTTCTCCGACTCACAATCTATGCCAGCTGGCAGCCCTGAAGCTGCTATACGGGCATGCAATATTTGGCAAAAATTTTCTGTGAGAATAGTGGCATCGATTCCGTTGGCCAATCGCGCCGAGTGAGCCAAGACTTTAGCAAAACCGATTATTCCGGCGACTTCTTTCTCGGAATTAATTAAGAAAGAGAAGTCCGCCTCGTATTTGTTGGACAAGGCGGCCACCTCCATTCCCTTGACCTTCAGACCTTCTTGGGCATCGGCCAACCGCCCCTTCGCATCATCCAACTCTTGAACGAGTCGATTCTTTCCTTCCTCCGACTCCCTTAAAGCCTCCTCGACCGCCCTCGATGACGCCTCACTTGAAAGGAGCTTTCCTTCGACTAGCTTTAGCTCATCCTGAAGGGCTTTCAAAGCATCCTCTGAAGCCTAGCACTGGCGGTCTGCCTCCTCCTTGATCGTTGTTATTTCTTCCGAGTACTTCTGCTCCCTTTTTTCCATCTCTTCCTTTAGGTGAGCTAGTTCCACCTCCTTCTGACGGTTAACGACAGCAACCTGAGCCGCCTCCTGACTCTGGCGAGCTAAAAAAAAAGATGCCTGACTGGAATAACTCAAGGCTCTCGCATGATACCAGTCGCCGCGTGGATGAGGTCATCCGAATTCATAGCCCCTATTATGTCACTCTCCTCCTGAGTGAAGCTGGTTGGGATAAACTCCATCGCCCTCAACATCTACGCCGAAAGAGTTGGCTGACTGGGGTTATACGGGTTCGACCCATATAAGCTGCGGAGTACAGGGGGCAGAGGACGAACTTCTGAAGTAGAAGCACCAACCTTAAAACCAAGATAAGGGATTTCGGTTGAAGGCGCCCCTAAAGTAGCTCCGCCGGAGAAGAGGCCATAGCTGTCCACCCTAACCCTCTTGCTAGGAGGCTCGGAAGGCCTACTGACGGGCACCGAACGGTCGTCCATTACCATCCCGCTGGAACCAGAAGGACGCCGTTGCACCATACGGACGACTGGAGAAGAACAACCAGAATCGTAAAGCATGAAGTCCTCCCCGCGTCCTTCATCCAAAACGACTACCACGTCATCGAAACCCTCTTGAACCCTAGCACCAGTCGACTCATCACCTGCACTAGCATCATCTCTCTCCAAATCCCTTGCTCCTCGTACAGGTGTGGTAGCGTCTCCTCGAAAATCTCAAGGACTCGTCTCCACAAGAGAAGATTCGTCCACCTCTATTACGTTAGTCGAAGTGTCGGGCCTCGAGACCCCTTGATCATGGGAGATGGACGACCTTGCCGGGATCAGTGCCACCCCAACTGGGACATCCGGATCGGCGAGGGAAGCAGCCGGGGCTCCGAATGAGTGATAGCGTGAGCTGCCACGGTCACCAATGACAAGAGAGTCGGCACCCTCGGGTCCACCATTAGCCCATACTCCTTTAAAAGCTTGTCAGTAATGATGTCGGTGCTCCTCTCTTGGGCGCTCATTTTACTTATGACGCCCACCAACTCCAAGAATTCTTTGGAAGGAGGAGGGCCGGGACGAGTATTCCTATCTGGAAGATAAGGCGAGAGACATCGTGAGTATACCACTCGTATAAATAAAGAAAGAAAGAAAGAAAGAAAGAAAGAAATAAAGAAAGAAAGAAAGAGGAAAAAAGGTGTACCTTCACGGGAATGAATCAATTGAAAGATGAAAGGTACCCGGATGTGAGACGGCTTTCACACGCCCGAAACCCAGCACCACCACTCCTTCCAATTCTTGATGGAGGTGGACTTCCCTGAAAGAGTCAATTCTCGAGAAGGGTTGACTCGGTAGAATCCCTTATGCACATTCTCTTCTGAAGGACGGCATAAGTAATCGATTTCCTTGGGAGATAAGTGCTGATACTCTTTCTTGCAGAACAGGAGTATGAACCCAATAATCGTAGCCCAGGCATTCGGAGAAAGTTGATGAGGCGCCAAATTTCAATAGTTAAGAAGTTCCGCCAAACAAGTGTGAAGGGGCAAGCAAAACCCTAACTTTAACATATGAACGTTCACCGCCACTCGCCCTGGGGCAGTTTGCTTGCCTTGTCATTCTCGGCCGGCAGGATAAAGTCCACTCCTGGCGTCGTATATCTCGAACACAACTCCTCAAACTGGGCATGAGGAATAGTGTTATCATGAAGATGGGCCCACATCCTATTGTGAGCTCCATCGTGAGACGAAATTCATGCTCGAATGTTTTTTGGATCTGGCACGTCCTCCATCGTAGCAAACGAAGAAGGCAACGAGCGAGTGGCTGGTGGTAGCCTTCAGCGATAAGAAGAGACCTCTGTCTCTTCCTGCAAATCTTGGAAGGCCCTCTCCAGAGACTCCGACACCGCCGCACCACCGCTCGTCGCACGTCGAGGGCCCGACTGACTAGTTGGCTGACCACCAGGCACAATCGATAAATGGAAGAAAAGTCAGAGGAATAAACAGGGGAGAAAGATGAAATTATGACAGGAGAAGAAGCCCCTCTTTTAAATCATAAGTCCCTGATCGACGTGACCTATTTTCAGAGGGTATCATTAATGCGGAGCCTGACGAACGCAACTCAGATGACGAAAAGGTGCGTTGAGAATACCCCGAAAAATCTTAAACGTCGCTTTATGATCTTTAAGGCATCGCTTCAGATCCAAAATTTGAAAATCGAGACACGCGCGTGCTTCAAGAAGGTTCCGCCTCCACTTAACATGCACCAGTGGTGACGAAACCTGGGGGCTAATGTGGTGTGTATTATAAATGGGTCTTTCACCTGTTCATACATTGTGCCCACCGGCCCAATGTTCCTTTGAGAATTCATAAACCTCCCAGCCAAAAGCAAAGAAGCTCCGCCTGACTAAGCCAAGTGGGTCACTTGATCCAGTTGTCTTCGATACGCAGAATCTGCTACAAGATACACGCGTAGAGGGCATCCTAGATTACATCCTAAAAATAGTCACATGAGGCTAAAACGCATTTAATGCTCACACTGTACATGATAATCTATCAACTTGCCCAGATACGAGTGACGTCAGATTATCCAGTATAAAATGGAAAACTCATGGCAGTAAAGATCATCCTTTCACCCCTCCAAAAAAATGCTCGAAAAAGCATGAGGGGCAATCCTCTCTCCTTTATGATCGCTTTACGAGTATTAATCCTCCGGCTAACTACATTATCCAACCATTAGGGAAGGACTAGAAAATCCCACGAGCAACAAATACTATATTAGAGTTTTATCTTTGAAAGAGAGTAGTTACTACCAAATGGTAACACAATTAAAAATAGGGAGAATATTAAGAAAGAAGAGTGAGCACGCATTAGACAGAATAACGTGATTAATTGTTTATTAAGTTATTATTAACTTTTATTAATTGTGTTGTATACTTGTGTGCACGCAACAGTACACAGTGGAATAAGACAACTTCCTTTTTTAAAAATTAATTAATTATTAAATGACAAGCATTTATGTATATATCTTTCGGAATAAATTTCATGACTTGGATAATAAGTGATTATATTTTAACCAAAAAAAATATTTTGTTAATAAAAAATAATAATGATGCAATAAATTATGGGAAAAATTATTTGTAGGTATATACTTTGTACCTATAATTACTATGAGATACATTGATTTAAAATAATTACTCTCACATACAAAATAATAAAGTAAAATGCCAAATATAACCCTAAACCCATACACTTTTAAATTATAACCTCTAAACCCTCACCCACCGCCGGAAAACTGTCGGACCGCCACCGCCGCCGCCGGAGCTATGCCCGACCATCGCCGGACTACCACACTTTTTTGCTGCACACATTTTTTTTACTGCACACACTTTCGCTGCACACAAACATTTATGTGCAGCACATTGCAAGGGTAATATTGGAATATCACTTTATATTTTTGTAGTTAGTAGTAATATTTTTGTATGCTTGTATCTCATAATAATTAAAGATTTTTTAGTGTACCTAGTAGTAATCTCCCTAAATTATGTATAAAAAATTTGTAGTATAAATAAAAATCAAACGCAATGTCCACGGATGTAGGGATATTAGTACGAATAATTTGGAATTGAAATATAACCATTGCCTCAGAGCAGATGTTGCATACCGTACAATCGTACTGAAGATATAGAGTATTATTGTATATTGTATTGAAATTATCGATATTAAAAAAATTATGTAGATACTATATCGAAAATTTGGATATATCAAAATTCGGTAAATAACAAGTCTATACTGTTTCATATTGAAATACAATTTCTATTAGAATTTACGAATTCATACCGAAATTTCAAAATATTGATTTTATACTGAAAGTTTGGTATGCTGGTTTATATAGTTCCATATCGAAATTATTTTATTATATTAGTACAACATAATTCAATCAAATAATGTATATTAAATATAAAATTTTTTTTTGTATTGATATTTTGGTACATTATATATCAGGATATCTAAATACCAATCTTTTTAAAATAACATACCAATACCTTACCGAAAAATTTGGCAAAGCAGCATGCCACACTGAAAATTCAGATGTATTCATTTTTTCAATATTTTTGAGTATTTTTTTATTCGATAATTCTGTATTATCCACCCCATTTGCCCATAGGGATTATATTAAAAAATAATAATAATCATCTTTCTTAATGGTCATCCACAATATAACATAGAAAATTTTATTTCAAAACTGTATAGGGAATACTCTTTAAAAATATCGCATATTACTCTATTTAGAAAAGTAATACTATGTCAAACAAAAGAATAAAAGAACATTTGATTCACATTAAATTAATATTACATAATATAAGCCTTAAAAAATATAAAAGAGAATTTAGCACACTAATTGCATTAATATGAGCTTATTAAATGTTTAAGTACATTATAAAATGTAAGGAGATCAGTACAATGCAACGTAATGGAGAGAATGCACTAATGGAGAGGTGAGTTATAATACTTTTTGAATTTAATAAACAAAAAAAAATTTAAACTTTGTCAATAATGTTTAGTACAAACTATATTAACCTATATATTAACTGTAAATCAAACACTTTTAAGTGTATAAATCATTATACAGAAGAATAACTCCCTTTTAAGATTTCAATTAAGAGTAACTCTCCTTGCACAACAAAAATAGCAAAAAATAGAGTGCAGTGTCATTTTTGTGCCTTCTTTTGAATTATTTTCTTATTAAAATATTTATGTCTTAACAATAAAAAATGTTTAATAGGGAGACTAAACTTTTTCAATAAATAAAATTTAGGAATGTAACCCTCAAGTTCAATTTGATATGAAATCAAAGCTAGAAGGAAAGAAAAAAAAATCAACAAAAATGAGTCCATGCATGTTTTTTTTTTAACTATTGTATTTCGCAAATATTATATACCCTTCGTCCGCTTTAAAGAGTTTCATTTGACTTTTGCATGTGGATTAATGAGTACTTCCTCCGTCCCCCGTTATATTTCACACTTTCCTTTTTAATTCGTCCCTCAAAACATTTCACACTTTACTTTTACTATAAATAGTAAAAGATACATTATAATAATACTCACTTTTTACACATTTTTCAACATAATACTAATTTTTTTCACACATTTCAACAACTTTATACACTTGTTTCATTAATTTAACTAAAATACGTTTTCTCTTTCTTACTTTATACATTAAAAAATAAAATTGTCTTAAACACCGCGCACAAAAGACGGAGGGAGTATTATTATTTGATGTGTAATGAATAATTGTACTAGTAGATGTATGATCCTCATATTTTAATTGTATTACTGGAATTGAGTTTCATGTATGTAAAAAAAATAATGATACCCACAAACATCCAAAACTAAAAAATGTCTTTTTAAAGCGGACGTAAAAAGTATACATGGAGTATATATTTGTTTATTTATCTAAGTATTGTAGCTTTAAGGCCTATTCTGAAACAAGAATATGATAAATAAGAAAAATGAAATCTCCGGATCGATCGCTATACTTATATCGCATCACACAATGACACAAGTCACTCAATTCTCAAGGTCATTTCAAATTTTTTAATTAGTTATCACTTTTTAATAAAGATACTATACTTTTTATTAAAAATATTATTATTTTTAATTTACATTACAAATTATGCAAAAATCATTCTCCATCAATCAATCTTTATCAATCAAGTAATACTTTTTATAGTAATATTATCTCTTTTTATATATCTTACAAAATAATTTTCATAACATGATCTCACACAGTTTTAACACATACGATGAATATTGAAAAACGTTATGTAGTTTCGCGTTAATGCTTCTTATTTTCGGATTGTAATTGCGAGTGAACTCGCGTGTTTTATCCCATGCATTATTCATTTACGTGTGTTGTTTTAATTTAAATTTAATTGCATAACTACAAAATTTTATCTATTTGATTATTAATTCAAGGGTAAAATAGAAAGATTTAGAGTAAATTTAAAATACCAATATTACTAGATGCTAAAACCTCGGGGACACTGTGTCCTCAAATACCCTTTAATATTAATGGTATACCTTTTAATATAAAGATGTGTACTCCCTCCGTCCCATCCTAATGGTTACATATTTCCATTTTGGGCGTCCCATCCTAATGATTACATTTTCCTTTTTAGCATATGAGACCTACACAAATTAATTACTTCTCTCTCCATGGCTCACACATCCCACTAATACACTTACCCACTTTACATTAAATTATTATTTCTCTCACCTCAATACACATTAAAATGTTATATTCATTAATCCCCGTGCAAAAAGCAAACGTAACCATAAGGACGGGACGAAAGGAGTATCTTTTATTTCCTGAAAAAAATAATGAAAATGTATACACTTTAAAACAAAATATTATACCCTTATTAATTAAAGTATATATATATATATAATATTATATCCTTACACACCTGTAAAATGAGAGACCAACTCATTACTAATGTGAATTTTTACTGTTTGAGATCACTTAAACATTGACAATTAAGGAATCTATCTTTAATCAGCTGGAGTTAGTACATTAATTAAGTATAATTTGTTTATAATGATCATATTCAATATCTTCAGGTTTTAACACAAAATTATTTAATTTTTTAGATTAAAAGGTAAAATAGAAAATTTTAAAGTAAAATTTCAATACCAATAATAATAAATATGTCATTATTATTTTATTTATTTTTTATGATGAAGGGGAGTGTGATATAAGCAAATTTATGGTTGTAGATGGCGAAACAGGAAGAAAACAGGCATGTGAAATGCATCAATTGCCAACCCACAAAAGAACCTACAAGATTATATATACTTATATATAATACATATAATAGTATAAAATAATAAAATTTGAAACAAAAGAGAGAGAGTAGGGTGGGGTTGGAAAAAGAGGGTCTTTTATTTATTTTTTTTTAAGAAAAATATTTAAGAGAAAGAGGAAAAGGAGGTGAATTTCAGAATTAAAAAGAAAAAAGAAAAAGCAAAAGTGGAAGCAGATGGGGTCACTTCACAACTAGAAGACACCAAAGCTCAGACAATGCAATGCTTTTCTCCTCCCATTTTATTACAACAATTTGGGATTATCCCATTTCACAATTTGTCAATTAATTAAATAAATATGCAACTTATATAATAATTAAAATTCGGATAACTTGTATTTTCTCCAAGAGAAAGTCTATTTGTGAGATGTGATTTATTTGTACAATTTGGGATTATCCCATTTCACAATTTGTCAATTAATTAAATAAATATGCAACTTTTATAATTTAAAATGTGGATAACTTGTATTTTCTCCAAGAGAAAGCCTATTTGTGAGTTGTGATTACATGTCAAACATGTTTAAATATAATTACTATATAAATGAAATATATTTATTGATTACTATTAAATTATATAATAAATAATACATTAAAATATGCTTTGTTATAATATATTATAGTCCATATAATTCACTACATATACTTTAACCATTAATAAATATATACTTTATTTATATATAATAAACATATGTAATAATAATAGATAGATTTGTCTTCCATATATCCGTTTCACAAGAGAGCCTTCCTTCATTTAATAAGTACCATGTTTTGTCCAACATGAATTTTTTTTTTAATGCAACTTCAACTGAGAATTAGAAACAGGAGTCCTCAAAGTTAACCACATAATTATCATTTATCAAAATTTTTGTACACAAAAGAAATTAATCAAGTATACTGTGATGATCAAAAAATAAAGAGAGATTAGAGTAGCATGAAATGCAGATATAAAATAAAATCATTAAAGCAGAAGAGCATCAACATTCCTTTTGCCCTCAGGACCTTTTGTGTACCATGATTTCACATAATCTCCGTACATCACTGGCCGATATTTAGGTGGTGCAAAGGCCGGGCTCACTGTCTTCGCCTTTGCAGGATCATGGAACGTGGCGACAGAGAGCCGTGCTCTTTTGGCATTTGTTATAGCTCGATGAGGAGCACTCTTGTATTGTCCATTTGTTATGATCTGAAAGTAGACAACTAGGTGAAGCAAATTGTCTTTCCAAATCAAAGGAATAATGCAAGCATTATGTGACTGTAAACAAGTGTCTCTCCAAGATTTAAGTACATTTGAGTATTGAATATGAGTATACTAAAAAAATGGGCTAATGTAGAAAAAGACTATATATTTGGTTCCATGGAGTTCAATATTCACACAAAAAGATGTACCATATTGATCAGGTCTAAGAAACGGAAAAGATAACGAAGCATCCACATTTGCATCAGGAAATACAGAACTATGGTGATGGAAACTTGAAGCACAAGATGCAGGGGGCTTTCAACAGTTTCCAGCACATAGTGGGTTATTATATAACTAGGCAAAAGCTCATGCGTCCCCGGGGACACACCGTGCCCCCATGGGAACACAACCCTCCCCCTCCCAATTCTATTTAAACCTATGTATTGCTAGGGGTTTAAATTGCAAATGGGCACGGTGTCCCCGGGGGCACAAGAGCCTCGCTCATATAACTATATAAGATACTAAGCTAGGGTTTATATTTTAATCACTAGCAACTTTTATTCGCTGATTCAACTTCAATTACAATCTACTTATCTGCATCATATGAGATTATACTGCATAATAACTATGAAACATTCATAATGAACATGATGGAAGCATCTTAAAATAATCAGTAGGTAGGAAATTGGTATATACCTCAGTTTGGTCTGCCAAAAGAACTAATACAGCATCGCTCAGTGGATTTACAAATATCCACTTTCCATCCTTCAAGACCTCAAGGCCCCCCACATCATCTTGGATGAGCAGCGTGATAGCACCCATATCCGAATGTGATTGCAGACCTAGAGTGAGCTCCGGCTGAGGGCAAGGAGGGTAATAGCTCATGGTGATGTTCTGACAGAATTCACCAACACTATCTTTGATGCATGTAGATGGCAATCCTAGGCTTTCGGACATCCACCTCAGTAACTTCTCAGCAAGTGCGCTCATATGATCACTATACTCTGCCACAACTTTTCTGTTAAATAAGTTATTTCAGAAGGTCAGTTGACAAACCAAATGAAGGATCTCCAAAGAAATATATTATTACTATTATAGTGGGAGAAGAAGATACACCTGTAATTGGGAGAAAAGTGGGGCCACTTGGAAGGATTTCGTCGCGACAGGGGCAAAGTATGGTGATCATAGTAATCTCTCCAATCTAAAACTGTAGTGTTAGATGAGACTAACATACGACTTCCATACCCCTCCGCGGCAGGGGAATTGGGATCACAAGCATAACTGAGCTTTTGATCCATAGTGCAGTCTTCAAAAAATGAGCGGCCCAATCTCCGCATTTCTCCCAGTAATTCAACTGGAACTCCATGATTGGTTACATGGAATGCTCCCCATTCTCTGCAAGCTCGTCCCAATTTTTCATGGACAGAGCTGCTATCACAAAGGTCAATAACGGGTAGACTCGGTGCATCATCATTGTTAAACTTGTCAACAATGAGAGATGGCCTAGTATCTATAGGCTGCACATATTCAGGTGGCACTACCTCTCCACCAACCAAGGATTGCACTCTAATTTGATTACCCAAGGCTTCCATTATTGATTCAATTAGATCAAAATCCCTGAGTGAACAGAAAATCAACCTAAATTCAATTTGAATAGAACATACATACAATTCTCCACCTTGGAATAACAAAATGGTTGATTAATCAAGCCATGGACTTTTTGTACATAATGAATTTTGATTCCTAATGCTTTCTCTTAATTTAGAAAAATTATTAGCTTTGAAAGAGAATAAGAAGAATATTAATTAGTTTCACTCATTGAAGATACATCCATCAAGACAAGAAACACCACATAAGCACAAAACCTATGACAAGAGCAGAATATTTGAACACATACACACAATAAACAAACAAAGAAATAAAATTTGCAGAAAACGCCATTTTCATAATTTGCAACATGCCAAATCACAAACTTCTAAGAATGATGCCTTCTATAATACACGAAAATACCCCCAAAATTACTGCTTTAAATAAACAAATAGAATTAGACGCTTATTGCAGATAGAGAAATCGGAACCTGATTAGTGATTCTCAGAGTTGGCAAGAGTTGAAGAAGAGATAATGAGGCCAAGTGAGAAGGGAGCTCTGGAGAAATGCAAAAAAAGGGGCTTTTGCTTATTGAAGTAAATCTTGCAAACACTATCCCATTATAAGTATTTATTTTAAGGAAAAATTCAAAAGGTGATATATTGAAGCTAGAATAAGATAGCTAATTATGCATTAAAATGATAATGGAGAAAGGGCAAATCAAAGCAGTATGAGTAATTGTAATATCTGGCAGCTTGATAAGCCCACAATACGAAGCCTGCCCTAGGTAATACAACATAAAATAAAAATTGGCCTGATGAAATAGATGATACTCACAGGTTCTCGCTACCAGGTGGAAATAGAGAGGGGGTAGATATCAGGGCATGGAGCAGGGATTATTAGGGAAAAGGGAGTGAATGAGTGCAATAGTTAGCAGATTCTATGACACAAAAGAATGCAATAATTGGGGTTCAGAATGTGATGAGCAAGAAAAGAGGAGCAACACCAAAGAACAAATGGATCGATAATAGGTAGTAATTCTAATGCTTTGTGGTCCATTACATGGAGAAGCAGGAAATACCAAACGGATTTAGGCATGAGGATCGAACAGCAAAGTAGGTTGAACATTCTAAGAAACATTTCACCCGCCCTTAAGCACCGCCAGTAAGAAGACTAAAACGATAGGGTGTGTTCCAGCAGTTCTTATCACTAAAAGCGGAAGAAACGCCTAAGAAAGAAAGTACGACATGCAGTACCTCGTGGCCCCAATACGAGAAGTCGCAGCGACGAACAAAGAGAGGGAGAGTAAAGGGCTTACAGTGGAAACAGGAACAAAAGGATTTGCGTGTAACACGTGGTTGTTTTTTTTAATTAACAATGAATGTAGTACAAGCACATCCCGGAATCAAAAACACTGGTTTTCAAATATTTCAATCAAAACAAAACCATAAGACAAAACGACTCCACATTAGCAGCAGCAGCAGCAGCATTATGAACAAATTTAGTGGCTTCTTCGAATAAACAACGCAAGCCAATAAGATCTTAAGCAAGTAAAATTGTAAAAGTGCTATTCAGATTGCGCTAAGCTCCTTACATCACTAACTGATTCGAATCTACATAAGCCTAATTATTGCAGTTTTAGGATTCAACAAACATTCAATCTCCAACATGGCCCAAACTTTTCAAATTAGATCTTTCTTCATCAACAGCAGAAGAATCATTGCAAAAGGGGAATCTAAACCAAGTAAAACATACGCATCCAAAATTAGGGTTATTGAGGTGTACAGTTCTTAGGAGTGAGAAATGTGTTCCATTCAAACAAACTTACAAAAACGGAGACCTTTCCTATGCTACGCTAATATGAAGAAGTTCAGTCGCTGTGGGTGCCGCGTAATCAGAGAAAAAGAAAACGGGATTAGGCTTCTTATCTGAAAATACCTTCAGCGCATCTATCGCAGAACACCAAAAGGAGGGCAAAGAGAATTTCTTAGCTAAAATATAAGGAAATTAAACCTAACTAGTTGCACAATCACGCATTTTTATAAAAGAAGTATATATTCACTTAAAATTTATCTGAATTAAAATTTTATATAATACATACGTATGTTCTTTTTTAATAATAGAAAGATCAGAAAATTGCACATTTTAAATATACAACGAAAGCAAAAGTGTTAGCAAAGATTGTAGGACATTTAGAAGAAGAGATTAAAATTATTATGTATTGCATCCCGTATGATTGGTTAATATTAGAACCGAAGAGTGAAATGAATCGATCGAGATACTGGGACCGCTAAAAAAATATTACTCACAGGTAATATTTATTTTCCTCGGTTTACACGAATTCTATTATTAATAAATATAATGATCATAATTTATATGTAAACGTTGAATAATATTAATCCATCTGTCCGATTGGATACTATTTGCATGTAAATTTAGAAATATTAATATTATTTAATGTATATTTGGTGGTTGAACTAGTAGTATATGTGTATCCTATATTTCTAAAAATGGAAAATGGATAATTTGGAGGATAGATAGAAGATATATGACGCTTTTCAATGATTCAAAATGAGAAATTATAGAATCGGTAATAAATGTAGACATTTCATAAGGAACTCATCATCTATTTTGCTTCGAATTCTCGTTTTGATTTTTTTTCTTGACTAGTAATGCTCTCGTTGTTAATATTGAAAGAATTATTATTTTTTATATTTAAAAGTATTATTAATGAGTTGGTCTCCTGTTCACCTGGGGATGCGGTGTGTCCCCGGGGTACAAGAGTTTTTGCCTTATTGGATACTATATACTTCCACTGTTACAAGTTAAATTTAACATTTTCTTTACCATTCAAAAAGAAAAATATTACATCAATCCTCAACCCTAAAAATATGTTTTAATTATAAATTTACCATTCACATTTAACATACATAGCATACTTTATTATAATTTATACTACATTATCCTACAAAAGTTAATCAAGTTAATAAAAGAATAACTTTTTTTAAATTTCGTACCTATGGTAATTGCGAAGATTAAATTGAAATAAAAGAAATAATATATTATTATGGAGATAATTTCAGATTTAGTCCCGTAAGATTAGCTCAATGCTAAAAAGGTCCCAAAACTAAAAGATTTAGTCTCATAGGAATTTTTCATCAAAATCTGTTAATAGTTGACGAAATATTCTGAACCATTAACAAGAACAAAATGGACTATGTCTATTTTGAAAGACAGAAAATAATATATATTTGGTAGTTTATAATAATATAAGTTAATTTGAGATTAAAATTTTCAAAAATTATGATTATAATATTTTTATGGGACCAAAACTGTTAGCTATGGGACCAGTGTATTCCTATGAGATTATAATTGAACTGAATGAATTCTTATGAGACCAAATGTGATATTTTCCCTATTATTATGTTTAAAATTTTAAAAATACTACATATATAGTAGGGGATTTTAAAATTTTTGGGGGGGCTAAAGCCGCCTCAAGGGCTCAAGGGGATACGCCCCTGGCTGAGATGGCTTATATATAGGCTATAACAGGGACCATGAGGAGAAATTAGAGTTGGGCATCCATTGGGCTTAAGTATCCAAGTTTAGCCCAAAGCTTATACTTAAGTCCAATAATAATAATATATACCACTAAAATATTATTACTGCACCACCGTTCTAATTCCATAATTACGTTATGGGCTCCTTCTTATTATGAGCCCGTTAGTCTCCCCATGTTTAAGATATACAATGCCCATTAATTAATTAAGTTACTGACAACTCCATTAATTAATATCTCATCCGAGAGTAGTACCACTCAACCTCATTATTATGCCGGAATAAATCCACCTGCAAGGTTCACATGAGAATCCTTATGAGCTCCTCAAGGGGACATCATCAACCTTTAACGGACACGAATTCCTTCTACAATCAACAGCACACCATAGAGACATCACTATTTCCTAACTCACCGAGTTTGTTGATTTAATTATATGTAAATCTCACCCATTGATGAATCAAAGAAATACATACTGCCTTATGTGTCGAGGTTATTGTATAGGGATTAAGAGCACGAACATCCATAATAACAGAGATCAAGTTCTCCTATAAGTCAGTATAAGTCGAACGATCTCAAGCGGTCCTGCTCAATACACGCAAAGTGCACTAATGTGATTCTATAGTCAAGACAAACTAATACCAAATCACACTAGATCATCCCGATAGAGAGTCCCCGTCTATCTCAGTTGTGAGCATCTGTTTATACTTTATAAGAAAATCGATAATATGATCTTCCGCGTGTTGTCGCACAACATATTATCTATAGTATAAAGTAAATGGACTATTGCATCTTGCATATAAATAAATTATAAGACGCAATCATTTGATCATATGATCCTCATTTCAAATAAATTGTTATAACATTGTTCATATAAAAACTAGACTTTTAGTATACAATCCAACAGATATAACCTCTCTAACAAATTTAGGGGAATTATTAATTGACCTGTGGTTACCGGTGACTAAGGGTGGGCATTATTTTTGGATTTCGGGTACCCAAACCGACCCGAATAAAAATTACTCGAAAAATTCAGTTTTTTTGGATAATTTCGGATATACCCGACCCGGTTGCTTATTATCGAATCGAGTATCGAGTTTTAAAAATTACCCGATAAGGTTACCCGATTATTTTTTAATTTTTTTATTTCTATTATTTATAATTAAGTATATATATTAATTGACTAGTAACTAGGGTTTCTACACATGACATGAGCTTGAAATGCTTGAAGAAAGTATATTTGATTTATGTTATACAATATTTAGAATCTTTAGAAATTTAGCATTAATATTCATTTAAGTAAGTATATATATATATATATATATATATATATATATATATATATATATATATATTCTCTTTGTCTTGCAAAATTCACTAATCTTGGAATAGATTCAACAATTGTTAATGTGTGACAACAAATGGATGTAAGTAGTTACAATTTCAATATTTTGAATTATATTATTTTTAATTCGAGATTTCTAAGTATTTAATGTGTGGAGATTGATATTATCTAGTGTTTTCAATTTATCTTTGTAGTGTTGGACTTGGACATTTTATGGACTTTTATGTTGTTTGATAGACATTTTTATATTGTTTGATGGATATATATTTTTACGTTGTTTGAGTAGTTGACTTGGATTTGATTGTTTGATGAATATTTTATTCTTGTTTGTTTGAGTTTTTTTACTAGAATTGGATAAATTATTCAATAATTATCACAATAGAAAAATTAATGAAAAAAGAAATATCCATAAAAAATAAAAATTGTAAAAAAAAAAATTGATTCAAAAAACCGGTAATCCGATTGGGTACCCAAAGTTTCGGGTAATAAAATTTCAAACTCGAAATTTCGGGTACCCGGACCCGAAACCCGAAAAATTCGTTACCCGGTCCGATACCCACCCCTACCGGTGACCCCTTCACATGAGGTGTGCACTATGTGGGATGTGCACATCTCCATGTGAAGGGGTCACCGGTGACCACGGGTCACCAAAGTAACCCCACAAATTTATGTGATTCTTAAAAAATAATAATAGTGCATTGGAATATTTAGTATAAATAAAAATTAATATATTTTGTAAAAAGTAATACTCATTAGCATACCTTTATTTCAATTTGCAAAATACAAGAGAGATTAACATCCGGATATATTGGATAATTATAAGATGGTTATTCAATTTGTGTTACACATAACAACAACAATAAGACCAGCTAATGAATCTAGTAAAAAAAACACATCAAAACTAGGAATGTCAAGCCATAGTATCAACTCAAAAATGTGGACGTACGCAGATGGCATCTCAATTTACACAAGTCAAACACAGAACTGTTATTAAGCCATCTTAACCTGATTTGAAGTATTTGTTTTTCCTTGCGCATTCTACTATGGTTTTGTCTACAGTAATGACGTATGCTGCCATAGTTGCTGTTCATGAACCCAGGAAAGATAAAAGAGAGAAGATTCAGCTCATCAATATCCGTGGAAGACGTTTACAAGGTAAATGATATAATCCATTTTCACATAGTTATGGAGTACTAAATCAAAAACTCAGAACCCAGAAAAATAAGAAGGGGAAGAATTAACATAGAGCAATAACATTTGGCAGAGATTTAAATCTTTCGTAAGCAACTGAAAGTTTAAGAATTTGTAATGAATTAAGTAATTATTCATAGAAATAATAAATCAAAGTAATCACATGACACTTCCTATATCATCTACCAATAACATCGACATTTAGCCTTCTGGGGAAACTCTATCTGAACAAGGAAATATGTTTCTAGACAAGCAATAGCCATGTTCACCTACTGTGATGCAAGTTTCAACTATATTGGGAAAACTAAAACTTGGATTAATAAAAAACGTAAAATGACAAGGAGAAATAAGACTAATCAATTGAATCCAATAGATGTAACAACACAACAGATAACTGGAAATCCAGTAAGAAATCTAAAATCTGAGGAAATGTAAGATGAATGATGAGCCATTGGTGATCAAATATGTGAACTTTCACAAGCTTTTCAATTTGAAGCCTTGCATTCTGCCTTTAACCAATAATTTTCAAGATTAACACTAACAGTAACAGTTAGGATTTAATCAAAATCATGGAGAAATTAGAAATAATTCAGACAGATGGAGTATATATACATACAGTAGGCACGGTGCTGGAAACACAAGTAACTTCAGCAGCTTTGACTCCAGCTCGCAGCGCTTCTGCAAGACAAACACAATGTAAGCAAAGACAACCAAGCATCAGCCTACACTAATTTCAATCAATTATCTCAAATTAAATTCAGCAAAAAAAAAGGGCATGGTTGATAACCTGATCAGCATATATACCCCCAATAAAAATAATAAAATTAATAAATAATCAGATGGCAACAAGTATTTCACATAATGAGGAATCGAACGACAATCAACGAAATTACACCGAAAATGCCGAAAATAAGAGGATTAAATTTAGATTTTTTTAGCTCAATGTCTCACATAACGAATCCACATAAAAAATTAAAACAAAATCGACCTTCAGTACACTTTGTGCGGAGAAGTTCCTCTCGTCTTTTGGAGATGCGATCATGAAAGATTTCCTGCGATTATCGAATGTGTCCTTCATTTCTAATGGAATCGCACATCGTTTAAGCAGTTTCAATCGAAGCCTCTCAAATTCCCCCTTAATTTTTTTAAAGAAACGATCTGCCCAAATTTAGTCGCCGTTAACTTTTAAGGCGGGGGATAACTAAAACTAGATGTAATTTGTCCTTTGGTCGAGGTTATCCTTCCATTTACAAAACTCTCACCTTGTTTACTTTGCGGAAAAAAAGAATTACTCCCTCCGTTCCCAAGACTGCACACTCCTTTTCGGCACGAAGATTAAGAAAATGATAAATTTTAGGGATGTTATAATATTTTTTGGTAATAAATAAATGATAAAGTATGTTACGTGAGTTAGGTAATGAGTGATTTTTTTTTGTAAATAAAGTGTATAGGGGAGGGTTATTGTATTTGACTTTTTGCTTTTCTAGGAAGATGCAAACTTTTATTGGACAATCCAAAATAGAAAGTGTGTCATTTTAAATGGGACGAAGGGAGCATGTTTTTACCAAATTATCTTTTGCTTAAATATCTCCTTCACCATACTCATATATTTTTTTAAGGGCAAAAGGTCCATTTGGACCCTAATTTTATTTCATGGGATCAACTAGCCCCCTGAATTATGTTATTTAACAACAAAGCACCTTTTCTATTTTGATGGGATCAAATGGCCCATTTTTTCACCAAATTAAATATTAAAAATAGTTATTTTTGTCTTAATTTGGGTTTAAAAGAAACTTATCTATCTCATTCCTAATTAAAATTAATTAATTATTAAGGAAAGCATGTACAGAAATTCTCATAAATAACACTCTGTAAAAATTTAAACCCTCCATCATCATGATCTCCACCCTCCAAATCCTCTTCCCCCACCCCACTGGCTGCACCGCACCCGTACACGCCCAATACCATCTCCGCCCTCCAAATCCTCCTCCCCACCGTACTCGCTGCACTCGCACACGCCCAATACCATCTCCGTCTCGCCGTCACCGCCGCCACCATCTCTACTCGCCGCCGCTACCATTTTCAAGTGAAAACCCAACCTGGTGGGCTAGCCCACCTGGCCACTGGGCTCTTCACTTAAGTGAGAGACCCAAGTTCGATTCCCATTGAGAACGAATTAGGAGAGATGATATAAAGAGGCTTGGAGAAGGGGAAGTAAGGGTGCTTGGTGTATACTAACTACTAACTGGACTAACAACTAACATTTACAGATCAAAAAAAAAATTCAAGTGGAAACTCTATTTTGTGGTCAAAATTAATGAAGGGCAAAGGGTCTGCTAGACCCCCCAACTTATCCCAAGGGATCCAATAAGCCCCTCATTTATTTTTTTTATTCATCCAAACCCTTCTCCTATTATAATTGGGTCAAATGGGCCCCTCTCCTTCTAAATATGAAACAAAAAGGCATTGCTGTTAGAAATTAAGATAACTGCTGTTATCTTCCATTTTCCACTCATCTCAAATCTCATGATTTCCCTCTAATTCATTTGGCTTTGGGTTTACGGTTTAAATATCAATCTTATAAAAAATAGTGAATTTCGCATTAAATATTGTACAAGCAAACTGCTTCATAGCATTGGGGATGCAGAGGAGGTCTTCCTTCGAATGGAGAAGTCATGGACCTCAATGCTTAATGCTTGTGAACATCATACAAATCCATTAAAGCATTTCCAACACACTATCCTTCTCACAAGCATTTCCAATACACTAACCTTCTCACAACCACAAGTTACACAAGTCCCAAGAATCCCACTACCCACTGCATCACTCTGCATATACCAACAGCTGCCTTCAGAGCATCCGATAAAGTGATCCCATCGGGCCATAATTGTAAACCACCCTCATCAATTCTATGAACAACGTCAACGACTCCTTGAATTCACTAATATGCGAATACCCATCGATCAACATGTTATAAAAAATTATATTTCTCTCAGTCATTTCATCGAACATATTGCGCGCAAGCTCCAAATCGTCACATTCAACACACATACTGATAACTCATAACTTGGTTTTACAGATAAACGTGATGCTGGAAATTTGACCAGAGAAATGCGCAAGATTTCAGATCACACCAATCAGTACACCTCTTGAAGAGCTTCACAAACAAATCGTAGTCGGTTTACAATCAACTAGGTCAAGAACAAGGAGATTTCCATTAGATTTTTCTTCGACTGATAGTGCAGTTAATCTTGAGGCTTGCAGGTCTCTAAAAAGAATAGGAACTTGTGTAGAGATTCACATCAACGACAGCTCTTACATAAACAAGATAGAATTAGGATGGAGATAAAATGAGTGAAATGAGATTTAACAGAAGTTATCTTATTTTATAACAGCAGTAATCTCATGTTTCATATATAAAAAGAGAGTGGTTTCTTTGATCCAATTATAATAGGAGAAGGGTTTGGATGAATAAAAAAATTAATGAGGGGCTTATTTGATCCCTTGAAATAAGTTGAGGAGTCTGACTAACCCTTTGCCCATTAATGAAAGCATGTGATTGCTGATTAATTAATTACGAGATTTGGAGACTACGACTTTCCATCGCCGTACAATTACATTTCAACCCATCGGCACTGCCAAGAAGTCGCACGGATCTGCAGCATCCTAAAGAAAATATTTGAACTTTGGAGTCGATATAATTTTTATACAAGCTTTCATTCATATTTAATTTTAATTAGGAGGAAGATGGGTAGGTTTCCTTTTTAAAAAAATTAATTAAGGGAGATAATTATAAATGTTTAGATATTTAATTTTCTAAAAGAAAAAAAATGGGTGATTTAATTCAATTAAAATAGATAAGGTGCTTTCATGAACAGAAGTAT
The DNA here is from genome assembly GCA_023678885.1 of Pogostemon cablin. Taxonomy (NCBI): domain Eukaryota; kingdom Viridiplantae; phylum Streptophyta; class Magnoliopsida; order Lamiales; family Lamiaceae; genus Pogostemon; species Pogostemon cablin. The sequence goes on from CM042979.1 coordinate 9,165,210, forward strand.
AGAAATAAAGTGTTTGGATGAAAAAAATAGATGAAGTCCAACTTAATCTCTTGGAATAAGTTGAGGGTACAAAGTGACCTTTTGCCCATTTTTAATCAAAGAATCCAATTCTTTCAAACCCTTGTAAGCAGCGGATCTGCCTTGCCCAACACACCCCACCCCACCCCACCCCACCGTTCTCCTTCCTACTATGACAACCGCCGCCACACAAGCCGCCGCAACACACCCACCGTCGACGCTACTCAATTTTTCCATTTAATGAACTTCACTTCTCAAAAAAAAAATCCAGATTCAATTGATGGTTCTCGCCGGAGTGTTAGGTTTCTCCACCCAGGGAGACGGACCCACTCAATCCAATACATGATATTGTCTACTTTGAGCCGCCCAACCTGTACGGTTTTATCACTTGGGGCTCACGCCCAAAGGCCTCATGCTAGGGAGAATTCATCCCTCATTTATAAACTAATTGACATCCACACTTCTAACCAATGTGGAACTTTGGTTGACACCTAACCAACATTTCCCCCTCAAATAAAATTCCGCAGCTAGACCATCTAATTTGAGATCCGAACATCCCACCAACCCGGGCCGGTTAAGTCTGGGGTCTGACTCTGATACCAAATGTTGGGTTTATCCGCCTAGGGAGCAAGGTCCACTCAATCCAATAGTATGATATTGTCCTTTTTGAGCCGCCAACTGGCCCGCATGGTTTTACCACTTTGGGCTCAAGCCCAAAAGGCCTCATACTAGGGAGCGTCTATCCCTCATTTATAAACCCAACGCCATGCCGCCCATTTCAAACCGATGTGGGACTTTGATTGACACCCAACCAAGCCGCCCATTTCAAACCGATGTGGGACTTTGATTGACACCCAACCAACATTTCTCCCTCAAACAATGTCCCGCAGCTAGACCATCCAGTTTGAGGTCCGAACATCCCACCAACACGGGTCTGTTAAGTCTGGGGCCTAACTCTGATACCACTGTTGGATTTATCCGCCCAGGGAGCAGAGCCCATTCAATCCAATAGCATGATATTGTCCGCTTTGGGCCACCCACTGGCCCGCATAGTTTTACCACTTTGGCTCACGCCCAAAAGGCCTCATACTAAGAAGAATACATCCCTCATTTATAAACTCATCGACATCCCCACTTCTAATCGATGTGGGACTTTGGTTGACACCCAACCAACACGAAGAACCTATAGGACGACGTGCATCTTTGCAGTGAGCGGTGGAAGTACCTATCGTATCCATCGGGATGTCCAAACGGTGTCGTCTCGGGATATTTTCAAATAATCTGACCACAATTTCCCATTGCGTGTTGAATCTAGTGGTGTGAGGTGGATGGCTGAAGCCTGCAGTCACCTTGCTCGTTTTGCCCGCCACAAAGTCACCACCTAAAACTAGATTTCCGATGGATTGGAAATAGTTTTCTCTTTCCTTAGATTTCCAATTGATTGGAAACAGTTTTCTCTTTCATGAGATCTCTCTCCTCAATTGACTCTGTGAAAGGATATATATGTAAATTTTCGTCTTAACCCCAGGGACATAATTTATCCGCCCAAATTGGGCGGTTTATTCATGCGTCGAAACAGTGGAAATAACACTGAACTGACAGAGGCCCGAATGTTATTTCTTGGGCTTTTTTGGGATTAAAGTGAAAAGTAAACACACACTAACCACCCTTTAATCAAGGTAGAGTATGGGTAGAATGATTAACACATGAATAGAATAGTAATGAGAATGAAATGATTAAAAATTATTTTTAGGGCCACTTACTATGGATACATGAAATAATGCATAATTACTGTAAACTACATGACTCAAAGAACTAATAATCATAACTACACAAAATAGATTGTGATACCTTAAATACCCCTATGTTTTTACACATTTTGTTTTGCATATTTTTATTTTGCACAATTTTGTTTGCACAATTTTGTTTTTTCACATTTTCTTTTGCACATTTTCTTTTACACATTTTGTTTTGCACATTTTTTATATTGCACATTTTGCTTTGCACATTTTTTTTGCACTTTTTTTTCACTATTTTTTTCATATTTTTCTCTACACATGTATCTTCCACAATATTTCAGCACATTTAATTTATATTTAGTTTTCATTAGCATGCAAATTAATCTCATAAACAAGTTCTTAATAAATAAATAGAAGAATATAGTTAACTGAATGTATATAAAACATGAAGTCCACGGTGGAAGACTAGGAGATTGGTCACGAAACGGGAGAAGTTGGCTGGAATGCCTGAGGTGAGATCCGTGAATACGAGGCCAATTCCAGGGACCCGAGTAATGCCTAAGTTGGGACCTAAGGCAAGCAGCCATTCGAGTGCAACCTTTTTATGCAGGTCGTATTCGTATTTCTTAACAGTAGCATAGTGCTAGACGAACATCACGGAGACGAGGAAGAGTGCGAGCAGGATGGGAAGCCATGCACCTTCTAGGAACTTAATGAGGGAAGCTGAGAAGTAGAGTAACTCAATCGATCCAAAGAAAAGCATTAAACACAAGGCCATGAGTGGAGGCTTGTGCCAACACAGAATGATTACTAACGACATCAGGCAAGTCGTCACCAGCATCACCGCCATCACCGCCAATCCTGCAGAACTCACACCAACATAAACAGAGGAAGTGAGAACTTTCCAGTTATTCAGTAATGAAGCTTATGCCAATCATTCATGTTTTAAACATGCCAGTGAATCAGATATAAACGACAGAGAGAGCAGCCCTATAATGCCCCATACAACTGATATCATCTTAAGACTTAACACTCTCACTTACATATAAACAAACTCTTAGCTTATCTTTAGAAATTAGAACTCAATTAACTGCCACATTTAATGCATCTGCGAGGATGGAAAATAACCTTACTTCTTTACTAATAAGAACTACAAAGTTAATATAACATCATATAGCTTTATTTTACAAGCTCACCACTGTGACTCCAATACTGATCATGCATGCTACCAACAACCAAGCAGCACAAAATTTATACAGTGATCTCATGCTTCAAAGAGATATAAAGAAACTCAGCGAGAGTCTTCAAAAGAGAGAGAAGTAGCGAGAAACAACAACAAAAAAGAGAGCATAGAGCTTGAATGACATAAAAGCAAGCAAACACGCATGATAGCCTCAATGCTAGAGAGAGTTTACTCTAATACATAGAGTGGCACTCACAATCAATCAATATAAGCAAGCATAGTTATATCATATCTCAATCCTAGTATCCTATGTCATCAGATTAAATACACAATCTAATTCCACCGTCGACAAGGAAAAAAAAAGAGAGAGAACGGCATGATAGGGGTAACAACAACAGTATACAATACACATCGTTGTAATCCACAATCCACAGAAACAATAAATATATCAGTTGAAAAATAGTATAGAGCACCAAAGAATAAAGCCAACTCATCAGAGCATATAATCGAAACCCTAACACATAATTCCGGAACAGATTAGGGTTACAACACCGACAATCAATAAAAAACAAGAGACATAATTAAAATATTAACCAAACGCACAATCCCGTGAAAAAATCTAGGGTTGGAAAAAAGACCAACACCGCAATCAATCAAAAACAAGTGACATAGTTAAAAATTTTACCAGAATCAGGTCGAAGAGAGTAGCCTGGTCTACTTTAACAAACTTGGTATAAAATTCCTTGAGGTTGTCATCAGAGACGGTGGAGCCGACTTTGTCTTCGGCGTTGGTGGCGGAAGAGGCAGCTTGAACGTGACGATTACAGTACTCAATGACCTTCGCCAGGATTTTACCGGTGATGTTGGAGAGAAGGATAGTGTTGTCGGCACAGTCATCCTCGATCATGTGCTTAATCGTTTGCGACTCGAGCACCACCGCCTCACCACCTTGAAAACCTCACCGTCAGAGCTACCCAGAGTAATCTTCTTACCGGTGGCGTTCTCCGCGGACGACGACATCGTTCTCGGATTTACTGGGCAAATTTGAGAAAATGAAAGCCCATTAAGAGAGCGATCGATTTGGGGATTCCCGTGAGAAATGGAGATTACATGTTGGGAAATATTTTATTTAATTAAGGGTAATTTAGTCTCTTTAATATTATTTTATGTAGTGGATAATAACTTTTTTCTACTTTGTATTAGAGAGTAAATATGCTCTAAATTATGTATTTAGGAGTAATAAATCCTTATTTTTATCATGACGTTCAGAAATAACTCAAATAATAGAATTTATATTCCTCGATTAATTTCAATCTCATTAATAGTATTTTTATAATATTACATTTAAAATTTAATTTATATAAAATATTGAACTAATTAAAATTTTAATGAAAATTTTATATATTTTAATAATTATAAAAAATATTAAATTAAAAATAAAATAAAATATTATTATTTTTTAAATGTAAAATACAAATAAAATATTTTACATATATTAAAAAATATTAAACTATATATAAAAATTATATTTATATTTATATTACATGTATATATTTAATTTAATTATTAATATTAATTTTTATATATAATTTACTAATTTTTATTTTGAATAAATATTAAAATAATTATATACCTTAATATTTTAAAATTTTAAGAATTTAATTTAATTTTATATTTTTTTACTGAGTTGAGTATATAAAAATATTTATTTTTATTTAAATTTTAAATATTTTAATATTTTATTTTTTATTAAATAATTTAATACAAATATTTTTAATAAGACAAAATATCTTGTGAGGCAGATTATATATATATATATATATATATATATATATATATGGAAACTAGGGAATGAAATGAGCAATACCATAAGGGTGGAAGGAATGTTCATTCCCACAAATAAGGAATACACATTTATTTAGAATCGAAATTCTTATCATATCATATATCATAATATATTAAAAGTGACTTATCAAGTGTTTACATTTTTTCTCATTTTATCCTTACATATTTTCCTTTAATACATTTTTAGCCTTTATTTATCATATTATAATTTATAATATTAAAGTTATAATATCAATTACAGAATATAAATGTGTTTTTTTTTCATTTCTCATATCATTTATTTAAATAATTAATTAATCTTCATGAAATCATAAATTTTATTTATAATACTAATAATAATATATTTATTTTTTTTAGTAAGTTAAAGAGTATATTTATGTTTATAATTATTTCATTATAATTTTTTATTTAAAAAATAAACTTTATTTTCTTATAATAAATGCACACAACTTTTTAACTTCAAATCAATAAAATTTTAAAGTTATTTAATCTACAAATGAAATGAAGAGACCAATCGATTATTATAAAATGTTAGAGTAGCCTTTTGTGATCTTTTCATTCGAAAAATATTTTTCATTTTCAATTAGAGTATAGAATTTCTTGAAGACATATGAATGCTAATTGGATGTATTGGAGTGATAATTGTGATATAATTTCAAATTCATTTTCAAATAGATTGTGTAAATTACTTCGACTCACACACATGTTTCGTTATGAATTTTTAGTCTTTGTGTTAAACGAACACCTCATTTAAAAGTTTAAACTGATAGAGAGTTGAATCATTTAATATTTAATCAGGCTACACTCTAACACGCCCCTCATATGCAGGCGGAGAATTTTTGCCTCTAGCCTTGCATGTGGAATTTTCTCATAAATGGGTGGTGATGAGGTTTGAACCATGAACCTTTGTTAAATACTATGTATGTTAAACGACCACCTCATCTAAAAGAATCGTTTAACACTTAATCAGGTTACACTCTAACACTTTAATAGTAAAGAAAAAAGTAATTTCTTATCAATAAATTTACTAAGTCCTCCAATAATTACTTTGATACTTGGAGTATTAAAATTCTCAATTGCTTCGAAATAGTTTTTTTGAAGTTTAATAGACACTGTACAATATATTTGGCCATAACTATATTTAAGTTATTTCACTCTCTCTGTACGTTATTTGATTGTTTGATTTTTTTATTTATTTTAACAAATTATTTAAATATGGAGGACAACTTTATTAGGCCGTTGCTTCTTTACAAAAGTAAATGTTGCATAAAATAAATATTTGCAAAGAATTCAAGAGAATCTGTCATAAAACAATTCGAAAAACTGAAATTTTAAAGTTCATCTCAATTTACGAGCTTAGTTATGTAAAAAAATATTATTATTATAGTGCATTGATATAGCATAATAAACACATTAATCATCACATAATATAATATTTATAATTAATAGAGCAAGTGTTTTATTATCATACAATAATATATATAAATAAAACATTGATATATCCTATTTTTCATTACAACATTGAAAAACTAAAATATTAATATTTAGTATCACCCAAACAAAAAAGGTAGGTCTTGCGTGAGACCGTATCACGTGAGACCATTTTACATTTATTAAAATAGTTATCACTTTTTTTATAAAATGTTATCACTTTCGCTATATAATATTATCACTTTCCATTTACGCTATAAATTGTTCATAAAATTGCATTATTACTTTTCATTAATTTAGTATCACTCTTCATTATGGAAATTATCACTTTTTGGCCGTTACGTGAGACGGTCTCACACAAGTCTTTGCTAACAAAAAAAAAAGTACATCTTCATCCTATCCTAATCAATAAATATTAATAGATTGTAAGGTTAATTATTTAATTTAATTTAATTTTTAATGAATTTAAAACTTCTACTTGAATAAATAAAGGTAACAAAATTTTTTTAATTAAATAATATTTAGTAATTTAGTAAATTTTAATTTATCATTAGTACATTAAAAATTTATATAAAAAAAATCTTTATATTTACAAAATATAATAAAAATTAACCACATTACAAAGTTAAACATGTATGTGATGTGCAACGCACATCTAAAATAACTAGTTAATGAAAGTATATTAATTGCATGAATGAGAATAGAATTAGGAATAACGATTTCATTCCCCTCACATTCTATAATACCACGCCGTTACAGTTTTTAATCGGAAGAAGTTGATGAGAATCCGGAAACAGCGGCAGCAGACAAGAGAAAATGAATGAATTTGGCACGTGCGTATTACCACCCCTAATTAATAAAAGGGCGCGGCTATATTTGTACCCTAATTCTACTTAACACACCCCCAATTATTTAAGAAAATATAAAAACACATTCTCTCGCATTGCCCTTAATCAATTTAGCAAGTCTTGTGGAAGACAATTTCATGTAAACCCTAAAGTGACACACTTAAAAAGTGTTATTAACGAAAAATGATATTCAATTGATAAAAAGTGATAATGAAACTAATTTAATAAATAGTTTATAATATAAATAAAAAGTTATAATATTTTATAACGAACGTGGTAATATTTATGTAGCAAAAGTGATACTGATTTCATCACTTTTTATCCGTAAAAGTGATAATGAAACTAATTTAATAAATAATTTATAATATAAATAAAAAGTTATAATATTTTATAACGAACGTGGTAATATTTATGTAGCAAAAGTGATACTGATTTCATCACTTTTTATCCGTATCACATAAGTGCTTACGTAAAACAATCTCATATCAATCTCATATAAATCGTTGCCTAATTAATTACTCTAACAATAATTTAAAAAATTCTACCCCATCCTCACTCCAACTCTTAGGGAGGAGGGAGTACTATATTAACCACATAACATAATTACAATTTAATTTATTATTATAAAATATCAAATTATATCAAACTAACAAGACTCTTATTAATATTCATGCAAAAAGTAAATAGTACATCTCACCAAGACGACGGAGGGAGTACAATTTTAAACCACATAACATAATTTACCATTTAATTTATTATTAAAAAATATCCAATTATCCCAAACTAACAAATAGTAACTGTTATTAATATTCGTGCAAACATAACATAAATTGATTTGAAGGGAGTAACTGTGAGTCAAATGTTTGTCCATCTAAGTATCATTCATCCATAATAAGGCATAAAATTTTACAGGTAAAAGTTAAAACTGGAACTCTCCACTCCCTCTATATTAGTAGTTGAAAACAAAATAATCAGTGTCAATGGAACACCACAGTTTGTAGAGCTTCCCAGTATTATTAAAATACTGCTATAAAACTGTGTACACCTACTAAAGACCCTGTAAACCTAATATTGGAGAATGGCAAAAGTTTATTGAACCAGAAAATGTAGTCAACTTAACATTTAATCAATCTGTATACTTGACCAAAAAAATTCTGTACATAATCCCCATCTCTTGGCTACAATTTGTCAGCAATTCTTCCCAGCGCATCAGCTAGTTTATTCAGGACTGTTATTAAGCTGTCCACATGGCCATTGCGCTGCTCTCTGTCCAACCGAAGATGGGTGTTCTGAGCTTCAAGTTGGGAGCTCAATATTTCTCCGTTTCTCTCAAGAGCTTCGATCAGCTGATGTTGAAGGCTCGTGGTTTCCCCCTCTCCATCTGTTGTGGATCGCTTTCTTTTTCTGCCTTGTTCGTTTTGAGTCTCAGGTTCTGAACCAGGCTGTTTATCAGTATTTGTACCTGAATCAACCACTAACTAGGTTACAATAAAAAATTAACGTATATCAGTTGAATGAATTATGTATTGTCATCATCCTGCTATAAGGGTTGACACTACATCTACATTCGCTGCACATAATTATATACGAAGAATCACCCACGAAATAGCAAAGAATCCCCCATGATAGTCAAAAACTAGTGATCATACAACACTTTACTAGTATATCTAAAACAAACAATAATACATGAGCAATCAAATGACAATCAAACATCAATTTACCAAAAAGTATATCATGTGATTCTGAATACCAGATAGTATACTATATAATCCCCAATTTTGGAGCATTCACATGTGAAGAGGATGCGACTAAAGCAGAAAATCTATGGTTTTCACACTATGTAGAGAGTTATTCCACATCAGAATTTGATCCACAAATATTAAATAATGACATCCGTTTTCATTAATTTTAACGTGAAATAAACAGGCAAAATGGTGATTCAAACGTTACATTCGACCTTTGAAATTATGATCGCGTAGCAAACAATTTCAGCTTTAGCTATTTGACTGCAATCACTAAACATCATTTTATTACCTAGTCCAAGAAGCACTCGTCGTTGGAACACTTCGACACTTATTCCAGTAAAAGAGAAACAGAGAACTTATTAGAGTTGGAAGGTTAAAGCTACTTACCGAATTTGAAACTTCAGCATTTGTCATACTCAAGCAAGAACCAGATAAAGTTCAACTTTGGCATATGAAATTCAGAAGATTTCTAATGTAATTTTAGTTCATTCTAGTACATAAAGCCTACATGCCCTTCCATTGAAAACAAATTAACCATCATGTTTGTTAAATGTTCACCAATAAATGAAAATCCAAGATCTGAAACAATATGGCTAGAAACACTTGCACAATCAAAACAGTTGGGTCAGAACAACCTAAAATGTGATATCACATATCCAACATTCATGCACAACAATCTGACTGACACAGCACTCTGTCATGCCATGCAAGAACAATACACTAATTAAATATGTCAATATGATTTGTGCTGGTAAGGAGAGTACCTGGATGAGGAGATTCTTCGGGAAACGATTGAAACTGCTTCTCTGCAACTACAAAGAGACGTGCTAAGATCAACACTCAACAGTGAGCTTAGTTACATGAATAGCTCTATAAAAAATTATGAGGGCGCCTAACCAACAATCCCATAACATTACTAGAACCACAAAATACTAATCAAGAAAATCAAATTAATTCATAGTGAAGATCAAATATACTCCATTTCAAACTTTTAGCATCCTCCTGTAAACTTTAAAACCTAAAAGGATCGCTCTCCTCGTGCTTACTCATGATCCAAAATGCATAAAGTGCCGAGAAAAAAAAAAAGAAAAAGGAAAAGTATAATCAAATAGTAAGTGAAATTCCAGTTGAAAGTCCAATCAGCAAGGCACTGTCTCTCACCATAACTCCATGTACAGCCAGACAAGACATACAGACTTCAAAATCAAATTATCAAAAATAATTTGAAAAACGGAACGAAGCCTAAATGCCTAATTCAAGTTCATATCCCAATCTTCAACATATGTTTTGTGTGTATAAATAAAAAAGGTACGCAAAGTTGCAAACCATAGATAAGATCCCTGAAACCCATAATCAGCAGCAACGACAGAAAACCACCCAGCAACTTTAAGAATCATTACATATATAACCGTCTACCTCTCATCTCTTTGTCAATATATTTCACTCTTATTTTCAAGAATTTCGAATTCATCTCCAGGTTAACAATACCCTGCCTTTTTTTTCATACATGTACATCATCGAAGAATAGACAAATGTTAGAGGATATGTTTTCGTGTTCCAAGTTGAATAAAATATTAAAGAACCAAATTAAAATAGTTTAGTCTGTTGAAGAATCAATCTATATTGAGACTGTAATTTTGCATGCATACATGTAACAAGGCAATCCTTGTGATATGTATAATAGCAATTCAATTGAGTTATGAAGATCAACAGCTACCTGAAATTGGCGTCGGTGCAGGTATGTCTTTAACTGGAGTCTCCTTGCTCTGGTCGGAGCTCCTACCGGCTTCCTCCGGCGCCGATTGCTCGAAATCCGAGAAAAGACTATCGTCCGCCGCCGCGCTCCGCCCGCTATCAAACAACGTCTCCGGCTCTCCCTCCGCCGTCGTCTCAGCGCCTGGCGCAGGCGTCAAAGCCAAGGACAATCCACCGCCAATCCCTTCATCATCACCGCCGCCTCCTCCAGGGCCGCCGTCGAGAATATCGTAAACCTCCCTATCAAAAAACCCGGGCAACTTCCTCTCTCTCCTCAAATCATTCCTCATAACCCAAAACGACTCGGATTCCTCCCGTATCTTCGATTCCCACTCCTTAATCTTCTTAAAATCCCCGGCCAAATTGCTCCACCTCTTCCGGCACTGAACCGGCCCACGGTTCACTCCGTGTCTCTTGCAGTACGACGAAATAGTCGCCCACTTCGGCTCAATCAGACCCGACCCGAACGCCGACCCGGACGCCCGGCCCCTCCGCACGCGATTCTCAGCCACCCTCTTCCCCTGAATGAGCACGAGGATTTCCTGTCGGGTCCACCGCGGCAAACGAGCCGTTTTGCTTCCTTCATCGCCGGCGCCGGCGCCATCTCCGGAAGGCTGACGGACGTCTCCTCCGCCGTCAACGGGGCCCGTACCCAAACTCAACTGCTCTAGCGCCATTTCAAAGGTCACGTGACTTCAACTTTATAAACTCTTTGTAGGTTCGAAGTCACGTGAGGAACGGATTAGTTTAATCAAACGGCGTTAGCTTTTGACGGCGTTTCTCCATCGGAAGAGGCACAGAGGGAGGGGGGTTTCTCTATTTATTTTTCTCTTAATTTATTTTTTTTTGGGGGTGGACTCTAATCTTGGAGAAAAGAAGAGAGAGAACCCTTAAACAAAAGAATAATGATACTCTAACAAGGGTTTTGATTTTGAATTAGTGATGATGATTAAGATTAGGCTTATCTTTAACTTTAATCTTTGGGCTAATGAATGGTACGATTTGCAATAATTATTCCCATAATGAGCTTACTTTCTCAACTTGAGGAGAGAGAGTACATATTAAGGGCACTCTCTAACTATAATTGACCCATTCAAATTTTGTCTTACTATTTCACACCCACTTTCCTTTGTTAAAATTTCTAAGCTTTTTTATTGCAACTTTTCCTTACTTGTTCTTTTTTTTATTCAGTAATAATAATAAATAAAATAATAATATGTTATAAGCTCAAAATTACTCCCATTTTAAATTTCTACCTAATCCATATAACTTTTGAAATATTTTTTTTATTTTAATAGTATTTTTTCAAGGCAAAAACTTGTGTGAAACTGTATTAGAGAAGTGATATTAAATTAATAAAAAGTGATAATGTTATTTCATGATCAATTTATATTATAAATGAAAAGTGAATATAACATTTTATAACGTAAGTGATACTCACTCTAGAATACATTCGCGTATTTTGTGACATGAGATTTAAGAAAAATAATTTTTTTAGTATGATGTAAGAAAAAATAAAGTGTATGATATAGTTGACTTTGACTAGATTGTGTGTAAAAAAAAATGTGATATTTTTGTAATATTGTAGGATTGTGAGGTTATTGATATGGGAAAATAGATTTTTTCGTCCACTAACTTTCATTCATTTTGAAATTAGTCCATTAACTTTTTAATTTTGAAATTAGTCCGTTAATTTTATAACAATTTTGAAATTAGTCCATTAACTTCATAAAATTCAACATTTTGGTCCTTTGACCTGATATGGCAGGTCATTTGAATATTTTCACTCCAATTGATCTATATCATATTTTTATTTAACCAATTTTATCTCACTTTTCATTTTTCACTTCCGTATACCAAACAAAAAATATTAATCTCATTACTAAAGTGGAACAAATTTGACTAAATATTGATACTTCCTCCGTCCGCTCGAAAGAGGGTCTTTTTTTCATTTTGGCTGTCCGTTCCAAAGAGGGTCACTTCCTTTTTTACACACATGAGATCCACACACCCACTAATACAATTAAAATATGGGATCCACACTCCCACTAATACAACTACCCACTACACATTAAATAACAATACTTCTTAATCAACGTGCACAAATAATATATATATATATATATATATATTACATATTTTTTATTTTTATTTTTTAGAATAACCTTCTAATGACCTGTTGAAACGGACGATTTTGTTGAACTTGGTAAACATGATGGTCGATTTTCAAAATCTTCAAATATAATGGATAATTTTTAAAATTCTGCAAATATAATGGACGATTTTCAAAACGTGAAAAACTTATGGACTAAATTCAAAATTGGGCAAAGTTAGCGGACAAAAAAAAATCTATTTTCCCTATTGATATTGTGTATTATTTCCATTTTTAGAGTATACAAGTATTCTTGGGACGAATCAAAATAGAAAGTGTGCGCTTGAAATGAAGAGAGTAATTATTTTAAAAAATGTAAAATAATTTCACGTGAGATAGTTTCATGTAAGACCTACTTTTTTTTAATTTTTTTTATTATTTATTAATTAACTTTTATTACTCCCATTATATTATTAATGTAGAGAGACATTAATGTATTATATATGTCTCCAAAATATCTTAAATCTTTACTTTAATATACCAGAGAAAAGTTTAATTTTGATTAGGTGTGTCACCGATTTAATCCCAATTGAATAATTAATATTTAAAATTTACTAATAAATACATAAATTAAATTTTCGATTCAAATACATAGATATGGTCGGATCAAATAAAAATCAAATCCTCAAAATAAAGATTTATATCCAAATATACAGCATATATTAATTATGGGAGGATTGAAAAAACACTAAAATTTTACACTTCAATATCTTTACCAACTAGAAATAATTTTTATTTTTATTTTGACCAAATGCAACTTTTTTTATTTTAATATCCTCACTATTAAACTTATAATATCCCATGTGTCCCTGTTATTGCTATTACAAGAAACGAGTTGTTCGATAACTCGACTCGACTCGACAAAGTTAGTGCTCGACTCGTAACTACTTGAACTCGAGTTCGAGCTCGTTTAAATACTCGTTACATTATAGAGTCGGACTCGACTCGAATCGATAAGGCTTGATAATAATAATAATAATAATATTAATAATAAATATTATATAATGATAATTATATATAATATTAAATATTCGATTAGATTCGAAAGCTCATCAATGCTCGAAAGCTTGACTTGTTTTACTTAATGAGTCGAGTCGAGTTCGGCTGAGTCATTTTTTAGTCAAGCTCGAGCTCGTTCGTAGGGTCATTATCAAATCAAGTCGAGCTCGAGTTCGGCTCGATAACTACTTGAGTCAAGCTCGAGTATGTACTACTCGAGCTCGCTCAACTCGTTTAACAACCTAGTCCTTGTAGGTGACTGTGTGGATGTGGGTGTAAGGTCCGATATAGGTATGAATGTCGATTCCGATAAAGGTACAGATGTCGGTACGAATGTCGGTTTTGATGTCAGTACGGATCCCATTTCGAATCTGATGTAGGTACGAATGTCGATTCCAATGTAGTTAAGGATCCCGTGCAGGTTTCGATGTAGGTATTGACCGACGAGACTGTGGTGGCGGTCCGCCAGCGACAGTCCGGTGGTGGGTTTGTGGTGATTTGATCCTGATGTCCAACTTTTCTCCTTTAAGTGTATTTTGATCCTTATAAGTACAATTTGGTTATAAAAAGAAATACAATAAATAAATAAATAAAGGTGTATGAGAGTATAATATTTTGTTTTAAGAGATATTCCATTTAATTAATAAGGGTATAATTTTTTATAGAAGGAAATGTCAGCTGAAATATGATTTGATTAAAAAATTTTAATTTTTTTCTCAAAAAATCATACATATAAATTCTTATATTAAAGGGTATAACATTTAATAGTAAAGAATATAATTTTCAAAAAATATATATTAAAGGGTACAATATTTAATAGTAAAGGATATAACTCTAAAAAAATGTGAGATTGGAAGATTACACGCAAGTTTTTAGTGAAAAGTAAACTGAAAGTGAAACGTGATTGTCGAATGGGAAATTATATTTTTTAGAAAAAAGAGGATAGCGAATGAGAGGAAAGAGCGAGTGGAAGGAAGCAAGCATAAATGGCATAGTATTAGAGGTAATGGATGAGAGGTTATCCCCTCCCCTATGAACACTTACCAAATTTTATGACCACTTTTATTTCCACATTACAAATCTTAAAGAATCATTAGCCACAATCTTTTTATTTAATGCCAATAAATTGTCCCCTCTAAAAGAAGGGTCACTTTTGATTTTTTCAAGTTTTTGCCAAGTTACATTCATTGGGTTGCTAAGCCCACAATCCTTCCCTTAACAATGGCTCACTCTTTATGCATCCAAATATATATACAAATTATAAATTCATACATCCAACTTTTTAACTACTTAATTTCAATTCAATTCAATTTACAATGAAAGAATGTAACAAACTCTAAAAGTGTATTTAATTAGTAAAGATAACCTATGGTATTTGACAAGACTTGTATGATAAGTTGAAACTTTAATGATAGGCAAAAACTTGTGTGCCCGAATTTATAGTAATAAATTCTTGTGTTTCTATGGGGTATGACGTGTCCTCGGAGATACAGGTGACCAACTTGTGAATTGTTACTTGAACCATTTATAATATAATTATGAAGTGATGACATTTTTAATAAAAATAATAATATTTTTAATAAAAATTAGTAATATATATATATATATATATATTAAAGAGATTCCATCATATCAATTAGTTTTGAGTTGATATTCTTTACCTTCGAGTGCATGAAATTAATTTTGGTGTACCAAATGTATATTAGTTTTATTTAATAATATATTTATTTTTTAATGAATGTATTACTTTTTAATATTTAGATTTAGATTTTTATAAAAAAAAAAAGGAAATTTAAAAAAAATTGCTAAAAGTTTACTAAGTATAAATATTTGTTTATGTAAATATATTTTAATTAATAAGCATACATAAACATGATTAATTAAGCGATTATAAACTAAATTGAATAAAAACCATACGAACTAAACGAGTACTACATTCTATACACTTTATTTTTGAATAAAATGATGTCATCATAGAAAAAAAATTGTAACTCACCCCAATTTAAGAGTAAAATATAAATCCTAAATCCTAAGACTAATACAACAATATTGCACCAAAAAATCATACACCAATTACTACCACGCACTAATTGCACATCTTAATATATACATACTGTTGTTATATGCATTTGGCCTGTATTAGATTTAAAGAAAATGAATTCATATAATAAAAGTAAAATTATCACATAAGATAAAATATTACACCATATTGATCAATACACAACTTAACATGGCAAACATGTTTCAAGTTATTGAAAGCTATCATACAACTCACTTAGTACACCAAATACATAGGTAAGAGCACTACTTGATATAAGTGAAAATATTGCATTATTTGAACTTTATTTAATTGCATGTTAGGGGGAAAATATCAAAATTATTACAACATTTTGAAATTGAAAATTAGATAATGTTTGTTTGGCCAAAAAAATCTTGTATAGGGGTGTCTCACAGATTTTAGGTGTCTTGGGTGGCTTTTAAAACATATTTATGGAAGAATGTTATACTAAAATGAAATAGATGTAAATTATATATGGGTGGTTTGGAAGGGATGGGTGTTTGAAACACTTATCTCACAAGTTTTGTCATTAAGGTAGGGGTTAGTAGAATGTCATATTCTCCTTGTGATGGAGTGGGGACCAAGCCCTACCAAATGGATTGCTAACTTTTATACACTGATTTGGGGAATTATTAATTAGGGATATTAATTATTTTATTACTTTATCTTAGCTAATTTTTTATTTGTAGAGGTTCCGGGCTTACGCCCGACTAGTCCTCGAGGAAACAGTCACGGCCCCTCAGAACTGCCTCCAAGTAAATCGCGGTAACCACACAATGGATCACAGGTTCCTAATATCTTTAACTACTGCGCACAAGGAGTCGACAGGTTCCTAATATCTTTAACCAAGTAAATCGCGGTAACCACACAATGGATCACAGGTTCCTAATATCTTTAACTACTGCGCACAAGGAGTCGACAGGTTCCTAATATCTTTAACTACTGCGCACAAGGAGTCGATCGAGGAAACAGTCCCGGCCCCTCAGCCGCAGGTTCCCACCGAGCCGCAGGTTCCCACTGAGTTTCAGCCTCCCACCAAGTGATTGCTCCAATCTGGTGATTGCTCCATGCTGACCAGTCCCGGCCCCTCAGCCGCAGGTTCCCACCGAGCCGCAGGTTCCCACTGAGTTTCAGCCTCCCACCAAGTGATTGCTCTTTAACTACTGCGCACAAGGAGTCGATCGAGGAAACAGTCCCGGCCCCTCAGCCGCAGGTTCCCACCGAGCCGCAGGTTCCCACTGAGTTTCAGCCTCCCACCAAGTGATTGCTCCATGCTGACCAGTCCCGGCCCCTCAGCCGCAGGTTCGCACCGAGCCGCAGGTTCCCACTGAGTTTCTGCCTCCCACCAAGTGATTGCTCCAATCTGGTGATTGCTCCATGCTGACCCTCCCCCTAGCTCAGGGCAGGTTCCCACCGAGTTTCAGCCTCCCACACTGCCGCTTGTAGCCCTCAATATTAATTGTTCCACCATTGCGCTCTGGGGGGCTTGAACCCCTGACCTTTCAATCAGAGGCACCTCAATGTTGACCTCTCAACCACTGGGCCAACATATCATTGGTAACTCCTTTTCATTTCTTTTAGCTATTTTGTGTTGGTTAATATATAATATATACTTATATATTAAATGCATGTTATATTGTTAAATCGTATTAAATGCATGTTATATTGTTAAATCAGGAATACGAAACGAATCGATGAATTATTAAAATATTAAAAAATATACTTATTAATAGTTAAAATATGAGTATTAGTAGTGATCATATTATAACATCTTAAAATTATACTTTAATTATCATTTATTATATTTTAGAAAAATAGGAGTATTTTAACTATTGATCAATAAGTATAATTTGCTCATATACCAATCATATTTTAACACGACTCAACTATCTCATATAAACGATGTCTCACGAGAGAATTTTTCTTGAATAATATCTTTACTGAAAGAATTTGAGGATCCTAAAATTGAGTCAATAACATTTGTTGTGTAAAATTTACTCCCTATTTGCTCAGGTTTACACTGAATAAACTTTCTTTTTATTTTAATTCAATTATTTATTAAAATCAATCTCAGCAATGAGTTGATATGCTATGTATCAACTGCACATTTGTATTCATATGTGTATAAATTTTTATTTAATAGTATATAATATGTTTCTTAATAATTGTATAGTATTTTTACATTCAATTTTTCAATTAAAAAAACTAATTGAAAATTGCTAACAAAGTATATATACATTTTTATTTATTAGTGTACTAGTATATGTTTTCAAAGTGGGTACACGGGATAATTTTCCCTCAATAATTTATACTATCTCCATTCTTTTATAAAGTTTTTATTTATCTTTTACACAGTAAATTAATAAGTGTAATATTTAATGTGTAATGAATGTATTTTGAACACTCTTATCCTTTAAATTAAAGAGATGTCTTATTACATGATTTTTTTGGGATTTTGTTATTAGATACTGAGTTCATATTAATCGTAAGGAAATAAATGTGTAAGATATATGATACACGCATGTTAGATATATGGCATAACTTTAGTTATTCATTAAGGTGGAATCATGTATGTGTCACCTACATCTGAGGTGAGTCATATAATTAGCACAAATACTCGTGGAAACTGAGTTTATGATGTAAATTCTATGATTTATCTTTCATTTTTATATATCCTATTTATTGCTAGGATGTTTAAATTGAAGGGAACACAAGATTTACAAGTATTTATGATGTAAACTCGATTTACAAGAGACTAACTCAATAATTGGAAATTGAGTTTACGGTGTAAATCTTGTGGTTCTCCTTTCATTCTTATATATCCTATATATTGTTAAGGTGTTTAAATTAAAGGGAACACAAAATTTACAAGTGTTTATGATGTAAACCCGATTTACAATATGCCAGCTCAATAATTTGAGGAGGGGATTAGTGTGATTCTTCCACATTTGTAATTTAATTATGTGAAATGGAACATGATAAATGAGGACTCTTTTAAAATTGTCCCCATAGCATTTTTGTCTGTATATAAAGATAAGAAAATATAAGTTCAAATTCAAATTTTAAACTAAAAAATTAAAATTAAAATTAAAAAAATTCCCCCTTCCTATATTATCACTTGTATATGACATGTGATATATTGAATAAATTAAAATTGATATATAATGTACTTAAATTAGGGTAAAATCCTTTATCCCACAATTATATTCAACTTTGTGTTTCACAATTTATTTATTTTTTTAAATATTATATCATATTTAATGACCATTTAACTCTTGTTCATGTAGTAATAATTTAGATATTAATCATGAAAATTATTTCATACACAGAAAATGAGATCACACACGAAAATAGAATAGACATTCCATTTGCTTAAACTGATGCATGGAGGACTGAAGTTTCATTTAAAAATTTATACTACAACTTTACTAAATACACTAAACAAATAAGCTCTCAACATATTTCGGGTATTTCTCATATCCAACTAGAAAAAAATTTCTTTTTTTTTTTTAAATAAATTTGAGAAGAGAAAATGTATTGGATGTGGAGAATTAAGTTATATATTGAGAGGTGATTTTTACTGTGTGTTTTCAAAGTCAAAATCTTGAATTCTCAAATATATTAATATTAATAATAATAATAATAACAATAATAATAATAATAAATTATTATTATTATTATTATTGCAATATTTAGTAGAAATGATGAAACATTTAGAATGGGGAGCCCAAAAGCAAGTCCAGTAGTTTAGTATGCCCTCAATTATTCATAGCCCACTTGGCAGCCTCTCTCTGTGTCTATACTAGCTCCTCAAATATTCAAGCTTTAAATACTAGGCTTACCAATTTTTATTTATTATTGTAATCTTTTTATTTATTTATTTATTTGTAATGCAACTAATTGAACGAAAAGTAATGTGGATCCATTTCGTAAAATTGCTTTTCAACTTTTTAAAGGGTATCACTCTTCCCGATTAGAGATTAAAGAATGGTATAAGTATAATTTTTTATCAAGATAAATTATTTTTCCAATCAAATGAGTCGTGTGAGATGTCCATTTAATTTAAGGTTTATTACAATAACAATTTATAGATATTATCTTCTATTTAAATGAGTCAACCCAAATGACTCGATTGATTGAGTATTATTGTTAAGCAGGATACAGGCACTCGAGCTCTTTCAAAAATTTAAAATTAACTTTGTTTGAGCTTGACTCTAGCTCGTTTATTAAAGTTCGAATTTGTTCGCGACACGTTCGTGAATATGTTTGATAACATGTTTGCGAATCAGTTTGTAAACATATTAACAATTTGTTTGTGAACAACAAATGAATTTTTTATTTGTAAACAAACACTTATATAATTTCGTTCTTGAATATAATAAACAAATAAATAAAAAATTTAAAATATTATTTTAAATAACCACTTTAAATATCTTTAATATTACATTCAAATATAAAGGATATTAATAGTAAATTATATACGCTCTCCGTCCCACCAAAAGCGTAGTTTTTATTTTTTGCACGTGAATTAAGGAGTACTATTATTTAATGTGTAGCGGATAGTTGTATTAGTGAGAGTGTGGACCCCATATTTTAATTGTATTAGTGGGTGTGTGGTTCCCATGTGTGTAAAAAGAAAATGAGACTCATTGGGTGAGACGCCCAAAATAGAAAAAATTGACTCTTTGGGTGGGACGAAGGGAGTATATATATATATATATTTATGAACACACTAAACGAATACTAAACAAGGATATTCACAATTTTAAAAATGGATCTCGTTAGTATTCAATCGATTAAAATGGTGTACCCCACCATTAGGGGCCCCCACCGCCCCTGCCCTGGGGATTGGTGAGTATTCAATCGATTAATCAAACGCACAGAAAGGGCATTTATCGAGTCGATTTAAAAACTATTTGTTGAACGCTCTGTTTATTTACACTCCTATGTCTATATGTCCATGTGTAATGACTCTATATGTAGAGTCCATATTCAATTTTATTAGCTCCATGGGCTCTACTCGGCCCATCAAAACCCATAAAACCATTTAAATGAGTTTGAGCTGGTCTTAAAAGCTTAATTTGTGTTGTTTCATGACTTCATCAACATTGTAGGGTGTTTATGTATTTAAATTTAAATAAATTTAGGGGGCCCTCTGTTCTTATTGAAAACAGAGGTGGATTAATTTTTATTAAAAAAAAAAAAAGAATTTTAAGGTTGCAAACAATTGGAGCAACCCCCACTTTCGAGTTTCGAATGTATTTTTCTATCAAACAATTGGTCGTAACATCTATTCAGAGAAATATAATGTCACATCAATTAAATCACTGCACCATTGTTCTTGTTTGTATTCTATGTTTTCAAAAAAAAAGGAAAATAAAAATGACGTTCACTTATACATTGCACTATAATAATAATAATATCCCTATTTTAAAACTAAAATAGAAATTCCAATAGTGAAATGTCCCATAATCAGTTTAGCACCATTATTTAGGTGCCATTATTGTACTCTTTAGTTTAGAGTTTGAAGTTCAAATGTTTTGTATAATGCCAAAAGGAATTAAATTATGAGTTACTAAATAGTTACCTAATTAATTCAATCTATGCATTATTTTTAATTTATTGAAATTATTTTTTTGGGTCTAAATGGGTGCAATAAAAATGCTTGCTAAATAAATCAATTCGAATGATGATTGTATTTATGGAATAGATTTAAAGAGAGTTTATAAATGGCAAAGGTTCATAATTAAAATAGGAATTCCAAATGTAAATAAAGTGGTAACAACCCGGCATGTTGCGGGGCGGGTAGGATCCGGGAGACAAATATGGGCCGGCGAATTAAATTGTGTCACATTCAATGTCATCCATTTTATTTTGGCCACGTCTCAATTTTAATGTAATTAATATTTAATAATATGGCTACCATTTTTAAATTCAAAAAAACTTCTGGCAACGAAATTGGATGCAATACTGCAACTATATTGATTTTAGTCCTAGTAAAAAAGTTATCGATCTTTTTAATGTGGTGGGTTTCGTATGATGCATAGAGCTGATAATATTTTAATAAAACCTCAAGAAATATGAAAAGACAATATTTTTTTATAGTAGTAATCTTTTTCATTATGTAGTAATCTTTCTCCTTGCCTGATTTTCTACATACATGCAGGTATGGAGATGGGTGATTTCTTGTGCATCCAGACATTTTATTCTTAAAGCTATATACTTTAATTCATAAAAGTGTTATAAAGTCAATTAAAATATAAATTATATTAATGTTTGAATAAAAAATATCAAATATTTCAGTGTATAAGTTTTTATGCTAAAACATGGAATACTATATTTGATAATACTAAAGAATATAATTTTCTGAAACTGACAGATTTGGGTGTATGGTGCGTCTAAGAATATGTAAGTTTTATCCATAAAGATTATGACGGTGTAACTTTTTATATAATGATGTAACATAATATATATATATATATATATTAAAATTGAAATGAGAAAATTATAAAGTTATTCGAAACATAGAAATAAGAGGTTAACTACTATTTTTAACGGGAGTTTAAACAAACATTCATCTCATAAGGAAATTATAAATCTCAACTTGTAATCTAAGGAAATATTAATAATCACACAAAAAAGTAAATACTATATTAAATTTTATAGGAACGTAAATATATATTGTAAAATCCCAGCGTTCAAATATATTGTTGAATTATCATAATAACGTAAGTTAATATGTCATATGAACTTATAAATTTTATAAATGAACATCTATATAAGTAAAGAAAATATGTTAATTAATTTTTATTTTATACTTTTTAAAAAAATCAATATAATCTCATTTAAATTAAAATTATCTTAAAAACTAATGTATATTAATGAAGAAAAATAAATGGGCTAGTCATATATTATATTTTAAGTAAAATACTAATATATAAATTAAGAGTATAATTGTAGTGCATTTGATGCACCGGTATACCCACAAATCGAATTTATATTAAAAGAAAAATAAATAAATTATAAAATTTAAAGTATATATATATATAATAAAATATAAAAATTCTCCTTCGAACTTGTTTTTATATTTTTACTAAATTTGACTATAATCACATGAATACTAAAAGTAAATTTGAAAAATATATATTGAAATTTTTATATTATTTTAAATGATTAATTTTCAAAAATTAAAAAATTATAGAAAAATTTATTTCAAAATTAAAAGATTAATTTATTTACAAGTAATTACACTTTAAACTTTTATTTTACTATATATATATATATATATATTACTTATTTAAATTATAAAATATATATTAATTTAATTTAAAATTAATGTTCTCACGAGACGTAATAATATTGAATATGATTTCCATTATCAACTAAATATATTAAGAATCCTATTTTCTTTTTTGTGTGAATTAATATTTCCTTATGAGATGAACGTTTGTTTAAACTCCCATTAAGAATAGAAGTTAACCTCTTATTTCTATGTTTGGAAAAATGGACACATGTCGTTCATCCAAAAAGTGAAACATAAGATGAAACACAATCCTATAACAGGGATTCGAGTTGGGATCCCAGTAAATTTTCACTCTATCCTTATTTATATATCCCATTATACTTTTCCATCCTTCAAAATTATTAAAAGTTTTAAAACAAATAACTTCTCAACATCATATTTTTAAAAATGTCACATTTTTTTAAAACCATTTTTTCAAAAAAAAAAAGAAAAAAATTACTATTATCTAACCTACATAACTTAATTTATTATTTATTTATTACTCAAAGTTACAATTTTAGTCTCAAAATTTAATAAAATTAATAAAAAAATATATTATTTTAAATTTTGTATCTATAGTTTTCTAGGACAAAAGGAGGACAACATGAAAAATACTCTAGATTTTTTAATTAAAAATGATTTTTTTATGAAACAATTAGTAATACTCTTGATATTTCACTGCTCATTAAAAATAATACTCTTACCAATTAAAATAAAATATAATACCCTGAAATATGAATATTCATATGCATTTGAGGTGCACAAAAGACTGGCTCTATTACTATCTTCATTCCAAGTACAATTGTACTTCTTCCGTCCCACGTCAACCATTACATTTTATTAATTTTGGCCTCCCACTTTAATAGTTTAATTTTCCTTTTTGGTAAATATGACTCATAGAAAACAATTAACACTGTACACTACTTATACAACTCTATACGTTAAAATACTACTCTCTTTGTCTCAAGAATACTTACACATTTTCTATTTTGCTCCGTCTCAAAAATACTTGCAAACTTTAAAAATGAAAACAATACACAATATCAATAACCTTACAATATTATAATATTACAAAAATACCACATCTTTATTACGCACAATCTAGTCAAAGTCAACTCTATCATACACTATATTTTATTTAATTATCCAAAATATCTCCTATTTCTTACATTATTACAACAAAAAATTATTTTTTAAACTTTGTGCCATTAAATAGGTACATGTATTTTTGGAACAGAGAAAGTATTACTACTTAATATTTTCATAAAAAACAAATATAAAAATTTAAATGGGACAAAGGAGGTGTATTTGTTTTTTATACATAAATTAAGAGATCTGAAAGTTTAATGAGTATGATATAATTTTAATTGTATTTTTACCTTTTTGCCTTTAATTTTAAGTAAATTGAATTAATTGTAAAATAGGGTAGTGTTGTAAAACTTTTATAACTATCAATTTTTGAGACTCTCTTGTGAGATAGGTCGATGTATCACTAAAGTATGCTTATTGTATAGATAAAGTATGCTTATTGTATAGATAAAATATGCTTATTTGTAATTAAAGTATGTTAATAATAAATCGTATTATAACACACTAAAATCATACTTTAATGCATAATCTAGCATATTTTAGAAAATATATTTTAACAATCATTAAACATACTTTATCTATACAATAACCATATTCTAATAATGAGTTGACCCTCTCACACCCGTCTCACAAATAACTCGTCTAACAAGAGACATTATCTTAATTTTTATATACGAAGACCCACCTACTAAAACAGAAATATATAGTCTTACGGTGGAATAAATCAAAATGACATTACTTAGACTTCTCATAGAACGAAGGAGTATTATATAAAAATCCATTAGTGGGGGATCATTTGCTTGAACTCTATTAGGAGATAAAAGCTCATGATAATATAGACCTACATCTAGCCTATGTTTACACTGAGAAAAAGAAAAAAACAAAACTAAGAGACTATAAAAAAACAAGTATAGATCTCCCTGCCGGAATATAAGGAAATAATGCAAAATAATTGATTAAAATGTAAGACACGTGAGAGTAGAAGCATCATGGTAACGTACATGGTTGGAAAACTCACGTTCATACATAGGGAAAAATCATACCTTTCTCTATAGGGTTTTTGTTGCAGCGGGAGAACACGTATGAACCGATTAATACTCACGTTAGTATCTCTGAATCAAATCTTCAACACGGGGTTAAAAGATTATGTTTTCACGATATCGTATTAATCTGGAGAATGTGACGAACTGTTAACGTTGTGAATTCGAGAGAGCAAACTCCGAGAGAGAAAACGTCCCTTGCGTTCTACGTTCTGACATGTTTTTGCGTCTCAAGCGTATGAACGTCTCTCGACAACTACCTTACGCAGTATATTTTATTCTCATGGGAGTTAAGAAACCAACTCTTAACTCCTATCTATCTCTTATTCACAATTTCATATGTGGAATATAAATAATATTATTTAATTAATTATTATTTACATGTACATAATACATATCATGAGATAATATTACATATTCAATGTATTGTATAAAATTATCATAGGTAAATACTTGTATATGCTCTTGAAAAAACGGCAAGTTTTATTTTTATTTTATACTTGTTTATATGATCAAGTTTTATTATTTAGTAAAACTCTAGGTTTCATGTATAAATAGATTTATTGCTCAACACAAGGAATAATATTATTTCTTAGTACTCTTTCCGTCTTTTTTTAGTTCTTTTTGTGAAATACAAAAGAGAGGTACAAATATAAATGAGACGGAAGAAGTATATGATAATTTGTAATTCTTTTGAATGGAGTAAGATATTTTGAGACTTAATACTTACAACTTGTGAAATACAAAAGAGAGGTGTAAATATAAATGAGACGAAAGAAGTATATGATAATTTGTAATTCTTTTGAATGGAGTAAGATATTTTGAGACTTAATATACAATCTGCACTTTAAAGAGCAATATTTCCAGCAATAATAATACTATAAAATTATAATCCTCTTCTGAAAAGAATCACGTACTCTATTTTTAAGAGTAATATTGCTTGACATTAAAACTAGAATAATACTTCTAAAAAAAAGTGAAGAACCAAATTAATTTTTCCATTTTGTAAATATTGTTACATTTTATTAATTATGGCGTCTTACAATATTTGTTACGTTTTTCCTTTTTGATACATGAGACTCACTCAAAATGGTTAATGAGCCCATAAAATACTAATACAACTATTCACTATATATTAAAATATTATCGTTGAATCCACAGCCTATGAAAATATTATATTTCTTAATATTTGTACAAATTAACAATAAATATAACAACAATTGCATGAAAGAGGAATTACTTCACATCACATGAAATTATGTAACACTCCATATATATACACATATATGTATGTATAGGATAGGAGAGAATCTTGAGCATACCCATAGCCATACGGGGTCTGTTCAAATAGCAACAACAGCTGATAAATCCTATGATTACACCCACATGCTTCTCCCCAATCATTCTCTATTTTTTACTCTTTTATCTTTTATTATTGCTATTTAATTTAATATTATATATTGCTCTTATATTTGGCAATCAATGATCTATCTATTCATTTTCATTACTATACTATGGATCATTATTAATATTAACTGTCAGTAAATGACAGTATGTTGCTTGTTATTCTCGCAATTTTATTATTTTTTACATAATATGAGACCCTTTAATTAATTAATTAATATACATTTTATATTTGGATAAAATAATATTAGTGGAGCTAGCAGCTCGCAGGAACTTTTTTTTAATAATAATAAAATAGGAGTATATTTTAATTAATGCAAAATAAATTAAATTACCTTTTTTTGCGGCAGCCAGCAGTAACCATAAATTACTTTAATTAAATGTTGACGAAAAGTACTATTCATTTACTTTTAATAAAGTTAAATACTTTGCTAATTTTGCCTCCAAAAATAAAATACAAAAAAAGCTGTAGAAATTTAAATTTGGTTCTTCTTGTCGTATTCTCTTTATGGATTTCAACAAATCTATACAAAATTTGATGCTGTGGATAAATTTGTCATTTGATGAATTCGATTGGAATTTTAATGTTAGTTCCTTTCTGATGTTATATAATTAGGTAAATTAGGACCCTCGAAATTAAATAGCCAACAAATTCGTACTCATTATTTAATATAATTACAAAAGTATGTGTAAATTGAAGTCATAAAATTTAAATAAATGGCCTTTTTTACAATTTTGATTTTGTGGAGCAAATTAATGTACTTAATTAATAATGATACATATTTATTCATTTTGAACCTTTTCATTAATTACACGTAAAATTAACGTATATGCAGGGCCGGCCCTGAGATTTTAGGGGTCCATGACAAAATATAAAATTGAGGCCCTTAAAATGACTAAATTTGCATAGGAAAAAAAAAAGAAAAAAATAATGCAGCGAGCAATTTGAAATTGGAAAATAATTCAATATGAATATTCAATTGTGTTGGTGGTTTCTTGAAAGAAGATTAAAAAATGACTTTTGTATTGTATAATTTGTAGAGAGCAGTATAATTTTTTATTTAATCAAGAAAAAAATGATTGATATTATAAATATGTTTCCTTTAGTTGGACCTTTAACATTAAATAAATAAATAAAATTTGGACCTAAATCAAAATTTAATAGTATATATATACATATAAATATAAAAATGTTGGGGCCCCAAATTATGGGGCCCATGGCCTGAGCCCACGGGGACAACCCAGGGCCGGCCCTGCGTATATGTTTCTCTTTTTTTTTTGTTCATATTATAAAGAAAAGGAGATATACTTGAATTAACTAGCTAAAACTATGTTTAAATAAATATAAATGATTTCTTTTTAATACTAATCAGAGAATAAGGGATTTCAATATGAGATACTACTATTTTGAATGGCAAACACGAGGATAAATATTGAATCTAGTAACATGTGGAATCTGATTTTTTTTTTTATAATCATACGAACTAATTAATTAATTATTATTATTTTGTCAGAAGTTTGATAGATTAGTAAATCAATTAAGGAATTAAATTTAGGCAAAGACTCATACGTGGGAGGCTTATATGAAATGAATGAAAAGTAATAATTTGTTGTATAATGAAAAGTGATACTACTCAATTATTGAAATGTAATAATGTTATTTCATGAATAATTTATAATATAAATGAAAAGTGATAATATTTTATAACGAAGATGATAATATATTAACAAAAGTAATAACTAATTAAAAAAAGAGTAAAATTATCTTAAGTAAGTATCACGCAACACTTGCCCTTAAATGTATGTATATTCGGATCTCTTTAATTGTTTTTTTATGTGATTAAAAAGTTTTAATATCCTTTTAATAATTTATTACTCCCTCTGTCCCAATGAAACGTACGCACTTCCTTTGTAATTTACAAAGAAATCGCGTAAATTTACAAAGGAAATGCGTACGTTTCAATGGGACGAATGGAGTATATATATATTTTTATATTTATGGTTATAGTTATTCTTATTAGAAAAAAATAAAAGAAAATAAAATCTTTTTAATGGAAGGAAAAATGAATATGGACATAGGGATAACCTTCTTTTAAGAGCGATGACTCCTTAAAATTAATATATATAGTTTAATATTGTATAATACTAATATTTTATTGGGAAATTTTTTTTATACCATTTTTGAAGTTGAAAATTAAAATCGATACTTTTATTTTAAAATTATCAATTCTACTAAATATACACTTTTTTGACACTATTACCCTTCAACATTAACCCTAAACTCTAATAAACCCCAAACCCTTAAATCCTAAACCACCCACCCACCCACCTGTCGTCGCCGGAGCTATTGACGGAGCAGCTGTCGACGTCGCCTAAGCCACCACCACTGTCGTCAAAGCTGCCGACGCCTGGTGGTGGAGGTAGGGTAGATTGAGGGTGTGTTGGATGGGTAGGTTGGGTGGGGTGTGTCAATTAGATGGAATTTAAACTTTTTGGGATGAGGGATATTTTGGTACATTTAAGTACTTAATTGGTATAAAAGATATAAAAGCTGTGAGTTTTACTACAGTGCACGGGTACACCGGTGCATCTGGATAATATCATTCGTTAGATCAAACTTTTATTTAATCCTTACAATTCAATAAAATAAAATAATTAAAAATAATTTTAAAAACTACCCACTGCACCTTCACTTCTACTCTATTAACTAAGCGCGCTGGTGCACCGCGTGCACCAAATAATCACCCAAAAGTTGTTTGGGATGTTGGTTTTGATTTAGATTAGCTTATTTTGGTTAAATTTCCATATTGGCACTATTTTATATCAGGATTAAAAGTTGAACTAAATCTAAAAATAATTGGATAAATTATCTAGCTGGTAAACTTTTGGTGAATAACAAAATATTTTATTCCATTATCATATTTTCTTTGGTGAATAGCATTTTATTAATAAAAATATAATTAATTCGTTGGTAAATTATATTGTTAATTTTTTTTTTTTGCATAAATGGAGTATTTGATAATTTAATTAATTCTTGAGAGTTGAGAAATGTAAATGATATTTAACTAATACAATTTTATTTTATTTTTTACGTTTTTTCCTAAAAGAGAGTTAGTTCGTGAGGGTAGGTGGCATAATAGTTAGGAATAAATTAGTTTGACATTATCTTGACATACTAATTAAGAAATGGATCTCCAAATTCGAAATGACACTTTCCCATTCAAGGGGTGTTAAGTTTTGTTGCAAATTATTAATTGACAAAAAGATTCAAGTATTTTATAGTGTATAAAACTTAGATTGAAATTAATACTCATCTTATTAAAATATATTAGGAAAAGTTAATTTCACTTTAACCTTTTTCCCAAAAAAATTACTGCTTATTAGCTTTTTAATGTTCCAATCAATTATTTTACATTGTGGGAAATAAACAATGGAAATAATTAAAATTACAATTGAAATAGTAATTCAAATAAAAAAATTTCAAACTACGATTGTGCAAAATTAGAATACTAGGAAGAGAAGGAATGATTAGTAATAATAAATTATATCAAGTCAAGGTAATACCTTTTTTTCAAGATAAATATGTCCCATTAATGTTTTAGTTCAAAAGGTAAAATGACTTTCTCTCATACACAAATATTACTACAAGTGTAGGAGCTCCGACGAATTTCGAATCGACTAAGACTGGATCATTATAAAATGATGAGTGCAAATGCAACTATGCAAGAAAAGATGATTGTGGTGTTTTAGTATTGGTGTATGAGATGCATGAGAATGAACTCTATTTGTATAGATCACCTCCACCTTCTCAAAAGATATCTACAATCAATCACATAATTGATTGAAACGGTTGAGGATTATTTTGGCAGCTATAATATACTTCCTCCGTCACATAGTTATGTTCACCGTTACTGTAGATACAGAGTTTAAGAAAAATTATTTTTTGATCAACTTTATTGACTTTTTAGGGGTATTGTGGTATTTTTAGGTAATAAATAAATTATAAAGTAAGTTATGTGTGTTAGGTGGGAGTGATATTTTTTAAATTAAGATAACTTTTGAGGTTGTTGGTTAATGTAAACTTTCTTTTTGGGTGGTGAATATAAGTGTGAGACGGACGAAAACGGAAAGTGTGAATATAAGTGTGAGACTGAGGGAGAACTTGCTTGATTGAGTATGAGTTCAAGTGTAGCTCACCATACAACTTTTAGCTTACAAACACTCAACTTTATATATCAATTTCTCACTCATCGAAAATCGCTTTAAAAATTAATAATATCCTACTATTATCTACTCGAAACTTAGATTAATCAAGTACCATTTAATTCCTTCAAAATTAAATTAGTAACCCTTTTCTTAGTTTAATAATCTATTTTAATTATTAATAATCCTTACAAATCAATTTTACCTAACAATCCTCAACATAAGTGAAAATTGGTAATATATTAATATGCAGATATACAATCTAGAGTCGACACAAGACACTAATGCAATCTCAAACATAAATATTTTAAATTTGGACAAGATCTACTTGTTTATAAATATTTCTATAAATTATAAATTTTTCAATACATGACTTGAAGGATAGATTAACTATTAATTAGGGACCAAAAATATTTTTTTATCAATTTAAAATTCAAAAATATAAAACTATCACATCAGAACTTAAAATTTACACTATTACATATAATTTTTTAGTCATTTTATGATTTTAAATCCTAAATTTGTAATTTCATATTTTCGCGTATCTTAAATTGATTAAAAAAAACTCTATTTTTTTTAAGAGATAAAAAAAATTCTACTGAATCCCTAATTAATAGTTACCTCATTTATTATTGGAAAACTCCACATTTCTATTTCTAACGCAAAAATTATTAAGGAATAACGAGATGGAAGATTCCTATGTGCCCCGGCAGACAAGATATATGAGCAGCCTAAATTACAATTACACCACAAAATAATATATATATATATATATATATATATTTTTTTTTTTTCCTTTTTTAAAATATATTTTTCTACTTATGTAAGTGGACTTGTCTCTAAGGAATATTCTAAATATAGTCTCACATGAATTCAATGAAGTGGAACAAGGTCAAAGAGCACTTGATGATGAGTTTCTAGAGTGAAATGAGCATTTCTACACCTTTTGACTCTCCAAGTTGCATTAAATTTTAAAATATTGTTCATATTGACTTTGTCTTACAT
This sequence comes from Pogostemon cablin, assembly GCA_023678885.1. NCBI lineage: Eukaryota > Viridiplantae > Streptophyta > Magnoliopsida > Lamiales > Lamiaceae > Pogostemon > Pogostemon cablin. Next base: position 9,197,007 of record CM042979.1, read on the forward strand.
ATTGATTCTTTTCAAAGCCTTAGGTACAAGAAAGAGCTTGAAGAGATGTTAGGGACATACTTGATAAAAATGAATAAGTGGTGGTCACGAAAAGAAAGGTTAATGGAATGCAAGCTCAAGCGAGTTGAGTTTTTAAAGCCAATCTCGAAGGATGCTACTATGGTCGTTACTTGCCACAAATGCCTAATAGAGGAAGAAGCATAAAGAATAAAATTTGATGGCAAGAACGAACGATATCCTTGGCTATTCTGATGAGTTCTCCATAATCCATCCATCTTGAAAATGTTAAACTTAGCGCTAGATGGGAGGCAATCCATCATTTATTTTAATGCTTTTATTTAAATGCTTTGATTTAGTTTTCTTGTATTTTTGGCATGTAGGTTGATTGTGCTCGTGAGGAGATCATATTAGAAATACGAAAAGTGCTTGATTTGAAGTGTGAAGGGACGTCTCACCACTTTGTGCAAACTTAAATCGAAACTCTTATTTCACTTTAAGTTTGGGGGGATAGTGCGTGGTGGACGTACCTTGAGTGTTGTGATGCATATGCTTCTCTACAAGAGATCATTGGTGGAAACTACAAGGATTGCAAACTTAATTCTCAACATGTTTCGATTTAAGTTTGGGGGGAGAGTGTGTGGTGTGACTCACCACTTGAGTGTGCTTATTATGTTGATTGATAGATCTTCTTGTAAAATTGGGTAAATTTTAAAAATTTTCTCATGAATATTGGTTTTATTTTGGTTAATTTGGTTGTGTTGAAGTGCATGCTAGTTCATTATTTGATAGTAATTGTTGTGCTAATAGTTTTGATGAGATTTTGAACATATGTGAGGTATATTGGAAGTACAAAAACAGGACAAAACAAGGGTTGAAGTTAGAAATTGAAAAAAAATAGAGAAACGGCTACACGAGCCGTGTTCAGTACACGGCCCTATAAGAGGTGGCCGTGTACTGATATCATAAGGTGCTACTCGCCTAGAGTCGAGGACGAGCTCCAAACTCGAGCCGTGCAAGGAACAGAAATATGGGCCGTGTGCGGAACACGACCCTGTAACACGCAGTCGTGCTCGACCATCAGAAAACGCTACACGGCTACGACTGAGGCTGTGTAGTGAAGCACGCCCTGTGTAGTGTCTGAAGGCAGTTTTAAAAACCCGAGTACGTGAGCAGTTTCAAACCCGCCATTCACTTAGTACGCATCCCAAGGTTTTAGTTTGTCTTGTATGCATCCCGTTTGTCCGTGTTAGCTATTTCCACCTCCAGATGCCTTTTCAGGGAGTTCACTTTACTACTCATCTTTTCCATTTGCTTAGCATAGACAATTTGATTTGATTTGGATTGATTGGATTGACATGTTACTTCATTTGTTATGTACTTGGGAGGTTTACTTGCTCTATTTTTATTTTTGAATAAGGTGGCAAAATCTTGAGCTTAAACGATATTGGATGATGAGGATATGTGCTTGATTTTCTTTTGATGGATAAATTATCATTTTTGCATGTTATGTGTTTTTGTGTTGTTTCTTGCTTGGTGAGTCTTTTCTTATGTGTTTTGTTTGTATTTTTATTCTTGTATGGGGTTGTTTGGTGGTTTGTTTTGGGTTGTTGTGAGTCATTTTTTAATGTGAGTAATAGCATGTTGTTTGTGATAAGTGATGACGAACTATATTGAGAATCTTTACTCTTTAAAATTGTGACATGTTCTATTTAACTTGTTCAATTTTGAGATGAATTGAGGTGTAAAGAGTTCCTAAGGGTCCGAACAAAAGCTTGTAAGCGTTTGAGCCTCAACCGTTCCTCCACGGTTAGTTTTTCATGAGTGGATCGATTGAGTCTTGGTAAACTAGAACTTGCTCATGGACTACGGGAATGAGCCCGATTGGTGGAGGTTAGTGATATGATCTTAGGCCATCCTTGTTACTTTAAAGTCATTGCCATAAATTTTCTTACCTAATACATCATCCATAGTTAACCACTTTGAGCCTTAAAGCCTATTTTTTGTGATTTGAGCACAATACAAGCCTTGAATACCTACTTAAGCATTATATATATAACATTTGTGTGAGTGATTGAGGAGATGATGGTTTACAAAGTTTGATGTGAGAATTGTGCTAGAGAAGAAAGAAAATGATAAACAAGTAAGAAAATGATGAAAAGAGCTCAAGCAAAAATGTACATGCGACCTCAAAATAAGAAAAATGAGCAAATTAACAAAAATATGCTCAAGGAATTCAAAAGTCGAAAGAAAGGAAGCATGCAAATTAAAAGAAGCTCAAGAAATCCAAGTAATGACAATGATTAGTGCTTGTGATTAGAAAAGAAAAGAAAGGAAGAAAGAAACGTGTAGAAGTTGAAGAAGCTGATCATCTCTTCGATTACTTACACTCGATGAGTCACTCTTATCCATAATCTCTCTACCCTTACCAAAAAGCCTAACATTACATCCAAAAAATAAAAACCTTTTTGATAATTAGTTGAAGCATTGGTGGCTTGTGAATGTAGCCTGTGAGCAAGCCTATGGTGCATCGGGTTTAATCGATTGATGAGTAAAAATTACCCTACTTCATAGAGTGTTGAGTGCATTTTGATATCCGACATGAGGGTTTGGACCGGAAGGGACTTTATTACTCTTAATTTTCTTAGACTTGAACTTGTTAATTTTTTTATGTCATGATTTTAATGTTGTAGTGTGACATGATATGATTTGTAGTCATTGTTACTTATGATGTGTTGTTGCTTATGTTCTTTAGATGTTTCTCTAGGTGAAAATTCCCCCTCTCGTTTTCTTATTTTCATTGCTCGAGGACGAACAACACTTTAAGTTTGGGGGATTGATCGGTGTTGTTTTTGCCTAGATTTTAGTGTCTTTTATTATGTATTTTTATGTGTTTTTATTCATTTTGTATATCATTTGATGGTGTTATATGAAGATATCAAGATTTGTGCTTTGAAATGATAAATATGTGATTTTCATGATTAAGTGCCTTAAATTGTGCTATATTTGTAAATATTTAGAGAATTGGTAAATTGGTGTAATTAGTGTGATATTCAGGTAAAAATGAATTCTAGACACGATAAAGAAGATGTGTGAAAAATGGAGCTCAATTCAGAGTTGAAATGAGGAAGAACGAGCCAAAGCAAAATGCTGAAAAACGCAAGTCTAATTTGTATAATTTTTCTGTATTCATATGGATCTCAAAACTATACATATGATATATAGTTGGAAAGCCACTGAAGAGAGAATCGCGTGAGCGCAAGAATCATTCGAATTGGAGATCGGATGTGAAAGTTATGAGCGAAATGGTGAGACTGCGCTGCACTCGATTACCCTACACGGCCCGTGTGCTGCTACACGACCCGTATAGGTGTAAAAGATAGTTTTATGATATCCACTTGTTCTAGAAGCTTTCATGGGGGTATAAATACATGTTTTGACCATAAAATCCGGGAGGAATCATTTTGGATCAATCTTCACACACACTAAACACCTAAATCACACACATTCATCTCCATCTCTTCCATCCTTCACTTCATCCATCTAAGCCACTTGATCTCCTCAAATCCATCCATAAATTCATCCATTCACCAATCTAAGAAGAGGAATTCATCATTGGTTGAAGATTTTAGCATGATCAAGGAGGAGGAAGTTCACCATCAAAGGGGAGTCTACTTACCTTTATTTTGTTATTTTCTTCATTATTTGGCTCAATTGGAGCAAGCTATAGAATGTATTGATTCTATTATGATATGTAGTGGCTAGTCCTCATGTGAGACTAGCAATATGATTGGTTAGGCATTATGTTGATTTTGCACACCACATGTTTGATGAAATAATTGTTATGAATATTTTCTATCATGAATGCTTATTCTCATTTTATGTATGATTTGTGTGATTAAATTCTCTATTCATAGTGTTAGGATGGTCATTCCAATATTATGCTTAGTGGTTTAATTGAATCATTGATTGCATGAGATGACTCTATTAGTGTGAGGAGAGGTAAGCCATACCCAAGTGCTTAGAACCTCATGATAGGACATTAGTGATGAACTAATGAGGGGAACCCAACTTATGATCATAGTACCATCATGAAAATTGAGAGAAAGAACAATCCTAGGAGATTTAAACTTGTAAAAGAGTTGAGAACCTAATCACCTTGGCCATAGGGGTTAGGGGTACAAACGTGATTGCCCTTAATATCATAACATGAAAACCATCAATGCATGTGTGTGTGTGAGTCTATATATACTTTATCCATGAATGTCATACTTCTTAGATTGTTCTACCTTTATCCATCTTCCATGTCCATTGTATCCATCTATCTTTAATTGCTTTCCTAGTTGTTAGTTTGTAGTATAATCAACCCTCTCATTCTTTGATTAATCCTACTAGAGTGAAACATCTTTCAAATACGGCTACCCACTTTCGCCCTTGGGTTCGATATCTTATAAATTTTGCACTTGGTCGCTTACGTGCTACACACGATAGAGTACACTTGCTCTAAATCAATTTAACCAAAATTGAAACCAAGTTCAACCATCACTCACGTGGATGGAAAAATCAGGCTCAAACTTGAAGGATGAAGAAAGGAAATGAGTTGTTTCTGAATAAAGTTTTATTAGCTATTCTATTTTCTATGAATGTTCAACGTTACTCCCTTGTATGAAAATGCACTGAAGCTTTGAGGCATGAAGATTCTCAATCACCAATTCGAGAGAATTAATTCTGTTAGGAATTTAAATATTCAATGTCTGATGGTTGAATATAATGGCCTTTACATGAAAGATGATAAGAATGTAGATTCCTAGTATTCAAGGTTCTCGACCATTGAAAAGCAATTTCATCTCTTGAGATTATCCCAAAAGAGAAACAGATACAAAATTTTATGAGAACATTGCCTAAGAAATTCAGTAAAAAGTCACAACAGGTTAGGAGATCTTCAGTAAGATAATCAAGTTCAGTCTAGACGAACTCATGGGAGATATCTAAACGTTTGAGATAAAAACGAATTATGACTGTCAGTTCGGAATAGAAAAATAAATCGCCTACAATGCTGAACAAGTAAACAAGGATGATGACATCGTGGAGATGTCAGTTGCTAACTTCGAAAAGCACATGAGCCTACTTACAATAAATTACGGAAGGATGATGATGAACCAAAGACAAATCTCCAATAAAAAGGAAAAATAATGAAAGAAAGTTGGTAGGAGAAAGAAACAAATAGACTATTCTTGAAACTAGTATTGAAAAAGATCAATGCCGAGAGTGCAAATGTTTTTGATGCACCGATATTCGATCTATAGACCGACTAATCCGAGAGTACAAATGTATAGGACATTATCAGTATGAATGTCCAACGTTTTTTTAGAAAAAACAGAGTACTCAAAACCTAAAATGTTTTAAAGCTTAGTGTGTTTACAATTTTAAAATTTTAGATTTTGGATTTTCTTACCAATTTTTATGCATTTATAAACCAACATATCTCCAAAATCTTTTATTAGTATATTGGAAAGAAAACCATACTCTTCAATAATTCAAAAGTAAGTTAAAATTACATCTTATAAGAATTAAATAATGTATAACAAGTACATGTGAAATAAAATCCAGGATATAGGGAGGATATTATTACTTATTCATTCGTATAGTAATGATTTACTGTATTTTCTATTTGAAATAATGAGGAAAGGATGTGTGATTGGAAGCGAGTACAATTATGAAGAAAGAGAAAAATAAAAAGAATATAAAAAATAAAAGAAAGAAAGTATAGTGGATGTATTGGAAAATGTGAGTTCTTGTTTGTTATATACTCTTGTTAAATCATGCACTATTTACACACTTAAAATTTAAGTAAGTAAATAAATAATGTACATAGAATAATGATGTTTTAACTTTGAACAAGATTGTCTGTGTGTTACCGTTTTATTTTTATTATGTTTTAATAATAATATTATTTTTTTAATTAAAGATTACTTTTCAATTATATTAAAATCAATAGTGTATGAAATAATTTATTAAACGGTTATAATTTTTTATCAATTAAATATAAATTTTTATTAAAATATTATTATTATTTATCCGTCACATGAAATTTTCTCATGCCACAACCTCATAAAATCTTTCCATAGAATGGTCTCTTTAATTTTTTAATGGGTAAATTTTTGTGTGGAATTGTTTTATGTAAGCCCTTACTTAAGATAGATAAAATAAAATGTAATAACATTACTAACGAAAATTGATACTCAATCAATGAAAAATGATAATGATGCAGTAAATTACTCCATTTCATAAACAATTTATAATATAAATAAAACATGATAACATTTTTATAGTAAAAATAAAAATAATATTATCATTTTTTATTCGTCTCACGTAAGACTTACATGATATATAATCTCAGGTGACTCTTTTGCCATTTTTAATTTATCTTGATTTGAAAAGAAAAGAAAAGCGTGTGTTAATAGCTCGTTTAGAAAACTCGTAACGTTCTCATGCCAAACATGTGTAAAGTATCAAGATAGGTTTGACTTAAATGAATAATATTAGGCAAAAGCTATTGTGTCCATGTGGAATACTCCGTGTTTCCATGTGAACACAACCCTCCTCCTTCAATCCTATTTAAATCTATGTATTGTTAGGGGCCTAAATTACAAAGGGGCATAAAAATTACAAAGGCGCACGAAATGTGCTCCGTGCGCCCGAATACACATAATCTCACTCATAATATTATTAGGTTAGATTTTAGAATTTTAATATGGTTGTTAGAGAATATCCCTTTTTCATATGCATAAGTACTCTATTTAAAAAAAAAAAAAAACCTCAACTTGATAGGAGTAATTTATTTATAACACACCCTTTTCCGTCCGACAATAATGGTTTCATTTCGTTGTTTTGCACATTTGTTCTAAAGTTTTTATTTATTTTTTAATTTTTTTGATATAAAATCCACACACATCACTAATACAATTATTAATAAGTCTTACATACTTCACTAATATAACTATATACTACATATATTAAATAATAATACTCTATCTTAATTCACGTGCAAAAAGTAAGGGAAGTCTTGCATGAGAACGTCTTAAGTGAAATCATTTTACACTTTTTAAAATAACTATCACTTTCTCTATAAAATGTTATTAATTTTCATTTATACTATAAATTGTTCATAAAATAGCATTTTCACTTTTCATTAATTAAGTATCACTTTTTAAATATAAAAATTATCATTTTTTATTCGTCTCACGTAAGCATTTATGTGAGACGGTCCCACATAAGTCTTTGCCCAAAAAGTAAATGACACTTTTGCGACGGATAAAGGGAGTAAGATTTATAGTATATGATTTATTTCTTATAAAATTATTTGCAAGAATATAAAATTTATTAAAATTTGAAAAATAATAATTTTAAGAGTAATTTATATACTCCATATATATTACTTAAATAATTTTAATAAAATTAATATACATCCATTTCATTTGAGCATTTAACTTCCTTAGTATAAGGATTTTCCCATTACAGGAAATATATTAGTCAGTCCACATATTTACTATTTACTGATCACAACACAAAACCGTGCCACATTGAGATCAGGCCGGTTAAGATCTATCATTACGCTTTGGTGTTAAATTTTTATTTTCTTTAATCACTCATTTAAAATGTATAATATGCAGGTTAAAATGTAACATGATATTTTATGCCAAGACATGACCCCTCTAAAATTTTGGATTGAAATTTAAGGGATATATACATACAAATATTTTTTTCTCATTCTTAAATTTAAGGGTGTATAAGATCATTATCTTATTGATAATATTATGCGTCTCATATATTTTAGATAAAAATTTGTTGTAAAACTATTTTTTGAATTTTAAGTGTGACTTGGGTTCATATATATGCGAATCTAATTTTTACTAATCACTCTTTAATATATACAAAATTATTTTTTATAGAGATATATTATTACTCTTTAAATGAAAAAATTATTTTTTAAAAATATGAACTAATGTCTTCTAAATAAAAATTATTATTTTTCAAAGAGTAATTTTTTTATGTTCTAAAAGAGTACATAACCCAACTAACACCAGACTCGCTTATCTTTTTTAAACGAAGAAAAAGTTATAACATTTTAATAAAAACAACATTTACATATGGATTGATGAAAAGTAATCAACAATCAAATGACTTATATTTTCTAACAATTCATAATATATATAAATAAAGGTAAATGAATTGGCTTCACTTTACAGTTTAATTTTATTAAAATTATTTTTTTAGAGATGAATTATTACTCTTATAAGCTGTTGTGGTTTTATATATTCTTGTTAAGATGAATAACATTTTTTCATTAAAAAGAGTAATAGTTCTTCAATTTTACTGTAAATGCGGAGTTTAAGAAATTTTTTTTTAAATAAACTTTATTGACTTTTGAGAGTCGCTAGTTATATTTTAAGTAATAAATGATAAAATATGTTTTGTGTGTTAAGTGATAATGATGTTTTTGAAAATATGATATATTGAAGGACTTTTTGTTTTGAATTTTTACTAGTATTTTTAGACAGTGAAAAATATAATGGGACAAATAAATGAGAAAAGTATGAAAAGTAAACGGAGAAGTTAAATTTGGGCCTAGCTAAACTTAGAAATTTTTGTATTGGATTTGAATCAAATCGAATCCAATTTCACAAATACAAAATTCGTTTAACGGTGTTCATCATACATCATATGATTTTGGTATGAATAATTGAAGTTGGTTGATTAGTCGTCTAAACAATGTAATGAAGTTGTTTTACTTTGGTTGCTATTGCCAAATTAAGTTAAACAAGAACCAATTAAGCAATTTATAATGTTACGTGGAGATAATAACAATTAATCTTGATACCCCCTTCCTAACTAACTTCCATACAAAATGCAAATTCTATTTTATATTTATGCTTGAAAGTTACTCCATTGTATTATACTCTATCCCTCCACTAATAAGAAGGCATTCATTTTGCCATAATTTAATTTTTCACTTTAAATGTATCTATTTTTTTCTTTATGGCAAAAGTGTCTTGTCCACCACTCATCACAAATATATAAAATAATAATATTTTTTAACCCACATACAAAAAAAAATGAACACATTATCGATAAACTAAGAGAGATTGAGAGTCCAAATTAATAAGATGAACTTGGAGCATGTCCCTTCACTTGAAACTGTAGGCTTGGAATCCCAACTAATTCACTAAGAAAAAGTCAGGAGATCCGCACCGAGATTTCTATGACGAGTTGTGGGACGCGGGGGCTCCACCTTAGAAAGGTTTAGACAGAAACCAAGTAAAGAAGAAATGTAAATCTATTTGTTTACTGTTCGGAGTCAACTTTCTAATTTTAGCTACCCGACTCTTATCTTACTTCAGGAATGCCTTTATTGGTTGGAACTGAATTCGAAAGTCTATTCTCTAGCATCGATGCCAGAACGATTTTAAATGTTAGATTAAATTTTAAATTAATATCCACCATTGAATTAAATAACATTGTTAAAACTAAATTAAAAAAGTACCAACTACTATTCTATTTAAACCTATTAGTCGTAGGGTACTCTTGGTGCATCCTAAAATCACACTATTTACTACACCATCTTTTTATTGTTTACTATACTCATCTTAAAAGGCTTTGGGATCTATTTGCTTGTGTTAAGCCTATATTGATTTGTTAATGTGAATTTAGGTAGGTTATTATTGATAGTGATAAGGTGACTAAGAAATTATAGTGTTATTTTTTTTTTATGGGACTTACTGATACTTATGTATCGATTTGTAATCATATTATTCTTATGGAGCCTTTCTCTATTGTGAAAAGGACTTATTTCATGCTTGTTACAGGTGAAAGGCAAATATATATTTATAGTAGAATTTACTATTGATACATCAAGAGAATTTATAAACTAACAAGTATATATATATATATATATATATATATATATATATATATATATATATATATATATATATATATATATATATATATATATCATGTTTGATCATTAAGATTGTAGTGGGCATGAGTTATCTAATTGTTTTAAACTACATGGATATGTCCTATGATACTTGGTATGATATTTCTTGTGTAATTCTGTTGAATGAGTGACACATAGGAGAGAGGAGAGTAATTATACCCTAAATCAACGTATAAATCCTAAGGACAAGGGATTGGATTTCTCCGCCCCCATCACATGATAATCTATAGAGAAATATTACAAGAGATATCACACTAAAATATCACAGAATATCATATGCCTTCCAAATAATATAAGGCTTCTAAGGAAAGATGTAATCATGTCCATTGATTGTTACCTATGATGTTTGTTCTCTTTCTAAGTCCTTTGGGTGATGTTTGTTTTGGAGTTTTTGAAAATCATGAATAGATATTATGTTTGTTTTGAATTTTTAATAGGGTATGCTTTAATTTTATGTCTAATCGATATGTAAGAATGTATTAATATATGTAGAAAAAAAGATGAGAGAGGAGAGATAAAGAGAAAAAAATGTATTAATTGAGGGAAGAAAATGTACATATAGATGGTTTTGTATTAATTTATGTAACAAAAAAAGATGAGAGAGAATAGATAAAGAGAAAAAAATGTATTAATTTAAGAGAAAGAATGTATATAAGTATATATATGGATGTTTTTTAAAATCTATGTGTGGATTTTGAATTTCAATTTTGGGGTTTTAAACCGGAAACAAACATAGTTTCAAAAAGACTGTTAGATTTATGTGCTCTTATTTAATAGGAGATGCTTAAGTAATTTGAAATGATTCAAATGAATGACCTAAATTAAACCAACACAAAAGTCTAGGAGTAATATGTTATTTTGTTGATGGATACACAAACGATTATAATTTTATGTTATCCACATTGATCTTGGTTACATTCACCAATGCTCTACTTTAAGCGGGAGGGGGTGTAAATATTTTTGAGTAATTTTATGTGAGAGACGTGGCATTTTAAATTAGAGGATATGTAATAAGTTCCTCTTTAAATATTATTATTATACTGCAATTCTTATCATTAGCAACAGAAAATAGTTCCCAATCTGATTTTGTAATTTCTACTCTCTTCTTTCTTAATCTTATACAATTTCTGATATAGTTTTTTTATTAGTAGTAATAATAATAATATTAATTAATAATGATAATAATAAGTTAAATAGAGGAATTAGGAAAGTAATGAATAAATTAATGATTGTTTGGCAGATATGACTATGATGTAAGAATCTGGTTGACACCTGCTGCAAGCACTGCCAAAAGCGTCAAAAGATAATTTTGGGAATCCACTAGATTCTTGACACGTGTCTAGTTGGACCCCTAATTATTCGCTCCATCTACCCACGAACTCCAAATCGAAAACCTGGTCCATCAATCAACTTCACAATCTTTCTGTATTTCCCATTATACCCTCCTTATTTCAACAAATTTCCCCATTATTTGACTAATTAAAATTTTAAATTTTTTTAAGAAATAACTAACATTACACCCTATTCTATAAATTCTAGATTTATTGGTGCACCAAGTTTATTTCAAAATCACTCTTGACACCTACAACCTCTATTAATCTATACTCCACCCATAACATACATTATCTCCCCTAAATTTGTACTCCATTTGTCTGCAAGTAAAAATCTTATTTTACCGTTTTAAGCGTCCGTAAAAAAGTGTCATTTCTCTTTTTAGACATATTAGACACACACTTGTTGGTATTTTGTCAGAATGAAAAGAAGGGATTTTTCATCCCACATCGGTTAGACATGTTGGTTGAGTGTCAACCAAAGTCCCACATCGGTTAGACATGGGGAAGGCGACGGGTTTATAATTGAGGGATGGACTCTCCCTAGCATAAGGCCTTTTGAGCGTGATGCTCAGAGTGGTAAAACCGTGCGGGCCAGTGGGCAGGCCCAAAGCGGACAATATCATGCTAGTGGATTGAGTGGGCCCGGCTCCCTGGGCGGATAAACCCAACAAGTGGTATCAGAGTCATGCCCCAGACTTAACCGGCCCAGCCCGGGGTTGGTGGGATGTTCGGACCTCAAACTGGATGGTCTTGTTTGAGGGGGAAATGTTGGTTGAGTGTCAACCAAAGTCCCACATCGGTTAGACATGGGGAAGGCGACGGGTTTATAATTGAGGGATGGACTCTCCCTAGCATAAGGTCTTTTGAGCGTGATGCTCAGAGTGGTAAAACCGTGCGAGCTAGTGGGCAGGCCCAAAGCGGACAATATCATGCTAGTGGATTGAGTGGGCCCGTCTCCCTGAGCGGATAAACCCAACAACATATCACTAATATAAAACAAAATACGAGATTTACACACCACATTATACAACCCATTATTCATTAAATAATGTTACTCAATTTCTTAATCCACGTACAAAAATCAAATGACATCCTCGCGGGCAGACAGAAGGAGTATTTTTTTCTTTATTTCTTTTTCTATCATATTTCATCTCTTCTCTCAATTCAATTAATACTTGATTTGACATAAATTTTAAATCATCCTACTAAAACCTAAAACAAACATGAAATAATATTATTCACTAATTTAGTAAAACAACCTCAACTCAAAACAATACTCTCCTGATACAGAATATAGTGCAATTAATAGTTTGCCAAAATTTAATGTTGCTACCCACAACATGTGTTGAATACATTTTATAGAAGTACCATATACTCTTAACAAAAGTGAAGACGTAAATTGAAACATTAAGAAGAAATTTAGAAATTAGTTTCTATAACACAATTATCTACACTTACATCGAAATGAAAATAGACACTTTATCAACTAAATTTAATGCACAGAAAGAAATATCTAGAGTCCAAATTTCATATTCTACATGGTTTTCCATACGATGTTTCAGACACACTAGATAAATGATATCTCAGCATTTTCAAAATTTCAAGTGTTCATCCATTTAGTGTGTCTAAAACACCAGATGGAACACCAAGTGGAGTAGGTGATTTCTCACCTTTCATCTTATCCAAAAGTAAAACTCAAAATTAAACCCTATGGTGATTTTAGGGCGTATTGGTTCACCCTAAAATTAATAAATTTGAGTGTATTATATAATTACTCTATTTAGTTTTAAATTACTTAATTTAATTATTGATGCATATTAAATTAAAATTTAATCTAATTAATAAAATTGTTCAGATGTACACCTACTCTCTAGGTGCGTTCTAATTTGACTATAAACCTCAACTTCCTGTGTTAATTCTAAGTCTCCAATTTCTCCTACTGAACTTGATAAAAACTTCAAACTCCAATGACTTAGTTTAAATGTCTCAACTTGATCTTCAGCATGTAATACACATAATACTCCCACCTTCTGGTTGAATGAGTCTCTTTTACTTTTTGTACGTGGATTAATGAGTATTATTATTTAATGTATATTGGGTAGTTGTATTAGTGGATGTGTCGATCTCATATTTTAATTATATTAGTAGGTGTGTGCGAGTCCTATGTGTGTAAAAAAAAAGGGCTCTTTGGAACATACATCCAATATGAAAAAAAAATTGACTCTTTAAAGCGAATGGAGGGAGTATATATTTGTAGAGTAAATTAACATTATATTAAATCAATGTATAAGAATATGGAGTATTTATTTATGTAAGAAAAGAGATGAGAGAGAAGAGAAAAAGAGAAAATATAAACTAAGGTGAAAAGATATATAAAAAGTGAGTGTATTGAGGATTATAAGGTTGATATTGTTAGGAAATTTTGAATTTCCTATAAAATTTAATTGTGGTTAATATATTATTTATTGTTTTATGGATTTAATTAAATGATTTAATTAAAGTGAAAAAATCATGAACTATAATATTGATATGGATAAATTAAGTAAATATCAAATACTGCATGACTTGATTATGACTTGTCTAGTTGAGTAGTATACAAAGATTTCATAAATTATGGTCTCTAATATACTAAATTGCTCGCAGTCTTCTCTTCTCTCCTATGGAAGGGATTGCGATGGTCCCATAAGAGAATAAAGAGATTTAGTTGAGGGAGACTATAATACCACTTGATTAACGAATTTGTATTCTGTCTTGTAAACTCAATGGATTTAGTTATGTTTCTGCCCTACAGTTTGGATCTTGTGAATCATGATAGCTTTAAGTTTTAGGTCTTAAAGATTTACTATTTCCTACGAATAAACTCCCTCCGTCCATCGGTAACACATCCATTTACTTTTTGCACGTGAATTAAAGAATACTATTATTTTATATAAAGTGGGTAGTTGTATTAGTAGTGAGTAGTTGATATGTATGTGGAGTTTTTGCTAAAAAGGAAAAATAAAAACCTTTAAAATGTACAACCAAAATGTTAAAATTGATACCTTATTAGTGGACGGATATATGGGTGTTTTTTAAAACTTAAAGTGAGAGTTTTGAAAACCAAAAGGAAAAACAAACATTGGTTGGTTTTATCAAAATAGAAGAAGAGGCTTTTTGTCCCACATCACATGAAAACAAAATGGGAGAGTTCCTTAGTGCTATTTAAGGAGGTCCTTGATTTTGATGTCAAATCGACCAATCAAATATACTATAATATTTGTGTTTGATTCTTCTAAATTTTTTTCTTGTATTTTATACTTTGAAAGTTGGGAGATAAGTTGTAAATTAATCAAAAATTTGTAATAGTGTGATAGTATTCGGGTTAGGAGAGAGAAACTTTTATGTGATCGTAAAATTTTAATATAGTAGTATTTTTTCGATCCTTGATTTTTTTCTCCAATTTTTTAAGTTTCCGCTCAAATTATTATGTTGTTCTTTTTCTTGATTATACTCCCTCCGTCCTCTATAAAAAGGGTTTTAAAAAAAAAATTCGGCGTCCCACCTAAGGAGTTTCCTTTCTTTTTTTATACACATGAAACTCACACGCACCCACTAATACAATTAAAATATGGGGCATAAACTCTCACTAATATAACTACCCACTACACATTAAATAATAATACTATGAAGTATTATAATAATACTCTCCAATCCACGTGAAAAAAACAAAAAATGGAGCATTTTGTTTGCCCTAAACATAAATGAGAATATTGTTATCCCAACAATATCACCTTAAAGAAATTGATCTCTTAATAAAATAACACGCATTTCGATGTGTACGCTTCTTTCATGTGCGACTGGTTTTTAAGCCTAATTAATGGGAGTCACAGCGGGGATGTTCGCGATAGAACTTCATGGGGTTAGAGATGTGAATATGACTCATTAAATTACACAATCATACAACTTAGACACGTAATTAACCACGGTGACGAAGATTTTATTTTTTTTTGGGAGGGGCCAATATAAAAGTAAAAGTAAATAATATACACATATCGTTATAATAATACTAATACTTAAGCACACAAATCGTTCATACTTCATATTCGTAAGCATCGTAAAATCTGCAGAAATGAAAGTCCTATAAATTAGCTTAGGTTCCTATAGTTAAAGAGTTAGACTAACATAAATAAACGAGTAACTCTCTTGTGAGACGGGTTTACGTGAGACGGATAGTGAGACGAGTCGATCCATTGTTAAAGTATGGTTGTTATATAAGTAAAATATGGTAATTTGTAGTTAAAATATGTTTGCAGTAAATCATACTATAACACTTTAAAAACATACTTTAATTTATTATTCATCATATACTTTAAAAATCATATATTAACAACGAATTAATATACTTAACCTATATATAACAACTAACAAGTATACTTTAACAAATATAACACTACAAAAAAGTATTTTTTAGCAACCGAATTTACCAACGGAATTCAGTCCGTTGGTAATTACCAATGGATTAACAACAAAAATGATATTTTTGTTTTAGCAATGGAATGCTTACGGATTTATTCTCTATTTAGCAACGGAATTCAATCCGTGGGTAATTACCAACGAATTACCAAGGGAATCATTATATAAATTACCAACGGAATTATTAGCAACGGATTACCAATGGAATTATTTATCAACGGAATTGATTTTCCGTTGCTAAAAATTTACCAACCACCACTTTACCAACGGAATTTTACCAACGAATTCCGTTGCTAATGCGTAGGTAAGCCAATTTGATAATGGAGTTAAAACTTTTACCAACGGATTCCATTAGTAAAAAAAATAGTTCTTTGTAGTGTAACAACTAATAAGTACTCCCTTCGTCCGGGGCAAACAACACCATTTACTTTTTGCACGTACATTAAGGAATATTATTATTTTATGTAAAATGTGTATGTGTATTAGAGAGCTGTGAATGGCCAGTGGTTGGCCCTTTTTACTAAAAAATGAAATGGTATAATTTGAAAGAAAAACTCAATATAGTAAAATTGTGCTATTTGAACGTGACGGAGAAATATATATACTTTAACAAGGGACTTTGTCTAAATTAACACCATTCCTTAATTAATAGATAATGTAAATATTTGATCCGTCTTTGTTAGCCGTCTTTTATAATCCATCGAGAAGGTATCTCGAAATTAATTTATTAAGAAAGATGATTATACATATAAGATAAATACTAATTTGAAAGATTAGATAAATGATTTTGGGAAATAGTAGGAAAGAAAAATCAATAACTACAATGGAAAGAGTAAAAAAAAAGAAAAAATAATTGGGATTTTTTTTTCTTCATTAATTTACCCAATTTTAAAATTGCTCCATGCTTTTTTCTTTTTTAAATTTAATTAATTCATTAATTAAGTTTATAAATACAACAATTTAGTCCTTTGATCGATTAGAGTAGGCAAGTGGCAACACAACCAATCATCCTTACATGGCTTTTATTTTATTTATTTTTTATTGTGTGGAATGGAAAGAACACTAAAATTTACAAATTTCTTTTATCATGTTCGTGACGGACTTAGTTACACGCTCTAACCGGTCAAAGTATTAAATTGTCAAATTTGAGGGTGATTATGAGGTTCACCTAGTGTACTCTCTATGTTTATGTGTAAAAAATTGGTAGTGGGTGATTTTTATAAAAAAAGAAATTAATTATATTATTTTATTCAATAATTGAGATTAAATTAAAAATAAATCCAATTGTTAAAATCATCCTGTTGTATAATAGTTTAACTCCAAATTTTAACATGGATCAATTTCAAAGAACCGTTCGCTGAACCATGACTTCACAAGTTAAGAAAAAACACTAAAACAATTTTTATTACTCACTCCGGCCAAACTTCAACTTCACATTTTTCTTTTTGATCCATTTCAATTTTAATTTCACACTTTCACAAAAAAAAAATAATAATAATAATTAACTTATATCTCTCTAACACAAATTAATTTCAAAATTTTCATCATCTTTTTAACATGCATAATATACTTTATTATTTTATTTATGGATAAGTATTATGTGCACTTGGGTGCACTCCAACGTACGGTGCACCTACTTTCAGAAACGTATACAATTATGAACAAAAACATATACATTTATGAACAAAAATGTATACACTTTATTAACAAATTTTCAATTAGTTTTGTTAGTTTTTTTAATGAAAAATTGAGTGTAAAAAAAGTATGCAATTATTAAGAAACATGTATACACTATTGAATAAAAAGTTACATACATATGTGTGCTAGTTTTTTTAATGAAAAATTGAGTATAAAAAAATATACAATTATCAAGATTCATATATACACTATTGAATAAAAAGTCATACATATATGGTGCACGATTGCACCGGGTACACAGGATATCAACTCCTTATTTATTACCCAAAATATCAAACTATACTAAAAGTAAGTAATAAGTGATTTTTATTAATATCGTACAAATAATAGACGTAAAAATGAATTTACATGTACAAAAGTTGTTTGAAAAGATTTTTATATAAATTTTTAATATTGTCAAAACATTATAGTAAAAGAGATATAACTGATATCCTGTCATATTTTGGTATAACATCTTATAGTATTATAAGTGTTTAGATAAGTGATATGGGAAAAAAATATCAACCTTTCACTTAGAGTTAATATTTTTCTTTTAAGATATGAATTTTGTTTCTTACCTATTTATCATTAATTTATATGAGACTATAATTTTTTTTTTTGGCTACTGTTTTTAGGATAGTTATTTGCGTGAGACCATGTTTTGGAAAATTATCGTAAGACATAGTATAAGAAGTTATAATATTTTAATAAAAAAGTAAGACATAGTATAAGAAGTTAATAATATTTTAATAAAAAGTAGTGTGTACCTGGTGTAACGAGGGTTAATAGAGTGAAAATTAGGGTATAGTAAGTAGTTATTGAATTTATTGCTAATTATTTTATTTATTTAGTAGTGGAGTTTATAATAAAACTTTGATTTAACGGTTGAGATTATTAGGTGCATCACAGTTATGCTTTAAAATGTAATATTTTGATCAATAAAAAATAGGGTTATTTTGGGGTGCACCGGCACACCCTTGTTAATAGGCTAAAATAGGTGTTGTGGGTGTTTTTTTTTAAATAAATTTAATTATATTAATTTATTTAATAGTTGAGATTAGATTAAAAATGAATCTAGCGGTTGAGATCGTCCAGGTGCACCTGGTGCACCGCAGTTAGACTCTAAAATGATAATAGTATCTTATTTATAATTGAACAAAGTATGCTTATCGCAATAAGAATTATTTTAAAATAGATATGATGGAAAAAGTTATCTAATTATTATAAGAGTTGATATTAGGTGCACCCGGTGAAAAGATGCATCTATATGTGTATAACTTTTTATTCTATTTTGTATGCATGTTATTCTATTTTTTTTATTCTATTTTATATACGTGTTTTTTAATAATTGTATACTTTTTTCACAAAGTTTTTCATTAAAAAAACTAAAATCCATATATGTATAACTTTTTATTCAATAGTGTATACATATTTTTTAATAATTGTATATTTTTTTACACTCAATTTTTCATTAAAAAAACTAACAATTAAATTGTATATATTTTTGTTCATAACTGTATATGTTTTTGTTTATATTTATATACTCCCTCCGTCCCAAAATTGATTGCACACTTTCTACATTTATCCGTCCCAAAATAGATTGCACCTTTCCAAAAAAGGAAATATCACATCAATCCCCACCCCTAAAAGTTCATCTTAATTACAACTTTACCACACTCACCTAACACACATAACATACTTTATAATTTATTTATTACCTAAAAATACCACAATACCCCTAAAAAGACAACATTTCTTAAACTCCGTATCTACAGTAACAGTGCAATCAATTTTGGGACGGAGGGAGTATATCTTTTAAGGTGAGTGCATTATATCTTAGTGTATACGTTTTTATAAAATCAATCTATTAATACTAATACTAATAATAAAAGGGTCAGGCTGTAGATTAATTAAAAATAATTTAAGTACCAAACATATCCTTATCTCATAAACAGCACATACTAGAACTAGAAGGCCCACTCCCAATTAAAGGCCGCCTCCACCGCCCTTCCCACCTAAAACTTCCCTTTAATTACCCATACCTTATCCAAACTATAACATACCCTTCGAGGCCCTTTTCGTCTTTTCACACCCCCGGATTAGATCAACCACAAAACCAATAACAATCCAACTAACAACGCACACCACCGCGTTTCTTACCCGATTACGCCGCTTGTCTCATTTAACGCCGTTTGTGGTTTAACGGCCACCCGAGAAACTATTCTCTTGCTACCACAATTTATTAAGACCCACTAATTGCACCATCAAATACTATTTTTTATGCATAATTTGAATTATTTAATTTATGTAGAATTTTTTAATTAGATATATTCACTGTTTTATTCTCTATTTCGTGAGGCCTATATGTTCATTTATTTGTTGATTTTTTTTATGTGTTATATTTTCCTTAATCCAGAGGAGCTTTTACACTTACCATTGCAAAACTAATTGTATTTTGTGGGGGTAATGTAGTTTGTTGGATAATAAATATTTGCTTGGCACTATAATAAACTTTAACAAAGTTTGTTGGAGCTTTTAACAAATTCTATTTCCCCTGTCTCACAATAAAAGTATTAACGATAGAAATTAATATGTTTTTATTTCATTACTCTTTTCTATTACTTCTAACCAAACAACTCCTTAAATTAATGAAAAGTAAGTGTGGTTTTTGTGAAATACTCATTTCATCCCATTTTAGATTGCCCCAAGGCAGTGGTAGAAGAGAGGGTGAAAAGACCATCCAACTGAGCTTGGTTGGGTGGGGGGTCGAATCCTGCCTTTGACATGAATTTGGCCCCTTGCAAGCACAAGTTAAATAGTGAACTCTCTCTATAAGCCACTTGAGGCACATCCTGCGATTTACCTCCTCCACCAATTTTCAGGGCAGCGGCGGTGGGGCCCCTAATGGTAGGGTACATTAAAATGGGATGATATGAGTATTTTATAAACAATTCATAATATAAATAAATTATTTAACGAATAATAATAATATTTTAGATAAAAAGTGATCATTGTTTTAAAATATATCAAAATTGTCTCAAGTGAGACGGTCTCACACAAGTGTCCTCCATTATTTATTTGTTAATTAGAGTATTTTTTAGGAAGTCCCTAGAGAACTCTATTCTCCATACATTTTTTTGCAAAATTACTTTTTAGTAAATAAAAAAATCACTTTTTTAAGAGATAATTTATTAATTTTTTAAATAAAAAAGTATTATTCCTAAAATTCTGTTTAACAAGAATATAGAAATCATAAAATATCAAAATTTGAAGAGTAATATTTTTTTAGAAGAATTGTAATTTATCTCTTAAAATAATAGTTTTCATGAACAAAAGAGTAATCATTAATTAGGGCACAAGAAGTGTAATATTTTTTATTAAAAAAGTAGTATTTGTTTATCTTCTAAAAAATATTTTTTCATTTAATAAAAAGGAGTAATTAATATTATAATGCGTGAGTGAACTTGTTTTACACCAGTGTCAATTATTTACTATTTATTTATTTAATGTATTGTACTTTCCTTAATCCAGAAGAGCTTTCACACTTATCATTTGCAAAATTTTGTCACCATCAGATTTCTTTACCAACTTAATTGTATTTTGTGGGGGTAATGTAGTTCGTTGGATAATAGGAGTATCACTTTTTTTTTTTATAATAAATTTTAAATTTTTATGTTTTCATTAGTTTCATGATAAAATTTAACACACAAATTGAAACATCACATTAATCATATTAACTTAAAAGACATTTTATTTAAAAGTATAATCCTCATCTAACAAAGATAACGTACATTAATATTTTATTTACTTATCTAAAAAATTATATTATCCTCAAAAATTAATAAAATTAGTTAAAAAGTAATTTTTCTTACCCTCATAATTAAATAAATGTGAAATTTTTCCGAACGGATAGGATATATTAAATAAAGTGTAAAGTAAGTTAGATATGTTAATTTAATGAAGATGATATTTTTAAAAATAAAATGTATTGTGAGATTATTTTGAATGGATGAAAAGAGTTTATGAAGCTATATTATGGATTTTGGTATGAGATTTAATTAGTGAAGAGTTGAAGAAGTGGTTTGCAAATATTGCGTTTGATATTTAATGAGTTGATATATTGTGCTACGTACGTCTGCATCTACATTTATTCTAGTTTTATTTAGTAATGTAAATATGTTTTTTAATAAATATATATTTTTTTTATGTTGCAAATAACTTGTGTTAGTTTCTATTTATTAATGTATATATTTTGAATGTGAATGCACATAAAAATTTGTTATCATATTTAATAATTTTTAGTTTATCTTTCAGCTCATCATTATGACACAATAATATACTATGATTTAAGTCCTCCTCAAAATGCTATTTATTTGAATTTATTATTTTTTTTCAAAAAATCATGATTTCAGTAAATGTTTTATAATCTATTTAATTTATTTTTATAAATATTTTCTATTATGTAAATGTTGGATAACATTTACCATTTTTAAAGATAGAATTGAATTGTATGTGGAGATGTATATAAAGTAGTTAGGGGTGGACATTAACTCATGTCACAGTCATCATTTAATTATCGTGTAGCTTCTCTTCTAACCATATATAACCTAGGTATTATTATGATGTTTAAATTAAGGGGATCACAAGATTTATAAGGGTTTATGATATAAATTCGATTTATAAGAGACTAACTCATGATTTATATATCCTTACCGTATTGATTTTTATTGCATGTCTTAGATTTTTATTGCATGTCTTATTTTATTTTTAAAGTTTAATATTTACTTTAATATTCAATATTAATATTTAGAGAATAATTTTCATTTCATACTTGGGTTTATATTAAGAACTAGTATGAAATCGCGTACAATTCGGGATCATTTAATTATTATTCTTATTTTTATAATTAAAAAATTCGTGTTATATAACATAACAATATTAATTAAGGTAATTTTTTTTTCTTCTTATAGCTAGACAATTTTTTTCATCAATTGAAAGAATTTGCAACAAATTATAACATTTGACTTTAGATAATGTAATATAACTAAATCATAAAGAGTACTTGAATCGTCGATCCTCTTTCATTTGAAGAATATCTGAATAAATAATTTAGAGGTAAATCTAAAAAAATACTTGAATTGATTCTTAAGAGGGAATACTTGAATCGATTTTTTCCTCTTGAAGAATCGATTCTTAAGATGTAATACTTGAATCGATCCTCTTACTCTTGAAAAATTAATTTTTAAGATATAAATCTATTCAAGAATGTTTGAATCGATTCTCTTCCTCTTGAAGAATCTATTGATTCTTAAGAGGCAATACTTGAATCGATTTTTTCTTCTTGAAGAATCGATTCTTAAGATGTAATACTTGAATCGATCCTCTTACTCTTGAAAAATTGATTTTTAAGATGTAAATCTATTCAATAATACTTGAATCGATTTTCTTCCTCTTGAAGAATCGATTCTTAAGGGGTAAATCAATTCAAGAATAATTGAATCAGTTCTTTTCCTTTTGAAGAATACTTGAATCGATTTTTTAGAGGTAGATCGAATCCCTACTTGATACTTCGCTCTATCGAAATAAATTGTATATTTTCATAAATCAATTCTCTAGAGGAACTTGAAGAAAGCTCTTATTCCTCTTAGAAAATCGAATGTGTGTATTTAGAATGAATAACCAAAAAGTCTTATTTATAGGCTTGCGAGAGAGAATATTATATAGAATATTCTTTTTTCCTTTTATTTATATGATTTAATTTGATATTAATTAATTTATTGTATTAAAAAATTTAGTAATTAATTAATGATATCCAAATAAATATATAAAATATTAAAAATTTAATTATTATTAAAAATAAGAAACTTATTATTTAAAAAAAATATTAAACAAGAAAGTTAATTAAAAATAAATAAGAAAAATATTAAAAAATTATTTAAAAATTCAAAAAAATGAGAAAATTACATATCATAAAGGAGCGCTCTACAGACAAAAAACTCAAGATTTTAGTCGTCCATAATTTGCTTGCATCCCCTTTGATTTTGTTAGTTTGTTTTGAATTCTTAATTTTCAGTTTCCTTTATTTATTTTAAGTTGAAAATATTTATTGATTTGCAGTATTTTTTTAAGAAAAAAAAAAAACTCGCTAGCGTTTGGGTGTGTGCCGTGTGTACATTGAAAATAAAAATAATTATATGCATTAAAATAAATCTGTGAGAGATAATTGATTGCAGATTCAAGTTGATGTCACTTTATGTAATTTTCACCTTTCTTTGTTTAAAAAAAAATTATTTCTGTCAGTACAAACGAAATACAAGTTAAATGGAGTAATCAATAGTTTTATAAACCACAGTGTTTATTTAGTAGTTTGGACAAAACTCGAGAAGGTATTGGTAATTTATCCTAATAAAAATAAATGTTTGGTCAAGCCAAAATATATACTCCGTTAACCTCAACTGAAAGGTCTATATTTTCCTTTTAGAAAGTGCGGACCCACATCTAAAAATTAATACCTAAAAATTTTATAATATTATACTCCCTCCGTCCCCTTGATAAGTGTCCGTTTGCTTTTTGGACGTGGATTAAGGAGTGTAATATTTTAAAGTGTAATGAGGTGAGAGAAATAATATTTTAATGTGGAGTGAGTAATTGTATTTGTGTTGAGTGTGGGTCCCATGTGCAGTGGGTTGAGTATAATAATATTAATTTGTGTTGTCACATCAACCAAAAAATGAATAGACACTTTGTATTGGAACGGACCAAAATAGCAATATAGACACTTATCAAGGGGACGGAGGGAATATAATTTATCATCAACTCAAATTAAAATTAGAGCATACAAATAAAATTACATTTTAATTCTACTTATTATATATTAAAATCCTATATTCATAATATATGTGAAAAACGATAGTAAATTTTCATACGACAATAGAGAGTATTAAATTAAAAAATTCGAAAAAGTTATTTATAAGTACACACTTTGTACTCATAATTACTGTGAGATACATTGATTTAAAAAAATCACTCTCACATACAAAATATTAAAATAAAATACCAAATATAACCCTAAACTCATACACTTTTAAACCACAAACCCTAAATCTCTCACCCACCCACTGTCGCCACCAAACTACCGCCGGCCAGCTGGTCGCGCGGACCACCGCTGGACTTCCGTGTAAGCATAATTCAACATAAGCAATTAATTTATTAATTGACATGGATCTTAGATCTTCATGATTTTCACACTCCATCAACACGATTAGAAGACTTACCTTGAGACGCCATTAATTGTGGTCCTCCTGTGATACGTTCCTACGAATTACGCCGGGAACTGGTTTCTCTCTCCTCACCCCTTTCTTTATGGCACAATATGTAAAACTTAATGTGATAGAGAATTCATAAAACTGTGTCTCTTTATAGGTGGAGAGAGGATCAGATCGGATATTAAATATTTATCAAATCACATTCTATCAATGTGATTGTTATCCATAAATATATATGAACTTATTTATCTCATATATATTATTTATTTAAACCATATATTTATTTAAGATATTTAATCATAATAAATATCTTATTTATTTAATTATTAATGGCACTAGGCCATAATAATCTTACATTCTCCCACTTGGCCAAGTGACAGAACTAAACATTAAACATAAGGGTTTAAATAATTTGTATAATGTGCGCGATATAAGATAAACGTAATTGGTCAACTCATAATGTCAATACTCCCTCCGTCCCACAGCAAGGGTCTCTTTTTTCCATTTTGGTCGTCCCACCCAAAGGGTCATCTTTCCTTTTTTATACACATGGGACCCACTCATCCCCTCTAATACAATAAAAACATGGGGCCCATACTCCCACTAATACAACTACCCACTACACATTAAATAATAATACTCCTTAATCCACGTGCCAAAAAGCAAAAACTACCCTTGCCGCGGGACGGAG
Organism: Pogostemon cablin; assembly: GCA_023678885.1. Classification (NCBI taxonomy): domain Eukaryota; kingdom Viridiplantae; phylum Streptophyta; class Magnoliopsida; order Lamiales; family Lamiaceae; genus Pogostemon; species Pogostemon cablin. The sequence goes on from CM042979.1 coordinate 9,222,423, forward strand.
GGAGTATTAAGTATAGACTAACACAAGTCATGACGGTTCTATATCATTTACTAGACATAGTTCCTTCCATGTACTATGATATTAGCTTTCTACTCAACGTGACTCATCAACCTAAGGATCAATAATGGTCCACATAAGTATCTCAATTTGAGATAAAATCTTGTTTAATTAATGTCAACATTCATATATACTAAAATGACAAAACAAGATAATATCAATTAGAAACAAAGCATAATGAGCTCTTAATGTTAATTGTTTATCATAGATTGTTACAGTCTTTTAATGATCTCATATTCACGTACATTCAATGAATATCTTTAGAGAAGATCATTTGCGTAACGGATCCAAAATCATAAGATTGATGCCATTATACTCAATTGACATCTTTGTTTTTAAGGTTCTTCTTAACGACAAATACTTTTATTCCATATGTTTTAGCAACTTTGGAATATCAATTGTTTTAGAGAAGAACAATGCAGCGGAATAATCATAATAAGTTTTCAGCAACTTGACATTATTGTCAACTTATTTCAAGTCCTGAAATTAAGTTCCACATTCAATTACCTTAAATTATAGCTTCAAATCATGCCACAAGTTAACTTTAATAGTTAAAGTAGTTTACAAAAAACTTCTTCACACTTTTGCATGACACAATATCTCTGACTAAGAAACATAAAAGTCAAAGTGAACTTTCTTGCATCATATAATCATTTTAATCTGAATCTGTATTTAATTACATTTAAGTAATTAGAATTTCGAAACGTAAGCACGGGTGCTTTATTTCATATAAATACACCATAATATTTCCTTATGCAACATTATGGTCATCCATTTATGAATCACTTAAATTCCTTATGCAACATTATGGTCATCCATTTATGAATCACTTCAATAATGACCAAGCATTCTAACAGCAAGGCTGATATTTGGTCTTCATACAATTTTGTATATTTTAAGTTACTAATAGCATATGCATAAGGAATATTATAGTACGTTCCAATTCATTATTACATAAGATTGAACTTATAATCTCCCTTCCGGATTGGAACGTGCTTTACAAACACCTTTCCATCCATAATCTTAATTGAACTTTAATAACATATACTTACTGAGACATCGTAATCTTTGTGATATGTACTGAAATATTTCTATCTCAATCACATAAGTTGTCTCATCATATATTTCATTTCAAAGTTCTTTGAGATAAATAATTTATTGGTTTCAAATAATAAACCAAGATCATCAGTTGTAAGCAAGTTTATCATCAACATATAGAATTAATGTACTCCCACTGATTTTCAGATATTTACACAGATTTATGATGTTTTCTTTAAATCCAAAACATATCATGAAAGGAAAGCATGCTTAAGTTCGTATGTTATTTTTTAAGTTTACACGCCATGTAATATTTTTCTTCAATGGAAAAACTTTGAGTTGATCCATTTAAATTCTTATACCAAATCACCATTTAAAAAAGCAGGCATAACATTTATTTGGTGCAACTCTAAGTCATAATGAGTTACATTGCCATGATAATTCTAATGGAGTCCTGTATAGAAATAACTCGTTGTATCTCTTTATAATTATGCCATCTTTTTGAGTAAATCTTTAGCAATAACTCTAGTTTTATATCTTTTGATATTGCCATATGTTCACTCTTGATCATAAAGATACATATGTATCCAATTCTTTTATACCTTTCTGGCAATTCTTATAGGATATAAACTTTATTATGAGTCATTGATTTCAATTCGTCTTTCATAGCATTTACTCATTTAATAGAATTAGTATTTTTCATGACTTATTCCAAAACTAGAATTTTATAATGTGAAATTTTAGTTCATTTTATTATACCACATATGCAATCGTTAGAAATAGCAGATATGTTGTCCTTAAGACATTCTTAATGCTATTTGACGTGATATATCCAATGAAAGCTCATTGACTATTGATTTAGTAAAATAAAATTCATTAAGAGAGTTGAATAATTTATATGTTGTCCTTAAAAGTTGTTTGACTATTCGACAACTATATAACAACTTTAGAAGAAGTTTTAGATAAATATATTTTTAAATTCTCCACCAAACTTCTTCAATAACCACATTTCATAGTTTCATACTCCCACTGATTTTACAGTTCTTAATGAATTTGACATTCCAGTTTTAAAATTTTCGTACTATGGTTAAGACCATAAAATCCATACCCTTTAGACTTGGATAATTTATAAAGAAATAACATAAGTTTCTTATATCCAATTTCTTTTCATGTGGTTGTGAAACATAGTCTCTCCCGGGTAAATTTAAAATATGCAACTGCCTAAGATCGAGTTTTCTACCAATTCACAGTTCATAAGGTGTTTTGAAAACTTCTTTACTAGAAACTCGATCATCAAGTAAGTGGCAATTTTAAGGGCATATATTCACAAGTTATAGGTATAGATTAATCATTCAACATGCTTTTAACCATATTCAATAAAGTACGATTATATCATTCTGCAACAACAATATATTTTGGTGTGCAATATTAAGTATAAATGTCAGCTTTTCTTGTAATTTAGTGATTGAACATAATAATTCATCATACTTTTCATAAAATTCATCACTTCTTCACATCTTTGTAATTTTTACTTTTCTATCTAATATTCTCAACATCATTAATAAATATTTATCGAGCATTTATAGAACGAGAATTTTCTTGCAAAGATAAATATAACCATAATGTGAAAATTAAAATTAAAATTAAAAAATGATGGAATATTAATTTTCCTTTAAGAAGGGTATTATCATAAGATTCACATTTAGCGGTGTAAACTATTATAAGAAGTTGTGTAGTTATCGTGACTCTATTCTTTGTGTGTTTTATTTGCTTTTCTTTAATACAATTCACACAAATATCAAGATCAGTAAAAGCATATATCATGAAAGGTTTTATTCTTAATTAATCTTTTTGGAATAATTCTTTTTGAAAGTTACCCCAAACATTAAAGCCATGTTTAGTTCAAACTTCATTACTTTTAAACGAACATAATGTTTAAATTTTAAATTGTTTCTTAAACCTTCTTTCCTTTTGAACCATCATTAATTTAAGCATTACGTGAATTTAATTCACATTCCATTTGTCTTTCATGGTGTTATGGTTTATTAGGAATAGGTCATACTTAGAAGGTAGTGAATATGTAAACTACACGTTCATTATGGAAGATTGCAATATTTGTTATCTTTAATGATAAGTTCATGTATGCCATGAGAACCATCAAACTTTATGGTGGTTAAAGATAGTCATTAATATCTCGTCAAGAAAATTATTAGTAATTTAGGTATTATAAACTTAATACTTGGTCACGTTCATTCGCATAAACATTAGACTAAGTCTGTTTGATCTAACTCAAGAATTATAGCCAGATTACTAAGCTTTATTGCTAGTACAAGCAAAGAAGCAATTTATCTTAAAGTGACAAATAAAATCCAAAACACTTTGGTGAAATTAAATTTATTCACACTATTTAAATTATTACTTTAATTCATTTTGTAATGGAACAGACGCATCATGCGAATAGAGACTAAATAATATAGGTAATTTTAAGAATAAGAAAAATATAATTTATTCATATAAATACCTTAAGTAATTTAACAACAGATTCAGGATCGAATGCAATAAATGTATATTGAAGTTCTCCTTTGGGTGATACAACAATATATCATCATAATCATAATGATGCTTGCATATTTAACATAATTTGATAATTAAATATTTTCATTAAAATTATTCTGTCATCTTTGGACATACAAAACAGTTTGTCATAATATATTAATTATTATTTTATCACATTCATATTCATGAATTATAAAGACTAGCTATCACCTTTGGGTGAATTTAAAGTATTATAATTATGAAAATTTTAATAGCCCATATAATAATTCCTCATTCAAGCATCACATAAATATGGGAAATTAAAATTTTATTATACGATTTATCATTTTAATCTTTCAGGTCAGACCACTTTGGTGATTAACAGACTAACATTAAATAAATTCAAATCGTAAAATCATCCATTCTAATCTTATCAAAGATTCTCATAAATTATATTCAAAAGCTGAGTAAAAACCAAATCATTATTTAATAAATATTCATAAATCACAGTCAAACATACCTAACATAAGTGAGATATTCTAATATCATATATTCCAAAATAACTTTAATTATTATCAAAATAATATAAGTCATAAACATTAGTGATGGATTGATTTAATCATTAACATTATTAAATCACTTTAGTTGGAAAGTTACAATTATGTTAATAATTGGGCATTGAAATGTGACACTCAAGTCATATATTAGGCAGATTGTTTTATTGACTGTAATTAGTTGTCATTATTCTTAATCAGCCACTCCCAAAATTAAAGGGAGTCACGTAATTTTATATTAAAAATCTTATGACATAATTAACTTCCATAATTAAAGGGAGTCACGTAACTTTATATTTAAAATCTCATCCTGACATAATTAACTCTCATAATCAATCTTTTAGTAGTTCAGTCCAAATAACTAAATAGGACAGTTATTATTTTTTGTCATACAACATCAATTTATCACAATTAATTATACATGGTATAATAAATTCATGTTATATCAATAATATGTATAAATAGATGATACTGTTAATTAATATCAGAATTCTTCAAAATAAGTAATCATCATATTCTAATTAAATATGACATTACTACTTTATCATAATATTTTTAACGGGATAGTGCTTAATTCCCAAAATAACTTTAATTATGATACGAGAATCAATTCCAACTAATTTCATAAACATAATTCCAACTAATTTTATAAACATAATTTTACCCAAAATTCAATAATATGATCGAGATCAATTCATCATCAATTTTCTCATACAAATTGCAGCATACAAATTGCAGCGAAAAAACATATATGCATGTTTTGATAATCTCATTCAATTAGTCATATGATAAGTGGATTCATTCAATCATATACAGATTCATAAAATATTAATTGATGAAAAATCATAAGATCCAAAACCATACTCTGATACCACATGTAAGCATAATTCAACATAAGCAATTAATTTATTAATTGACATGGATCTTAGATCTTCATGATTTTCACACTACATCAACACGATTAGAAGACTTACCTTGAGACGCCATTAATGGCGATCCTCCTGTGATACGTTTCTACGAATTACCCCGGGAACTGATTTCTCTCTCCTCACCCCCTTTCTTTATGACACAATACGTAAAACTTAATGTGATAGAGAATTCATAAAAATGTGTCTCTTTATAGGTCTCTTTATGGCACAATACGTAAAACTTAATGTGATAGATAATTCATAAAACTGTGTCTCTTTATAGGTGGAGAGAGGACCAGATCGGATATTAAATCTATATCAAATCACATTCTATCAATGTGATTGTTATTCATAAATATATATGACCTTATTTATCTCATATATATTATTTATTTAAACCATATATTTATTTAAGATATTTGATCATAATAAATATCTTATTTATTTAATTATTAATGGCACTAGGCCATAATAATCTTACACTCCGCCGGCGGGTCGTCAGACCATCGCCGCTGGATATACAATTTTTTTGCTGCACACACTTTTTTTACTGCACACACTTTTGCTGCACACGAATTTTCATGTTGTACATAAATATTTATGTGCAGCACATTGTAAGGGTAATATTGAAATATTACTATATATTTTTGTAGTTAGTAGTAATATTTTTATATGTTTGTATCTAATGTAATAAAAGAATTTTTAATGTACCTAGTAGTAAATACCCCATTAAATTCTAAATAAAACATCTACATTCTAAGATAAAAGCAGTAAATAAAACCCTAGAAGTTTATAAATAAAATAAAATTTGGAGGGATTATTAAATTTTAGACAAATTCTCTTGTGAGACGGTTTGTGAAACGTGTTAAAGTATGTCTATAATATAGATAAAATATGTTTAATTATTGTTAAAGTATGTTTTCTAAAATATGATAAATGATAAATTAAAGTATGGTTTTAAGGTTTTATAATATAATTCATTATCGATATACTTTAACTACAAATAAGTATAATTTACTTATATAATAAGCATACTTTAGTAATTGATTGACTCGTCTTATAACCGTCTCACAAACAATCCATCTCACAAGAAAGTACTCTATCTCATATATTTTAAAGATATCATTTACATTCTAAGAAAGTAAAGGAAAACCCTGAAAGGTTATAAATAAAATAAAATAAAATCTTACTTTCACCGTTCATAGTATTTCACATTTTCATCTAATTCATCACTCATATTCAAACCTTATAGAAAAAATAATAATAATAAAAAATGTGGGTAGTTTTTGAATTCTAATATATGCTGTTGAGATGAATATTACTATTTTCCACTCACTCAAAAGAGTAATAAGTTATAGTAATTCATTATCTAAAATGTAATTTTTCTTTTATGTATTAAAAATATTATTTTGGTATAAAATTCTTAAAATAAAAGTATGAACCAAAAAACAAGTGTATTTCCTTTAAAATATTTCACAAAATACATTTGTATTTTCTTACCTTTTTAGGTTGGATAGATTAGGAAAATCTACTTTAGATCAGATTGCAATTTAAATAATCCAACCCTTCCTGTTTAATCTCTAAAATTAAACGCAAAATTATTTCTAGTTTCCCACAAAAAGACAAACTAGTTACTTGTTGTACATAATAGATGCTCAAAATAATTATCTGTAAAATTTATTAATTATTATCTAAAAAGGGTAATTATTTCCAGTTAAAAAATGGAGTTGTTTTAATCAAACAAACGTCGCCACATATGACAAAATCCGTAGGAGCAATGAACGAACGAGTCAAGATTTCCACGAGATCGTACTGAGCATTGATTGGTGGAAATGGTCAGGTGTAGGTGGGCTGTAGGGTAGACAATAAAAACTCGATCCGGTAAAAGATTTTTTAATACGTAACGATATTTTTGCGGGTCCGATCGAAAAACAATATCGTTATTATTTTTTGAAAAAAAAAAAAGGAAAAAGTGAAAAAAAAAGAAAAGAAAAATAATATAAAAATAGTAAAAATGAATTTTTGTTGTGAGTCCTTGTTCTGCGCATTTCTAATTTTATTCTTACAATTTTCCTATTTTTCATCTTCGTTTCTTCCAAATTTCTTCTCTCTTCAAACCTCCATAAAAACCGATCTCCAAATTCTCTCTCTCCCTCTCTCTCTCATCTTCAATTTTCTCCTTGTTTTCTCTGGTACACGTTTGTGTTCTTCTAATTGTGTCCTAATTTCTGTGTTGGTGGTGGAGATCAGGATCTCCGCCGTGCCTGGCCGGAGAGTGACGTCATCGCCGGTCGGAAGCGCGGGAGTTGGGGAGACAAAGCGAGCAGCGAACTGCCGATTTGTTCTGACACAGACAGAAGGGAGAGGTAGACAGAGATTAGAGAATTGATATGTATATTTTATGCAGAAATAATTCAAATGTTACGAGAGAGAGAATAGATGGATGATACATGTGGTTAACGTGCAATGTAGGGAAAACAGCAAGGAAAAAATGAAGAGAGAGAAAGGCATCGAAGAAGCTTTGGAGGAGGTTATTTGCACGGCACAGATACCTAGATCTCTTCTTCAATCTCCCTTACCCTTGCCTTTTGCCGCAATTTATTCCATTTGCTTCTCATTCTTAAATTCTGAGATGATTCTCCCTTTGTTTTCTCTCCCTCAATTTCAATAATCCTTCTCTTGTCCCTTCTGCTCCTTCTTCTTGTCTTTCTCCTTTGCTTTCCAACACTTTCTTTTGCTGCTTTCTCTGTTTTGTTCTGGATTCTGGGTGATGCTGCTGTAATCCACCAGGTGAGTTTGCTTTCAATTTTGTCCTGAATTTTTGTGGAATTTGAGTCGTGTACAGTTTGATCTCGCGAGTAATTTGTTGTTTTGAGTCCTAAAATTTGAAACTTCTTGTTGTCTGAGGTTTTTTACTGTGTGATCCGATGTTGAATTTTGGTTTAGTTACCTGAATTTTGAGTGGTAGAGGCTTGGTCTTTCATTTTGAGTTGGAGTTCAGCTGATCTTCCTTTTTTTCGATCTGCTGGAAATAGGGGGTTTGATAAATTTATTAGAAGGAGCTCTCTTTCTAATAGCAAAGTAAATGTTATATGAAAAATTAATAACCTTTTCAGCTTTGAGATCTTTAATGCAGTTAGTATCATGTGAATTTTATCTAAACAGAGGTGGCTATAATACCAATTTTTTTGGCAATCTATTAATTAAACTCAAAATATTGAATCTGCTCTACTTCTAACTGAATTATAATAGGTGCACGTCTGTGCTTTCTTTTGAGCTATAATTGCTGACTCTTTTCTGAATTTTCTCATTATTGGCTACCTACCTGTAATTCAGTTGTCCAAATTTATTTTCATTTAACCCTCAAATGATCAGTTTTTGAATTCTCTGTGCAGGTCATTTATTTTCTTAGAGAGTGACGTGTTTGTACTCAGGTTAAAGCCAAGGAGTGATTTTTGTAAAAGATTAACCAAATATATCTGAAATGATGAACCCTCGCGGTTATACTCCTTCATCTTTCTTTTCTGAGGAGGTGTGTTTGTCTGATGAGGTATTGATAGCCCATTTTATGTTAACAATTTATTTAAAAGAACTCCAGAGTGTAATTTCGTGCAACGTTCTGCTTCTCTATTATATCTTGCATCTGTATAGTTTATGACCACTTGCACCGAGAAGAAACGAAGAACAAACTGTTACGCTCTTATTGTGTGATTAACCATACCTGATTGGTTGTTTCTGTACATTGCAGAGACAGGTTGGTCAAAGGAAGATGGAACAAATGACTGGTTATGCTGGTGAGTAATCACTATATTTTTAGTTACTGCAGTGAAGTCTGAGTATATCAAGATATAATTTTATGAAGGTTTCCATTTTGTACTTTAATGACACAGTTCAATACTTCAATTCTCATTTTTCCTAGTATCTAAGAGAATTCCTTGGATGAACAATAGGGATGAGAATGTCTTTTATGCTTCTGTGACAATGTACTACGTGATTTGTTACTTTCTTGTAAAAAATTATTTAAGCAGGTGTAGGATATCTGAAATTTCCTCTTTTATTTTGATGAGCATTTGTTTCCTCCAACTCATTTTTGGCTGCACATGCAGTGTGATTTGATATAATCTGCTGTAGTAAACTGTGCATGTTATTACTGTTGTGTAATGTGTTATTGAATTGACATAATTTTTTTTTTATCATCTTTACTGTTGGGCTAGAGTCTAAAGCTTCTGAAAACTATTATTGGTTTTCAATTCTTATGTGATTGATGTGTTTTGTTATGTTTCGCTACAAATTATCTTGGGAAATTTCTTAGTCTTCTATTCATTTATTGCTGTACTTCTCTGATGATATATGTATAACTTGTGTTGGTTCTGGCATAAATTTTATTCAACTAAGAAATTAACTGAAATCAGGATATGCTTGAACTCAATTGCGCATTTCATTGAACTTGGAAGGTCTGAGGGCATTCCCCTCTTCCTCAGGATGTGTTGATCCATACTGAAGCTGAGATGTTTTTTATTTTTTTAAATAAAATTTTTAACTCAAATCAAGATATGCATGTTTATGCATTCAGTTTCAATTCTGGACAATTAATTCCTGTCTTTCATGAGTTTTGTCTCAGTGTTGAAGTGAGTTGAGATATTGAAAAGTTTAAAACCAAATGGCATGGGTGAACTGGGTTGTAATTAAGAATTTTTTTCATGAATGTAGGCAATTTATATTATATGTTACACTCAAAAATAGAAATTTTGTTTGCAAAGGCACTTAAAAGTATCTTTTGATGTCATAAGATGCATATCATTTACTTCCAGCAATGGCTTGAATTTGATGAATCTCTAATAATAATATCATACTAAAAGTAAGGTATTTTTGGACAAGTAGTCTTGAGCTGCCTGTATAGAATCGGAAAGAAAGATGAAAAAAATACATGAAGCTGGCACATATCAATTATGATACCTCAGGGATTTGCATCTGGAAGATTCCAATTATGTTTTTTTTTTCGGGCTTAAAACTATTTTTATATGCTGATAAATAATAAGGTGAGTGTTTGTTTGGATTTTTGGTAGGAAAAGAAACTTTGAAGTGAAATCAATATGTTAGAATGAGTAGGTGTGATATTATTATTATATTTATGCTTTTGTCAAATCCATGAGTAAATGGGGTGGTGTGGTGGTGTATTATCATGTTACTTATTTTCATGTTTGTAATGATTGAAAAAAAATTGAGACATTGAAATTTGGACTTAAAATTCCAAAGTAAAATGGTTTTATACTTATAAATCTCGAAACCAATTTTCAAAGCTCAAAACTAACTTACACTATTACTGTCTGATAAAAGATCTTTTGGCATGATAATGATGGGGTTGGGAAAATATGAATTGCCTTTGTAAGATAATCTATAATAGTAATATTTAGATGGAAGAACTCTTTACTAATTTTTTTTAATTTATTTATTTATTATTATTATTATTATTTTTTTTTTGCGGGGTGGGTAGAAAACAAATTTATTTAAGCATATTTGACTAGGAAGAAATCTTGCATATCATTATGGATGGAAGGCATTGATTTATCCATTTGATTTGGTTCCAGATTTTTACATGTTTGAAAGTCTTCATAGTGTAGAGATGTTTAATGTATCCAAGACTACACATAAATCCATGTAATGGACCTTTTCTTTCTTGATTGGAATTAGACGATCTGGCACTCTTTCAGATATGGTTCATGAGTTGGCGATGGTTGTTAAGACCACCCAAATATAGAGGAAAGGGAGTTAAATATTACTTATAACTAATATTTAGGGTGCGGATATTAACAAGACATTATCTTAAGCCAAGGTACAAGTAATGAACCATGCCAATTTGAAAATCCGTACATAATTGCTGATCATATCAAGAAACATGAGACATAGTTGTGCTCCTGCACTGCTGTGCCTCAGATGTGTGTCATTTTAATGTGTAATTTTTTGTAGTTTAGGACCAGTTCGATAAGCCAATCTATGGCATTTTACTTGTGTTATACTGATCAATATCTTGCACCTATTAATTGCCTCATCTCTTCTTGTCCTTGCAATGATTCTTGGTAAAAATGGAGTAGAAGTTTCAACTGCACTATTTTATCTAGAAGTTGCAACTTCTCTATTTTTCCATTTTACTTGTTAATAAATGATTGTTTAGGTATTTATTTGCTCGCTTTCTTCTAACTATGAACACTTTCTTTACTAAGGGACAATCACATGAGAATTTATAGTACAAAATGCATTATATACTCTATGCTTTTGTACTGGGTTAATTATGTTTTAATACTTGTCCTGATGTTTTTCAGGTTTAAAAAAGGATAGTATATTGAGAACAGAAGGCATGGCTTCATCACCTCTTGAAAACAGAATCCCATTGGATTCTCCGATGGGCAAAGGTTTTGCTCTTCCTGACTATTATCTAAGCCGTGGTCGAAATGTTAACCATTCAATTGGAAAGCACATTATTGGATCTGAAAGAACTGCAAGTCGTTCCTTGCCAAGCGCCGTTGACCACAATTTTGGTTCTAAAACTAATTCAAATATGGAATCTGTGCCTTACTTTTTTGATGGAGATAAAATGAATCTCATGGGTTCTCAGTATGAAAATGGTCTCTTTTCAAGTTCAATGTCGGATTTATTTAGCAGAAATTGTATGTCCTCTCCTTTCCCTAGTAGGCTGATTCATTCTTTTATTTATTTTTCAACTCCTGCCAAATTAATTTTATATGACCACCCATCTATTCTTATCACTTGCAGTGAAATTATCCTCAAATCATGCTCAATATGGCGACTCCTTTGCTGCTTCTGCTGCTGCTAATGCCTCCCAATATGAGGAAGAGGAGGCTTTTGAATCGCTTGAAGAACTTGAAGCTCATACTATTGGCAATCTTCTACCTGATGATGATGACCTGCTTTCTGGTGTAACTGATGGATTTAACGGCATACAGCCTACTAATGTGGAAGATATGGAGGATCTAGACCTGTTTAGCAATGTTGGAGGACTGGAACTTGGAGAAGATGGCTTCTCACAGATAAATTCTGAAGTTTCTGATTTCAATTCTAACAATAAACTTGGAATATCTGTGGGTACCAATGGTGGGGAACACCCTTATGGGGAGTACCCTTCTAGAACACTCTTTGTCAGAAATATTAATAGCAATGTTGAAGATTCCGAATTGAGAACACTCTTTGAGGCAAGTTTATCTGCTTTTGGTGCATCAAATTGTAATTTAAGAATGCCTTGGAAACATTCTTATTGGTGAATACTTAATCCTCATATTCTGTAAGTGCAGCAATATGGAGACATCCGCACCCTCTACACAGCATGCAAGCATAGAGGGTTTGTTATGATCTCATATTATGATATAAGAGCAGCTGGAAATGCAATGAAAACTCTTCAAAACAAACCATTGAGGCGTCGGAAGCTGGATATACATTTCTCCATACCTAAGGTGATTGCAAATCTGACAGTTCCAACAATTTATTCAAGCATATCAAGTTGTTACCTTCACGTTATTTGTATAAACTGTAAATTATATTCGCTGAATAGTTTTCATGAATGTGTTTGTCAGGAAAATCCATCAGATAAGGATATAAATCAGGGTACTCTTGTGGTTTACAACCTCGATTCTTCTTTTTCAAATGAAGAACTCCGTGAAATATTTGTTGCTTATGGTGAAATCAAGGAGGTAGCTTAAGTGCCAGCTTAATTGTTTACTTCTAATTCCCATTTTTCATTATAGAGCCACTAACTATTTCTTTTGTGTTGCAGATTCGTGACGCTCCACATATGTCTCATCACAAAATCATAGAGTTTTATGATATTAGAGCTGCAGAATCTGCACTTCGTGCAGTGAACAGGAGTGACATTGCTGGAAAGCAGATTAAGATTGAATCAGGCCTATCTGTTGACTCCAAAAGGTGGATCACTTCAACTTCTTCATCTATATGTTTCCACTGTTATGTCTATCATCTTTTTGTTCTTTCTTGATTAGCCTCTGTTATGCAATTTACCTTATTAACGGGCAATTATAATTTAACGCATTTTGAGTTAGTGAAGCAGCATATAATATTTTCTTCCATAACTAACTTCTTAATATGTCCCATGTATAGATTCATGATGCAGCATTTTTCTTCAGAGCTGGAGCAGGCAGAGTCTGGGTTTCTGTTGCAACAGAATAGCCCTTCTAGTAATTTGGTGTCTGGATTTTCTGGTATGTTATTTCTCCACGTATGGACAGCTGGATGGGCTCTGAATAAATTTATATATATCATTATGTGGTTATTATTATTATTACAGGATCAGTTTCCCTTGGGGGAACACTGCCCAGCGCAGATAATGGAACAATTCTTAGCCCACTTTCAACAAATGGAGGCCCCATGAGTCCACTCCTGGATAGTGTGCTTCACCATGCGGTATCATCTAGTGTACCTAACAGCTTATCATCCCTAGGAAGAGTTGAATCTGGAAATCTTTCCAATCTTTCTGAATCTTGTCATCCACGGAACCACCTGAAATTTGAGCTCCAAGGAATGCCAAATCTCCATCCTCATTCTCTTCCTGAATATCATGATGGTTTAGCCAATGGGCATCCCTTTGGTTCTCCAAGTAATATGGCTGCAAATATTAATTCTAGACCTCCAGAAATAATTGATGGCCAGCAGTTTCGTAGACTTAGCCCAACTGGACAGTCAATTAATGGCTCTATTGAGTTAAACGAAGGTGATGATTGCCAAGTTTCACCTTATTTTCTTTATCATGAATCATTTCTGAATTCCCATCTTGTTTTGGGTGGGTTTCAAATAAACTAGGTCAATGAGAAATGTTGAATGGGGTAAAATATAGAGATTAAGGTATATTGCTCATGTATTTTTACTCATCAGTAAATTTCTTTTAAACAAGTGCCAGGTAGACTGTAAAATGAAATTGGTTTATGATTCTCTGTTTGCAGCGTGTGCCTCTTTGTTAGCATGTTGAACATCATTAGCATTCCCTCTACAATAATTAGTCCTCCATAGACAGTGTTGTTTATTAAAATTACATGATGATTATTACCAGCTTTCTAGCTGTGACAATGGTACATAAATTTGAAACTGTCACTTTTCTTGATGTTGTGTATTTTTTCTCTTCAGTTTTTGTTTCATCCGAAAATGGAAGCTGTCCCCCTCCTGGGCGTCACTACATGTGGAGCAATTCACCTCATCCCCAAACTCAGGCTGTTATGTGGCCCAACTCTCCATCATTTGTTAATGGGATTGGTGCTGCTCATCCCTCACAGATGCATGCGGTACCCAGAGCACCGACCCACATGCTCAACCCACTTGTTCCTATGAATAACCATCATGTGGGATCTGCACCTTCTGTCAATCCTTCTGTTTGGGACAGACGACATGGATATGCAGGGGAGTCACCTGATGCTTCAGTATTTCACCCTGGTTCGCTTGGAAACACGAGAATGTCTGGCACTTCGCCACATCCTTTGGATTTTGTCCCTCATAACATCTTTCCTCGCTCTAGTGGAAATTGTATGGATATGCCAATCCCTTCCAAAAATATTGGCTTACATCCCCATCATCAGAGGTGCATGATATTCCCTGCAAGAGGTCAAATGCTTCCAATGATGGGTTCATTTGATTCTCCTAATGAACGGACTAGAAGTCGCAGAAATGAAGGCAATTCAAGTCAGTCTGACAACAAGAAACAGTTTGAGCTTGATCTAGACCGAATTATAAGGGGAGAAGATAAGCGTACAACGCTTATGATAAAGAATATTCCTAACAAGTGAGTGGCAATCTATTATTTTTATGAGTTTGCATATATCCAAGCTTGATTTGTCCTACAAGCAGTATGGTGATTCTGTATGGTGTGGAAGTAGTTTATTCATGTTAGTTATATATAGTCTTAGAGATCTGATTCCATGATTAATTTCAATTTTAATTTCAGGTACACCTCAAAGATGCTTTTGGCTGCAATTGATGAACGTCATAGAGGAACTTATGATTTCATTTACTTACCTATTGATTTTAAGGCAAGCTTACTTTACTTTGGAATTCCTTTACCCTTATCATCCACCTAGTTTGGTGATTCTGGATGATGGTTATGATTGCTACCTGATATTTCCCTTT
Organism: Pogostemon cablin; assembly: GCA_023678885.1. Lineage (NCBI taxonomy): Eukaryota > Viridiplantae > Streptophyta > Magnoliopsida > Lamiales > Lamiaceae > Pogostemon > Pogostemon cablin. Next base: position 9,237,655 of record CM042979.1, read on the forward strand.
GTTGCAGAACAAATGCAATGTAGGATATGCTTTTATAAATATGACTGATCCTGCCCTCATAGTTCCTTTCTATCAGGTAAGCAATGAGATTATTCTTGCGCTTGTTATTAATGGTATTGCTTTGAAAGCATTTGTGTGACATTACAATTTGTTTTGGGTTTTCAGACATTCAATGGCAAGAAGTGGGAGAAGTTTAATAGTGAAAAAGTGGCATCTCTAGCATATGCTCGGATACAAGGAAAGGCTGCCCTCATTGCACACTTCCAGAATTCTAGCTTGATGAACGAGGACAAGAGATGCCGTCCTATACTATTTCATACAGATGGTCCAAATGCAGGTGATCAGGTATGTATTGCGTCTCCTTCAAGATCCGATAAACCCATCTCTCTTGTGATTTATGTGCCTCAAGGCGAGATCCTTTACTCTTTGAACATACAAAAGTTAAAAATGATAAGAACTGTGGTTTGTTGCATGCATTGCGTCCATTTCCATAAAATGTTAATAGATCTTTCAAGGGGCGGGTATCTTTCGCTTGAAATATAGCTGGAAAGGTGACAAAAAGATGAAAATGTAACTGTCTATGCAGGTTCCCTTTCCAATGGGTCCCAACATTCGATCAAGGCCAGGCAAAACACGAACAGGCACCTCGGAGGAAAACAATCAAGAAATCCCACCAATGGGAGAGGATTATAATTCCAACGGGGACTCATCTTCTGGGTCTGGCAAAGATTCAGATTGAGTGGGTGCCAACTTTTTGTGAAGACTAACCTTACTAGATAATGAACCAAGGGCTAGTAATATTACCTGAAATTTTGTTATTGTACATTAACGTATGATAAGAAGAACAGCAGAGGGGGTGTAGCAAACAGGGGTTGAGAGAAGTGGTGCATTCAGAAAACCTCTAGCATTTGACATTTCTAAAGCATCGAGTTGTTCGTTTGCGCTGCGGTGACGAGGAGCCACACGTGGAGCTTCAAAATTTTGGACGATATCCTGAGGAGTTCATCCTGCATGTATAGAGACTGTAAGAGAGGGAACTAAATATGTATGTATGTATCGGAGAGGGTTGCTCCTGCCTTCCATATCTATATCTCCCCTAATTTTTTGCCCTGCTTTAATCTTCTCTTGTTTTTTGGGCATTTTGCTGAGAGAAGTAACCACTATTAGAGAATTTTTGTTTCATGTGCTGCTCTCTTGTATCATTATCTGCACCTTTTCTCTCATTTACCTTGAATCTTTTCTGTTGTTTCGTCATCACTTTTAGTTATTTATCGTATCGCCACTGGGAAATATAGAATGATATACTGCAAAATGAGAATGTATAACACGAATTGAGGGAGAAAATAAGAGCAAATCTAACTTCAGTAGTGTATAAAAAAGACAACCCGCAGTTGAAACATCGTTTACTTGTTGCTGGTGTAAAAACAAGTTAGTTGGGATACAAAATGTCGTAATGACCGGGTCGGTATAGCAAGGTAATGAAGGGTTTAAGAGCTGCGCCACCACCAGCAGAATCACCCAGTTCAGGTGTGAAGTCGTGATGGTTTACGGTGACACTGCCTTTATCGTCATGACTCCGATCAAGATACACAATGCGGATTGGCACGCCTAAGGTGTCTGATAAAGCAGTAATGTGAATGTGATCGCTCTCTTCACCCATGGGTTCCACAGATGACTTGCAAAACTGCACCCGACGAACAAACAAGATTTCTTACCATCCATGCTCTAAGAAAAGAGAAAACATGTACAGCATGCCATAAAACTAACCTGTTCCACAGAGCCATTACTTAATCCTTGTACAAATGGTTCATAGAACTCCGAACGCTTTCTTATTTCACCAGAGGTAATAAATCTGAAGAACATCACAACTGCAACACAAGTAGAGTTAAAGGAATTGGTACATCATTCGCTGGTTTTGATATCGCAGAAATGTCTCACCGTAGTCAGAAACCGACTGATCTCTGCTTCTCTGTAAAAGTTCCTCAGGGCTGTTATCATGATAAGGGCATTGAAGTAAGGGAGAGATATAGGAAACTGATAACCACGAAAAGGTAACAAATAAGCAACAACTTTTTTGAACCTTATGGAAGCTTCATGCCCTGAAAGAACACAGTCAAGTTGCTCAAGGAACAGCTGAAAATAATAAGACAGATAAAAGTTAAGCTTCAAGATGTAGCACCAATCAGGTCAATTACAAAATTTTAAAAACAAAGATGAAAAGAGTCCAACTTGGGTGCACCTGTACAATCTTAACCGTTAGATTAGTTTTTAAATCAATCTCTCCCATAAAATAAAATAAAATAATTATTATTTTTTTTAAAAAAACCACCCCACTACCATTTTAACCTATAAATTTGGGGGTGCACCAGGTGCACCCCAGAATCACCCTGAAATTATGAACATTCACAAAATTTTATTTCATGGGAGAGTTGTGTGCCTAAGGGCTATCCCTTGGAACAATACGTTAGGCATAAGATATAGGTAAAAGAAAACTTATAACTCATTCCTGGGAATGTGACATTTTTCTACTATAAAATTCAAGCATTAACTTGTAAATTTTGTCCAAAGAGTGGCAAAATCATCAAATTCACATTATTCATTCATAAACTGTCGCAATTATAGAACTCCCAAAAATAACATACAAAAACAAGGCATCCAGAAATGTAGATACCGCAAAAAAATCTTCAAATGTGAATTCGGCATAGCCCAAGCCGAGAAGTGTCTTTCTGCATTGCTCCACATTAACTTTAATGCGATCAACTTCAGAACGGTCTTGCGTTTCGAGAATATGCTCCTAAATTTGTTGGATCACTTAGTGTTTCAGTAGCTAGTGTATAAATCTCAAAAGATCCAAAATTCACATGCACATGGATGAAACTCTATTGAGGTTGTAAAAATGTAAATATTGAGACATACAAGGTATGCAAACATGAAGCAACGGAAAAAGCAATTCCCATCTCCACGTGTTCGCCTTATGGCAGCATATTGTTCAGTCAGAACCTGGGAAGGTTGTAACAATTAATAACACTAACCAAAAGAACTGCGACGTAAGAAGTGTTCAACCATTATACAGACCTTGATTTTCTCCAACAAGATTGGATTTCCTGACTTGTATTCATCTGCCAATGATGAGAGAGGCTCCTGTAAAACAACTAAAAAATGAGTGCGATTGCTGTGTCCAGTGACAAACAAGAATTTTCTGTAAGTTTTACATTTAAATCAACCCTTGCTGCTGTTTGATAATGGAATCATTAACTTGAAAACTTCATCCTGAGAAACGCTAAAAAATAAATTACTATATACGTCTAATTTGGACAGACTAAACTAAGAACTTATCATCCCAAAAATTAGTTGAAGAGTGATCTGAATTTATCTATCCCAAAGACATAACAACATTTTTTCACAAGCCCTAAAGGCATTCAAAGTACTTTTTACAGAAAATTTAAACAGAACAATCTTCATCGACAAAGAATTGACTCAATAATTATGCAACAGTAAAAAACTGATGTATATAAACTGAAAATCAGTGCTTGAGAAGGGCACCTGAAAGCTACTAACTTATTGCAGCTGTAATATATAAGCGTATAATACGTGCACATCTAGTAAAGCTATTTCTTTCAAGAGACAGGGGCTTCCTTGCCTTGTCACCAACATACGGTATTTTCCCAGCTTCCTCAGCCTGGATGGCAGAATGCTGCTGCATAATTTCATCATCTCTCACATTCGCCCAGTCATCAGTGTCAGAAGTTACTGTGGGTTTTAAGGTCTCCGTTTCAGACTCCGCCAGTTTCCCATCTGGATTCTTCATATGGTTGCGGATAACTCTTCTGTGGCTTTATGTCCACAATCGCCCTGTATTTCCTGTAAGCACTGCCACAATCAAATATCGATGCTAAATGTTAGAAGTCAGGGACAATGCATATGATCACTCATTTCCACGTTAACACACTTCTCCAATTCTGATATCACAGTCGATGATAAATAGAATGGTGAACATGATGAGCACTATAATGCACATCAACACACTTCTCCACTTATAATCAAATATTACAATTAATGATAAATAGCAAGCTGGCATGATATGCATATACATTGTCATTCAAAGAGTAAAAATAAAAAATTCAACTATAAACCCCTATAAAAAAAAAAAAAACGAGATTGAAGAAAACATACCGTTTGATGATAAAGATAAATGAATGCAAGAAACTGTATACCATCTGTTACCCTAGAGAGAAAAAATAACAGCACAACGCAGCCATGTGTTTGAAAACGAGGCGAACTCATCTTATTAAAAAAATGATGAGGTTATTCTAGGTTCAATTATCCACAGTTATAATTTAAAGAAAAGGGGGAAAAAAAAATTTGAAAGCAACAAGAAGTTCGATTAAGTGATTCTTGAGACTACTATAAAATCAAGGAAACACAGGAAAAAATTGAAAATAAAATGACAAAACCCTACACCCTACTCCAGTCGAAAAATTCACTCTTTTTTCTCGAAGAGATAAAGCCATAAACAACAAAATTTGCAACATTCCATTGCAATATCTTACTCAACTCTTGAAGAGCTAAATTTCCTAATGTGGTGGCCAAGAAGAAGGTCAACACAACGTTGTTTCCCAACAATAAAACCTCGAAAATGACGCACTAAAAACTCCAAAATAAAGATATAGAGAGAAGATAAGATATTGTCGAATAATCAAGGCAAAGTAGAAGAAAAGAGAGATTACCAAAGAGAGATTGCAGTGAGTAGAAAGAGAGAGAAATGGATCTCCTGATTGTTGATCTCACTTCTCAGCAGCGATGGGCGAAGTGGTAGGGGCCAGCGGCAGTTATATTATTCGTAATTGGGAATTATGGATAATTGCAATATGCCCCTCATTATTCTGTATAATTTCATATGCACCCCATTCATTTAGTAATTTTACATTCCAACTTGGGCCATCGACTAAAAAGCCCAAATGACAAGAATTGAATTAATATTATATGGGTCGAGTTCATAGATCAAAATTCTTCCAAGGCTTAATGGTGGGTGAAATGGCAGGATTGAAATGGCCCATAATCTGAGTAAATGGGCTTACTAACAGCCCAAGAAATCCACATTGATACTGTCCACTCGGCCCAACCTCATTCTTGACCTATAGACCATGTTTGTCTAATTGTAACATTACTTCCTTCGTCTCTTCGGTAATTCTTCATATTTTATGTTTTAGTCCGTTTAATTTATTATTATGCATATATTTCAAAATAATACTATACAATAGTAACACCATTATAATATTGCGATACTACGAACCTACAAAAAAACATCATTTAATTTTTATACTTTATTCATCGAACTCAAAAATAATTGAGCAATATTTGTGTGAAACCGTTTTATTTCTTATTAATTAGATATCATTTTTATTGAAAATGTTACACTAAAATGTTATCACTTTTAATTTTATATTTCCAAAAATTATTCATGAAATTATTCAATTAGAGTGTAATTTTTCATCAATCGGTTATATTTTTTATTATATATATTATCACTTTTCATTTGTTTTGTTGAAATAAACTTATAGGACAGTATCACATTAATTTATTATTAATTATTATTATTAAATTGTTTGAAATATTCTTATTTTATGATACTATTATTTGCACAAAAGTATTTTTTTTTATGTGGAGTAAGAGATTGGATTTCTCCACCCAACATGTATCACTCAATAAGGAGATGTTACACGAGATGTAACATCAAAGTATCATAAATAATGATTCAATTAGTAAGCTACGATAAGATAGGGAGAGAGAAATGTAGCATTAGTAGTATTTTATAGCACAATCATAATTTTTTTTTGTACTGATGCAAGTTCTAAAATTTAATTTTTATTTTTAATGTTTAGAATATTTAAAATTATAATGATTTTTATAATTTTTAAATAGGATAAGGGACAGCTATTTACAACTCGAATTTACTAAACATACCCCAAAATTAATATAATTAAAATTTATTTTAAGTGATGTGACTTAAATAACTTTAATATATATATATATATATATATATATATATATATATATATATATATATATATTACTACTAAACACACCCCAAAATTACTAAATATACCCATATTTTTTTTATAAGGTACTCCCTCCGTCTCATAGAGGTTGACACACTTTCCTTTTTGGTTTGTCCCACTAAAGTTGACACATTTACTTTTTAATACATGGACCCACACAAAAAATAATTAATCTATTCTCATGGGCCCCACATATCACCTCTAATACAACTACCCACTGCACATTAAATATTATTTCTCTCACTTCACTTTACTCCACTTTACATTAAATTATTATGCTCCTTAATCTCTGTGCCCAAAAAAAATTATACCAACTTCTATGGGACGGAGGGAGTAAAATTTTATTAATAAGAGAGATTGGTATGAGTAATACCAAGGATACATTTACATCAATTATTTAACAAATCAATCATAAGAGATTCACCTAGAATTTATTTTCTTCTATCTAATTGCGCTCCTAGGACTGATCCACCAATCAATTGTGAAAACTCCCTGATGTACTAAACAGATGATGTACTAAACAGAGGACTGATCCACCAATCAATTGTGAAAACTCCCTGATGTACTAAACAGAAAAGAATCGTATAACCAATTTCATAGTCTGATTTTAATATCCTCCAATATTTTCTCCGAGTCATACCGTTCTCCACGAAAAATAAAATCATTTCGAGCTTTTCAAATCAGCCAAACAACACATTCTCAAGCACATATTGCAAATTTATTTCCTTTTATCACTGAAATAAGGCTACTAAAGTGTAGTAGACTTACTGAAGGAATAGATGGTAGAGTCGTACCTATCCAGTTGAGGCACTTCATCAACACTTGATATGCAAAATCACATCCAAAGAAAACGTGACGAACTATTTCTGGATTTGAATCACAGAATATGCAATTGTTGTTTACTCCCGCTGGTAGACTGTGTCTCCTTTGAAGCATCACTTTTATTGGAATATGTTCCCGTAGAACCCTCCAAGCATGCACTCGAACTTTGGGGATTACCAGTTTATTCCATACCAAGTTAAATTCTTCCTGCGATGTTACTGTATCTTTAATATTTAGACTCAAGAGCTTGTCATATACTTCGTTAGTTGTATATGTGTCTTTTCTTCCATTCTTCCATCTCCATATATCCAAAGCACCCTAAGAAGGATAAAATACATTCAACAAAGATATTAGACTGTTAAGCAACTCATTATCACTATCTCTAAGATCTCTTCTCCATCTCCAATCCCATCTCCAAACACCCTCCCTCCATGAACCAATTTCACTCACTCTCTTATGCTTATCCAAATATAACATATACAACCTCTTATATCTATCTCTCAATGTCTCTCTCCACCGACCCACTTGTCCTCCCAAAAATATGGATTGCTCTTATCTCCAATAACTTTCTCTAGGCTATCAAAAAACCAACCCTCATTAAATTCTCCTACAGCCTTCAACACCATCCCCCACCACCCATAGACTTTCCTCTTGTATTATTCAATCCTCGTACTATCCCCACTCCCCAAGACACTTCCCACCTAGATTTAACTACTCTAGCTCACAATCGATCCCCCTCAGTATAAAATCTCCATAACCATTTACCCAATAATGCTTTATTAAAGCACTCTAAATCACGAACCCCCAAACCCCCAAAATATTTTGGACTACAAATGGTAGGCCATTTGATCTAAGATATAGGATTGTTCCCCTCTTTTCCACCCCATAAAAATGTGAAACCCTCATTCTTTCTCCTCGAAATTCTATCACTTTGCCTTCTCTCTTTGCAAGTCACCATATTCATTCCGTTGATTAATTATTTTGCAAGCCACCATATTCATTCCATTGATTAATTAATTGAATTGAATATGATAGAAGTAAAAATTAAGTTTGTTGGTTTGGAAAGGCAGTATATGTAAACTCAATAAGGCTGCAGATGTATTGGAGCTTTATTTATTAATTTTTGTTCCTGAATATTCTACAACTACAAACTCTAAGGGGGCATTTGGTATATCGCACGGAATGAGAATAAGAATGAGAATGAAAGTGTTGAGGAATGAAAATATGTATGAGCATTATAAGTGTAGTGTTTGGTTGGTATTTGGAATGTCTATGATATTAATTGATTTTGTTTGGTTTGCTTTAAATTTTAAGATATGATTTTTTTTCTTTGTAAAAAACATGAGTATAACATGATTATAATATTTTGTTTAAAAATAATTTTATTATTAAAAATACATACTCTACTTTAATATTATCATAAAAAAATCCCAATAAGCGTATCAATTGAGTGATAATAATTAAAATACACAAATTCATCAAATTTTTATATTTAATTATAATTTTCATTAGTACTGTACTTAGTTGAAAAATATCATTCCAAATTGTTCAAGAAAAGGAAAAAAAAAAAGAAAGGACTTTATCCGGTAATGAAATATATATATATATATATATATATATATATATATTTTTTTTTTTTTTTGTAGGGAATGCATTCATCCCAAATTTGTGAGGAATGGTGATTCCTTGGTTTTATGGAATCATTTTATGTTTATTGGAATGAAAGGTGTTGACCAAACACCCATATATTTCTTTAATTCCTATTCCTCTCTCCAAAAGTGTCAAACAAACAGCCCCTAAGTTGGTTTGGATTTGATTAATTGTTTAATAAATTCCAAATAGCAAAAAAAAAATAAATCAGAAAATAATGAGAATTTTGAGTGCTCTCATGTAGTGTGATCTATTATTGTGAAGAGTGTTATTAAATACACACCCCTTTTTATTAAATACACACCCTTTATTTAATGCACACTTCTTTTAATTTATTATTTCTTATTTTTATTGTATACATACCCCTTAAAATTACAAAACCATCCTTAAAAACTTAAACTGTATACACACCAAAGTAAAATTATCGATTCAAATCTTGCTTAATGGAACATTCTACTTTTTTTTATAAAATTTCAAGTTTAAGTTTAATTAGTTGAAGATAGGAGGGCCTGTAAGTTCAGAGTATTTTGTTGATTTCTATATGAATTAGATATGAATCTTTGAAATCGGTAAAACCCAATTCTCCATTATTCCTTCAAAATATATTAAAAACATCATTAATCCATTTATGAATAAAATTATGAAAGGTGAAACCCACCAAAGTAATGATTATGAAGAGGAGGAAAGAGTGTTTATTGGATTTTGTGGAGATTTAATTAGAAGAAAAAATAGGAGACGAAAGCATTGATTAAAGTATAGACGACTTCGTTCTTGTGGTGCTCCATAACCTGGGTTAAAAGGAGAATTTCTAGCCTCAGTAATGGAGGAACTGTGGTTGATTTTCAGGAACCCGTCGGATGATGGCGAAGAGTGCCGTGGAAGGAGGGGGTGTGTATTTAGGGAGTATATTTAATAGATTAAGGGTATTTTGGATTTTTTATAAACATATAATATAATTAAATAATAATGGGGTGTGTATTCAATAATTGGGGGTGTGCATTTAGCTGAGACCCTATTGTGAATCAATAACTAAATTTTCTTATTCACTCCATTAAGAAGATTATTTTATGCAATTATAAGGACTACAAATTGGGCTCTAAATTTTTCTTTTTATCTGAAATTGAGTTTGGATTAATTGTTAGTTATTATAACTTTGAAATAGCAAAAAATTAATTCCATGGATAAAAAAAAAATCTTTTGAAGATAGGGTGTAATACGTTAACTTTCATTTTTTGCCTATTGACCTTCAATATATTCAACTTGTCTTTCATTATTTTATGTAGAAGATTGAGTTTTGATTGAAAATTTGATTTTAAGGACATTGTTTGTGATGACTAGTAAGGAAAGAATGGGGAAGAAACATCCTACGGTTTAGTGCACGGTTAGTAATTTGAAATATGTTTAAGAATAAATTTAGTTAACATATTTGTTATAAGGATATTCTAATCATATCAATTAGAAATATTTTAATTTTAATGATTTTGGAATTCGTTTAGTAAATTTAAGGTGCAAATAACCGCCCAATAAAATAATTAACGTGAAACATGTTTCATAATATAGCCACCTATTATACTCATATTTTGTCACGTACTACTAATCATTCTTTACTCCTTCCATACTCTTGAAACCATAGCATTTGAGTAGATAATATAGTCTCGCGTGATATTATTTTAAGTTGAAATAATGTGCAACACTGTTAATGATTTTATTAGAAATTTTCTTTTTATCTTATTTGTTAAAATGTCAAATTTTATAAAAAAAAAAAAACATATTTCGATTGTTGACTTGTTAAAATATGAATCGGTTATATATATTTTTATAATTCTACTGTACATATTATAATTCAGGTTAAAGTTTTTAAATAAAATTACGATGGAGGATTAAATGAATTGTCAAATCTAAAAAGGTATAGTGAAAGAGTGAAATTCTCCCTTTTTAGGTGTTTTAATTAATTATTATCTATCTATCTATACATAGAAGCAAACTTGAATTTCTAATAATAAATAATTATAATTTTACAACTATATGCGGCCTTTTAGATATATTTTTTAATTTAATCATGAATTTTTTATTTCAATTAAATATATTTTAGCATTTTTATCTTTTACTATTTAATCACAATGTCTTTTATTTATTAAATTAAATATATTACTATGATAATAAATACTACTCCAAAAACTAATACACATTAAATATATTAAAAATATAAAATATAATAATATTTAAATTTTAATGTATAAATATATATAAAATATAAAAGTTTAATAACTCTCACCACATTTTTATCGAAAATAATTTTTTTTTATAATTTTTTAATAATTCATATGAAATTTTTATCTATCACAGCAAACGTGTTTTCGAAAATATATGTATTAAATATTATCCGATTTTCTGTCAAAAAAATTGTTTATAATTTTATTATTTTTTAAAATTAATTTATACATTTTATTTTAAATATTAAATATTGTATATTATTTCTTATTAATTAAGATAATCATATATTTTATTAATTGAAGAATTTTTAATTAAATTATAAAAAAACATGTATTTAACTAATAAAGAATAAAAATTAAAATTTGTGATTAAATTGAAAAAATATAAAAGGTTGTGTATTTTATTGATAAAGAAAAAAGTTTGTGATTAAATTGAAAAAATAAAAGAAGATCATATATTTTTTTGATAAAAAAAATAATTCATGATTAAATTGAAAAAATGAGAAAAATAGTGTATTTTAATGTAATTAATCTAAAAAAAATAACACTTAAATACTATCAACCCACCGCACTTTCATTTCAAATTTTATCATCCATTTTTTTTCAAAAACAACATACTAATTTACAATTTATTTATTATTCAAAAATGCTTAAATTACTCTCAAAAGCAATTCAAGAAATGAATTTTATTATTAATATTCATATATAGAAGTGAACTTAAAATCGAAACAAGTAAAGGAGTAATATTTGGTGGTGTACTAGTATATATCTCATTAAAATTCACCCCAATAATGAAATAAACAAATATATTGAGTTGTAGCCCATCAAATGGGGGTTGTGGATCAACATTCACACCAACCCATTTGGCAGCTTTAGCCTTATAAGTCATTGTTGATGTGCCCATCCTTATTTGCCTTATTGGTGAGGTCAACGTCTCCTTGGTGAATATGTCACACTCTTGGATAGCTACGTTTTTTTTTTTTTTTTTGGTATAATATGATAATTATAAAATTTTAGCTAAAAATAAAAAAAATGGGTTGAGATAAAAATTAAATTTATAATAATCTGTTAAAATATAACGATTCGTATATTGTGATTGTAATGTTGCATATCACTATTACAAGAAATCACAAATGAAATTGTATTTTAAATTCTTCTTAAGAATCTAGATATTTTAGGTGTATGTAAAGAATGGTTTAGTAGAAGTCGAACTTCATTTGAGTAGTTGATTTGGCATTTAATTAAAGAGCCGTGCATCATGAAAAAATATGATTTATTTAATGACTCTTTTCTCACACCATTTTGAAATGACCTTTCTCAGTTAGGATCTCTTTAATCCTTTGTATTTAAACCTTATGGTTTAATCATTCAATAATCAATAGTGGCTAAATGACCTCTCTCAGTTTATGATCTCTTTAATTCTTAGGTTTTAAACCTTATGCTTTTATCTTTCGGTTTATAATCCCTTTATTCGTGACTCAATTGATCAATAAGGGGCTAGACCACTACCCACTGCACACAAGGAGCCCCTCTTATTTCGAGAAATTGCTCTTACATTGCGGCTGTGGGATTCAATTCTTAGTTATTAATACAAGATGTCACCCTTTTAACCAGTTAAACTGCATATGCGGGTTATAATCCCTTTATTACTTTGAGTTTGATCCTTACGGCATGATTAGTGTGGTTGAATGAAATTATAAAGGAATTGAATGAACTCATGAATACAATAGAGATAGAAAAGGAATAACAAAAAAATATAATTATTTTCATGATTGATATTGATTAGTAATAGCTCAAGTAATAGAAAATACATTTCTTAATTGAGTTGCTCTATTGTGAGACAAGTATATGTGAGATGGGTTGTGAGACGGGTCAATCCATTGTTAAATTATGTTTATTATCTAAGTAAAATATGTTTATTGATAGTTAAAGTGTGTTTATAGTGAATTGTACTATAACACCCTAAAAGTATATTTTAACTCATTATTCATCATATTTTATAAAAATATATTTTCATTAACAATAAGTATATTTTACCAGTATAACGATGATTCTTTAACAATTAGTCGACCGGTCTCACAACCCGTCTCACAAGAGACTTTGTCTTCTAATTTGATTCAAATTTTAATATTTGTATTTTGTTTAAATTTTAAATAATTTAAATCTCAATAAATTAAATATATTTTAATAATTATAATAATTAAAAATTATGAAATTAAAAAAAATATAATATTTAAAATATAAATAAAAAAACTAGAGGTAATATAAAAAAATGTTTACATAAATAAAATTAAATTTAATATATATATATATAATTTTTTTAATTTTTTATTTAGAATAAAGATTTAATTAATTATATATTTTTATGTATTTATTTAAATTTTTTTATTTTTATAATTATTTTATTATAACGAGTGTTAAAATATAAGAATTTTTAAATAATTTAATATTTTTAGTATATAATTTAATATGAAATTATATGTTTAACGAAAAAATTATTAATTTATTTTATTTTTGTAATTATACAAAAAGAGATGTGATATAAATAAAAATAAATTATTTGTAATTAAAATTTAAAATTGATTGCTTGAAACATGGAATGGGTAAACCTAATGGAGATGAATGGTGATTCCCAATTATAAGGAATACACATTCTTTATAGAATGAGTATTTCCATTAATAAAAATATACCAAACATTGGATTGTAAATTAGGAATACTCATTCTATTCCTATGTCATTCCTTCATACCAATCATGTCGTTAGGTTTCAACTTTAGGTTTAATCCTTTGAATTTAACCTCTTTAATCCCTAGGGTTTAATATCTTTAGTTTGAGTTGAATTCATTTTTCGTCCCATAATAATAGGGTATTTTGCTTTCTGTTTCAAATTTTTTTTTTTTTCAATTTAGTCTTATAACTATCGAAAATGTTTGATTTTAGTCTCATTATTACCGAAAACCTCAAATTAAGCTGTCACATGTGACGCACGTGCATGATTCAAGCAAAAATTTGACTTCCCAGCTAAAATGGGACTAAAATAGTACATTTTATTAAACTAAATTGAAGAAAATATTTTTTTAAAAAGCAAAATACCCTATTATTATGGGATGAAAAAAGAATTTAACTCATTAAATAACCACGAAAAAGCATAGCTCTATTATATATATATATATATATATATATATATATATATATATATATATATATATATATATATATATTTTCCGTATTGATGTACGTTTTAAATTATTTTAGTAACTTTGATTTCATTTAATAAAAAAAAAAGGCCTCATTTAGAATTCGACTCTTGATCAATATTTTTAAAGGATCGACCCGCTTCTTTCATAACTAATACTACTATAATTAACATGATTAATTAATCAATTAATTAAAGTCAAAAACTTCTGTGCCTTTAGAATTTTGTGTTAAATTGTATACCCTTTAGTATAAAGATGTGTACTCTTTATTTTTTAAAGAAAATTATTGTGTGTATCTGGGCGCATGGACAACACTCCGTGGGCGTTTAGAATTTTGTGTTAAATTGTATACACTTTAGTATAAAAATGTATACCTTTTATTTTCTAAAGAAAAAAAATATTAATGAAAAGTGTATACCCTTTAGAATAAAATGTTGTACCTTTTATTAATTAAAGTGTATACTCTTTAGACCAAAGTAATGTACCCTTACCCATAATACTATATTTCTAAAGGCGCACGAAATGTGTTCACGTGCGCTCATGCGCACGCAAGTCTCACCCTTAATTAAATTGAGATCACTCGACAAAACTTCCAATTATTATGTTTCCCTCATGCAATATATAAATTTGCGAATGCTAAAGTTGTCTACAAAATTAAAACTAAGTGAGTTATTTTTGTTGAGGGATCGAGAATTTGAAATAGAGTAATTTAATTATAAAAAGAAGAAATAAATGAATTACAAGAGAATCTAGAGAAGCATGAGTGATGCATGTGATAGTGTCGTAATCAAACACACTGCAATAGGTTTGCACATGAGACATACCCCACCCCATAACTTAAGGTCCCAAATTAAGACCATGTTCCTCTCATCATCTTTCCTACGTGCTTTACAATTTCTAATTTATATTTTAGTTTTTTTTTTACAACAATAATTATTCTATAACTATTTTGAGTAATTGATTTAAGAGAAAGTGTTTTGTGAGATGTATTAAAATATGGTTTTATATAGATAAAATATGTTTGTCGGTACTTAAAATATAATTTTTATAGTATAATAGTATGATTTTAGGATGTTATAATATGATTCACTACAAACATACTTTAACTATCGATAAACATATTTTACAAATATAATAAACATACGCTAATAATCATGAATTGAAACGTCTCACAACCTGTGTTATATATATATATATATATATATATATATATATATATATATATATATATATATATATATATATATATCAAAATACAGTGTCACTTGATTCTATCCCTTATTTTACTAAAATAGTCAAATTCAATTTATATTGAGTATTGACAATTAGGACGTTCAAAGTTTTTATAACAATAGTCAATTTTATATAAATTCTTTCATAATATTAATTAAGGTGAATCTCATGCGAAACCATTTCATGAAATTAGTTATCTTGGACTGATAAAAATAATAGCATTTTTAATAAAAAAAATCTTACTATTGATCTTATCTCTATTATCTTCCAATCATTCACTCAATACCAAATAATATATTATCATCTACTTTCTAAAACTATATTCCACTATGGAACTTTGCAAATGAAAGCATACTTTAAAATTAAAATCAACTTTAAATTATCCATAAATTACAAAGCCAACAATTAAAAATCAAGTTAAGTTCAGTAAAAAGAATATCCTTGAAATTTTTAATTAGGTTTACTCTAAATCAGTATAGACATCGGCAAATAATAGGCTTATGTGTCATATGTTATATTTAATACGAAATAATATGTGGGTTGTTACTATATTGGTTATAACAAATTTTTTGTTTTGAGAAAATATATGATATGAGTCTTGGTAAGGATGCACCACGGCCCCCTGACCTCATGGATTTGTTTATTATGTACTATATATATATATATATCCGTATTAAATTAAATTTTACACTTTTTATTTTCGATCATTCCATATTAAATAAGGAATATTATATCAATCTTTAACCTTAAAAGTACATCCTAATTACAAATATATAACTCTCACCTAATATACATAACATACTTTATAATTTATTTATCTTATTTTAATCTTATCTTAATCTTAATATATTAAAAGAGACAAGGAATTGAGAAACATTTTTAGACTCTTTTGTCCCTCTTTATTTTTATTATTTCTTATTTTACCCTTATTTATTACTCCCTCCGTCCGCCACAAAAGTGGACATTTGCTTTTTGCGCCTGGATTAAGGAGTATTATTATTTAAAGTGTAGTTAGTAGTTGTATTAGTGGGGTGTATGAGTCCCATAAATTTATTGTATTAGTAATGTGTGTGGGTCCCATGTGTTTAAAAAGGGAAATGTGGACCTTTGGTGCATACGCCCAAAATGGCAAAATGTGGACCTTTCGGACGGATGGAAGGAGTATTAATATTAATAATGTCTTTTCATTTTTCTTCAATAAAATTAATTTAATGCACATTTTAATCTTTTTTCAATTTTTAATTTATTTCATGAATCAATATTATTTGAACTATATTTGATTATAATATAATACATCATCCCTTAACATTTATAATTAATTAAGTTATTTAATAAGTAATATGAAGAGGCAAATAAAACATTATAAAATGTGGAGATTTGTGGTGGTCATGGAGCTAGACAACGGGTTTCCTTAAACAAATTCTTGACGGCAATGAAAAACTTCTCAGATGCTCAATTAGATGAAAGGAGAATAACAAAGTAAGATGATCAGACATTGAAGGGGAGACGATGATGTTGTCCTGTCGGATGAGGCATCAAAGGAGAAGACGATGATCAGACATTAGGTTTGCTACGCACCTATGCCCATGTAAATTTCTTATATATATTCATGGGAAGAAACTCATGGCATAATTGCATGATGCTTGATGTGTTGGGATAAACACACGAATAATTAAATAATAAACTATTCGTCTATGCAGCGGAATGATCAATTATCCATCTCTTGTGTGAATCTAGTAAGAAACAATCCTAATAATATAATGCACGATAAAGCAAGCAATCAACAACGCACAACACAAGCAATTTAACGTGGAAAACCTCCTCAATGTGAGAAGGTAAAAAACCACGGGATCGAAGCCCACCAAAAACTTCACTATGAGACAAAAATTCAAGAGTTACAATCTGCCACCACAGACACTCTATCACAAACGTATCAAGACAATCAATACTTGATAACAAACAACGAGATTAGAAAGATCTCACCAAACTGCATCAACTGACGTTCTGAGTTCGCAACTGTAGAACCCTCAGAATCCGATCTTCACCGTCCAGAATCAACTCCTGTAAGTCCTGAACGTGCTGTCCAAATTACAGCTCGATCCAACGGTTGGTTTGTGAGAAACGGCTCTTTCCCCTCGACTGCGCAGAACAAAATCCCCCAAAAACCTGCTTCTGTTTTCGGCGTATTCCCGTCAACAAAAAGCTACAAACACGATCTTAACCGTTCAGAATATACCACCACAAGTTCCAAACGTGCTGACAAAAATTTAGCTCGATCCGACGGTTGAAACTTCGGTTATTACCTCTGTAATATCACTGTGCTAGATTTTCTCTCAAAAACGTGAATTGTGTTTTTGCCCTCTTTTTCTTCTCTCTTCCGTCAATAACTTACGGGATAAGATAAAACCAAGTATCGGGCCTACTTGGGCTAACCTAACATTGTTGGCTATTGGGCTCTTCACATATTTGGAAACCCAACCCAACAAATCTCCCCCTTTCCGATTATGTGGAGAGACTAGCCATTCCGGCTATCACATGACATACCTCGAGCTTTTCTCTAGGCAATACCTTCGTCATCATGTCAGCACCATTATCATCTGTATGAATCTTTTCAAGCTCAAGCAACTTATCATTGATGACATCCCTCATCCAATGATATCTCACATGAATATGCTTCGATCTTGAATGAAATGCAACATTCTTGCTGAGATGGATAGCACTCTGACTATCACAAAATACTACATATCTCTCTTGCTTCAATCCAATCTCCTCCATAAACCTTTTGAACCATAACACCTCTTTACATGCTTCCGTTGCAGTAATGTACTCTGATTCTGTTGTGGAGAGTGCAACACACTTTTGCAACCTTGATTGCCATGACACAGCGCCACATGCGAACGTCACTAGGTAAGCAGAAATCGACTTTCTAGTGTCCACATCAGATCCCATATCTGAATCGGTATAGCCAACTAACTCGGGCTTCCCACCTCCAAAGGTGAGTCTCAAACTAGACGTACCTCGTAGATATCTCATTATCCACTTCACAGCATTCCAATGCTCCTTTCCCGGATTAGACAAATAACGGCTAACAACACCAACTGCATGAGCTATGTCAGGCCTCGTACACACCATTGCATACATCAAGCTTCCCACAGCTGAAGCATATGGGACTTTTCTCATTGCTTCCTTCTCTTCATCGGTTGAAGGACTATGATGAGCACCAAGCTTAAAATGAGTGGCAATAGGAGAACTAACCACTTTAGCTTTGCTCATATTGAATTTCTCAAGCACTTTCTCAATATACTTCTCATGTGACAAGTGCAGCTTCTTGTTTGCTCTATCTCGGGTGATGTTGATACCAAGGATTTTCTTTGCTGGCCCCAAATCCTTCATGACAAAGAATTTGCTCAACTGTTTCTTCAACCTGTCAATTCTTGAAACATTCCTGCCAACAATTAACATATCATCAACATACAACAATAATATAATGAAATCATTATCCGAGAACTTCTGAACAAACACACAATGATCAGAAATAGTCTTCTGGTAGCCTTGCTCCCCCATAACTGACTCAAATTTCTGATACCACAATCTAGGTGCTTGCTTCAAACCGTAGAGACTTTTCTTCAGTTTGCATACATGGTCTTCTTTTCCCTTCACCTTGAAACCTTCAGGTTGCACCATGTAAATCTCTTTATCTAGCTCACCATGAAGAAAAGCAGTTTTGACATCCATCTGCTCAATCTCCAAGTCAAGACTAGCAGCCAAACCAAGCACAAAACGGATAGAAGACATTTTGACAACCGGAGAGAAAATTTCTTCAAAATCAACTCCCTCTTTCTGACTGAAACCTTTAACAACCAATCTAGCTTTGAATCGAGGCTTTGAGGTGTGCTCATCTTGTTTTATCCTGTACACCCACTTGTTCTTCAAAGCATGCTTCCCCTTTGGTAGTTTCACCAGATCAAATGTGTCATTTTCATGCAAGGACTTCATCTCATCTTGCATTCCTTCTAACTGTAACAACAAATTTTGTATTTATTAAAATACAAAATAAATTACAAAGAAAATCCAATATGGATTGAACTTGAGAATTAAGGTAAACAACTTCTATTTGTCCTCTGATTCCTCTCTTGAGTTGACTTCTTGACTTTATCAACTTTCGGAGTCGGATCTTCGGATGAAGCTTGTCCGAGCTCTGACTATGTAGTCTTGACATTGACCCGGAGACATCGAGCCTTTGTTCGGATTGAACGTTGACTTGAAGACTTTTCTGTGGAAGAAGGTTGTTGACTGAAAGATCGCCGGATCGGAGGGGCTTGGCACCTTGATCTCTGACCAGAGACGGATGACTGGAAGAACACCGGATCGGAGGGTTTGGCAGCTTAATCTCTGATCGGAGGCGGATGGCTGGAAGAACGCCGGATCGGAGGGCTTGTCAACTTGATCTCTGATCGGAGGCGGATGGCTGGAAGAACACCGGATCGGAGGGCTTGGCAGCTTGATCTCTGATCGGAGGCGGTTGGCCGGAATAACGCCGGATCGGAGGGCTTGGCAGCTTGATCTCTGATCGGAGGCGGTTGGCTGGAATAACGCCGGATCAGAGGGCTTGGCAGCTTAATCTCTGATTGTAGACCATTCTTGACTTGAAGATGCTTGAAGATCTCAAGTCTTGACTTGAAGATGCTTGAAGATCTCAAGGGAGCACTGCTCGTATTCTTGATCTCTTCAGAAGCGCGTCTTCAGATGTTTTTGGCGTGTCTGGAATAAGGACTGAAGACCCTTATTTATATGTAGAGAAAATAACTACTTAAGAGATATTTTCTCCTTTAAAAGATATGTTGGGCTTATCTCCTTTAATTAAGCCTGCTGGATTGGATAAGGCTCAATTATCAATTATTTACTCATTTATTTTAGGAATTAATTTATTTAAATTCCTTAATAAATAAATAATTAATTGATAATTACTGCATTAATTTGCCATATATTTTATTTAATAGGCAATAAAATTCAGGTGCCTACAAATGCCCCCTCGCATTTTGTTCACGAACGCCTTTGTGTTGAAGTGAACAAATTGCGACACTCCATTATTGATCAACATGACTGAATTTTATTGCTTGCCTCAGCACCTTGATACGAATAGCCTGAATTATGACTGAACTTAGCAGAGTGTTAAGTTGCCTACGTACCTCTTCACAGAGAATCAAGTCATAACGTAGTTCAAAGGGACATGATTTGGTTTGAATGGGGGTACCGTACACAGTTTATACTCATATGGGCCAGGAGTAACATGCAGTTTATGCTCGTGCGTTAAAGAGCTTTGAACTTGAACTTGCTGACAATTTATACTCATGTCAAGGAGTCTTCAATTTGAATTTGTAGACAGTTTATACTCTTCCCGAGGAGTCTTGAGCTTGAATTTTGCTGACAATTTCTACTCATATCAAGGAGTATAGAGAGTTTCGTCTCTTCTCAAGAAGATTTAATTTGAGTTAAACAGTTTATACTCATATCAAGGAGTGTAAAATATAGAGAGTTTCGTCTCTTCTCAAGGAGATTTGATTTGAGTTAGATAGTTTAAGCTCGTATCTAGGAGCATAACATGTAGAGAGTTTTGTCTCTTCTCAAGGAGATTTGATTTGAGTTTGATAGTTTAGGCTCGTATCAAAGGAGCATAACATTTGGAGAGTTTTTAGATAGTTTAAGCTCGTATCAAGGAGCGTAATGCAGACAGTTTTAGCTCGTGTCAAGGAGCATAACATTTGGAGAGTTTTTAGATAGTTTAAGCTCGTATCAAGGAGCGTAATGCAGACAGTTTTAGCTCGTGTCAAGGAGCATTGACTTTGTTAATAGTTCATTGCCCCCAATCATTGGGTGCATTACTTTCTCTTGCTTTAACTTCATTTCTTTGAATCTTTATTGACACTGGCTTCTTTGACTGTGATTCCTCCTCGAGAGGTTCATCAAGTGAAATGTCTTCAAATTCATAAGAGTTGTTGCTTGGAAATTCGAAGTCACTTGATGGCATACTTAACTCCATATCATGAGCTCTTGTAGCTAGTTCTTCAAAAGTCTTTGGTTGAATCCCTTGGAGGATGTATCGCAGACTCTATTGCATTCCTTGAATGCACATGTTGATGGAAGAGACTTCGGACAATTGATCTTTACAATTCAAGCTTAGATTTCTCCATCGATTAATATAATCGATTACTGGCTCTTCTTTCCACTGGCAAGTGTTAGTCAATTCGATCATACTAATAGTCCTTCGAGTGCTGTAGAAGCTATTGAGAAACTCTTTTTCCATTTGCCCCCAACTGTCGATGGAGTTAGCTTCCAATTCGATATACCAATCAAAGGCATTTTCTTTCAACGAGCGAACAAATTGTTTGAGCATATGATCATCAAAGGTTCCAGCATCGTTGCATGTCTCGACGAAATGCGCTATATGTTGCCTTGGATTGCCTCTGCCATCGAATTGTTGAAAGTTAGGAGGTTGGTAGTCAATTGGCATCTTCAAACTGTCAACTCTCTTTGTATATGGCTTTTTATAGGCAACAGAAGAATTTGAGCTCTCTTTAAATTTGTCTTTTATTGTCTCTAGTACGATGCTCTTCAATTGGTTCATAGGGAGCATTCCGTCAGCAGAAATTTGTATATGTTCTTCAACTGGCTTCTTTTCAGAAAGATGATGTTTCGAAGAGTCTTCCTCCTCGTCTTTACCTTCAACTTGCTTATCATCTGCATGGCTTGTCTGTGCTATCTCCATCTTTTCCATCAGTTTGGATATCAACAAACCTTGTTCTTGGCTTTGTTTAGTGAGTGCAGCAACGGACTGAGTCAAACTTGCCAGTTGTTCTTCGACAGATGAAGCATTTGTTGCCATGGCAGAGGCTATGGGTGAGTCATACGCTGAATTTTCTAAGGATTGAAGAGTTTGGATGTTAGAGTCACCTTCACTATCTTTGTCGTTATGCATTGGCTTATCGAGGAAGATCTCCTCCACAAGGTTTGTCATAGAGGAGCCTTCAGATATACTTCTTGTAACGACTTTGACATCTTTAGCCTGCAACTCTGAAAGCTTTGAGGCAGTAGATCTTCTTATTGCAATCTTGATTGGAGTTGTCCTTTGAATCTTCACAGTCTGCAGCTCTGAAGGCTTTAAGACAGGAGACCTTCTTATTGCAATTCTGAGAGGAGCCATACTTTGTATCTTTGAACTTTTAAAGAGAAGAGATGAGAGGTCGAAACTGTCCCACTGGGCAATTTGTAACAACAAATTTTGTATTTATTAAAATACAAAATAAATTACAAAGAAAATCCAATATGGATTGAACTTGAGAATTAAGGTAAACAGCTTCTATTTGTCCTCTGATTCCTCTCTTGAGTTGACTTCTTGACTTTATCAACTTTTGGAGTCGGATCTTCGGATGAAGCTTGTCCGAGCTCTGACTATGTAGTCTTGACGTTGACCCGGAGACGTCGAGCCTTTGTTCGGATTGAACGTTGACTTGAAGACTTTTCTGTGGAAGAAGGTTGTTGACTGAAAGATCGCCGGATCGGAGGGGCTTGGCACCTTGATCTCTGACCAGAGATGGATGACTGGAAGAACACCGGATCGGAGGGTTTGGCAGCTTAATCTCTGATCGGAGGCGGATGGCTGGAAGAACGCCGGATCGGAGGGCTTGTCAACTTGATCTCTGATCGGAGGCGGATGGCTGGAAGAACGCCGGATCGGAGGGCTTGGCAGCTTGATCTCTGATCGGAGGCGGTTGGCTGGGATAAAGCCGGATTGGAGGGCTTGGCAGCTTGATCTCTGATCGGAGGCGGTTGGCCGGAATAACGCCGGATCGGAGGGCTTGGCAGCTTGATCTCTGATCGGAGGCGGTTGGCTGGAATAACGCCGGATCAGAGGGCTTGGCAGCTTGATCTCTGATTGTAGACCATTCTTGACTTGAAGATGCTTGAAGATCTCAAGTCTTGACTTGAAGATGCTTGAAGATCTCAAGGGAGCACTGCTCGTATTCTTGATCTCTTCAGAAGCGCGTCTTCAGATGTTTTTGGTGTGTCTAGAATAAGGACTGAAGACCCTTATTTATATGTAGAGAAAATAACTACTTAAGAGATATTTTCTCCTTTAAAAGATATGTTGGGCTTATCTCCTTTAATTAAGCCTGCTGGATTGGATAAGGCTCAATTATCAATTATTTACTCATTTATTTTAGGAATTAATTTATTTAAATTCCTTAATAAATAAATAATTAATTGATAATTACTGCATTAATTTGCCATATATTTTATTTAATATGCAATAAAATTCAGGTGCCTACACTAACCATTCATTCCTGTGTTCTCCACTAATTGCTTCTCCATAGCATTCAGGCTCTCCCCTGTCGGTCAAGAGCACATACTGATCAGGAGGATACATCCTAGAATGTACATGAGCTCTACTACTTCTTCTAGGTGGTTCTTGAACTTCCTGTTCTGGAACATCAGGTGGTTGCGGCTGATCGATATCCTCTTCATCATGCAAAGGATGATCGACATGCTCGTCATTACAAAAATCAGGCTGATCCTGATTCTCCTCTTCAACTTCTACTTGACCTTGATCATGAGGAACAATTTCCAAGTCAATCAAGTCATCACCAGGTGTAGAAACTGAACTATCCGTCTTCTCAATGTCTCTTATGGTTTGATCCTCAACAAACACAACATCCCGACTTCTGACAAGCTTCTTCTCCACGGGATCATAAAGTCTGTAACCAAACTCATCTTGGCCATAACCAAGAAACACACACTGTCGAGTCTTCATATCCAACTTAGACCTCTCATCTTTGGGAATATGCACAAATGTCTTACATCCAAAGACCCGCAAATGATTATAGGAAACATCCTTTCCTGACCAGACTTTATCTGGAACATCAAAGTCTAAAGGAACACACGGAGCAAGATTTAAAACATGTATAACAGTACTCAGAGCCTCACCCCAAAATGATGAAGACAATTCTGCTTCTGATAGCAGACATCTTACTCTCTCGACTAATGTTCTGTTCATCCTTTCTGCAAGACCATTCAACTGAGGAGTCTTTGGAGAAGTCTTTTGATGTCGGATACCTTGCTCTCTACAATACTCATCAAAAGGACCAATATATTCCCCTCCATTATCCGATCTGATAAATTTCAACTTCTTTCCAGTCTGTCTCTCAACTAAGGCATGAAACTGCTTGAATGCATCAAGCACCTGATCTTTCGTCTTCAATGTGTAGATCCAGGTCTTTCTTGAGTGATCATCTATAAAAGTAACAAAATATAAAGCACCACCAAGAGTTCTTGTTTTCATAGGTCCACAAACATCAGAATAAATTAAATCGAGTATACCTAATGCTCTGGTAGGAGTTGAGGTCTTGAAAGCAACTCGAGTTTGCTTTCCCGCCAAACAGTGAGAGCACTTTCTTAAAGATGCATTCTTCAAGTCTGTAATGAGATTTCTCTTCTCTAAAATCTTCAATCCCTTTTCACTGATATGACTGAGTCTGCTATGCCACAACTCAACTATCCCCTCATTCTTAACTGCATTAATAGAGCCATCAAGTAGCTTTGCTTACATCAAGTACAATGAGGAATGTTTTTGACCTCTAGCAACAACTAAAGAACCTCTTGTAAGCTTCCACTGACCATCGAAGAACACACTGCAGAAACCTTCATCATCAAGTCTCCCAACAGATATCAAGTTCAACCGAAGATCAAGCACGTGCTTCACATTTCTCAAAACTAGCGTAGCACCATTACTAGTCCGCAAACATACATCTCCAACGCTAATGGCTTTAGCTAAGCCATCATCACCCATCCTAACATTTTCATAGTCACCTAATGTGTAAGATGTGAACATCTCTCTACGAGATGTGGCATGTATGGATGCACCACTATCAATCACCCAACTGCTCTCACCATATGCAAGATTGACAACTTCATAATCATGAAAGATAAGAAAATCACCTGTTGCAGCAGACACTCGATCATTATCTTTCGTTTCTTCATTCTTTCTTTCTTTCCCATTTTCTTTCTTGTCATCTTGCTTGGGTTTTCTGCAATACCTTGCTATGTGTCCTGGAGTTTTACAATTCCAACACTCAACCTTACTGTGTCTGTTGGATTTACTCCTCCTGCCTTTTTGCTTGCCTATTGGACCTCTACTATTACTTCTCCCCCTCTTATCTGTAACCAAAACCTCTGATTGCTGTAAAGGGCCCTGCGATTTTCTCCTTGTTTTCTTATTCAAAACGCTGCCATTAACCAAATCCATTGTAATGGTACCATTGGGGGCTGAATTAGACAAAGATGTCCTGAATGTCTCCCATGAATCTGGCAATGTACCAAGAAGCCATAAGCCCTGTACTTCATCCTCAAACTTGATATTCATTTCCGACAATTGATTAATGATGCCCTGAAATGAATTCAAGTGATCCGTCATAGGAGTGCTATCTTTGAATTTCAGATTCATCAACTGCTTAATTAGAAATAACTTGTTGTTCCCAGTTTTTCTAGCATACAGTTCCTCCAACTTTTTTCCACAATGTTCGTGCATGTGTTTCTCCACTAACATGGTTCAATACATTATCATCTACCCACTGCCTAATGTAACCACATACTTGACGATGCAATATATTCCATTGATCATCTGTTTTATCATCAGGCTTTTTAGTTTCAAATACAGGCAAATAATAATCTTTCACATAAAGAAGATCCTCCATCTTGCCTTTCCACACATGATAATTAGAACCATTGAGATTCACCATTCTATTAGTATTGGTTTCCATATTCACCACAAGGCACAGAGCAGAAACCCGATCTGATACCACTTTGTTGGGATAAACACACGAATAATTAAATAATAAACTATTCGTCTACGCAGCGGAATGATCAATTATCCCTCTCTTGTGTGAATCTAGTAGGAAACAATCCTAATAATATAATGCACGATAAAGCAAGCAATCAACAACGCACAACACAAGCAATTTAACGTGGAAAACCTCCTCAATGTGAGAAGGTAAAAAACCACGGGACCGAAGCCCACCAAAAACTTCACTATGAGACAAAAATCCAAGAGTTACAATCTGCCACCACAGACACTCTATCACAAACGTATCAAGACAATCAATACTTGATAACAAACAACGAGATTATAAAGACCTCACCAAACTGCACCAACTGACGTTCTGAGTTCGCAACTGTAGAACCCTCAGAATCTGATCTTCACCGTCCAGAATCAACCTCTGTAAGTCCTGAACGTGCTGTCCAAATTACAGCTCGATCCAACGGTTGGTTTGTGAGAAATGGCTCTTTCCCCTCGACTGCGCAGAACAAAATCGCCCAAAAACATGCTACTGTTTTCGGCGTATTCCCGTCAACACAAATATACCTCCACAAGTTCCGAACGTGCTGACCAAAATTCAGCTCGATCCGACGGTTGAAACTCTGGTTATTGCCTCTGCAATATCACTGCGCTGGATTTTCTCTCAAAAACGTGAATTGTGTTTTTGCCCACTTTTTCTTCTCTCTTCCGTCAATAACTTACGGGACAAGATAAAACCAAGTATCGGGCCTACTTGGGCTAACCTAACATTGTTGGCTATTGGGCTCTTCACATATTTGGAAACCCAACCCAACATGATGACCATGAATGGAACTCTTCGTCAAGCAAAACTTGGATTCCCCACCCTGTTAACTCTGTAGTATTAGAACATTTACTTAAATTATTTGTTATTATGTTGAAAAAGAGGATTTTTGAAGTAAAAAATAAAATAAAAATAAATTACAAAATATAACGTGTATGCGACGTGTAAAATTGGATAATTTTTCACTATTTATTATTCTTAAGAGCTAGAATTCTCTATTTTTCCTCATGATGTGTATTATTTAGTTTCTTGACATGTTTTCTTAATTTGTGGTTGGGTTTTAAAGGTTTTAACGTTCTCTTTTTTTGTGTTACTCGTGAAAATTTTTTAATGTGGTTTTTCATTATAATTAGTTTTATTTGAGAAACTCTGTTGTGAGATGGATTTTTTGTGAGACGATTGTGAGACGGGTTGACCCATTTATTATATAGGCAAAGTATGCATATTTATAGTTAAAGTATGTCAATAATTAATCATATTATAACACTATAAAATCACACTTTAATTCATTATTTATCATATTTTAGAAAATATATTTTAATAATCATTAAGAATACTTTATCTATATAATAAACATACTTTAATACGTCTCACAAACCGTCTCATATATATGTCTCACAAGAGAATTTGTCATTTTATTTTCTAAAATTTTCTTGAAAAGATTGTGGGAGTATCTTCCAACTATTATAAAAATCTACTTATATTCAACATAACGAGACAGTCTCTTAATTTATATGTGAAGTACATGCAAAAGTTGAGGTGGTGTGTGAATTTTAAAATATTAATCTCAAATTAACTAATAAAAACAATATTGATGAGATTAGACTTTTTTAAACTTAATTGGTTAAAAATATAAATTCTAAAATAAGATATGGATAATTTAGAGAAAAAAATGTTTATGGAATAAGTTAAAATACGTGGGACGGCTCAAAATAAAAAGCGAATGAAAATACATGGGACGGCTCAAAATGAAAAGCAAGTAAAAATATGTAGGATGGATGGAGTATTTAAAAATACATGTGTTTAATCTTCAAGCACTTCTAAACGTGAAGAAATACACAAGACAATTAAAGGAAGTATATATCATGCTTTAACTAAATATAAAATTATAATTTATTTTTAGACATGATTCCTTCATCATAACAAATATTTATATTTTGCTAAAAAAAGAAATATAGTAGTTTAAATGTAACACTCAAAATGATAATATATAAATTTTAAAATAGAATGGAAAAATTATTACAAATATAACGTGCGATAGCAAATGAATACACTATATTTAATAATGAATATGCAAATATATATTATTCAATGTTGAATAAATATTTTATAATGTTTATAATGTTATAAAATAATTTTTAAAAAACTAAATTTAAATAATTTTATGGGATTATTACTGATAGGTACGCGTATATATAATCTAATTATTAATAAATACATTGATCTAATATAATTACTGATGAATACATAACGTCTTTTATTTTTTCTAATTTTACCCTTATTTACAACATTGAATATTCAACGTTTTCACTTAACACTAGTTTTATTGAACACTAATGTACACTAAATCAGATAAAAACAATGGATTAGAAATTTAAACTAAATCAGATAAAAACAATGGATTAGAGATTTAAGGAGAGATTTAAAGATAATTATAACAACCATGTTTTCAATTTAATTAGTCGTTTATTTTATGTTTCTCTCTA
The DNA here is from genome assembly GCA_023678885.1 of Pogostemon cablin. NCBI lineage: Eukaryota > Viridiplantae > Streptophyta > Magnoliopsida > Lamiales > Lamiaceae > Pogostemon > Pogostemon cablin. Next base: position 9,266,207 of record CM042979.1, read on the forward strand.
AAGGATGCACACTAATGTACATTCGAGGGTTCTTCAATTTAATTGCATATTTTCTATTTCTCTCTAAGAATGCACACTAATGCATTTAACAATAGTTTTAATCGTGTATTTTCCGTTTCTCTCTCAAAGATGCACACTGATGTACATTCATAGAATTTTTCAATTTAATCACGTATTTTCTGTTTCTCTCTCAAGAATACACACTAATGTACATTAGTATGGTTCTTCAATTTAATCGCGTATTTTCAATTTCTTTCTCAATAGAATGTACACTAATGTACATTCGAATTTATAACGTATAATTGTTTCCATTTTAACAATATACACTAATATACGGACATGTATAGGCATCATGGGAAAAATAAAATATATTTTTGTATTTATCAGTAATTTTCTGAAGCGAATGTATCACTTAGTAATTTTCAAAATACGTTTTGTATCTACTATTTATTGAACCTAATTTTATTTTACATAATTTTTTAAAGTAATAAATCCGTGCAGTGCACACTAGTTATATAATCAAATTAGAGTAGTGGCCGCTAAGAAAGTATTGTCACACCATATGATATGACAAAGTATTCTTCGATATTACTCTTTAATATCTAAAAAAATTATATTTTAGAGTGATTTATTATTATTTTTTAAAATGATGAATTATTATTCTTTTAAATGAAAAATATTTCTCCTAATCAATTTTTTTTTTATTTTATGATTTTTATATTCACGTTGACATGAGCAATATTTTTTTAAGAAGAATAATTATTTATTACACAAAGAGTAATTTTGCATATACTAAAAAGTCCTTAAAATAAAATTAATATACTCCCTTCGTTCCAAATCTGATTGTACCTTTTTTTTTTGTAGATTTAAAAAGTTGTTTAAATGAAAAATATTTCTCCTAATCAAATTTTGTTATATTATTATGATTTTATATTCATATTGAGATAAGTAATATTTTTTATTTAGAAGAATAATTGTTCATTATATAAAGTGTAATTTTTTATGTACTAAAAAGCCATTAAAATAAAATTAGTATATACTCCCTTTGTTCCAAATTTGTTTGTACTTTTTTTTTTTGTAAATTAAAAAAATTGTTACTTTTAAACTTTTTAATAAATAAATAATAAAACAGGTTAAATGTTTTGAATGAGGCTTGCGCGCGTCCGGGCGCACGGGAACACATTCCGTGCGCCTTTAGAAATTTAGTATAATGGGTAATGGTACATTACTTTGGTCTAAAGGGTATATACTTTAATTAATAAAAGGTACACCATTTTGTTCTAAAGGGTATACACTTTTCATTAATATTTTTTTTCTTTAGAAAATAAATGGTACATATTTTTATACTAAAGTGTATATAATTTAACACAAAATTCTAAAGGCGTATGGAGTGTTGTTCATGCGCCCAGATACACACAATAATTTTCTTTAGAAAATAAAGGGTGTACATCTGTATACTAAAGGGTATACAATTTAACACAAAATTCTAAAGGCGCACGGAATGTGTTCCGTGCGCCCGGGTGCACAGGAGTTTTTGCCAAATGTTTTAGGTAGATGCGGTATTTTTATGAATACAATTTATAATGAGAGAGATTAATTATTTTGATATTTTTTTATTATCTTAAAAAGGTGAAAACTTTTGATATGGAAGTAGCATGTATTCCCTTTATCCAAGATAAGTTTTATATTTTGTTATTTTGGTTTGTCCCAAAATAAGATTTATATATATATTTTTATATAAGTGGAACTGTGGAATCCACACAAAATAATTAATATTCAAATTTCATATATGGGAACTATTAGGGATGACAATTTTACTCATCGAGTCGGGTTACCTGACGGGTACCCGCACAGCGAGTATAGAAAAATCGAGTAAAATTGGATAACGGGTCGAGTAGTACCCGAACTCGAAGAAAAACTGTGCGGGTAAGGGTAGGATACGGGTTCTCTCATATTTACTCGTACCCAATCCGTACCCGACCCAAAAATTATCCTAATATATATATATATATATATTTAATAATAGTATTATATATTTAATTAAATGCCTAAATCTAATATTTCTTTTAGTATAATAGGCAAAGACTAGTTTGGAACCGTCTTTATTTTTAAAATCTATAGGACCGGATTTTTTAATTAGGAATGGATCAAGTAATGAATATGGATTTCCGTGCGTGAATTGGGTGGGGAGGCCCCTCATTCTCCCACCACCTCCGATTCCAGAACCCCGGCCCCCGATGCAGACACTAATTCAACCTTCGAACACATCCCCATTACGATTCACCTCCCCGATCATCCCCAACCACGAGACTTGTCGGCCTCTTTGAAGATACAGTCGGCCACAACTCTCTCCCACCACCCATACCGCTCCCTCTCTTTCAGTTTTCCAACACAGACTCTAGATCTCCTCTCCACCACCTTGAAATCTGCTTCTACCTTCATTGATCTAGCAAATTCAGTACGTTGCCCACACGCATCGTTCGCTGCCAGCTTGTTGCTTCAATTGATTCACGATTATGTGTGGGAGACTGAGAAGGATAACTTATTAGGTGAGAATAACCTTAATGATGATGGTGCTTTTGTGGAAATTCCCTCTAATTTGGTTCTTTTGCTTCCCCAATTCATCAATCGGTTAATTGTTCTATTAATTATTTGGAGTCGTATGAATTTACTGAGGTAGTTCGCCCTGTGAGGAAGGCTTTTACTATCAGGGATATTCATTTGTGCTGGGTTGATGTTAAGAATAGTGAATTGAAGATTGCAGAGATTGATGAGACTGAAAAGGTATATAGGGATAAATTAATAATTGTGAGAGATGGCATTAGGGAAATGGGATGGGCTTTTTGTTCCAGTGACTTGATATTCTTGAGCTCGGCTTTGTTGCCTTTAGGATTAATCTATCCGAGAATTGATGTGTTACTTGACTTCGTTGATTTTGGTAGGAAAAGATATATTGGAGAGTTAAATCTTGAAGTATTAGATTTGAGTGGAATTCCTTTAGCATTAAGTGTTGCGATCTTGAGTTTGTGAACCTGAAGAGTTCGTTTGCAATCTTGAAACTGTGGATATCTTGGTTGGAATGGGCTCTAGAGACTCACACGTTTTGTGTAGTCAAGATGTACTTCAGCTGTGTATAGGTGACGGTATGATGAGTGAGGTGTGCATAAGGTGGTCTGGAGTAGTCATGAGCCTGTTGAAGGATATGCTGGCCTGTTAAATGCCACGTGTACACTCTTTGAATGGCATCATGGAGAAGCGTAGCATCTGATCCCACGTGTAAACTCTGAATGCCACTGGACGCCGTAAGGATAACGATCAACATTTAAATTGTATGAAGATGCAGAATATTTGGGGAAAGAGCAGGTGTTATTGTCGTTTATGGAACCATCAGCCACTCTGATGGTGAAGTTGTCGTCATTGATAGTTTTCACTCTGTATTTGCTGGAGTTGAGATACAAAAAAGTTTTGGCATTGTTTTTCCATTCTAATTGATGAATGTGATTGCCGCAGTGTTTTGGATCATCCTTGAGTCGGAATGGGAATCTGATGTTGCGAATGGCTCCGTAGGAAGAAGGGGTGCAATAATGGGTACTCATGCATAACATGTTTCAAGAATTTTCAGGAGTTGCAGAATGATGAGATATAAGGATGAGAGATAGAGATTCTCAGTGTTCATCATTTGGATTCAAGAATGAAATCTTCACAAACTGAAATTTAATAGGGAAAGACTTTTGCAGAGTTAGTGGAGTAGACCAGATGAGGTGAGCTGAAACAGACTTAAGTTTTTTTATTACTCTTAATTTTGATTTGTTTATGTTTTATTTTGTTTTGTTTCGTTAACCACTTTTAGATTACTCTATTATGATCAATATGTTACTCTTTATAATGAAATGTGTACTATGAATAAAATTTTAAATTAACCTCTATGTTGATTTTTTTTATATTCTCGAGGTTACTCTTTATAATAAATTAGCTTACTCTTTTGAAATTAATTACAATAATTATATTTTTAATTTAAAGAGTAATCTAATTATCTCTATAAAGTAATCTAATTAATTATATGTAGTGATATATTAATTTGTATAGAGTGATATAGGGGTATTAATTTATTTATTTTTTTCAGCGTGAAATTAATATTATTGTATATGGTCAATATTTTTTAAGTTACTCTTTTTTATTAATTATGTTAATCTTTAGAAAGAATTAGGTTACTGTGAACATATTTTTGCATTAGTATTTTATGTTGATTTGTTATATGTTGTTTTGTTTGACCAACATTTTTAGGTTACTCATTTTTATTAATCAGGGTACTCTTTATAATGAATTGAGTTACTCTATAATTTGAAATTTTGATTTTCTGAAAATTAAGGGTTTTTTTTTATTAATTTGGTTACTATATTAAATTAATTGGATTACTATTTGATTTAAGATTATAGAATATACTAAAAACAAAATAAACAAAGATCCATTGGATCACCCCTCCTCTCCCCCTCTCTACAATAACATAGTTACATATTCGTTGTGAGCATCGTGATCAATTTGCCTTGTAAAATTAGTATTGCTGATGCTGAGTGTTAATTTTATTCATGCATTGGAGAAACTATGTTTGGGCGCTGCAGCATTTGATGTGCCCAGAAGAATTGAGGCCACGGATTAATAGAGATTCTTACCATGGAAGACAGATTGCTTGATAGTGTTAGATTTATTTTAGGAACAATAGTGTTAGATTTATTTTAGGAACAACATTGTCATTCTGGTATTAAACATTGGAAAACCCTTGATTTAAAGAGTAGGTTTTTGCTTTCATATTACTACTGCAGATAGCAAGTTAAACACCAATATACCATCAATGTAATATGACCATGAAGCATTTAACTTGTCCATAAATATACGAAAACAGAACTCTATAATTTTGAAAGAGTTCAACAATTGTTTTGCATTCAAAGCAAAGCCAAAATGGAAGTCTCTATCTGGACATGTTCATCACTATTTAGCAGGTAACTATGACATAGATTGTTTTGCTAGTTTTCTTCAGGATTTAGCTGATTCCATGTTATTCTTTTAGAGGTTTCTGGGGTGATCATAGTAGCCTTCATTGTGGACAAAGTGGGTCCCAAGGTTTCCATGATAATCATACTCGTTGTATCTGCAATCCTCTTCATTCCACTACTAACATATCATCAAGATAGTAAAACATTAACAAATGGATTTTAAAATCAAACAACCCAGAGCATGATAAGCTCTGGTTTCACATAGGCAAGAAGCAAGAATTGATGGATTTCCAATTCCTACTAAGAGGATGAAATTTATTAGAGAAAGATGCAGATCACATTAAAAAATCTCTCTACTCTCAATCACAAAATAAGCCCAAAACATCAGCAAACATGTGCCGAAAAACATGTGCGGTGGTGGCGGTGGCGGCAGACTGTCAGTGAGCAGCGCGTCAGTTCGGCAGTCTCGACTGGCTCCAGCAGCGGATCTGTTTACAAATGGTGGGTGGTCGCACGGTGGGTAGCCGGTCGTGAGACACGACAGCTGTGTGCGGTGGATGTCTAACGCAGCGGAGACTGATCTCCGAAGATATCAAGCTGTTGTCCGTGACTGGAAATAAGCCCCAGTAAAAGAAGCGATGGCCAGAGGCGAAGGCAGAGATGACAGTGATTTAATTGAGAAGCAATTGCCGGAGAAGAAATGGAGATGCAGCGATTTAATTGAGAAGCAATTGCCTGAGGAGAAAAGGAGATGCAGTGATTTAATTGAAGAATTTTCTGAAGTAAACCCAACAAACCTGTTAGCCCGCGAGATTTGGGATTTAGTATCCGGTTCCATGAAATATTCATGGGACTGGTGGTATCAAAGTCGCTCTCAGTATAATAATATTGTTGATGAAAAATTTATGATGTATTTAATATTTATTTATTATAATATGTTTAATATTTTTAATTAAAATTTATATTATTGTCCTGATATAAATATAAATAATTATTAAGAATTATAATAAATCTTTTTCTATGTTATAATATTATGTGTTATTTATAATTATTTTTTAAAATATTTTAACAAAAAAATAATATTCAAATTGAGATATCTTAGTGGCGAAAAGGAGATGCAAGACTTTAAAGTTTTCATACTTAAACCAAGGACTTGGAAGCAATTGTTGAAATATGATGTTTGTTTTATAATTTTATTTGATTAATTAACTATGAATTTATGATGCTTTCTTGTTAACGGACTTAGACGTTATTGTTATTGACTTTGTTTTCTAATTTGCATATTTTATTTTAGGTTATTCATTTATGTATTATAATTATTTTTATTGGATTATAGTTTAAAAAAAATGGGTTGTGTCGGGTCGGGTGGATTCGGGTATCCGTGGATTATCCGCAAAATCTACTAAAATTGCGGGTATCCGTTTACCCGCGAATTACCCATATACTCGATGGGTATACACGTACCCTACCCGAAGCTCTATTTTAGGGTAGGGTATGGTTAGGGAGGGTAGGGTATAGGGTAGTATGTGGATTTGTCATACTCGTACCCTACCCTACCCATTGCCATCACTAGGGACTATACACCACACTAATATAACTATTGTAGTATATTTTTTTATGTACTTCATATCAAAATTTGTTAATTGCTCCAAAAGTCACCACTTTATTTCAACCGTAAATTAATCTAAACATTTGAAATTTGGCAAGGACACAAGATTAACAACATTAGGCAATTTGAACCCTTCGGCCAACTAGATCTGTTCGAATGTTGACGGGGCAAATTTCATACCATCTTACTCTAACCGAGGTCGTTTGAAGTTCAATTGTGTCAAATAATATACTTTCTTCGTACGATAATCAGATATTTATTTTGTTATTTTGGTCGTCCACTCTTAAGGTATTCATTTTCTTTTTTCAGATAAAGGGATCCATACATAACCCAGTATCATTCCTCACTAATACAATTATTTACTTTTATAAAATAATAATAATATCTCTTAATCCACGTATAAAAAATAAATAAATATATTATAGATTACCAAAAGAAGTATCGATTTATTAATTTACGTTTAGAAAATAATCGCAAAAATTAACGGAGAACGGAAGAAAGGAGTATAAAAGTACGATGGGCGAATCTCTGACAAAGGCAAATAATTAGGGAAGGGGGGGTGATTGGATCTGTGTTGACAATAGGTCCAACGTGATCTGGTGCTGACATGTGACTCACAATAATATTATGTTTAAAGACTTTGGGGGCACTCTCCCCCTACCTATTATAATGCACATGCAAGAATCAACAATATCTTTGACCATCACTATTTACTACAAATACTCTTCCACTACAATTCTACTCCATTTCTTTCATTATGTATGCACTCACCTCCACTATATTGCCTCACCCTCGAAACCTATTTAAGTTCACTCAAAAGATGTACACTTTCTTTTTTAATCGGTCTAAACTCAAAAGTTTTAGGAGGTGCTTGATATAGGTAGTGGGTGAAGATAATGAGAATGAAGGTATATTAAATTCTATTATTGATGTTTGTTTGAGTTAATAGGAATTAAAATTTCTCAATTATTCACATTAATTCAATAACTACACACCTATTTAATTACTTTCAATTTCATTGTGATTGACCAACTTAATGTTATCAACTACCATTCCAATTGAAGAATTTGAAATATTACATAAATGGGTTTGAGATGAATATGCGTGAGTAGTTCAAAAAAATCTCATTAGAATTTGGGAGGAACGGGTATATACCTCGAGTACCCGCAGGTACCCATTTATATTAAAATTATACAAAATATTTTATATTAATATAAAATTTTTATTTAATCATATTTATCTCACATTTATTTAAAAATAATAAAATTTATATTATATATTTAATAAATAAATAATAATATAATTTTTATTAAATTATTAATTTAAACACTAAAAAATATGAATATGTATAAATTAATTAATAGGAATACATTAATTTCAACACAAAAACTCTAAATACATGTAATAATGAATATAATTTATATTACATTTATTTCATAGTTAATTAATGTTAGAAATTTATAATGAATGGAAAAGTTATTTTAAAATTTAACCAATACCTACATATAAAATGCCCATACATAAAATGTGTGACTAAATTGTGACACATAATATTTTTATGTGTGGGTAATGTAATAAATCTAAAAGATTTAATTGTGACATTTAAAATGTGTCACTAAAAATCAATAATAACATTTTAATTTTACGGAAGATTTTAGAAATTAAGAATTTCCACACATGAGTATAGATATTATAATTGTGTGACTAATAATATATTATTTAACTACACATAAAATTTATGTGTGGCTAAAATAAATCACATATGATGATATGATATTTTATTTAACAAAAATAATTAATTAATAAATAATATAATACAAACTAAAAACTACTCCCTCCTTCCCATAGAAGTTGACACACTTTCCTTTTTAGTTTGTCCCACTAAAGTTGACACATTTCCTTTTTAATACATGGACCCACACAAAAAACAATTAATCTATTCTCATGGGCCCCACATATAACCTCTAATACAACTACCCACTACACATTAAATATTATTTCTCTCACTTCACTTTACTCCACTTTACATTAAATTATTATACTCCTTAATCTCCGTGCCCAAAAAAAATTATACCAACTTCTAAGGGACGGAAGGAGTATATTACTAAAAAAATATTATTAAATTATAATAATATTTAGATAAAATAGCTTATTTTGGAAACATATCCTATCTATGTATATACATATAATTATCAAAAAATTAAATGAAATACCTATATAGTCTTATGGCTAAAGCTTCTTTTCACGCGTCCGCAGGTACGGATTTGAATCTTACAATGAACAATATATATATATATATATATATATATATATATATATATATATATATATATAAATTAAGTAATGACCAACCACAAATTAAGATAAATATTTTTTATATTCTCTTCACACATAAAGTAAATATTTTTCTTCATATACTTGTATGGATAAAAGTTAAAGATTTACCAACACAATTTAATATGTGTAAGTAAAAACTTTTAACTACATAATTATAGTAACACATGTTTATATTTATTTTATGTGTGGGGAAAATGCAATGCCCACACAAAAATAGATTTTACCCACACATATGATGAGGGGGTAAAATCCAAGTTTCTTGTAATTAAATTCAAAAGTATGATTTTTGAATTAATTATGTCTTTTCGTATAAGGACATTTGAATTTAAACAAAATCAATCCAAATGGTTGTATCAATTTATGAAGAGACATTTATAATTTATAAATAAACCCTCTCATTTCCATAATTCACCTCTCGAACACACTTCGAAAAACTTTAATACAGTTAAAACACATGATCAAAAACACATATCGTGGATATCCAATATATAAAGTCGAGTGATGTCGAGTTGTCCAAACAATTCGTAATGTATTCATAAGTCGTCATTTCTCCTAAAGTGAGTTCATAATAAAGTTTGGTTCGTCGTCTCTTGTGATTTGTAGTGCTACCATCACAAGACGTGAGTCGTTGTATCTTTGAGATAATTGCTATCGAACAGTAAGCACCAGAGCGGGGTAATTTCGTCTCAAAGAAAAAAGAGTGTAACTCTTGCCTCGACTCAAATTCTATTTCTTTAATTTTTTTATCATATTTTTCTAATTAATATATTATACCGAAACCCAAATATACTCAATAATTAATAATAATATAATTTTAATTAAAATATGAATTAAAACACTAAAAAATTTAAATATATACAAAATAAATAAGTATTAAACAGGTACGAGTAATCTGTTGATGTTAATTGATAAACAGATTTGAAACTAAGTATAGATATTGAAATGATTTTTTGAATAATAAGAGGAATACGAATACATAGTTAAAATTTAAACGGATACATATGCCTCTAAAATGGTTATCCTACCACTTATATCCCTAACCATAAGACCTCCTCAAATAGACGTTGCTCTAAAATTAAAGTTACAAGTGAAGATTGATGAATCTGACTTTTATTTTAAATAATTAGTCCACTACTTGTATTCATTCACAAGATATTGATGTTTGAATAAAAATCCTCATTTTCAAAGGCGCCACTCTCACTTGCATGCATTTTCTTTACAGAAGAATTTTGAACGAAGGGTCACGATTCATTGTTCCCTCTAAAAAGAATAAACCTTTGACTTGTAACTCCACCATTGGAGCTATATATAATTAATTAAAACGCTATAACTTTGATTTTATCTTAAGATTCAAAATTTCAGTACTATACTAGCATATCACTTTTAATGTCACTCAAATGGCCGCCAATCTACATCTATTGTTTCGCAATAGTTTGATAAGTGTTTTTTTTTAGTGAAATGTTATACCCTAAAGTAAAATCATAGCACACGTAGTGATACATTGTGAAATAATTGTGAGACATTGTATATATTTAATAGAAAGGAATAATAGATTAGATAATGAAATGATTGTGAGACATTACACGGATCTTCTTCGTCATTTTCATACATAATTTTTGTGTCACACGTTATATGATTTACATGTAAGAGGAGAAAGAAATCAAATCATTATCCATAGGGTTTGAGCTTTCTTTTTTAGGGTATAGTTTACCTGTTTAAGCTTTTCTTTTTAGGGTATAGTTTACCTCTTTTTTTTACGTATCATCCATCTAACCAGACAAAATAATATACCAAAATGGCACAAATAATACATCATACATCTACGTTATTTTCGTACATTATTTTCTATGCTCCACTCTACAATATAGGAGTATATTTATATTTAATAGAAATGAATAGTATTGATTAGATAAGTAAATAGAATAAGTGACTTCATTTGATTAGGAGAAGATTAAATTTGGGGCATGATTTCTTTGAGATCGTTTCATTTTTAAATTTGGGACAAAATTAAAAAATTTAATTGAATCAATAATAATTTATCTCACGAATTAAAATCTATGATAGGAAATTTTTACTTGCATTAATTTGTATTTATTAATTAATATTATAAAATGGTCTATTTTAATAATAATATACTCCCTCCGTCCCGTTTCAATGTTTACGTTTCTATTTTGCGCGTCTCATTTCAATGTTTACGTTTTTCTTTTTGGAATATGAGACTCACCTAAAACAATTAATATATCATCCAATACTAATACACCTACCCACTTTGCATTAAATATTATTTTTTCCACCCACTATCTATTAAAATATTATACTCCTTAATCAACGTGCAAAAAGCAAACGTAAACATTGAAACGGGACGAAATGAGTATATAATAAGGGTTCATTACTAAGTATAATTTATATAGGAATTTTATCAATTCAAGGCCTGAAAAATTGGTAAATTATCAATTCGTGGCTTGAATTATTTTTTCTATCAATTAGGGGCCTGAATTATATAAAACTATCAATTTGGGGTCTGAATTTAAGCCCTAAATTGATAAAATATGAGATAATGTTTGACAAATATCCCAAATTGATAATTTATCAATAATTCGGGCCTTAAATTGATAAAACTCCTTTTTAGAATTATAATTTCATCTTGATGATTCATACTCCCTCCGTCAGTATTATTATTTAATGTATGTATAAAATAGCTAATTTACATTTAAAACTGTGTTACTTCTTATTGTATTTTATCTTTTCAATTCAAAATTAAAAGATTGTATTAATACTTCAAAAAAACATTACATCAATTGCACATTGCAATTGATTTATGTAAGCTTTTATAAGTTGATATGTTTGTATTAAATTTTATTTAATAATGTATTTGTGTTGCTTAATAAATGTTTTATTTTTTTTATATAAAACTTTTTCATTAAAAATTATTTGAAAATTCACAAAAAAATCGGTAACAAAATGTATAAATTTTTATTAAAATATGAATGTGGGTATTACCAATTTTTTTATGAATCTTAAAATTAGGTATGATGGGTGTAAAAATTTTAGAATTATTTGTGGTGCACTAGATATATCGATACACCTAAAATTTATAGAGTAATATTTTAGAGTACATGTTTTTTTTAAACTTTAAATTATTTTATTTGATTTAAAAGTGATTATTAATTTAATTTTTAATTTATTGGTTCCTACTAACTAAGTTGCATCCTAGTTTAATTCAAAAAAATTTACTGTATAATAACACACTATTGAAAATATTCAATAGAAAATCATTGTGCACATGTGATATCGATGCGTCCGAACAATTCCAACAGTTAGATCAAACTTTAATTTAATCTATATTATTAATTAAATTGAATAATTAATAAAAAATAAAAGGTAAAGACTTATGTAAGACCGTCTCATATAAGAGTTTATGTAAGACGGTCAGAAAGTGATAACTTTTATATTGAAAAATAATACTAAATTAATGAAAAGTAATAATGTTATTTCATGAATAATTTATGATATAAATAAAAAGTTATAACATTTTATAACGAGAGTGATGACTTTTTATAACGAAAGTGATAATTATTTTAAAAAGTGTAAAATGATCTCACGTGAGACAGTCTCATGCAAGACCTACCCAAAATAAAAATAAAAAACTTTCCATTATCCCATCTTTATTCTATAAATCATGGGGTGCATCGACGCACTAGATTCACCTAGAATACCCAAAAATCAAAGGTAATTTTTTTTTAAAAAAATTCTCAATTCAATTTGTAAAAATTAAAGTATCCAAATTCTAAGTCGTGTTTTTGTCGTTGAATGCATTAATTAATTAATTATTACTTGAAAATCCAGAATTAAATTATTTTTGTTTGTTGACTGAACTTCTGTCTTTTATGCGAAAGAAACTTCATCCAAACCAATTCCAATTTTGAAACCACCTCATGACTTTTTAATATGACTTTTCATATAATAATATCCAATCAATAAATTAAATAAGACATTTTGTTTGGATCATTAGAGATTAGAGTTTCGATAATGTAGAATTGGACGTGGTATTGGTGAGTAAGATAGGAATTGAATTAAAGTCCAGTCAAACACTGGTAAGGCAATTAAACTTTGACCAATTGACATAAATGAGTGAGAATAGTGTAGGGAAAAACACGTGTAAGATCGGCTAATGAGTCTCATAAAATCGGCTATAATGTGTTTAACGAGACGAACAAAAAAATTAATAATAATATTTTAATAAAAAATTATATTTAAGTAATAAAAAAATGATAACCATTAACAATTCATATATATATTTCTAATATAAATATAAATAATAATATTTTTAATAAAAATATACTTTATATATAAAAAAAAAACTTAACAATCTTATCAGACGGTTTCACGTGTGTGTTACAGTGTGTATGACTTGCCACATAAATAAGTTAGTAGGAATGGATTTTTTTGAAGTACTTGAATCTTAAGTACGGATCCAAAAGAAACGGACTTACAAGATACTCCTTCCGTCCCGTTTTAATGTTTACATTTTTATTTTGCGCGTCTCATTTTAATGTTTATTTTTTCCTTTTTGAAATATGAGGCCCACCTAAAATAATTAATATATTATCCAACACTAATACACCTACCTACTTTATATTAAATATTATATCTTTACACCCACTATCTACTAAAATATTATACTCCTTAACCAACGTGCAAAAAGCAAACGTAAACATTGAAAATGGACGGAGGAAGTACTGTGTTATGTATAATTAAAATAAAAAAAAAAAGAAAAAAAAGTGTGTAAAATCATTTGTACAATAATCTCTTCATTCCAAATTAAAGTTTAGGTTTGTGTTTTAACACATAATTAAGAGATACAATAATTAAATATATGATGGGTTAAGAAAAATAATATTTTAATGTGCAGTAAATAGTTGTATTATTGTTGTGTGGGCCAAACTTAGGAATATTAATTTTTTGTTTGAAGCTCACTCGTCAAAAAATGAAATATAAATCTTATATTGGGACAAATCAAAATTTTAAAAAAAAACTTAATCTTACCTTGAAATGAAATAGAGCTATCAAACAGGCTGACGAGGTGGTTGAGTCACAATCCGTCTTAACCCACTTTTTTAATCTCCACGTCTAAAGAAAATGTCGACATCTTTGGAGTGAGCATAAATGATGAATTTTTTGGGTAGATCCCAGTGACAAAAACACTGTACATATGGAGAAAAATATCGATGGCAAATAATGTTCGCTTGCCAGTGTTTTTCTCCCCCACTTCAGTGAACTTGAATCCTCTTTCCCAATTTTGAATTCCTCTTTCACAAAATCCTGATTTCTCTCTTGAATTATTATTGTCAAATGAGTTAGTTTGTTTAATAAATTAAAATTAGATACCTATATTAAATTTATCTCATATAACCAATGTCTCATAAAAATTTTTGTTCCATGTTTATTAAAATATTATCACTTTTTATTTATTTTAGCGAAATCAATCCATCATATACTTAATTTTTTTCACATAAAAATTAAATACTAATACTCCAAAGATATACATATGATTTTTTATAGGGATAATATCAATTTGATCCTTTAGAAATGCAAAATCCAATTTTAGTCCTAAGGTTTGGTAAATTTTCAAAAGTGATTCTCCAGTGTCCGCTTTTAGTCCTTTTTGTTCACTTTTGGTCCTTTTTGTCCACTTTTCGTTCTTATTTGGCCTATCCTAGAGGACCAAAAGTGGACCAAAAGCGGATATCAAATGACCACTTTTGAGAAATTACCAAACTGGAAGACTAAAATTGGATTTAACATATCTAAATGACCAAAATTGATATTTTCCCATTTTTTATAATACGGATCCAAAAGATATACTAATACTTAATTTTTTATAATATGATCACGACTTGAACAAAGATATACATTTAACCGTTCATATTAACTTAGGTGCATGGTACGTATTGGTAGTGCAGTTTGAATCACAAATTAATGATTTTATAATGCTTCTTTATTTTTGTGCAATTTTTTAGGCATCAAGGTTTTTTATAAATCTATACATATATACTGCGCAATTACAAGCACCCAAGTTGTAGAGGAAATGCTTCAACTGTATTACAACTTACAAGCAGCCAATTTAAGAATATTTATCAATAACAAAGAATTGTGTGCGCCGTTCAAATGCGTGCGGTTCGTTATTTTGTTACGTTTGTTGGATGATTGACACGTATTATATAATAAAATATATAGTCTAAAAATAAAAGTTTTAACTCTAGAAACAATGGCTGAGATTTTTCATTCATCTAACGCGTGTAACAAGAGATGTAACATCAAGTATAACAAAACATTTAAGATCATTCACATGACATTTTTTTTTAAATATATGAAAAACAATTATTTAAATAAATTAACTATTAATTTTTTAAATGAAGAATATTACTTTTAAAATTATTAAATCTTGATTTACTGATTATTCTTTAGTATATAAAAAATTACTCTTTAAATAAACAAATAAATTATTATTATTTTTAAATAAAAATATTACTCTTTAAATTTTAATATATTTCAAAAAATTATATTTTAATTGAACATAAATTTTTTTAAAAGAATTATTACTCATTTCTCTAAAAAAATAATTTTCAAGAATGGTTTGTATCGATAAATCAGATTCACGCTAAAGTCATTCTATATCAATTAAGTATTTTATAAAGAATATTCTAAATAAGAATATGAACGGAAATATTTACCCTTTTATAAAATATACAAGTCTTTTCTAAAAAGATAATATATATAGGAGCAATTCTTATATACGTGAGTTTATTTGTTTTTTCTAATTAATTAATGAGTGAGTTTCTTGTGCGTCCGGACACACGAATTTAAATTTGTGACTTTTTGCAATTTTCGTGTCCCTTTACAATTTAAACTCTCTAACAATACATCGGTTTAAATAGAATAGGGAGGGGAAGGGTTATGTTCACATGGGAACACGGACCGTGTCCCTGTGTCCCAGGGGCGCAGGAGCTTTTTCTTTAATTAATTATCATATTTTATTAAAAATATTATTATTATTAATTTATAATCTTATGAATTGCGAGTAAAATAATTCACTTGAATTTTAATACTTCAATTTTTTTATCAAAGTATTTCTTTTTTTATTAAAAGAGAAAATCACAATTCGTCGTATAAATATGATTGATTTCAATTTTAATTATTTTTTATTTGTAATTTTCACTTTTGATGTTTATTATTCAAGTTCGATCATTTTTTTTTATCAAATTTTAATCCTAAATTGAACTTAAAAAATAACAATATTTGGGAGAAAATAATCAATTAAGATCGGATAAAAAATAATTAAAATTGCAAGGAAAAATTATTTAAGTTAGAATATTAGATAATACTTATTGAATATATTGTGATATTTTTTCTTTATTAAAATATGTTTGGCCGAATTCGACTCGAGTCAGGATTTTTATTGGTGAGGGATCTTCGACTTGACAGAACTCGAGTCAAGTTGTAGAATTCAACTTCGGAGAGGTCGAGTTGATGTTTCAGATCTCCAAACTCGACTTCCTGCAAGGCCGATTTGCACAACTTGATGAGTGTTTAGAACCGGACTCAAGTCGAGTTCTAACGCAGCTTTCAGCATTTGATATCCGTTCAACTTCCTACTCCGTTTTGCTCTCCTTTCATCTGTTTTGAACACATTTTAATCATTTTCAAGATATTTTCTCACAACACAAAGGCTAAAACTTGTGTGTCCCGGGACACCGTGCGCCAAGATACTATTTAGTATTAAATGGTATACTCTTTAGTATAAGGACATGTACCTTTTATTTTTTGAAAAATAATTTTAAAAAAAATAATAAAAGTGTATACCCTTTAGAACAAAATATTTTACTCTTATTAATAAAAGTGTACTATACCATTTAGAATAAAATGTACCCTTATACATCTTGTGCGCCTAGGAATACAAAAGACCAACTCCAACACAAATTCTACAAATTAATATGCTAGAAATACACCACCAATAATATGAAAGACAAACAAAATATATGAAAATAACAACTAAAACAATACAAAAATTTAAGTGAAAATACCACGATAAAATATTATATCTTCTTATTTTTTACAGGAAACTCATTTAATAATATGGCATGACATATTTACTTTTATATATATAGACTATATACTACCAAAGTAGAAGCAATCTAGCTATACATACATCCAATATTGTGTGTATATATATATTGAAAAATACAAGATTTAGTAGAAGGGGTGATGCAGAAAGAGGAGCAGATGGGCAACATGCATTTCAAGATCAAGACAAATGGCCTATCTTAGATCTAACATACATCATCCCCTTCAAACTTTATCTCTTCCTTTATCTCCCTTCATTCTCATCTCCATCTCTACTTCTCATCACTTTCCTCCTCTATCCTCTCTCTTTTATTATTTCTCTTTGAGCTTTTGCCTTTTCAACATTTTTCTTTCCTCTTCTTTTGTCAAAAATAAATAAAGTGACACCAATATTCCCTCACACTAATTCTTATTTTTTATTTTTTAAAAAATCTAGAGAGAGAAGGGGAGGAGAGAGAAAGGCACATGATGCCAATAAAAACCCTGCTCCCCAACCCTATTTTCTTCCCTTCTTTGCATCAACCACTCCTATATACAGAAAGTGACATCCTCCCATGTCACCATCTCAATTCTTGCTCTCAACTCTATCTTGACAACAACATCATATATACATACACATATACATACAACCAAATTAAAATAGAAAAAAAAATAGTATAATGATGAAAGGGTAGTAGTAGTGTAGTCTAGTATAATATTTTTATGAAAAAATATTAGATTTTATTTTTTGGTTTAGTAAGCACTACTAGTGTTGATCGAAAACTCACACGAGTAGGTGTAGAGAAGACGAGTTGCAAGGTGGATCGACGGTATGGAAAGAGGCCACTTCCTTTGGAAGCATCGCCGGCGGAAGGTGGAGGATATGCCTACTCCGGTGGAGGAGCCACGGCTTTGCCACCGCCGGAGAGTACTCGAGAACCTCCGCAAGATCAAGGTGTGTACATCGGTGTTTCTTTCTTTGACTCTCTCCTAACTCTAATTTAATTTCTCATGTTTTGATTAAGTAAAAGAATAAATTAATTAACCTTAACCTAGCTAGCTAGCACACATCGTTTGTGCATATATATATATGTATGTATGTATTTGCAAGTTGATTTGTGGTAAGAACTATATGTTGTTTTTTCCTATATAGAGTGAAAAAAAAAAGAATTATATTTTTATCTTTAAAAAAAAAATTGTGGTGGGTGTAGCCAAGTTCATTGTATGTTACTTTCCGTAAAGTACTATCCTACTTCATCTCTGGATAGGTACAGATCTCTCTTTCAAAGAATTGGACAAAGTGAGGGTTTCTCACTAATATATACATATAAATGTTCTATATCTATAATTATTGCTTATTTTAGTCAAGCACACACACCTCTTCTAAGTATACGTTAATCACACCGGATTTTCTGCGCTATTTTCGTGTATCATCTTCTGTGCCACGCGTTAAATGATTGACACGTAAAAGGGGAATTAAATCTAACCATTGCCCCTAGGGTTTAAGGATTAGGTATAGTTTTCTCTCTTCTAGGTGACGTCCATCCAACGATTTGACAGAGGAGATGATGTACCAAAATGACACAGAAAATCCGAGCATTACTAATTTCAAATGTGGCTATTCTTTCTTTTCTAGTTGTTTGGTCGGATTTGAAAACCCTTTGTTACCTACCAAAGTGATCTAACACACTTTTTTCATGTGAAGAATATGTGCTAGTCATTTTCATTACTTGTTTGATCCATCGTGTTTTAATGCCAATTGCCTACCTAATTAAGTCAATTTCACATTATATCATGCAAGTATTTACATATGTTTTGGATTGCCTTAATTAGTTGAAATCCTTAGCATGCATTTCACATTTGTGGGTTGGTGTATCATCACTTGTGTCACAGTATTAGATGTGTTATTAAACATAACAAGGAAAGTATATGTAACCCTTAAGAGTAAGGGTTTAGTTGGTTCATTTTTACAACATATTATTTATTATAATGACACAGAGGATGATATACAAAATAATCGTGTGAGAAGAATCTGACACAATATTTGTTTCACATGGAAATTGGATTGCTTTGATTAGCAACCGTGAAGAAACACTATAGAGGAGTGCGGCAAAGGCCATGGGGCAAATGGGCTGCCGAAATAAGGGACCCGAAAAAAGCTGCTCGGGTTTGGCTCGGAACATTCGACACAGCCGAGGACGCAGCTCTCGCGTACGATGATGCAGCCCTCAAGTTCAAAGGCTCCAAAGCCAAGCTCAATTTCCCCGAACGCGTTCAAGGGAAAACCGAGCTTCGCTACGCCACCGATCAGGGGCATTCCAGTAATTTCCAACCTCCCCAACTCCCAACTGATCCCAATCCCATGCTGCACAACACATTTCCAGGGCTTCAGCAATATGCACAGCTGCTTTCCAGCAATGATACTGAATTCCCTTTTTTCTCCTCAGCTCTTTACAATGAGGGTACTAATCAGCAATTAGGGTATGGCTACCCCACCTCTCTACCACCCGCCGGCAGCTACTCCTCCGCCGCTGACAGCTCAATGCCACCGCAGCAGCACCATGATTTTCCGGCGCCCACTTTTGGCGATCCGTATAACGTAGGGTATTCGGGTTCGGATTACATGACATATGGCAAGTACTTCGACCCGAATAACCCAAATGGATGAGTTCATAAGATGTGTAAGATTATGATTATTATGATCTTCAGAGTTGTACTACATATATATGTATGGTTGTTAGCAGCAATTATGTTCTGGAGTACTTGAAATAGTGCATGAATAAGCATTTTGTATTGTCATCGATTGTAATGATCGATTGTTTTCAAATATATTTATATATATGTTCTAGATATATGTACAATTTTAAATTCTACTCGATCATTATTGATGGTGAAATTAAGCAATACTCCCTCCCTCCGTCTCGCTCATATTGCTACGTTTACTCTAACTTTTGTGAGAGCTTTATGCAGTCAAATGATGCAGTTTGACCGGGACAGAGGGAGTATTCAATTCCAGTTTTAGTAATATTCCACATGCACTTGATCTAATTCCATTCGAATCTCCTGTTATATTTTGGTGTTACATCTCTTGTTGCAAATTATTTTATGATTGATAAGTAAAATATAATGAAATCTATACCCTAAGAGGAAAATATCAATCCCAACAAAAAACGTTGAGATTTTTCTCCCCACATACCTGTCACTCATATAAAGTAAGAGATGTAGCGCAAAAAAAATATAATAAGACATCGGGGATCATCCAATCCATACTTTTAAGATGGATACATACAATCGAAATCTTTTGGTAAGTAAAAGAGAAATTTAAATTGGATTGATCATGAATAAGTAAATATTTAATTTGATCCTTGTCTCATTCTCGTGATCCAGAAAATTTAGTTATGCACATTGTAGCATTTTATGAAATCTTTTTCTAGGAATATGATGGCATGTTGCAAGAGTTTATGATACTTCAACATTTTAATAATTTCCATCTTAATATGATCAATAGAGAATCAATAACTTCTTGTGGCCTAAAGTTAAAGTTATAAATAATATATAGAGAAATTAAAGATTCGTTATCTTGGCTAATTAATGTACATGCATGTTTGCATAATTCGGCGCCGTTTTTATTTCATAAAAAAGGGAGTATGTTTTCTTCGTTTCAACGATGTATATTAATTTAACCAAAAGGAGAATTCTAAATTAGTTTTATCCGATATTCATATTGCAAATTAATTTTTTTTCTTTAACCAAGGTGATTAAGAAAATATCAAGAACGATAAAGCCAATTATGTAATTTAATTAATTTAAAGTTGATATCATATACTTAGTGCATAAATGCACACATTTAATTTTGAAATAATGTGAATAAAAAATCATAAAAAATATAAAGAGATAGTTACTAGTAAATAAAATAAACACAAAGGTTAATTAATTTTAAGACTTAAACTATGCATAATGATAAAATAGTCCACACACATTGTATGTTCTGGTTGATCATTTAATCACAAAAGAATTAACGACCTAAAAATTATATTTAGTATACAAGAATGAACTTTAAACCACAAATGTAAAATGATAATATGACGTCCCACTGCACATAGTTATTTTTTGCAATTAATTTATGTGAAAGTAATGTGAACAGCCATGGCCACAATTACGCCTAAAATTAATTTAAATTTTATTACAAATGTCAAACATTCGTCATAAATTATAGTATATCTTCAAGCTGAAGCAATCAGTTGACATAAAATTAGGTTAGATTCACACAACCATTTATATACTAATTAATTACGTACTAACCCTTTAATTAATTAAATTTAATTTAATTGGAAGGCCAAGGTCGTTCCAAGTACTGCCTAGTTTAGCATGCAAAAAGCCTTATAAGTTTTATAGTATATTTTTAAATATATATTTATATAAATAATCTTAAAATAGTAAGATTTATGTAATAGAAATTAAGTGTGCAAAGCAAAAAGGGCCTACAAGGCTACTATTATTAAACCATGCGTGAGTGTATTTCAAAAGATTTTCATCACCAAAACATTCCAACTTGCATGGAATCATTCTGTGGTTTATTAGTGGACTTCAATCATAGAATAACACAAATTGGCTCTTCTCACTGCATTATTTTATCCTGTATTTTATTTTATTATAGGCTTCATTCTATTTTTTTTCTTCATTAAGTATACCAAGAATTGTCAAGCAAGCCCAGACAGGACCTATATGGGAAAATTTTCTATTAGGTCGGCATCCCAACTCCCAAGTGATCTAATGCAAATTTTATATACACTCTTATAAACCCGATTTACATAACTTAGTATGTGAATATCAGGATTTTTTTTTATTCTAAATTACGTGATCCCTCTTCCAATCCTATAGGAGTATACCCAGTGGCGGACGCAGGAATTTTGAACAGGGGGGCCCGATTTCTTAATGTGTCATAAAATTTATTTTCCATAAAAACACGGTGTGCATAAACCCTCTTTACTTATGAATTTTAACAATAATTATACACTTAAATATTATAAACTCTAAAAATAAAAACTAAATCTTAAGAATAACGGTATATAAACAATTGAAAACAAAAGAATGGGAATGAGAAAATTTATAATAAAATACACATGAGATAAAATTTAAAATATAACACTATAAATATTATTGGAACTGGTAAAAAAGGAAAAAAAAAAAAAAAAAAAAAACAAAGAGGAAAGAGAGAGGAGAAAAAGAACTGTATGAAATTGAATAGATGAAGAATATAGAAAATAAAAACATTGAAAATGTAAAGAAAAACAAAAGGAAAAAATATTGAAAATGTAAAGAAAACAAAAGAAAGGTTTAGGCAATATATATATATATATATATATATATATATATATATGTATGGGAATCGAACCCCACACCCCGAAGGGTGTGGAGAAGCGTTGTGCTACCATTGGGACAAGGCCATATTTTAGGAAATATTACTACATATATAGTAATTATTTTCAATTTCTCGGGGGGCCCAGTGCCCCCCTTGGCCCTAGTGTAGGTCCTCCCCTGAGTATACCCTATGTATTGCTAGAAATTTAAATTAAAAGGGAACCACATAATTTACATCGTAAATTTGATTCACAAGAGAGAAACTCTACAAATTTTAGTTGTTGCGTAGTTGTATGGTAGAGTTTCGACTTCTTTTATTTTTATAGATAACTAAAAGCCAAATACTACACCGTATTAATTTCAACTTCATATTTACGTAATGTTTGCATAAGTATTAATAAAAATCACTTTTTAATTTTTTTTTTGAGATTTTTGGGTGTTATGTGATTTAAAAATATGAGAAAATTTTGAAATTGAAAGGATGTTAGATAATTTATTTATTTTTTAATATGAAATTAAAGTTGAGAAGGAGAGAATGATAAAGCGCTCTTTATTACATATACTATCACTTAAAACAAATCCGATTTACCTCCTTTATCAATATCAAAAACAAAGTTGCAATAAACTACACACCACACAAAGCAAAATTAGAATTGCATCAAACTACGCACCACACAATTCCAGTCATATTGTACTCACTATTCACATTTTAATATACTTATCCATCACTCTAAAATCAAATCAAATTTAATCTTTCTTTTTTTCTCTATATATGTCAAATCCAAATTAGAAAATTAATAAGGTCTAGGACCACTCTGATCAAAAAGTAAAATTCCTTCAACCTTTAAACTTATCATGGACTAGGGGGGACTAACCTATATAAATATGAATATAAATATACACACGTTGATTATCAATAATTAAAGTAACACTTGGAAAGTTCTAATTCAAAAGATTGTTAACTTGTCTCTAAAATATTAAAGCTAGTCGCGTATTTATTAATAACAATTCAAGCGTGCTGAGATTAGGCCATCACTGCAAAACTAAAGTGTCAAAAGGAAACTCCTTTTCAAAATACAAAATCTTTAGCGTGGAAACTTGAATACTCATGTATTTAATTTATAGTCTTTAATTCAATTTTAATGTAGTATAACTATAATTGATTAACCGGAGAAAATTCTCAAATTCCCTTAGAAATTTTCCAACAAAAACTACATGAAAATTTTTAGAGTTCCAATAAATTTTTCAACGAAACCTGCAATCGTTGAAAAATTCTAGCGAAAATTTTCATGAAAATTTAAACCGTAAAAAATTTCAATACTAATTCCAATAGCGTGATAAACCATTGAAATTTCCAACAAAAATTTCAATGGTACCTAAAATCGTTGAAATTTTCCAGTGAAAATTTATATTGAAAACAAAACGTTGGATGATTTAAAGGTCATATTAATTATTTCACTAGTGTGTATTATCTTGATTAATTAATCTAACAATTAAATCTTTATTAATTACTAAAAAAAAAGGTATTTTTTAGTTATGGAATTTACTAATGAAATTCAATCTGTTGGTAATTAATTATCAATGGATTAGCAACCAAAATGACATTTTTCTATTAGCAATAGAATGTCAACGGATTTATTCTCTATTTTACCAACGGAATTCAATCCGTTGGTAATTACCAATGGATTATCAAGGGAATCTTTATATAAATTACCAACGGAATTTTTATCAACGGATTACCAACAGAATTATTTACTAACGGAATTGATTTTTTGTTGCTAAAAATTTACCAACTACGACTTTACCAACGGAATCTGTTGCTAATCCGTTGGTAAACCAATTTAACAATGAAATTAAAGCTTTTACCAACGGAATATTCTGTTGGTAAAAAATAGTTTTTTTGTTGTATATAAATAATTTATAAATTATTTTTATTATAATAAAAGGCTGAATTTTTATTATTTTAATTATATATTAAAATAATATTTTTATTTAAATGTATAGAATTAATAAAGATATACTTTATACATAATATATTAAATTCGTGAAAATAACCTATTTTAAAATAAAATATAGAAATATTCCTACTAATAAAAAAATTATACACATTTAACAATTTAAATTGAATTACAACATTTTTTTTATACATATCACTTCAAAGTA
Organism: Pogostemon cablin; assembly: GCA_023678885.1. Classification (NCBI taxonomy): domain Eukaryota; kingdom Viridiplantae; phylum Streptophyta; class Magnoliopsida; order Lamiales; family Lamiaceae; genus Pogostemon; species Pogostemon cablin. Next base: position 9,290,771 of record CM042979.1, read on the forward strand.
AAACTTCTAGTATTTAATATAGGTTTTTTTCGTGAATTGAGAAACATTATTATTTTATGTGTAGTGAAAAAATTAAAATAAATAGCTCTACCATTAAGCGATCAGTTATTTACTAGAATTAAATAAATTGGTTATATCTAAACCATTTGTTTATGTGTAGTGAAAAAATTAAAATAAATAGCTCTACCATTAAGCGGTCAGCTATTTACTAGAATTAAACCCCTAATGGTGGGTACACCATTTATTTACTAGAATTAAATAAATTGGTTATATCTAAACCATTTGTTCATGAACAAATTTAAACTACGATAATCTCTATCTCCAATTGTGACACAGATTTGATCAATTAATATGATTTGATACTACAATATATGTGAACTGTACATGATATATGTTGACCAACGTAGAAACAAAGTTTATCACCCATCGGATGGTAGCCTACTAGCTAGGATTAGCCCTAATCAATCTAGATACACCCGCGCGAATCCCATTCACGATAATTACGCAAAAAATAGTGTATTCAGTTGTACTCCTCCGTCCCACTTTAATGTTTACGTTTCTATTTTGCGCGTCTCATTTTAATATTTATGTTTTCCTTTTTAGGAATATGGGATCCACCTAAAACAATTAATATATCATCCAACACTGATACACCTACCCACTTCACATTAAATATCATATTTTTCCATCCACTATATATTAAAATATAATATTTTTAATCAACGTGTAAAAAGCAAACGTAAACATTGAAATGGGATGGAGGGAGTATATATTTATTACTCCCTCCATATCACCGAAAAATCCACATTTTACTATATTGGGCATCATATTCATAAGTCCTCATTTTTCTCTTTTAGTAAAAAGGCACCACATATGGCCCATCATTCACTACTAATACAACTACGTACATACTGCACATAAAATAATAATACCTATTAATCTACGCATAAAAAACAACTGGTGACGTTTGGGCGGGACGGAGGGAGTACTTGATTACAGTTTTTTAAATTAAATTACAAATAATCAAATTAATGATATATTTTTTCATCTAGGGCATTTTAAAATGAATTGATATCTGGTGCACCCGGGGGCAAGGTTGCACTCATATATATATATATATATATATATATATATATATATATATATATATATAACTTTTTATTACATGTTTCTTAATATTTCACACTCAATTTTTCATTAAAAAAAAACTAGCATCCATATGTGTATAATTTCTTATTCAATAGTGTATACATGTTTTTTAATAATTGTATATTTTTTACACTCAATTTTTCATTAAAAAAACTGACAAAAATTCACTAACAAAGTGTATGCATTTTATTTCATAATTATATACTCCCTCCGTCCGGATTCAAGGGTACCATTTACTTTTGGGCACGAAGATTAAGGAGTATTGTTATTTAATGTGTAGTGGGTAGTTGTATTAGTGGAGGGGTGGGTCCCATTTTTAGTTGTATTAGTGGGTGTGTATGGGCCCCATATGTATAAAAAAGGAAATGAGACCCTTGGGGACGGACGCCCAAAATGAGAAAATGGAACCCTTGAAAACGGACGGAGGGAGTATGTTTTTGTTTATAATTATATACGTTTCTGTAAGTGGGTGCATCGTATCTTGGGGTGCATCCAGATGTACAGGAGTATTAGCCTTTTAAAATTTATCACTATATGTGGGATATTAAATAAAATATTAAACACATTAAGATATGTAGTATAAAAATTAAGGAAAAGTCTCTTGTGAAATGGGTATATATGAGATGTAAGTATAAATGTTATATAATTAAAATATGCATATATATTAGTAGTTAATATATATAGAGAGAACTATACTATTGCACCCTAAAAATATATTTTAATTAATTCAACATTAATTATTTTTTAAAAAAATATACTTTAACTACCAATAAATATATTTTACTTTTATTATATAATAATAACAATCATATCTTAATCAACCCGCGTCTCATATAGTTACCGTATTACAAGAGATTTTATCAGTAATTAAATACTAAACCCTAAATTTAGATAAATAAAATAAAAAAGATAGATGATGAATTAGCCGTGGATAGGACAGCAGCGGTTGTGAAGATTACGCATGCAAGAAGAAGATGTGTTGGTGGGCCTTACCAAATAAAGTAAGTAATCGTGGAAATGCCCAAAAAGGGCTGCCCCACTTGGACTCATAAGTCCGTCCATCCATTCCCAATATTGATTCTTACCCATCACGTTTACTACACTCCCATAGCCCTTTGAGCATCAACAAATTCCTTCTAAAACAATTACTCTCTCCGTTTATGAGGAATTGATATAATTTTTTTTGACACGAAAATTAAGAATTGTAATAATTTAATGTAAAGTAAAGTGAAGTGAGAGAAATAATATTTAATATATAGTGGATAGTTGTATTAGAGGTGATATGTAGGGTGCATGAGAAAAGATTAATTATTTTTGTGTGGTCCCATGTATTAAAAAGAAAATGTGTCAACTTTGATGGGACAAACCAAAAAGAAAAGTGTGTCAACTTCCATTATGGGATGGAGGGAGTAACATTCATCCCATACACTACAATAAGAGTTTGAGTTTTGGAAAAATAAAAATTTTAGTAGATTTCACCTCTTTTTTAAAAAATTTTTAAAATCTGTTCATTAATTTCAAATTCTAACCATTTAGTTTAGTTATCGACTGGAATAAGCAGTAGGTAATTACATGACATTTTTCGCTAAATTGATCTATTTTAATTTTTAAAAGGATTATACATCATCTTGTATATTTGTTTAATTAGTAATAGAAGAATCTTAATTAAAATATTAATTTAATTACTAAAGAAATATTATATAGTATATAATTTGTAGTATTAAACGTGTAGGATTAATTTGCATGTAATGATAAACGGGTTTAGGACAAATACAAATATTGCAATGAATTTATAAATGAGACAAATACGGATGATTGATATATATTCTTCCCTTTCACCCGCATGAGCAACTAAACTGGTCATAGGAGTGACATTTTATACCAATGATCAAAGACTGAATCTCATTGCCGCATTGTGGGAGCAATCTCTCAAAATGAGGGGAGCTCTTTGTGTACAGTGGGCATGGTATAGCTCTTATTGATCAATTGAATCACTATGATTAACATCATGGTCTAACCCCTATTAATCATTTGAGTCACTATGATTAACATCATGGTCTAGCCCGGCCCCTATTGATCATTTGAGTCACTATAACATCTCTACCACTTTATCGGGCTGGGGTGTAGGGCGCCTGGGGAAGGCGATTTCACCTTTTGTACCTATATATTCCTCCTTTTTCATTTCAATTTTTATATATTTTCAATTTGTGTGTATTATTTCAATATTTATATTTCCCTTTTTGTTAGATTAGCACCGCACGGGACAATGAATATATTACCATTGGCCTTATACACAACACTTATAAAACTAATAGATGGTGACAACGAGACGGGTATTTACGAGTATTCGGTCTATCCGAATCTTATTGGATTTGGTACGAATAATTCTACATGAGATTGAGACGAATAATAATTCTAATATTTATATTATTAGTATCACTATAATTATTATTAAAATAATTTAGTCTTATCAGTCAAGTCGAACTTTTAAATAGTTCGTTGAAGCTCTATTGTTCAATAACTTTTACAATATTAATTTTCTAATGGTGGGTACACCATTTTACAATATTAATTTTTTTTTTTATGGTTCAATAATAATCTTAAATAAAAAGATAAATGATGCAACGATCCGAACTTATTTGGGTCAGGTAAGCTAAGCCTCTTCAATAATACAGTTATTTTCATGTTCATTAAAGACGAACAAAAGAAAAGCCTCTTCATAAGGAGAAATACAAGAAAAGAATTATATTCTCAAAACTACAATTTTTCGTTTTAATGCTTATTAGGGGATCCAATTTTATAATTGGGTTCCAGATTTCAATTACATGGGCTTCTAAAAGTCCTTAAGCCCCCTTCTTTATTCATACTTCAGATTTGAAGCCCATTAGTTCTTATTTCAGATAGAAATATCTCTTCTCTTTTGAAGAATTATCACATACTACTAATTTATTAAAAATAAAATTTTATTTAAAAAAAAAAGGAATAACCGGTTCTTCGTTTTCCTAACGACTAATCCAAAATTAGCGGGTAGAATTGGCTCGCATACGTTAACTTAATTCCCAAAAAACCATGAGTACTCACCTCATTCTTCCGCTCTACCCAAAACCCTTGCCTAAATCTCTGCTACTCCGCCCTACCTCATCTCTGATCAATAGCCGTTCATCGCTTTCCGTCAAATGTCAAGCCGCCGGAGACTCGCCGGAGACGACTGCCGTTTACCAAGGCGCCTACGGTCCGTGGAAAGTGGAATCGTCGGACGTTAATGAAGTGGTTCTATACAGATCGGGGCTCGTCACCGCCGCCTCCTCGTTCGTGATTGCGTCTTCCGCGGCGTTCCTGCACAGCAGTGATTCGGAATTGTTTGAATTGATCCGGAGGAATTTGGATGTGCTTTATGCGATTGGAGCTTGTGGATTGGGATTGTCGCTGTATTTGATTCATATTTATGTTTCGGAGATTAAGCGCGCGCTTCAGGCTCTGTGGGTGATTGGTGCTGTTGGATCATTGGGAGCATATGCAGCGTTAGCTCAACCGGAGGGGAAGTGTTTGGTGGAGTATGTTGTTGAGGATCCGACGGCTGTTTGGTTTGTTGGTCCCCTGTTTGCTGCTTTGACTGGCCTCGTGTTCAAGGAAGGTCAGAACATCTCTCTCTCTCTCAATTGATAATTATGATGAACATAATATGGTGCAGGGCTGTGCTATGGGAAGTTGGAAGCTGGAATATTAACATTCATCATTCCATCCGTTCTACTCGGCCATCTGGTATGGTTCTATATATCTCTTCTCTCAATCATGATTTCCGTTTCGTTCTATATTGAATGATTGATGATTTGATGTGTTTCTTCCGTTCTATATTGAATGATTGATGATTTGATGTGTTTCTTCGCAGACTGGTTTGATGGACGAAGGTACAAAACTTGCTTTGTTGGGCGTGTGGATGGCGCTCTTTGTGGTGTTCGCTGGTAGGAAGTTCACTCAACCTATTAAGGTAATTTGAAAATCAAAATGGGTGATTTTTTTCTTTTATCAAAAATCAACAATTGTGAACGAATGAATGATCTTGGTGCTTATGCAGGATGATATAGGAGACAAATCCGTCTTCATTTTCAATGCCTTGCCTGCAGAGGAGAAAGAAGCCCTGATCCAAACACTCAAGGACAGCAACAATCCGGTGGATCTCGATTAGGTACCATTCGAACTGCACTGCGTTTCATAATGAGTTTTGAGAATGCGTGTATCATGTGTAACAGTAGATGATATAACACATCTTGTGAAAATGAAATGTGTATTCTGGATTGTGTCTGAATTAGGCTATGCTTTTGTTTGAGTTCAGATTTATTTAAATCAATTCATATCATTCTAAATGGTAATTCCGGTTTCAAATTTCATACTACAGTCTTTCCACCTTTATAACAACAGATATAGAATTGCTGTTGAATTTTAAATACCACAAACTTAAATTTTCCATGTTACAAAAAACCTTGAGCAATTGAATTTTATGATCCTTAAATACTTCCTTACTATGTGGGTCATATATCTCATGGATCTGGTATGGCTACCAAATTTTGCAATAAAAACCCACCAGAATTGAATCTCATTTCAAATTTCACTCTATAAAATAATCATCCCAGTTCAAATTATACTAAGATAACATATAGTTCAAGTTAAACTAACAACATTAAACCACAATCCATATATAGTTCATACCTCATCCTTAAGCATGGGATTAATTGCAAAAAGTATATGATCAAAATTAGAGCCGTCGAAATGGGCCGGCGGGACGGGGCGGAACTGTCCAAAACCCACCTCAACCCACCTTCTGGCAGGCTTAGGCGGGGCAGGCCTAGGCAGATATGGGCTAGAATTGCTAGGCCCAACTCATTTAAAGACGGGTGGCGGGTTATGGGGGCCAACCTGCCTCTTTTTTTTTTAACGATGTTATGGTAATTATTATTATTTAAAAATAAAATATCAAAATGATGGAAGCTTACAAAATTATAATTATCATTATCATCATTTGAAAATAAAATATCTAAATGATTGACGTTCTTATAAAATTTATAATATCAATTAGATAATTAAAATATAAATATAGATTTTATAAATGACTCCGTGAATAATTAAACATAAACAAAGATCATTAATCAAATAACATAAAGTTTACTAATTATATACTTTTTTAAGAATCTCAAATAAAACAATGCAAGTCTAATTATCCTCAAATAACACAATTAAATCACAAAAAAATTACTAGTTCTAGAAGCCAATCACATAATTAAAAAGTCTATTCAAAACTCATCCATCATTACATCATAATATAAACATCTCATGAATAATCTTCATGTTGATCAATTATATAATTATATCCTTATCAATCTTCAAATGATTAGATATTTTAAAAGTTTATAATTTGCATTGGCTTCTAATCTATATATATACATTTATATATTAAAATTTCAAAAATTAAAAATAATTCAAAATCAAGCAAAATATGATTTTAAATTATTTAATATTTGTACAAAATGTTTAGATTTTAGAATATTCATGTTATGATTTAATTCATTATTTTAAAAAACATTTAACAAAGGAACAACAAATATTTAGAATATTAAACACTTGAACATTAGTAAAAAAAATTGTAGCGGGCCCAAACGGGCCAATCCGCCCCCATTTGGGTTGAGCCCGCCTAGGCCCACCCGGCCCCAACCCGTTTTGACAGCTCTATTCAAAACACAGCTCAAGTAAAGGAAGGTGAAACCCAATCATCTTAAAATTAGTTTCAGGCTTCTTGAAAGCATCAGAAGAGAAACTGTATCCTTGATACCAATAAAATCTAGTTCAGAAGGCAGCCGAACAACTCACCTATTTACAAAAAGAAACGAATAGGCTCACAACACCAGCAAGTACAACAAAATAAGTACAGATTGTTTAGAAAACAGGATAAGTAGAACCATCAGCATCTGGGATAATTCAAATCATCAAAAGTATTTTCACCTGTTATCTCTTACCACCCCGTAAGCTAATTCGCACCAGCCTTCTTCTGCTTGTAATTCCTCTTAGGCTTATCAGCTTTTGCTATGTCTCCAGAAGCTCCATCTTTAGCATCACCACTGCTAGATTTCTTTCTCTTTGAAACTCGCACAACTTTTGTATCATCTGAAACTTTCTCACTGCTGTTGTCTTTTGATATTTCAGCATTCACATCACAATTCTCTTTATCATCAGCAACATCATTATTTTCACCTTTGGTAGCAGAATCTACAGTGCCAGACTCTTCTTCATTCATATCCTCTGCATTCATGCTATCTTCAACGGCTTCTTCACTGGCACTGGATTCTTTCACATCCACATCAGCCTCAGTTTCTTTAGCCTTCAAGCTTTCTTCCTCCTCCATCTGGTTCTGGAGCGTTTCAATCACATTCATCAACTCCCTGTTGACCTGCATACAAATTCAATCATGTTAAGTTAAAGACTGCAGCTTCACTCACAACATGATGTAAAACCTATCTATTGTAAAAATATAAATACCTGGGGATTCTGAAGGAAGTCGGATATATCAGTTGTACAGGATGGACATTTCATAACATTCTTCTGTGTACGGAGTGTCCTTCCTCCACATGTCCTCGCTTTTACTACAGACTGACCAGCAAAGGCACCTTCCAAGCATGCCTTGCAGAAGTTGTGAGCACAGGGAGTAGTGAGTGGCAGAGCCATCACTTTTCGGCAGATGAGGCAACTAAATTCTGCATTATTTGTACCAGGTCAGGATAACTAACAAATGCATCAAAATTATTAAAACTTGAGAACTAATCAGATTACCAATAGAAAACAGAACTATGATGCAAGATCTTCATAATTTCAGGAAAGAATAGTAATTAAAGTGTTGTAACGAATAGATTACCTTTCAAAAGCTTCTCTTTTACAGATCCCCGCTTGTGATATTTTCCTGGCCTTCTACTCTTACCATCAACTTCATCATCAGCTTGTCCTTTGCGACTTTTTGGTGGAGCTCTCTTCCATATCCAGCGAGCTTGTTCCTCCTGCATTAAATGCTCAAAACAGCTGAGTTTTTTTAATACTTGTTAATTTAAAATTACAAGTGTGCATTATGACAAAATAATCAACAACTATGTTCCTCACATCATAATCCCAGGCAGGAGCCTGTTTTCTTTCAGTGATGTTAACAGCTTTCTTTAACTCTGGAATTTCGGGAAGCGATGATCTTGGGAGATCACCTTGGTTGTCGCTGCAGTAAAATAACAATAGTTTTATATACACTCTTTAAGCATATTTAAAGAAAAAGATATAGCGGAGAAGGCAGGTGATTATGTGATGATGAAACAACTCACCTAGTCCAGGGCGCAGGTTCATTATCACAACGAACAAAAAGGTAACGACACAGCAGAAATCCCTGTAATAAAAGGACAACAATTTAGTGAGAGGATTTAGATAACAAAGACATGTATAATTTTTGTTAATTTCTACATCTTTTCCAGCCTTGCGCCAACATTTTTCGATCCTGTAAACCCCATCATATCGCACTCCAGTCTGTGGTGCGTAAGAAGATCTTTTCTCTTTATGGGACCTGTCAATGAAAAAAAATTGGTGTGAGGAAGAATTAGTAGCAATAGAACACTTAAATGCAGGATGATACTTAGTTGGCAGTGATCTTTGACTTAACTCATTTCCATAAACAGAAAACAGTATAGACCTCTCAAAATACTCTCAACAATGGAAAACATTTTATCCATCCTAACAAAATCATCTCCAAACAATTAAACTAGATTAATAAATTCTGAGCAATATAATACGTTTCAATCATGAAAGGCAACTAAAAAAATTAAACTAAGAAATTAAATTCTGAGCAATTGTAATATGCCTATAAGATTTCTATCACGTCAGGCAACTAAATTCACAAACATTTGTCCATGATAATCTTCCATATTCTTTTTCAGTATTAGCTCTCCACACCAGTGTACACAACTCCTGTCAACTGAATTCGCAAAAACATCATTAAGACGTGCTAGAGTTTTAAATATATATATTAAAAAAGAACATCAAGAAAAGTTATAATAAGTTAGTAATGGTCGTTAACCATAACTTCAGTTTTTCGTTATCCGATTGCATGTTTGACACGTGGCCGTAGATCTAAAATTCAGTAATGCAACTTCTCACATGACACTTTTAGGTAGGGTGTAAATGAGTTGAGTTGAGTTAAGTCGAGTCGAATGCAGAGTTGTTCAAGCTTGTTTGAATATATTATTGAGCTTCAAAATATATGTTTGAGCTTGTTTGATAAGAAATCAAACCGAGCTTTAATCGAGTCAAACACGAGCCGAGCTCGAACTGTTTGATAATTTTACACTTATTTCTTGAGCTCAGTCGAGCTTTTAATTTTATCAAACACAAAAGTTTATTCAAGCTTGTTTGATATTTTTATCAAATCAAGCTCAAACGAGCTTTTACTGAACGATCTCAAGTCGAGTACAGAGTAGTTTGGTTTGAGACCTACTTTTAGGGTATATATACTACACATTATTTTTGCACATTACTTGATAGAAATAGAAATTTACCTCACAACACGAACAGGATAACCTTGTTGGCAACTGACACGTAAGGCTTCATTGGAATGTGAAAACTTTTGATCAAACGAATGCACCTTATTCGTCCTTTTATTCCCACTAAGATCGCGTCCACCACTGCAACCACCAGTAAAGTGCAGAATATAAGAGTCATTTTCAGTACGCGACATCACAGCACAAAACACCAAAGTAGGAAAAAGAAGATGAGAAATTTTATTAAGATATGTAAATCTAACATCTAAATAATTAACAAACATAAAATAAAAGATAACAATAGGTCCTCCAGGTTATTTTCAAAGACTGCCAGAAAAAACTAGAGGCCTAACAGGCAAATTCATATGCAAGGGTCGAATACATTATCATTATCGCCACCATGAAAGAGAATTTTTATTAAGACATGTAAAAATCTAACTTTTAATGAAAAACGCCAGGTAAAATTTAACATTTGGTCCTCCAGATTATTTTAAAAGACAATATGAAGAAATTGAGACCTATCAAAATGTAAGTGTCACATACATAATCTTTATCACTTCCATGAAAAAGTACTCTCTCATTGTATTAGAAGTCAAAATTAGAAAATTCATAGTTAATGCATTGGAGCGGGCAATGTAGTCAAACATTTAAAGCTAACAAAACACTTTAGGCTGGGGACAATGATCCAGCCAGAGATAGAGCACACAAGGTAATAAAAAGTCACACCTGCAGATCAATCAATAAAACGGAATCTCTGTAGGAGAGTAGAGTTAAACCCTAACCAAATTATAGTGCTAAAACAATGGCTTCTTGAACTATTCATGCTTGAACAAGGAAAATTACATTTCCCCATAAATAGAAATGCAGTATGAAAAATGTCCTCATGCATCGATTTAAATGAATTCATACGCAAAGGGAAACCCTCATAATAATTCACAAACCTAGTATTTACTTCAAACAAATATGGTGAAATAAAAGATATTTAAGGTGCAAATCCCTAGTGTAAAAAAGATTAGTATGGTAAAGCAGCATTCAATACCTTCCTGTGTAGAGGAACCACTCTCCATGATCCTCATCGTCCTCGTAACCACCAGAGAGCGCGACAGACTGAGCCCCATAATCCGACTGACCATGAATTCCTGCAACGTGAGTGAAATGAGCTCCCCACTGCCTGCATTCCATCCTATCCTCCCAAGTTTCTCCAACCAAAACACCTTGGTTCCTGATCGGATCATACTCCGCGGTAATTGGACCAATAAAATCCAAAGGAATTGTGACAAAAATCTTCCCACTGCATGCATTAGCCTTCCCAGATTTTTGTGCTCGTTCAGTAGTAAATGCTTTGTCTGGTCGATCTTGGTTGTGAATAAAATGATAAGTCTTCGCCGGGCCTTCTGAGTAATTAGTCTGTGAAGCTTTGGCCATTCTGATAGCCATAACAATAGCAGAGTTGATTCGAGGCTCCATCGCCATCTTCGATGGAATCGGCTTGCGACACATAGCACATGTCTTGTTGTGCTGCTGCCCAACCCATTTTTGAAAGCATTTCAAGCAAAAGTTGTGGCCACATGGAGTCTGTATGAAGAATGAAAAATGTTAAAATGACCACACAAGCCTACCAATCAGTTTACATGTTCCACATTTTTGCCCTAATCAGAACTATAACAAGTTATCCATTATTGCATGTTGCAAATGATGAATCCAGATCAAAAAATTGTTGTCATTATCTCATTTATAGCAAAATACTAGGTAATTTCGTTTCTAAACTCGATACAACATCGCATTTTATAATCAATTAGAACATCACATGCAAATAAATACTACTCCTACACATTATTTTATGCAAGAGAAAAAGATGACTGAATAAAAATAATTAAAAGGAAAACAAGTGAAGTAGCAGGTTTAATCTTTCTCAACGAAAAGTGGGGGAAATACATAAAGGGAAAGAATCTAAAGCATCACCAAGCAAGGGAAAATCCAATATCATTAAAAAAGCCCAAGAAAAGCAACATAAAACGACGCCGTCTCAAGACGATACTAGAGACCCAGTCAAAAACATTCATCATTTTCGCCGCTGCAAAAGTCAAATCACCAAATATACCAAATCAAACACAGAAGAACAATTTTCAGACATTTGCGACTATGAAGATAAGGAAAAACAGCAAACCGTACAGAAACAGGCCGATCGAGAAGCTGCATGCAAATGGAGCAATTGAACTTATCGCCTAAAATCCCCAAAACACCCCCGGCGCCACCGCCATTCCTCTCCATCCCCTCCTCCTTGCCCTTCCCGTCGTCCGCCGCGGCTCCGCCGCACAGCAGCTCCTGCCGGCGCTTCGCCTTCTCCCGATCAGTGAGCGAAGCATCAGACTCGATCGCACGAATCTTCTCCACCAGGCCTCCGCCGCCGACGGCCGGTTTAGCGACGTCGACGGTGAGATCTGAACAGTCGAGACACACCCAGCTAGCAGCATCGGCTAGGGTTTCGGGGCGGGTGGTGAGGCAGGTGACGTGCCACGGCGTGGCGCAGGTCTTGCAGATGAGAATCTCCCCCTCCGCCGCCTTCTGGTTGCACACCATGCACACGCCGTCGCCGTCACAGGGGAGGTCGCTAACCTGCGCCATTTGGTTAACAATAGCAGCAACAATTAAACAAAAAAATAAAAACAATGGAGTGTGTCTGTGTGTGTAATGAAAGTGGAGTATGGAGTAAATGGCTGGTTCTGGGAGTATGCGCTTAAATACAGGAGCAAAATTGGGCCTGTTTGGCGCCGATATCAATTATTTTTAGAGAAAACTTTTTGAATATTTTCATTTCTCCCTCTTCATTACCTTTTTCGGAATATTACAATTTTTACCCAATATTTGCATATCTATTCCATAATTTTCTCTCTTAATTATAGAAATTATTTTTCAACAATTACGAAATTAAAACAAAACCCATTGAAATACCAAACAGCTGTAAAGTTTCATTTTAATAATTTGTTGCGACCTCTCGAATACGGGAGAGAGATGATGACATCATATATAATAATTTTATTTAAGACAATAAACTTAGAAATTATAAGTACGAGTAACGTTATTATTATCCATGAGAGATTATTACAATAATTTAAGATTAGATTATGAACAACCGTAGGACATTATAGTAACATTTGTGTTTTTTTTTCCTGCTTAATATCTTGCTTTATAAAAAAATAATAATTTATTTTATTACCTTAAATGTTTAGTTTTAAAAAAAATCACTTTGAATGTTTAAGATTTACCTCAATGTAATAAATTATGAATAAGATGATTTATATTTGCTTTGGATCTAAATTTGGTGCATTTTAATTGTACAAGAAGGGAAAAGAGTTAATAGAAAAATGAAGATAGTATATTAATTAAAGAGATATAATATAGAATAAATAGATAAATTACTAATAAAGTTTATAGAAATAAGTGTAAAGGAGTGATGTCAAAAGATGAATAGTATTTCGAAAATCTAAATTTGGACTATTAAACCGAAACAAACATGGTCTAAATAGTCTTTTTTTGGGATACACTTATACCTCATCTCATATAAATTTCATTCTCTCTGGCATGAACTTACACTTCATCTCATATAAATTTCATTCTCTCTAGCATGCACTTACACCTCATCACATTCAAATTTCACTCTCTAGCATGCACTAACACCTCATCTCATTCAAATTTCATTATTAGACACCTCATCTCATCAAATTTCATTATTAACAGGCTTATTAATTGAATAAAATTTTTAATAAATTTGGTATGCTTCCATGTGACCATATAAACTTTCAATAAATTTCATTCATATAAATTCGGCATACTTAATAAATTTTGTAGTGTAGTAATAAATTCATCACGTTACTATTAGGTACATTTTAAATCGCACAATAAAAAACAATTTTTGAAAATTTTATAGTTAAAAATATCATATATCTAGTTGTGTACTCGAAAAAAATGGGCATATTTAAAAAATGCGTATACCACAAATATTGTTCTCTGTACACTACAAAAATAAAAGTTCATACTTATAAAAATCGATATTTTGAAATTTTAGTATAGTTCAGTATCATCGTATGTCTAGTAATATATTTAAAATGGTCTATACCGTAAATATCGTTCGCACTATACAAAATTTTCGTATAGTTCAGTATTATCATATATCTAATAGTGCATTTAAAACAGTCTATACCATAAATATCGTTTGCACGATACAAAAATTTTCGTATAGTTCAGTATTATCGTATATATGTGTAGTAGTGTATTTAAAACGTCTATACTGCAAATATTGTTCGCACGATAAAAATTTTCACATTATTATTAATAAATATCGTATGTATAGCTTTACACAAAATTAAAATTTGATATTTTTAATTTTTATATTTCATCATACCTTATATATCTAGTTTTACACACTATAATAAACAAATACTGTATACATTAGTGAGTATTACTGATATTTCAAAAATAAGCCATTCATTTTCGAAGGTGGCGAATGGTGTCAGATAAAATCTTCCTGTCAGATCTGCACTCCTTTTTGGTCAAGGCGAATGGTCACTAAGATCAGAGCGAATGTAAGTCCATAAAAATTTTTCTGCAGCACTTTTTTGTTTTTTGTTTTTAAATGCGTTGAAATTAGCCGTCAACCTATCAACACTTATTTTCATGCCAACATGAGTAATTTAACTTCAAGATTAGAGCTCAACCTATCCGGGATGACATTCATGCCAATACGAGTAGTTTAACTCATTGCTTTGAGATTAACAATCAGCCTATCCGACTATCCGAAGTGACTTTCAGATTAGCAGTCAGCCTATCCGGATTGACTTTCATGCAAACACTCAGCCTATCCGGAGTGACTTTCAGTTAGCAGTCAGCCTATCCGGATTGACTTTCATGCAAACGCGAGTAAATGGCGTTGAGAATTATTTTTCTATCCGGATTAAATTTAGTTCTTAGTTTAATTTTTTTTATTAAAAAAAAAAACACAAATCGCACGCTCCATGTCACAGTCTAATCACTAATAAATTTGATACATATTTAACATGCCAATAAAAGAAAAAAATAAGAAAAATATATTTATTAATATTGAACAATTTTTAAATTTCATATAAAAAATAATAGTAATACTTTTATTAGAACACTTTACATAATAATTGTATTAAAAAGTAACTCGTTCAACACTATATTAGTTTTTTCATTTATTTATACTACGAATTATTCGTCAATTAGTTGACGTAACACACTTGTGAAATTCGTAAATGTTATTGACTGGTTTACGTTTACAAAGTACTTGCGTACAGTGCAAAAAGCAAAATCTATCAAATCTGGACGCTAACACTCTTTTCCATCAAATATCACTTTACACTTAGAATGTGAACTTGTCTCTTGTGAATCTGATTCGCCATAAACATCACTTATTTTACAAAATTAATCTTTAATAGATTAACCTTATTGCAAAGAAATGCTTTGTCTTACAAGATTCTATCATTTTTTTTAATTAATTTTGTATTACTATAAATAATTAATTTTTTTCATATGATAAAAAATTTAGGGTTATTCTGAAACGTTACTTAGAATTTATTTATAGGGTAGAAGTTAGGATGTAATGAATAGTTATTAAATTTGTTTTTAATTATTTTATTTTATTTAGTGATGAGAATTAAATAAAAATGTAATTTAATAGGTTATATTGTTCATGTGCACCGATACCCTAAATACACCGTAGACTCTAAAATTTAATAACTTATATATTTTATTCATATATATTACTTTGTAGTAATATTTTTGTAAATTAAACATATACATTAAATTATAATTTTATTATTTTTATGTAATAATTTTAAAAAAATTTAAACTTTCATATAATATTTAAATTTTATATTGTGTTTGTTGAATGGAAGCAATATGTAAAAAACATAAATTGGTGTTTATTTTTTGCAAAAAGAAACCATTGAAGTAAAGTGGTAATTTTTCGTAGAAATAAAAAAAAATATATAATATGGACAACTGATATGCACAAATTAAGCACATAAGCACTTGTCCAGCATGGATATAACCTGAATTAAGACAGCATCTCATATTAGTGTAATTGGATTTGAAAAACAGGAAATTAGATTTCACATTTTCAATTATACTTCGTAGAATTATCAATAAAAAAAATATAGCCATCCAAATTATTTTACAAAATTAAAATTATTTTAAATAAAAATATTTATAATTTATAATTCATACTTCATATATACTTCCTCTGTCTCAAAGAATTTGTGACGTTTTTCTTTTCTTTTGTTCCTCAACACATTTTTTCTTTTTAGGTAAATGAAATCACATAAAACAATTAATATATTCATATGAGTCACACATTCACCGCTGATACAATTTCCTATTAAATTTCGTAGAATTGTCAATAAAAAAAATTATAACCATCAAAAATATTTACAAAATTAAGATTAATTTAAATAAAAATATTTATGATTCATAATTTATACTTCATACATACTTTCTCCGTCTCAAAGGAGTTGTGACATGTTTCTTTTAATTTTTTTCCCCTCAAAACTTGACATGTTTTCTTTTTAGGTAAATGAGACACAAAATAATTAATATATTCATATGAGGCACATATACCCCACTAAAATAATTTCTCATTTCACATTAAAATATTATATCATCAACCAACTATCCATTAATTTATTATACTCCTTAATCTCCATTAAAAAAAATGCCAACAAAAATATTTGGAACGGAAGGGGTAGTTTATAGCATTTTCATTCAATATCGTAACTCATAATTTAATCTAAAATATAAATATTATATTCTAAAATATATAAAAATAGGAGGGGAATATCATAAAAATAAAGAAAAATAAAAAAAATTATAATAAAAATTTGAAAAAGAAAATTATAGAACCGATTGAATTAGTTTAACTCGATTTAACCTTAATGTAGTATGATTTTTTACCGAACTCTGGTACCTGATTCAGCCGTTTGTACAGACTGATCTAGTACATTTTTTATCTCATTGTCCCAAATATTATGACTAAGTTGAAGTTGGGATTTTTCCAACTATTAATCAAAACAAATTTATAATGATATTCTCAAGGTTTTGCTACTCAAATAAGTTAATTGTCAATATGTTTGTGTTATTCATATGTGGACATTTAAATTTTGCACATGTATACTTTGGTAGTTTGATGTAAATGCGCAAACAAAAAGTATATATTCTCGGTGGACGTGGGGAATATAAAAATTGTCAAATACTTGTTCCGTCTCACAAATTATTTCACGAATTATTCCACACTTTCTTTTTTTATCATTTTATTAGAGTATTTTAAACTTTACTTTTATTAAAAATGAAATAAATACACTATAATAATATATATTTTTTAGTTTTTACTCATATCCCAACAAAATACTAATTTTTTCACGTATTCCAACAACTTTAAACACATTTTTTCATTAAATAGACTAAAATATTTATTCTCTTTATTACTTTATAAATAAAAAATAAAAAAAATCTTAAACTTCACTTGCAAAAATACGGGACGGTGGGAAGTAGTATTCATGTTTGTATTATAAAATTTGCCAATTGTAGTATTCACATGGTAATGAGTAGATATTTCGTGCACCATGTCTATATTAATTTGATTTGAATTGGTCTCTTGCGTTCCGGTTGCAAAAGTAGGTACAATATTTTTTTTAAAGAATATAATACTTTTATTAATAAGGATACAATATTTTGTTATAAAGGTATACACTTTTATTAATAAAGGCATAACATTTTGTTCTAAAAGGTATACACTTTCATTAAAAAATTTTCCATGAAATAAATGGTACGCATCCTTATACTAAAGGGTACACCATTTAAAATTAAAAGGTATCTGGATGCACGGTGTCTGACATACAAATTTTTGCCATTTTATTTAATAACGTATTTATAAATTTTTTAATAAATGTATTGTGTTTTAAACTAAAAAAAAAACTTATAACTAAAAAAAATAAAAAAAATTTGTTAAAGAATGCATAACTGTATAAATTTTTATTTATTAATTTGTATTTATCATATTATTTAAGTTAATCATACGGTAATTAAAATAAGACAAAACTTGTGTGAACTAAGTTTATACGCTACATTACATTTTTTTAAATGAAAATTATTTTTTAAAGAAATAAATTATTACATAAAAAATATTATTCAACTTTACATACACATTTTTTAAAAACAAAAGCTATAAAATAGCTCGAATATCAGTTTCAATATAATTCATAGCTACGCCAGGAACGTCAAGAGAAAAGAAAGAAGAAGTACGAGTAAAAACATAATAAGCTAGAGTATGAGCAACCATATTAACTTTTCGTCTTGTCCAACTGTATACAATATCCCTTATCCATGAAGCTTTTCTTTGAATATTCCGTAGTACATGAATAATTATTCTTTAAAGAGATGAATATTACTTTTTCCGTATGCCTTAAAGAGTCTCAGTTTTTCTATTTTGGATATAAACCCTAACGATCTCTTTTTTTTTGTGTAAATTACCAAAACCCCCCTCGAGGTTTGTCCAAATTACCAAATAAACCCCGTGGTTTGAAAAATTACCAATTACCCTATTTAAAAAATATTTAAAAAAATAGTAAAATTTAAAAATGCAATATTAAATATATGGGTCTTGATGTCATTTCCATCCTTCTTTATTTTAAGAAAAAATATATTTTTATTAATGTTCAAATAAAAAACAAGTTAAAGGGTGTAATTGATAATTTTTCAAACCACGGGTTTATTTGGTAGATTGGACAAACCTCGAGGGGGATTTTGGTAATTTATCCTTTTTTTTTTTACACATGTAGGATCCACCCACACCTCTTATACAATTAAAATATGAGGCTTAGACACCCATTAATACAATTATCCACTACATTAAATAATACTCCCTCCGTCCCACAACAAGAAGTCATTTTACCATTTTCGTCCGTCCCAACACAAGAGGTGCATTTCCCTTTTTAGTAAAAGAGACCCACACAAATTAACTTTTTCTCTCTCCATAACCCCACACTTCAAACTAATACACCTACTTAAAATATTATTTATTTCACCTCAACTACCCCCAGCTACCAATTAAATATTATATCTCTTAATTTACGTGCAAAAAAGTTCCGCCACTCTTGTTGTGGGACGGAGGGAATAATACTCATTATTTCACGTGCAAAAAGTAAATGAATTCATTAGAGGTAGGCAGAGGTAGTATTTTTTTGTATATAAAAAAAATACTATTTAAAAACTATTATGTTATGACTTATATTTTGGTAAGATAAATATTGTTTTCATAGTAGTTGTAAAAATTTCACATTTCAAAGAGTAACTTTCAAGAAAATAAAATAAAATAAAATTTTGAGGTATTTCTTTTATAAATTCATTTAACTAAAATAATATTTTAAATTGATGACAAATACTCTTCTCATGTATTATTGTTTTAAAATTCTTACTGTATGAGCAAGTATTTTTCATTTAGAAAAGTAATAGTTTAATTATTTAAAGAGTAATTTAAAGTAATAGTTTAATTATTTAAAGAGTAATTTTCATATACTAAATGATACTTTCGAAAAAAAAAAGATAATAATAAAAAAATTATAATTCATTTCATTAAAATAATACTCCATTTTAATTAAGTGACGAATTTATATAATTATGTTAAATAATTTTTTACTATTTTATGAATTTAGATTTTATATTGATAGTTTCAAATTATTGAAAAAAATCTTTTAAAATCCTAATGAATTATAAACCTACTCTTTTAGGACATAAAATGATAAAATTCTTTTAATACAGAAAGATTACATTGCATAATTTTGAAACAAAGATAAGGAGCCAGAAGTAGTATCATTGTCACACCTAGAATATGGTTTAGTGACCTTACAATAAAGCAGCCAAAGCCAATCCATTATTCCATTCCATGTCTATGCTTGATCACAATTTATATATCCAATTTTATGTAATTTTTCACATGAAATGCCAAATGAGCTCAAGTCACAAAACTAATCCTAAGATTATCACACAATAACTTGCACTACCCAAAAAAAATTATCTCATCAATCCAATAACTTAAAATAATCTTAATTTATAAAATACACATATAACATAATACTTTATACTTTATTTATTACTTAAAATACTACATTACTCCTAATAAAGAATCAATAAAGTTAGTCAAAATACAATTTTGCTTGAATTACGTATTTACAAATTACAGTACCAGTGAAGATGAACCCAGGATACATTTCTGAAATAGAAACTATAATTATATCAGCCACACACATGTAGCTACTTATTATATAGAATGAATATTCCTTCAGATACAGCAACTAGTAGGCAACAGATGATATTTTCCAAGAAAGAGATAGTGAAGCACAGTTGTTTAAACTAATAACTTCCCTATCCAGAAATTGATTATTAGTGAAACAATGTGGCAATGAGCCATGTCATTTTGTCAATCTATCAAAACAGAGCAACTAAGTGTGTTACCTGTATAATTATAACACCAAAGAGGCACCTAGAAAAGGAAGTAATTACGAGAGAGTGGAAGTGTGGTGGCAGCCGTACAGGTAAGAACCTCGTTATCTGCTTTGACTATGTATGTCTCTGGATCAACTGTAATGCATGGAAGGCTATTATTCAGCTTCATGTCAAGTTTTGTGAGCTTCCTCGTATTGCATACAGCTTCCACCCTCTTCTTCAGTCCATACTGCTCCCGTATGCCAGCATCTAAAGCCGCCTACAAAACAAAAATTAATGAAGCACTGGTGTCGAAAATAACATTGAAAATGTGGGATTATTAGGGGGTGTGAGTCAAATTGTGAGATACTCAGAGACAAGAGTAGATTTGAGCTCGAGCTCAACAAAATCAACCTGATAAGCTTGTTAAGTTAATTGTGGCTTTTCTAACTGAGGGCAAATGTTCTAGACAAATTATAAGCTTACATTGAGACTGCCATAGAATCAAGTTTGAGCTAAAATACACATATACATAAATATATATACACATTACATTCGATCAAATTTGAGTTTCAGCTTGACCTTGGAACATTTCAACTCTACTTGAATAGGGCTCAATTACAGCTCTAGGTGTACCTTTGGCTGTAATAGAGAAAAGAGAACATATGGTAAGGAAAACAGGCCCATACCTTGCTGACAAAAGCAATTGAATTGGCACTCGCAGCCTTGCCAAATGCTCCAAACATAGGCCTCATTGTTACCTGCAATAACATTTAGTCATTAAATGTGGAGAGTGTTAAAGGTCCAGATGAACATTGCAACTTCCATAGCTCTGAACTCTTGTGCACATTGTATTCAATTAAAATTCTTAGTCTTAATATAGACGAAAGACATTAAAGCGAGAACTCTGAATGCAAGTTCAAAATCTTGCCGAGATAGAGAAGGCTCATCTGATAAAAGCATGATTCTTCCAAGTGAGAATATCAATAAACAATATCAATTTGAAACTTCAATTACTGGGAATATACCACTTGATCTTGGAGATTAAGGTCTCAAAGGGGTTAATAGACCTTAATGGAATTTTAAAAATCTTGCTCAACTAACATCTGAAAATGCACTGCTGCAGTAAAGCACTGCTGGGCTCACAAACCTCTGCAAGCCTTTTCACGGAGAACATTCAACTAGTTGTGCAAGTTTGTTAGACTTAGGTGGTCAGCTAAAGTGTAAACACTTCAGAGCTCGTTCCATTATACACTTGAGTATAGGTGGAAGTTTGTATGGAGTGGAAAACCTTTAGGGGATAGATGTGTCTGAATCCTTTTGATAATATATTTGCACTGCATAGGTCCAACCTCCGCAGTAAACTGACATGTAGGTTTTCATAGATGTGCAGATGACTGTGTAGAAATGTAAATTCAAGAACACAACGATTATAGAGGTTCGAAGGTGGTATAATCATTTTACTTCTCTCTTTCTTCTCCAAGAAAAAAAAACAATTAGAATTTGGTTTTCCCAACACTATCGTCTACCGACACTTCTCCTTATTTCATGTAAATCTATCCCTGATCCCTTACAACTAAATAATGGAAGCAGGTTCCTGGACCAAATTCCAAACCTCTCCAAGTAGCCTAGGGTCCAACTCTCTTCACTCAGAGTGAATAAAATAAAAGTGTTGATTACTCAACTACAAAGGAAACAAGCTAAACAATAAGTACTCCAAAGAGAAAAGCTTTCCTTGAGAATCTTTATGGTTTTTTGAACATGAAAGCTTTGGAATTTCTTGCTTGTGTGTATGTCGTGATCAACAAGCTCAATACTTCTGTACACATCTTGTTCACCCTTTCCTCTACTTATAGTTATCTTGAAATCCTCTCGTTGGGAGATGAAGTGTTTTAAATTTTCTGTTAGATCTTCATCTTCTGATCCTTCAGCTGTTAATCACATTAGGGTTTTGCATTTATCCTATCATCGAGCTCATTAAATGCACCATTTAATACATGATGGCTTCCTCTTACTTTCTTGTCAGGCTTTCCTGGAGATCAAGATTTTTATGGAGTTGTCAGTCCACTTGTCTTCCTCATATGGTTGATCCTTTTTAAAATTCTACTGTCATATTGAAGATGTATCTTGTCAAGACTTCTTCTTACCACTCTCTTCTCAATAGTATATGGAATCTAAAAAGTCTTATAACGGAGTCTTTTTAACAGTCTGCCTTTTAACTAACCTACACAATAAATGATCTATTTTTCCTGCTGTATTGTTTTTAATACTGGCATTAAATATGTTCCTTGATTTGCTCAGTATTCGTTCTCTTCCGCAGTACTGATGATACTTCTGCAGTAATGGTCCTTCTTGAACTTCTGCAGGTTGGTTTATCCTTTTCGCAGTGTTCTTTCGAGCATTCCTATTGCAGTGCTTCGTCTTTCTTCTGCAGTGTCTAAATTCTGCAGTGCCTCAACTTCTTCTCAGTAAACTTTCTAGAAGTTCTCAGTGTTCTGTCTGACTCCTTAGGGCTCGTCTCTTTAGAGTGTGTTTGGTTCACATTGAGTTAATAATACTCCATGGGCTATAAAATTTTACTAAAAATATGAGAGTTTACACACTAATTGCACTTAACCGGGCTTGATTTCCTTCTAAGCCCGTTAGTTAAAAACAAGGGTCCTGTTGGATCACAACTTAAGGGGGAGATGAGTTATAATATCCATGAAACTAATAAAGAATTAAGGCAATTCTCATACTCATTCCTTGTCCTTGACATTTTCAAGCCTTATTAACCCATAATTTTAATGAACCAAACACTCTCTTAGAGTTAACTCAGTGTGACATTGGTTCTCAGTGTCTCCTTGAGACCTTGTTTTGCTGAGACTTTCATCTTTAGGTTCTCAATGTCTTGACAACTCTTCAGTCTGAGCGCTAAGTTCTCAGCGACTATCCTGCTTGCTGAGAACTTGCTCTTAATCTCATTGTCTTGTTTTCTTCCTCAGAATACTTCTTTGCAGTATTACTCTATAGAGCTTCTTTTCTACTTAGGTCTTCTTCTACCGAGTTTTTTTCTTACTGTGTCAGTCTTCAATTCGTCATAGAACTTCCCAAGACTAGAAATAAAAAAGTACTATGGATCTCTATTCCTACTATATATAATCTTTTTGTATCATAAAATTTACACAATCATTTACCTAACAGTAAATATAAATAATTATGATTTGCATTACCGGTTCAGGAGTTGGGATGCTTGCATTTGGATCACCCATATCAGACCATGCTATTGTTCCACCTTTTAGCACCATCTCTGGTTTGGCTCCAAAAAATGATGGCTTCCATATAACAAGATCAGCAAGCTTGCCCACCTGTAACAAGTCATATCTTCAACTTCAGTTAAGTTAATTGCATTTTTCCAGGGGATGAAATTCCGGAGGGTTATGCAGAAACTATGCACCATTATTCTTCAAGTAAAAACAAAGTTCCACAATTAATCTTAATAAATTTTAATGATATACCTCTACCGATCCAACATATTCAGAAAATCCACAAGCTATAGCAGGGTTAATTGTGTACTTTGCAACGTATCTCTTGATACGCATATTATCATTTTCACTTGTGCTGCTTTCAAGTGGTCCTCTCAGTAACTTCATCTTGTGGGCAGTTTGCCAAGTTCTGCAAATCACCTGTAAAGAGTAGCATATGCATAATTTCAAAAGTGTTGGCCAAATTCACGATTTTTTGAGTCCTACAAACAAAGATTGGTTAATTCGTTCTTATCTAGAATATTAATAAAATACTACATTTTCTTCGATCTAACTTATGAGTATGTACATGAAAAAGAAGCATCTCATTTGCATGTATACCTTTATCCACTAAGAACTGAAGAAAAAAGTTCTGCCGCATAGAAAACCTAAAGGAACACAAAGCACAAAATCCATTCCTTCATGCAAAAAATACTCTTTTACAGTTGAGTTACAGGCAACAATTGAAAGGATGAAGGATTGAATTCAATCTCTAACTTTAGCAAAGAAAATAACCTCTCCAATGCGACCCATGGCCTGTGAATCAGAAGAAATGATACTAATAGCTCCCATATCATGCAAAATGTCTTCCGCAGCAATTGTTTCAGCACGAATTCGGGACTCGGCAAAATCAACATCCTCTTTGATATCCTTGTCAAGATGATGACAGACCATCTGCAGAATATATATTCTAAGCATTTTGAGAAACTATTTCATTTCCCTTGAGTACAGTAAAATGACCATAATGCAGTACTCTATATAGTCTTACAAGCATGTCAAGGTGCTCATCAACAGTATTCGCAGTGTAAGGACGTGTCGGGTTAGTTGAAGAGGGGAGAACATTCATCACACCACAAACTTTAATAATATCTGGAGCATGACCACCACCTGCGCCTTCACTGTTTAAAAGTTAATGATGATTACATATGCAGACACTAAATCATTTAAAGTGATCTCCGACATGATCCTTAACCACAGAGAAGTCCATGCTAAAAGGGAAAAATCACATACCTGTGATAAGCATGAATTGTTCGATCTTTAAATGCAGCAATGGAATGTTCAACAAATCCAGATTCATTTAACGTATCGGTGTGAATATTAACCTAAACATTTTCATAGTTGGTTTATGATAGTTTAAGAAGCAAGAAAAGGTTAAACTGGCTCAAGAGGAAGCAAATACCTGAATGTCATATGAATCTGCAACACTCAAACAATTATCTATGGCAGCTGGAGTAGTTCCCCAGTCCTCATGAAGCTTTAATCCCATTGCACCAGCTTTGATTATTTCATGTAGACCCTCTTCTTTGGCAGTATTTCCCTAAAAAAATAATGAAATATCTTGAAAACACATTTCTATGAAAGGAGCAGTGGAAAGGTAACAGAGCCAAGCAGCATCAAGAAATCCAATGGAAATAATAAAATCCAGTTATGAAGTTCAAGACTTGCTTTGCCTGTGAAACCAAAATTGAGTGGCAAGTCATCTGTTGATTGTAACATTAGTTTCATATGAAATGGGGCTGGGGTACAAGTTGTTGCACGAGTTCCATCAGCAGGCCCTGTTCCACCTCCCACCAATGTAGTGATGCCTACACATTAATTTTTATAAAATCGATCATTAGGAAGGAAAGTTAAATAATTATTCCATCAATTCGAAATTTGGAAAGCTCAACTATTGACGAATGTTGTATGCACCATAAAATTAGAAATAGTGTCATGACATTGACTATAATATCAGTAATTAGTGATAAAAGTAACCAGAACAATAATACAAGGAAAAAAAAAACTACGATAATGCTAATAACCAGGGAACTTCGTATGGAGCTAAGCTTAGGTATATTCATTTGCAAACCAGTGATACGAGAAACTAGTCATTTCTTCTCAAAACTATATCTTTGACTTCAAATATTTTCTGCTTACTACAGTTTAACATAATGTCTATTATCATAGATGTTCACATACAATATAGATTCCTTCTTATAATTTCCTATGAATTAAAGATATAAAAAAACACGAGTTTACTGAAATAGAATCCACGATTGCTAATAATGGCCGCAACAGAAAGCATGTCTTTCTTTCAAGTCAGAGACAGAATAAAATATTCAAGGATAAAAATGATACATGAACTGAGAAAGGCCAAATAGATGTCATGATAAGAGTGGTGATAAATGTTTGAGCACTCAATAAGGGACTGGATAAGATTTTTCAATCCTAAATAGCAATATAGGATAACACGTCTCAACTAGTCCTCTTTTGCAAGAAGCTGGTATCATACATATTTTCCTTAAATTAAACAATCAGAATAGAAAGGATGATGAATAGACACTTGTATATATAAAGTTGGTGGTGGACAACTTAGTTAAAAAAATCGACATGAAAGAGAATGCTTCGACCAGCTTCAACCATAGCAACTATTGGATAATATCCTAAAACGTATAGTTCTGGGTAAGCAATATATATTTATCAATTCATCAATTATAAAAAAATTATTATTAAGCAAAGCAACAAAAACTTCACTTCCTGTTACCTTAGGAATAGTCTGACATGTGAAAGACTAAAAGATTGGTACAAGCAATTCATAATACATGCCAATAAAATTCATCTAAGATATCAGATGATGAGAAACTTTTGAAGCCTGAAAAAGAAATGTAGGAAAGGGTGATAGGGAGCAATATCTCGCCAATCATACATTCTATACCCCCGGTCCCCCACACAAACCTGTAGTCCCTTAAGAAAATGGGTGAATCACCTTTTCTTCATTCCCTCTATGACCCACACATATTTGTTAGTAAGCTTCCTAAAATATCAACCAAATTACACAGCATATAACGCTCAACAAGCTATCATTAAGTGTTTTGCTTGAGCTGCATCCATATAAACCCAGCATATCAAGTAAATAACATAAGCATGTGTGAATCTTATCACTGGAATTCTTACCACTTGTTATTGCTTCATAAGCCAACTGGGGACATATAAAGTGCACATGACAGTCTATAGCTCCAGCAGTAACAATCATTCCTTCTCCAGCGATAACTTCAGTATTCAACTGATCAAAAAAATCAACAGAATATTAATCGCCATAGCTGATGAATGCATAAACCAATAAAATCAAATTTATGGGTTTTAAACTCCCAAACTCACTCCTATAATCATATCACATGATACTTCATTCATGATGTCTGGGTTGCCCGCTTTTCCAAGAGAAATAATGCAACCATCTTTGATACCTATATCAGCTTTGAATATGCCAGTATAATCGATAATCACAGCATTTGTTATTACAGTGTCCAAACAATCACATGATTGATATCCACATGCCTGTCCCATTCCATCGCGCAGAACTTTTCCACCACCAAAGACACATTCATCGCCATAAACAGCAAAATCTCTTTCAATTTCTGCTATTAAATCAGTATCACCAAGCCGAATTTTATCACCAGTGCTAGGACCATACATATTAGCATAGCATTCACGAGACATTGTATAAGAGAAAGAAGACCCTTCTACGATGATAAATTCCCTGTGTAATCAAATCAAACAAAAAATTAAGCACAATTTTTTTCTATGATTTTAAAGTAGCACTTTCTGCAGTTCAAATATATCACGTTAAATATAGATCCAAATTTCATAAAATGGCAAGAACCCCTGACCTAGCACCTGCTTCCTCCAAAAAACCATGTTTTCCGTCCTGTATAACTTTCATCACAGCTGTAGTTTTCGCGTCATCAACTGGACCAGCAGCAATATTATTTCCTCCGCTAATAATTTGTTTTCCACCAATTCTGACAAGTGTAACACTTTTTGTGTCCCCTGGCTGTGAAAGCAATAAAATTTATGTTAATTAAAAACCCTTTCAACTTCGTCTAACTAAACCTTAATAAACATTAATTTTCTTTTCTAAACCTTTCAATACATAAAGGGGAAATTAGAAGTACATTAATTGTTGATACTCTTCAACGTGACCACTTTTTCAACTATAAAAACCCCCCAAGCCCATTTCCATACTTTGCAAAACTTAAAACTTCCCAAAGAGAAGCAAGAGCTATGGAAAGACTTTCAATTAGGTAATTTCTCAATCGAGATGGGGAAATGTTATGTATTTTATTTTATGAATATGTATGTGTTTTGATTGTTATGTTATGATTCTAAAAATGAATACATGACTTAAAAAAAAATTGTTATTCATAGTACCATAGACATGTCAAGTCTCTAAGGGGCTGGGATTGTACAAAGATCCATGAGATGTACTCATCGTGCTCATAATATTATCGATCGATTAAATGACTTAAAACTTTTATGCAAATTTGATTACTACATGATGTCGGTGAATGTTATTATTTATATTTGACAATACTTGTCTTCTCGACGAGGTCATGAGGCAAGTTGAAATGCTCACCCCAAATATTTAACATTTTCAGATTTTGAAGGCTGAAGTTGTCTACGGCGGAGGTGTTATAGCCTTGAACTACACATTAAACATTACTTTAATTCTATGTCTCTATGCATGAACTATTAACCTTCTCTTCTTATTTAATTTATGAATTCCCACGTCTTTCATATTTCACAATTAGTGGAATAAACTATGTACTTAACTTTTATTTGCAAATGTAAGATAAAATAATTTTTTTTAGCTTTAATTGGTTGTTAATTGTTATGTCTTTCCAATTGTTCCATTTAAATTGAATATTTCCCTAGAAAATCGTCTTATAAAATCGGTGTGTTACACTAGCACTTGCTGAAAGATTGCACTAGCATAATAAGCAGTGGTAGAAGGACAGTTTCTCAAGCTTTCTGTTTTATCATGAAAACATTGAACAAATTTACTAGCATGAGAGCATTGAAAATCTGAAGTTAGTTCCAAGAAAATTAAGTCAAAATTGAAACCTCAAAACGGGTAGCTGTTCCTGCAGGGATATTTAGTCTCATGCCATATGCCTTAATTCGATCAAAAACCATGCATGGGTTGACCTCAATGAAGTGATAATGACTTCCAACCTGAAGAAGAAAAAATCAAAAAAATATTCTTCGCATATAATTGAATAGATTTTATAGTAGTTTTCATCACTACATTTAAGCAGGATAAGTGAAAGCAGAAAAGAAGAATCCAGCTCGATTGTTAATATTTACTTCTTCTTTTTTAAAACAAATGAACTTAACAGAGAATACCGGAAAATGGTACAAAAGTAAGTCCTTACCCAAAGGTCACAGCCAAATTGACCATCATACAGGATATGAGTAGCTAAACAGCATCAAATTTAAGTTCCTTTTCTATTTATGACAAATAAATCTGAAGATTTAAAAAAATGCCCAAAACATGTTCAATAACAAAGTAGCCATCTCGTCCAAAATTGAAGAAATGGATGTTTACAAGGAAGATTCCCCTGTGGCCTATCCATAAAATAGAAAGAGGTATTACAAGTTTTAATTACCTGAATAGGCCTATCACCAGTGTTAGTTACCGTGAGCACTACGCCTTTTCTTCCTCTGTTAATTGTAACAAGTCCAGGTCCACAAATAAGTTCACCAGGAATTTTACAAGTGATAACTGAGGGAAACCTGTCCAGTGAAGGAGCTACAGTAAACAAAACAAAAAAATCATATCAGAGACCAATTAAAGCAAAAAACTTTGTTTGAGGTAGAGAAAATAAACATGGAATAGTGGCAACAAAATTTGGTTCTCCCATGATTATTATGAATAGTATCTTATATAAGCTTTACCAAATTCATGGTAAAAATTGTCAGAGGTATAAAACAACACCAAGCTATTTTTTTGTTATTGTTAGCACTCAGATTATCAAACGCAAAAGCGTCTGCCCAATAGCCAAAAGGCTCCCTTCTATTTCTTCAATATTCAATAGATAATCAAAACAACGATGTAACTACAACTAAATAACAAGAGTTAAACCCTAAAGCCCACAGACGGCCCATAGCTAATATAAAGCAATAAGAATGAAATAACTAATAACAAATCAAGCCCGAGGCCTACGGCGATAAACCAATAACGGTTTGGGCCCACCAGCCTCCTCCTCGCCATCCTGGCAGCTTGACACCGGCTGTTTCATAACAACTCCTCCCTCCTTGAAATCAACCTTGTCCCCAAGGTCGAACCAAGGAAACTGCTGCCGAAACTCCGCCAAACTCACCCAACACGCATCCTCCGCCGACTGGCCCGACCACTTGACCAAAACTTGCTTTACCACCTTACCCTCGTCATCTATACTGCGCTCGGCCAGCACGCCCTCCGGCTCATAGACGGGAATTTCCGGCAGCTCCAAGGAGTCGGGCAAGTCCAACTCCACCTCGTGATCCCCCACCACCTTCTTCAACTGCGAAACATGGAATACAGGGTGTATTCGACTAGATGCGGGCAACTCTAGCCGATACGCCGCCGGCCCAATGCGCGCCAACACTACAAACGGGCCATAGAACTTAGCCGACAGCTTATTGTGCGGTCTCCCGGAGATAGAACGTTGTCGGTGAGCACGGACTTTAAGGAAGACGCGATCACCAACCTCATAATTCACATCCCGTCGATGCCGATTTGCGAACCTTACCATTCTCTCCCGTGCTCGCACTAGATGCTCGCGTAAACGCGCTAGCATCGCATCTCTCCCTTCGAGCATTTCCGCAACAGCCGCCACTTGACATTCACCAGGAAGATACCTCCGCAAAGAAGGGGCCGACCGCCCATACACAACCTCAAACGGGGTTGTCTGGATCGCGGTTTGAAAGGCAGTATTGTACCAGTACTCCGCCCATGGCAACCAATTGACCCATTTCTTTGGCTGCTCACCCGCACAACAGCGCAAGTAGGTTTCTAACACCCTGTTTAAAACCTCAGTTTGCCCATCCGTTTCCGGGTGATACGCTGAGCTAAAGTTGAGTTGGGTTCCCGACATTTTGAACAGCTCCCTCCAAAAAGAGCTCATAAAGAGCGGATCCCGGTCGCTCACGATCGTCCCCGGGATGCCATGCAAACGCACGACATCGCGCGCGAATACCTCAGCCAACCCTCGAGCCGAGACGCCCCCCTTCATGGCCGAGAAGTGAGCATACTTCGACAACCGGTCGACCACAACCAAGATCACCGAACACCCTTGCGACCTCGGCAGCGAGGTGATGAAATCCATGGATAAGTCCTCCCAAACTCTTTCCGGAATCGGCAATGGCTGCAGCAGCCCCGCCGGAGAGAGAGCCTCATACTTCACCTTCTGGCAAACCAAACACCGAGCTACATATTCCCTCACCGCTTTGAACATTCCCCTCCAATAAACACTAGCAGCCAGACGCTTATAGGTCCGCAGTGCGCCGGCGTGACCACCCATTGGAGTATCATGAAACTCCCGAAGTAGCACCGGAATCCACTTAGAATCTGAAGCCAATACAATCCTCCCTCTATAAAACAATTTCTCGCCATGCAACTCAAACCCCACCCGGCATCCCGGGTTCTCGCGCAATTCCTTCGTCACACTCCGAATACTCATCTCGAGACTGCTCGACTAAAACGTCGGCCAACTCACCCCAATTAGGCATGCTGAGTGCTAACAAGTCGCCGCCACCACCCCGACGAGAAAGAGAATCAGCCGCCGAGTTCGAGACTCCCGGCTTATACTCTATCTCGAAATCATAGCCCATCAGCTTCGCTACCCAAATTTGTTGCGACGGCGTCACAATTTTCTGAGAAAGAAGGTGCCTCAGACTACTGTGGTCCGTCCGGACAGTAAACCGGTGCCCCACCAAGTAAGGCCTCCAATGCTGAACGGCAAGAACCAATCCCATCATCTCACGCTCATAAGCTGATTTTGTCAGTGTCCTGTCCGCCAATGATTTACTGTAGTACGCTATGGGTCGCCCGTCTTGCATAAGAACCGCCCCGACTCCCGTACCAGAGGCATCGCACTCGATCACGAATCGCTTCTCAAAATCCGGCATAGCCAGCAGGGGTGCCGTAGTAAGGGCTGATTTCAGCCGTTGGAAGGCTCCCTCGGCCGCCTCCGTCCAAACAAAAGACACCGGCGCCGACTTTTTAAGAAGCTCCGTCAGAGGACGCGCCAACAGCCCATACTCCCTCACAAACCGGCGATAATAGCCAGTTAGACCCAGAAACCCGCGCACCTTGCGGACATTCCTGGGGCACGGCCATCTCACCACGGCCGCCACCTTTTCCGGGTCCATCTCCACCCCGGCGGCGGAAATTATGTGGCCCAAGTATTCCACCCTCCGACACCCGAACGAGCATTTCTTCCGATTCGCCTTGAACTGATTATCTAGCAAGATTTGCAAGACTTCTCCCAGATGTTCCTCATGCTCATGCCAGGACCTGCTATAGACCAGAATATCATCAAAGAAAACAATCACAAACTTTCTTAAATAGGGACGAAATAGCTCATTCATAGCCGACTGAAACGTAGCTGGTGCATTAGTTAATCCGAACGGCATCACCAAAAATTCATAGTGTCCGCTGTGCGTCCGAAAAGCAGTTTTGTGGACATCCCCGCTCGCCACTCGGATCTGATGGTATCCAGAGCGGAGATCAATTTTTGAGAATACCCCCGCTCCTGACAACTCGTCCAACATCTCTTGTATGACTGGTATCGGATACTTATTCAAAACAGTCATTTTGTTGAGCTCCCGATAGTCTATACAAAAACGCCAACTCCCATCCTTCTTTTTCACCAGCGGAACCGGGCTGGAGAAGGGACTGGAACTTGGCTGTATCACTCCTGCCAAGAGCATATCAGACACCAATCTTTCAATCTCGTCTTTTTGAACCTGCCCATACCGATATGGCCTTACCGAAACGGGTCCGGCACCGGGGGCCAAGACAATATGATGCTCGGCCCACCGAACCGGCGGAAGACCCTCCGGTTCCTCGAACAACTGCTGATACGGCGCCAATAACTCCGCCACGCCGCGGGACACCGGATCCGTCAGCTTCGGAGGCCCCGCCTCCACCAGCATGATACACAACTCCGCGTCTTGGATCTGAATCAACTCGCGGAGATCCATTGGGGCGCGACAAAGGGATGGATCGCCCCTCAGTGTCACCCTACTCCCACCATGTGTGAAGGACATCGTCATCCTGGCCCAATTCGTGTCTACATCACCGAGAGTTGCCAGCCAGGCGATCCCTAGAATCACGTCCACGCCACCCAGTGGAAATACATGGTAATCCGCCACTATGGCAGTGCCAGCAACTGAGATCTCTAGCCCACGGCAGTGCCCTTCCGACTCCTGGCGTCTCCCATCACCCAACTGTACTCCAAAACGGCTGGACCTGTCAAGTTTTAGAGTCAACTTAGTGAGCAATGAGCTGGAAATAAAATTATGACTAGCTCCACTGTCCACAAGTATGGTGACATCCTGCCCCTGCAAAACCCCCTTCATGCGCATAGTACGAGGCCCCGTAAACCCTGCCATGGAAAATATCGGAAGCTCAGCCTCTTCCTTCCCTTCTTCCAACTGGACGGTTGCCCCCTCGGAATCCTCAGTTGCCACGTGGTTTTCATTGAATTCAAAGCACTGTAGATCCATGGGCTCATCCTCCTCTGCCATCAAAATATTCAGCTGCCTCATCGAACACTGGTGCCCCGGTCGGTAAGTCTTCTTACACCGGAAACACAACCCCTTCGCACGAAGCTCCGACATCTCCTCGGGAGTCATGCGCGCAAAACGCACGGGCCCCGGAGGACGGCCAGCCGAGAAGGATTGGCTGTTCGAAAACGACCTCGCTGGAGGAACACGGCTAACTTCCCGTGGCGCCGACGAACCGGCTGATGACGCCCCGGACACTAGTCCCACGGTCCCGCTGACCCTTGCTGGCGTGTTGAACCCGCCGCCAGCCATGAACCGGCCTTGAGATGAGGGTCGTGCATACCCGCTGGCCGCCCCTGATTTCGGGAATCTGCCCCCCGTGACAGCCAAATTATACTCCACGTCCCTGGCGAGATCCATTGCTGTTTCCAAATCTGGCGGCCGAAGAAGACGAAGAGAGCTCCTAACATCCTCCGCCAAACCTGTCATGAAATACCCCATGTAGTGTTCATCGCTGAGCCCCGGAACTTGGCTTGCCAACTGAACAAACACCGTCACGTATTCCTCTATAGAGTCAGTTTGCTTGACTGAGGAGAGCCGTTCGAACGGGCTTCCCTTGAAGCGTGCGTCAAAACGACTCGTGAGGGCTTTAGCAAACTCATCCCACACCATGTTAGGCTTCCGGGCTTGCAGCCACGTAAACCAGTACAGGGCCGACTCTTCCATTGCCACCATGGCAGCCGGCAGCTTCAACTCCTCCGGTGTGCGGTGTAGTGCAAACTGCTGGTTGGCTCGGGCTAACCAACCGATAGGCTCCCCACCATTGAAAGGAGGCAGCGAAGGAGGGGTCGGTGGCTTGTCCGTCCCCACCGCGAGCGTCGCTCCTGGCTCCACGGCGACGGAGGCCACTTCCTCAGCCGTGCGGGTCCTCGAGGCAGAACCCGCTGTCGCGTTGGCCGCTGCGGAACGGGCGGCTGCCGCCGACAGCGCCGCCATCGACGTGGTCAGCCCGGCCATCGTCTGGGCCATGCTCTCCAGTTGTTGGGCGAAGCTTGCTTGTTCTTCCGCCATCTTCCCAACCGTCTCCTTGATCAACTCCTGACCTTGTTCCAATTCCTCCATCCGTTGTTCGCTGCGTGTATTTGTCATCTCGGGTGAGATATCCGGCAGGTCGGACCAATTGTTAGCACTCAGATTATCAAACGCAAAAGCGTCTGCCCA
Source organism: Pogostemon cablin (assembly GCA_023678885.1). Lineage (NCBI taxonomy): Eukaryota > Viridiplantae > Streptophyta > Magnoliopsida > Lamiales > Lamiaceae > Pogostemon > Pogostemon cablin. Next base: position 9,325,221 of record CM042979.1, read on the forward strand.
ATAGCCAAAAGGCTCCCTTCTATTTCTTCAATATTCAATAGATAATCAAAACAACGATGTAACTACAACTAAATAACAAGAGTTAAACCCTAAAGCCCACAGACGGCCCATAGCTAATATAAAGCAATAAGAATGAAATAACTAATAACAAATCAAGCCCGAGGCCTACGGCGATAAACCAATAACGGTTTGGGCCCACCAGCCTCCTCCTCGCCATCCTGGCAGCTTGACACCGGCTGTTTCATAACAGTTATGCTCCAAGAGATGCAGATAGATAGACAAGAACATACTTAGATGCATGAAATATGTCCATGTAGAAAAAATCCAAAAAATTCTTACAATTCTTAGGGTTGACGAACAAATGATGGTATGATGGAGTATCAACTATCAACCATCTGGTTAGTTATTTTATATTAGTTACCAGCCTCTATAGAGTAACTCCACATTAGCTTAACAAACTTGATGAACTTCAGAACAGCGATTCTTCCAGGACTGAACGCTATCTATTAAAAAGAAAAAATACCAGCAATGCGACAATTAAGCAAGTCCATGGAAATCCTGTCAGTTTAACTAACTTCATAACTTCAACACACTATTTCTACAATCAATTTTGAAGTAAAGGTTGGAACACTGGAGCTTCATGGATTACAACTAGTAAGTCTTAATCCAAATTAAACCAGAGCAGAAATACTTAAATATGATATTTCTTGAGTAGATATATATCAGAAAAAATCCCAAGATGAAACATTTGATAAATATAAAGAAGTTTCATCTCTACCCTTCAGTAGTTATCATCCCATTTGCTAGCTTTTGTCATGGCTAAGTCCTACGCTTCAAAAATCACATGTAACTGAAAAATCATACGACTGGCATTTCTTTAAACGAAGCAAGATGACCTAACTATTATAACTAGATATATTCAAATTCACAGATAGAATAAGTACATGTCGTTCTCAGGTTTTGTAACATGGTGAACCAATATTACTATTGCAACTAGAAACAGCTGTCAAGCAAGAAATTGTAATCCAGTGAAGTTTGCATTGGAAGAATTTTCCACTATTTCTAGAGCTTAAACTAGTTGCACGAGACACAAAGAAAGAAAATTCAACAAGATAATCAATCACCTGGAAGAAAAGAGCCATGTAAAGCTAGCTCCAGATTTCCATTTTCACATGATATAGGATCATGGATTGTTATCAACTTCGTCCCATCTGGAAAGGTCCCTTCAACCTTATTTGTAGATCAGCAACCAAGACTAATTATCTTAATCGCATTCTCTCACTATTAATTCAAACAATGACAGTTCATTCATAAAAGCAATGGAAATTAATACCTGAACAGAATGCACAAGATGAGGCACAGATGGAAGAACTTGTCTCCTGTAAAACATAAGAGGCTTACTATGATGGGAGTCTATAAGATTGTTAATTATGATTATATTAGTGAACCACCTACATAATCCGTGCAAGTCAGACTCTACTAATAGTGATTCCATGCAATAGAGTGTTCTTTTTCTCTTCTGTGGGTTATTGAAAGAGGAACATAAGTAGTAATAAGTCAGATATGGATCCTCTCCAGTACGGGAGGTCCATTTCCTCTCATTGTCAGGGAAATTCACCTCCCATACTGGAGAGGATCTGGATCCATAATAAGTCCTCCAAAACATACAAAAGATTCTGACACTTGGTACCCCTCTAAGTTTCACTTTCATCAACTAAAATTACTTATGCTTTAATGTCTGGTAACTTCATAAAATAGGTTTTTTTTCAAGTGATGACGTGATAAAAAATAATAATAATCTAAGATGAACTTAAAAGCATTTACAATACAAAATGAACCAGAAAATTCTCTTTATAAGTTAAAACAACCATTGGCACAAACATATAGTGTAAAATACTCTGATAAGCTTATGGTTGTATATCATGTTTCCAACTCCCATTTCATACACTCCATTTAATACAAAACTTAGATTCACCAAATTATTTTGCTTTTGATTCTCTCCACTTTACTCTTCCAGAGACTCTGGGGAGGTGACAAGTACAAGCAAAACCAAATATCATCACCAAACAATAAGAACATGTGAAATACCTTCCCAAAAACTGCCTTCCAAGATCCATTAATTCCGCTACGCACTTATCACCATCGCGAACAAATTCCAAAATCTGATCGAGAATCCAAAAGAATATAAGAATAGAAACACTCAAACGCAAACTAATTGAGACTGAGAAAAGATACATAACCTGCGTTGCTATGAGAGCGACGGTTTCAGAGTGATTAAGCCTTAAACCACGAGCCAAACGCTTCTGTGCCAACAATCCAGCATTATGGAGCATCAATTTGTCAATCTCTCTAGGCGCTAGCTTCATTTTGAGTATGTTTTCAGTCGAAAATTGGATTGAAAATCAGGCTTTGGAAGAAAGAGCAGCAGTAGAGTGGGAATGCAGTGAGCAAGTAAATTGATGGTGGTGTAGAGCATTGACTTTGAAGTGCGTGATGGATGGTTTTTCACTTCACGTTGTCACGGTCTTCACAGTAAAAAATTTCTAATTGTTTCCACTTCATCGTTGTGAGTTGTGACGGTCTTCACAGTAACTTCCTCCATGCCGCCTAAGGTGGTTTTTTTTTTAGATTAAGAAGTTATTTACTCATGTATTTGTTCAAAAAAAAAAAAAAAAAAACTCTTTGAAAGGAATTGAGGAAGTGGTATTTTTCTTTAGTTTGAGTGTTAAAAAAAGAGTGAGGCTCCTGTGCACCCGGGCGCACGGAGCAGATTCTGTGCGTCTTTACAATTTTCATGCCCCTTTACGATTTAAACCTCTAGCAATGCATAGGTTTAAATAGGATTTGAGGGGAGGGTTGTGTTCACATGGGGACACGGAGCATCTTTCCGTGTCCCCGGGCGCACAGGAGCTTGTTTAAATAGGATTTGAGGGGAGGCTTGTGTTCACATGGGGACACGGAGCATCTTTCCGTGTCCCCGGGCGCACAGGAGCTTTTGCCTTAAAAAAAAAAGAAACTTATTAATTAAATTAAATTTATTAAATACATCTAATCTTAAATCTACTTTTTTTTTCTTATGTGCAATAGTGCAACAGTAAGGGTTGGTGTGTACGAGAGTATTAAGAGAGTAAGATGTGATGTGTGTAAGAAATAAATGTGAAATTAATGTAATTTATTTTATTAAATCCAATTAAGACAATTAATGAATTATATAATTTTAAATTTAAATTAAAAAAGCGAAAATAAGCATAATTTTAAGTGAAAATTTTGAAAATGCTACTTCCTCCATTCTACAAATGTTTGCACCACTCCTTCAGCAAAAATATATTAAAAAAAATAATAAATTTTAGGGGTATTATAATATTTTTTTGTAATAAATATAAATAAATAATAAAATATGTTAGATATATTAGGTATGGGTGATTTTTTTTTAAATAAAGTGTATGAGAAAATGTGGTTGTTTTTTTACTTTTTTTTAGGAAGATGCAAACTTTTATGGAACAACCCAAAATGGAAAGTATGTCATTTAAAATATAATTGAGGGATTAATTGATTTTGAAAAATGTCATCAACATATTTTTTTTTGGGAAAAATGTCACTTTTTGACTTTTTTACCCCTCTTCACTATATATAATATATAGCTGCACATATAGACATATGTGATGCAGTGGAACGTACAAAATGACGATAAACAAATATACTAATCCGTTAATTCTACAAAAAGTATCGAAATAGCAAGATAGATGTCTACTCAAACGTTGATTCTCACAAGAATACCGTAGGAGTAGACGCAAACGCGATCAAGAGTATTGGTCCGTTGATTCAAGAGGAATGCCGGAAGAATACAAATAAAACAAACGATAAAGGGATTAACTCAAACTTTTCATTAATAAAATTAACTCCCTAAAACTATTACAATATCACTTATTAATAGGTGATAAAATGATCTAACGTATTAATGACAAATATAAATAAAAGAAAATAAATCATAACATTAATATAAAATATTCTAATCACCATCATATCTCCATCATTCTCCTCCGCTTGGAGACGATTCGCCCAGGGTCTTATCACGAACAAAATAGGGTCTTATCACGAACAAAATAAGAACGAAGGCGGGCTGGAACATCCTTGAATTCATATAACCCAAATTCTTTCAACCTAAAACCTTCAAATTCAATATTATATCTAATTATAAGATTAAAAAAATACGAATCTTTCGGATCAAATGAATTTTCAGGATTGAGCGCATCATCAATAGAAACATCAAACGTCTCTTTGTCAAAAAATAGATCACCACAAGCAACGTGAAAAATTACATTGAACTCCTCATAAAAATGAGTGGACTATCATAACCACCATACGAATCTTCTTCATCAAAGATCGGTGAGCCATCATAGCCACTGTAGAAAACTCCAACATCTTCCTCATCAAAGATCGGTGGGCCATCATATCCATCAAATGAATATGGGATCGGATACCAGTAAATTATTTTGTTGGTAAATCTGCGTAACATCATCTTCATACGATGGCTGGTATTATAAAATGTACCATAAACCACTGAAAATCTCGAATCCAACATCGAGAATTTGACTCTGATACTAACTGATGCAGGGGAATGGAACGTACGAAATGACGATAAACAAAGATATTAATCCGTTGATTCTACAAAGAATACCAGAATAGCAAGATTTATGTATACTCAAACATTGATTCTCACAAGAATACCGTAGTAGTAGACTCAAACGCGATTAAGAGTATTAGTCTTGAATACCGGAAGACTACAAATAAAACACACGATATATGGATTAACCCAAACTTTTCATTAATAAAATTAACTCCCTAAAACTATTACAATATCACTTATTTATAGGTGATAAAAGGATCTAACGTATTAAGAGCAAAAATATAGAAAAAAAAAACAAATGTAATAAATAAGCATTGGGAAAAGAATAAATATAAAAAGTTGTTGGATATGAATAAAATACAGCTCTCTATAATTTAAAGATTCTTTATTTTACCCAAAATCCTCTCCAAATTATACATAATCTATTGAAGATGCTCTAATGACAAATATAAATAAAAGAAAATAAATCATAACATTAATATAAAATATTCTAATCACCGTCATATCTCCATCAATATGTTAATAAATAAAATATGTTTATTATTACACATATAGTCGTTTGTAGGGTCGCACATATAGTTGCGTGTAAGATTGCAAACGTAGTCATATAAGAGGCCGCACACTTGATTAATTATGTCCAAAATAAATTAAAAATGACATTTTTCAAAAAATAAAATAAAATGATGAATGCCATTTTTAAAAAGATGAACCAATGGCATTTTTTGTTTGTGATCCTAGAGATAATGTGTGTTAGATAGTTGTTAGTGATATGTAAATTTGATTTTACTAAACTTTAATTAGAACATGGATGAATTATATAATCCGTCTTAAAATACTGAAAAACAAACCTAGCCTAACAAACATATTTGTAAACAGATTCACGAGTTCGCAAGCTTTCGAAATGACATGCTCAAGTTCGACTCGATAAGTTTTTTGAGTTCGACATTTGTGACCGATTGAGCTTGTTAGTTTAATGAATTCAAATAAATACTTTATTGAATTGAGACCGGAATATTCCCTAATGATTTTGAAACGTGTTACAATCATTTTTCAAAGTATGTGTTGGAGTTTAATAGACATTTAATAGTGTATAGGCAGAATATATATATGCTATAAAATGTGAATTACGATATTAAATAGGGAATTTGGACCGCATGTATAGTACTGTTTTATTTTATTTTACTATTTAAAAAATAAATTAAAAGCTTCCTTAGATTGCTCAATCAATGGGTAATTTTTAACCGTGAAATTGGTTTAACCAAAAATAAAAAAGAAAAAGCTGATTTCAATCAAATTAACTTACGACGACGTTTACAGGCATATACGAACAATTTCTTATTCAGTCTCACCCTTCCCCCATTTATTTTTCTCGAACGATTGTAAACCTAGATTTAGAACTCGCAAATCCACTGTCGTGATCACATAGAAAACCGAAGAAGGGCGATACAAATCTCCCATTGACCGAAGATGCTGAGATTAGCAGGGCGGAGGCTGTCTTCTATGTCATGGCGGTCTGGTCAAACTTCGTCGGCCGCATTTGTGTCAAGAAATCCGTTTGTCGCCGGTGATTCATCTTCCGATGAACGCACTGGTTTCATCTCCTCACCCGCTCATTCAATTTCCTCAACCAGTCTCCTTCTGGATCAAATCAGAGGTTCGGCTCTTCTTTCCGATTTCGCATGTGTCCATTTTTCATATTTCACTTTGCGTCATTTTATATTCGCCCATGACGCGAAGATCGGATTGGATGAGAAAGCTATTTCATTAATTTGAGATCTTGGATTTTTTTTTTTTTCGTTTCTCTGATGTTATTCGCAGGAGCTTCTTCGAGTGAATATGGTTATCAGTCGAATTGCTCCCTTAATCCTTTTGGTTTATTTAAATGACGTATTTAATTCTTAATCGGAATTATTCTCATTTGGAGATGATCTGCCTTAACTTGTTATCATGTGGAAAAGATGTGTCCTTTGTTTCCATTGTAATAAGTTTTCTCCACCTCTTCAAAGTTCAATGAAAAACTTAGTTTTCCCATGATTATTTTTATAATTATCTTGATAGGATTGTCTTATTTATAACTCGTTATGATGCTTCTGCACCGTCAATAAGTAGGCTACGGGTCTAAGACATCATGGGGCTCTGACCAATACCGTAAAATTTGACATTATTGGTGTAGTGACCGCCAATATTATGCAGCACCACCCTCTTATGGTTATTTATCTGCGTAGCTGACCACCCCCAAGTAGGGGGATAGTTTATGATGATGATTACGAAAAATTCAACAAACTTAAAAGTGATGATCATGAAAAAATTGTGATGTCTACCTGAATTGTAATTTTGTTTGAGAGGTGAAGGTAAGTCTATTGTACAGTATTTGTTTAAATTGGGCATGGTTTGCATGCTTCTTTTTTAAAATTTCTTCAGAGATATCTGAATGAATCAATTGGAGCTTATCCGTTATGCTATTTTGTAATTTTAGATAATTTGCATGCAGAAGTTAATGGTTTATTTTATTTGATCTAGAATTTTAGTCTGGTTCATTTTCATATGATTTATACTAACTGTAATATTGTTTCCTATACCTTTGATGATTTTAAATGAACTGCAAAGACGTTAATGATGATGATGACGAAAAATTTGACAAACTTAATCCCACTATATGGATTGGGTTAAAAAGTGATGATGATGAAAAAATTGTGATGTCTACCTGAATTGTAATTTTGTTTGAGAGGTGAAGGTAAGTCTATTGTACAGTATTTGTTTAAATTGGGCATGGTTTGCATGCTTCTTTTATAAAATTTCTTCAGAGATATCCGAATGAATCAATTGGAACTTATCCATTATGCTATTTTGTAATTTTAGATAATTTACATGCAGAAGTTAATGGTTTAGTTTATTTGATCTAGAATTTTAGTCTGGTTCATTTTCATATGATTTATACTAACTGTAATATTGTTTCCTATACCTTTGATGATTTCAAATGAAGTGCAAAGACTATTGGTCTGTCCATAGTTGTTATAGGTGTGCCTCCAAGGAGGCTAGATATTCAGTGATTGTAGGGGTTGTTCAAGAGGCCACGTTTATTTTTTAGATTCCGTGATTTTGTGGGATGCTGAAGAGGGCCCGACTCACCCCTATGCATGTGTTCCAGTAATCCTTGGTTTTTGGGATTTTTTTCAGAGTTGTTGCATGTTTTCATTAAGCAATTATTATTATTATTATTATTATTATTATTATTATTATTATTTGCCTTATTTGGTCTTTGGGGTAAAACTTGACTTCTATATCTAGGTTCTGTTAGTTTTTCATAAACGAAAAACAAGCCTGAGAGAAACCAATCATCCAACCACTCATGCTTGAAGGGAAAAAACAAGTGGAAAAGGAAAGAGTGTTAAAAGCTCACCTTTAAGACTGAGATGAAAATGAAGATATTGAAATTTATTTTAAGTGAATGGGATGAAGTGGTCGAATTTAATGAAAATGAAGCTTAATTTGGGGAGGATGATGGGGATGATAATTGATTAGTTTAATAGTTGCCAATCATTTGAAACTTGATAACTTTTTTTAAATGTGTAGAAGATTTGAACTGCAAAGTTGATTATGTGTTGGAGTCCTATGTGTTATATATTATTGTTTAAGAGTTACTATGTATCTTTATGTGATGTTATAATTTTTACTTTTATTCAGTTGGGTATTCATGTTGTAAGTAGGATATACTTGTGTCTGTGTTCTAGAAAAATATTAGGCCAGGTGGTACAGGAGGCGTGCTGCAGGGCCCGTGCGCCTTTGTGCGCCTCTTGCCTCAAAATTATGAGTCTGTCATGGATTCTTGGTACGATTCGGAGTTTTTTTGGGTATGGGGTGGTGAGGTGAGTATTTGTGTTCCCAACTCCCAATTTATGTCATTTAGGATGAGAAATTTGTTGAATAGCTTTTATAGCAAACTTATTCAGATGCACCCTTTGTGCAGTCTGTGTTGAAAGAGTTCAATGGTTCTTACTACTCAAGTATTGAGATTTATATCTGATGATGATGGGACTGCCCTATTAATTCATCAAAGAGTCTCACCTGAGATGATTGGTTTTGTACTGGTTTTAATAGAAATACTGTATTTATAGGACCAGTTCTAGGTAGCAACAATTAATAGAAGTTAATAGTTTATGGGCCTCTAGATGTTTTATGATTTAATAATTAAAGCATACATTCTTTTAATGCATGGTTTATTTCTTTTAGTCGTGGATTGGATGTTGTTGTTTCTTATTCTTTCTCTTAAATCTTTTTTCTCTTTTTTTTATTATTTTTTTAGTGGTTATTATTCTTAGTGGCCTGATTTTTTCTTTTGTAGGTTAAAAAATTTATTCGACTCTTTCATTATCATTGCCTTCTTTTTTTTCCTTTCTTTTTACCCTGTGTATTGTGAGATCTCATTGGATTTTGTTTCCTGCTCCCATATTTAATTTCTCTTGTCATTGGCACTTCATGAATGATTTTAATGTAAATTTTTACTTTGTATAACAAAATGAGTGCTATATCATGCGTACTGGCAATATTGTCTTGACTTTGAATTGTCTTCTAATTTTACATATCAGTAACTTATCTGCATAATTATTTCAATGAGATATGTGGGGTGAAGCCAAACTCTGCTGGTTACTCTTTAGAATCTTATATAATATTTTCAATGCTTCCAGTCATATTATACAGAGCGTAGACTGATTGAAATAATATCTCAATTAGGATTCTCTTCTGGTGCCCTCACTGCTGGAGAGACAGGTCTAAATCCTGAAATCCCTGCCACAGTGGCGGCCATCAAGAATCCCAGTTCAAAAATTGTCTATGATGAGCACAACCATGAAAGATATCCCCCGGGTGATCCCAGCAAACGTGCATTTGCATACTTTGTTTTGACCGGAGGTAGGTTTGTGTATGCATCATTGGCCCGACTCCTTGTACTCAAACTTGTTCTGAGCATGTCTGCCAGTAAAGATGTCCTTGCTCTCGCATCCCTTGAGGTGGATCTGTCTAGTATTGAACCAGGGACAACTGTCACGGTGAAGTGGCGTGGAAAGCCTGTTTTCATCAGGCGTCGAACCGAAGATGACATTAATTTGGCTAACAGCGTCGATATTGCCTCCCTTCGTGACCCGCAAGAAGATGCTGTCAGGGTGAAGAACCCAGAATGGCTTGTTGTCATTGGTGTGTGCACTCACCTGGGGTGCATCCCATTGCCTAATGCTGGTGACTTTGGTGGTTGGTTTTGCCCGTGCCATGGATCCCATTATGATATCTCTGGCAGGATTCGTAAAGGACCCGCTCCATTCAATCTGGAGGTTCCAACTTACACATTTTTGGAGGAGAACAAGGTATTGATTGGGTGAGAAGGGATCATGACAAGGATGTGACACACCTTCTTCATTTGTAAGTGTTCATTTTTGTCTTAAAGGCATTTCTTCTTTAAAATATAATTCTGGGTACTTGACTTAACATTATTTTGTTGTTTCAAAGAGTTTGTTTTATGATTCATATCTTGAGATAGGAATAAGATGTGTGGGAGATAGAATATTTTGAAGTTTTGAACCTCTGCATCCTGCAACTCTACAATAATAGTGAATGAATAGTTATTATACTATATCCTTGCCCTTTTCTCTTCTAGTTGCTTTTATGCATCTCTGTTTAATTGCAATCAAAGCTACGCCTATGATTCATTTAACTTTGCTCGACTTCTGAATATGTTTTTATATTTGCGAATGCTAAAAGTTGGTTTGATTCGTGTGGAATGTTTGATTATTGTGATATGGTAAAATAAGATTTTGAAAAGCATCTACTCTTTCTGCTGTAAGATAGATACAACATTTTGTTATTTTGTACTACATACATTGAAGTTGGCTTGGTTCAAGTTAAACAAGCATAGATCAAATTCAGCTGCTAGTTAAATTAAATAGATCTATATTAAGTCCAGGACTAATTAAATTAAAATTTAAGTGTGAACACAATCTTTTTCAGGAGAAAATATCTTATAAGTTGTTATTTCCTCTACTTATAAATAATCATTTCAATCGTCTTGAAAACCACTTATAAATAATCATTTCAGCCGTCTTGAAAACCGTGGAGAGACTTGTATCTCTGCGAAGATAAAATGCTATGGAGCTATCTACACCGTTCTTCAAGTTATTCAACGAAAATCAATCCAAAAAATGATGTCTAAGGTGCTGAACCCCTCAAATCAGGGGTTATTCAAGTGAAGTTCATTCGGTGTTTTTCAAGGTTTACTATGTTCAACCTAGAAAGCTTCAAAAACAACCACCGAGATGTTGAGTCCCACGATTCGACGTTTCTTTCAGTCAAATCCACTAGCATTCCCCGTGAAGCCAACGACGTTCTACCATATTCAACGTCGTGCTTTACGAAAATCACACAAGACAATGTTTGATTCGAATAAAGACATGACGCCTTCGGATAAACGTTTTAAAGCTTCAAACAAGAGCTCGGATAAGCTTTATTTGAAGATCCAATTTCGAAAGTTGAAAGTCAACCAACCAAAGTCAGAGGAATTAGAGGATAAATAGGATTCGTTTTCTATATTTTAAAAGTTCAATCCATTTCGAATTATCTTTATAATTTATTTGTGTGTATTATTTAATAAATACAAAATTTGTTGATATATATATATATATATATATATATATATATATATATATATATATATATATATATATCTTAAGTATACTATAGCAGAAACTACTCTTGCTGACGTGTCGTCTCCAGAGCGCTCTAAAGTGACGCGTAATTTTCTCAATTTTTTGGATCTTTAATACTTTTTCAAATATTTTCCTTATTTACTTTTAATTAACTTCCTTATTTAATGTTTTCTTTTTTAAATAATGTGTTTCTTATTTTTAATAATAATTAAATTTTTAATATTTTATTTATTTATTTGGGTATCATTAATTAATTACTATATCTTTTAATGCAATAAATTAATTAATATCAAATTAAATCATATATATATAAAGAGAAAAAAGAATATTCCATATAATATTCTCTCTCACCACATCTATAAATAAGACTTTTTGGTTATTCATTCTAATAGGAATAGGAGATTTTTTCAAGTTTCTCTAGAGAATTAATTTATGAAAGTATAAAAATTTATTTTGATAGAAAGAATCAAGTAGATTCGATCTACCTCTAAAAAATTGATTTAAGTATTCTTCAATTCTTCAGGAAGAGAACTGATTCAAGTATTCTTGAATCGATTTACTCTTAAGAATCGATTCTTCAAAAGGAAGAAAATTATTCTTGAATAGATTTACATCTTAAAAATCGATTTTTCTAGAGTAAAAAGATCGATTCAAGTATTCTTGAATCAATTTACATCTTAAGAATCGATTCTTCAAGAGGAAAAAAATCTATTAAAGTATTTCCTCTTAAGAATCGATTCAAGTATTCTTTAAAATCTACCTCTAAAGTATTGATTCAAGTATTCTTCAATAGGATCGATGATTCAAATACTCTTGAATCGATTTACCTCTAAAGAATAAGAAGTTGAAAAACTAATTCATATATCGAATCGAAATCTTAAGTTCTTTAAGTTAAATCATTATTTCATATCAAATAACATTAAAATTGAGTTTGTAAATATTTGTTAATTTTTTAAATTTAGTATATTAATATTTATTTATGGGTTAATTATGCCAAAAGTCATAACCTTTTCGCGAATTTCAAATAAGTCCAAACTTTTCAATATTTACAAATAAGTTCTTGACCTTTAATCATTTTTTCAAATCAAGCCACTGGGCAGCAGGAGACCTGCCCGATGGCTGACGTGTCACCGTTTATTACACGTCCCCACCCACGACTCCAAAACGACGCCGTTTTGCACCCACTTGTTAAATCCACGTATTAAAAAAGAAAGAAAAAACCGTCTACCCATGACTCTCCAGATGCGTGGCCTTATCCAGGCCTTCATCAACACCGATCACGTCGATGAGGTCTCCATCGTCGACAACGCTACCACCGCCGCCGCCATCGTCCTCCAGCACACCACCTAGTCCTTATTCTCCTCCAATTTCCAGCCCAACCCAGCGGAAGAGAAATCACTTTCAAGACAATTGGCAACGCTGGATCAAGATTCAAGATTTTAGAGAGAGAAAGGACCCCTAAATCACAAATACAAAAATTCATTCGTGAATCAAAGCTTCCGATTTTTCAAAGCCTAAAACAAAACTCAACTCTCTCTGACTTCCACTATTTATTCCACATCTCTCAATATCTGTCCCTCTCTCTACACAGAAAATTCCTTCTCTTTTTTTTTTTTTGGCAAAGGGTCAAATAGACCCCTAATCTTATGTTAAAGGATCAAATTAGCCCTTAAACAACTTTTTTGTTCATACAACCCCTCTTCTTTTTTAATTTGGATCACTTAAGTTCTTTATTTTCTTTAAACAGGACATCAGTGCACTCAAGTTAATTATTAATCAACGGCGTTAACTCTTGGGCATCAGACTCTACTGAAATGAGCTCGACGACGGTGCATCGATGATCGGTGGGATCGGAGGAGAGGGAGTGCTTGCTGATGGATTTGCAGGTGGCGGATTCACTTGAGAGAGGGGAGAAGTAGCGGTGGACGATGCTGAAGCGGCCGCTGCGAAGCTGTTCACAGACTTGATAGTCGGATTTGAGGGTATTAAACATGATCTATTGTATGTGTGTGTGGTTAGATTTTAGGATAGACAGGGTGTGGTGTATTTATAGAGAGAGAATTTATTTAATAATTAAAAAAATTAAGCATTATGTGCTATTAATATAGATTGAGTATCATTAAGCTTCCAGTGGTGCTTCAGAAATGCTTTCTAGATGGGGCGTCCAAACTCCGACATGTCCTTGACGGCGATCCTTCTGAGTGGAGAGTTTCTCTGATAAAATCTCACTCTAGTCACGATCGGAGAGAAGCAAATTGGCCGTTATGGAGAGACTGCAATCTCACTCAAGTAACAGTCGGAGATGAGTAAATTGGCCGCGCATGGAAAGATTGCACTCCATCGCAGTGGTGGCGGTCATTAGATTCCTTCTTCTTCTGCTTTGCTGACGATCTGGATTGGTGCTTCTCCGGCGGTGGCGAATAGAGTCTGATGCCCAAGACTTAACGCCGTAGATTAATAATTAATCGGGAGTGCACTTCTGTCCTGTTTAAAGAAAATAAGAGGTTTAAATGATCCAAATTAAAAAAGAAGAAGGTTTATATGAACAGAAAAATTGTTTAAGGGCTAATTTGATCCTCTAACAGAAGTGTAGGGGCCTATTCGACCCTTTGCCTTTTTTTCACAACATCACATTCAATAAATCACAAAATACTCAAAATTTTAAAAAAATAAAATAAAAAATAAAGAGAAAAAAAAAAGAAAAAGAAAGAAGTCATGGGTGAGATTAGAAAGAGAAGGAAATTATTTTTTTGGTTTCGGGTGTAATGGCTGTGGAAGGGAGTCAGAGGGTGGTGTGGAAACCTTGGCGATGGCGGAAGCTTGGTCGGTGTAGATGACGGAGAATGGCCGGCGACGGTGGCTACGAAAATGGAGATGGAGTCTGTCCAAGGTTGCAGCGTGTGGAGTAATTGGAATATGGTTTCTTGATCAAATGAAGCTTATAGCAGCAGGAGTTGTTGAATCAGTGCGTGGACTAATTTCTGATCTAATCGAGCGTTCAATCAAGCGTCAGTTTATTTATCTGTGTTGCTTCAGAACCAACGTCCAGAAACTGAGAGTTGAGGAAAGAAATTTGCAAAATGAAATAGATGTGTTGATACTGGAGTTAGGATCACCCTTTCCTGCAGTTAGCCATTGGCTGGATGCATCTGTGAATACAAGAAACAGCATGAGTGAAATAAATGCTGAAATTAGTCAAGTGCGTTTGGGTATTATATCTCGTTATTCACTGAGCAAGCGAGTTGTAATCAAAACTGATGAACTTTTCCTTCCACTGCCATCTCCAGCTGAGGTCCCGGATATTCCAATGGTTCCAGAATAAAATTTGAGGATGATATGATGGCGCTTTTAAGAAGATGAAGTCTTTTAAGAAGGTGAAGAGCTTATTTTCAATTGTGATGGCTCGAAAACTTGTAAATCTTCAACAACTCGTTATTTGGGGGTGCGATGAGATGGCACAAGTGATTGGAGGCGATGATGATAAAAAAGATGAACAAATATCTACTATTACTTTTCCCAATTTGAAAAAGTTATGCGTCTTCCAGAGCTCATAAGTTTGTATGAAGGTATAAAAAGCATTGAATTCCCTCTGCTCCAGGACATCAACGTTGGAAAGGCGTGAGACTGGGTAGTGATGATCATCATCATTCTTCACATTTATTTTGCCATATATGATAAATAGTAGCAAATATCGACAGATTTAGTAGCATTAACAATTTATTCTTTCCTCAAATTAACCTTTCACTTGTTCACTAAACTGGAGTTAAAAACACAGGCTTATTTTCAGTTTTAATAGCTTAAAATCTTTGTAAATCTACAAAATTTAACATACTTTCCCTCCGGATTTTTCTTTTCTTTTTTCAATAAATTTAATTAACCTTTTGGGAATAAATCGTTACTGAGATAATAAACAATTTTAAAGGTATGTTGTGTTTTAGACGAACATGTTAAATTTGAAATTGAAGTATATTTTGAATTAATTGAATATTTTATTTTTTGAGGTGTAAAGAATGTTGCATGACAAATAAATATGATTATGTGTTGAAAAGTATGAAGTAATGTCTGTAATTAATTATTTTGATAAATGAATGGAGTGCAGGTTTTAATTGGCAACTTGAAGATAAATTCTTTTATGGAGGCGAAGAACTTATTTTCAGTTGTGATATTTCAAAAACTTGTCAATCTTCAACAACTCATAATTTGGGGGTGCGATGAGATGGTACAAGTGATTGAAGGAGAGGATGAAAAGGATATAAATATTGTCGGAGAAACACCTATTATTATTTTTCCCATGTTGAAAGAGTTGGAACTTGCCAAAGCTCACAAGTTTGTATGAAGGGATAGAAAGCATCGAGTTTCCTATGATCCGGAATATCAAAATTTTGAAGTGCCCAAAATTGAAAGGCATGAAATTGAGCGGTCATGATCATCATCATGTATTATTATATCCACCTACTATTTATCAATTCATATTCTTTAAATTAAAAGAAAATATTCAACATTAATTATTCTATTATTTAACAAGCATTAACAATTTATTCTATCCTCAGATTGATTTTTATTTGTTCATGATTAAATGACCATCTCAATTTAAAAGAAAAAAAAACATTCAACATTATTATTTAGCAAGTAATAACAATTGAATAAATTTTTATTGATAAATGACCCACTCATCCATGATGTGAGGTTTAATTTTCAACCTTTGTTGAGTCTTAATTCTAATAAAATTTTAAATGATTATTTTAATAGGAAGGTTAACTATTTAATATTTAATCAAGTAAAATCATGACTTTTATTAAACTTGAGGAGTTAAAAGATCATAGGTTGTTTCTAGAAAATGAATAGCTTATTTTCTATTTTATATGAGAAATAAATGTGATAATGTACTGAAAAGGCATAAAAGAGCCTTATAAGATTGAGGAATTATATTTAATAATTTTTACTTTACATATTCTTATGTCATTATGTACTGAAAAGGTATAAAAGAGCTTTATAAGATTGAGGGATTATATTTAATAATTTTTACTTTTTACATATTCTTATTTATATATTCCTTTGTTTTACTAATTACTTCACACTTTTTTTATTCGTTCTAATATTTATGTACGTTTTATAAAATAAAACATCTAATAATACTTTATTTTTACACACATCCCAACAACTTTACACATCTTCTTAGATAAAATAATTAAAATATTTACTTTTTACATACATTCCAATAACTTTATTTATTTTTATACATTAAAAAATAACTTCTCTTAATCTCCACATACAAAAATATGTGCAATAATCGGGACGGAGGGAGGTATGTAATACTAGTATTGCTTTTAAGTTGATTATATACTTTAATAAATATTAAAAAATTTACCATGTATAAAGTATATTTTTTTCATAGAGAACAACTTATGAAAAAAATAAATAAAGAAATATTTTATCTCGTAATTTAAGAAAGTTCTATCTTTTAATTTAATATTTCCTCCATTCTACAAAAGTGTAATATTTAATTTTCATTTTAATTCGTTTTATAAAGTTTTTACATTAGTTAAAACATCAAAACAACTAACCTTCCTCCTATGTCTTATTTACAAAAATATTACACATGCTTCAAACACTTAATATATTTTATCAATTATTTAACGAAATATGTAATATGTGTGTGAGGGTGGGGGGAGAGAAACAAAATAGTAAATGAATGCATAGAAAAATAAAGTAACAATAGATATGAGTAGCAGCGAGTAATTGTTTTATCAATGGAGTGTAGGTTACGTTTGGCAACTTATTTTCAATTGCGATTGCTCAAAATCTTGTCAATCTTCAACGACTGTGATTGGAGGCTATGGACAAACACTTACTATTACATTTCCCAAGTTGAAAATGTTAATATTAAGGAATCTTCCAAGACTCACAAGTATGTATGAAGGAATAGAAAGTATCAAATTTCCTGTGCTTTGGGATATCACAATTTCGAAGTGCCCAAAATTGGGTGGTGATGAGCGTCATCATTCTTCACATTTATTTTGCCATCAGGTATTATCATACCCACTTACTATTTATAAATTCATATATTCTTTAAAGTAAAATACAATATTCAAAGGTATTATATTATTTTTTATATAATTATTTTTAAAAATTCTCTCAATAAAATTATAAGTAAATCATTTTTAAATAACTACCTACTGTATACTCATAAGTAAATTGTATGTTATGTTATTTATATTTAATATATATAATAAATAGTAGCACATGTATATGCTTTTTTTTTTTTTTTTTTGCAAACATTAATTAACAATCTATTATGTAACATCTTAATTGTGTGAGATCGTCCCATGTGATACCATTTAACATTTTTTAAATTAGTTATCACTTTCGCTATAAAATATTATGAAATGATATTACTTTTTATTTATATTATAAATTATTCATAAAATATCACTATTACTTTTCATTAATTGAGTATCACTTTTTATTATAAAAATTGTACACTTTTTATCCGTCTCACATGCCATTATAAAAATATCATAATCTCCACCAACACATAAAGATTCTTTACGGTTTATTTATTATTTAAAAAGAATAAATTACTTTTCAAAAGTTAATAATAAAGCTGATTTTTATATTTTCTTAATTTAGTGTCTATGTGAAGTTTAATCTAGTGAAAATGGTAAAAAGTGGCAACTTTTGGATAACTGTAATTTTAAGTGGCCACATTTGTTATACATAATTTTTTCTAACCACTTTGAAATGAATTGACCAAAATGCCCTTGTGGGGGACCCACTTTTCAGCTGGTTGCAGATGAGATTCCACACTTTTTTGACCCAAAGTACAGTAAATGAATCGGATTCTTCTTTATTTCTGAATAAAGTGTGGAAGTACAATACCTAATACCTAGTACTACTATGTAGGTATGTGCTCCCGCAGCTCCCCCATATCCATACAAAATAATGAGGATAATATATAGTGGAAAGTGGAAAATGGGGGTGGTCGTCCAACACTTATTAAAATTTTTTGTACTAGAGGTTGAGCATTTAGGAGCAAATTTTCAGTAATTTTGGAGAGAATTAAGATATTGGGTAGCAGGTGTACAAGATATGTTAAAACAAGTTTTATAGTTGTGATGACCTAATTTTATAATTGTTGACATGACTCATGAGTGTATTCTAATTATTCAACGTTTTTATAATAGAATAGAAAAAATTGTATGACTTGTATGACTTGTAGAATAATTTTGTAACATTCAAAAGTTTTTCTCTCTTAAATCTTCACCACTCATGTTACATCTTGGTTTTTTTAATTAATCTTTTCAACTTTGTTAAACAATGGTGAGTAGGCCGAATAGATTCAGTTGCTGGGCCGAGTAGAACAACTTTGTGGGCCGAATAGAACACCCGTTGGTCGAAATGCCCAAAAAATGATCTTTTATTTTCTGAAACTTAGTAGGCCGAATAGAAGAAGTTAGTGGGCCGAATAGAATAGCTTGGTGGGCCGAATAGAGAAACCGTTGGCCGAATAGCCTAATTTTTTTTTTAAATTTCAGAAAGTTAGTAGGCCGAATAGAACAACGTTGGTAGGCTGAATAGAACAACTTTGTGGGCCGAATAAAACACCCGTTGGCCGAAATGCCCAAAAAATGATCTTTTATTTTCTGAAACTTAGTAGGCCGAATAGAATAGCTTGGTGGGCCAAATAGAGAAACCGTTGTCCGAATAGAGAAACCGTTGGTAGGTCGAATAGAAAATCTATTCGGCTTACTGAAAGCCTCTACTCGGCCAACCAAAATTAAAAGAGTCATTGCTCATACACTCTGCTCTATTCGGCCTACACTTGTTCTATTCGGCCTGAAGTATTGTTCTATTCGGCCTACTGAAATCCTCTACTCGGCCAACCAAAATTAAAAAAAACCAAAAATAAATGAACACCGCTGCATTCCTACTACAGTTAAGGCCAATTCAACACATTACAATACATTACACACATTACATTATACGTATTTAAACATGCCAATAACAATGCTTATATACATACCTGAAAATTTGTCATTTCAAGTTGATGCACTCTGGAGACCGCAACTGGAGAATTCTCCACCCAGAAATGCACTGTTCTTCATTGGGACTAACGAAGAGTGGAAGAGAGAGGATGTTGGACGAATGGAGAGAAGAAGAGAGAGGGTGTTGGACGAAATATGAGAGAGAAAGAAAGAAAGAAACAAAGAATGAAGGGAGAGAAAAAGGTGAAAGTAACGGTATTGATGTACCCCACCAACCCACATCCAAAATCTTAAATTCAAAATTTAAAAATTTTAAAAAATATGGTCCACCCACCCCCCATTTATTGCAGTCAAAACTGACATGATGATGACCCAATTATTTTCGTCCTTTGGGTAATAGTTATGGGGGTAATTTGGGGAATCCACTTGAAAGTGGCTAGTAAAAATTGGTTTTAAGAGATGTGACTATTTTAAATTGTACTTTATCAAAAGTAGCCATTAAAAAATCGGACCCTTTAATTTATGCTAGGACATAGTAGGAGTGTGCAATTGTTAGTTCGGTAACTAAGTCGAAATTCAAAAGCCTAATTAACCGAACAATGAACATCTCTAGGGTGGGGAGAGTAACACTTTTTTTTTATCAAATGTATAATAAAATATTTTAAGGTTGTGTTTGGATTGAATCATTTCAAATTTAATGAATTTGAAAATTTGTGGATTTTAAATTTCTTGGATTTTAAATCAATTCATTTGAATTCTACTGTTTGGATAAATTATGGATCTTTGGAAGGATTTCAAATCCATGATTCAAAAATTATTTTTAAAATAAAATTTTTATATATAATAAATAAAAATAATATTATGGGTGGTAATATTTTTATTATTCAAATATTAAAATTTAAAATTTCATAAAAAAAAAAAATTTGACTTGGGGGTGGGGGTGGGTGGGTAGGAGATAGGGTTGGGTGGTAATATTTTTATTATCCAAATATTAAAAATTTTAAATTTTATAAAAAAATTTTTTGGGGTAGGGGTGCCCTGGGGTGGGGGTGGGGTGGATAGGGGTAGGCTGAATGGTAGAGTTTGAAATATAAAATATATATATATATATATATATATTAATTTATCAAATTTTTATACTATTTTTATATATTAATATAATTAATTACACAACAACGGAAGGATTTCAAATGACACGGTTTGAGTAAGGATTTGAAATCCATTAAAAACAACTAAAAAAAATTCAAAATCAAATCCATGATTTGAAATCCATTAATTTAAAATCTTGAATTTATAAATACGTTGATTTCAAGTAGCATCCAAATATTGTTTGATGGATGAATTTGAGAGATAGATTTATAAATCATTCCTCAAATCCATTTATCCAAACACAACATAAGGGATTTGCATGGGAATGCAGCTCCCGAATTTTAGAAATTTTAATACTACAATGCATATTTATAATTTAAGTAAAATTACAGAGTAATTATGATTTTGAAATGCAGGTTTTATTCATATTAATTAACACTTATGTTTTTCCTTTCCAAAAATAAAAAATAAAAAATAAAATTGAAATGCAGGCTTCATTCAACAAGGTGAAGAAATTAACAGTCGAGGATGATGCGAGCAAAGAAATCGCATTCTGTACTGAAATTCCAATAAACTTCTTCACCAGACTAGTGGAATTAAGCATTGAGGGGTGTGATGGGATAATGAGGTTATTTTCATGTTCAACATCGGCTGATCTCATCAATCTGAGGAAGCTAAGAATTTCGAGATGTAAGAAGATGGTGGAAGTGATTGAAGAGAAGGAATGTTCATCGCATGATAGTACTAAATTCCTAAAATATTTTCCCAATCTCAAGGAACTACGAGTTGAAGATGTTTAGTGGATGCAGGAGATGTGGTCTTAATATGGCGTCACTGGGATTTCTGTATATTTTTGGTTGTTATGCGATGGAAAGATTTAGCTTGGGATCTCTAACCACACCCAATCTCAAAGGAGTGACTATAAATAATAAACACATTAGCATGAGAGGAGGGAAGGAGTTGAATGATGTGGTGCGGCAAAACTGTTTAAGAGTAACCTCCCTCCTTTACCTTCTTAATTCCTACTTCCTTCTTTAATTTCTTCCTCATTTAATTTTATTTATTTCACCAAAGGGGTATTCAGGGTTAATTTCATTGTTAAATTAGATTACCAACTAACTAATGACGAATTCCATTATTTACCAACGAAAATTTTATTTCGCTGGTAAATATTTCCATTCGTGATTCGCCGTTTCACAATTTATATAATGATTTTATTTATCCATTGGTGTTATACTTTTAAAAGACAAATATAATTTTTATTGGCAATAAACAGCGCACTGAATTCCGTTGGTAAATGTGAATCCTAAATTCCGCTGCTAAAAAAGATTACTCCATTTTTAGTGTACCCTACCCCTCTTTTCCCTTTTCAAATTTCTTATAATCGTTACTCATGCTAATCACTTTTACTACTAATCGCGTGTAGAAGAATTAAGGGTAAATGAAGAAGATAAGAAAAAGGGTGCCGAAATAGGTATGTATGTATCTTCAAGTTAATTACTCGCCTATGCTTGCATTTCACAGTTCATATATATTTTGGATTGAGGGAAAACTTCATACTCCATTAAATCCTTGCCACACTACACTACACTACACTACACTACCCTACCCACTCACCAATACATATAAATTTGTTTTGTCTTCCTCATTTTCAATTAATTTGAAATGCTTTACTTGAGTTTCGGGACTTGTTATAAATTATTTTGAGTGACAAGTAATTTTCTGTGATGATATCAAAACAATGGAAGATCAGAATAGATAGATGATCTATATATTCAGGAAAAACAAGTTACTTTATAGATCAATCTAAAGTGTTGATTAGGGAGGGGAATGCATGTGCAAATAATCATAGGAAATTAGTTAATATAGTACAAGTATTCATTAATGCTACCATATTGCGAGTATTCCCTAATGGTTTGTGCGCCTCTTGCCTCATAACAATTAGTATGAGTTTGTCATGGATTCTTGGTACAATTAAGAGTTTTTTTTTTTTATGTCATTTTAGGATAAGAAATTTGTTAAATAGCTTTTATAGACAACTTATTCAGATGCACCCTTTGTGCAGTCTGTGTTCAGTGGTTCTTATCAATCAAGAATTGAGATTTATGTCTGATTGGGTGGGAAGGGGTCAGGACAAGGATGTGACACACCTTTCCTCATTTGTAATTGTTCATTTTTATCTTTAAAGGCTCTTCTTCTTAAAAAAAATAATTCTGGCTACTTGACTTAACATTATTTTGTTGTTTCAAAGAGTTTGTTTTATGATTCATATCTTGAGATAGGAATAAGATGTGTGGGAGATAGAATATTTTGAAGTTTTGAATCTCTACATCCTGCAACTCTACAAGAATAGTGAATGAATAGTTGTCATACTATATCCTTGTTAGGGGTGGGCAACAATTTTATAAAATCGCAAAAACCGATCGAGCCGCACCGCATTGCACCGCACTTAGTGTTTTTTCACCTAAACCGCGATTAATTTTATTGGAGAAAATCGCACCGCTTGAATGGTGCAATTTCGATTTTCATCTAAAAATACACTGCACCGCACCGCACTCTATTATTTAAATTATAAAATTAAATATATATTATGTATACATATATAATTATGTATTAGTGAAGAGGTAAAAACATATACACTAATTTGGATTGAAAAATAATTTTGATAAAAGTTTGCTTTAAGTCACAAGGATTATATTATTTGAGTTGGTTATGAAGTTCAAATTATAATTTCATATCTTTATTATCTCATTATCTAATTTTATCATTGTTATAATATTTTATTTGTAAGGGTGAATAACACTTTAAATTAAGCATGTACACGCATTTGTTTTTTTATACATCCATATGTATTGTATTGTTATGTAATATATTAAATTTTAACCGTCAAATCGCAAAACCGCAAAAAAACCGCCTAAAACCGCATTATAAAATTTAATCGACAAACCGCAATTTTAATCTAATTGTCAAACCGAACCGCATATAACAATGCAATTTAGATTTTGTCAAAATAACCGCAAAACCGCACCGTGCACACCCCTAATCCTTGTACCTTCTCTCTTTTAGTTGCTTTTATACATCCCTATTTAATTGCAATCAAAGCTTTTTAAATTTGCGAATGCTAAAAGTTGGTTTGATTTGTGTGGAATGTTTGATTATTGTGATAAGGTAAAATAAGATTTCTAAAAGCATCTACTCTTTCTGCCGTAAGAGATGTACTATTTTGCTATTTTGTACTACGTTGAAGTACGGATTTTAAATATA
This sequence comes from Pogostemon cablin, assembly GCA_023678885.1. NCBI lineage: Eukaryota > Viridiplantae > Streptophyta > Magnoliopsida > Lamiales > Lamiaceae > Pogostemon > Pogostemon cablin. The sequence continues at coordinate 9,348,878 of CM042979.1, forward strand.
AATAAAAATTGGTTTGATTTGTGTGGAATGTTTGATTATTGTGTTATGGTAAAATAAGATTTTGAAAAGCATCTACTCGGTAAGAGATGTACTATCTCCGTCCCACGGTACCTTTCGCACTTTCTACATTTGGACGTCCCACACTACTTTTCACACCCCATTTTTTGGCAAAAAAATGACGAATATATCCCCAACTTAACCATCAATTACACCTTTCCCATCTCATTAACACCACTAACTTAACAAAAAAAAAAAGATTTAATGCCCTAATCTATTATTTGGGCCTAACCACATTTGGACCCCACCCTTTCAATCCCATTTCAATCTGCTTCTTTTCATTTGATCCCCTATCTTCTCTCGGCCTCTTTGCAGCGACGAAACCCTAGCACTATTTATCACGCCGCTCACCCCTTCGATCCATGTTTCCACGGCTTGAAGAGGAACCCTAGGCCCTTCTCCTGCTCCTCTTCGCACGCGATCTACCATTTTTTGTGAAACCACTTCGAACTCATGTCCAATTTACTTCATCTTCAACCAAATAATATTTCTGAGGTTGAAATTCTAAATCTATGGTCGGGATCTGAGTATAGATGGAGCGAGATGGTGGTTGAGGTTGACTCCATGCCGTCGGTCGTCGATGGACTTGAAATCGTCACGGATCTCGCCGGAACCACCATCGAAACGGTGGTTCCCGACTCCTTACAGTCGGATTCTGTCGTTGATCTCACCTCTTTCGCCGGGACAATTTGCGATCTGGTAGTTTTTGACTTTCTATTTCCCGATTCCGAGAAAGTTCCGTATGTGGTTGAGGACTCCAACGTTGAGGACGAGTCGACGGAAAGTTTGCCCTGTCAGTCTCTGTTTCGGAGATTTTCTCGCAGCCGCTGCGATTCCGACCACCAAACAGTGGTCCTGGAATCCAACGTCGGGGTTGCAAACTTGCCCTAAAATGAGAAATCCGTTAGATTTCAACAGTTCATCTACGAGATGGTCTGTATGTTTCTTCCAACTTATCAGCACATCCTTAACTTCTCTCATTTTTTTAAATTCTGTAGCTTGGGATGCCCTGTGAGGCTTAGTAGTACTTTATGTGCTCTATTTGGCCCTGTGAGGCACTTGGTTGATGTTGAATGCACTTGATTTAGCCCTGTGAGGCACTGAATTGATGAAGCATGAGTTTATTTGGCCCTGTGAGGCATCTATATGGCACTGTGAGGCATTGAATTGTTTATACGTGTGAAACAGGTGATTAATTGGCACTGTGAGGCATTTGATAGGTGATATTGCTCTATTTGCTTCCTACTTGACCCTTTGAGGCATTTGCTGGTTGATGATGGGAATATTTGGACAGTACTTGGCTCTGTGAGGCACTGAATTATTTAAACTTGAATGCAACATGTGTTTAATTGGCCCTGTGAGGTATCTATGTGGCCCTGTGATGCATTTTGGTGGCTATTGATGCTTGGTTTGCTCTTTAATTGGCCCTGTGAGGCATTTGGTGGCTAATAATAATTGTCCGTGAGAACTGTATTGCTGATGTCAAACTTAATTTGGGATTAAATGTAGGTTTTAAATTAACCCAATGACAAATCTATTCTGAGGGCTAAGGATTTAATGCTGTGGTTGTCCACTGGTGATCGATGAACCAACCACAGTGAATAAGTATATTGAGTCACCAATAGGTATATGCGAACCTATTTAGGCGACCATGACTCAATGAAGATGTTATTCCGAGGGTTAAGCACCTCTCTTAATAGAACAAGTTTAGATAAACTTATTCTTGTCCCTGAAATTAGGTGTTCAGTGTCACCATTAGGTTTCATACCTATTTTGGAGACGCTTGATATTTTTTAATATCGTAGCAGTCACCAATATGTATAAGAAACCTTTTAGGAGATCATGCTCGGTGATGAAATTCTTTCTGAGAGCATTGTGAACAAAAAGGCCATACCATGATGTTTGTTTACAACATAAACAACAAAAGGACAGTGTACAGTCCTATTGTTTATGCTGTAAACAACAAAAATGTGTGTGTTTGTTGACAGATTTGGTGGAAAAATAAAGAAAAAGACAGTTTTGGAGGGAAGACAACATTTTTAAGGTGTCTTAGGAGGGGGAATAAATCCAAATGATGAACTTACAATCTGATGGTTCATTTTTTCTATGATTATTGATCCTAACAATTTATCAAAAGGCTATTTTATATAACTTTTGTCATATAAACATGCATTTACATCATCTTTGTATTTTCAGTAATCTTTGAATAGGTATATGAAGATTTCTCTAGCTTATATACTTGAGAAGAAATCTGTAATTTTATTTTTTTTAATGTAATCCAGCAAGTTCTGTAATTAAAATTGAACTGTAAGAAATTTTTACAATTTTCAGGACAACTGTACTAAATTTACGTAATTTTATGGTACTGCTGTTTTGATTCTTTTTTAAATTTTTGTTAATTTTATGAAATTACAAGTTTTTTTTTTAAATTCATTTCTGGTATTTTTATGAAAAAATTATTTCTGGATTTTTTTCCTGTAATTAATTAAAGTTAATCCAAACCCTAAACCCAAATGTATGGACAGTTTTACCCTTCAAAAAGTGTATTGAAAAAGTCGAAAATCAACTTTTCTTAAACAACATGGAACAATAAGTATGAAGGATATTTCGGGACGGAGAGAGTAGTATTTATAGGGATAATTTAATTTTTTTAATAATAAATATTCCCTCCGTCCCTTGATAAGTGTCCGTTTGCTTTTTGAACTTGGATCAAGGTGTATAATATTTTAAAGTATAATGAGATGAGAGAAATAATATTTTAATGTGTAGTAAATAGTTGTATTAGTATTGAGTGTGGGTCGTGTAGTAGGTTGAGTATAATAATATTATTATTTGTGTCACATCAACTCAAAAAAGGAAATGGACACTTTGTATTGGGACGGACAAAAATGATAAAATGGATACTTATCAGGGAACGAAGGGAGTAAATTATAAAGTATGTTACTCCCTCTGTCCCACGGAACTCTTCACTTTTTCCTAATTTATTTGTCCCATTACAATCTTCACCCTCCAAAAATAGTAAAAGTTTCAAAACAAATAACCTCTCACCACATTATATTTTCAAAAATGTCACTTTCACCAACTCATAATTTACTTTATCATCTATTTATTACTTAAAAATACCACAATATTCTCTAAAGTCAATAAAATTGATAAAAAAAAAATTTTCTTACCATAACGATAAAGAGTTTAGTGGGACGGGGTGAGTACTATTTATTGATTAACATAAAATAAAGTTTGAACTATAATTTTTTTTAGTTGGTCGAAGGTAGAAAGACTTGTGTATGATGGCTCCACATTACTTTACCATCCCATCGTGTGTGTCTTGATCTAATAAGGCACATTCTATTCCCCCACGAAACATGATGTTTAAATAACATATCAACACACCAACTTCAAGAATCACAGGTTTCTTTATCCACCAAGTTAACAACTTAACATACCAATAAACCAACCTCAACAAGAATCACAAGCTTCTTCATCCAAAGGCTCACATAACATGGTAAAGGCAGTATACAGAAAGACTTCCGTCTCATTCTTCATCCACCACAAGCTTACATAGCATAGAAAAAACACGAAATGACCTCCGTAAGACGGAAAAAATAATAATATTTTAATAAAAGATGATACTCAATGTATTAGAAAATGATAATAATGTACTTAACTATTTCATGAAAATTTTATTATAACATATGAGACCGTCTCACTCCAACTCTCATAAAACAAATAAAATATTATAATATTTTAATAGAAAATGATACCCACTTTGAATACTAAGGTGCTCTATTGCTTAATTTAGCTTTTATGGAAGCTTTAACGATTTATGAATTGATTGTAGCCTCATTTTTATTTGCGAATATTTTGTTTAATCTTAGAAATAAAAAAGAAAAAATTTGTTTATTCTTAAATTTTAAAATATAATTATAATTTTACTTTTATAGGTTTAGAGTATACTTTACCCTAATTTAAGGATATTTTATCCTTAGGGTTTATTATTTATCCTTAGAATTTAATGTTAATTCTAAGGGTATAATCGTAATTTCACCCTTGTGGTTTAGGACATATTTCACTAAGTGTTTGGGTTTATGGTATAATTATAATTTTATCCTTATTGTTTATTGTATATTTTACCCATAGTTTTTACTTTTTATGATATAATTGTAATTTCATACTTATGGTTTATGATATATTTTACTCTCAAGGTTTAAGATATAATTGCAATTTCACCCTTGTATTCTAGAGTATATTTTTTCCCTAGAACTTAAGGTATAACTGTAATTTCACTCTGGTGGTTTAGGACATATTTTATACTTAAGGTTCAGGGTATAATTGTAATTTTAACCTTATAGTTTAAGGTAAATTTTACTCCAAATGTTTAGAAGTTTAATTCTAAAAATATAATCATAAACACTTGTGTAAATCGGCTTTACGGTGTAAACCCTGTATCCTCCCTTCCAATTCTATATACTCTACGTATTATTATGGTGTTTAAATTAAAGGGGGATCACAGGATTTATAAGAATTTATGATGTAAACTCAGTTTACAAGAGACTAACTCAAATATATATAATTGTAATTTTAACCTTGTGATTTTAGAGCACATCTACTCAAAAGGTTTAGAGTTTAGGGAGACCAGTAAAAATTAGGGGGAAAAAAAGAAAAATAACATGTTTATTAATAAAAAAATACAAAAAAGAAAAAGAAAACAAAAAAAATACTCCCTCCGGCCACTTAAAAGGTAACCATTTGCTTTTTACACGTAGATTAAAGAGTATTAATGAGTATTATTATTATATGTGTATTGGATAGTTGTATTAGAGGGAAGTGATGTGCCATGTGGTGTACCTTTTTACTAAATAGGGAATATGGATACATTTGAAGTGGACGCCCAAAATGATAAAATGAATACTTGTAAGTGGTCGGAGGAAGTAATATTAATTGAGAAGAGAGACCAATTAATTAAGGAGAGAAAACATATTTATTAACTATGGGGAGTGAGGACCATAAGTTCTACCTAAAATATGGTAGAACTATTCTACACTAGTTGCTCTAAAAAATTACTCTAAAAAATTACTCCTTCCATTCCCGAAAGATTATTCACTTTTTCCTCATTAGTTCGTCCCACGTAATTGTTCACCCTAAAAAAAGGAAATACTATCACTCTAATATAAAATCTCAAAAGTACACATTAATTTTCTTCCACACATAATATATTTTATACTTTATTTACCACTTTAAAATATCAAATTACCCTTAAAAAGTCAATAAAATTAATAAAAAGTAAATTTTCCTTAATATTCATGTTGAACATTGTTGGAAGACAAAAGGACTAATAAAATACTCCCTCCATCTCAAGTTAATATTTACGTTTGTTTTTTTATACGTAGATTAAGAGATACTCCTTCATCCCATATTAACCTTCACATTTACTGTTCCACGTAATTTAAGAAAAATTATTTTTTTACATACTTTTTTTTACTTTTAAGGGTATTTTACTACTTTTAGGTAATAAATAAAGTGTAAAGTAGTGTTATGAGTGAAAAAAGAACGACATATTTGAAATTAAAGTATCTTTTAATGTTATTGGATAAAGTTTTGTTTTTTTTTTAAGATGTGAAAATTATTGTGGTACAAACAAATAAGGAATGTATGAAATTTGTTATGAGACGGAGAGAGTATAATTTCTTAATGTGTAATAAATTAAGAGAAATTGAGTAATATTTAATGTGAAATTTGTAGTTGTATTAAAAAAAATTAAACCTTAACTTAACAAAAATCAAAATAAAAAACGTAAATTTCTGGGACGGAGGGATTACGTAGAAACCCACGTGCGCTCGTGAAATACTCAAACTCCTCCACAAATAAATTGTCCCTCCCAACTAACCTTTACTTCTTACCAAACCAAGAAAAAAATTAAGTATTAATCTGAATTAATTTAATGGAACAACAGAGTTTACTTTGGCGAGTCGAAAGAAATTGGTGAGGAGATGGACAGGCCATCAACCTGGCAGTGGCAGCATAAATGCAGCTATCATGGACGAATGAAGTGTAGTAGTAATGCATTCACGTTTATATTTGAAAACCCAACTGATTTTTCTATGTAAATTTGCGATCTGTTTCCCCATTTGTGCTGTCTTCAATGGTAAGATTGCCCAGAAGGTAACTCTCCACCAACATCCTAATATGACCTCCCATCTGCATAAAACCCCTCCCATTTTCTTCCATTCCATCTCTTCTCTTCCTTGGAGATTCTGAATTGAGGAAAGATGGAGTTTTGCTTGTGGGTTTTTCTACTTCTGCCTTTCTTTCTGGGTGTCGAGGGGATTGATCCCGGCTCTGTACGTACTGAGAGGATTTCAGGTTAGTCGCTATTTCCTTGCGGTTTATGATTTCTGATTATGTGCTCTTCTTCTGTTTGTCAAAATGTCTGAGAGAGAGCACTGGTTAACTGGAGGGTGTTTTTAGTGAGCCTCACTTGTGGTTGATTTTTTTTTTTTTTCTGATTTTAATATCACTGGGATATTGATGTTGGGTTTTCATGTAGTGGTTGAAACAGCGTTTTTTGATATGTTGAATTTGATATTATTGATTAGATTGTAAAATAATGGTGTTACTGTAATATTAAAATGTAAGAGTGAACTTGTGTATCTCCTAAGGCCACTTGTTGCGATAATTAAACTCCACCGTTTTGTTGATGAAGAGAGTAGACATCCTTCAAAAAATAATTCTACTGAGGCTTTGGAATCGAGAATTTGTTGTGAACATTTGAACACAAGGCTGATGAATCCTTTTCATAGTTGTAGTTTACTTCATCACCAAATTGAATGGTTAAGAGGTCAATCAAATTCAACCAGTGTAAAGGGCTGAGAGTCAGTACAGCGAACTCTTTTAATAAGAGAAAGAACTTGCCTTTGATTAGAGACTGTGTCTAGATATGGACTGATAAGGCTGGATAATTACTGCACTCCTCGGTTGAATAAATTTGTCAACGATTGAAGAGATGTTTTTCTCTAGCCGTGATAGTTTGAATTACATCCCTTTAACGAAGCTCGAAGCTCGCTATCCCTCATTGCCATTTGCTGCCACATAAGCTTGTCATCAACTTCTGTAATGAGTGTGATAGCAGATAATAGGATCTTTCTGCATCTAGTGGCAAATGTGGATCATCGATGCTCTATTACGCAATGCCCTTAGTCCAGAAAAATCAATATCTGGTATTCATTGCATTGTATTTCAATCAACTCATGTCCAGATCTCTTTCAGGCTCCTGTCAATTACTTCTCAGAGCTTTCGAACTCATTTGCTGCTTGTGGTTGATTAATCTGTTTATTTTCCTTTTCAAAACTCATAAACTTAGATCTCCAATTAATTCTGTCACTGTAAATACATGTAGGAAGTGCTGGTGATGTCCTTGAGGACAATCCAGTGGGAAGATTGAAGGTTTATGTGTATGAACTTCCGAGCAAATACAACAGGAAGATCCTACAGAAAGACCCACGTTGTCTAACACACATGTTTGCTGCTGAGATATTCATGCACCAGTTTCTCTTATCCAGCCCTGTTAGAACCCTCAATCCTGAGGAAGCAGATTGGTTTTATACGCCTGTCTACTCAACCTGTGACCTTGCGCCTAATGGATTGCCACTGCCTTTCAAATCTCCAAGGATGATGAGAAGTGCAATACAACTCATTGCAGCAAGATGGCCTTACTGGAATCAAACTGAAGGAGCTGATCATTTCTTTCTCGTACCCCATGATTTTGGAGCCTGCTTTCATTATCAAGTAAGCTTTTCGATTCAACCACTATGCTTTTTCTTTTACATCATTGTGGAGCTATTTGTCCTTTTTATATGCTTGAGCTATGGCATGATGTATATTGTTTTCCTTTCACTGGATAACATTTTCACTTGACTAACATGAGAGCGTAAGAGATTCCCAAATTTCAGTGCCCGACAAACCTCCTAAATTCGAATATTTAAGAATAAAAACTTGATGTAGAAAGATGTCAGATTCATGGTTCTTGAAGATCTAGAGCTCTGAATGCATTATTAAAGGCAAATGAAAATTCATTTGCTTTGGGCTGCTTATTCTCTTATTTATCTGACTGCATTTTTTTCCCTCAAGAGTCAAGACTCATAATCGAGAACATGACAATGGACATCATGTGTGATAATGTGAAGCTTAGAGTAGCTGACTCTATATGATATGCTAATGTTTTTTTGCTGTAGGAAGAGAAAGCTATAAAAAGAGGCATTCTTCCTTTACTTCAGCGTTCTACCTTGGTTCAGACGTTTGGACAACGACACCATGTTTGTTTGAACGAAGGTTCGATTACAATTCCTCCATATGCACCTCCAGAGAAAATGCAATCTCGCTTGATTCCTCCGGACACTCCAAGATCCATCTTTGTTTATTTCCGTGGTTTGTTTTATGATGTAGACAATGACCCTGAAGGTGGATACTATGCAAGGTATGCTTTCACATTCTGTTATTAAGAAATCAGAAGAGACTGAGAGATGATAAGTTTTTTCTTGCAATGTCATTCATCGTAACATGTTAACAACTTTTTTGATATACAGAGGTGCGAGGGCATCCATTTGGGAGAACTTCAAGAACAACCCACTCTTCGACATCTCGACAGACCACCCAACAACATACTATGAAGACATGCAACGTGCCATTTTCTGCCTATGCCCTCTCGGTTGGGCTCCTTGGAGTCCTAGACTTGTGGAAGCCGTGATCTTTGGCTGCATTCCTGTTATCATAGCAGATGACATAGTACTGCCGTTTGCGGATGCTATTCCATGGGAGGAAATCGGTGTCTTTGTAGCAGAGAAGGACGTCCCATACTTGGATACTATCCTTACATCCATCCCGGTCAATGTAATTCTAAGGAAGCAGAGGCTGCTCGCAAATCCGTCAATGAAACAAGCGATGCTATTCCCCCAACCAGCTCAATCAGGAGATGCATTCCACCAAATCTTGAACGGGTTGGCACGTAAACTACCACACGACAAGAGTATATACTTGAAGCCGGGTGAAAAGATTTTGAATTGGACCGTCGGATCAGCTAAAGACCTCAAGCCTTGGTAACGAAAGATCATCCTCAAAGAGCTTAAGCATTAGTTCTGTAAAAGGTAGTAATCAGGAAATGAGATGAGTTCCTTCTCTTCTCCTCCTACTCTTCTTCTTAAACTTCATCTTGCGGACAAATAGTTGATTTGGTGTTTGAGTGATTAAAAGCTTAAGTTTGGACACTTTTAGGTATAACATCACATCATCTTTGAAAGAACATTTAGATGTCTATGTTATTTGAATAGGCTCACAATTGTGCACATTAGTTACACGGATTCAACTTAATACAATATCATATGTTTGATAATAGGGGTGGCTATTTACACCCCGATTTTACTAATCGTACCCCTAATACTAAATATACCCCAATATAATTTAAAAAGATATATATGTTTTACTAAACATACCCCATCTTTTACATCCTTACCCTTTCAGTCAAATCCCCCTCTATCTTTTACATCCTTATCACAAACAATCAGTAGCATACGAAAATTAATCGAGCCATGGATAGCCATGAGTTGATGCTCAAAATCTGTGGTCTCTTTCCATCCTCTTACAACTTGAGATCACTCCCTGACATTGTAGAAACCAAATCCAAGAAAATCATTCGGCATGAAAACAATACTACTCAATATTCTTTCTCTTTATATAAACCCTGCAACAACATAGACAAACTCTCCTCTTCCACCAACACCACCGCTTGGTTTACCAGCGGCGACAAACCGACGCCTTTTTCAGCCTTTCATCCAACTCTGGCGACTATTTCCGCCTGAATCTCAAAAATACCGCCCCCAAGGAGAAGGCCTGGCCGGAGCACTAGTTGGGCTCTGATCACGTCTCGACCCAGATGTATTACAGCCAGCGGCGGAGAACTCAGCGGAAGAGGCCGCCATCTTGTTACGCGGTTGAGAAGAGGTCGAAGATCCTTGGGGAGATTTCAGATCATCAATGGTGGAGATGATAGTGAAGAAGCAGATATTTGCGGCGGAGGATTTGGAGTGACTGATGCTCCCCTTCTTGTCCTTGAATAATGCGTCGGACCATGATAAGCATAGCACAGCACGACGATCAAAAGCAAAACTCAGATTTATTAGTGCTATGCTAGTGAATGAGAGGGAGAAGATAATGTGACGGAAGAGATCATAGTGTAGATGTATAATGATATAATTGGGGTATGTATAAAATTTGGGATAAAATATATAGTTGGATTTTTCATAATTTTTCAAGGGTATTTATGTCTTGTTTATTAAGAATATTTTAGTTTTATTAATTTTCGGGGCATGATTAGTAAAATGGGGGTGCGAATAGGCGCTCCCTTGATAATAAGTATTTTATAGTCATATTATTAATACTTTTGTTGTTTAAGATAACCCGACGAGCATTTGCTAGACATATTATGCAAATTCATAAGGGAAACACCGTGTGAACCGTGTTCGAATTATATCCGTAGAATTCAATATTTATTCTTAGTATTTAAAATTTTAAGAGTATAATTATTTTTAAAATTTTTAGATTAGAAGGTTTAATTAATAGTATGACTACAAATTATGAACTGACATAAAGACGTAGACTACATCCGTGTAATTGATCCACATAAGTTTTTGCAATTTCACTAACTCGTGCTGTTTACAAACTTATTAAGACTTTGTTGGCAATTTTGTACGAGAAACATTTGTGTAAATTGGATTCATAGTGTAAATCATATGGTTCTTTTTTCAATCTTATTATATCATATGCTAGGGTTTAAATTAAAAAAGAATAACAGAATTTAAATTAAAGAAGAATAACAAAGTTTATATCGTAAACTCAATTCACAATATACTAACTCATTTTATATACACCGAACGTAGTACTCTCTCATTCAGGGCAAACATATACTCTCTTTCTCTCTACTTTTTCCTTTTCATTTAGAATAATTTAAGTATCAATTATTTATTTATTTATTTTATTATTTTCTAGAATGAGAGCCTCACACTTACATACTAATACTCCTCAAGTTTTAAAATTTTCAACTTATGCATTTTTATTATTTTAATGTTAGGATTATATGATAAAATTTCAGTATATAATAATTATTCATTATACATAATAATACTCATTAATTTACATTATATATATATATATATATATATATATATATATATATATATATATATTTTAGTTGTGCACGGAGCATAAGTAAAATTTAGGCCCGACATATTTTCTAATCTATCTTAATTTATTATTCAAAGTTTAATACTTTGCTTTAGGGGTGTATTATATAGTCTTCTTCTCAAATTGATCTTAAATTAATCATGTTATATGCGTGTTTTGTGCATTCTAAGATTTTTTATTTTTAATTCTTTAAAGCCAAATATAAGAATGATCATGAACTAATTTATGAAATGACACAAGATAAGATAGAATAGGTAAAGGAATGGCAAAATAAGTTAGAAAATTATCAAGAGCAAACTATGCTAATTTGTGGGTTAAAATATTCGTTGAATGATGAAAAAATAGGATAGAGTGAGAATATCATCAATATGGAGCCAAAAACAAATTCCTCTTAGATTTAATTTAAACATAATAGAGGACAAGCGAACGTTTATTGTTTTATTCCCATGCATATGAACTCCGTAAATTGTTGCTATAGCCCCAACAATCTTATCTTAATACATATATTTAACAAGTATTTCTTAATATAGATTTTTTTTTAAAAACATACATGTCACCATTTTGTGTATTGTTGACTTTTTTTTTATACGTGTTTATCAACTATTGGTTCATGTATATTTATTGCAATTATTAAATACTTTGTTAATAAATTATGTTTAAAAAAAGAATTATAATTTGATTTCTATGTAAAATGTATTCTATTTAAAGAAAATGTATTTAATGTATTTCTCAAAATATGAAAATTAATAAAAAAAAAATAGAATGGTATTCCAGTGATATATTAAGAAATATGTATACATATATTATTGAATTAAATTAAATTTAATATAGTATGTCATTAAAAAAAAAGGAGTGCATATATTCTTAATTTGTATTCCAAAGTACATAGAATGTCTATTCATTTAAATTAGAAGAAAAAAAAACATAAAATGTTATTTTTTTTATTAAAAATAAACGTCCAATATTAATTATAAAGTTTAAAGATGTAATATACGGGTGTATTTTAACTACTAATATATGAGTTAATATATGTGCATTTGGGTGCACACGTCTATATATGCATTAATTTTTATTAAATATTGTATACTCCCTCCGTCCCGCACTAAGGGTGCATTTTGTTTTTTTGCACGTAGATTAAGGAATATTATTATTTAATGTGTAGTGTGTAGTTGTATTAGTGAGAGTGCGGACCCCATGTTTTAATTATATTAGTGGGTGAGTGTGGGACTCATGTGTATAAAAAAGGAAAAGGAAATCTTTGGGTGAGACGACCAAAATGGAAAAAAGAGATCATTGGTGTGGGACGGAGGGAGTATGTTTTTTTTAATTATAAATTTATACTAACTTTTATTATATTCCGTTTTACATTAAAAAAAAGTTAATAGAAAATTAAGCTAATAAAGTGTATGTTTTTTTCATTAGTATATATACATTTTTTAATTCATTGATATGTACATTTTGAATGTGGGTGCACCGTACATTCGGGTGTACAGAATAATTTACTTTAATATTATTTATATTTATTAAACGAAATATTTCAAATTTAAAATAAAATTTCTCTAACCCCACATAATACGCAGGTACTATACTAGTATCAACTAAAAGAAAAGACTCTTGATGCTCGGTGAAATACCGACTAACTTGTTCATTCGGATCTTGAGTCACCCCAATTTAAGTTCCTACATCCTAAACAATTAAAGTGCCTGTATTTATTTTTAAAATCCACATTATGGGTGGGCTCCATTGCTAAGAAGCTTGGGACAAAACCCCATTAGGGGATGAGAACTTAGCCTTTCAAAATTTCTCTAGGTGTGATTGACCCATCAAAATGAGATGCTTTACTTTAATTATCTCATTCTAAAAAATGAGCAAATAGAGCATATTATACGCTATTAAGTAAGGAGTGTAACAAATTTGCATCCCAAAACAGTGTATTCAAGATCTAACACATTAAACAAAAAGTTAAATAGGTGTAAAAGCGCACGTAATTAATCTTTTAATATGAAGGGTGAAGACATAAATCATCAAACAAAATGTTGTTAAAATTAATATAAAAGCGCATCACATACTTTATTTTTCTTGGAATTTTATCAATTCAAGCCTGAAAAATGGGTAAACTATTAATTCGGGACTTGAATTATATTTTCTATCGATTAGGGACCTGAATTATGTAAAACTATCAATTCAGGGCCTGAACTTAGACCCTAAATTGATAAAATAGGAGGTAATATTTGACAAATTCATACCTTGGATTGATAATTTTACATATTTCAGGCCTTGAATTGATAAAAAAAATAATTCAGACCCCGAATTAATAATTTACCCAAAATTCAGGCCTTGAATTGATAAAACTCCATTTTCTAAATCTTGTGTAATTGTAAAAGGCAATAAACTTGTGTAAACTTACTGCATTATCATAGTAAAAATTGAGAAAATAAAATATTTTAACCAAAATTTAAGAAGTTGAAAATATTTGTTAAAAATTAACTCCTTACTCATTTTATTAGTTTTAAGTTGTTCTGTTTATACTTTTCAAAGTTCAATATCACCTTAGAATCAATTATGTAACAAATAAATTTGTATTTCCCTCCAATTCCAAACGTTAACTCATTTTTTATTAGTTCGTCCTACATAAATGTTTATCTCTAAAGAAAGAAATATCATTATAATCTAACATTTCAAATATATATATTAATTTCAAAAATGTCATATCTTCTTTCAACACTTAACATATTTTATATTTTATTTATTACTTAAAAATACCACATTACCCATAAAAATCAATAAATATGTGATTAGAAGTTTAATTTACATTTAAAAGAATTAATTATTTAATTTGCATAGTATTTAGTTTTAGTTATAATTTAGTTTAAGTACCACGATATATACATAAGACTGTTTTCTTCAAAGTCGTCATATACAAAATGCTTTGACCAAAATTATAAAGTAGAAACTATTGTAAAAGTTTTAATACAACAGTAATTTAAGATAATAAATGATAATGGCATTCTTCAAAAGATCAACTTAAAATCGATTATTTAATATATTCAAACTAGTACACATCATTACATCCCTCATTAGAGTTGATTATTGCGGTCGTATTCCTCATTGCATCACATATTATTACTTTTTTTAAAGTGGAAATTGTGTAGAACGAATGAAAGAAAAAAAATTAAAAGTATGAGAAGAGTATTAAATTATAGAATATGAGCTCATAAAATTAAATTCTTGCACCCGAGATCAATTGAACAATAAATAAATGATGAATATTACATCTCATATGAATATACGGGTGCAAGAGAGTAAAACATGAAGCAAAAGAAACCACCAACCACTCACCAACCAACGTACATCCAAATTCCGAAAATGCCATTTTCACATCATATACAGCCAGGTCAAAGAAAACAACCCTTCAGCTCTTTGTTAATTGCTCCTGTGGATCTCCCCAATTGTAACCCTAATCCCTCATTAATAATAATATTACTAATTCGTTTCTTCCACTTTCATTTGTATCGCCCAATAATTCCGTTGTGCAACAGTCGAAATCAATCGACGATGGCTTCCATTTCCAAGCTCTCCGCCTCTAATTTAGCTCATTCACCCTCTACCTTAAGGTCCACCAGCGGATCTTCACACCAGCCCATGGCTTGTGTTGATCTCCGCAGAAAAATCTCCGCCTTTGGAATTCCACTTTCATCCTCGAAGTTGGGTGTGCGCAATACGCACCCGATCAGGGCTTCTTTGGTGTAAGCTCTTTTTCCTGCAGAATATGTTGTCTTTTGCGTGTTATAGTGAATATGTAGCGGGTGTTTTTTTCTTTGTATATCGGAGATGAGAGATATATTACATGGGTGGTCTCTTTAATGGGACCTCATGTTTTTGGTTCGTTTTGTATCTTGGAACTAATTAGTTTATGAAGGTTTAGGATTTCTGCAACTTGAAACAATAACTTGATTGATTTGTATTGCCATTTTCTGATTGGGATGCGTTTTTGTTAATCAGTGTTAGATGCTCAAAAAATGATGGAAATGGAAGTAATGTGAAAAGAACCACTTTGCATGATCTTTATGAGAAGGAAGGACAGAGCCCATGGTACGATAATCTGTGCCGTCCAGTTACAGATCTTATTCCATTGATAGAAAGTGGAGTCAGGGGTGTAACCAGCAACCCAGCGGTAAATTGCCTCTCTTTTCAGTGAATTATCTTTTGCTATGTTCCTTTTAGGATATGTATCTTTGTGAACTCTTAACTCTCTCATCTAATGTAAATAAAAGTTATGAATTCTTCTTTTATTTATCAATGTTTTTTGGTTCTTTTTTTGGATTTTGTAGATTTTCCAGAAAGCAATATCAACTTCAAGTGCATACAATGATCAATTCAGGTAACAATGTTATGGGATTTGTTTGCATATAGTGATCATATGTATTTGTCAGAATTTCTCCAAATCCGTACTTATGGTAGCTGATTATTAGATAATTCTAATTCTTCCCTGCTTCTGACTTTAGATGTGAAACTGACCAAACAATTTAACCTCTTTATTAGACACTTTTATTTATAAAGATAATAGCTTTCAGTTGGGGCTGCTAGAGGAGCACTAAGTTTTGTTTAAATGATTTAACTCGTTCTTCCCTCATGCTTATGGGAGCTGTGCTGCATTCTTTACTGAACATCGCCTAATTATGTAATTTGCGTACAAAAAAAAACTTTTAACTCGTTATTTTTGGTCAGTTATGTGGATTATATCTCCCCACCGTGTCTGAAAACACAAATTCTTATCACTATTTAGGTATAAAATGTCTTCCTAATAGGTTCTTTCCCAAATCTCTCTATATCTCCTCCTAAACCAACTAATCTGAGTTGGTGATTCCATATCAAGGCGTATTATTTGTAACATTCCGCTCTATAAATTCTTTTGCTCTCATCACCTGAACACTAGACATATTTGTCTTGTTTTTACCACAATGTGGTAGCCAGAATTTATTTGTTTTTAAGAATGGGGATTTTTGAGTGAGCCTCTTATCTTATTTAAGTTTCTAATATGATATACTGCAGGGAACTTGTACAATCTGGAAAAGACATAGAAAGTGCATATTGGGAACTTGTGGTGAAAGATATCCAAGATGCATGCAAACTTTTTGAGTCAATATATGATCAAACGGATGGTGGTGATGGATATGTCTCGGTTGAAGTTTCACCGGCACTTGCCGATGATACTAAAAATACAATAGAGGCTGCAAAATGGCTTCACAAATGGGTTGATCGCCGTAACGTCTACATTAAGATCCCTGCTACAGTTGCGTGCCTTCCTTCAATTAAGGAAGTCATTGCACTAGGAATAAGTGTTAATGTTACGGTGAGTTGATTCTAACATTCTTTCAAGGGATTGGTGAAGTTCTTATAGTGCGTCAGTTTATCTTATCTAGTGAAAGGGTTTTAATTTATAGCTATTTGAAGTTTGTAATTCTTTTACATGAAAAATGAATTCAACTCATTTATATCTTTAAACATTAAGTTTTGCTTAAAATAACACATCAACGTACATATATGTGGTTTTATTCTTCTGATTGGGTTACAATTATAAGTCAAGCTATGGTAACTTTAAAAACTGATACTGATATGTTTATATGCAGCTCATTTTCTCTCTTGCTAGATATGAAGCAGTCATCGATGCTTACCTCGATGGGCTTGAAGCATCCGGGCTCAGTGATCTTTCCCGAGTCACTAGTGTTGCTTCTTTCTTTGTTAGTCGTGTTGATACTCTTGTTGACAAGATGCTTGAGAAAATTGGAACGCCAGAAGCGCTTGATCTCCGGGGGAAGGTTAGTCTGATAAATATGATAGCCTCTAGCAGTAACCAATTATAGGATAAAAAAAAAAATCACCTTACAATATCTTCAATAACGACTTGTATTCTATTACAGGCAGCAAATGCTCAGGCTGTGCTTGCTTACCAGCTCTACCAGAAAAAATTCTCGGGTCCAAGATGGGAGGCTCTGGTGAAGAAAGGAGCTAAGAAGCAAAGGGTTCTCTGGGCCTCAACTAGTGTGAAGAATCCAGCTTATCCAGACACACTCTATGTGGCTCCTCTTGTTGGACCCGACTCGGTAATCTATAAGCTATCTTATCCTCTATTTTGGACATTTAACACTTGTGGTCCAGGAGAAGCCATCACTTTTCAGTTACTTTGTGATGAGCCAAAAACATTATTTTCACGCGTAGAATCTGAGTCTGACATCTATTTTGTGCTGTATTGTTCGTAGGTTTCTACCATGCCCGATCAAGCACTCCAAGCATTTATTGATCATGGCTCCGTTGGAAGGACTATTGATGCCAACGTTTCGGAAGCTGAAGGCATTTACAGCGCTCTTGAAAAGTTGGGTATTGACTGGGGTTATGTTGGCGCGCAACTTGAGCTTGAGGGAGTGGATTCGTTCAAGAAGAGTTTCGATAGCTTGCTGGACAGTCTGCAAGAGAAGGCAAAATCACTGAAGCTTGTTAGCCTGTAAGCCGGATGAGTGGTTTGGTTGGTAGAATGATGAGTTAATAAAGCGACTGGGGATTGTAGTCCTTGGTGTAAAGCCTGTTGTGATGGAGTGTGTGTGTGTTTTATGAGAGAATATTGTGGTGTATGATTATGTTTGTGGATTATCAACCTCTCTAGTGAAATAGTATGTTGCATCCTTAAAATTATACTCTCTCGATTTCATTTCAATCTTTAAATATTTTTATGTTTAGATATTTTTAATTTTTGGTGGAGAGACCAATATAAAATCATTAATATATCTGGAACATAATACTAATATAACTATTCATTTTATATTAAATAACTCTCTCTGGCTAAGTTAAATTTTAAAGGCAAAGTCTTTGATGCACATATGGAGCACGAATTTAGGCCCAAGCGCTCAAATTTGATTTTATAACCTTTAGAATTGAATACATTTTAGTATAAAAAATTATAATTTTGGTTTTCTAGGAAAAAAATTAATTTTTTTAATTAAACATTAATATTTTTCTATTTAATCAATTTTTTTTTATAAAAAATGATATTTTTAACTAGACAAATTTTTTGTGTGACAGTGTTTGTGTGAGACGGCTTGTGAAATATATTAAAGTATAACTTTTTATGTAATAACATATACTTATTGGTTATTAAATTATGTTTTTCTAAAATATAATGAATGATGAATTAAAAATGTATCTAGAGTATTTTTATATGGTTTATTACATACATACTTCAACTATAAAAAAATACTTTACTTATATAATAAACATATTTTAATAATGAATCGAGTCATTTCACGACATGTCTCATATCACTTTTATGAGAGAGTCCCCCGTTAACTAATACTCCTTGATAGTGTAAAATAAACCGTAGATTTAATATTTTATTTTATGCCATTAATTTAGGAGTCTATTTTTTGTATGATTGACTTCTTCCATGTATAGTTTAAGGAAGATATTATTTCTATGTATAGTGTAGGTTGAATTCTCTATTTATTGTAGAATGTACAGTATAAACGTTCAATACAAATACAATATTTACTTTCACATGGTATCATGCTAGGCAAGAAACCTTGCTTTCTTCCCCTCCACCATTTTTTTTCTTTCTCAATTAATTGGACCCATGCCATGGCTATTTCATTTTCCTCCAATAATACTTCTGATTATTTGCCATACACTAATGGCAGCTGTGTAAATGCTTATCCACATCAACTCAATCATGCCTCTTCTGCAAATATAGTTGAGGCTTTCTCTACTGCTCGCACTCTCTCGGATCCTACTACATCCGTTTGGTACTTGGATACAGGTGCATCGGTGCATATGACACCTCCTTCTACAAAGTTGAACTCTTTTTTGCAGTACACATACTCAGATTCAGTGGTTGTAGGTAATGGTGCCCTATTACCTATTTCTCATATTGATTCTCTTTATTTGAATGCTATCATAAATCTATCCCATATTTTGGTTGTTCCGGGCCTCACTAAAAATTTGATTTCCGTGAGCAAGTTAATCTCTGATCTCCTAGTCGATGTGATATTTACTGATGATAGTTGTAAAAATGGTCTTTATGTGTTGGATACTTCCCAATCAGCATTAGTTGCAAACCATCGAGTCAATAGGGAAATATTAGCCCGAGGAAGTCGTAAAAATGGTCTTTATGTGTTGGATACTTCCCAATCAGCATTAGTTGCAAACCATCGGCCTACTGCATCTTTTGAGTTATGGCACTCAAGACTTGGTCATATTTCTTTTGATGTAGTTTCTTATCTAAATAAAATTGGGTACATTTCTGTTACTTCTTTGTTACCAAGACCCACAATATGTGATTCTTGTGAGAAAGCTAAAAGTAAGCGTTTACCGTTTACCATGGTTGATAAACGTTCTTCTTCTACTTTGGACCTAATTCACTGTGATTTATGGGGACCTATGCCTATTGTTTCAAAATCTAGTTTTCGATATTATGCTATATTTGTGGATGATTATTCTCGCTTTACGTGGCTGTATCCTTTGTGACAGAAATCTAATTTTTATGATGTGTTAGTGCAGTTTAAAGTGTTTGTTGAAAATTAATTTTCTTGTCGCATAAAATCTTTTCACAGTGATATGGGCACTGAATTCACTAACAATAAGGTGCAAAAGTTATTCCATGAATCTGGCATTCATCAAAAATTTTCTTGCGCATACACTTCTGCTCAAAATGGGCGTGTTGAAAGGAAATATAGACATGTGACTGAAACATGTATTGCAATGCTTTTTCAATCTCACACTCCTATGCATTTTTGGGTTGAGGCATTCAGCAGTGCTGTGTACGTCATAAATCGCCTACTCTCCAAGGTGTTGGATGAAAAATCTCCATTTGAGGTATTGTACTCAGTTGCTCCGAATTTTGCCAACTTTCATACTTTTGGTTGTAGAGTTTATCCTTGCCTCAGGGACTACACTGCACACAAGTTTGAGCCTCGGAGCACTGCTTTTGTTTTTCTTGGTTGTAGTAGTTCGCATAAAGGGTTTCAATGCTACGATCCTTCCTCCTTCCGCATTTATATTACTCGTCATGCTAAATTTGATGAGTTATTTTTTTCATTCACTAATTCTCCAGACAGGTCAAGCTCTTCTTCACTTATTGTGTCTGAGTTTCTCGAACCTGTTCGACAGTTTCATTCTCCCACTCATGCCTCTATGACAGATGCTATGAATGAGGATACTGCACTAGGTCCTTGCAAACTATGTGATGAAACTACCTCCTTGCCAGGTGTTGAATTACAGTCTGCATCTCCCCTTGCTGAGCCTAATGCAGTTCATGATCAGACTATTGCTCCTTCGACTTTACATCCGCCTCTTTCGGTTCCTACTCACTCCATGCAAACACGGGCAAAATTAGGAATTTTTTGGCCTCGACATTTGCCGAGCTATGCTTGCACTCGATTATTTAATGCCCTAATCACTGTAAGTGAACCTCGCGGTATCAAGTCGGCCTTGAAATGTTCAGAATGGGTTGCAGCCATGCATGATGAACTATCTGCATTACATTCAAATCATACATGGGATCTTGTTTCTTGTCCACCCAATATGAACATCGTTGGTTCTAAGTGGGTTTACCGCACCAAATTTTTGGCTGATGGTTCCATTGGCTGTCATAAAGCTCGTTTAGTCGCCCAAGGCTATATTCAACTTCTTGGATTTGACTATTCTCATACTTTCAGTCCTGTGGTTCGGGCTTCTACTATTCGTATTGTGCTTTCAATTGTAGTTTTAAACAACTGGCCACTACACCAGTTAGATGTGAAGAATGCATTTCTCAATGGTGTTCTGTCTAAACCTGTCTTCATGGAACAACCTCCTGGATTTATAGATACTCCGTACCCAAATCATGTTTGTTGACTAAAGTGGTCGTCTAAACATGGAATTTATCTCTTCAACTCTCCAAGTTGCAGATATTTTTACTAAAGCCCTCAATCGTCCAATTTTCGAGCTTTTCTGAGACAAGCTCTGCGTTGGACCACATCCCACGTTTCGCTTGAGGAGGGATGATAGTATAAAATAAATTAAAGATTTAATAGTTTATTTTATGCCATTAATTTAGGAGTCTATTTTTTGTATGATTGACTTTTTCCTTGTATAGTTTAAGGAAGATATTCTTTCTATGTATAGGGAAGATATTCTTTCTATGTATAGTGTAGGTTGAATTCCCTATTTATTGTAGAATGTACAGTGTAAACATTCAATGCAAATACAATATTTACTTTCACACTCCTTGACCTTGAATTTTGAAGATCGTAATGACTATCAACAAGAAATCTAGAGTGAGTCTCTTGTGTGCCTGGGCACACGAATTTAGATTCGTGCACCTTTGCAATTTCCGTGCTCTTTTACAATTTAAACTCCCTAGCAATACATAAATTTAAATAGAATAGGGAGGGGAATGATTGTGTTCACATGGGGACACGGACCGTGTCCCCAGGTGTAGGAGCTTTTGCCAAAATAGAATAGGGAAGGGAATAATTGTGTTCATATGGGACACGGAACGTGTCCCCGAGTGCAGGAGCTTTTGCCAGAAATCTATTTTGAGCATTTCTACTCCTAAAATATGGAGTAATAAATTAAATTTAATCTTCACATTCTTATTTAGATGGAATATTTTTTTCCTATTATCTTTTAATTTAATTTTTAATTAATTTTCATACATTATTGATATATCTAAAGGAAGGTTAAGGATAAGGAGGCTCTTCCATAATTGGGTGCTCTGCTTTAGTAGCTGCGGTCGAACTCTAATTCTTGAAAGGAAAGAAGTCGGCCCCTTTCAAATTTTATTTTTAATTAATTTTCATACATTATTGATATATCTGAAGGGTAAATTTGTCATTTGATAAAGTAATCGCTTTAAAGAAAATCTGAGGCCGTTATCTTCCCGCGAAACGTAATGTGTACCAACTTCGCGTCCAATCAACCACAGAAAATGATGGCCTCAATTTCACCAATCGCATCTCTTTCTAAGATTTTTCCGGCCACCTCTGCCGCCGTATGTCCTCCGCCTCAGCTTTCAACCCTGCACCTTATTTGTCGGAGTTCACCCAGATCACCAAGCTCTTTAGGTTAGTTTTATTATTATTATTATTATTATTATTATTAATTTTTTTTAATTATTAGTGCTTTTTTTTTTTTAAATGCTGAATTGGTATCTGAATTTCCTGATTTACTTCAGTACTAATTTCTGTGCAATTTTTTGATTAACGGAGTTGAAGAGGATAGTGGAAGCTTGGAGCATAAGCCTCTGATTGATCGGAGACAGATGATGATTTCTTCCATAGGAGTTTTGGCTGTGGAAATTTTGAATTCTCAGAGAAATGAAACTTCAATCGCATCTGAATTTGCCGATAGTAATTTCCGTTGCTTTCCCTCTATGTTAGCCCTATTATGTCTTTTTTCCATACAATCTTTATTCTAACCATTCATCTATATGTGTACATTTTAATTTTTCTTTTTTGAATTTGTTCTCTTGTTTGTTAACGAACTTCATAAAAATCTCCGTTAATCAAAACTGAATTCGGGAAATCACATATGTGACACGTCTTTAAAAGCATATATTTGAGAAGTTGATGTCAATTTAGAAATCGCGCAAAGTAGAACACTTCTTTCACATGGTTATGACTACTGTTTTTAAGCTTCTTTTGGAGGAGTCTAAATTTTCTAGCAGAGTATCTAGAATGCCAAATATTAAGTCCCTAGCTATTGTTGGATTCTGGAGAATCATGACTTCTATCAACCAAATGGGTGTAAAGTATCCGGAAGAATTGAGTGAAGTAAAGACATTGGATGAATTAGATTCAACAGAGATGGGGATTTAATAACTTGTTCTTTTACTGATCACATTTTATGTCATAAAATAACTCTCTTTTGTAGACTTGGAGAAGTTGAACTAGCCTCTGTTTATGATATTTAGGCATAAGATTTAGATATAAATTGAAATATGACTCTTAGAAGGGATGACGTAAATGTAGCGGATAATCAAGTTTTGAGAATGGGGTGAGCATATTCCTAGCACTAATTTGACTTGCATACTAATTCTAATGGATTTTACGGTTTTTTGAATAATTATATCACTACTACGTGCAGCCTACTAGCTTTGGAGACTAACTGTAGGCTCATACAGTGCCAGCTTTGCGGGGAAAGGATTATGGGAAGACAAAGATGAGCTATCCTGATTACGTAGCAACAAATTCAGGTCTCCAGTATAAGGTCGCCTTTTGGTAACATATTCTTGGTAATACTTTCGTGCATCTTCCTGCACTTCACATTCCAAGTTCTAATATTAAAATATGCAAATTTTTGCAGGATTTGCGAGTAGGTAGT
Organism: Pogostemon cablin; assembly: GCA_023678885.1. NCBI lineage: Eukaryota > Viridiplantae > Streptophyta > Magnoliopsida > Lamiales > Lamiaceae > Pogostemon > Pogostemon cablin. The sequence goes on from CM042979.1 coordinate 9,372,515, forward strand.
GGCCCCACCCCAAAGAAAGGAGAACTTGTAGTGGTAAACTTATCAGCTATATGGTTAATGAATTATTTTTTGGAGATCATTCAAGGAAATTTCATGAAAGTTGATGAATTAGTTTTTGATTCATTAGTCAAGTGTCTTTTATCATAAGATATCAAATTGTTGAAAAGCATTTCTATAGAACAATGGCATAGCTAAAACGCTGAAAGAGCTAAAGAGGGCATTTAGATTCAATTTACTTCATTCAATAAAGTGTGAAATTAAAGATGAAAATTGCTGCATGTTAGGTTGATTGGGATGGTTACACCATCGGATATTATGGCCGGATATTTGAAGCTCGCAATAAGACGAAGGGTGGCTCGTTCGTGGTATTACTACTTTTCTCATTGATGCAATATAAGTCATTTTAAAGTTGCTTGAGTTTACGCTGTTCTTTTCTTCTTTGTGCTTTTAATTTTTTGTCTTTATACAGGGTGAGGATAAAGACTTCTACAAATTCAGAGTAGGATTGCAAGAGGTAGTGAATTCTTGATGGCTAACTATTCCATGATGCCCTTATTCAGTAAATCATGTTCACAAATTCTTGTTAATTTACACTAAAAACTATAATAATTTGCTCAGAACACTGCTTGTAAAACAGCTGGGATTGCTCAGCTCTTACGGATATTTTCAATGATGCAATTGACTCATAAAGGTCATAAATAATTTCAGTGCTTCACCTCTTAGAGAACTGGGGAAGGGGGGAATAACAGATTTTAGTAACTTTGGTTAATATAGCTTAGGTAATTCTGATAGAAGCTTGTGTAGTTCCATTGTTTGGTGCCTTCTGATCTCGTTTGCCTACATAATGAACTACTGGCAAATCTGTAGAACAACAGAGAAGGTGTCTAAGCTTCATTATTGACATGAATTTTTATGCAGTTTATATTTATAACGACATAGCTGGCATGGATTTCTTCAGGTCATTCCAGCATTTGATGAAGCTGTATCAGGCATGGCTCTTGGAGGTATACGAAGGTACCATATTTTTCTCTATTTCCCTCAACTTCATCATGTGTTAGCTACTATTAGATTGATCCCGAGAAAGTAATACAGCTGATATAGTACTAGTAATACTATATGATTAAGTAATTTTCCATTTACAAATAATTATATATGCATGCGCAAATGAACTTACATACTGCTTCCACTTGGACTTGGAGTATGTTTGGTTCATAAAGCATATATATAAGCTAATAAGGCTTCTAAATGTAATAAACAAGTTTTTTTCATGAATATCTCATTACTTTCATGAGATATTGTAATCCACCCCCCTCATATGTTGTCCATTCCGTTAGGCCCCTTAGTTTTAAGTAACGGGCTTGGAAGAAAATAAGCCTGCATGAGTGCAATTAGTGTGTAAACCCATCTAATTTTGAACAAATTTTAAAGGCCTATTAGTAATATTAACGAAATATGAACTAAACAGACTCTTGGTGTAGTAACTAGTACGCACGAGATGTCATTTCTACATCCACTAGGCTTTATCTGATGTTGGTATGGACAATTTTCCAGGATTATTGTACCCCCGGAGCTAGGATATCCGGATAACGACTTCAACAAGAAAGGTCCAAGGCCAACCACGTTTTCGGTAATTGTAATTATCACAGTTTTGCATTAAATTGTGGTTTTATATTTGTGGTGATGATGTTAGTGAGGTGTTTGGTGACAGGGTCAAAGAGCGTTGGATTTTGTTTTGAGGAACCAAGGATTGATTGACAAAACTCTGCTGTTTGATATTGAGCTCCTAAAAATCGTTCCAAATGGGAGTAGCTGAGTCTATCCTTCCTTATTGCCAAAGTTTCTCCTCATCTTATTACAAACTCTAGCTGCTATTGTGTTGTGCATGTGTTTTCCATATACAAGTTGTTGAATAATTTAACATTTTTTATCTAGTAAAAAATCAGTGCGAATTAGGTGCCAAATTTAGATTCATAGAAGATAATTCGAAAATCAAAAGAGTTTATGTGGATTTAATTAGTAGAGGGGAAGGGGCAAACTATGCATGATCTTTTTCCTTTTTTATTTTATTTAGAGTGTAATGTCAACCCCATCTCAAAATTGGACCAAAAGAAATTGTCTAAAATTGAGAGTTGCTATGATAAGAGGATTAAATCAGATTTTGACATACAAAGTAATAATTCTTCTCCATGTATGTTCAGTAATAGATTTATATAGATATATGCAAGTATTACGTAGTTATGTAATAATGGACTAAAATGAACTCGATATAAATAACACAACAATATCAATATTTTATGTGAAATTGTCAGGCAGGGCAATGCAGAACATGATTTTGACTTTTGTGACTTTGGCCCAAAGGGAGGTTGGGGTTTGGAATTAACAGTGGAGTAATACTCTATTTTCTAATGAATTTTGAAAATCGAAAATTCTAAAATTAATGATTTATAAATTTAAATGAATAATTGTAATTATGTTTGTCTACAGTTTTTTTATAGGGTAAATTATAATTTCTTATTAAATGAATCAAGTGGTGAATAATTATATGTATAAAGAATTACCAATGGTTTGTACTTTGTATATTAATTGTAAACTGAATTTATAGCGTTCCCTATGTATTAAAAAAAAAACTTGCACGCTCTCTATCTTGGTGTGATATTTGCACACCTTAAAAATTAGAAATAATACACAATATTAATAATTTTATTACACATTATCTGATCAAATTCAATTATATAACCCTTCATCCGTCCATCCTCAATGTATCCATTTGCTTTTTACACGTGAATTAAAGAGAATTATTATTTTATGTGTAGTAGATAGTTATATTAGTGGAGGGTGTGGGTCTCATATTTTATTTATATTAGTGGAGGGTGTGGGTCCCATAGTCCAAAATGGGAAATTGATAGATTAAGGATGGACTGCCAAAATGATAAAAATAGGATAGATTGACAGTGGACGGAGGGAGTACATTTTATTCTATTCAATTACCCAAAATACTCATTCTCTTTCTTGTACATCATTACAACAAAGAGACACTCTTTTGTGAGACGGATTTTTTATGAGACGGTTGTGAGACGGGTCGACCCGTTATTAAAGTATGCTTATTATATAGATAAAATATGCTTATTTGTAGTTAAAGTATGTCAATAATAAGTCATATTATAATACTCTAAAATCATACTTTAAAAAACATACTTTAACAATCATTAAGTATATTTTATTTATATAATATACATACTTTAACACGTCTCACAAACAGTCTCACATATGTAATACCTCACAAGAGAGTTTGTCTACAAGAAAAAATTATTTTTTTAAAACTCCGTGCCACCAAATATGTGTATGTGACGGAGGGAATAAAAAATATAATTAGGATTTCAGAATATCATTTTGGTAATACTATCGGCCTTGGATCACATTTAATATACTTAATGCATATTGAAATTCAAATAAATTGATAAAACGAGGCGAATCTAAATCGAATCAAGTTGAATGGTCAATTCTGCTATAGGGCATGGGATGTTATGTGATATTTGTAAGCAATTAAAATTCACGGTCCAATCAAATGGCGACACGTGGATTTTATTGATTAAATATCAATTTTAATTTATTATATTTTATTTTTGGGATTTAATAAATTAATTCCTAAAATAGATTAATAAATAATTGATAATTAATTTAATGCCCAACAAATTAAGTAGGGTTTAAATTAAGTAAAGCTTGACCCCTAAGTTAAGTAAAGCATGGAAGGTTCCAGAATCAGGTCAAATTAAGCAATGACCAATCAAGCTGTGATATATTTGGAACGACCCAAGCCCGCAGAACCAGGCCAAATCTGTCATAGACCAATCAGATTGCGAGATATTTATGGGACATCCTCTGCCTTCACCTATATAAAGGGTCCTTCTCCATTCATTCCACACACACTCAAGTACTTGAAGACATAAACGTTCTGAAGAGATCAAGAACACGAGCAGCGCTCCCTTGAGATCTTCAAGCATCTTCAAGTCAAGAACGGCAAACGATTCGGGATTAAGGTGCGGAGCCCCCCAAATCAAGCGTTCTTCATATACTGAGTTCTTCGGTGTTCTTCGCGCCAAGAACAACATACGACCCGGGATTAAGGTGCTAAGCCACCCAGATCGAGTGTTCTTCGGATCAAGTACGTTTAATCCAAATAAAGGCTCGACGCCTCTGGATTAACGTAATAAGATCCAAATCTGAGTTCGGACAAGCTTCAACTGAAGATCCGACTCAAAATACACAGTCAACGCAGTCAAAGTCAAAGTTAAAGTCAAAGTCAAGCCAAATTGGTTCGAGAGAAGAATCAGAGGATTGATAGAGATTGTTTCCTAATTTTTCAAGTTTAATCCTTCTGGATTATCATTGTAATTCTTTTGTGTTTATTTTATTATAAATACAAAATTTGTTATTACAATATTTTAATATTATATCTTTGTATCATTCTATTGAATGAATGTCATACCAGAGAAAACTATACACTACACTGCGTCAACCTATAAATATTATGTATAAGGAATTTCATTTCTCTACATAATGATATGGTATGGATTATTTTTTTAATTAGAGTATGCCAACTTTAAAGCTTGACAAAAACTCAACAAAGTTTATCATATTTTATCTTGCCACTCAAGTACTCATACCACTGAGCTAAAATTTTGAGGTTCCAACATTCAAGCTTCAAAACATTAGCCAATAATAGATTACTTTTTCATAAACTAGAGCAATTTAAGCAAAATTAAGATCCATGATGAACCGGGTTCTCAGGAGATAAACTCTCTACTCCTTCCGTCCCACAAAAGTTTGCATGCCTCTTTCGGCACGAAGATTAAGAAAAGTGATAACTTTTAGGGATATTATGGTATTTTTTAGTAATAAATACAGTAAATGATAAAGTATATTAGGTGTGTTAGGTAAGGGTGATTTTTTTGTAAATAAAGTGTATGGGAAAAGGGTGATTGTGTTTGATTTTTTGTTTTTTTAGGAAGGCGCAAACTTCTGTGAGACAATTCAAAATGAAAAGTGTGTCATTTAAAATGAGAAGGAGAGAGTTTATTATTGCATGTATGATGTTTGAAATTGTTTTTCTGATATTTTTTTAAATGCCTTCATAAGTTTTCAATAAATAATTTATTTGATCGCAATAATAAGGAGTTCAATACAGTAGATTTCTTATGGATTAGATTTAATATAAGTATGAAAGAGATTTTTCCAACAAAAAACATCTTAAATTAATTGACAAATTATATTCAGGCTTCACAAGGAACCAATCTCGAATTCAATAACCCATTATGCATGATTAATTGAGCAAATTTTGAGTGGACCATCTCATGGTATAATTATTTCACTATTTCATAATAAGATATCATCAATATAAATGTTGAAAAATCATGGTATAATTATTTCACTATTTCATAATATAAGATATCATCCATACGAAATGTTTCATTTTTCATTTATTCTATGAATTATCTATGAAATAATATAATTGAAGGAAAATCAAATTTATTGATTATGTATAATTTTTTTTTATTTAAAATAGTACTTATATTAATATATATATATCAATCTCATAAAACCTATGGCTCAAGACGATTTCATAATTTTCACATATAATAATGACATAGACTAGGAATATGGGCTTCTGAAGTGAATCTAAATTTTGGACAAATTGTTAGTATATGATATACTATGTGTTATTGATAAACTTAAAACACAAAATACAAAGATAAATTTGAAATAAATATCTCTACAAACCTCAAATCCATCATTTCATCCAAAAATAGGGAATTAATTATAGAGCCTGAATTAGAAAACAATTCGTATCCTAGAATATTAAATTCCCCTGATTTGAACACAGAGCAAAAAAAATTGTTAGGATTCAAACTAATAGAGATGGAGGGGGGTGGGGGGATGGGGGGTAGGGTTGAGTGAAGCCAAACCAACCACCTTCTACTCAGCTGCTATAATTAATGCCTGCTAACTTAGCTTTCTTGCATCTTCTTCATCCATTTATTATGATATTGCTCCACATGTTAGTTGAGCCATTCATTATTGTATCTCTATCACATTTATTACACTGATTAGTGTCATGATTCTGAATGAACTAATTACATACCATTTGGTTCCTTCACTACAACGTTACTACAACTATTTTATCCACAATCAAGATTGATGAGATCCTAAGAAATTTACCTTTCAAGTCATAGTCAAAGAGTACTGATTTCCAGCTTCAAAATGAGAGCTCCCTCGTACTGATCTGCGATCATTAGAGAAGGTAGCATTAGTTAGTTGGTAGTGAGTGAGAAGATTCAGTTTAATGTTAATCCCACTTCCATTTCCCAACCATCATTGCAGCCTGTATTAATGAGATGTGGTCTTCTTACCTTAAAAGTTGTATTCTCCAGCAGTGTTGACATCAATGGAGAAGAATATGGTGTGAAAATACCGAATTTCGTGGCACACTAATTTAATATATATTGCTACATCTATTCTGCTGCCTCCATCATTCAGCCATGGCTGAAAGAGAAATCAAGTCACCGGAAGTGCTCACCGGAACTCCGGTGAGCATTGGAGGTCACCGGAGGAAAAGGCTGGGGATGTACTTTCTTGAATCCGACGATAGACGGACGGCTCTGGGAGGTGGCTACACTGGTGGAGCGACACCTGTTAACATCCGTGGAAAGCCCCTCTCTGATCACAGCATGTCAAAAACTGGTGGCTGGATTGCTGCTTTCTTCATATTCGGTACACTCTGAATTCAAACATCTGTTTTTCATCTTCCAGATAGAAGCTGTAATGTTTATCTTGAGCCTTTTGAATTTGATTTGATTTCAGGAAATGAAATGGCAGAAAGGATGGCTTACTTTGGGCTCTCTGTGAACATGGTGGCATTCATGTTCTATGTTATGCATCGACCTTTCGAGAGCTCTGCTAATGCTGTTAACAACTTCTTAGGAATATCTCAAGCGTCGTCTGTGCTCGGTGGATTCCTTGCGGATGCATATCTTGGTAGATACTGGACAATAGCCATCTTCACAACAATTTATCTCGCGGTAAATCCATTTTCAAGAAACAGTGCAAAAGATCTCTTTATTACATTGCTAACCATGATCATGAGATGGTATTAAACTGCTGCTCTTAATTCTTGGAGGGTCTAACAGGTATAACCCTGGGAGCAACCATGACTGTACTCATGCCAAATCAAGACAAATGTGATCAGATTGCTCTTCTTTTGGGCAATTGTGAACCTGCAAAACCATGGCAGATGATTTACCTGTATGCAGTTCTCTACGTCACAGCATTTGGGGCTGCAGGAATCAGACCATGTGTGTCTTCCTTCGGTGCTGATCAGTTTGATGAAAGAAGTCCCGGCTACAAGGAGCACCTCGACCGGTTTTTCAACTTCTTCTACCTCTCTGTCACCGTTGGTGCAATTGTGGCATTCACGGCGGTAGTCTACATTCAAATTAAACACGGATGGGGTTCCGCATTTGCTTCGTTGGCCATTGCCATGGGAATGTCGAACCTGGTTTTCTTCATTGGCACTCCTCTTTATAGACATAGGTTGCCCGGTGGAAGCCCACTCACCCGTGTAGCACAAGTTCTAGTTGCTGCATTTCGAAAGAGAAATGCTTCGTTTCAGAACAGTGAGCTTGTTGGCTTGTATGAGCTTCAAGGCAAAAGATCAGCAATCAAGGGTAGCAGCAAGATTGCCCACACTGAAGATTTTAGGTAACTGTGTAGTGTGATTTCCTTCCTATAATATGTCCAATTTCCATTTCCTGATCTTGAACATTTTGATCCTGCAGATGTTTGGACAAAGCAGCTCTGAAACTGAAAGAAGATGGCGTCGATCCGAGCCCATGGAGACTCTGCACTGTGACACAAGTTGAAGAAATAAAGATTCTCCTGAAACTCGTCCCCATTCCAGCTTGCACCATTATGCTCAACCTCATCTTGACAGAGTTTCTGACTCTATCAGTGCAGCAAGCATACACATTAAACACTCACATGGGTCGTCTGAAGCTCCCCGTCACGTGCATGCCCGTCTTTCCTGGACTCAGTATATTCCTATTGCTCTCACTGTATTACTCAGTGTTTGTTCCATTATCCCGTAAAATTACAGGTCATCCCCACGGTGCCTCTCAGCTGCAAAGGGTCGGCATTGGTTTAGCTGTTTCGATTGTGTCTGTGGCATGGGGGGGAGTCTTTGAGAGATACCGAAGAAACTACGCCATAGAACATGGCTATGAGGCCAGTTTTCTGACCCCCATGGAAGACCTGAGTGCATATTGGCTGCTCATACAGTATTGCTTGATAGGGATTGCAGAAGTGTTCTGTATTGTGGGATTACTCGAGTTTCTGTACGAAGAGGCACCGGATGCTATGCGAAGCATAGGATCCGCTTACGCTGCTGTTGCTGGGGGTTTAGGCTGCTTTGGAGCCACCATACTGAACAACATTGTGAAATCTGTGACGGGAAATGCAGAGAAAAGAGAGCCCTCTTGGCTGTCTCAGAACATAAACACGGGCCGGTTTGATTATCTGTACTGGCTTCTCGCGGTCTTGAGCGTGATCAACTTCTGTGCATTCTTGTATGCTGCAAATAGGTATCAGTACAGGGAAAAGCAGACAACTGAGATAAGAGAACAAGCAAATGGCCGCAAGGAGCATAATGGGCCCTAATGAGTTCAACTCTCTTTGCTGCTTTCATTTTCAAGTACATAAACTTGTATGTATCTGGTGTCCTGATTTGAGCATTAGAACATGACTGTTTCAATACCTCATTCGCATGTTAACTGCTCCACTAGAGAATTCTACTACATTTTCTTTGCTCAAATATGTATTCAAGCAAATCTATGCTCTACTCTTTACATGGGCTTCATAAGATACAAGCAAATGTTTACAACAAACTAACAAAGTTTAATAATGTAATAGAAACATTATGAAAACAGGCAGCTACCACAGATTACAAGTAAATATTACTCCACAAAAATCTGACATCATCACTAACTTACAGATACAAACTCTAGAAATGATTCTCAATAAATCTGCCGTTAAAGGAATTTCACGGCTTAATCTTTTTTCTGGACTAGATACTACAGTAGAAATATTTCATTTTATCCCTTTGGCTTATGTATATTGAATATAAAACGCACTTCTGTTTTAGGAATACTAGTCTTCGTACACTCATCGATGAAGGCTTATTTATTTTATTCAGTCAGAATGTGAAACAGCAACACAGGCTAGAATAAGCATTCAATGAGTTGAACAATATTTAGAATAGAAGGAGTACTGAGAAAATTTAAAATAAGTGAGACAGATTATTTCCTGAAGAATTTTGTGCAACATTACATCTGGAGCTGCATTGACCCTCTCAGAATGCCTTTTTGTTGCCCAGGCATTAAGTGACCAACATCTACTTTGTACCCTAATTTGGGGTCAGTTTGAGCATCTTTCTTCTTGAAACAATATACAGGGGCCTGCCACTTTGCATCTTCAAGCACAGCTCCCACTTCAAACGTCATGACATGGATTGATCTTCCTGCAATTGTCGAGGAAATATATCAAAACGAATGCAAATTGCATCAGATAGACTTCCAGAAACAAAACCATGGGAGGAGTATCACATGACCCCTCCAAACTAACAAAATATCCCTCCAGGCTAGAAAAGGCAAAGCAACCCCCCCTGCTGAATATGCTTTGCGGTTGATATTAAATTTTTATACTTAAAAGCAAAAGAGTAGATCTACACTTCCTCCATGATGAAAATTTACTCTATAATCATACCATCTCATGAAGCTTGAACTAACTGATAGTTTAATTTCACCAAATCAGATCTTAGTCTTAACTCCCAAGTGCTACCATTGTACCAGAAGCTTATCTTAGGTAAATGAACAAGGAATAAAATAATGTTACTAACTTTTACTTTTTCAGTATCTGTAATACCCAAGTTTCTCACTACTAGTGTGTTTATATAATTTAATTTGTATTATGTGTATTTTATAATTATGTGGTAATTGTTTCTCAATTTTATTTATCTTTACATTTTAATTGAGACATCTGTGATAATAATGGTGATAATATGTGAATATATGTGTGCATAAATATTTACGTGTATTAATTTGGATATAAGAGTAAATTATTTTATGTGTATAAATACATTTTTCTTAATTATTAAGTATTACACGTATTTTTATTATAATAATAATATTATATAAAAAAAAAAAAAAAAAAAAAGAAAAGTCAATATTGGTGGCTGAGAATTGAAAGTTGAGATGGCTAGCAGCAAATTTTGAAAAGTTGGAATCAAATGGCTGCACAGCCGTATTTTTGTTTTAAAAAAAAAAAAAAAAAAAAAAAAATTTTGGTCACCCTTTTTCGTATATATATATATATGTGGGGGTGTTGAGGATTTCATCACCTCACACACTCCAATTAATCAGCAGAGAGAAAAAAAAAATTTGAGGGAAGAAGTGTGTTGGAACGGGAAGGAAGGAATTAATTACGAGTTTTCACGGGTCTATAGTGTTATTATTGTCGGAGTCCAAGTAAGTAGAAGTTCAACTACAATGCATAAATATGTTGTGTGTAAATTATTTGTGATTAATATGTGATAATTATGTTGTGAATTATTTGTGATTAGTTTAATTATGTTATGAATTATTTGGGATTAATTGATTATACAAATTGTGGATTTATATAATTTGAAATAATATTATTGTATTATATATATCCGTATGACTTGAGAAGATATTGGTTATAAGGATCTGTGTGATCCAAGATGGAGTTGTTATTATAAGAGATCCGTGTGATCCAAGGTGAAATGGATTTGTGTGAATTAAATTAAGTTGTTATTTTATTTATGATTAAATGTTGATATTGATGTCATAAATGATTTATGATGTATATTTAATTGCACTGGTTGCATACCATACATATCATGAAAAGTGTTTTTCCCTAAAATTAATAAGATACTAATGGTGTGTGCGGCCACTATATATGCATCTCTGTCAGGGTTCGGAAAAATCGTTCCCGACATTTTTGTCAGGGGTTCGGAAAAATCGTCCCCACCACTTTGTCAAGAGTGCGGAAAAATCGTTCTCGTCACTATTGTCGGGGTTCGGAAAAAAAAAAATCATCCCCATTGAGCTCATTTTGGGGTGCATATTATAAGTGTGTCGTGGGGATCCCGCAACGTGAACAGTTTTCTAAATAAAAGATACAAATTAGTAGATTAGAAAATAAATGCATTTTCATGCATTGTCATGCATGATTTCTACTTACTGAGATTTTTGTCTCACTAGTTTATGCATTGTAGGTGAGCCTAATAATATTTGAGTATGTGGGTGGTGTACTGTGAAAGCTGTGGAGCTCCTACAAGGTTTCGAGTGGATGTACATAGATGACGACCTGTTGGGCTAGACCGTGTGTTTATTTTGTTTCCGCTGATATTTTATTATGTAATAAAAAAAAATATTGTCAATTATTTGTGTGAATTGAAGTGGTATCAGAAACCAGTTGTGTATGTTGAACTGGTATGGTCGTTTGGATAATATATATTATGTGAGGAAAAAAAAAATATGTGCAAATTTTATGATGTTTATGATAATTATAAGTTATGAAAAGTGGGTCTTGACAGAGTGGTATCAGAGCACGGTTTGGGTCCTGCAGACTGTCTATGTACATGAACTCATCCTTGGGAGAGCAGCTTCATGTGTAAGTGTTATTTTCATTTTGTGTTATTATGTGTTTTATAAATTATATTGGTCATGTGGTGTAGGACTTATAGTTGGTAGACAAAATGGAAAGAATTATGGGTGAAAGTTCTGAAAGTGATAGAGTTGCTGAGCAAATAACATCTACTGAAGGAAATAATAGTGATGCGATGATTACTCGCCTGATGGAACTGGTAGAGCGCCAGTCCCAACAGATACAACAACTGATTCAACAGAGAGATATGGGTGGACAGCCAGAGGTTAATATTAATCACAATCAACGTCAAGTAGAACGTGTGGAAATGGTTTGTGAAAGGTTTCGAAAGCTGAGCCCTCCAATATTTGAGGACGCAGCAGACCCCACAGATGCAGAGGATTGGTTACGCACGGTGGAAAACATGTTTCAATACAGTAAAATTCTAGAGGGAGACAGAGTGCTGTGTGCTTCTTTCATGTTACGAGGAAGTGCAGGCCACTGGTGGGATACGATTAAAAGTATCGAGGATGCCACGAATATGACATGGGAAAGGTTCAAGGAACTTTTCAGAAACAAGTATTTTACTGCACCAGTGAGAGCCATGAAGATGAACGAGTTCATACAATTGAGGCAAGGTGGCATGACAGTCACAGATTACCTTCGTAAGTTTGAACTGTTGTCAAGGTTTGCAGAACATATGGTGAGTACGGAGGCATTAAAAGTGGAAAGATTCGTGGAAGGCTTAAGGCCTGAGCTTTTCAGAGATGTGAGTATGGCGGGACTGCATGGAGCAACATACTCACAAGTGGCAGAAAGGGCCCAGATTGCTGAACAAGCAGAGATGAGGATCAGACAAGCGCAAGCTGTCAGACGTCAATTTCAACAGAAACCGGTGCAGCAGTTTGGGAGAAATGATAAGAGGCCGATGCCATTTCAGAGGCCGAAATCAAATTTTCAAGTGGAGCAAGGACAAGGACAAGGAGAACCAAATAAGCGTCCCAGGTTCGATCAAGGGAAAATGCCACAGGCGCCGCCTCTACCGATGTGTCCAAATTGTTTTAGACCACATGGTGGAGAGTGTCACATGCCTCCGAGAACATGTTACACATGTGGAGAGAAAGGACATATGAGTATTACTTGTCCTAAGAAAGGGAAACAAGGGCAACAGGTGAGAGTTCCAGCAAGGGTATACACTTTGACGCGGGAAGAGGCGGATGCGAATCCCTCAGTTATCGCTGGTAAGATTTCTATTTTTGGCATTTCTACCTATGTGCTATTTGATTCTGGAGCAACACATTCATTTGTATCCACTGAGTATGTGAGGAAGCTGGGTGGAACATCTAACTTAATAGAAGCTAATTATGAGGTGATAATACCTTCTGGTGAATCAAAGCAAACTAATCAACTTCTTCGAGGTTGTGTTATTCCTATTGAAGGAAGACAACTCCTCGCTAATTTGATTGTCTTAAGTATGAATGATTATGATATCATATTGGGCATGGATTGGCTGTCAAAATACGGTGCTACAATAGATTGTCAGAAGAAGAGTATCACTTTTCAACCAGTGAAAGGAGAACCGTTCACTTTTGTTGGGATCAAGAAAATTTTCAGATTTCCTATGATATCAACAACAAAAGCACAACGGTTGTTGGAAAGTGGTTGTGAGGGGTATCTGGTGAGTGTAATGAATGTTGAGGGGCAACAATGTCCAGTTCTTGATAATGTACCAGTAGTTCGGGAATATCTGGAGGTATTTCCAGATGATCTTTCAGGTTTGCCACCAGACCGGGAAATAGAGTTTGTTATTGAGTTACAACCAGGAACTGCTCCTATATCTAAAGCACCATACAGAATGGCACCAGCTGAACTGAAGGAATTAAAGATACAGTTACAAGAGTTGCTAGACAAAGGATTTATCCAACCTAGTTTCTCCCCTTGGGGAGCACCAGTTCTGTTTGTTCGAAAGAAGGATGGCACATTGAGGATGTGCATTGATTATCGGGATCTCAATAAAGTTACGGTGAAGAATAAATATCCATTGCCTCGCATTGATGATCTGTTTGATCAGTTACATGGTGCATCTATCTTTTCTAAGATTGATTTGCGGTCGGGGTATCATCAGTTGAAGATTAGGGAGGAGGATATTCCAAAGACTGCATTTAGTACAAGGTATGGGCATTATGAATTTTTAGTGATGTCATTTGGTTTGACAAATGCTCCGGCAGCATTTATGGATTTGATGAATAGAGTATTTCAGGAATTTCTCGATAAATTTGTGATTGTGTTTATCGATGATATTCTAATTTACTCTAAGAATAAGGAGGATCATGCTCTACACTTAAGAAAGGTGTTAGAGATTTTGAAGGAGAAGCAATTGTATGCGAAGTTTAAAAAGTGTGAATTTTGGTTGGATCGAGTTGTTTTCTTGGGTCATGTGGTATCGGGAGAAGGAATTTCGGTAGATCCAAGTAAAGTTAAAGCAATCCATGATTGGCCACAACCTTCAAATCCCACTGAGGTTCGTAGCTTTCTTGGATTGGCTGGATATTATCGAAGGTTTGTTGAAGGATTCTCCAAGATTGCTTCATCATTAACACAGTTGACTAGGAAGAATGTGAAGTTCACATGGACGGAGTCATGTGAACAAAGTTTTCAAGAATTAAAGAAACGATTGACATCAGCACCTATCTTAACTATTCCTACGGAGACAGGAAACTTCAAGGTTTATAGTGATGCTTCAAAGAATGGTCTTGGATGTGTATTGATGCAGAATGGGAAAGTTATAGCTTATGCATCCAGACAGTTAAGAGAGTATGAGAAGAATTACCCAACTCATGATTTAGAGTTAGCTGCAGTGGTGTTTGCACTCAAGATTTGGAGGCATTATCTATATGGGGAACGTTGTGAAATCTATACTGATCATAAGAGTTTGAAGTACTTTTTCACTCAGAAAGAGTTGAATATGAGGCAAAGAAGATGGTTGGAATTGGTAAAGGATTACGACTGTGTTATCAATTATCATCCCGGAAAAGCCAATGTGGTTGCTGATGCATTGAGCCGAAAGGCAATACAGAGTGTAGCTACTATGACCATAAATCAGAAACCAGAGTTGCTTGATTTGCAAAAGATGGGTGTGGAGATCATTCAGGAAGGATCGTTGGAAGCAAGGATGGCAGCTCTGACACTTCGACCAACTTTGATGGATAAGATTCGACAGAGCCAACAGGAGGATAAGTTGTTTGACAAGATAAAGAATGATATCAGCTCTGGAAAGTCTTCTGACTTCCAATTAGGAGAAGATGGCGTGATTCGTTATGGAGGTCGATTATGTCTACCTGAAGTGGATGACATTCGGAAAGAAGTGATGGCGGAAGCTCATTCAACACCATACTCTGTACATCCAGGAGCTACTAAGATGTATAGAGATTTGAAGTTATATTATTGGTGTCCAGGGATGAAGAGAGTTGTTGCTCGATATGTAGAGCAATGTCTGACTTGTCAGCAAATTAAAGCCGAGCATCAGAGACCAGCAGGAACTTTGCAGCCTCTATTTATTCCAGAATGGAAGTGGGAGAATATTACTATGGATTTTGTCATCGGACTACCAAAGACAGTGAAAGGTCACAATGCTATTTGGGTTATCGTAGATCGATTGACTAAGTCAGCTCATTTTCTTCCTATTTGTTCTACGTATTCTATGGATCGTTATGCACAGCTGTATATTCAAGAGATTGTCAGACTCCATGGAGTACCACTTACTATTGTGTCAGACAGAGATACGAGATTCTTGTCTGCTTTCTGGAAGAGTTTACATAAGGCGTTGGGGACACAATTATCTTTCAGCACAGCATTCCATCCACAGACAGATGGTCAATCAGAGCGTACAATACAAATCTTGGAGGATATGCTCAGAGCGTGTGTGTTGGATTTTCAAGGTCAGTGGAGTAAATTTTTGCCTTTGATAGAGTTCTCATACAATAACAGTTATCAGTCTACCATCGGGATGGCTCCATATGAAGCATTGTATGGGAGAAAGTGTAGATCTCCAGTATATTGGGATGAAGTTGGAGAGAGGAAATTTTTGGGTCCAGACTTGATTCGTGAAATGTCAGAAGTTGTTACTCGTATACGAGAGAAGATGAAGGTTGCTCAAGATCGGCAAAAGAGTTATGCAGACAAACGGAGGAGAGAATTGAAATTTGAAGTGGGTGATCAGGTATTTCTGAAAGTATCTCCAATGAAGGGGATAATGCGATTTGGAAGGAAAGGAAAACTCAGTCCAAGATATGTTGGTCCGTTCACTATCATTGAGAGAGTTGGCAGTGTTGCCTATAAGTTGGAGTTACCAGCATCAATGTCTAGAGTACATGACGTGTTTCATGTGTCTATGTTGAGAAAGTATGTTCCAAATCCATCTCATGTTCTCAGACAGGAACCAGTTGAGTTGAAAGAAGATTTGAGTTATGAGGAAGTACCAGTTGAGATCTTGTGGCGAGACGTGAAGAAACTCAGAAATAAAGAAATACCATTAGTAAAAGTATTATGGAGGAACCAAATAGTTGAGGAGGCTACTTGGGAAAGAGAGGATGAGATGATGGCTAAATATCCAGACCTCTTCAGGTAAGTAAATTTCGAGGACGAAATTTTTATAAGAAGGGAAGAATGTAATACCCAAGTTTCTCACTACTAGTGTGTTTATATAATTTAATTTGTATTATGTGTATTTTATAATTATGTGGTAATTGTTTCTCAATTTTATTTATCTTTACATTTTAATTGAGACATCTGTGATAATAATGGTGATAATATGTGAATATATGTGTGCATAAATATTTACGTGTATTAATTTGGATATAAGAGTAAATTATTTTATGTGTATAAATACATTTTTCTTAATTATTAAGTATTACACGTATTTTTATTATAATAATAATATTATATAAAAAAAAAAAAAAAAAAAAGTCAATATTGGTGGCTGAGAATTGAAAGTTGAGATGGCTAGCAGCAAATTTTGAAAAGTTGGAATCAAATGGCTGCACAGCCGTATTTTTGTTTTAAAAAAAAAAGAAAAAAAATTTTGGTCACCCTTTTTCGTATATATATATATGTGGGGGTGTTGAGGATTTCATCACCTCACACACTCCAATTAATCAGCAGAGAGAAAAAAAAAATTTGAGGGAAGAAGTGTGTTGGAACGGGAAGGAAGGAATTAATTACGAGTTTTCACGGGTCTATAGTGTTATTATTGTCGGAGTCCAAGTAAGTAGAAGTTCAACTACAATGCATAAATATGTTGTGTGTAAATTATTTGTGATAAATATGTGATAATTATGTTGTGAATTATTTGTGATTAGTTTAATTATGTTATGAATTATTTGGGATTAATTGATTATACAAATTGTGGATTTATATAATTTGAAATAATATTATTGTATTATATATATCCGTATGACTTGAGAAGATATTGGTTATAAGGATCTGTGTGATCCAAGATGGAGTTGTTATTATAAGAGATCCGTGTGATCCAAGATGAAATGGATTTGTGTGAATTAAATTAAGTTGTTATTTTATTTATGATTAAATGTTGATATTGATGTCATAAATGATTTATGATGTATATTTAATTGCACTGGTTGCATACCATGCATATCATGAAAAGTGTTTTTCCCTAAAATTAATAAGATACTAATGGTGTGTGCGGCCACTATATATGCATCTCTGTCAGGGTTCGGAAAAATCGTTCCCGACATTTTTGTCAGGGGTTCGGAAAAATCGTCCCCACCACTTTGTCAAGAGTGCGGAAAAATCGTTCTCGTCACTATTGTCGGGGTTCGGAAAAAAAAAAAATCATCCCCATTGAGCTCATTTTGGGGTGCATATTATAAGTGTGTCGTGGGGATCCCGCAACGTGAACAGTTTTCTAAATAAAAGATACAAATTAGTAGATTAGAAAATAAATGCATTTTCATGCATTGTCATGCATGATTTCTACTTACTGAGATTTTTGTCTCACTAGTTTATGCATTGTAGGTGAGCCTGATAATATTTGAGTATGTGGGTGGTGTACTGTGAAAGCTGTGGAGCTCCTACAAGGTTTCGAGTGGATGTACATAGATGACGACCTGTTGGGCTAGACCGTGTGTTTATTTTGTTTCCGCTGATATTTTATTATGTAATAAAAAAAAATATTGTCAATTATTTGTGTGAATTGAAGTGGTATCAGAAACCAGTTGTGTATGTTGAACTGGTATGGTCGTTTGGATAATATATATTATGTGAGGAAAAAAAAAATATGTGCAAATTTTATGATGTTTATGATAATTATAAGTTATGAAAAGTGGGTCTTGACAGTATCAACTATCAACTTATATGCAATGGAGTCCAGTTTGAAGTGCCATGCCACAAAGTCATGACATTTTAGCAACCTTTTACCTGAATCATAACAAACTACACTTGTTCACATCATTGTTCGCGTTTTATGTCACTAGAGCATCCTACACCGTGGTTTAATGGTATATGTGCAATGTATAGTGATGCATTTTCAACTCTTGCCTCAGCAATATTCGACAACTTCAAAGCTAGAAAAATGCTGATTGGAAAGAACTGAATTCTTGTGTCCGGTGTAAGAAATATTATTCCTGAGAGAGGGATTAGATTAATCTATTCAAAGATTGGCCCTAAACATGTTTAAGCCTCATATACAAATTGTAAACTATGATATTGTATGCAAGTAATCTTGTTATTGTTGAACATTGTTCATGTAGTTTGCAAAGTAGGGAAGTAGGCAAATTCTTTCTCTTCAGTTTTGGCATAACAAATGTCATTGTCTGGAGCAGGTTGGTTATACCTTGGCAATTTCCAGAAATATACTAAAATAGCCTTCCAATTCACAGCACAAATATTAGAAGAAATGTTCCATTATTGCAGCATTTTAGATGAAATTCAACAGTCCCAAACATTCTACTTTTGAAATGGTTTTAAGGAGCCATAATCGTCAAGCAATTACTCAAACAATCATTTAAATCACCAAGTAACAATTGAATTAAGGAATCCCCACTAGAATACGGATTAGGATTTCAATGGTGATAAAAATGAAAAATTAAAACTCAGAATGTGAACATTACCTGTGTAGAAAACCCAATGAACAGGTCGCTTGGTAACAACGTCCTCATAATACCAAATAAAATCAACCTTCTGCCACACGTTGCAGAGGAAACCGTCAACGTTCTCCTGGCCGAGATAAACGGCGCCGTCGAGCCAATTAGGGCGGAGAATCCCGACTTCCAGCTGAGCGGAACGGCACTCTTTGTTGGAATCGAGTGTGTAAAAAAACGAGGTGCCGTTGTTCCATTCCAAATCGTACAAGAGCTTTCCGAGCTGGCTTTGGATGATGTTGAAGTTGCGGCCATTGGGCCAATCGTACCAGAGGTCAATGATCTTAATTGTTCCGGTGTAGTTTTCGAAGAGAATTGAATGAAATTGGAGAGGCCATGGCGTTGGCTTTGGGGGCTCCGGCGCTGGAGCGGGAGCTGAGGCGGCGGCGGCAAGTGGCCCTAGGAGGAGGAGGAGGGAGATAGCGGCGATGGTGGAAGAAGCCATTAGTGAGAGTATCGCACTATAGCCATAACTCATGCTTGCAGCATTTTAGATTAGGCTGCGCTGAAGATAACGATATTATTTTTAAAAAATAAAAAAAAGGGGGAAATTATTAAAGTCGATGTAATTATGAAATTAATATTTAGGGTGACTATAGTTTATGTGGATTTCTCAAATTCATAACTTCTTCAATTTTGAGGAACCCCCACTAATGATGGATGCCCTCTACTATGATTTGTTGAGAAATCTTTTGAGTGAAGTTTTAATATGATTTGGTAGAATCTATTTAATGAAATTTGTACTTAATGATTTTTGCAACCATTGTTATTTTATGATGGTGTATATATGTACAACTTTTTATTTAAAAAATATATACATGTTTCTTAATAATTGTAATTTTTTTTTACATTCCAATTTTCATTAAAAAAACTAATTGAAAATGTTCCAATATAACTTTTTATTCAATAGTATATATATATTTCTTAATAATTGTATACTTTTTTACACTCAGATTTTCATTAAAAAAAACTTACAGAAAATTCGTTAACAAAATATATACATTTTTATTCAATAGTGTATATGTTTTTATTCATAATTGTATATATTTCTAAAAATGGGTGCATCGTGCACCCAGGTGAATCGGATAATTAGCCTTTCGTTATTGTTATTTTATTGTTGTTGTTATTTTTTATTTTTTATTTTTTATGTCACTTCGAAATGTTAAAAATATTTTATATTTTATAGATAAAACTTGTGCGCACATTTGATGACTTACAACATATAAAAATATAAGTATATAATTTTGAGTGAACATGATCATGATCCACCAGTTATATACACAAATGCCAATACAAATGCAGAAATAATGGGTCAAGATGACTCAAATCTAAAGATTTCTTGCTTGATTCTGATTTTCTAAAAAGAAGAAAAAAAAAACTCATATTTATACTCTCAAAAATCCATAATTAATTGATCAAGTGTGGTGATTGAATTCCTATTTAAGATCATTTTTTTTTAAGATAAGAGTATTGGATCAAACCAATTATATATAAAACTGAATTAAAAAATATATGACTCGAACAAGAACACATGCCCATACATTGGTACATAATATAATAGGAAGTAAACATTTTATTAGCACAACGAATGGGTAGTTTTAAGTGCAGAAAACAGTGATATTTCTTATCTTTTTCCATGTAATTCTAGTTTGGGGTAAATAAAGATGAAATATCAAGTTTATTATTTAATTCTAGTTTGGGGTAAATAAAGATGAAATACCAAGTTTATTTAAGGAAATGAAAATCATTTCCAGTTCAAACCTCTCAAATCGTTTGATGATGAATTGAATCTAATTAATTGGTGAATCTCTCGTGAAAGTGAGTGGGTGGAGCCATTGTTAAAATATGATTATTATATAAGTAAAATATACTTATTGATAATTAAAGTATTTTAGTAAATAATCATATTATTATAACAACTAAAATCATACTTAATAAGCATATCTTACTTATACAACTTTCAACAGTCATATTTTAACACGTTTCAGTCATATTTTAACACGAATCACGAAACCGTCTCACATTCAACTTTTATCCAATCAAAACTTTAATTTGTTACAAGTTTATAACCAATATATACGAGTATAATTTTCTTTCTTTCTTTTATTATGGTGCATACTAATTTTTTTTTGGCAATATTGTGAACTTAACAACAAAAATGTATGGAGTGCAATATTTCATCCATACCATTGATCAGGTGAGCTGGAGTATCAACTTCAACCAGCTATGATGTGTGGTATAAATTGAATTGGAGCATTCTTTTCATTTCTTTTCCTTTCTTTGCATGTGTAGCTGAATAGAAATACAAAGAAGCAACCAGGCATGTCATTTTTCATGTTCCAACTTGTACACATAAATTGCTTCCACCACCTGCACCTGCACTTGAGCCTTCACCAAAATCTCATGTGCCAAATTACACACACAACAGAAATATCTTCATCTGCTCTAAATATATTTCAACCC
Organism: Pogostemon cablin; assembly: GCA_023678885.1. Taxonomy (NCBI): domain Eukaryota; kingdom Viridiplantae; phylum Streptophyta; class Magnoliopsida; order Lamiales; family Lamiaceae; genus Pogostemon; species Pogostemon cablin. The sequence continues at coordinate 9,393,850 of CM042979.1, forward strand.
CGACACATACTGTTGTCTCGATATTAGGTACTGAGCCAACGAATATATAACTCCCAGTAGCCCCAAGATCTTGATCTTGATCACGTCCGTCATTATCACCGACGGCAGGTTCAGGGGTATCGTCAGCAACGGCCTCGAGTCCGCCTGTTTCGTGAAGCTCCAAACAAACTGGTTGAACAGGATATGGCTCGGGAATGTTAGGATTAGGAGGGCCAGATTCTTGACTGCAAAGATCCAATCCGGTCCCCCGATATCAACACCCCACCCCGTGTTTCCATGCCATACATCTTCCCATATACTGTACAACGATGTTAACACCAGGTAGCCTGAGATGGCAATTGTAACCGGGAAGTACCTCTGCTTATCGCCAAATCCAGCGAAGAAATCTGAGTCTTGGTTGAGAAGTAATAGGATGGGTGCCAGGAAAAATATAGCACGGTTTGAGCCCCCCGTGAGGTGCACGTTCAAGATCAAGCATATTGCAAAACACATCACGGTGGCAACGTTACCAACTGCAGGCATCCAGGCTCCCTCTGCACTCATCTTTTTGATGGTAAATGTGGGCATAGTCGAGGCCCTACGTTGCTTCATAAATCTCAATCTTGGAGGAACAATAGCTGAGCTGCTTTCACCTGATTGACTGTGCCGAAGCCCACCTCTTTCTGCAAACTTTTCACGCATAAGCGAAGCTAATTCAAACTTTATCTCGAGTGCGACAAGCATAAAGATTGATGCGTATAAACCAAGAAGAGATGTCCTTGCACCCTCAATAGCTAGCAGGGTAGCAATCTTGCTGTCCTCCTCGGCCATATCTTCACCTCCGATCTCTTCTAACCAATTCTTGTTAATTCTGACCTGGCCCTCCAGTAAATAAGTCACAGGAAATAGGGCCACGATCAGAGCAAACACCCAAGGAAGAAGCTTCGTGCTAGAAGCTGAAGGTAAATGTGTGAAAACAACGAATACAGAAGTGCAGACCATGGTGACAATGATGAGGGCATGTAAAATCGCCGCCTGAAGAAAATACTCTGCTGAGATGTAAACTCCAAGGGCGATTCCCACAGAAATGGCATAAAATGTTCTCAACTCAACAACGTATTTTATGGGAATAATGGAGGTAACACCAGCCAGAGTGAGAAGGATTGCTGCTATAAGCAACCAAGAGGGCCAAGTCGGCTTTGACGCCATGAAACCATATATGGAAATATCATCAGCAGTTTGATGTGCAGATCTGATTAGGTCAGACTGATAAGTCCATGCCAGTGGAACTGGCGGCTGCATCAGAATAAATATCAAACCAGTAGCTATTACTAACACCAAGTACCTCTTCGCGGCCTGCAAATCCAAAATGGACAAACTTATGTTAGCCACAATGAACACTTGAAACAAACAATTATGCTAATCAGCAATGGGCTTTTAACATGAACAAGAAAATCCTGGGAAAAAATAAATGAATAAAGCTTTCAAGTATGTATTATAATTAAAAATGATACTCGTTGGGTATACAACATAAAGGAGTAGTTCAGGTTTTGAGAGTCAGATACAACAAATATCACACACCCTATAGAGCATAGAGGATGTAATGCATTATTTGAATATTCCAGACACAAATAAGTCAAATAATGGACAGTTATGCTCAATCCTATCAAATTGTAGCAATTGAATCGAATTACTCACATCAACTCAAAATCTTTTACTATTTAAAATAACAATGTATTAAGACTGTAACTAGAAAGGGTTTATCAGAGAGGAAGCCAAACAAATCAAGATTAGAAATACCTAGAATATACACAGAATTAACAACAACAATCACTGCAGATTACAAATATTCATGGAATAACCATAACTTTGCAATTAAAAGGGGAACAAAGAATAGTACCATGACATGGGAAAAGTGCAGCGCAACAATCGGAATGCAAGCTAAGCCTATCAGGACGATGCAAGAGCCTAAGTGCAAGCCATCAGATGGAGGCCTACCATTCCACCATTGAAGGGCTTCAAAGATTGTTTCATGACAAAACCAGACAGATAAAGCAACTACACCAGCATGCGCATAACCTTGCCAAGGTTTCATCTTCGATGCTGATTTCGATTTATCCCTGCAAGGTAGAAGAACACTTAGTTTCAGAGAAAAAGGTTCAACAATAAAAACACAGAAAAGGTGTCACCAGTACTTGTAGAGCAGCAATGGAGGAGATACAGCTAACAATAGAACAGCTGAAACCCACAGTACTGACTTTGATACCATAAAAAGCATAGATAGCTTCGAGGAATACAGGCAAATGAGAACCCAAACAGCCTTAGATCCAATTCTGCGGTCCACAGAAAGTCTCCTCACAATGGCCAAACCAGTAAAAGTGGTCATAACAACCATGTAACTAGGATACATCACATCATCATCCATCCCATAATAGTAAACATTTGAATAGTTAAAAAAATTATTCTCGATATAGCAGAGCAACAATGCATGGCCCAACAATCCAGCTTCAGCCAGGAACCGAAATTTTGGTGGAAGAACAGCTAAACCAGGAACTGCCATCGCCAGAATCACACTGCCAACTATAATCTTACAAAATGATTTCAAAGACATGCCGGCTATCCAAATATTTAGGTCCCAATAGTTATGCATCATGAACCAAGCAACCATCAAGCTCCCTAAAACAACAAATGTAGAGTATGATGACAGGCTTTTCTTAGTGAAAAACCGAGCCAAACAATATCCAGCTACTGATGGGAGTGGAAGGAACTGTAGAATGAAGAATGAAGACTTTCAGGGGAACACCTTACAGATATACAACAGAAGAGTAATGCGGCATCTCAATGTAAATTAACCTTTTTGAATTCTGGAAATAATTCTGAAATATTCTTTTATATTTTCTGTTTTAGAAAGATGCAAAATGGAATATGTGGATGAGGTACATTAACCCAATCAACATATATTTTCTGAAAATTATCAATCAACAGAACACATAGGTGACAAATGGATGATTACATGTTTCGGTGTATGCAATGTATGCTGGGACTAACCTCACTTCAGCTGGGGCAAAATCTTAATTTGAAACCCTACGTTTGATAGATATGATGTGGTGCAAATCATAGTTTGTCATGGCATTTCATAGGGTGAGATTGAACTGTAAATATCATGTCAGTGGTGGAAAAATGGGACTGGTTGCCATTGCACTATGATATTGTGAAAATTTTGCGTGTTGGGAATTGTGAAATAATATTGGTAATGGTTGGTTTAATTAAACAGAGGTACAGTAAGAATAGGGTTTATAGGGATTTTAAATCCTAGCAAACATGTTATTAGAATTTGAAATCATAAATCCAGATTGACGCCACAAACATCCCCGTGGTTATCTTGGGTTATCAAAATTCCAGGTCATGTTTTTGAAGGATTGAATCTGGATTAGAATACCCAGACACAACCCCACCCTGAGAATGTCTACTACCCCAAACAACTTTTTTTCTAACACCACTCATCCAATCATTACAACACAACCTTCACAATATATCATATAACATCAACCTACTTTCCAACATTCATGCGACACATCCAAAATCCTACTCAGAAAATTTCCAGAAATGACGATTATAAAGTACTCTTATATCATAATCCAAAAGACATGGCATACCTTGGCTATCACATACCCGGTACTATTTTGGAGTTAACTCTCTGAAGTTTCTTTAAAAGCCTGGGTATTTATCCGAATAAACCAACAACTATTGACAAACTACTTGCTTTGGAAAGTCAGCTCTGCCCATTAATAAGTATATAGAGCAAATGAGTATTTACAGTACAGCCTGGAGTTGCTATTATGTCTTGAACTCAAAGACACCTAGAAATAAAACAGAAGGTATTGTCCATAATCTGTCTCACAATGAAAAAATGATCACCTGCTAAATAGTGCTCCTAAGTTCAACCATTTTTTGTCTTTCAATGTCCAAATTAAGGTTGAGGGTAAATAGTGAAGGGAGGACCTAAATATGTGATTGTTATGTTTGTTATAAATTCACCTCAGCAGAGGTGGTGGCAATCAGAAGATTGTTAGCAAGTCGTTAGAAAGCTGAGATAAAACAAGATCATGAGAGGCATGAGCATTAACAGATTTTAACAGCAGGTAGCCACTAAAGCAGAAAAGAAACCTGTGTATCTCCAAGTTTAACTTTTTCCTATCTTAAAGTTGCATAATGGAGAGAAAACAAATACTACTACAATATAAAGGACATGGAAGAATTTTTGTGGGAAATATTCTCATGCATTCTATGGATAGTTATCAATTAATTATCCATGCATCCTAGAAAAAAGTTCACGAAATTAACACTGCCAACCTTAAAATCCAAAACATTTGATGCAAACATGCAACTAAAATTTTAAGGCAACTGGTAAACAAATAACATAACAGGCAAAAGGCAGGCGAATTTTCATAGATATAAAATAATGAATGGGAAAACGAAAGCATGCTCAATTTGATAAAGACACTTTCTTTTCAGAATTAGACAAAAGTTTTATGCAATTAGATTTGAAAAGCATACCAGTATGGGAAATCCCACGACAATTGCTCCAGCAGCACTGACAATTATGGCCAAAGCAGTGAAGACCAGTGAGCTGAATTCATCAGAAACCATACCAACAGCATAAGTACCACCAGCAACAGCACCTCCGAGCATTGTGATAGTGACAAGAAGATAACTCAGCGGTGGTGGGATATGAATATACCGCCCAAATGAATGGAAAACAACTCGAACCTCCAGACACACAACAACGATAACCAGTGCCACAGCACCATTGACAAACCGAATGCTCTTCAAATTCTGCTCGTTCTTAGTAACCCACCACAACGCCCCTCTCGTGGATGCATAAAGTTGAAAAAGAAAGGGAACGAAAAAAAGGAGAAACAAATCACAGACAGCAGCACTTGATGAAAACATCACCAAATAGTGCGAGGCAGCGTGGAACAGTACAGGAACAAACAAAAGACTCAAAGTATGAATGCAGCTCTCAAGCTGCCCAAGAATAAAACAATCATCAGGAACCTCGCCACCATAGTGACTCGCTCCTTGCTTCAATTTGAACGAGGACACACGAGGAATTGAGTAAAGCCAGTAGAAAATGCAATTAAAAACCATGAGATAGTAAGCAGCATTGGACATACCCACTGCAGAAACAGTTGCCCAAGTAAAAAGCGCGGAAGCAATGAGCGGAACACAGGCAAACAAGAGGCGTTCGAGAGCTAGCACAATGGTGGGATATTCGATTTGTATCCACTTGAACTGAAGCGAAACCCAAACTCCGATTAAGAAATTCGCCAATGCACAAGTTAAGGCAGCAAGGAGCGCAAGGGACACAAAATTGAAGGTGTAGAAGAGAGAAGAGCTGAAGAAGAATGTAATCTGTGCGACAATGAGCGAAAACCAGACGGCAAAGAAGGAACCGGATTTAAAACTGAGAGAATCGAGAATGTAAGCAATCATCAGTCCAACAACAAGGGTGGCGACAACCGGCGTGCCGCCGAGGTCAAGGAGGAAGGCGGCGGATGGAACAAGCGCGATGGCAATCCTGGCATTGTGGACGAATGAAGAAGGGGAGAATCTAGAATTCTTCGAGGATGAGCTACTCCGGCGGGTGCTTCCGTAGGAGAAGGAGGTGGGAGGGCTAGGGTTAGGGTTTTGGGCACCGTTATAGGAGGAGGAGGAGGAAGAGGTGGTGGCGAAAGAGGGGGCACTGGAGGAGGAGGGTATGTAGGGGCGGAAGGCCCGAGGCTGGAGCTCAGGCGGTAGCATGTTGCCGGCGACGGTGAGTGATTTTTCCTGATCGGATCGGAGTGAGAGTCAAAGTCTGAGCTAGGAAGATTTTAGACTTTTCACGTCGAGGGAGAGAGGAGAGAAAAATTAGTAATATTTATTTGAGGGCAAAATGGGAATCCCGTATCTGTGAAATATGTGACGTGTTTGAGAGAACATTGGCCGTTGATTGGTTTCAAGTGGGACCATCTTCAACATTTGACGAATGAAGATTCAGTGTGGATTTCTTCGGACTCGTCCAATTTTCTTCTCTTCAATTTCTTGATGTTTCATTATTATATTATTATTATTATATACTATAAAAATAAAATTGAAGGCCTATAAAATTCAAAATTAGTACATATTTTTTGAGAAGGAGAGGACAGGTCCTACAGGTAGAACCGGCAGGTAACATAATTATTTTGATTGTAAAGGTGCACTCATATATGATTTTTTATTTTATTTTGTATATTATATATTATTCTATTTTGTATATGTGTTTTGTAATAATTGTACATTATTTTTACACTAAGTTTTTCATTAAAAAACTAATATCCATATGTGTATAATTTTTTATTCAATAGTGTATACATGTTTTTCTAATAATTATATATTTTTTACACTCAATTTTTCATTAAAAAACTAACAATTAAATTGTATACATTATTGCTCATAATTGTATATGTATTTAGTTATATTTGTATATGGGTGCACCCTATCATAGGGTGCACACTATAATTAGCCAATTATTTTTATAAGATTTAAAGTGTAATTTAATTATTTTATAAAGTTGTTCGATTAATTTCAAAGAATGATTTAATTATTTTATAAAATAATTCAATTAATTCTAAAGGATAATCTAATTATTTCTATCCAAAGATAATTATTTTATTGAGTAATTTTCTTTCTTTCGTTTCTCTCACTTTTTTCACTTAATTCCATCCTATGTGTATGTTTCGAGCAATGTCAAGCGGCAGAGCCACCATTAATTCACCCACCACCACTCAGATCCACCGTCGAGGCCGTGGCACTGTGAATGATGTAATGAACATTGACGACGACAAGAAGGAGAAACCCGGCGGTGAGGGGCTGATGTATGAGAAATATCTTAGGAGAACATATATAGCAACCTCCTTTCCAAGGCCAAGAGCAATCAGGGAAGCACTATCATTCTAACTCGCCATAACCAATGACAATCTGTCTCTATTAACAAATGTTGTTAATGAAGAAGTTGAATTCATAGGCACACAGATGGAAGAACAAAAACTTAAACAGAAACCCTTAAATGCGGCTACTACAAATTTCGCATGCAATTCCGCATTTCAATTCTAGAGTTTTTATAAATTCATATCTCTAATTAAAATCAATAAGCTAGTGAAAAAAGCTCGGCAAGTGCAAAGAACCAACTTTAATGGCAATAAAAGTGTGCAAGTTCGAGAGTTCAAGAATAATATACTGCATCATTATCATCTTTTATTAATTCTAGTGTCATATTTTATTAAAATATTATCACTTTTATTCGTCTCACGAAATTCTCACAGACAGTTAGTTTGCCTTCTTTTACCTTCTCTCTTTTGCGGTTCACATTACATTCAAAATATGATTCTCTTTTACGTCTATAGGAAACAAGCTCAGAGATTTATGTAAAGTAATTATAATAAAATTAGGTGAAATAAAATTATGGTTCAAAGACCAAAGAGAAATGACAAAATTTAGTTTGAAGGTATATCACAAAATGGGCACGAGATGTCATTTGATATTTTAATGTAACATCTCCTATTATATTTTCTTATTGAATGACACGTGGTAGGGTGAATAAATCTAATTCCTTGCTCCAAAAGTTTAATGATTGACTTAGAATATAGTATCTCTCCTCTTTTCAACGTGTCACTCATCCAATGGAGTGACACACGAGATATTACACCAAAGTGGGACAGAAGATCTATACCCCACAAAATGAGTTCTATTTTAAGGATTAAAAGTACTCTCTCTTTAAAGGTTTTTTTTTCATTTTTCGTAGTTCCACTTGATGTGTCTCATTAATATAATTAAAATACGGAATTCATACACCAATTAACAACTACTTATTGCACATTAAATAATAATATTTATTAATCCATGTAAAAAAATAAAACATCCTCTTTAAAGGGGGCTGAATGAGCATAATATTTTGTATAACATTTCTATTAAAAATAATGGAGTTTACTATTGATGAATAAGTAATAGTTGGCAGCTATTTGCACCCCAAAATTACTAAATATACTCCAAAAAAAATTAAAACTAAACTATTGAGACTAAAATACCCTTATAAAAAATGTGTTTATAATATCTTTATTATTCATATCCCCAAAACTACTAAATATACCCCCATTCATTAAATCCTAGCTGATGAGATTGAAGGTTTCTCCTCGGAGGAAGATTCATGGAGAGGTAATTGAAGATTCCTTCTTTACTGTAGTGTTCTATTGAAATAGATTATTATCTCCCATCATTATTACCTTGATAGTTTCTAGGCCCCAACAGCTATTTTTTTTTTCAATTGTTAGTACTGGCTAGTTTTCTCAAGCCTCTATAAATAGGATTGTATTTGAATCTTTGTACATACACAAGTTTTAAGATCAATGAAATACTTTCTTCTTCCATTCCAATCTCAAATTTAACTTGGTATCAGAGCAAGTTAATCCTGTCTCTTAGCCCTTCTTTCAAATCTGTTTAACATTCCATAAACACCTCTAAGGTGTCTTGATTCAAAGAGAGGTTTAACCTCTTCTCGGTCATCAATCTATCAAGTCTGTTTACAGACTCCAATTACACCTTAAAGGTGTTCTACTTCTAATAAGAGGTTTAATCCTCGATCTTCTGATATTTATCTTCACAGGACCTTCAAAAATATATATTTATGTTCTCATTCCTCTTCAAGTTCTTCATCATCAGGTTCTCAGATTCTAAGGGGGTCAGAAATCTTTCTGTCTTCATTGAATCTTCAGAACCATATTTCTGTTCTCATCAGATCTTCTCAAAGTGTTCATTATTAGATTCTCAGACTCTTAAGGGGGTCAGCTTCATTGAATCAATTCTTGATTCTTTACTGCCCTTACTGAATCCTTAATCCATCAATCATCAACCTTCGAATCCTCATGATGAGTAATACCTTCGAAGGCCACTCAAATCAGAGAATTACGAACGCTGTGTTCAATGGAAGAAACTACATTTCCTAGTCGAAATCAGTGGAAGTATTCTCGGAATTCAAAAAAATGCAAGGTTTTATCACTGGGAGCAAAAGGAGACCCGTAGCTGCTGACCCAAAGAAACCAATGAAGGAATAATAGGCTGAGATTGATGACTGGGAATGCCAAGACTCCCAAGTCATCAATTGGCTTATTAATTCAATGGATCCCAAAATCGGAGACATATACATAACAAAGGACACAGCCTATGATATCTGGAATTTGATCAAGAAGATCTATGGGTACAGTCAGAACCATGCTCAAATATTTCACTCAAAAGCAGAGCTTTATTCACTCAAAAAAGGGTCAGCATCTATAGCAGAAATTGTGAAACAATTCGACAAGAGAAGGTAAGAGTTAAGACTCTATCAACCAAAGACAGTCGATATAGCTACTATTGAAAAAATGGAGGAACATGAACAAGTCTACCAACTACTTGCATCCCTGGACGAAACATGGGAGGCTGCCCGTAGCTAAATACTCATGGTGGCAACCCTTCCTCCATACGAGGAAGTCGTAGCTAGGCTCCAACATGAGAAAACACACAGAGCCCGCACCTCCATACATCAAACCAAAAATATAGAGTGCTACCTAAGCAATCGGCGAACGATTCAAGGGAAAAGCAAGGATAACCCACCGCGCGAGTAGCGACCCCAAAGTATGCAAGTACTGCAAAAAGCCGAACCACACCAAGAAAGAGTGCTACCGTCTCCACCCGGAACTCTGGCTGACCAAGCAGAATCGTGGGAGAATGGGAAAGGCAGCAACACTCATCGAGGGTTTGCGGTAGAAAGGTAATTAGGGCTCAGAGAAGGTGGCGAGTCCAACCAAGTCCTGGATCAAACTTTAAAAGGGATCGATAATGGGCCTGGGCCCCTTTTCTCTATAGGCCAATCTCATTTAAACTCCTTGGGCCCAGAACATTTCTCCTCCTTGGTGGCCCAAGTTGTCCATGCTCTCCAAGCCCAAAGCTCCCAATCCACTAAGACAGTGGATGCAGGTCCATTTTCTCTTACCCATCTTAACCTATCTGATAACACCTCTTTGGGCCCAAACTACTTAAAATTGGACTTTAAAAAAAGGCCTACTCATTTTTTCATTTTTCAAAACCCAAATATTTTAAACACAAAATCCTTTAATTGCACTAGCGTGATTTCATCAAATAATGTTTTAAACAATTACTCTAAAACTTAGGTTGTTGATTCCGGTGCAACCGATCATATGACCGGAGATCGTTTGATTCTTTCAAAAATTTCAATGATTTTAGACAAATCTCAAAATGTTAAAGTTGCTAATAACACTTCCGTCCCAATTTATGGAAAGAGGTCAAGTTCTCTTTTTTCAAAAAGGATCGATAATATTCATTATCTACCATCCTTCGCTTTAAATTTATTATTCATTAGTAGGATCACCAAGGAATTAAATTGTCGAGTTATATTTTCTGACATTGATGTTGTCTTTCAAGAAAGATCGACGGGATGAACGATTGGTGAAGGAGTCCGTATTAATAATCTATATCTTATTAGCTTTCCTAGTCTCGCTTTAAACATTTTCAATATGACTCTTTGGCATAAAAGGCTTGGACATCCGTCCAACTTGATCTTTAATAAAATATTTCCAAATTCTTCTTATCATGATAAGTGTGATGTTTGTTCTTTGTCTAAATATACCCGACTTTCTTATGCAAATTCTTCTTCTAACACAAAGCCTACTTTTGATTTAATTCACTCTGATGTTTGGGGTCCCGCTCCTATTACATCCTATAACGATTTCAAATACTATGTTAGTTTTATATATGATTTTTCAAAACATACTGGGATATTTTTACTCAAAAATAAAAGTGAAGTTTTCTCAAAATTTCAAGATTTTTTTGCCTATATTAAAAACTATTTCAATAAGTCTATTAAAATTCTTCGAACGGATAATGGGACTGAATTTATAAACTCATATTTCAAATTTTTACAAAAACCAATGGAATTATTCATCAAACCTCGTGTTCTTACACACCCGCTCAAAATGAGGTAGCAGAGCGGAAAAATCGTCATCTTTTAGAAGTCACTCATTCTCCTCATACAAAACAATGTTTCAAAATATTTTTGGTCAGATGTTGTTTTAACCGCCAATTATCTTATTAACCGTCGTCCCTCACCTAATCTTAATGATCTTAGTCATCACAAAATTCTCTTTAAAAAGAAAGTCAATCTTGATCATTTACGTACCTTTGGATGCATGTGTTTTGTTCACATTAATCGTACCAACAAATTTAGTCCCTCTTCGGTCAAGGCTATTTTCCTAGGATAATCCGTATCTCAAAAAGGTTACTAGTGCTATGATCCTATTACTAAAAAGCTCTACATTTCAAGAGATGTTACTTTCAATGAAAATGATCCTTACTACACTATTGATAACTCATCCGTTGATACTAACGACTTTATTTTTCCTACTTCAGCTCCTAATGATTTTACTCCTCAGGTTCATCAAAACAATTTGAATAATCCGATTCCTCTCGAGGAAGATGATACTCCGACAGGGGGAGATCACATCCCAATCGAAGAGAATGCTCCGATAGGGGGAGATCAAAATCCAGTCGAAGAAAATGCTCTGATAAGGGGAAATCAAAATCAAAACCCAACTAGAGCTAATTCACCTCGGAGATCTCTTCGACAGAATTGGCCACCTGCCAAACTAAGAGACTACGTCACCTATTCGGTATCATATCATATCCAAAACTTTCTTTCTTATTCCTACATTTCTAAATCGCATCATATTTTTTTAAACTGCATAAATCAATTTGAACCAAAAAAACTTCGAAGAATCTAATCTTTGTCCTACTTGGCGTAAAGCGATGGAAGAATAATTAATTGCTCTCGAGAAAAATAATACTTGGTCTCTTGTTCCTTTCCCTAAAGGAAAAAAAGTTGTCAGGTGTAAATGGGTCTACAAAGTGAAATTCGATAGTTTAGGAAAAATCAAAAGATATAAAGCTCGCCTTGTTGCTAAAGGCTTCACCCAAATTTATGGAATTGACTATGAAGAAACATTTGCACCCGTCGCTAAAATGAGCACAGTAATAATCCTTCTTTCTATAGGCACTAATAAGAACTGGTTTTTTCATCAAATGGATGTTAAAAATACTTTTTTACAATGAGATCTAGAAGAAGAAGCGTACATGACTCTTCCTCAAGGTCTTAAGAATTCGGATTCATCTCTTGTTTGCAAACTTCACAAATCCATTTATGGTCTAAAATAATCTTCCAGAACTTGGTATTCTAAACTTAGTTATGTATTACTTTCTCAAAATTTTCAAAAAAGTTCAGCTGATTCATCATTATTTTCTCGCACTTCTTAAAATTCTTCAATTATTGTTTTAGTTTATGTCCATGATATTATTATTACCGGTGACAAGGAAACAGAAATTCAAGATGTTAAGAACTTTCTCAAACAAACATTTGATATCAAAGATCTTGGTCTTCTTAAGTATTTTCTTGGAATTGAAATAGCTCACTCCGAAAAATGATTATTCCTTTCTCAAAGGAAGTACATCCTCGATCTTCTTCAAGAAACAGGTAAATTCGGTGTTAAGCCCGGCCACTAACACTCCTATGGAAACCAATGCTAAACTTAACTCAGAAGATGGATCTCCTCTTCAAGATGTGGGCATGTACCAAATACTTGTAGGAAAACTTATTTACTTAACTGTTACTCGTCCTAACATTATTTTTTCTGTTAGTGTGGTTAGTCAATTTATATAGGCACCTCAGACAACTCACCTAGCTGCTATTGATCGGATCCTCCAATATCTAAAATCAACTCCGGGACAAGAAATTTGGATAAAAAAACAACAAAGATGTAAGCATTCAAGGTTATACAGACGTGGATTGGGCAGGAAGTTTTGACCGACGTTCTACTACCGGATTTTGCACTATGGTTGGAGGAAATCTAGTAACCTGGAAAAGCAAAAAGCAAAACGTAGTGGCTCGATCAAGTGCCGAAGCCGAATATCGGGCAATGGCATCAACTGCTAGTGAACTTACCTGGATAAAGCATTTACTCGAGGATATGAACATTCAAACCAAAGGAGCAATTCAAATGTATTGTGATAACAACGCTGCGCGCCACATAGCATCAAACCCAGTTTTTCATGAGCGTACGAAACATATTGAGGTGGACTGCCATTTTATTCGAGACAAAGTTCGAAGCGGAATGATTCAAACACCTTATATTGGAAGCAAAGATCAACTTGCAGATATATTCACTAAAGCCTTAGACAAGTCAAGACATAAATACATTTTGGACAAGTTATGAGTGATCAATCCGTTCACTTCTACACTTGAGGGGGAGTGTTGAAATAGTTTATTATCTCCCATCATTATTACCTTGATAGTTTCTAGGTCCCAACAGCTATTTTTTTGAATTGTTAGTACTGGCTAGTTTTCTCAAGCCTTTATAAATAGGATTGTATTTGAATCTTTGTATATACACAAGTTTTAAGATCAATGAAATACTTTCTTCTTCCATTCCAATCTCAAATTTAACATGTTCTTTGTTGGCCTATCAGTTCACGATAATCGGAGTTTATTTTCGGAAAATTGAACTGAATCTGTAACACTGTGCGATTCTTTTTTTTGTTTTTGTTTTACTTCAAATTTGCTGAACATATGACTACGGTGATATGGCTTGTTATTAATGGGATTGATAATGGTTTAGGTAATAACGATTGGATTTCTTTAATTTTTGCAGCGTAGAATCATTACATAATAACTAAGAATCCATGTATCATTTCTTATCATTAAACCCACTTTTTGGTGGAATATTGTGAGTTTTTTTTATTTTACCTTTTACATGGATTTTTTATATTCTGGGAAAATTTCAATGTTTATGATGTGACAATGCTAGTGACGTTAGTATCCCCTCCAACCTACGTCATCATCATTTCTGAAGCGGTGGTGATTAGGAAAGGAAATAGGAGTGGGTGTGTCTCCGGCACCGGCGTCATGGTGGATATCAGAACCAGAGCGATCCCTCCGCTGCCACGTCATTTCTTTGGCAACGCGAGAAAAAAATACTCCCCCGGTCCCACCCAAAGAGTCTATTTTTGCCATTTTGAGCGTCCCACTCAGAGTCCCCTTTCCTTTTTTACACACATGAGATCCATACATACCTACTAATACAACTAAAATATGGGGCACACACTCCCACTAATACAACTACACACTACCTATTAAATAATAATATTCCTTAATTCAAGTGCAAAAAGCAAAAACTACCCTTTAAGTGGGACGGAGAGAGTATTGATTCAAAGCTACCAATAATGCAAAGAGATTTTAATTGATTAAACTAGATTTTAATGAATGAGGTATATTTTGTAGTTTTGGGGTATGAATAATAGAAATATTATAAACACATTTTTCATAAGGGTATTTTAGTCTTATTAGTCTAATTTTATTTTTTTGGTTATATTTAGTATTTTCGGGTGCAAATAGCCGCCCCCTCAAATTATTTTAATATATGAATAATTCGTATAAAAATTTAAATGTGATAAGATCATTAATTTAAAAGGAAAAAAAAATTGGAATACAAATCCATCAGCAAAGGCCAAAGATAAAAAAAAAAAAAAATAATAATAAATTAATAATTGAGAAAATGACACCTCACCCTCGAATCACTGTGAAGCTGCCATCTCACAAATTTAAAACCTTCCTTTATTAGATAAAATAAAAATAAAATAAAGATTAAAAATATTAGGCGGCTGAAGAAGAAACCTTACCTTTCTCTCTGCTCCTACGAGGGTTTTCACACAGCTACAGTTGCGTTGCTTGCGCCTCCAATTTCCGCCGTATCAAATCAAGCATGGTAATTTTCCTACGATTTCTCAGCTATCGTAAATTCTCTGAATTTTCGCGATTGATTTTTCGTTTTGTTTGATGGTTAATACTCTGTAATAGGTTCTTTCTAACGATTACGATTTGCTCAACCCACCGGCTGAGCTTGAGAAGAGGAAGCACAAGCTTAAACGCCTTGTGCAATCACCCAACTCTTTCTTCATGGTATAAATTTTCCTCTTCACTATACTGTACGCTGTTCTCATTTTATACTGTTCTCTTATTTGGTTTTGCGATTGTAGGATGTTAAATGCCAGGGATGCTTCAACATGTAAGTTTTACTTTAATAGAAAAGGATTTTCCCCCTTATTTACGGAAATTGAATGAATTACTCATGAGAATGAAATTCATGTTCTGTTTGTGTGTGTGTGTGTGTGTGTTCAGAACCACCGTGTTCAGCCACTCTCAGACGGTTGTTGTGTGCGGCAACTGCCAGACGGTGCTGTGCCAGCCTACAGGTGGCCGTGCCAGACTAACCGAGGGCTGCTCTTTCCGTAGGAAGGGCGATTGAGTTAATTGGTGACAGTTCCTCCTTTTGTCTTCTTGATAAAGTTTAAGTGAATCTACTATGCGCTTTTGTTAATGGATCTTCTAAAATTTTCTTGAGACTGGATCTTCTAAAATATTGTTAAAAAGTTAAAACTTATTTGGTCTTCATTTACTCTTGAAGCATATATTTGTAGCTATTTATTCTGAACTGTTTTGGGTCTGATGATTGGTGCATTTTAACTGAATCTTAATCTTGAATGCCTTCTATTTTGTACCTCAGAGCTTGAGTCATGTGTTATGCCTAGAGTTGATTTTTAGAGTGAATAAATATAAATATATATAGATATAACCACATAAGATTAGATCAAGAGAATTCAATGGCTTTTCGTGTATTGCAATGTTGATTTGTTACCTTTGTTTAGACAACTTTTTGATGAACATAAAGTCTGATGGTGAGTGATATTGGCTTACAAATGAGACTTTATTAGTAATCCATCCATCTCATTATAGCTGCCTTTCAAGAGGTGTAATTTGCTTCAACTTAAAAAAATTATCCTTTTGCAAATCATCTGGAAGATCAAATTTTAATTTTACCCCTTTATAAGTCTGTGATATTCACCAATTAAATAAACTACGCATGTAATTGTTTCTAAAAGCAACTTCTTTAATTCGTGTGAAATAACCCCAAGGGAGGGGGGGGGGGGGTTATATACTTTTTAAATCTAAACATATTACTAGGACTTATTCAGTGTAGAAAGCCAGAACTGAAACTACTAGTGATGTATAAGGTTTAGTTTTTTAAGGCTTCTTTTGATATGTTTTCCTACATTGGTCAGCAAATATTTACTTTCATGGTCATTTTAGCTGCTTCTATCTTGTTTTGATTTGGAAGCAAAATCTGTGAAGAACGCAGTATGCTGTTGTATTTTACTATTTGGGATGATGTGGCAAGTTTTTATAGGTGGTAAGACTTGAAAAGTGTTTGAATTTAGAATCAGTTGGACTGATTGTTGGTAAAATAATTTGGATACTTCTTCAAATATGTAGTTCTGTAAGTTGATAAGTCTGATGCTAATCATCTTGGTTTATTTATTAAACTTGAATTTTATAGCTGAGAGATAAGGAAGCTGTTATGCATTTAGGGATTAGATTGAATTGATTCTTAATTCTGTGGTAGATAAGATATTTAGGATGAAAGAATTAGTGCATGTATATTTCATTTTTAGAATTGCTTCCTAGTACTACTAATCTGACTTGAGGAATCATTATGTTTGTTTTTCTTGTTCCTTGTTCTTCGTTTTTTCCATGTCAATGCTTATTTAGAAAAATTGACCAAATTTTGGTTGCTTCAAGAGTTTTAACTTAGGCCATGTTAAAAAAAAAAAACCCCTTATTATCTACTTCCTGCCCCGGCGTTAAGGTTTACACTTACTAATTAATTTGTCTCAAGTTAGGGTTTACATTTCTTTTTTTGTCAAGGGAGACTCAAACAAAACAATTATTTATTCCACATGGGGCCTACAAACAGTACTAATACAACTACTTACTACACATTAAATATTATATTCTTCAACCCACTATCTATTTAAATATTAATATCGTGCAAATAGCAAATGTCAACATGGAATGGAGGGAGTATTTATTTTGCCTTGTTTTGGTGAGGGCTAAGTATTCCTTGCAATGGTGCATTTGGTGGTATTCAGTCTTACTAGTAACTAACCGGTGCGTTGCACGGTATGTGTTAGTTTTGGGTCGACAACTTCATTTGATTTTATGATGTTTGAATCGAATAATATTTCTTTGTATTTTATCTAACCTAATGTTTTAATATTAAAGTCTGCTAATATGACAAATTAAAACCCTAAACCCCTAAATCCTAAATCCTAAACCCTTTGGAAACATTAAATTAAATAATTATTTTAATGGGTAGCTGATAGATAGTCAGGATTATATTAATATTGTGTGTTGTGTGGGATGTGTTATTTTTAGGGGAATAACTTCACTTAATTTTATGATATTTGAACCGAATAAAATTTATTTGAATTATATCTGACCTAATATTTAAATATTAAAAAATTATAAATATAATTATTTAATTATTTCAATGGGTGGCTGATATTTGTTTAAGAAATAGATGACCAGATTGGATTAATAGTATTAAGCTTTTAATAAATAATACTCCCTCCATCCGCTCCAAAGGGATACATTTGCTTTTTTGCACGTGCATTAAGGAGTATTATTATTTAATGTGTAGTGGATTAGTTATATTAGTAGGTGAGTGAGTCCCATATTTTAAGTGTATTAGTGAGTGGATGTGGGACTATATGTGTAAAAAAGAAAATGAGACCCTTAGGGGCGAACAACCAAAATGAAAAAATGAGACTATTTGGAGCGGACATAGAGAATATCATATTTCCTAATTTGAAAAAGTCATAATTATAAATATTTAATTATTTTAATGAGTGACTGAGATTTGTTTGAGAAATAGATGACCATAAACCCTAAAATCCTAAATCCTAAACTCTAAATTCCTAATTATAATTATTTAATTATTTTAATGGATGGTTGAGATTTGTTTAAGAAATAGGTTGGTATTAGTCCTAAATTTATAAATATAATTATTTAATTATTTTAATGGGTGGCTAAGATTTGTTTGAGCTTCTCTCATCCGATTTTGGTGTGGTTTGAATTTTGTTGTCGTATTATTTCTTTATTTATGTTTTTTAATTATCTCATATGTGTTTAAGCAAACACCATCCTTTAGGTGGGAACAAAGAGAGTATTTCCTAATTTTAAAAAGTCATAATTATAATTATTTAATTATTTTAATGGGTGACTGAGATTTGTTTGAGAAATAAATGGCTATGATTGAATTTATTCTACTTTTATGGGTTAATAATTATTTAATTATTGAAAAAGTCATACTAATAATTATTTAATTATTTTAATGGGTGGTTGAGATTTGTTTAATAAATAAATGGTCAGGATTTGACCCTCTGCAAACATTATCCCATAAACCCTAAATTCATAATTATAATTATTTAATTATTTTAATGGGTGACTGAGATTTTTTTAAAAAATAGATGGTCAGGATTTAATTTTTTCTGCCCTAAATTCATAATTATAATTATATAATTATTTTAATGGTGATTGAGAGTTGTATGTTGTCTTATTATTTCTTTATTTATGTTTTTTTTATTATTTCATATGTGTTTTGTACGAAAATAATTACATAAAACCCTAAACCATAAATCCTAAAACTCCGAACCATAAATTCATAATTATAATTATTTAATTATTTTAATGGGTGGCTGAGTAGATAATCAGAATTTGATTATTTTGCTTTAATAATATCTTATTTCCTTATTTGAAAAAGTTATAATTATAATTATTTAATTATTTTAATGGCTGACCCTAAATTCATAATTATAATTATTTAATTATTTTAATGGGTGGCTGAGATTTGTTTAAAAAATATATGGTCAGTTATTCTCCTTGAATAATATCTTATTTCCTAATTTAAAAAAGTTATAATTATAATTATTTAATTATTTTAATGGGTGGCTAAAATTTGTTTGAGCCATTAAATTATTTTCTAATTTTAAAAAAGTTATATAAACCCTTAAGCCCGGTTTAAGCCCTTTGAAATATTAAATTATTTTTTAATTTGAAAAAGTTATAATTATAATTATTTAATTATTTTAATGAGTGATTGAGATTTGTTTATTTAAAAAATAGATGGGTTAGAATTGGATTTATATTTAATATTATTAATTTTTTAATAAATAATATCTTATTTTCTAATTTGAAAAATTATAGTTATAATTATTTGATTATTTTAATGGGTGACTAAGATTTGTTTAAGATAAACCCTAAACTATAAACCTTAAAACATTGAAACCATGAAACCCTTTGGAAACATTAAATTATTTTCTAATTTAAAAAGCTACAATTATAATTATTTAATTATTTTACTGGGTGATTGAGATTTGCTTGAAAAATAGATGGTTAGGATTAAATTACATTTAATATTATTAATTTTTAATAAATAAATATATTATTTTCTAATTTGAAAAAGTCATAATTATAATTATTTAATTATTTATTGGGTGGCTGAGATTTGTTTGAGAAATAAATGGCCATGATTGGATTTATTATAATTGTTTAATTATTTTAATGGGAGCTGAGAGGTTGTTGAGAGTTGTTTAAGAAATAGATGACTATGATTGTATTTATTATACATTAGACTAAATTATTTCCTAATTTGAAAAAGTTATAATCACAGTTATTTAATTTAATTATTTAGCACTTGAATCCCAGATGATAGGTCGTTCGCTGAAAAATTTGACTGAAAAATTCGGGTGGTTTAGAACTTAAATTCTAGATGTATTCCGTTCTTGAGTTGATTCTCGTTGAAGAATTCGAAGAACTATTCAGACAGCTCTGAAGTCTTTGATCTTCTTAGAGAATCTCTCTCGGTGTGTCTAGAATGAATGGAGGATAGCTTCTTATATAGGTGAAGGATGAGGAAGTCCATATATAACTCGCAATTTAATTGGTTAATGAATTATTTGACTTAATTATGCGGGTTTATTAATTTTATTATTTAAAAATAAAATAATAAAAGTATTATGATTATTATTATTAGTTAATGTTACGGAAGAGTATAGCTAGCTAGTTAGATTAATTTCGAAAGTAATATTTTGTGCATTTATCCCCTTTTTATGTCAAATTACATGAAAAATAAAAATACGTATTTAGATTTTAAGAAAATATACGTCTTTTGATTTAATGAGAAATGGTAAAATATCATCTTAATAGTTGATTTTGAAAAAATAAATAAATAAATAAATAAATAAATATATATATATATATATATATATACTTCGTCGTCCTGTTTAAAGTGAGTATTTTTTCAATTTTGGGTGTCCCATCAAAAATGTCTCCTTTCCTTTTTTGCACACATGGGACCCATACACATCCTCTAATACAATTTAAATGTGGGGTCCATACTTCCACTAATACAACTACCCACTACACATTAAATAATAATACTCCTTAATCTACGTGTAAAAAAGCAAAAGACCCTCTTTTTATGGGACAGAGAAAGTATACTTTTTTATTTTTTTTATCCATCTTCATTATATAATTAAATATATTGTCGCACATATATATAGTCGCGTACATGATCCAATTGAAAAAAATTGTGTATAAAGTGAAAAGTATAATTGTAGTCATGGTAGCATGAGACGTCGTTTGTAAAAATTTTGTATGGGGTCCTTATATTTAATATTATTAATTTTTTAATAAATAATCTTATTTTCTAATTTTAAAAAGTCATAATTATAATTATTTAATTATTTTAATGAGTGGCTGAGATTTGTTTAAGATAAACCATAAACCCTAAATCCTAAAACCCTTTGGAAATAATAAATTAATTCCTAATTTGAAAAAGTTATAATTACGATTATTTAATTATTTTAATAGATAGTTGAGATTTGTTTGAAAAATAGATGGTTAGGATTGGATTTATATTTAATAGTATTATTAATTTTTGAATAAATAATATATTATTTTTTAATTTGAAAAAGTCATAATTATAATATTTAATTATTTATTGGGTGGCTGAGATTTGTTTGAGAAATAAATGGCCAAGATTTGATTTATTATAATTATTTAATTATTTTAATGGGGCTGAGAGATGATTGAGATTTGTTTAATAAATAAATAAATTACCAAAATTGGATTTATTTTAGATTTGACTAAATTATTTCCTAATTTGAAAAAGTCATAATTATAATTATTTTATTTAATTATTTTATTGAGTGTCTGAAATTTGTTTGAGAAATAGATGGCCAAGGCCAGGATTGGATTTATTATAATTATTTAATTATTTCCTAATTTGAAAAAGCTATAATTACAATTATTTAATTTAATTATTTCAATGGGCGACTGAGATTTGTTTGAGAAATAAATGGTCAGGATTTTTATTTTGTTGAGATTTGTTTTGAAAAATAGATGGTTATGATTGAATTTATATTTAATATTATTAATTTTTTAATAAATAATATCTTAATTCTTAATTTGAAAAAGTCATAATTATAATTATTTAATTATATTAATGAGTGCTCGACTTAAAAATACTTAAATTCGAGTGGTTTAGCACATGAATCCCAGATTATAAGAAGAACTTTGACTTAAGTAGGCTTAACCTGAATCACAGATTATAGGCCATTCAAAATTTTTACTGTAGAACGCTTAATCTGTGCGGTTTAGAAACAGATTATAGGCCGTTCAAATTTTTGACTGTAGAACGCTTAATCCGAGCGGTTTAGATCCTGAATCCCAGATGTATTCCGTTCTTGAGTTGATTCTTGTTAAGAATTCGAAGAACTATCCAGACAATTCTGAAGTCTTTAATCTTTTTAGAGAATCGTTCTCGGTGTGTCTGAAATGAATGGAGGAGGGCTCCTCATATAGGTGAAGGGTGATGAAGCCCCATATATAACTCGCAATTTGATTGGTCAATTGATGATTTGACCTAATTTTGCGGGCTTGGGTCTTTCCATCCTTACAATTTGATTGATCTATTTAATATTATTAATTTTTTAATAAATAAAATCTTATTTCCTAATTTGAAAAGATCATAATTATAATTATTTAATTATTTTAGATACTAAATTATTTTCTAATTTGAAAATATCATAATTATGATTATTTAATTATTTTAATGGTGACTGAAATTTGTTTTAAAAATAGATGGTTATGATTGAATTTATTCTGCTTTTATATATATTAAGATTAAGATTATAGTTATGGGTGTGTCATACACCAAGATCCACGGAAACTAACTACTAGTATTTGATAAGTGAACTTATATTCTATTCATCTAGATCATAATCATTCTGCATATATTTCAAAATATGAGGTTGCATTTTGTGTTGTACTAATGAAATCAAGACAGAAAATTTAAACTTTCAAATACTGATATAAACAAGTTGGATCAAAACAAGAATTCCTATTCTACGAAATATTAGTACAAAAATGAAGTGGATTTGAACCCCAAATCAAAGACAAAATAAGAAAGTGGCACACTTACTTCAGTATCATTTTTTATTAAATACTATAATATTATTATTACTATTTTAAATATTATTACTTTTTATTTATATTATATATTATTAATGAAATCATTCATAACATCATTATTAATTTTCATGAATTGAATATCATATTTCATTACCAATTTCATGGAAGTCATTACACAAGTCTTTCACTGTCTAACACAAGTTTTTGGCAACAAGAAATTCAGATTTAGCGTTTTGCTAACAAATCTAATTGAATCTTTTAAATTTATTAGTACTGAAAACCCCTTAAAAAAACTAACTTCAAATTAAATATAAACCACATCCTAATTATGTACTTTATGAATTATGGATAAAAATTGTGATAATATCTTACCTGATCCGACCTCCACAAGGGAATGCTGATTATTAGCATGAAGACAGGTAGGTTGGCCTTTTCTAAAAGCTAGGTTCTGGTTCGGGTAATACATTTTAAAACCCGAAATTTTGGATACCAAGACCCGAAACCCGGTCCGATACCCACCCCTAGATATACGAGTGTAAAAACATTATTCTTATGGATTTATATCGAATCTTATTGACAAATCTTAAACATTCTAAAAATAAATGAATATTTTAAAAACCCCAAAAATACATTCATATAAACATTAAATAAAGCTGAATAATTAATAATGAGTAAATGATTTTTATTTATTTTTATAATAAATTAACTTTCTTTCTCCTGTAAAAATTATTTTTAAAGTATAAATATTTAAATTCAAAAGTTATTTTAATCAAATTAAATTTATAAAAGTTGTGATTGTAAGGTGGGACTGTGGACATTGCCTTCCACTAATGTATTAAGAAATGTAGGCTGAATCCTTTTAGGACCAAATTAAAGGTAAATTAAAAATAAATACATAGATCATACAAAATAGACGTAATATCGTGGGTGAATTTGTATCAATTTCTCTCTTAACTAACCAAGCAAACGGCCCTTATATTTTTATATTCACGATATATTTAATTTTCGTAATTTATGATAGATAAAAATTTGTGTGTCATCGTATCACATATATGAGTTTTTTTTGAAATAGATAAAAAGTGGAGTATAACTTTGTCTCAACATAATGCTTACCCATTTTTATTTTGGAAGTCTCATCATAAAATCACATCTTTGTTTATAACTAACAAATGAAATTCACACAAGATAATTAATATATTTTTATGCGATGTATACATAACTCTAAGTGGTTGTTTGCTTGTGGGTATAGTTATACATGGATTATGTATAATGAGATTTATTTGACTTGTGATTAATTGTATTATTGTTTGGTATTATGGAAAAGTGAGATTATTGATAATTAGGTATTAGTTATTTTAGGTTTATTATTATTGAGTATTAACAAATGGGATAATAAGTAAAATGACATATTTACCCCTTATTATTATTAATATTATTATTATTATTGTTATTATTATTATTATTTATTTTTATTATTATTTATTATTATTCATCATTATTATTATTATTATTAGTTATTTACTATTATTAATATTATTAATTATTAATAATAATAATTATTAGTAATTATTATGATTATTAATTAATAATAATAATAATAATACCTAGGTATTAAATTGGGGTATTGTGTAACCCACCTCTTGTGGTGGTATACACAATACCAATGAAAATGTATTATTAATTTCGGGCTGAAATATTATCGGGCTGAAAGTATTATGAATACATTGAGACTAACGTAGTATTACGTAGTATACTGCATTAATACCTAACTAAAGTAAACAACCCCTAATACTATTATCCACTATATATAATAAAATATTACACAAGAATTGCTATACGAGCTATCGTATTCGGTATTTCTCTTCCTGTTATGCTAGGTTAGGTTCTCATGTTTTATTCGTCCCTTCCTTTCCCGATCACAACAAAAAATTCCTGTACATTTAATTTATTTAATATAGATTGTTTATTTTTAGCCACATTGTTCGTTTTTAATTGCAATTAATTTGTAATGGAGAGTTAGAGTGATTTCATTAAATATTTAATTTGAATTTAAAATTTTTAACGAAGTGATTATTTAATATTGTATAGTTTTAAAGCTACAATCAAATAAAGATCCAAAATTTTTCAAATTTCATCGTCATGATAATTAATTAAATATTAAATGATATTTTGATCAATAAAATTTTAGAGGATGTGATTATTTGTGAAAATAATTACACTCGCTCGATAAGATATTTATTTTAATTACTATATTGGTTGTACATTTTAAAAATACTAATTTTCCATTTTGCTAAAAAGAACTCAAACATAAGTCATTACTATTAACTTTATATAAATAATAATATTTTAATCCACATAAAAAGAAAAAAATACTATATAAATGATGAGGACCACTTGGGTGACCCGTGGTCACCCATGACCCTCTCACATGAGGGGGTGGGTCCCACATGTCAGGGGGTGGGCACCACCCCCTCATGTGAGAGGGTCATGGGTGACCACGGGTCACCCAAGTCATGCTCTTAATTTATTAATACGAGAGTATATATTATTAAGTGGTAGGTGACGATGCAAGTTATCCAGTAGACATGTGCAAGGCTACGATGTAGAGGTCTATTATGGGTTCCCCTCACGTGCACACATTTTACTTGACAATTTAATTTAATTAAGTGAATTTTTTGGTCTAAAGTCTTTTTGGGAGAAGTGAAAATAAAAGGGTAGTCAAATGTGCAAATATTTGTAGCCGCAAATTGCTTAGGTATCAAAAATAAAAGAAAGCGTTACTCACTCTTATCCACGCTTTTGGTAGGTCAATAACACGCCTTTTAACATTTTCTTTTCCACCTCTGGCCCCACTCGCTCCTCTCCCACTTCTTACATTACAACTGCACTCCCAACTTCACTCATAGCATGATGTCACTATTACAACATCTACTCTTTTTTCTAAAATAATTTAGTGTATACCTTCCTTTATTATTATTATTATTATTATTATTATTATTATTATTATTATTATTATTATTATTATTATTATTATTATTATTTTAACAGCAAATTCTTTTTATTAAAATATTAGAATAAGGTATAAAAAATATCCAGAATAGTTACCATAAAAATAACATCAATACACATATGAAGAACGCTGAGATAATAATAACATATTGCATTTAACACTGAAGAACTATTCGAGAATTGAGCTTTTCAGTCTTCAAAGTCATATCGATCAATCGACTCATTTTTCGATCGAATTCAACTCTAAATATGAATTTTTTGCTCTTTAATTTACATCACCTACCTCCACCTTCCTTCATTTCATTACACCCTCCGCTCTATCTTTATTTATTTATTTTGGAAGACTTCATATGAGACAGATATATGCGAGAGGTATTATAAAATGATAAACACATTATTAAAATATGAGTATTTTATAGATAGAGTTACTTATTAGTAGTTAAGTTATATACTATGTAGTAAATCATACCAAAGTAGTCTAAAATTATATTTTAATGTATCATTTATTATACTTTATAAAAACATAATTTAACTATTAATAAACATAATTTGTACCTACTCCCTCCATTCTGGAACAAAGTACATGTTTGTCTTTTGCACGTTAATTAAGAAGTATAATATTTTGATGTATTCTGGGTTAAGGATATAATAGTTTAATATGTTGTGAGTAGTTGTAACAGAATTTTGTGTGGCCCCATGCTTATTTTGTGTGTGTCTCATCTATCAAAAAGAAAAATATATACTTCCTCGTCTCATAACAACTTTCACACTTTTCTTATTTATTTGTCCCACAATAACTTTTACACCCTAAAAAAGGGATCATCACTTTATCAATAACTTCAAAAGTTACTTTAATTTTAAATTTGACACTCATTTTTCACACTCATAACATTATTTTATATTTCATTTATTACCTAAAAATGCTATAATACCCTTAAAAATCAATAAAGTTAGTCAAAAAAATAACTTTTCTTAAACAACGTGGAATAATAAATATGAAGGTAATTATGGGACAGATGGAGTATATATTGATTTGAGACAGACCAAAATCACAAAATGTATACCTTATTCTAGGACGGAATGAGTATATAATAATTAAAAATTCGTTAATAAATGATCGATGTGTCTCACAAAAACTGTCTTTATCCTATGATAATCTTCGCATTTCAAAATAATAAAAGTTTAATAAGAAATAACCTCTAAACACATCATATTTTAAAAAGAATGTCATACTCACTTAACACAGAGTATAATTTACTTTATTATTCACTTCACCTGTCTCGAATTTATTTTCACACAATGTGGATACGTAATTTAAGAAAAGTTACTTTTTTTATGAACTCTATTGACTTTTTAGGAAATGTGGTTTTTTAAGGTAATGAATAAAATATAAAGTGTATTATGTGTATTAGGTGTGAGTGATACTCTTTAATTTGAAATGAATTTTGAGGGATTGAATGATGTCGCATTTCCATTTTTGGACGGTGATTTAGGACGGAATGTGAAGATAATATTGAGACAGAGGAAATAGTATTTATTATTATAAAAAAAGACAACATTTTCAAAACTTAATAAAACTGAAAAAAAAAAAAAGACATTAATTCTATAAGTACATCAAGAAACTTTTTTTTTCCTTTACTCTCCTAATATCTCTTCGCACTTTATTAATAATAAAGGTGTGGAAAGATATTGAGAGTATTAACTAATAATGAGTCAAAAGAACATAAGCGTAGGAGGGTTCCTTCGAAATTAAGACATGAAATCGTGGATTTGTCTTTCTAGTAGTAGTTTTCAATTTTGCTCATTTAAAATACATCATGGATCTCAATCCTACTCAATCAACATGCATTTTAGAACTTTCATTCTTCACCATTCCCAAAGAAAATGGATGGATTTTTTCAGTAACAAGATACACGAGGAAAAATTTACTCCCCCTTCCCAATGTAAAGGGGTGTTTTTACTCTTTGCACTTAGTAGCTTAAAAAATATTATATTTAATGTGTAGTGAGTAATTATATTAGTAAGTGTGCGGACCTCGTATTTTAATTATATTAGTGAGTGTGTGTGAGTCTCATGTGTGTAAAAAATGATATAAGACTCTTTGGTAGACGCATAAAATGGAAAAAAGAAACTCTTTAAAAAGGATGAAGGGAGTATTAAAAATAATTTATACCATAAATATATATAGTGGTAAATTTTTTTCCCAAGAAGAGATAAATACCCTTGACTCCATTGATGACTGGAAAAGAATAAATAACTAGATTGTATATATTTTTATTGAGGCTAATTATACTGTATACCAGGATGCACACACTTTAAAAAATGTATACAATATAAACAAAAACATATACAATTAAGAACAAAAATGTATATGTAATAAAAAATTTTGTATTTATAATAAAATAAACACAAAAGAATTACAATAATAATCCAGACGGATTAAACTTGATAAATTAGGAAACAATCTCTATCAATCCTCTGATTCTTCTCTCGAACCAATTTGGACTTTGACTTTGAATTGTTGACTTGTGTATTGAGTCGGATCTTCAGTTGAAGCTTGTCCGAACTCGGATTTAGGATTTTATAACGTTAATCCAGAGGCGTCAAGCCTTTGTTTGGATTAAACGTACTTGATCCAAAGAACACTCGATCTGGGGGGCTTAGCACCTTAATCCCGGGTCGTATGCTGTTCTTGGCGCGAAGAACACCGAAGAACTCAGTTTATGAAGAACGCTTGATTTGGGGGGCTCCGCACCTTAATCCCGAATCGTTAGCCGTTCTTGACTTGAAGATGCTTGAAGATCTCAAGGGAGCGCTGCTCGTGTTCTTGATCTCTTCAGAGCGTTTATGTCTTCAAGTACTTGAGTGTGTCTGGAGTGAATGAAGGAGGGCTCCTTATATAGGTGAGGAATGAGCATGCCCCATAAATATCTCGCAATCTGATTGGTCTATGACAGATTTGGCCTGGTTCTGCGGGTTTGGGCCGTTCCAAATATATCACAGCTTGATTGGTCATTGCTTAATCTGACCTGATTCTGGAACCTTCCATGCTTTACTTAACTTAGGGGTCAAGTTTTACTTAATTTAAACCCTACTTAATTTATTGGGTATTAAATTAATTATCAATTATTTATTAATCTATTTTAGGAATTAATTTATTAAATCCCCAAAATAAAATATAATAAATTAAAATTGATATTTAATCAATAAAATCCACGTGTCGCCATTTGATTGGACCGTGAATTTTAATTGCTTACAAATGCCCCCTTGCGATTTATTCACGGACAGAATGTCTTGTTGTGAAGGAATCGCAAAAGATTTGTTTCTTGTTCACCAAGATTTCATGAACCTTACCCAAAATTATCAAAGTTATTTGTAGTAAAGAATCTCCTACAATTTTAAAGAGCTTGCGCACCTCACAATAATCTCCATAATTATCCATGATTCCACTAGTAATTTCCATAATTATCCATGAATAATTTTCATAATTATCCATGAGTCCACAAGTAATTTCCATAATTATCCATGAATCCACTGCTATATAATGGTACTTCATGAACTCAATTTTTTATCAAAGCTATCCAACACACAAGACTCAACTCGTCGAGGTGAAGAGTAGTCAATGGCGGACCACCCATGGTGGTTGCTTGTCGGGCTCGCACCGTGAGGTGGAGAGCAATCAATGGTAGACTACCCATGGTAGTTGCTTGTTGGGCTCGCACCTCCGATGATGTTGGGATAGAGAGTAGTCAACGGCGGACCACCCATGGTGGTTGCTTGTTGGGCTCATACCGCGAGGTGGAAAGCAGTCAACAGCGGACCACCCATGGTGGTTGCTTGTTGGGCTCACACCTCCGACGATGCTTTGGCGAAGAGGTGACAGAAATCCGACCAAAGAGAAGACTTTCAATGGCTCAAGTCAAACCAACATCATCGAGGTGGAGAGCAATCGACGGCGGACCACCCATGGTGGTTGCTTGTCGGGCTCGCACCGTGAGATGGGAAGCAGTCAACAGTGGACCACCCATGGTGGTTGCTTGTTGGGCTCACATCTCCGATGACGTTGGGATAGAGAGTAGTCAACGGCGGACCACCCATGGTGGTTGCTTGTTGGGCTCACATCTCCGATGACGTTGGGATAGAGAGTAGTCAACGGCGGACCACCCATGGTGGTTGCTTGTTGGGCTCACACCTCCGACGATGCTTTGGCGAAGAGGTGACAGAAATCCGACCAAAGAGAAGACTTTCAATGGCTCAAGTCAAACCAACATCGTCGAGGTGGAGAGCAATCGACGGCGGACCACCCATGGTGGTTGCTTGTCGGGCTCGCACCGTGAGATGGGAAGCAGTCAACGGTAGACCACCCATGGTGGTTGCTTGTTGGGCTCACATCTCCGATGACGTTTTGGCGACGATATGAAGAAACCTGACCAAAGAGAAGCTTTTTAACATACTCAGGCAGTCGAACCAACGATGTCGAGGTAGAGAGCGGTTGACGGCGGATCACCCATGGTGGTTGCTTGTTGGGCTCATACCGCGAGGTGGAAAGCAGTCAACGGTATACCACCCATGGTGGTTGCTTGTTGGGCTCACACCTCCGACGTGTTGATGCAACGAGAGCAGACTACCCATGGTAGTTGCTTATCGAGCTCATGCCTCTGGCAGCATTGATTTGAAGAGCGGGAGGGCGATTGATGGCAGACCACCTATGGTGACTGCTTATCGAGCTCATACCTCCGGCAGCTTTGATTTGAAGAGCGGGAGGGCGGTTGTTGTCTGCTTTCGATCGGACCAGCCGGAAGATGGTCTCGTCGCTTTAGTGTGATTCAGACTGGATTCGGTAATGCTCTTGGCGACTGGGAAGCAGAATGGCGTGTGAGAGCGGCGGCTGATGGCTGCTCTCGACGACTGCTCGCGGCGGCTGCTCGCTAGCGAGAATCCAGCGTGAACCCTGGCGGCGGCACGTCGATCGAGCTCTGGAAGTAGCGCGCGCGGAAACGTACCTCGGCAGCGAGCAGCGCTCCTTGGGTCGCGAATCCAACTGTGTTTGGCTATGATTTTCTTATGTGAAGGGCAACCGCGAGCTTCAGGCGGCCGGGTGCGTGATCGGCGGCGATGCGAGGTGAATCCCCGGTGGTGTTGACGGGTACTGATGGCTGGTTGTTGTTTTTCGAAGAGAGAGGAATTGGTTGAGCAGCTTAATCCCCTTTTGCTGGAGAAACCCATTCCACGCAATTTCATAGAGGAAAAAAAAGAATAACTTCAATTTTGACCCCATCAAGTTAATTTTGACTTGCTCAAACTCACCCAATCTCAAATCAGCTTGCTTACTGCACTCAAGTGCTTCCAACATTAATTGGGCCCTTTATTTTTTTTATTTATTTTTTTTTTTATTTTCAGTTTCTACTTGGGCCATCTGATCCTTCTTATTCACTTGGGCCGCCTACTGCTTCATATTTTGGGCCAAGAGTACTTATATTGATTTTAATTTTCATGATTTGGGGCTTAAATTAATTAAACACACATGAATTATTTTAATGGCTCACTTAAGCATCTTGGGCTTCTCCATGGGCTTAATTTATAATTTTGGTTTTTAATAATTAATTGATCCCATAATTTATTTAGGACCTTTTAATTAATTAAATCCATAAATTTAAATTAGCTTAAACCTCTTTCTTTGCTAGCTTTAAGGGACAACATGGATCACCCTCATCACTTTACCACCTTCATCATTTCACCACTGTCTTTGCATTCAACCACATCTTCTCTTTGTCAACCTTTTTCTTCTTAACTCATTCACACTTCAATTTATCGCTTGCCTCGCAAACTCGACTCGAATTGCTTGGATTATGACTGAACTTAGTAAAATGCTAAGCTGCCTACGTACCTCTTCGCAGAGGATCAAGTCATTATGTAGTTCGAGGGGACATGATTTGATTTGAATGGGGGGGTGCCGTACACAGTTTATACTCATGCGGGCCAGGAGTGACTATTCTTTAACTACTTTAGACAAAGTAAGATATTTAATGCTTTAACCACTTAAAATATCTGAGTGGGGTGAATTGATAGTTTAACCACATATAATTACCTTTGGTGGGTGTCATGCACAGTTTATACTCATGCGGACCAGGAGTTTGTCGTACACAGTTTATACTCATGTGGACCAGGAGTTTGTCGTACACAGTTTACACTCATGTGGACCAGGAGTTTGTCGTACACAGTTTATACTCATGCGGACCAGGAGTAACATGCAGTTTAGGCTCGTGCGTCAAGGAGCGTTATATATGTATTTGTTTTACGCATAGTAGCGTTTCAAGAACTTCCCATTTATAGGGCCAATGTTCACGCCATCCTCCGAGATCAACTTGTATGCGCCATTTGTATAGGCTTCCTTCACAACATGAGGGCCATCCCACTTGGGTAGAAACTTATTTCCAACGCGATGGGTGACTACTATAGGTCTTCTCACAGCAAGCACCAAATCACCAACTTGAAAAGAACGTACCCTCACTTTCTTGTTGTATGTTCTAGAAAGGCGAGATTGGTAACACTCAAGTCTTTGTTGTGCTTCCAACCTCTTTTCATCTAACGCTTCTAACTCTTGAAGACGTAACTTTGCATTTTCTTCCTCGGTGAGGCCTTCCTGTATGGCTATCCTCAAAGAAGGGATTTGCTTTTCGAGAGGCACAACAGCCTCAACACCATACACCAAGGAATACGGAGTGGCTTGAGTAGGTGTTCTATAGGTGGTGCGGTATGCCCATAAAGCTTCATTTATTCTTTCATGCCAATCTCTTTTTGACTTGGAGACCACTTTCTTCAATAAACTGCATAAAGTTTTATTGAAAGCTTCGGCAAGACCATTAGCAGCTGCGTTATACATTGAAGATTTCTTTTGTTTGAAATCAAACTTCTCACATAGCTTATCAATCCAACTATTGCTGAACTGCTTTCCATTATCAGTGATGATGTAGCGCGGGACACCATATCTATAAATGATATTGATCCGAATGAAATCAGCAACATTTTCTTTCTTTACTTCCCTCAGAGGCACAGCTTCAGCCCACTTTGAAAAGTAATCTGTTGCAGCAAGAATGTAGAGATGACCACCAGAAGACTTTGTAAGTGGCCCTACCACATCTAACCCCCAAGCATCGAAAGGCCATGAAGCGACTGTCGGATGTAAAGGCTCCGGAGGTTGATGAATCAAATTTCCATGGAACTGACAAGCTTGACATCTTTGTGCGTAATCCATGCAATCCTTCACCATGGTTGGCCAATAGTAGCCCATCCTTTTAATTCTGAAATGTAGCTTCGGTCCGGATTGATGAGCACCGCAAATTCCGGAGTGAGCCTCCTCCATTGCTTGAATAGTTTCTTCCTTACCCAAGCATCTCAAGAAAATTCCATCGAATGATCTTCTATAAAGTGTACCCTTGAAGTAGATGAACCGAGGTGCCCGACACCGAATATCAACCCTTTGTCGTGGATCGTTAGGCAACTTATCATTTTTCAAATAATCCACAAGCGGTTGGCGCCAATCTTCTTCTTCAATTTCGAAAACCTCCACCACATGATTTTCAACTTCTTCATAATCATCATCTTCAAAGATTGGTGGTACAACCCAACTTCTACACACCGGTATTTGAATCTGCATTTCTGGCATAGCTATAATTGATGCTAACTTAGCGAGGGCGTCAGCTTGCTTATTCTCTCTTCTAGATAGATGCTTAATATCAACATCACCGAGATAACCCATAAGCTTTTGAGCATACTTGTAATAGGGGAACAACTCAGGCTTCTTCACTTCATACACTCCAAGGAGTTGATTTATCACCAATAGCGAATCACCATACACTCTAAGGTGTAGCTGCTTTATATCGACAGCCATTTCCAAACCAAGTATGAGTGCTTGATACTCAGCCACATTGTTGGAACAATTTTCCATTAAGGAAAATGAGAAGGGTAGAACTTCACCACTGGATGTTACAAACACGACTCCCGCACCAGCTCCCTCTCTATGAGATGCTCCATCGAAATACATCTTCCAAGGAGAAACTATATCCACAGTAAAAGCATCTTCATCGGGGAGTTCATCAGATAGTTCCCATTCAGCAGGCATTGGATGATCAGCTAGAAAATCTGCCAACACTTGTCCTTTTACGGCCTTTTGAGGGACGTACACGATCTCAAACTGTTGAAGTTGGAGATACCATCTTGCAAGCCGATCAGAGAGTACTGGTTTTGACATGACAAATTTTAGTGGGTTGGCTTTCGAAACTAGCCGAACTGTGTGAGCTTGAAAATAATGTTTCAACTTCTGAATCACGAAGATAAGGGATAAACATATCTTCTCAATGGGTGAATACTTCAACTCGTTTGGAGTCATGGTTCTACTTAGATAGTATAGAGCTCTTTCTTTGCCATCATCATTTTCTTGTGCAAGCAAAGCTCCCACAGAACGCTCTTGAGCAGCTAGATAGAGAATTAACGGACGTCCATGTATTGGAGCACTCAACACTGGTGCCTTCATCAAGTATTCTTTAATGCTATTGAAAGCATTATTGCAAGCTTCATCCCATTCGAATATGCTGCCCTTCTTCATGAGATGACTAAATGGCTGGCATCGGCCAGCTAAGTTTGATATGAATCTCCTTAAGTATGCCAACTTTCCTTGCAGACTTTTGAGTTCATGTATGTTCCGAGGCACATGCATTTTCATGATTGCGTCAATCTTTGCTTTCTCAATTTCAATCCCTCGACGGCGAACAATAAACCCAAGAAATTTCCCAGATGAAACTCCAAATGCACACTTGAGCGGATTCATCTTGAGTTGATGCTCTCTTAATCGTTCAAACACTCGCCTTAGATTATGAAAATGATTTTTCTTTTCTTTTGATTTCACCACAATATCATCAACATAGCATTCGACAATCTTATGAAGCATGTCATCAAATATCTTTTGCATGGCTCGCTGATAAGTGGCACCAGCATTCTTTAAGCCAAATGGCATAACATTATAGCAATATATTCCTTTCGGAGTACGAAAGGCTGTCTTCTCTTGATCCTCAGGAGCCAAACCAATTTGATTGTAGCCAGATGACCCATCCATAAATGAAAGGACCTCATGCCCCGTTGTTGCATCAATCATGAGTTCAGTAATTGGTAATGGAAAGTCATCTTTCGGACATGCCATATTCAAATCTCGAAAATCAACACATACTCTGAGTTGCCCATTTTTCTTTCTTACCGGCACGATATTGGAAATCCATGTAGGATATTTAACTTCTCGGATCTTGCCAGTTTCAAGAAGCTTATTAATCTCGTCCTCAATCAAAGGAATCAACTCTGGTCGAAATCGACGCTGCATTTGTTTAACCGGTCGAGTTCCCTTTTTAATGGACAAGTGGTGCACTGCGATTTTCGGATCTAAGCCTGGCATTTCCTTATGTGACCATGCAAAGACATCTCTGAATTCTCGCAAAAGGTTGACATACTTTGTTTCTTCCTCAACATCTAGCAGAGCACTTATGTAGGTAGGACGTGGGTCATTTTCATCACCTAAGTTAATTTCTTTCAACTCATCAACAGTGGCTTTCACTCCTTCTTCAAATTGTGGAGGGGCATCTTCAGCATCTACTTCCTCCATTGGAGAATCTTCCACAGCAGTAATATGATTGGTAGAAGCTACACTTTCTTTATCATCACTATCATCTTTAGTAAAGATGATTCTTTGCACTTTATCCTTCAACACTCTTCCACTTGAGACAGTCAAGATATTTTGCCGCTTGATACGAAATGGATTTTGACTCCGGAGTTTCCGGAGGTTAAGGGACTTGACATGATTTTGCCTCCTACACTTCCCTTTACAGGGTCCAAGCCTTTCGAAGACACTCCCAAGCCTTTCAAAAACAGATATTCTCTTGACTTCCCTACTACTTGCATCAAACCTATCCTCCGTGGATAAAGCTTCTCCCTCGGTGATATAATTTGTACTTGCTCTTCTAATTGCAATACGGACTGGCTTTTGAGGGACATATCCCAAACCTGGCTTAGCCTTCTTGATAGTGTGATCACTATTTTTCAACATTTTCTGAGTAACATTGAGCCCCTGGCCTGGTGGGTTGATAGTTTCTTGACACACCTTACTCACCATCGCTTTTTCCCTTGGTTCATAACCAGCCTTGATAAGGAGTTTATAAGCTTGTGGACTATACGACTTGGTTATTTCAGCTTCAAACACTTCACCGTGTTCGGTCTTTGGTCCTTCAATAGGACGTGTGAACCCTTTGAGTGGTGGAGAAGAAAGTTTACTAGCATCAATTTTTGTTAAAGGCAATGTCAACTCTTCCGAGGTCTCAAGCCCTTTGCCTTTGTTCTCCTTGAGAGTGGCAGATGATGTACTACCTTCCTCATTCTTTATTTGTTTACTGCCCCCATTATCTTGTACTGAGGCTTCTTCACGCTTTACTTCCTTTGTACTCTTGAAGAAATATTTAGCATCGGCAAAGTAAGCTTCAGCTTCAGTAAACGGCTTGTCGTCACCGAATACTCTTTTCACGTTGTCACCTTCACTATATTTGAAGCACTGGTGTAATGTAGAAGGAATCACGCCATTCTCATGTAGCCATGGGCGCCCCAAAAGCATGTTGTAGGAAGTTTTTGCATCAATAACATGGAAAAGGACTGTGGATTTCATCTCCTCAATTAGCAAATCAAGAACTATTGTGCCGAGAGTCCTTTGCCCCTCATGGTTGAACCCTTGGATCATCAATCGGCTATGGTTGAGTTCATCCAGTGGTATTTCTATCTTCTTCAACATTCTCAAGGATAAAATGTTCACCGCCGAACCTCCATCAATAAGTATGCGATTCACTCGCACCCCTTTAGTATAACCAGTCACAAATAGAGGTCGATTATGAGATTGCATACCCAACAACATATCTTCATCCGTGAAGGTCACCTTCATGGAGTAAGCTTCACCCTTAGTTTCAAGTTGTTCGCTTTCATTGTCCTCATTCACGACATGACATGAGCCTCCATTATGACTTTCTTCTACAGAAGTGAAGTTTATGCCCGCCTCATCTTCTAACACGATTTTTCCTTCCTTAACCAGTTGCATGATCTTTTCCTTAAGAACAAAACAATCATGAATTGGATGACTCACCAACCTATGATACTTGCAGTATTTTAGGTCATTAGTTCGGCCGGCTTCTTCTGGACGTTTCATTTCAGGAAGGTCAAGGAGCTTATTTTTCATCAGATCATCAAATATGCCAGAAAGGTCTGAGTTCAGAAATGGATACTCTTTTTCTTGCATCTCCTTCAGAGTTAACCTTCTTTGCCCCCACTCTTGGGCAACTTGCTTCCCTTTGTCCTTCTTATCATTTTCATTCTTTCGAACCTTGACCGTTATAATATTTGTGGCCATTGACTCTTTGTTGGAACTTTTAACATAGGACTTGCCCCCCCTTTTGAAATCTTGTTTATCTTTAGACTTGTAGGAGTCCGACATTGGTGAATGTTTGATTCCACTAGCAGCCATACTTAATTCCATGTCATGGGCCCTAGTAGCCAACTCTTCGAAAGTCTTAGGTTGAATTCCTTTGAGTATATAAAGGAGATTCCATTCCATCCCTTGGATACACATCTCAATAGCAGACTCTCCGGATAATCGGTCCTTGCAATTTAAACTCAAATTTCTCCATTGATTGATATAATCAATCACAGGTTCTTCCTTCAATTGACGAGTATTAGTTAACTCAGTCATACTAACAGTTCTCCTCGTGCTGTAGAAACGATTAAGGAACTCATGTTCCATTTGTGCCCAACTATCAATGGATTCAGCTTGCAAGTCGATATACCAATCAAATGCATTTCCTTTGAGAGAGCGAACGAACTGCCTTATCATATGGTCTCCATAAGTACCAGCGTCATGGCAGGTCTCAATAAAGTGTGCTATATG
Source organism: Pogostemon cablin (assembly GCA_023678885.1). Lineage (NCBI taxonomy): Eukaryota > Viridiplantae > Streptophyta > Magnoliopsida > Lamiales > Lamiaceae > Pogostemon > Pogostemon cablin. The sequence continues at coordinate 9,431,295 of CM042979.1, forward strand.
CTGCCTCGGATTTCCTTTGCCATCAAACTGTTGGAACTTGGGAGGCTGGTAGCCAGCTGGCAACTTCAAGTTGTCCACTCTTTTCGTGTATGGCTTGACATAAGTAACAGTAGGCTTGGAATTCTCCTCAAACCTTTCTTTTATTGTTCCAAGTATAATATCCTTGAGTTGATCTACTTGGAGCATTCCATCAGCTGAAAGTGGCAACGTTCCTTGAGTTTGCTCCTTTTCAATAGTCTGGCGCCTTGTGACCTCTTCCACTTCACTATCGTCCATGACTCCTTTTCCGTTTGCATGGCTAGTCTCCGCGATGTCTCTTTTCATCAATTGGGAGATCTTTGTGTCTTGAGCCTCTATGTGTTTCGTGAGCCCCTCGATAGCTTTCATCATGTTTGCTAATTGTTCCTCAACAGTCGTGGCACCTGCCATCATCACTGGAGCTGCAACAGAGTCAGATGAAGAGTTTGAAGATGCAGAATCTTCATCACTATCATCTTTCATAAGTAGTTGTTTTCTCGAAGCCTCCTCAACCGAAGGGTTGGATCCAGATGAGGCTTCCGAACGAGCTTTTTCTGACATGCTCCTTGTAACAACAGCAACATATTCAGTTAATGCCTCTGAGAGCTTAGAAGCAGCAGTCCTACCTACAGTAATCCTGACAGGAGTCATATCGTACTTCGAGCTTGTAGAGAGAAGAGATGAGAGGTAGAGACGGTCCCACTGGGCGTGCCAAATTTGTAATAACAAATTTTGTATTTATAATAAAATAAACACAAAAGAATTACAATAATAATCCAGACGGATTAAACTTGATAAATTAGGAAACAATCTCTATCAATCCTCTGATTCTTCTCTCGAACCAATTTGGACTTTGACTTTGACTTGTTGACTTGTGTATTGAGTCGGATCTTCAGTTGAAGCTTGTCCGAACTCGGATTTAGGATTTTATAACGTTAATCCAGAGGCGTCAAGCCTTTGTTTGGATTAAACGTACTTGATCCAAAGAACACTCGATCTGGGGGGCTTAGCACCTTAATCCCGGGTCGTATGCTGTTCTTGGCGCGAAGAACACCGAAGAACTCAGTTTATGAAGAACACTTGATTTGGGGGGCTCCGCACCTTAATCCCGAATCGTTAGCCGTTCTTGACTTGAAGATGCTTGAAGATCTCAAGGGAGCGCTGCTCGTGTTCTTGATCTCTTCAGAGCGTTTATGTCTTCAAGTACTTGAGTGTGTCTGGAGTGAATGAAGGAGGGCTCCTTATATAGGTGAGGAATGAGCATGCCCCATAAATATCTCGCAATCTGATTGGTCTATGACAGATTTGGCCTGGTTCTGCGGGTTTGGGCCGTTCCAAATATATCACAGCTTGATTGGTCATTGCTTAATCTGACCTGATTCTGGAACCTTCCATGCTTTACTTAACTTAGGGGTCAAGTTTTACTTAATTTAAACCCTACTTAATTTATTGGGTATTAAATTAATTATCAATTATTTATTAATCTATTTTAGGAATTAATTTATTAAATCCCCAAAATAAAATATAATAAATTAAAATTGATATTTAATCAATAAAATCCACGTGTCGCCATTTGATTGGACCGTGAATTTTAATTGCTTACAGTATACAATTTAATTGTTAGTTTTTTTAATGAAAAATTGAGTGTAAAAAAATATACAATTATTAAAAAACATGTATACACTACTGAATAAAAAGTTATGCACATATGGATGCTAGTTTTTTAATGAAAAACTTAGTGTGAAAAAAATATACAATTATTAAGAATCACATATACAAAATAAAATAAAAAGTTATACACGTATGTGTGTACCCTTGCATCCGGATGCACCTAATATCAACTCTTTTATTGATGGGTCAATTGAACTTCTAAATTAAGCCATCAATTGAGTCAAAGGTATTTCCGTGCTTTTAAAAATTTATAACTAAAAATGTGGTAAAATTATTTTTTTATAAATTCCATTTGGATACACTAAAATTTTCCCCACACGGATACACTAATACAAACTATGTTACATCAAAACTGAAAACAAATTAACATAGCTACTTTGTTAGTCTGAATATTCATAGTAAAAATTAAGCTTGAAATAACCTTGATGTTAGACTTTATATATTGTGCTTAAGATTAGATATAATTCAGTTACTTGAGTTGACTTTATTTGACGTTGGTTGTGTTCACATTCAATGTAAGGTTATATAAATATTGTCATTTTGAGAATGACAACGTTCATTTCTTAATCAAAATCAGTTACTCCTTATTAACTACTCGTGTGTGTTATATATATAATATGGGTAAAAAAAAAACCTATTATTTGTCTTGATATTATTATAACATATACACTTTGCAATTATGGGTTAAGAGTTTTCACTAAATCTTATGAGATGCGGTTTCCAATTATGAATTGAAAAGACAATTATAACATACTCCTTCCGTTCGCTTCTAAGGTATCAATTTTACTATTTTTTGCGTCTGTTTAAAGGTATTCATTTCCCTTATTTATCCTTTACATATGATCAATTCCAATTTTAATTTTTTTTATTTGCAATTCTCAATTTTGATTATTTTTTATTTAAATTTAGTCATTTTATAACTTTAATTTTTTTCTTTTTTCCAATTTTAAGAGTTCAGGACGTTGGCCCTCTTCCCTCCACCTCAAGAATCACTTGTATCTAATTGTTTGCAAGTATTCTCATAATCATTATTTTTCTGAATATTAAAGTGATCAAAAGATCTCATTCAATGTTATGCGGTTGTATTAATGAACTTCCCTCCCAACCAAATTTTAGAGCACAATTATACTCAAATTTGAAGAAATAGTTGAGTGACAAATTATTAAAAATAAATAAAGTATGTGTATAGAATAATAATAGGTGTACAAAGATTGTGTGTAGTATCTTAAGACTGATTGAGTATATAATTAATGGTCAAGGGTGTCTATTGATGCTACTAATTTAGGTGCATCTTCCTAGTTAATGCTTCTTCTATACACACTTTTAACTGGCACATGCACACATTTGAAAATTGAGGGCTCTAACATTTAGTCAAAATTATAAATTCAAGAATTCCATTTCAACTTTAATATTACTTGTTAATAGTTGAATGTCTTGATAGTCACCAAAGTTTGATGAGAGATAATAATTAATTTATGCTTAATTTACAAACTAGTAAATCTATCAATGTAGGTACTTTATTATTTTTATTATTTTCTATAAAGAAAACCTAAAACCAAAAAATGTCATATTTGAGTTTTGACAAATTGCACTATAGTAGTCATGTAGTAAAAATTATTACCATGTTGATGAGTTTCTGTCAACTATATACTCCCTCCGGCCCAGCCAAAGAGGGTATTTTAATTTTTGCACGTGAATTAAAAATTATTATTATTTAATGTATAATTAGTAGTTGTATTAGTGGAAGTGTTGTCTTCATATTTTTTTTTTTGTTGTCTTCATATTTTAATTATATTAGTGGGTGTGCATGAGTCCCATATATTTAAAAAATAATTTTAGTCTTTTTTTTAATGTCCCTACCGTTAACTTTTAAATGGAAACCGTTAAATCGAAAAAAGAAACTAAATAGAGGGTAAGAATACTAAACGAATTCTATACAAAAAAAAGTTAACGATATGAACCAAAATTACAACTTTTGAAAAAGAAAAAAAAAGATTAGAGATAAAAAATGAAGAGTGAGGCTTGCGTGCGCCCGGACGCACGAGAACACATTCTGTGCGTCTTTAGAAATTTAGTATTATGGGTAAGGGTACATTGCTTTGGTCTAAAGGGTATACACTTTAATTAATATAAGATACACTATTTTGTTCTAAAGGATATACACTTTTCATTAATATTTTTTTTCTTTAGAAAATAAAGAGTACACATTTTTATACTAAAGGGTATACAATTTAACACAAAATTATAAAAGCGCACGGAGTGTTGTTCATACGCTCAGATACACAATAATTTTCTTTAGAAAATAAAGGGTATACAATTTAACACAAAATTCTAAAGGCGCACGGAATGTGGTCCGTGCGCCCGGTGCACAGGAGTTTTTGCCAAACTAAAATTGCAATTATCCCATAATGACTAATGAGATTGAATCCCCATCTTTAGAATTATTGTTTGTTTGTTTGCCAAAAAAAAAAAATTATTATTGTTGCCATTTTTTTTTTTCAGATTTTATTTCATACTATGTGTTATATGTGAATCCAATCATTTTCTTTTTCCTTTTAATGATTTTTGATAAGCTATTATTAGCTTAGGACTAAATATTTATCTTTACAGCCATGCAATAGCAAATATAAACTAGGGAATTGAACATTAATTTGTCCGAGTACTTGAATATTTGTTGTTTGTTCACAGATTTCCAAATGAACAAACTTAAGACCAAAGACTAATTAAGCTGGACAGCAACAAACAATTTCCCCCAAATTTGGGAAATAAGCATCATGTTTCAGCTTTTAATTACCAATAAAACAAATCATTTGGAGCAAATTTGGGCAGAAAATTTTCACTTTTGAGACCACATGCTGGTGAATTCTTTGAATGTTTTGACTAATTTTTTTGTTTGAAGTGATGCCTAGAGTTCAAAATCAAGAATCAACAAAGAAAAGAAATGACCCTACCTCACCACATTTTTTGTCCTTGAGAAACTACCCCACTTCAAAATTTTCAACTTTCTTTCTTTCATGTTTTTTTAAGTGATCAAAGTATTCCTTGCACTCGTTTCAGTGTTATTTCTTAAACAAGAAATAAAGTTTGTCTTGTAGCCTAGTAATTGATCATGACATATTCAAGGGTATAATTGTCTTTTCAGCTCATAAATAAGGAGTGTTTACCTTACTCTATTTTACAAGAGACAAGCTTTTCTTTTAATATAAATAAATTCGAGTTTCAACAGACTAATCTTGTAATCTCCCAACCAAGTCCAAGATTTGGTAAATTATGGAAGAAGGGTGTTGTAGTATAATGAAGCAAAGTTTGTCCTTGCTCAACTATATATATTGGTCTTGTGACGCAGTTAGTAGTTAGTGTGAATACAATGCATGATCCAAACTCATGGTATAGTTAAATTAAGAGTACCCATGTAAAGTATTTTTTGTATGTGTGACTGGGCTATGTGTTAGGTAGTACCAAGAATGAATTCTTTTATGAGTAAAAGACAATGTGTAGGTGCCCCCCTCACATGGAACCCAATTTACATTTTTGATCTCTCTTGTTTTATGTTTTGGTTTAGATACCAAGAAAATCCAGGCTACTTATAATCTCATGAATTATTCAACCTTCAAACATATTTAATCAAAACAAAAGTAATCCCAATACATGGTATTTGGATTAGGGGGAAAAGTTGAGGAACATGCCATCTGAAATAATGAGGGTAATTTTGCCTCAAATTGGATGCACATGGTTTTGATTATCATATTCCCTATATATTATGATCATTATTTTCCCACTATTAAAATGGCCCCAGTTTCTCATCTTATTACAAAGTTGTTTCTATTTTGGACTCTTTTCTTGACATGCTTTCTTGTGTTAACTTAATTAACACTTTTATCATTACACTTGTAATCTTCTTGCGCACACTCTCATTCCTCTTAGATATATATACATGGTGAAAATAAACCATCACTTGGGTGTGTCAATTATCTTAAAATAATCATAAAGAAAATAAATCATAAAATCTATCACTAATATTAATCAACGGTTACATGTGTACTTAATTTGTCCATCTATTGATTGAATACCGGTGTATTAAAAAAAATACGTCTCTCTATTATAATATATATATATATATATATATATATATATATATATATATTAAAATTGTTTCACATACATATTCATTACATATTTCATAAATTAAAAAAAAAAAAGAGAAAACTTCGTCAGTCCTAGAATTGTTTGCACCATGCGAAGTTAAAAGAAAAAAAAAAGGTTGATTTTTACTTAATTTTATTGAATTTTTAGGAGTAATGCAATCTTTTAAGGTAATGAATAAAATGAATTGCATGTTGTGTGTTAAGTGTGTATATATATATTTTTAAATTAAAGTGTATTATGAGATTATTAAATATTCCCTCCGTATCATTACTTTATAGTATTTGTTTATTATTTAAAAATACCTCTTCTCCTTTATAAAAATACTGGCACGCTTTCTATTTTGGTTTGTCTAAATAATATTTGTACACTCTAAAAATGAAAACAGTAAATAACTTTACAATACTACAAAAATGTCACCTCCTTTATACATACAATCTATTTAAAGTTAACTATATACTATTTATTCTAATCAAAATCCCAAAAATACCCCTTCTCTTTCTTACATCATTATAATAAAATGTTTACTTTTCATAAATTTTGTACCACCAAATACGTGTATGTATTTTTAGGAGGTGCATGTATTTTAGTTAAACAACGTGCATGGAACAATAAATGAAATGTGAGGAAGTATTTTATTTTTTGGATGGTATAAATTATTGTGAAACGTAGGAAATAAAAATGTTTATATAATTATAGGGGATTGGATTAATGTCCAACCAATTTAAAAACATGAGGGAGTAGTATTGAATTAGTTTTACGCTGAACCTTTATGATCTTCACCTTTTTTTTATTGTTAATTGTAATTATAGTTTTAAAATTAACACTAAACTTTAATAGCAAGTATTAAATTTTAGGGATAAATTTAATAGAAAAAAACAAAATAAGAAAAAAAGAAAAACATAAAAAATATTTCATAATTAATCGGTCTCATACAATAATTTACCTAAAATCATAGGTTAGGAAAAAGATTTATAAAAAGTCAACTATGATTTCATATATTTCATCATGCTTAGACGTTCTTAAATAAGTTACCATCCAAGACCTTAAATAAGTTACCATCCAAATGAGTCCTAGTTACCCAAATCGAATCTTCTGCATCATTTCCGTGCATCATCTTCTGTGCCACACGTTAAGTGATTAACACGTAAGAGGGATAAATAAATCTAACCATTGTCTCTATGATTTAAGGATTATGATATAGTTTCCCTTGTCGTCCATGTAACGGAATCATTTCATCATGTGGGTTATGTGAATTAATATGGGAAGAGTTGGAGATGACCTCTCATATTTAGAACTACATAAATAGACACTAGAGAGGTTAGATCGAGAGGTCAATTAATCTAGTGAGGGGAACCCAACCTTAGTGAATTCATAGTACCTAGAAAGAGAATATTACCTATGATTTAGTACCTTTTAGGGAACTCGTACGTGTAATTAGTACCTATTGGGCGCTAAGGTATCGATCCTATGTACTATTTTGGGGTCTTTGTAAAGGCCTACATCCTCTTCATCTCGAGAGAGAGTTTAGGTGAAATTTGATAGCTTAAATTAGGAGGCAATTAGATGTGTTATATGATTAATCCATTTGAAGTGCATCATGAAAACTTCATTTGCTTTGAAAATTCCAAAAATATTGTAATTAATTTCTTTTTGTGTTTTTATTCTCTCCCATTCCCCCGAGTTCGATATTTTGTTGCTTGGTCGCCCGGACTATTAATGAGCAATCATAATGTACCATATGTCACAGAGAATCCAAACCGCTAGTTACGATCCAAATGAGTCCTCATGCCTGACTCCTAGGTAGAATAATAGATTAACACATACGTTCAATAAGTTACCATCCAAATGAGTTCTCATGCCTGACTCCCTAGTTGGAATAATAGATTAACACATCATAGATGTATTTGATTGAGAAATTTGAAGAAAAATTTATATATTCCTCTCTCATATTTAGTTCCAACACCCCATCATTATTTAATCGCAGGAAAGAAAATTTATATATTCCTCCCTCATATTAATAAATCTACCAATTTATAAATTTATAATTTTAAATAAAAAAATTTCAAATAATAAATTTCGAATTTAATTGCTGATTTGAAAGGATTTTAAATCCTTATATCATTTTAAATTCTTCTATTGTGTAAAAATATTTTAATATATATAAAAAAAAAGACCTTATGGTTATTTATCATATTTGATATTGTATTTATATGTTATAAAATCTTATGGGGACTTATGGATTATTTAGGATATTTGATATTGTATTTATAAATTTATAACGGTGCTTTCATGTGAGCAGAATGTTGATAAATGAAATGGAGGGGAGTACTTATGGATTATTTAGGATATTTGATAGTGTATTTATATGCTATAAAAGATTTATAACAGTAATTTTATGTGAGCAGAATGTTGATAAATTGATAAATGAAATGACCATAAACTCTGCCGCCGCATGTGAAGCCGCAACCTGACCAGTTAATCGATTATGAATTGAAAGTGGTATTAGGCCCGCGGCTGCGGCTGTAATAAGTGTAGAAATGGCGTGAAGGAATTGCCTATAATAAGTGAAGGAATTGCCTATAAAATTTTATTATTATTATTAAAGAATTGACTGTAAAATTTTATTATTATTATTATTAATTATAAATAAAATATTTTAATTTTAATAATTAGAAAAAATTAATAATTTTATTTTAAATAATAGAATTAAATTTATTGATTTGAACTTCTATTTATAGTTAATACATGTACATTTGAATAAAGTAATTCATATGAATTTATTTAAAATCAATGTTAAAATTTAAAATTTCTTCATTTTTAAATTATTTGAATTTCTTTAAATTTCAAATGATTCAATACATACACAGAATATCTTTTTATATACTTGTAAAAATGCACAAAAGATATACTCAATTGTTATGATAATTATTATGATTAATATGATGTGAGCAAATTTTGATAAATCGAAATAATTAATATTGTATCAGTATACTATAATGTTACATATAAAAAAATTAGTTTTTCTTTTAATTATTTACGCAAATACTAAATGTTCACTGGAATATTCAATTTTTTTCTTGATATATATCGAAATTGTAAGTATCAATACTCATTTTTCTTTCACTAATAATCGAAAATTTTCAGCACGAATATCAGAAATCTTAGCATATGAAATATCAAAATTGGTATGTTTGGTATATTGACATTTTTATTTTTCCACAAAGTTATTTTAGGTTGCCATACTCCATTTCTTCGTACTATTCGATTCCATTGATTCAAAAGATTATAATGACCCCACTACCCACTATTTGTATTGTCAAGATTCCAATCACTATTTACACATATTATAACATATTTTATTATCATACCATAATATTAAAAGGAAAATGTCAATAAATTAAGTTTTTTAAATTCAACTCCAATAACAAGTATAAAGAAAATAGTAATTAGTTATGGTGGGGGTATGAATTTCACAATATGAACCTCAATTGATTTTGTTAGAATGGGTTTGGTGAAGTAATTAGCTACGCCATCATTAATTCATAAAAATCACAATTGATCAACATGTAGCCTTATGTATTGCGAGTTTTAACATAGTACGAATGCCATGGTATGATATATTTTGTGTACCTATTGAATGATGAATACGTGATGGAATGAGAAATTTAAATTTCTATTATTTGTTCGGACTATAAAATTAGGGCATTAATCTCCTTTTCTTTTATTTGTCATTCATCCAGTCACGAAAGTATAACAATCATTTTAACTTAATTAATAGCCTACAGCTAAACCCTTCTTATCTAAATTTAGTACTCTCTTTATTCCATACATATCTTCACATTTTATGTTTTCGTTCGTCTCATACTTACTTTTATTACAGTAAATAAGTTTGAGACGGAGGGAGTACTTGCTATCAATTCTCAGTCTCTCCAATTTTAAGTCTTGACTAGATTGTGATTTATGAATTTGTATACTCCTATGATTTATAATGATGGAAATAAAACTGAAAAAAAAAAGTGTCACACAGTTGCATGATTAAGATGAGCAAGAAAGGGGGGGCCATAATGAAACAAATGATAAATGGAAAACCTCAAGGAAGAATAATGAGATGAGTGAGGCCAATGATATCAAAATCATGATTGAATCACATAGTTAGAATTGATCAATCATATGTCACTTCTTTAAGACGTGCAAAAAGTGTTACAATCTTAATTAGGAGAATTAGATTTAGAATTAGAATGCATGCTAATAGTATTTGCTTATGGGATACTTCTAATCAAATTATCATCATATCATCATTAATTCTACAACCTTTTCCAATAATGTCTTTAAGAATCAAGATTCACATGCCAAGAAAGATCACATCATATGATCTTCCCACCATCTATATATTAATGTGTATATAATCTTCATATGAAACTTAACAACTGACTGCTTTAAGGAGTCAACCTACTTATTTAATTACTTGAAAATTTATTACTATATATTCATAATATTATTAACATATACAGTTAGTAGTCACTCTTAATTTTTTTTTCTTTCTTTTTTTTGCCTCCAAGAAATTAGCTAGGTTTGGCTCTATAAGCAAATCGATGGACTTGGATACGTAATACTCCCTCCGTCCCATACTTATGTTCACACTTTCTATTTTCACCCATCCCACACTTATCTTCACCGTCCAAAAAAGAAGCATCACACCAATCAATTATCTTGATTTCGAAAATATAACTCACACCTAATACACATGACATATTTTTTACTTTTTTCAATATCTAAAAATACTACAATACCTCTAAAAAATCAATAAAGTTGGTAAAAAATAAATTTTCTTAAACTCTAGTGCGTATCTACCATACCAGTGATGTTAAGTGTGGGACGGAAGTAGTATTTGTGTATCGTCTATCATGCAAGCATTATTTACGCAAAATCTAACATTGGATTTCCCATAAAACCAAACCGGATGATCGTATACGATAATCGAATCACTAGCTAGGAGTTGTAGTAAAAATTATGATAGGGTTCCTTATATATTTTGTTGGTTTGATCACTTAATTAATTGGTCATATATTCATCAAGAATGCAATCTTAAAAGAAGTTTGTATATTAATCATTCAAACATATCATGTTAATAATTGTATGCTCAATAGTCCAAGAAAATGTGTATCCTTAGATGTGTGGAGTTTAATTTGAAGGTATACATTATTAGGGCAGGTGATGAGATTAGTAGATTAAATCCATTAATGTGGCTAATAATTGTAGGAATAATGTTTGAATTGAGTAAATAAATTAAATTAAACATGGATTACCATAATGGCATTGGATTCAGAGATGCATATGGCTAATAATGATGCATGTGATGATCAATCCCATTTGTTTATACCTCTCCAATTCTCTCTCCTTTTACACCTCCATGTTCTAATTCAAACCTTTTCATTACTAAATTCTTGCAATCCATTCTTATTATAATATACTCCATTAATCACTAAACCCCATTTCAAAAAACTCCACCTATTTAAACTCTCCAACTGCTTCCACAACAAATCATCAACTGAACTCCTCTCAACTTCTTCAAACATTAATATTCAAAATCCCCCATCCCCTCTCTCTCCCCCCCTTGTGTCTGTCTTCTTACAACATCTGTTCACTGTCAGGATATCTCAGTCTTGATCATCTGATAACTGTATCTCTGTCAGGGCTATCTATATCTAATACTCCCTCTGTCCCAAATTAAATTTCACACTTTTCGTTTTCGTCTTGTACCGGAATGGACAAGTCTCATGGAACTTCTACTCCTTCTACGTCCAAGTCAAAACGAAAGGGGAATCAGCAGCAGCAGGATAATAATTCCTCCTCCACCAACAGGTTCCTCGGCGTCAGGCGGCGGCCGTGGGGCCGCTACGCCTCCGAGATAAGGGACCCCACCACCAAAGAGCGTCACTGGCTTGGAACCTTCGACACCGCGGAGGAGGCAGCCCTTGCATACGACAGGGCCGCCCGCTCCATGCGCGGGTCGAGAGCACGCACCAACTTCGTCTACTCCGACATGCCGCCCGGCTCCTCCGTCACCTCCATCATCTCCCCCGACGAGACCCGCTCCGACTTCTCCATGCTCTTCCTCGACTCCCAAAACTCCGACCACACTCCGGCCGACCAGCAGCAGATATTCTTCGGCCAGAATGATCTCAACTCCGCCCAATTTCCAGGGTTTCAGCTCACCGGAGACTCATGGAATGCTCAGAGCTACGCCAATTCCAACTTCAGCAACATGCTTGATAATCAGGTGGGGAGCAGCTGTGAGTTTCAGTACCCCGGCGGCGCCGCCCATGATCTGCCGCCGTTGCCGCCGGATATCACGAGCAGCTGCTACACCGGCGAGCCGCCGCTGCTGTCGGAGATGGGACACGGGGTGGTGAATGACATGAGGTATCTTGAGCTGTCAGAGCAGAGGCGGAGCATGGACGGAGCGCCGTCTTACGACGTCGGAGACGGTTACTTCGGGTACGACGGTTCCATGGATGCCGCCAGAAATAGTTGCTCCGGGTTTGGATGGTTCTGATTCACATTTGGCAAATAAAAAAGGATTAAATATTATTATTAATTAATTATTACTCCGTTTATTTTTTTATAAAAAAAAATTAAAATGGATGCCTGTCGGGAATTTGTGGTGTTTGTTGGATTTAGAATCCATGAATGTGTGTTTTTCGGTTATTTTTTTTTTACTTTTTTAATTTTCTTTTCTTTCAATATTGTAATGCCATCAGCTTATATAATAGTATAATGCTTTGAATGGTTTTGGATAAAATACTTGGGCAGTTTTAGTTTTGTATATTTGATGTTTGTTCATTTTAATTTCATGTCTATATATATTCAATCTCTCACTTCTTATTTTTAGCCAATCAAAATTCATCTTTACACCATATAAAAGTTTAGAGTTGAAATGCGGTATAATCATGATTTTTATTTAATCTCCACCCCTCTATAAAATAATAAAGTAATTAAAAACAGTATATCTTAAATTTACTCTATATATAAATCTCCAAGTGCACCGATAAATCAGGTATACTGCACAATAATCCAAAAGTTTATAAGTATGAAATAATATTGAATTCAATAACTTTATAATACAATTTAACTACTTTAAAAAAAATACAATTTAATTTCAAATTTGTCATCAACGTTTTACACCGATTCGGATTTCCTGTTACATTTTGACTATATTTTCTGTTACGAACCATTAGATAATTGAGATTATCCTACCCGCATATCAATCATCTAACCTCCCCACATATGTGTCATTCATCTAACGTGTGTAATATGAGATACAATACCCAAATGTAACAGGACATTAGGATCGTTATACACGGACACTTTACATCTTTTCAAAATATTAAAAGAGCGATTATTCGTAACTCAATATTACTAAACGTACTCCATAAATTAAAAAAAAAATTAAAATACCCTTAATTAATAAGATATAAATAGTTTTATAAAAATTATCAATTAAGATATCTACTATTCTTACCCAAAATTTTCTAAACACACCCATAAGTCCTAGTACATGCATTTTAATTCTTTAAGTACTTGTTAATGGAAAGGAAATCATTAGGAATTTGAATACTTAAAAAAAATTAGGAAGTGGTATTTGTCATAAAAGTAAAAAAAGTTACACGGCAAACAGGGTCCCTAATCCAACAACGAAAGCATCCCTGGCTATTATTTCTTTGAACGAGCAAGACCTGAGTTTGAATCAGAAATTAATGGGGTTCTCCAATTCAAATACAACATCGGAATTATTAGTTCGGATGATGTTCGATTGATAGAGTCGAACACAGAAATATTGTTCGTTTGTATCATCCGAACTAAATCAGAATTCATCCTAACCAGAACTCTCTTGTATATATGCAAAATTCAACAAAATTCTTATAGCCCAACCCATTTTATTCTAATTCAACTAAATTTCAATCAAAAGTAAACGACATTACTCTAATTCATTATATACAACAAAATTTCTAAAAACCCATATAACATTCTTTAATTTCTTTGAATTAAGATAAAATTAAAACCAATAATTGTTGAAATTATAAAAAATGGAAGGAAAAAAAGTAACTAGACCTTGACTAGATATAATGTTCGATCAAATTTTTAAGTAGATTGAAAATTTTCGTTTGGATAGGGTCATCCTCTGTAACTCACATAACTTACTTTATAATTTATTTATTACTTAAAAATACTAAACCACTCCTAAAAGCAAATGTAAAAGCAACTTTTCTAAAACTCTATATTTACAACAACTGTGAATTTTTATATGGAACGAGGGAGTATAATATTATTAAATTATATATACTAATATGTGTTTAGTAAATGATGATGTGTTTAGTAAATGGGGTATGCTTAAGTAAAATTTGAGGACGGTGATATTTTATATGGAACGAGGGAGTATAATAATATTATTAAATTATACTAATATGTGTTTAGTAAATGCGGTATGTTTAAGTAAAATTGGAGTTGCGATTTGTCAGCATTTTTAAATTGGGCAAATAGTTATGTAAATTGGATTCATGATAATGTAAACACTGTAGTCCCCTTATAATAGACGGGTTCATTATGTAAACACTTTGATCATCTTTTAATTATATTATATTATATTTTATGTATTGTTAGGAATTAAATTAAAGGATACACATGTTCATACCGATAACTCAGTTCATAGGAGACTGTGAATATTGTGAACTATAACCAGCCCCTTTTAAAATAATCTTGAATATTAAAATAATCTTGAATATTAATTAATGATATTTTAAAACTAATTTAACAAAATTAACTACTCCATTTTTATTAAGTACACTCTGTTTGTTAAGGATGGTCCGACAAGCAAAAATTAACCCCCAAATTCCCCTCCCACAAAAACCCTAAACCCTTGTCCCAAAAATCTGCAGTCATCTCTCTCCATCTCCACCTCTGCATATTAATTTTTCTTGCAACCTAAAGAAGCAATGGTGAGTAGAAGGCAAAAAATCGCCAGAAAACGCTACAAAGAAGAAAACCCGGAGCTTTTCCCCAAGCCAGAACCCACGCCACCGAAAGATCCGAACAAGAAGAAGAAGAAATTCAAGAGCAAGAAAACAGACCCCAATGATCCAACCAAACCTAAGAAATCATCGTACAAAAAGCATCCACTTAGAGTTGCCGGATGTAAACCCGGTGAGAGCTGCTTCATATGCAGAGCGCCAGACCACATTGCCAAGAATTGCCCTAAAAAATCTGAATGGGAAAGGAACAAGGTTCATCTTTTATTATCATTATTTTCAGTTGTAAAGACTAAGGTTATATGATTAAATTTTGTTCTGGTGATTTTGTTACTTTTCAAATATTGGGTGTGCTTTGCATTGTGTTTTGAGACTTTGAGTGCCAAGGAAATACTGATATCGATACGAATGCAGATAACTTTGCTTTGTATTATTTGTGATGACCTTTTTCAATTACTTGAATGTGTTTATTTGTAATCCTGTTTTGTCTCGTGGTTGTTTTAATTTAGCATTGTATTACTGTATTAAAGATTAATTTGCATACTACTATGCATTTCCATTTTCCTTTTCTTAATCTCTCTGTGGATTGGTCCTGGAGATTTTTTCTGTTTGTTCTGCTTGTTTGCTTGTATTTTGAAGATGAAATTGTCCTTTTTCTTTTATGAAGATTGGACTTTGTTTCTATTTCAGTATTCTGTTTAAATTTGCTGTTTTGAAGCATTGTGATAATGTTGATGATGGTTGTGTTTGTTAATATCTTGTTTGTAGATTTGTTTCTTATGTCGGCATCGTGGCCACAGTGTTAAGAACTGTCCCAACAACGACGAGAATTCAACAGATAGGAAGTTGTGTTATAATTGCGGAATAATGGGACACTCTCTGGCTAAATGTCCACAACCTCTTCAAGATGGTAATTTTGAATTTTATTTAGATTTGATCATTGATATGCTTTATTGCATGCCTACATTTTCCCATAACATATTCTGGTTTTAGATTGAACGTGCTGCATTTATTTTCCCATTGGCATACTTGTATTACACAAATCCGTGGAGACCTCAATTGATTTTGCCATTGGTGGCCTCGTTTGCTTGATTTCTTGAAGCTCTTGATTGTGTATAATAATTTATTATGTGGACTATTAAGCATCAATATAATAATTCTGTAAGTGTAAATATGATTTCAATTTTTTGTAAACATTGACTAATATTTTGATTTACTTTGTCTGTGACTATCTTTTTTGCCAAGAAATGCACTAGTTTGATCTTATTCCATTACCTAAAAGGTTGGGAGAATGATTTCCAGGTTGAAAAGTGATACCTAGTGAATTATTGAATATATATGAAACTGTATGTGTTAATTCTTCAGCTAATGAGAAGTGAACTAGGACCAAGATATTTGAACTGCACTGCTCTTTGATAAAAGATTTACTAATGAAGCGTATCAAAATTAAGTAAATGAAGATGATAAACTTTAATATTGTTGAAAAGCAATGCTACTGTGTCTAAAAATTCTTGCCTCAACTTTATTAACTTAAGAATTTGATGACAAAATATTGTTACGGATGCCGATATAGAATTTCCTTCTTTTTCCCAATGGAACACCATTTAAAAGGGCATTGTACTTATATATTTCATTTTCATGTATTAGCGCCTTATTAAATTAATTTGGCTACTTCTACCTAGAGATGTATTTAGCCATTAACAGCATAAAAAGCTTGCCATCAATTACATTGCCTTCTCCAATAAATGATGCCTCCAGCCTTCACAATTTGAGGTTTTATGATTACCTGTCCATTATTGGGATTTTAGAGAGTTCCTGGCAACGGTAATTATTCGTTGGTAGTCATGTTAGCCAAAATCTCTTTTTCTAGGAATTCTTTTGTTGTGTTGGATATGTACATTTCCAATTGTCAGTTTATACCTCTAGATTATGTATTCTTGGCTGGGTAATATAATTGTATGTCTTAACATTACCTACCGAGGTTGAAATGTGCAGAACTCAACTCATCGCAACAATCTTACCAGCCCATTTTGACATTACACGTTTACAGTAATTCTTGAAATACTTAATAAATTTAACTTTTCCCTTTGGAACGTGGACGTCTACTACTCTACTTAATACTAACTACCCCATTCTGTATTTGTTCACTTCTTTAACCAAGGTCCTCTTGAATTTGCTTTTAAACGGATTTGTTTGGTAGTGCAGGAGGGACAAGATTTGCCAATTGCTTTATATGTAACGAATCTGGGCACTTAAGTAAAGACTGCCCCAAGAATACTCATGGAATTTACCCAAAGGTACTACTTGGAAACATAAAAGATTATTTGCTTATTGGTCTTGTATTTTTATTCTAGTGTGCTACTGCAGTTATTGATTAACCTTGTTAGCTTGAAAAATTTATTTTCATTTCCCACTCTCAAGTTTACAAGCATCATTTCAACCCAAATTATTACCTTAATATCAAAGTTGTGATGATCAACACCTGATGATGATACGTCAATGTCTACTGAGCGCCTCATTTTAGGCAATTGTACGGAAATCTCCATACTCCATAGATAAAGAAAAAATTAGTATTTTAGCAACTGGAAGAGAATCAAACATATTCTCGTAATAACGTTCGTGTAGCAGTTTCTCTTTTCTACTCAACTCTTTACTCTGAATCTTGTTGCATTTGTTTTATGTTTTAATAGGTTTTAATGGCTTCCACACATGCTTTTATGACACAGCAGATCATTGGTTAATACAACGTTTCAGTGTCTTTGGGCAATGATTTTTTTTTTTTTAAATTTAGATATACAATTCCCATTGGTGTGGACAGACTAAATTTCCTGTAGTATGATTTTTTATTTGTAATTTTCAGGGTGGATGCTGTAAAATATGCGGTGGTGTTACACATCTAGCTAGAGATTGTCCTAATAAACGCAGCCATACTAATGCAGCTGGTATGGTTGGTCAATCATGTAAGCAGTGTCCATTTTATTTTCTCGACCTTGTTTGTCTCTAGTTTCTATACATACTATTTTAAGGTTACTTCTGACAATTAGTTCATCATGCTTGCATGCGGTCCATATTATGAAATTCATAGTTGATTTAGTTCTATTTTACAATTAGTTAGTAACAAAACATCACACTCTTTTAGTGAAAAGGGATCATACAAGGTCTCTAGTTTCTATACATCCTATTTTATTTGGAAGGAAGGTTACTTCTGACAATTAGTTCATCATGCTTGCATGCGGTCCATATTATGAAATTCGTATTTGATTTAGTTCTAGTTTACAATTAGTTAGTAACAAAACATCACACTCTTTTAGTGAAAAGGGATCATGTTGATTGATGCAGTATACTACTATACTAGTATGTTATTTGAAACTACGATTAGTTGTACGTATTCGTTTATTTGTTCTTATGTTATGATATATTGGATCTATACTTCTCCACGAACTCTCTCTTATATCTCTGCAGTGGAACCTCATCAGCGGCCTAACCGGATAACTAAGTTTGCTAGCGGCGATGATCTTGAAGATGACTTTGTTACCGTTTCAGTTCCCAACGAAAAGAATGATAAAGATGTTAAGACCAAGAAGAAACAAGGACCTCAAGTTGTTAATTTTGTTGCTTGACAATTCCGGTGACATTGTGGGATTGTTTGTAACTTTTTCAAATGAAACATACTGATTACACAAGTGACAATCAAAAAGAGAAGGAAATTCAACTCTTCCTTATAGGGATTGGGCTTCCTTTTTGGGTTTAACATCATTTTTGTGTACCATCTCCCATACTACTGATTATATGAGTGTCTTGTAAGAGATAAAAGGAAAATTTAATTCTTGCTCCATTGTGTAATCTTTTTAGGCTTTTGCATCATTCTTTTTCTTACATGTTGCTCATTCAAATTGTACGGCATGTAAGATTGATATACCAAATGGTAATGAAATTCGAGAGAAGTACTCTTTTGTTACACCTAAAGATTATTAAAGTGATAAATCAAGAAGATACTTGTCAATATGCTGGTGAAACACAGCTCTTGGGAGGTATCAACAAAGCAGCTAGATTCAAGTATAGCATCTAAACATCATCTACTCCATCAACAATTAAAACAAAAAACAATACAACTAACTAGTCAAACCTGAGGCATTCCAGAAAGCTACATGCAAATTTATTACAAGCTGATGATCAGTAAGGCGTCAGTTGTGTATCATCTCAGGGTAAGAGGCGGCCATCTTATAACCCACCGCTCGTATCATACCCCATTCGCATCACCTAAACTATGCTTCAAACAGTAAGGAGACAGAGAAAGCTAATATCTACACAGCTACTCATTTTTACGAGTCGTGAGGCTCAGGTTTCACCGGCATGTGTGACGAAGATGCACAGCTTCCGTTCTGGACGTTAAGGCTGCTAGCAACTATCGAGTCTGTCACCAACCCAACATCTACATCATCGAAGTTGAGGGCTCCTCTGACCTTCCTATTCCTGAAAACAACATGTTGCTCAGTCTTTATCCATGTATCAGATCAGTATGTTACTAGCAGAGTAGCATACCCGTTTAGGCGGTTATTTATGGCAGTTAGGTCTTTTGATGGGCTCTGGTAAGCATGAGTGCTTTCTCCAACACAAGCATAGTAGCTTCTAGAGCTATGTGATATCAACGCATCCATCTGTAAACACATTGAGAAGAATCCATCAGATACAAACTAACATACAAATGCAAATGCAATCTAGAATGAAAATACGAAGAATAGTTCACTTACATTAAGGTGTACCTACTACCATAACTAAACCATATAGATGCAAATGCAAGTACATACAATCATCGTGCAAAAAGAAAAGATAATTCAATCAAAGCTACAATATTAGGAAAACAAGATATAGCTCTGAATGTTTTAGGCCATAAATTACACCCCGCTGGGTATGTTTAGGCGATAAAAATTGTAGGACAAAAGATCTTGTTTCTGGTATTTCATTCCACAAGGAGCTGTATTAGATAGTGACATATGGCTTCTAACAGTTTCACATGTGTATTTGAAAATTATGAATGCAAGGTCCCAACACACTGAATTTAAATTTATCTATTTTCTCCAAGTACAAACAATAAACTCCAGTAAATTAATTAAAACTAATAATGAAGGAATCCCCAGATAGTAAGAAAAACAGGAGGCCCTGTAAACATTGATTATACAACTAGATACAATAAAACTGGATGGTCTTAATATTCAACGCAAGTGGAAATCTTCCATTTAAAAAAAAAAACAGAAAGGCAACTCAACAAAAGCATGGAATAATAATCAGAGCAATCCCCAATGTCTGGCAGGCAGAGTCAAACAACAGGACATCACTATGCTAAGGGATACATGCTTGACTGTGAGTGAAGACATACAGAAACTCGGGTTCATGAAGTGACAGTTTAATTTTAGGACAAAAAGAAATGAACATACTCATCATTAAGAAGCTAAAATCTTAAATTCCCAAAATTTTCTTTTATTTCTTCAATCTAAGCAAACATTCAAAGTTTAGCCTTTAAAACCATGCAGCATTATGTGTTTGACCAAAGCCTAGTTATACTAGACAGATTGATTCTGCCACTAGACCTAAGTTCTTTCATACATAAATTCTAAGTTTTACACATTAAAAACGGTAGGGGGGAAAAACTGCAAACTTCTGGGATATCCATAAAAAGAAAAGGTATCAGAAACAAAGGTGGTCAGGGAATGTTTTGATTGTATAGGAAACTTAATCAAACCTTGTTTGATCGCAATGGAGAGACATAAACGTTATGTGTCGCAGATACTTTCTTCGGAGACATGTCTGGGAGACTCGGAAAAGAAGATGTTCTCGGAGATGATGGATTTGCACCTAATTAACCAGAAAAGTAACTGGTGTTATACTAAAAGAAATTTTGCTTCATTCTCTTTATGCAAAACGACACAAGGGCAATCCACAAGAAAAACCAGATACACTAAGGACACTAACCATTAATATTTTTCTTGCCTTCAGAAGCTTGGGAACTACTCTGCGGTGATCCAACAGGAGCTAGCTCAACTAGAAGAGGTTTTACTGCAGAAATGAATACTTCATTGTAAAATGTAATAATATCCACATGATCATGGCCAGTTTTCTGCGCAAGGAAAAACAAACAATAAAAATAATTAATATTTCAAACAGAAAAACAAGAGATTTTGCCAAAAGTGACGTACCCCTGGACGGCGCAGAGCTTTCCAGTCAACATAAACATTACGGAAAACCTGAGGTTTGCAATGAGGTTGCTTTCTATAGTTGAAAATTATTTCTTTGAATGTCAGATTCAGCTGGGATATCTGCAATACATGACTGCATGTCAGAAGGTATCGACAAAGAAATCAATAATAACCCTCAGAAGTTGGTAAAAGCAAGGCAAACCTTAGCAACTCCATAGAAGCAGCAGAGAATAATCTGATCAATATGTCGGTTGAAGAAAAGAGTTGTCCTCTGACCAAGGATCTTCTGGAAAAGACAGTAGACAGATTCTCTAATCTGCTGCGAAAGATGTAGCCTTTCAACCATGCCATTAATTCGGACAGCAGCTAACTTCACAATCTAAATAAAAAGGAAAACTAATTATTAAACTAAAATGGGAAAATAGTAATAGGCAGTCAATGTGACATAAATGCAGGAACAATCAGTGAGACAGATACAGTTATTCAAGTTCTGACTCATTAGAGACTGGCCATCAGCATCTTTCAGATAAATGTCTTGAGCAAATAGAGAAATTACCGACACCTGCTAAACAATATACCAAACAAGGAATCTCTTCTATAAAAAAAATGCAACTTGTAGATAAATGGACGTAATCAACCACAGAACGAAGTATCTATCACCTTAGATAATTCAGATTATGATTTTCAAATCCAATCCATTTAGGTGTTTAGTTATGGTTTAGGTGGATTTTGGAAACTAATTCTATTTCTAGTTTTGAAATCCTATTTTAGGTTTTGAGAATCAGCACTTTTTCTAGTTTGAGTTTTTTAAAACCAAGATTTTAAAAACCACCCCCACATGCACATGCAAACCCTATTAGTCCCCAATCCACCCATCTTCCATACATTCTCTCTTCTCAATTAAGACTCAATTCTCTTTTTCTCTCTCATCAACACACATCACCACCCACCTCTCACACGTTGTTTTGACATAAAATTAATATTTATCCTACCCAAAACTCATAAAAAAACATAGATTATCCCTTAAAACCAAGTTTTCAAAACCCACATAAACCTTCAACATAATTGGATTTAGAAATCCTTTGAATAGTGATAAGAGAGTGTTTGTTCTAAGATTTTGGGTCGAGCAATTAATCTTTATTCAAAGCAGCGTAAGAGGGGTGAAGACATAAAATTATTATATTGTAACTGGGTGTGATTGTAATGATTGTAAGAAGTGAGTGGGTATGTAATAAATGAAATTAATAGGTATTCATAGGATTGGATGTACAGGGTTTTTATAATTGGATCATAAGTTCCTAGAACTTTAACGGTTTTCGGATTTTGAAATCCCAAATCTGATTTCCAGAAACCAAAAATAAGCATGACCTTAATGAACAGAAAAAAGAAAGGAACTTATCTTTAAATTTCATACCTAAGAAGCCTTCTGAATTGATAATCAAAATCAGTAATAGAATTAATTTATAAATCGAACCAAGTAAATTAGAATTTGGTACCTTGCCGAAAAACACATTGACTGCTGTTTCTGCACAGGTTTCCCCTCCCCCACCTGGATTTGGCCTTGTAGGACTGAAAACAAGCAGAAAAGATGTAGTGAAAGTGATGCTACAACACAATAACGCCAATATAAAAGTGATGCTACAACACAATAAAGCCAATATATAAGAAAACGAAATTCGACTTTCTTGCTTCTAAGGCTTTTGATGTACATACCTCGCAAATGCAGAATGCAAAATAGGCGGTGGAAACTTAGATTTCAGATTATTCAGGGTCAAAAGGCGATCCTTCACTGGTGAAGTGAACGAGTTCCGCTCAACTAATACGCTCCGGTATTCTGTACACACTCTTTTGGGGGAGCGAATATCTCCATTTTGACCTGGAGAAACCATTAAAGTATGTCAGAGGAAAATATATTAAATTAACCAATTAAAAGAACACATTGGCAAAAGACACTATGATTCTGGGCCTTGCAAATTAAATAATAAAGGAACCTATCTTCAAGATTTGATACAACACACAACTAGAACAGTCAATTACCAAGTTTTTCTTGTTTCAGAAAGGATTGAGCAGGAGGTGAGGTCCCACATGATATATTATTGTGCATAGAAATTGCATCTAATGATGGCATAGGTTCAGCTAACAATCCAAGACGGCTTATTTCTGCAGTAAGAGCAGGTCTTGCTACAACCAACGAGTTGTATATAGATGAGCCTTTTTCCCAGACCATACTGTCCAGTAACCGTTCTTCTAAAGAATTTAAATGCCTTCTGAGTTCCCTAGGAAGACTTTCTTCATGTCTAATGAAGCTCTCAATCACCTTACTAAGATCAAAAGCTGTTATTCCAGTTTTCTCCAATACGGTTGGAAACAGCATTGTCACAGTTTTATGTGTGGCGAGAACAAGCTCAGCAGAGCATGCAAGCATACATCTGTGAAATCTTTCATTGGTAAGCAAAGAGGTTAAATTATTCGTTTGCAAAATCTGGGACTCAGCTGTGAACAACGCTTGCAGAACCCTGAAGTAAAGCTTCATTGCTTCCATTCGACGTTGTTCAGCCCATATATTGTCCATCAAGGTTGCATTTTGCCCAGGACCACTACTTGGAAAGATGGCCTCAAGTATTATTTGAGCTCTTCTAGTGACATCAGCAGCCACATCCCTATCACATGATGACAGGAATCTTTCCAACTCTGCTGAAGGTTTAGGTGGTAATGGAGCTACAACAGTTCGTAGCCATTTTGCTGTTGTCATTGCCGTGCTGACAGGAGTAGCTGACATCTTAGACATGCCACCAACAGTAAGACCATTTAAATGGCGTAAAGGAGACCGATGAGGAGACAATGGGCTAGTAATTGTCTTTGTTGGGGAGGACAGAGCATCAAGTTTTCTCTGAATCAAATGCATAAAGAAATTTAATAAAACAGAAATATATAGATTTATAATTACAGAAAATTTAATGGGAGACCAACCTTAGCACCATTGCTATTCATACTTCCAGCACTTCCAGGTAACGAATCTGAACCTAGCAAGCTATCATTCTCATTTATAAAAATCCTTTCATCCAAACCATCCATATCGAGGATTGCAGCTTCATAATCCTTTTCTAGCAAGTTTATGCATGATGATAGGGATGATTCATTCATCAAATCTTCAAAATAGATTAAACCATCTGCAATAGAAAATGACAGTGAATAACATTATAATTATACTGTAATGAAAAAATCAAACACAGTAGACAAACCTGTGACAATATTTTCCAAGTTTTCAAGTGAACATTCAGATGCCAAACAAGATTTTTTCTTCAATATATCACTTATCAAGTTGTTTGCTTCTTTGTAAGTTTTCTTCAACTCATCTTCTGAGGGACCATACATATTGCAAAGCGATGCAAGTATATCAGCTTTGTCCCCTTTCTTAACTGTAAAAAGAGACCAGGATAAATTACCTTCCTGAGAAAGATATGATGCCATGGAAACAACTTAAGGAACATACTATGCATCTGAAGGCACGCAATAGTTACCTATGTGTTCAGAATCATTTAGATTGAAATTTCTGAAGCGAGCTGGGACATGTATTAAGAGTATTGCCTGAGAATAGTAGAATAGTCAAGAAGTTAAAGTTTAATGAACAGCCTAAAGATTAACTTAATATACTGAGCCTGCAAAAAAGGTTGAAATGCACATAAAGCTCCCATAACTTCTACCATCTATAAGAAATTATCATTTGTGCAGTATTGTAGTATGATATTAAAAATAAATGAATAAAAAAATGTAAACGCATAATATAACTTTCAATGATAATTTCATGTCTATCCACATATTAAGTAAAACAGATATTTGCACATCTACAGGGCACATCACCTATAACGAATGAAGTACATTTATGAATGCACATTTTAATGGTGGAATGGTATCTTTTCACTTCCCATTTTCCATACACAACCATGCCTTAATTGGCAAACACCTGTGGTTGGTTTTAATAAATCAAAATATACTATACCCATCTACAAAAATGCAGAATCCAAAATTTCATAATTGCTTGTATCTAATTAGAAAAATGAAATGCCTTTAACAACAATCCACATGAATGAAATTAATTCATACACACTCTTCAAAGCCTCAAATGAAAATTATCTCAGTTATTAACTAAGTAAAGTCTCATAATCAACTGACCAGAACAGAGAATAGGCCATGAGTATATGACACGAGGGTCTTGCAAGGGCGGAACACATGAACACGAAGTGCGAGAAAGAGTAACCATCCAAAACGGTAATAGTCTGATCCACAGCCCGATGTATTTGGCATATTTAAATGCTTGTCATCATTTGCATAAACTGAAGAGAAAAGATCTTGATATGCATTCTTGTACTTCCTAGAATTTGAAAGTTAAAAGAAAATCTATCAAAATTTGATCATGAAGTTGAAAGAGAGACCTTGTTGTGATATTTCTTTAATTAAACAATGGAACATTTAGATTTTAGGATGACATGGCCCTTGATACAACTAATTACCTAGGTTGATTGTTTTCGGGAAGGGGTACCTTACGATTGACCAGCAATAACAATTTATGAAACATGATTTCTAACTACTCAAGCATGCCATCATCAGCAAGCACAAAATATAGATCTTGGCCAACAAATGGACTATTCAGAAACGTAGTGAAACTACAAATACATGATAAACGAGATGATGGCAAAAATTATTCTTTTGTGACTCCATGCACCACAAAATATTGAAAAGCATCTCTTCATAGAAGGTGCACAGTTATGAATCACATTTCAGGAGCTTAAAATGTTTTAGCCAAGAATGCATCTTTAATGAATTCAGAATGCACGAATAGCTCATCATGTGAAGCATAATAGCTCTTTATTTCAATCACTGGTTGAAGAATGGACAAGAGACAAAAGGGTGACTTTTTTTCTTTAAACAATTGGGATTGTAAAAAGCTAATATAGTACCTAAGAAATGTGATTGTGTAATAAAAGAATTAAGTAGAATGAATAATCAAAACCTAAATAATGTAACAGGCAATTGCAGAACGAGTGAAAAGGATAAAGATACAGTAAACTCACCTGCTTAAGAAGAATAAGTACACAAAGTCTGTATGCGATTCCTTTGCCTGATAGCAAAATGGGAATACGGCATTACCAAAAGGTCAAAAATTTAAGAGGGTTAGAACACAAAAATATACACACACACACACACACACACACACACATTATATATATATATATATATATATATATATATATATATATATATATATATATATATGTATATCTAGCTAAAACATAAGATAATCCTAGATCACTCAAGTACCTCCATTCTCTTCTCGCAGTCCTCGCCGTAAAGGCTTCTCAAAATGGACCCAGCCTTGATCAGAAACTGATAGAGTTCTCTGTAAAAATCATCAATGCTGCAAGGCAAGACAACAAAAACCATGAGACCAACAATATAAACAACAAATCAAATGATTTTAGATAAGAATAAAGTACTTGATTTTTGCAGCTCTTAAGATCTGGCATAAAGACAATCCCTTCTCCACTGTACGACCACTCTCAGTGAGCCTTCTGACTGAGTAAAGAACAAACGAGAACCAATACCGCTCTGCCTCATCCAGCTGGTGAAATAATATGACATTAACAATAAAAAGATAACAACCAAGGATAGATAGCCATTGACAAGAATAAAAGGGAAAAATAACAAACAGTGCCACGTACTGATCCAGTTCCAATGGCAGAAACATTAGCCACCAGAAGATGCTTGGTTTCGTCAAGCAGCTTTGTTGCTAACGCCAAAAGGTTGTCATCATCTAACCGTAGATCATTCTGCTTAAAACACGGGCAAGCAAGCAACCGTAATTAAAAATCCAACACACTTAGCTTTACCTAGTAAAAAACACATAAAATTTAATTGAACTTGAAATTAGAAGGCACTCTAAATAATTTTAACTAGTGTTACTTCTGGTCGAACCAACAAACAAACTGAACTATATATAGAAAATAAATTTAAAATTCAAGAAAACTTGACAAATCAATTATTTTTTTTAAAGGTCGTGATTTATACATCCAGGAAAGACCAAATAAAACAGTAAAATGTTCAGAAAATCCAAGGGGCAGAAATTTAGACAAATTAAAAAAAGAAAAAATAAATAAAAGAGGGACCTTGAAAAAGTGAGCTAATCGAGCTTCAATGGTGGTTCCAGCTCCATCACCCATATGAGAAGGGCTTGTAATCTTCTTAAGCTCAGCCATAATTTTCAGATCTCCGATCTACTGAATTCACATATTAGAAAAAATTAGGCACCCAAGAAACACACACACAAGGCAATTAAAGGAAAGTAATAGAGGAATGAAGGAAACCCTAGTTCAGAAAGTAAACAAGTAGCAGAGAATTCAAAATGGCGAAAGCAGAAACCTCAGGTGAGAATTGCGCTCCCGAGTAGTGCGGGTGACGATGTATTCCTTCCTTATCCCTATGAATTAGAGAGGGAAATGTAGAGAGGGTGGGCAGATTCTGTTATAATAATATATTTTATTAGGGATTCATCAAGAGAAAATAAAACCCTTTAGCTGAGGTTGCGCGGGAAAATGCGATGGCCATGGCATGCCATGCCATGCCATCATGCATCCATCATAGCCGACATAAATACCAACGCACGTGTTATTCGCGTGCCGTTGCCTTAATTTTACCGCCAAAATCACTGTGTCCCGCCAAATATAAGATTCCCTTCTTTACAACGTTAAATAAAAGAGGGAGGTTCGTGTGCATCCGGATACACGGAGCATATTTCGTGCGTCTTTATAATTTTCATGTCCTTTGCAATTTAGGCTACTAGTAATATATATGTTTAAATAGAATTGGAGGAGGAAGGGTTGTGTTCACATGGTGTGTCCCGAGTCGCATGAACTTTTGCCTAAATAAAATTAACGGTGGTGATGTGAACACAAAAGTTACCGTTACTTATGACGTCATTATTTAATAAAGGGTTTATGCTAATAAATAATAATATCATTATCTGCTATGATAATTAATGCCAAATGCATCCCATGTATTTGAGACACATTAAAATGACAAAATACATTTCTTTTAAAGGGATATGAGAAATATATATACTCCCGTTCCTTTAAAAAAATATATTTTATTATTTTAATCGGTTCCAATATAAATAGTGCATTTGTTTTTAAAATAAATGAGACACACGCAAAACAATTAATATATCTTTATTACTCGCACACACAACACTAATATACTCCATCCGTCCCAGGAAAGTCTACACCATCTTTTCGGCACAGAGATTAAGAAAGTGATAACTTTTAGGGGCATTATGGTATTTTTTTGTAATAAATAAATGATAAAGTATGTTAGGTATGAGTGAGTTTTTTTTAAATAAAGTGTATAAAAAGGGATGATTGCGTTTGTCTTTTTACTTTTTTTAGGAATATACAAACTTACAACTCAAAATAAAAAAGTGCATCATCTGAAATATGATAAATGAAGTAACTACTTACTTTACACTTATTGTACTTTTAATGTGTATTAGACAAATAAATAGTTATATTAATAAGTGTTTGTGCCCCTATTTTAATTTGTATTAGTAAGAATGTGTGTTACATGTATATAAAGAAAAATTGAGATTCTTTAAAACCTAAGTCTAAAATTACAAAATATATCCCTTATTAAGGAGGGAGTACATTACTCTAATAATAATTGCCTAAATTATATGGCTATTTATTAAGATATAATATTTTAATAAAAAACATGCCATATGAAACCCGAAACATAAGGATTACGGAGGTAGAGAGAGAGATAATCCAATTGATTTTCTACTTGAAAATTAGTGAAATGAAAACATTAGAATCCAATAGCCAATGGAATAACAAGTGGCCACTAATAAGGAAGATTGACCATTCAAATTTCTTGAAGGCACACTTACTTCGTTCTAACTCCTAATTTGATTTATTTTATTCAATTAACACACAACACCAAATTCCTACCTATATAAACCCACAACATTTCATGCCAAACACAATCACCAGATTAATTTATTCTACTTCTACATTAATTACATCAATCAGTTTCAAAATGGCATTCTCTGCTCTGGTTTATTTCCCTCAACTATTATTTATTTTTCTCTTTGCACCAATTTTCATTACATCTATTGACCACATGTAATGTTTTAATTGTTTCCTCGTACAGAAACAATGCAGATCAACAATGTCTTCATCCATCCGCAGTATGGCTGCATCTACAATGACCCCTGCTGGTGGAGACCACCAGCAGCCGGCGAAACCCACACGGCCAAGCAGAACTTCCTCCACAACCCCTCTGTTCAACTGAGCAAGAAGAAGAGGGGGTGCATGCCGGAGGTGGATTTTCCGGACGACGTGGTGAAATCGGCGGACAAGTTCTTGAACAAGTCCTTCCTTCGCCAGGTTGCTCACATTCAGGACAAGGACTACACTGACCAACCCAATGCCGCCAACACATACACTCGGTATGCCATTTTGATCATGTCTAGTCCTATTTTACATATCCCGTGTTGTTCAATTGGATAAGTGAGACGTAGAAAACAAAACGAAATTTGAACTATAAGTCAATGTTTAAGCCCCCAAGAGAAAGGGTTTAGATTTAATTCTCATATCTTTATATGTCACTCTTATGACTAGCAACACAAGAAATATTATACTAAAGTGTATCTAAAATTTGGTTAATGTTGCCGTGTTTTTATGTGCATACAGGTCTCGTGAATGTGAAACCTTAAAAACAGTCGGAGTGGGTACTCAACGCAATTAGCAAGCCTAATTGATCCACATATTATGTGGCCTTGTGTAAATTATGTACATTTGTATTATATAGTATCATTGAGTCGAGTCGAAGTCTAGTTTAAGTAACAAGGCTTTAAAAAGTAATTTTGTTTTAGTTACCAATGTACCCCTTTGCCACTTTTCAAAAAATAAAAAATAAAAAAATGTACCCCTTTGCCCCTTGACAATGGATAGCAAAAGTGAGGTGCTTTTACAGTTTTACTACATAATAATACTAGCTAGTGTAATAAATATTATTGTTAATATTTTATTCTTGTTCTATTGTTAATTTTTTATAAACATTTTTATCACAAGCCATAACAGTATTTAAAATATCTCTTCATCAACACATCAATTTTTATCACACCATTTTTGCATTTACCCAACTAGTTGTTAGGAGCACAAATTTTCCACCTGTCTTCCATTGGAGATGCTATAACCCACCCATCTTTTACAACCTTTCATTTAAATCCAATATTTTTTATATTCAAATCAATCGCTTACATTTGAATTGAATGGTTAATTTTTGTTTTTAATACAACAATTTTCTAACTATTGCAATTTTTTTTTATACTGATCATTAACCCCCCCTCCACACACACACACACACACTACACTCCATAATTTTTATAGTGAGTTGACTTGTTCACATCTATTGCAACTTGGTCGGAGACATGAAAATCCCTAAATAGGAGGATTCCATGTGCCTGGTCAATTCTTGAATTTCCAAACAAAGAAAGATTAAGATTGAACAATTAAATGATTGAAAGAAATAAAGGGGACAAAAAAGTAAAGAAAAAGTGAAATCAATTTTTTTCGACATGTTCTAAACATTGGTAGCCATAAACTAAGGGATAACATGTGGCCAACAGTGAAAGATTAAGATGAACATAGATATATAGAATTAGATTTTTTTTTTAAATGCAAATTAATGATTTATTTGTGTGAAGGCCCACTTAATTCGCCACATCTGCATCCCACAGAACTAAATCTATATTTACTTATAATAATATCCGGCTGATGTGATCAGATCAGTAGACAAATACAGGCGCAAATCCATCCTCAGGAAAATTGCTAACATTCAGGACAACCATTACACCAACCAATCCATATGATCGGTACGCCACAATCGAAATATCGACCCATGTTACGCTTTTACACACCATTCATGTAATTTTCTAAACAAATGTAGATACATCCGATTTCTAATCCACAAATCTTCTGTTTGTGCATGAACATATGGCAGGTCTCGTGAATGTGAAACCTTAAATA
Organism: Pogostemon cablin; assembly: GCA_023678885.1. NCBI lineage: Eukaryota > Viridiplantae > Streptophyta > Magnoliopsida > Lamiales > Lamiaceae > Pogostemon > Pogostemon cablin. The sequence goes on from CM042979.1 coordinate 9,462,429, forward strand.
CAGTCGGAGTGGTTGCTCAAACGAAGCATGAGTCAAGTCGGATTGCTTTTACTATGCAATAGTCAGAATGTAATAAAGACTAGTATTTCGTTCTTGCCTACAATATCAGAGTTCATGTCAGCTCCTGTAAAATCTGGGCTCATTGAGAGGTCCAGGTGGAAATTAGACAATAATCATGTACCTAAATAGTACATTAATATAACAAGGAACCAAATTTCATCCTTCTTTCCTCTTTCATTCAATGAGATAGAACGAGCAAAAAAATGATATTCTCGCATTTAGTAGGAATGCAAGTCTTGGTTGTGCAATAAAGCAAACAGACTCCTGCTAGAGCAACGACAATATATCACTAGACAATAATGAACTTCCACATAATATTAAAGATAAAAAGGAGAAAAAAAAGATTGGCAGCAATCATATACAAACGAAATAACGTACACTGCAAAGACTATTTGCACCATTGCCACCCTGTTTTACAAAATCAATGTGTGGGTTAAGTAGGCAGAGGCCAACTATGGGAAGAAAATCTGGGAAACACGGGGTTCGACGTCTGTGAAAAGAAAAGAAACAAATGCGGCAATATTAGTTTAAGCTACCACAACCCTTTGGATGAGAAATTCAGATAGATTAAATAGCAATCCTAGAGAACTTCAAGCTGAAGCACAAACTAAAGAAAGAGTAACATTACTGTACAATTCAGTAAAAAGAAGACAACAAACAAGATTGGCACCAAGGGAAGTTGATGGATAGCCATCTCAAAACTGCAAGAGGTTTACCTGTCATATCTCGACGGAGCCTAAAGATAAAAACGCAGGAAATTAGAAAAACAAGCATTCTAATTTATTACCAACAAATATTATCTCAACAACCTGCAACCAAGACAGAGAGGCTTGACTTTTGCAGTTTATTATAAAATCATGATCAGAAAACATAAGTTGTGACACAAAAAAACCTTCATGAGTTCAATATCAACATATCTAAATGGAATCAGTGGAACACCTAAGATGTAACATAACCAAAAAGGTCAAATATCCAACCACAGAAGATATGATTCATAAACAAAAGATGTTGTGAATAGAATGAAAGCAATAAAATCTAACTTGACCGGAAACTTTAACATCAAACATACTCATCTGCCAGATGCTGGAATTTCCATCATCATCTGTTCAACCGCAATTCAGACCCCAAAAGTAGTGTTTCCATGGTCTAAATGCTGCATCATGCAGCATCAATGAGTAAACACAGTGTCATTCCTTCTGGGTGGTCTATCTGGGATAGACCCCGGTTTAAACTTCGAAGCCTCATGTCTTGCAAGCTCTGGAGGGACAGGACTGTTGCTCTGTATTAGCATTTGCTTAAGGTCGTAAAATACATCTGTGTCATGCATTGTCAAGAATGTTGAAGCCACACCAGTCTTTCCAGCACGACCTTGGTATTGTGCTTTGCCTCCATCTCCTCCGTATCTTTTCTTGCCCCCGCGAGATGACTCATCTCGTTTTCTGTGTTGAAAACGAGGGTGCCCATGATCTGCATTATTAATGCTCGAAGTCTTTCCCCGATCATGGCGGTGTTTCTCCCTCCTTGATTCGCTGCCGGAGCCCCCGCTAGAGTGGTTCCCGCGATGCATAGATAATTCGTGCACCGCTTCATTTAGCGCTGCCATGGACTTCTCCAACTTCTTGAACCGTTGTTTGTTTGAAATCATATTACAGAAACGTGACGATCAACCTGGCTCTGATGCCAATTGATGAAACTTCAAAGTAAGAAATTCTAGCAACCCGAGAATTAACTCAGATTTCCCTAGCAATCATCAACGGGCTGTATTCTTATTTCTCAAAAACAATCTGATATATCCTTACAAAACCAAAAAACACAATATTTATAACTAAACCCTAAGTCCACCTACAAGGAAAATAACAACTAAGGAAAGAATCACAAGACACAAATAAGGAAAAGATCAAAATCAAAAAGATCACAATCAAATAATATCTCTAATCAATTTCGTCTTCCCAAATCTCTTCCTTCTTCCTTTTACTTGTCATCCACTCTTTTGCCAACTTCTTGCACCTCTTATACTCCTTGACTTTTCTAGCTATATTCTCATCAGTTGATTGGTTTTCAATGCAGATGCTGTAGTGGGCATTTCAATAGCCATAATAATATTTCTGTTTTGTGTCCAACGTTTTGGCACGGATAGAGTGGGCTACTCATTTGCTCCAGCCATCTGCATATGGTTTCTGTTCTTGAGTTGTATTGGGCTATACAACTTGATCAAACACGACATCTTCGTCCTTCGAGCCTTCAATCCCTTGTACATAATTAATTACTTCAGAAGAAACGGAAAACAAGCTTGGGTTTCTCTTGGAGGCGTGGTTCTCTGCATCACAGGTGGTGATCTTATTTATAAGTATTTGCATGTCTACAAGTTAAGTTCATCAATTATGCTAATTGTTGTCTCTACTCGAATCAGGAACTGAAGCCATGTTTGCTGATTTAAGCCACTTTAGTGTGCGTGCTGTCCAAGTAAGTATATATTACAAGTTAACAATACTCCTTATATAGGTACCAACATAGTATATTAACATTAATATATATATGCACTACAGATAAGTTTCTCTGGATTGGTGTTTCCTTCTATACTCTTAGCATACATTGGACAAGCTGCATATCTCACCAAGTTCCCAGACAGTATTGGCCACACCTTCTACCACTCTGTGCCAGGCAAGTGATCGACTGATCATTCATAAACTAAACAACTCAAATTTGATATATTGATAGATATGTATCCTTGCTAGTCTAAGAAATATATGTGATGTACAGGTCCTCTTTACTGGCCACAGTTTGTAATGGCCATTGCGGCAGCTATTATTGCTAGTCAAGCAATGATATCGGCCTCGTTTGCCATTATCTGTCAGTCACTGAGTCTAGGGTGCTTCCCCAGAGTGAAGGTGATGCACACCTCTACAAAATATGAAGGACAAGTATACATTCCTGAGGTGAATTACATCCTCATGATAGTCTGCATTGTGGTAACATATACTTTCAAAACCCCTACAAAGATAGGCAATGCTTATGGCATAGCTGTTGTTGCTGTGATGCTTATCACCACGTCTCTCATCACCTTGATCATGCTGATGGTATGGAAGACCAACATATGGTTGATCTTCCTCTTCTTCACTGTGTTCATGTCTGTGGAGCTGCTTTACTTCTCATCCGTCCTCTACAAATTTGTGGACGGTGGATACCTCCCGTTGGCTTTCTCTGTCGTGTTCATGACGATGATGGGAGTTTGGCACTTCGCCCACCATGAGAGGTACATGTTTGAGCTGAAGAACAAGGTTTCTTACCATTACATTCAGGATGTGGTGAAGGATGTGAGCAGACTCCCCGGAATTGGACTAGTGTATTCTGAGTTAGTCCAGGGAATCCCACCTATTTTCCCTCATTTCATCGAGAACGTTCCCACTTTACACTCTGTAGTCGTCCTGGTCTCCATTAAGGCCTTCCCTATCAGCGAAGTTGCCTTGGAGGAGCGGTTTCTATTCCGTCAGGTTGAGCCTAGAGAGTACAGAATATTCCGGTGTGTTGTCAGGTTTGGTTACAAGGATTTAATTGAAGAAACCAAAGAATTCGAACGCCACCTCATCGACAACCTAATGGAATTCATCAGGCTCGAGCACATGAAGATGTCAGCCTAAGAAGAAGATCCACTACCCAACATTCCTCAATCTGATCTCCCGAGCAGCAGTAATGTTAGAAAATCGACTTCTTCTGAAATACAAGTTGAAGAATTAGTATCGTCTCGGGATTCATCTGCGTCGATTCAGTCTGTGGAGACGGAGGTGGCACAGGGGGTGGAGGTTGAGCTCCAGGCGGTGGAGAGGGCGATGGAGCACGGAGTGTATTATCTGATTGGAGAAGCGGAGGTGGTGGCGAAGGCGGAAACATCGTTGATGAAGAAGTTTGTGATCAACTATACCTATAGTTTCCTGAGGAAGAATTTCAGAGAAGCGGGGAACATGTTGGCCATACCCAGGAATAGGCTTCTGAGAATTGGCATGACTTATGAAGTCTAATTCATTTGAACAGCTGAAATGATATGTCCGAGGTGGTTTCTGTCCACGTGTGAGACTGTGATTAGCATGAAGGTGATGAGGTGGGATTGTGCCTTGTGGAGGAGGATGAAGAAGATTGTGTGGCCCCTCTCTGCAAGTTTATTGTAGACGTGAATGAATGAAGTGATTGTAAACCATGGATATATAACTATCATGTAAATTTAATTATTTCAGTAATTGATTAGTCTTACCTTACAAATTCCAAATCCAGAGCTTAATCTGTACATGAAAAGAGATTATGAAAACTATCAAAACATAGAAAGAATAGCTTTCATAAAAAATTCTTGAAGAAGTGGGGGGAATGTTTACTTGTGATGAGATAACTTTCTTAAGTGAAATTTTGAGATCTATTTTTAGCATCTTATGATTTCTGTGTTTCATTCTTGAGGGAAGTGCGGTTTTTGAGCTTGTGTCTCTATTCTAACAGTTTGGAGACCTACTATCAACATCTTAGGATATTTATACCCTCTATTGCTCAAGATGTACAATTTTGATTTTTGTTTGATAAAACAGTTACTATACCTAGATTAGTGTTTTATTACAGGTTAATGACATTGGCAATCCTGTGATGTAATGATTCAGTTTGTCTATCAATGTCCTGTTCCTGTATCATGCCTACTCTTTGGGTCAATCTTTTCATTCTCTGATATATTCACATATTTTCCAGCAATTTTTTTTTTCATGTTATATGTGCTCGCTTTAGTAATCTGGACCTCATGTTGATCACACAATTGACGTAGAATTCGATGAAAGTGGTAGCTCACAGGATACAAGTAGTGAGCTTTCATCATTACCTAGTATTTATTTGTTTAGTGATAATCTTCACAACTAATTATATCTTAATATTTTTATGTAGGAGATGAACCTGCAGTGAAAGGATTTACAACAATACTGGTGTGAAAGCTTAATACATGGAGTACCATTCATGTAATCATGGGAGTATATTCCCAAATGGAGCATCCCCCTGTTAATACATTCATATTGAAAATTAATGACAAGGTTTCATGTGATAACTTATTAAAAAAGAATTACTCACTGATTTCCAGTAGATGGTCTTATTTTGTACCCATTTTAAGTGTCCAATACTCTTGTGATATTATTCCAATATTCCATTTCCAATGACAACTTTTATTTCTTTAGGACTATACTACAAGAAATAAGACTTATAATGACAGAAAATCCTATCACTAAAGATCAAAATACTGTCATTAAATCACAATTTTCCTATCACTAAAAGTTACAGTAATGATAGGATATATTCTATAAAATTATAAATTATATTTAATATTTAAAAGATAAATATACAAAGTGCAATACATAGGAAGCACAAAAGTGCAAGACCAAAGTTAGTTACCAAGTGTAACTTGGTCAAAATATTGTCATGTCTAGCAACTAAGCACTAATACGAGCCATAGGCTGTTTCATTACAATCAACAATAACAACAAAGGAACTGTTGCTTCAAAAATTAGGTAGAAAACAGAGGCTTCAGCTTCCAAGACTTTATCCCAGCAATAATAGTAGAAATGTATCAGCAAAGTCCATCAGGATCTAGTAACAAAAACGAGCAGCATTAGCCCACAGAAAGCAAGAAACCATACTTCAAATCAGCATATTAAAGGAGAAATCCAGCAAGTTATTGCACCCAGAAAACAAGAGAAATAGTTCCTGGAGGCAAAAATAATTACATCGAAAATCCAAAAGCCTTAGCATACGCAGCGAAATTCCAGCAACAAGAAAAACACCGCAGATACAACCAACAAGTAGCTATCTACTTGTTGCAAACACCTAACTCTACAACCAACAAAACTCCAGCAACTTTGCCTAATGAAAGAGCAGCGAAAAAAATAAAACAGAAAATTCCAGTGAAAAAAACCAACAAAAATTCTAGCAACGCGTAAGTTGTATTGCAGAAAGGCTAGCAACATTGCAGAGAGAAAAAAAAAATAATAATAATCCAACAGCTCATCAAGATGCAGCAACTAACTCTAGAAGTAAAAACCATAGCAGAATTTGGTGTAGTTATCCCTGTCATAGCCCGAACATATGGATAAGCAACAATAGTATCTACCAGCAGATTACAACAAACAAAAATTTCCAGCGGGAGTAGCACAGAAAAACAAAAATACCAGCAAGAAAAGTTCCATCCTATAAACTACAATATCACCACAAAAACCAATAGGATATATTCTCTTTATATCACTATTTGACTCATTAAATTTTTAGTAGTAAATCATCAAAAAAAAAACATTTCATACATACAATTAACCAATTTAATAAAAATATTAACTCGTACAATATTAAACAATGCACTTTAAACAAAAGTATATTCTTAAATAAGGTACTTTGTTAAAAATAAGAATTGCATACTAAAAATTGCCTCAATAAAAGGTCTTTCTAGTCAATGAAAGGTCTTTCTAGAGCTGTACATTCTTGTCAAACCATTAAACATAACAACATGACCAATATATAATAGACCAACTTTAACATTAATAAGTAATATTTAGTCTGGCCACAACTGGAGCACCAAAACCTGAACAAAATTGTACCTTGTATCACATAGTCGGGAAATTAAGTTGAAATCTTCACGTAATTCTGCCTTGTAGTCTTACATGTTTAAATACTTTTACTGCATGATTAGTAACTTTATTGTACATAGTAGAGTAATTAGTATAATGCATGCCATACAATTGGCCTAAAGTGAAAATTTTATGCAAAAATGCTAGCCTAGCATTCAAATCACAGTAATAATAGGCTTTATGAATTTCAAGTGTTTGCTGCTAGTGCACACGCAATGATTGCATACACTGAACAAACTTATTTTTCTACACACCAGATAACAAGTTGTGTTATTAAAAGTTACATAGCATATCATGGTTTTTTCTATCATGTACAGTCATACATATCTCAAAAGATTTGCTTATAACTCTCATAAACTATTCTCCTTTCCTCTCATTTTTCTGTTTATCTATTTTTTTATAATTAAATCTAAGAGTTTAGAAAAATACAAATTAACCTCTACTGGATGTATGTGTATGTATATGTGCTTTAAATTTCTAATAAGTTCAGGATTGAATGGGACTATGTTACCTCAGCCAAAAAACTATATATATACTAGATGAAACAGTTACATTCTAGTTTCGTTCAAGCTAAAACGAAATAAAATCAGTTTCGCTTAAAGAAGAGGTTGTGACTGCAGCACCTTAAATTTAACTGAATTCAACAATATCATTACTATTCTTTATTTATTCTCATTAAGGAAAAAAATCCCAAGTGAAACCAAAATTACTAAATTTTCAACATATAGTTCCATAATACTGCAATATATATTCTTAATAATAAGCAATTATTTAACACACTACAAGAAAATTTAAGAATTGCAGATAGCTTGGTGTACTTGGTGATTGACCAGTTCTGTTTTTTTTTTTCCCCAGTTTATATTGTTATTTTTTTAATAAATATGCATTGACTACTGAGGCTCACAATTAATGGCTACAACCAGTAGTGCCTTTATGTGTTTTTTTTTTCTTTTCTACACTTACTATATTTTCAGATCGCTATAAGTTTGCAATACCTAGGTTTAACTTTATCATAGCAAAGACAACCAATAAGCTTGCATAACCTAGGTTTAACTTTATCTGTAAACACAGCCAAAACTTACTATATATACTTCTTCTATGTATTAGATAATAAAGATAGAAATATATCATCCAATAAGAAAATGAAACAGGAACATTCATCAGCCATAGAACATGTAACAGGTTTAAATCTTGAGTAATATCAGTAAGGTTTTATATATAATGGCATGCAGAGTATTGCAAGGTGTGATATAATGATATATTCTTTTTGCTTGACTTTTGCAGTTTATTATAAAATCATGATCAGAAAACATAAGTTGTGACACGAAAAAACCTTCATGAGTTCAATATCAACATATCTAAATGGAATCAGTGAAACACCTAAGATGTAACATAACCAAAAAGGTCAAATATCCAACCACAGAAGATATGATTCATAAACAAAAGATGTTGTGAATAGAATGAAAGCAATAAAATCTAACTTGACCGGAAACTTTAACATCAAACATACTCATCTGCCAGATGCTGGAATTTCCATCATCATCTGTTCAACCGCAATTCAGACCCCAAAAGTAGTGTTTCCATGGTCTAAATGCTGCATCATGCAGCATCAATGAGTAAACACAGTGTCATTCCTTCTGGGTGGTCTATCTGGGATAGACCCCGGTTTAAACTTCGAAGCCTCATGTCTTGCAAGCTCTGGAGGGACAGGACTGTTGCTCTGTATTAGCATTTGCTTAAGGTCGTAAAATACATCTGTGTCATGCATTGTCAAGAATGTTGAAGCCACACCAGTCTTTCCAGCACGACCTGTTCTTCCAATACGATGAGTGTAAGCTTCGATGCTATTAGGCATGTCATAGTTTATGACATGTGCCACGTCAGGTATATCAATACCACGGCCAGCAACATCTGTCGCAACCAACACATTATATCTCTTAGTTCTAAAACCTTCCAGACTTATCTCTCTTTGTTCTTGAGACTTTCCACCATGCAATGTTGTAACCCGATATCCCTCTTTATCCAGATTTTTAGCAACATTATCAGCAACCCTCTTTGTATTGACAAATACAATAGCTGTCTTATCCCCAAGCTCATCCAGCAATCTTTTCAATCTATCCATCTTATCATTCTCCTTCATCATAATAACATGTTGTGTAATAAGATCAGTTGCCTTCCCAGCAGTCCCTATATTAACAACGACTGGATTTCTCAAATACTTCCTTGCCAGTCGCTCAACAGCGGGTGGCATGGTAGCACTAAACATATATGTAGTCCTATAAATTCTTTTCTCGTCAAGCTCTTCATCCTCATTCTCTGGTTTCATATTACTTGAAGGCATTGCATCGAGAACACCTACAACTTGTGGTTCAAAACCCATATCTATCATACGGTCAGCCTCATCAAGAACAACATAATTACACTGGTTAAGAACTGCATACCTCCTCTCCAAACAATCAAGAAGACGTCCGGGTGTAGCAATCACAACTTCACATCCCTGTCTAATCCGAAAGCCTTGTTCTTCTATGGATTGCCCACCAACAATAGAGACAACCTTTATTCCCATATAATGAGCAAATTTAACAGTCTCGTCCTCAATCTGTTGAGCAAGTTCTCTTGTAGGGGCCATCACAACAGCATAAGGTCCCTCAGCCTCATTCTCCTCACTTATTGGAGGAAGTCTAGTAATATAAGTGAGCATAGGAAGAACAAAAGCAGCAGTTTTACCAGAACCAGTCTCAGCAATGCCAATCACATCTCGTTGTTGCAGGCCAAGCGGGATTGCAGCCATCTGAATGGGTGATGGAGTCTTGTACCCAGCTCTTTCAACCGCCTTTAGCAACTCCGGACCCAGTTTGCTCTCGGCCCAGTTCCTCATAGGGCGGGGAATCCTAGAACCCTTGTAAGAAATGCTAAAGTCTTCCCTGAAAATTCTCCAATCTCTCTCAGTCATCTCCTCAAGGTGCTTGTCAGACCAATGGCGATCAACCCTCATATCAAAAGTATCGTACAAATCTGCCGCCTGTTCCTTCTTCTTCTGGGCAGCAGCTTCCTCTCGAGTCTCCTCAGTGCCTTCCTTCTTGCGAATTTCATCCCGGAGATCCTTCTCATTCTTGGCAGCCTGTTTCTTCTGCTCCCTGCGGTCCATCCCAGCGCGAAAGCCACGGCCGAACAGGAGGCGGGCCTCGTGAGGATTTTGGTAAAGCACATTCATATCTCGAGAGGTGTCCTCCGTGTTTTCCCAATCAAAAGAGAACCGAAACTTCTCGCTGGGCTTAATCACCCTCTTCTTAGGTTTCTTAGATCCTAAATACTGTTCTTTAATAGAGGCAAGCTCAACCTCGCGCTCCCTGTCGGCCAATTTCTCCAACCGGCCACGCTCCCGTGCCTTCTGCTCGTCCTCACGTTTCTCACGGTTCCGCCGCTCGGAATCACGCTCTCGATCCCGATCCCTGCGACGATCGGTGTCGCGTTCTCGATCACGGTCGCGGTGGTCGCGGTCTCGGTCTCTGTCACCTGCAGAGGAGGGTGGTTTAGACTCTTGGCCATTGGATTGGAAGAGAAGCTCCGTGCGCCGCCTCTGCTGCGCTACTTCTTCCTCACGGCGTTTGAGTGCGAGCTCCTGACGCTCCTCTCTCGTGAGGAATACAGGCTTATTGACGCCGTCCAATTTTTCAACGTCGTCGGAAGACCTCTTCATTAGTCGTCGTCTGAGTGATATCAAATTGGGGATTTAGGGTTTCTGCAAAATTATGAAATAGCTGGTGATGGGAATTTATAAGACAAGAGTCATGTCGGTTAAATTTGAACACTGAAAATTTGGGCTTTGTCCCAAGGGCCCAACTAAAGTGGGCTGAGATAGAAAGCTACATACACGTATTAGAATTTGGACACAGTATATATATTAAATTGCGAATCGATACTATATATGATGGTTCGGTTAATTATCGTATTTTTTTTAATTTTATTTTAATATTATATATATATATATATATATATATAATAATCTTTTTATTTTTATTTATTATTATTATATATTAACATTAATTATTATATCACTATTATATATTTTTAAAATATTAATTTTTATCTACAAAATATTTGATAAGTATTTATTTAATTAATTATTTCAATTAAATAAATATTTAATTATTATAATATATTAAATAAAAAATTAGATCGGCCACATTTTTTATATATAGTTTTAAAATTAAATTACATCTTGAATCAAGTTTTTCAATTTTTTCATTCAATCGTATATGACAATTTTTAAAGAATTGTACATATGTTTATTTTTCAAGTTTTAAAAATTAAATAGAAAGCTTTTTCAAATTCTAGAAAATTCATATTATTATAATATTTTCTAAAAGTAGAATAACAGTTTTTTTCAACTATATATTTATTTCTAAAAAAAATTTTAATTATATTTTTAAAATTATAATTGTTATTCATCCACGTATTATATATATATATATATATATATATATATATATATATATATATATATATATATATATATATATATAGTATAAACTTTTCTACCTTACGTATAGTCACAAAAGTGCTTTAAATAATTTTTTTTATTTTTTAATCTTTAAGTATATCATAGTAGAAATTTTTGTTGCTTATGTGTCATTTGTGCTTCAAAGTGACTTGTAATTTATTTTTTATTTTTCTTTTAATATTTTCTTTATTTGTTTTTAATTAACTTCCTTATTTAATATTTTTATTTTTAAATAATGTATTTTTTATTTTTAATAATGAATGAATTTTAATTAGCTAATAAATTAAAATTAATTAAGAACAAAATATTAATTAAAAATATATTTATTTAATTATTTAAATATATATGGTAACAAATATATATATATATATATATATATATATATATATATATATATATATATATATATATATATGTATAAAAATTAGAAAATTTTTTAATTAAAAATATATATCAAAATATTAATTTAAATTATTCTTTTACGTGGTTGTGCCTCATCATTAACGACTTACGTGCGCGGAACCTCAATAATTTACCATAAAAATTAGGACAATTTTTTTGTTTTTTCAAAATATTAACTAAAAATATTCTTTTTATTATACATGGTCATGCCTCATCTATGACGAACGCACGGTAGGACCTCAATAATTTACCATAAAATAATATTTTCTTTAATATATATATATATATATATATATATATATATATATATATATATATATATATATATATATATATATATATATATATATATATTAGTATCATTGATTAATTATTAAATCTTTTAATAAAAATAAATTAATTAATTAGTATCAAATTAAATCATATATAAGAGGAAAAAGAATATTTCATATAATACTTCCTCTTACCCCATCTAAAAATAAGAGCTTTCTTCGAGTTACTCTAAAGGAGAATTGATTTATGAAAATATAAAAATTTATTTCGATAGAGTAAATCAAGTTGAGATTCGATCTACCTCTAAAAAATCGATTCAAGTATTTTTCAAGAGTAATATGATTGATTCAATAACTTGAATTTAAGATCTACCTCTAAAGTATCGATTCAAATATTTTTCAAGTGAAAGATAAATTCTTAAAAAATATACTCTCTCCATCCCATAAAACATTTACGGCCTAATTAGTATGATTGAATGGAATTATATTGAAATGAAATAAACTTGGAATTATATTAAAATGAAATAAACTCATGAATGCAATAGAGATAAGAAATGAATGAGTATGAAATGATAACTTAAGAAATAATTGTTATTGTTTAGGAATACCTTAAAGAAATGAAATTGTATTTTTAAAGGGATTTGGTTGGATTTTTAAAAAAGTGTGAAGATATAATTGTGCTTCAATTGTAAAAGAGTTCACAACCCCAGCAATCATTTGTGGTTAATTTAGTGTTCATTGTGAAACAATTGATTTCTTGAATAATTTAAATTCATGTAAAATTTCTTATAAGAGATTCTTATGTAGGCTAAAATTTTGGGGACATCGTGACCTTAAACTTAACATTTTTAAAAAAATTTACCCTTTAGCATTAAATTTTATATTATTTGATAAGTTACAATTTTGAGAATTTAGTTGTACCCTTGATATTATGAGAATTTTTTTTTTAATTTTTTTAAACAAATATTTATATTATTCATATTCCAACTGACCTTTTCAATAAAAAAATTATACCCTTATTAATTAAAATGTATTCCCTTTATAACAAAATGTTAAAATGTCATACCTTATAAGCTTATATACATATGCACCAGGAGACACAAATAATAGTGGAATTTTTATGTTACTTATGTTCATTCATTTTACAAAAAATTTCCTTAGGGGTGTGAGATGGGTCGACTCATCACTAAAGTATGCTTATTGTATGGATAAAGTATGCTTATTTGTAGTTAAAGTATGTCAATAATAAATTATTATATTATAACACGCTAAAACCATACTTTAATGTATAATCCAGCATATTTTAAAAACATAATTTAACAATCATTAAACATACTTTATCTAAATAATAGACATACTTTAACACTAGGGCCGACCCTAAGTAGCGGGAGGGGTGGGCTCTTGCCATGGGCCCCAATATTTTAATACATCATTATAGATATTTATTGTGTTGGATTAAATTTTAGGCTCAATAATTACTCTTTATATATATTTATTGAGTTTGATTATATTTTAAGCCCAATAACTAATATATATATATATATATATATATATATATATATATATATATATATATATATATATATATATATATATATATATATATATATATATATATATATATATAAGCCCAACAATTATATTAACAAGTTAAATTTTAAATTTATTTAATGTAATTCTACTAAATTAATTTAATGTTAAATGAATAGTCTAATAACTATTTTCTTTGATTTAATCAATAATTAATGAGTTTTTATCATATATTCCTTCTAGAAAATACAAAATCACTATTTGTCGTCATTTTTTTTATTTTTTCTTAAGAAAGCCAACAATTATTTACGCATAAATTATTCAAAAAAATCTTAAAACATCATATTTATACTTTCTATTAATGCAAAATTAATAATTTAAAATACCTACTTTCTCGTTCTAATCTTTAATTCTCCATTTTACTAATTCATTTTAATGCTATTCGTTTTATATAATCAATGTATCAAAGATATAAATGTAAATTATTTCTTTGTTCATAATTTTATTTTATGAAGTTTTTTTTTATTACTTTTTATATTTTATAAGTTATATTTTATTATAAAATTTATTAACTTAAAAAAATTAAAAAAATTTAGGGCCTCATTTTTTAATCTTACCACGTGCCCCTAAATTTTCAAGGCTGAGCCTGTTTAACACGTCTCACAAACCGTCTCACGTAATTAAATCTTAAAAGAGACTTTGTTATATATATATATATATATATATATATATATATATATATATATATATATATATATATATATATATATATATATATATATATATATGTTGGAAAACTCACGTTCATATACACACGAACCCTATACATGCATAGAGAGGAATCTCTTACCTCTCACCGTAGGATTGTGTTACAGCGGAAGTAAGAACGAACGAACCGGTTGGTACTCACGTGTAAACTGTGATCTCTGGATCAAATCTCACAACACGGGATTGTGAACCAATTTCCACGATGTTGTATTAACGTGGAATATGATGACTGGGTTTGGTTGTGATTCAGGAGAGAAAATGAGAGAAACGCTTTCGCTTGCGTTCTGCAACGCGTTTGAACGTTTCTGCGCACACCCGTTCAGTAACGCGTGTCAGCGTATATATTTACTTTAGACAACTGCATGGCGCAGTGTCTATTTTCCCAAAACATGGGAGTTGAGACTGCCATTATTCAACTCCCTCTCTCTATCTCCCTTATCCACTTGCATATGTGGAATATAAATAAATAATATTAATAATTATTTACAATATATATATATTAATTTTAAGATTCATATCAAAATATTGTTGGAATTGTCTATTTCAAGTTTTAGATCATTTATATCAATGTCTTTTTTTAATTAAAGTTCATTTATATATTTTTAAAAATAATGTTATATTTTATAAACACTGTAAATCATATATAAAATAATTTTAGTCAAAGTAACAAAATAGAGTATCTTCGTTCTGTTGAGGTTTTATTATTATTATTTGTAATAAAGTCAATTCCAAATTCCCAAGTCACCAAATTTGAAACTTAAGACTGACATATTGTCAATTTTAAGGCGTCACCAAATAAGAAAAATGTTAAATTAAAATGTCAACTTAATTAGTGATGAATCATTATAAAAATATATAAAAATTGCAATTATATATCGAGTTAAATGAATGGTTGACTTATTTGAATACAAATTATATGCAATATTTTACACTAATTATTATGTTAATCAAAATTCTACTACTTGTTTCTTTCATGTTGTGTTCAATTAGGATTGGTGGTGATTTTCAACTCCATTATTTCATAAAATAATTAAAATAATAATAAAAAAAAAAAGAAAACCTGATAATAGTTAGAATGTTTATTTTAATGGTAATAATTGAATGAGTGGTATAAAATAATCGCCAATAAGTTTTAAACTAATTAATTATATAAATCAATATATACCATGAATCAACTCGACAATTAATTATAACAATTACCAACCTCAATGATTTTGTAGTATTAGAAAATAGAAATTAATAAAAGTTCAAATGTAAGTACAACATGCTAAGTTACTTTTGAAATTGATTCTCTCATTAATCTAACAGCCTCGTAAGATTTAGGTTGACAATTTCTAATAAGATATATTGGCCCAATACGATATTTGTTGGATGTTTCCATTTAATTTTAATTTGTTGAACACGATCAAATTAACAATACGTTGATCTTTTAACTCTCTAATATAAAGACATATTTGATCAAATTTAATAATTATGTGATAAAGACACTCATTATTCCTATTAATTTTATAATAGATTTCTTATAATATTTTTATTACTTTTAATTAGTACCTTTTTTTTTTCTTATAGTGTCCTGTCATATCTATGTCAAAACGAATACAAATTGTATCGCATTTGAATTTATTACTATCATTGTATCATATCACTTTTTTTTATCGATAAAAATCATTTTTATTAATAAATATGGGTACAAGATATACCACACAAATACAATTTACATCTAACTATCAAGGAGTATTTTTGGTTTCAAAATCCAATCACTAAAAGAGTATCTAGACCACCCCAAATCTTTCACTACAAACCAACTCCATAATCTATACTTTACCTCCTCAATCATCTTCTCAATTGATAGTAAAGTTCCTTCGAATATGATAGAGTTTCTATGCTTCCAAAGATTCCAGACAACGGATTGCCATAATGCTATAACTTTCTGTCTGTATTTCTTTCTAAACAGATTACATGTAGCATTAAAATTAACACTTGCGTTTGAATGCAATACTGTTGAAATCCCCATCCAATCAAAGCAGGCCATCCACAATTTATATGAAACATCACATTAAAAAAGATATGTCTTCCCGTTTTCTCCTTCTCTTTGTAAAAGACACACTCAACATTGTTATTGGGATTTAGACTGTTTTTCCTTTGCAAGTTCATCTTTGTCGGCAACCGATCCCATAAAAGTCTCCAAGAATGTGCTACTACCTTTGAAGGAGTAAATTTATTCCATATATCCTTGAAACATCTCTCCTTCTCATCCTCAGTAGTTACAAATCCACGAGTTTCTGCCATAGTGTTGTAAGCATCCTTGGTACAATAGTAAGATTTTGTCTCTCCATTCCATTGCCACCCATCTTGCCTTCCTTCTCTTATTTGAGCACTATTAACCAAAACTATCTTGGCATAAAATAAATTCATATTTTTTCATATTTATTTATATCAAAACTATCTTCACGCTTTTATAGAAAAATATGCTCAATTCAATATTCTCATAATATATTTTAATATATAAATAATATATATAGCTTTTCAAACTACGAATTTACACGAATGGAATATGTTTTTTTTTTCTTTTTTAAACAAATTACCTAATAGGAGCGTTTACAACATACTTTATCAATAAGTTCAAGCTATTTCTGTGCATTAGTTAAGCTAGAGTAACAGCTTTACGGTGGGTCCTAATCAAATTGTTAATCTTTCCGTCCATAATAAAAATTATAATTACTATAGATACATTGTTTAAATAAAATTATATTGTATGTAAATTATTTTTTAATTTACTTTTAGAATCAATTTAATATTTTCTAGTATAAAGGAAAAATTATATTCAACCATTCCGCAATATCTTGCCCTGTTTCTTGGTAAATTATAAAATAATTGTGTAAAATATTACGAAATGGAGTGAGTAAAGTAAGTAATGCGGGTTGAAATTTGATGGCAATTTTAAAATTAAATCCTACTGTAAAGCTATTAGATTGAGTATCATTTTCTTATTTGGGGTATAACCTTATTTATGAAACAAACATAGGTGTGATCTTGTTTAGATGGGTTAGTGTGTAATAGAGTGTATTGTGCATTTTTCTGAAGGTTACTCTTTAAAATATCAAAGATTAATTTTTAAAATAAATAGAGTTACTCTACTAGAATAAACAATTATTTTTTCTATAGAAGAGTAATTGTCTAGTAACCTTCCATTTTATTAAAGAGCGTTTTGCAAAAATATTTGAAGGTGTGGTTTTTTTGCAAATTCTCAAAGATGAGAATTAATTTACAATTAGAGTACAGTTCGTGCTTTTTCTTGCAATTAACTCTAATATTTATGGAAACATGTATACTCATCTACATTAAAGTTTCATACTCATTTATATAGTTATATGTGGAGTACTTTATTATTGAAATCGCTAAAGTGCCAAATCTAACTGCAAAGATGCTAAAAACCAAGTGATTTATTTTAATTGAAAAACTACGATTTAAAACTTATGTTAAATCAAACCACTCCTAAAAAAGCTTTTGTCGAAAACCGCCCAAACCGCAACATGATAATTCCTAATTCGAGTGCACAAAAAACCATCTCTAAATATTATTCTTGAGGGAGTATCACATTAAATTATTTCTACATAGAAAACCTGTGTGGTCTTCACTCATTTTTTAAAGCTAATTACAATTATATTCTTAAAATTAATATTATATTTAAGGTCAAAATAGACATTAAACAAAAAATAAAAGATGAAAAAGAAAAAGATAAAAAAATTTCCATAGATGTAAGGATGTAATCGAAACGAGTCAAGTTGAACACTACTAGATTTGAGTATTGTTTGTTAAGAAATTATCGAATTCGAGCCAGAGCTCGATCTCGTCATGAAAAAAATATCAAACTCGAGCTCGAACTCAAACTATTTGTTAAGGCTCGCGAACGTATTCACAAATACATAAAGCAACTTATTCATGAACATTTTTTCATGAATATTTAAATATTTTTGTTCGTAAATATTAAAAGAACGTTTCATTTATAAACATCTAATGTTATTCATAATATTAAATAAACAAACTAACAAAATATAATAATAAACGTTAAAAAATATTTAAATAATCCCTTAAATTATTATCATATTTATGTGGTTTAATATAAAATTTTAAATTATTGAATATAAATACTCCCTCCGTCTCATTTCAGATGGCACACTTTCCATTTTGGACTGTCCCACAAAAGTTTGCACATTTAAAAAAAACAAAAAGTAAAAAACAACCACCCCTCCTCATACACTTTATTTACAAAAAAACCATCTCTACCTAACATACTTTATCATTTATTTATTATAAAAAAATGTCATTATATCCCTAAAAGTTATCACTTTTTTAATCTCCGTGCCGGAATTAGGGGTGCAATATTTTGTGGGACGGAGGGAGTAAATAATAATATATAATACTAAAAAATAATTATAAAATTTACAAACGTGTTTGTGAGCATTAACGAGCTCATTAATGAATATGTTCGCGAGCTTTCGAGTCGAACACCCTCAGGCTTGAGTTTGGTTTGATAGACTATCGAGCTCAAAATTCAAGCTTGGTTTGACTCGTTAAAGTTAATGAACGAGCTTGAACGAACACTTTATCAAATTTAGACTCGAATAGTTTGCGAACGGTTTAATTCACTTACATCCCTACATAGATGCAACGATTCTATAGAATAATTTTACATTACTCTTTAAATATGTTTGTCTTGAACTTATTAATTCGAATTCTACCTTGTAAAGTCGGTTTATTTTGATCGAATTATAAAGTCGAATTTCAAATCTTTTAAATCATATTTTATCTGTTGGGTAAAACATGATCTAAATTCTCATGCAACGGGTGTATGATGATAATAACATGGTATATGTGAAGTATGTACGTATTGCATGAAGTTGATACGTCAAGAATCGAACATACAGGGTGCTACGGGGTTCATGCATGGCAGATTGGTTTGCTTGGGATTAAGGGTCAGTTAAGGTGAAGTTAAGCTGGTTTAAGAGTTGGTTAAGCTGAGTTAGTTATCTCAAGTTGCTGCTAAGGGACCTGTGACGTGTCTTAAGCCTATTGGAGGGATCCAAAGTTGGTTATACAGTTGCAACTAAGAGAAACCGCATGCTAGCTATATAAGAGATCAGTGTGTTGCTTCATTGATCATCCGATTCATCTTCTTCGTGTGTGTTTGATCCAAGTGTGATCAAGTTGAGATAGTTAGAGTCTTCATATGTGTGTATACAACAACCAATAAGAGAAGCCAATTCCTTTTGAAAGTGGATGTAGATCATCTTGATCGAACCACTATAAACCTTGTGTGTTTCTTTTTTATTTCCTACTGTTTTTATTGTTGCTTAGCTTTCAATTTCAGATCGAGAGTGTGAGTGTGTATTCTTGATATATTGAGTGATTGAGAGTAGTAATCTAGGGAGTTGATTGCTGCAAGTTTCACAACTATTGACGCCGTCTGTGGGAATTCAAGGAATCTGAATCCAGGAAGATGAACACCACTCGATTTGATATTGAGAAGCTCTCTGAGAAAACGGATTACCGTCTCTGGAAATTCAAGATGAAGGTGATCTTGACACAGCAGGGGCTCATTGATGCATTGAAGCCACCTCCACCTGTCAAGACAGAGATCATCAAAGATCCATCTGCAGCAGCACCTCCAAGAGCACAGGTAGATGATGAGGTACTCCGTAAAGCACATTCTACCATCATTTTATGTTTGGGGGATAAGGCACTTCGGGAAGTAGCTAGGGAAACAACTGCTATTGGTGTTTGGGAGAAATTGGAGTCTCTGTATATGGTCAAAACACTAGCAAATGGGTTGCATATCAGAGAGAAAATACATGCATACAAGATATCTGATGAAAAGCCTATACTAAGTCAAGTTGATGAATTCATCAAGATTTTAGATGATCTTGAAAGTGTTGATGTTAAGATTTCTGAAGAAGAGAGGGTTCTCATGTTGATGACTGCACTTCCAAAGTCATTTCAGAGTTTTAAAGACACCTTGTTATATGCTAATCAAGCCACTGTCAAGTTTGACAGTGTATTGCTTGCCCTAAAATCAAGAGAATTGCAGCTGTCATCACAGAATGTTGCAAGCTCTGGGGGAGAAGGATTGGTTGTCAAGAAGAACAATCAATCCAAGAAGAATAACAAGAAGAAAAGGTCTAATTCTAGCAGCTGGAGGTCTGAAACTAAAGAAGGTGAATCATCAAAGGAAGGTGAAGTAAGAAAGTGTTACTACTATCACCAACCTGGCCACATGAGGAGGAATTGTTATAAATGGAAAGCTGACAAGGCAAAGGGAATAGAGAAGGGCAAAGAATCAGAACCAAAAGATCAAGTAAATCAGACTGTACAAGCCAAAGAAGGTGGTGAAGGTTTCATTGAAGCTCTGACAGTTGCAAATTCAGAAGTTAATTCTGAATGGGTAATGGATTCAGGCTGTACTTTCCACATGACACCAATTAAGCACTGGCTCATTGATTTCAAGAAACAAAATGGAGGCTCTGTCTTGCTTGGTAATGATCAGACATGCAACATCAAGGGCATGGGATCAATCAAGTTTAAAATGACAGATGGTGCAGTCAAGATTCTTCATGACGTAAGGTATGTCCCTGATTTAAGAAGAAATTTGATTTCCCTTGGTAAACTTGACTCCATGGGACATAGTTTTCAATCCATAGATGGTCTTCTTATTGTCACAAAGGGAGATGATATATTCTTGAAAGGTACTAGAAAACATGACTTGTATTTCTTGTGTGGATGTGCTGTTGCTGCTCATGCTCATGCAATAGGAAAACAGAATAGTACTTTGTTATGGCATGGCAGATTAGGACACATTGGTAAGAGGGGGATGCAAGAATTGATAAAACAGGACCTGTTATGTGGAGAAACATCAGTTAATCTGAAGCTATGTGAACACTGTGTTATGGGAAAGTCAAAGAGGCTCAGATTTGGTGCTGGTGAACATACATCTGTATCAATACTTGATTATGTTTACTCTGACTTGTGGGGGCCTTCCAAGAATCCAACAAAAGGAGGAGAAAAATATTTCATCTCATTCATAGATGATTACTCAAGGAAAGCATGGATATATATTCTAAAATCCAAGGATGAAGCCTTTGGAAAGTTTAAAGATTGGCTTACAGAAGTTGAAAACACCACTGGAAAGACACTGAAATGCTTCAAAACTGATAATGGTTTAGAATATCTCTCAGAAGAGTTCAACAAGTTTTGTAGAGATAAGGGAATCAAGAGACATAGGACTGTTCCATCAACTCCACAACAAAATGGAGTTGTAGAAAGACTAAATCGAACTCTCCTAGAGAGAGTGAGATGTATGATCAGTGCAGGTGGATTCCAAAAGAGCTTCTGGGGGGAACTTGTAACAACAGCTGCATACTTGATCAACAGGTGTCCCTCTACACCTTTAAAGTTCAAGACACCTGAAGAAGTTTGGAAGGGAAAACCTGCTGACTACAGCAACCTTAGAGTCATTGGATGTCTTGCTTATGCACACATAAAGCAAGATAAACTATAACCAAGGGCTTTGAAATGTGTGATGGTAGGATACCCTCAGGAGTGAAGGGTTACAAGTTATGGAGTTTAGATGATCATAAATTCCTAGTAAGTAGAGATGTCAAGTTTGATGAGTCAAGGATGCCATTTCTGGAGCAATCTGAGCATGCTACAACAGTTGATAAGAGAGTTGACTCTGAAGTGGAGCTTGAAGAAACTTCAGAGAGAAATCCAGATGTAGCAGATCACATAAATGAGCTAGGTACTTACCACCTTGCAAGAGATAGATAGAGGAGGGAAATTCACCCACCATCAAGATATGTACAAGCTGATCATGTATCATATGCCCTATACACAGCCACTGAAATTGAATCCAGTGAACCCAAGAGCTACAAGGAAGCTATAACAAGCACTGATAATGATCAGTGGATTACTGCCATTAATGAAGAGCTTATGTCACTGGAGAGGAATGGAACATGGGAGATTGTTAACAAACCTCAGAGACAGAAATTAGTGGGATGCAAATGGATTTTCAAGAGGAAGCCATCTGCAGTCCCAAATGGAAAAGTTAGATATAAAGCTAGACTTGTAGCCAAAGGTTTTTCACAGAGAGAAGGAGTGGATTACAATGAAATTTTCTCACCTGTTGTCAAACATTGCTCCATAAGGATTATACTTTCATTAGTTACTCAGTATGATCTTGAGTTACATCAAATGGATGTGACAACAGCCTTTTTACATGGTGAATTGGAAGAGCAAATTTACATGGATGTACCAGAGGGAGTAAGTGTTCAGAATCACAATTCTAAAGCTTGTTTGCTTAAGAAATCTCTCTATGGTCTTAAGCAAGTCCTAGACAATGGTATTTGAGGTTTGATCAATACATTGTAGGCTGTGGATTTGCTAGGAGCTCATATGACAGCTGTGTGTATTATTTACAAGAAAATGATCAATACACTTATCTGCTGCTCTATGTAGATGATATATTGATAGCTAGTCACTCCATGATTGGTATTCAGAGAGTGAAAGACATACTGGAATCAGAGTTTGACATGAAAGATCTAGGGGAAGCTAAAATGATACTTGGTATGTCTATCAACAGAAACAGGAGCAAGGGAAGTTTGATGCTTAACCAGGAGTCTTACCTGTGTAAAGTGTTGAAAAGGTACAATATGTATGAGAGTAAATCAGTTTCAACACCATTTAAACAAGGTCTGAAACTGTCTCTGCAGCAAGGACCTTCATTCTCTTTAGAATCAACTGAAATGGACAAAATTCCCTATGCTAGTGCAGTGGGCAGCCTCATGTACTGTATGGTATGTTGTAGGCCATTTATGGCCTATGTCATGAGTATTTTAAGCAGGTTTATGGGACATCCAGGAAGACCACATTGGGAAGCTGTTAAGTGGGCTATGAAGTATGTGAAAGGGTCATCTTACAAGGGGTTAAAGTTTCAAAGAAGACAGCAACTCAGTGAAATATTAAGTGGATATGTTGATGCAGATTATGCAGCAAACTTAGACACGAGAAAGTCATTGACTGGCTATGTTTTCACTCTTTTTAGAACAGCTATAAGCTGGAAAGCAAGCCATCAATCAGTTGTTGCTCTATCCACAACTAAGGCTGAATTTGTTGCCTTAACTGAAGCTATCAAGGAAGGAATGTGGATCTCTGGAATGTTGAAAGAACTTGGAATAAGACAGGAAGTTGTGGAAGTATTCTGTGACAATCAAAGTGCAATCCATTTAGCTAAACATCAGGGCTATCATGAGAGGACCAAGCACATTGATGTCAAACTATACTTTGTAAGAGATATTGTGGAGACTAGAGTTGTTAAAGTAAGCAAGATTGATACTTCTATCAATCCATCAGACTGCCTAACTAAAGCCTTGCATAGTTCTAAGTTTGAACTAAGCTTAGGCTTAGTTGGTATGTGATCCAGTAAGCTTGGTGGAAGCTGCTCATGATTGAGCAGCAACAAAGGAAATTTGGCAGCAAGTTATTGAAAGTTGTTGAAAGTTGTGATACATGTTTTAAGGTGGAGAATTGTTGGGTAAAACATGATCTAAATTCCCATGCAATGGGTGTATGATGATAATAACATGGTGTATGTGAAGTATGTACGTATTGCATGAAATTGATACGTCAAGAATCGAACATACAGGGTGCTACGGGGTTCATGCATGGCAGATTGGTTTGCTTGGGATTAAGGGTCAGTTAAGGTGAAGTTAAGCTGGTTTAAGAGTTGGTTAAGCTGAGTTAGTTATCTCAAGTTGCTGCTAAGGGACCTGTGACGTGTCTCAAGCCTATTGGAGGGATCCAAAGTTGGTTATACAGTTGCAACTAAGAGAAACTGCATGCTAGCTATATAAGAGATCAGTGTGTTGCTTCATTGATCATCTGATTCATCTTCTTCGTGTGTGTTTGATCCAAGTGTGATCAAGTTGAGATAGTTAGAGTCTTCATCTGTGTGTATACAACAATCAATAAGAGAAGCCAATTCCTTTTGAAAGTGGATGTAGATCATCTTGATCGAACCACTATACACCTTGTGTGTTTCTTCTTTATTTCCTACTGTTTTTATTGTTGCTTAGCTTTCAATTTCAGATCGAGAGTGTGAGTGTGTGTTCTTGATATATTGAGTTATTGAGAGTAGTAATCTAGGGAGTTGATTGCTGCAAGTTTCACAACATTATCAAATCTATAATACATACTCACTTTATATATTTTTTAAATTCAAAAATATATTATTTATCATACTTTTAATCATTTCTTTCTTACATTCAATCATTTAATTATGATCAAATTATATGTATTATAACATCATCACCTTTATAAAATTCTATCCAACATGACTCCACAAACCAAACATATTTTAAAATCTAAACCAGCAGTTTATACTATTCACATATTACTCAACAAATAAAACATAGGCAATGAGAATTTTAAAAAATATAATAATATATTTTTTTACAAACATTGTCGATTAAATAGTAAATTCTCAATTTTATTATTTTGAAATCAAGTACTGCATTCTTAGCAAAGACCTATTGGGTACACTTGTCTAATTTTAATTTGAAAAGTTGCAATGAGAATCTTTACAAATGATTGATGGCTGGTTTATTTTTTAATTATTAATGTAACGCTTTTATAGGGGAGTTATTAATTGTTACTTGTCTTGTATCATGGCATTGCCCTTTTCTTCTGTTTTTCAATCCATTCCAACAAGTCCATGCCAAAATGCTTGGCTATTGTGTGGTATATCCTGGGAATATTATGAAGGAAAAGTCTAGTTATTTTAAGAAGCAACAATTGCGTGAGTTGCCCAATTTTTAGTAGGAAGTTTAAAAATTACCAAATTAACAAAAAAAAAATTCTTGACACAATATTAATATTAATATAATATAAATAAAAAGTACTCCCTCCGTCCCATAAGTATACGTATCGATCTTTCTAAACTTTCGAAAAGAATATTACCAAGTCAACTTGCACATGCATGTAATAAGGAGTGAACTATTTCAATAAACTGCGATAATATGGATTGAGCAGTAAGCTATTTCACAGAGTAATTTTTAGCATAAATAAAAATTAATAATTTTTTTAATAAATAAAAATTATAATTATTATAGCGGAACATGCTAATTAAAAAATATAATTCTTGTGGCGGGATGAAGGAGTACTAAATGAAGTGATAAATTTGAACACGATAGAGCGTTTGATTCACATATAAAATAAGTGCTCCTTGTTAAAGGGTTACTCTCTTGTGTCCCAGGTGCACAAGATGTATAAGGGTACAATATTTTGTTCTAAAAGTTATACATTTTAATTAATAAAGGTACAACATTTTATTGTAAAAAGTATACACTTTCATTAAATATATACGGAGTATATTTTTTTTTCAAGAAATAAAGGGTACAAGTCCTTATACTAAAAAATATACCATCTCCGTCCCATAAACAAATTCAAACTTTCTAATTTTGTCCGTCCCACAAACAAGTTTACACCCCCCAAATATGAAAATACAAACAAATCAATAACACAACAATACACTTTAATTTCAAATTGTCACCCATTTACAACTCACATAACTTACTTAATAATTTATTTATAACCTATAAATACCAAACTACCCGTAAAAGTAAAACAAAAAACTACAATTTTTTCTTAAACTCCGTATTTACATTAACTTTGAACTTCTCTTTGAATTGGAGGGAGTACTATTTAATACTAAAAGATATTTGGGAGTACGGTGTCCCTCAGAACACACAAATTTTAGCCTTTGTAAAATTAACACTTTTTAAAATATTAATATACTACTTTTTAAAATATTAATATACTCTCATACTTTTTAAAATATTAATATACTCTCATACATCTTGTACACTAAATATATAAAAAATAAACCCTTATTTAATAACCAATACCCCTAAATTATTTAATGTCCCTTATTTTTATTAATAAGTATAAAAAAACACATATAAATATGGCAAAAACTTGTGTGCACCTGGGCGCACGGGCACACTCCGTGCGCCTTTAGAATTTTGTGTTAAATTGTATACCCTTTAGTATAAAGATGTGTACCTTTATTTTTTGAAGAAAAATAAAAAAATAGTGTATATTCTTTAGAACAAAAAGGTGTACCATTATTAATAAAAGTGTATACCTTTTAGAACAAAATAATGTATCATTACCCATAATACTAAATTCTAAAGTCACGGTGTGTCCCTTGGGGCATGCAAAACCAACTCTATCAATATAAGATATAAAAGTCTTTTAGAAAACGATTCTTATCTAAGATGTGTCTATCCAATATTAAATTATGATTATTATATAATTAGGTATTATAATTGAGCAGTTAAAGTATAATAAATAATATATTAGAATAAGATAAGATTATTATAATAAGATTCATAGTATAATGTTTAATTATTTAAAATATGATTTTAAGGTTATTAAATTATGATTAATTTATTTAGAGAATCATATTTTAACAGACCCTAAACTTTATTGAATCACACTATAACTCTTAAACTTATAATTGAGTTGATATAAAGTGCATTTGGATGCATGCGTGCACCCCACACACATATATATATATATATATATATATTTAAAACTCATAATTGAATTGATATCATGTGTATTTGGGTGCATGCGTGCACTATATGTATATTAATTTTTATTCAATAGTATATATTGTATGTATTTCTTAATAAATGTATAATTTTTTATATTAAGTTTCCTTTAAAAAAATCACAGAAAATTCGCAAATAAAATAGATTAGTGTCGGATATATTTTGTTCATCATTATATAACTTCTGTAGGTGAATACACAAATTTAAATATATAACACACCGACAAAGAGTAAATTAATTTTTTTTTTCTCAGTTCAAAATTTAAGTGGGGAGATCAATCTCAACGCGTGTCATTAACTTTTTTCTCTTTTTTTTAAGTTAAGCTTTGGCTTTTGCCAATGGACACTTTTTTAATGTGCATATATGCTGACAAGAATACATTAAATTCTTTGTCTTAGTTCCATTTTTAAATGGGGAGATCATTCTAAACGCTTGTCATTATTTGGCGCCCCCCCCCCCCCCCCCTATTTTCTATTTATCCGTTATAATTAAGCTTTGGCTTTTGCCAATGGAGCAAATGTTGGAATTTATCTTGTGGGTAAATTATCAAAATTTTTCACGAAGTTTTGTTGGTCGGAAATAGAAACATTGCATATGTATTTGGAGTAGAGATTAAAATCTTTTTAGTCCCATAACTTTTTCCATGGTCTTTTTTAGTCCCAAGAAAGATAAGTTTATCAAATTAATCCTACCGGCGAAAAAATATGGCCAAAAAAGTCCTATTTTCGCCGAAAAAAGCTGACATCACTAGAAAACGGCCACGTCACAAACATAATCGTCGATTTCCGGCCGGTACGATGACTTAACGCCCTTATGACATGTGAGTCCGCAAGATAAAAACCTATTCAGTCCTATAACTTTTCTCATGGTCTATTTTAGTCCCAATAAAGATAAGTTTGTCAATTTAGTCCCACCAGTGAAGAAATAACAACAAACACGTCCTATTTTCGTCAAAAAACTCTGACATCACCGAAAAATAGTACGTGATTGTCACGTGACAACTGGAATAGCCGATTTCCAGCCGGGATGATGACATGTCGCCCTGATGGTAGGTGAATCAACAAATTAAATATTATTTTAATGCCAACAAGGCATTTTTATTTTCTAAATTTTTAAATAATTAGAAAACAAAAATTAATAAGGGTCATCAGCCCATTTATCTTCTGGCACGGAATCGCCGCCACCAAGGCTCACATTACAAATACCAGAACTTTGCCACCGACAACGATTTCGTCACCTGCCATAACAACAGTCGGAATTATTTAAATAAAAATACCTTGTTAACATTAAAATAACATTTAGTTTGTTGACTCACCTGCCATAAGAGCGCCACATTATCGTTCCGGCTCGAAATCAGCGATTCTGATGATGTCAGCATTTTTTGACGAAAATAGGACGTGTTTGGCCCTATTTCTACACGGGTTGGACTAAATTGACAAACTTATCTTTATTGGGAATAAAATAGATCAAGAGGAAAGTTATGGGACTGAATAGGTTTTTATCCCGCTGACTCAACTGCCATCAGGGCGCCACATCATCATACCGACCATGAAATCGACAATTTTGGTTGTGACGTGGCAGTTTTCCCATCGAAAATAGGACTTTTTGACCCTATTTCTTCGCCGGTAGGACTAATTTGAAAAACTTATCTTTTTTGGGACTAAAAAAGACCATGAGGAGAGTTATGAGACTAAAAAGGTTTTAATCCCATTTGGAGTAGATGAATTTATAGTATAGTTAATTTGCTTAAAATCAATTTTGAGTGAATTTGCCAAAAATAGTTTAAGGGTAAATTTGATCTTTTGTCTAATATTATCAATGGAGGGAGTTTTTTTAAAATAAAAATTCAGTGACAAAGAGTTGTGTGAGATTGTCTCATGTAAACCCTTGTAAGACGGATAAAAAGTGATAACATCATTAATGGAGAGTGATACTCAATCGATGAAAAGTGATTATACTGCAGTGAACTATTTCATGAATAATTTATATAGTATAAATAAAGAGGTATAAAATTTTATAGCGAAAGTGATAATATTTTATAATAAAAGTGATAATGATGTTATCATTTTTATCCGTCTCACGTAAGGACTTATGTGAGACGGTCTCACATAAGACCTACCAAAATTAAATATGGATTAATTGTAAAAAATAACCAAAATGAGAAGTCAAAAATTATTGTCAGCCATGAAGATAATTGTTTAACTACCATACACAATTGTCCATTTTTGGACCATAATACCCCGCCTTGTCTGAATGCTATGTTGGGATTCCGACATCGATTCCAACATCATCGGATGTCGAATCCAATGTCAGAATTCCAACATAACATTCCGACAGGGTGAGGATATTTCATCGGATGTCGGATTCGGTGTCGGAACTCCGACATAGATTCCGACATGATGGGGGATATTTTAGTAAAAAAAATGGATTAATGGGTATGGAAGTTAAATAAATTAGTAGGTGATGGTTGGCAATAATTTTTACTTTTGAAAAATAGGTAAATGGGCTATTCTCCTCTTCAATATCCTAAAAATGATGATTAAACCTCAACTAAAAGAAATGAATTATAAAACTCTATATCAATTTAAGAGGACCACTTGGGTGACCACGGGTCACCCAAGAATTACCCTCAATTTAATTTAAAAATTGAAACAGGAGATGAAATCTCATTGACTTAGGGGTGAAGGTTAGGGATAGTAAAACAAAACTTACATATCTTAGATGCGTGGGGGTAATTAAAAAAAGACCATATAATAAACATTATTGGACCAAATAATGCACTTAAAAAATTGGTTAAATTAAGCATATTAGATACAAGATGCACGTTGATTCAATGGACTTTGGAATCAACCAATAAATTGGATTCGGACACATAAAATAAGAATAAAATAGCTGAGGTTTGACTTCGTTGTCTGGAGCCCTATTAAAACCCTCCACCAGTACCACCTTTGGAGGAAGAACACCAACATGGCGGAGGAGGCGCACAATGCGGTCACGCAACTGGCGGAGGAATGCAATCGCACCACCACCGCGCCACCCGCTGAAAATGATAACCACCGTATCAGGGAAAGAAAAGTCTCCTGGGGGCGGCTCCGCCGTGTCGACTCTCTCAACGTGGAGGCCGGAAAACTTTCTTCCCACTACACCCATAAGCAGGTTTCTTCTTCTTCTAACTCAGCCTATGTTATTGCAACAGGAATAGAAATCCCAGATACTCCATTCGGATAATATTTCTTTCACTCTCCAGTGCACTGTCTTCAATTTTCAATCCCATATCCTACTGTTGTAATGCGTCTGACTCCTGAATTCATTACATGGTAATTCAAATTAATTTTTTATTTGTTATAACATATAGCTTTTTAGGCTGCATAAATAACTGCTCAGAGCCCAGTGCGATCATCATTTCATTTTATTCCAACACACATCTCAATATAACTAAACAACCAAAAAATCTTTTTTTTACAAAATATATATATATATATATATCAGAAAAAAGAAAAAGAAAAGCTAAATCATCCTCAGCAGAAAATGCTTGTGAGTGTCATCAAACTAGACGATCAGGTCTCAAAGATATTATGCCATCATTGGAACTAAAAAAAAAATCCAACCAAAATTAATTTAAAAAATATTGAAATTCATGAATGAGATTTTGCAGATCTTTAATTCACTACGGCTGGTTTGAGCTGAGGCGAAGCGATTCAACCCCTGCGTATATATCTTCGCCCACAAATGAATCGTTTATTTTTATATGGATCGTAGAGGAGAAATATGTTGGAAAATATTAAATAAATACAAACAAATCAACACATGTAGGGATATTAATTTAGGATAAAACAATTCAACAATAAATATTTAACTAAATATAAAATAAGGAATTAAGAGTAGCATGGGTCGAAACATGCCATAGCGCTATTTAGAGAAGAAATGCCCCCAATGCACTGGTATGATATTCTTGGTTTACACGTTCTTCTCCCAAGATTCGACAACCCGATAATCCTCTCGTGTGCAGCGATGAAAACCCAAAACCACAAATAATACTCAATGCTCAATAGAAATATATTCATATGTAAAAAAGGTAGATTCATATAGTATACATGTAAAAATGTATATTGTAGTATGTAGGTATGTATATTTGTGTAGTATATATGAATGTATATCAAACCATACGAGGGTTATAAGAATTTTATAGTCATCTCATGCAACAAAATATTTAATGCACATTCATGAGAATTAATATCAATTATAGGGTCATAAACTAGAATCGGTTACAAGACCATAAGGAGTTTTTAAAACATGAAATAAGTGTCATAATAATTATAATAAATGATATTATTTTAAATTATAAAATATTCAACAAAATGTACCTCTTCTGCGTTGCAAGTTTTTTTTTTTTTTTTTAATTTATAAGTGGCCACCTTATATTTCATGTGTATGTGGTTCAACGTCCAATTGTTATATGATAACTGATTGAATCTTTAAGAACCCAAGATCAGATCACACATGATATGCACTTGATATGTGAATGAATTATATACAACTGTTTCTGTTAATAATTGGGAGCTATATATATTGTTCTTATATTATAGAATTCTTAATTCGATATTGGAAATGACAAATTGAGTATTTGTGGAAACATGTGTTTATAAAGTAGTGTAGTATTAACGAGTTTAATTATCTTCGATCCAAATCCAGTAGAGCAACATTTTGCATTCTCATGGATTGTCTCCATTACGTTTTACAAAGCTCCTTTTAATTAATTTCATCTTATAACTTAAGAGGTACTATTATTTGAACACTTCTGAAATCGATACATTGGTACCAATTATGGAGGTTGTAATGAGTTTATTATATGAAATTATTGTACATGTGATGTTAATATATGATCAATAATACAAATATATAATTAGGTAGGTATTGTTAGTGATAGTAATATATATGTTGATCTGAAAGGATACGATTTCACACAAGACTTCTCACATTTGAATGAATAAATAGGCACACAATTGGATGAAGACTATGAGTTTGGCGTTCCAAAGCATCGGAATCATATATGGAGACATTGGAACTTCCCCATTGTATGTGTTTGATAGCAGTTTTCCAGACAAGATTAAACACAAGGATGACATCCTGGGGGTGCTCTCCCTCATCATCTACACCATTATCTTAGTCCCTATGATCAAATATGTCTTCCTCGTTTTGTGGGCTAACGACAATGGCGATGGTACCTACCTAGCTTACTTCAATTATTTGTATGTTTATATTTAAAGATGATTTTTGAGTTGTAGTATGGTAATGTATGTAGGTGGAACATTTGCATTATACTCGTTGATTTGTCGGTATGCAAATGTGGGGTTGATTCCGAAAGATGAACCAGAGGATAGACAAGTTTCGAATTATAAACTGGACACACCATCCGACCAGTTGCATCGTGCGCAGAACATCAAACGCAGACTTGAAACCAACAAAACTGCAAAGATTATTCTCTTCCTTACAACCATCCTTGGAACTTCTATGGTCATGGGAGATGGTGTTCTTACTCCATCTATATCAGGCATCTCTCTTTCTCAACTCCTCTCTATCTCTCCGTACCTTTATATATGACTTAATTTTAATACTAGTGTTGTTTTATGAATTGTCTGCAGTTCTTTCTGCTGTGGGTGGCATCAAAGGTCTTCACCAAGGTATGTATATTATGTTTGTGTGTTAATTTGAGAAATATACAAAAAATGATGACATGTAGTATGCATTGATTTTCGATGCAGATGCTGTTGTGGGCATTACAATAGCCATATTGGTAGTTCTGTTTTGTGTCCAACGTTTTGGCACGGATAAAGTGGGCTACTCATTTGCTCCAGCCATCTGCCTATGGTTTCTATTCTTGAGTTGTATTGGGCTGTACAACTTGTTCAAACACGACATCTCCATCCTGCGCGCCTTCAATCCTGGCTATATAATTGATTACTTCAGAAGAAACGACAAGCAAGGGTGGGTTTCTCTTGGAGGCGTAGTTCTCTGCATCACAGGTAATCTTATTTTTAAGTATATTTGTGTGTCTACAAGTTAAGTTGGTCATTTATGCTGATTGTTGTTTCTACTCCAATCAGGAACTGAAGCCATGTTTGCTGATTTAGGCCACTTTAATGTTCCTGCTATCCAAGTAAGTAAATAACAAATTAGCAATACTCTAGTATATATAGGTACCAACATAGTATACTAAAATTAATATGTATACACTACAGATAAGTTTCTCTGGATTGGTGTTTCCTTCTATACTCTTAGCATACATTGGACAAGCGGCATATCTCACCAAGTTCCCAGACAGTATTGGCCACACCTTCTACGACTCTGTGCCAGGTAAGTGATCGGTCGTAAACTAAACAGCTCTAATTTGATAGATAGATATGTGTCCTATCATTGCTAGTCTAAGAAATATATGTGATGTACAGGTCCACTTTACTGGCCACAATTTGTAGTGGCCATCGCGGCAGCCATTATCGCGAGCCAAGCAATGATATCAGCATCGTTTGCAATCATCTCTCAGTCGTTGAGTCTAGGGTGCTTCCCCAGAGTGAAGGTGATGCACACCTCTGCCAAATATGAAGGACAGGTATACATTCTAGAGGTGAACTACCTTCTCATGATTGCCTGTGTTGTAGTTACATATGCTTTCAAAACACCTACAAAGATAGGCAATGCTTACGGCATCGCTGTTGTTGCTGTGATGCTCATCACTACATCTCTCGTCACCTTGATCATGCTTATGATATGGAAGACCAACATATGGTTGATCCTCCTCTTCTTTACCGTATTCATGTCTGTGGAGCTCCTCTACTTCTCATCTGTTCTCTACAAATTCGCTGATGGTGGATACCTTCCACTGGCCTTCTCTGTCGTGCTTATGTCCATGATGGCAGTTTGGCACTTCGCCCACCATGAGAGGTACATGTTTGAGCTAAAGAACAAGGTTTCCAGCAGTTACATTCAGGATCTAGTGAAGAATAATGATGTGAACAGACTCCCTGGAATTGGACTTCTGTATTCTGAATTAGTCCAGGGAATCCCACCCATTTTCTCTCATTTCATCGACAATGTTCCCTCTTTTCATTCCGTTGTGGTCATGGTCTCCATTAAGGCCATCCCTATCAGCAAAGTTGCTTTAGAGGAGCGGTTTCTTTTCCGTCATGTTGAGCCCAGAGAGTATAGAATATTCCGGTGTGTTGTCAGGTACGGTTACAAGGATCTAATTGAAGAACCCAAGGAATTTGAACGCCAGCTCATCGAGAACCTAACAGAATTCATCAAACTCGAGCATATGAAGATGGTAGCTTACGAAGCAGATCAACCACTTGACATTCCTCAATCCGATCAGCCGAGGAACAGCAACGCTAGAAAATCAACTTCTTCTACTGTCCACATTGAAGAATCACTGCCATCACGGGTTTCGTCGGCGTCGATTCAATCCGCGGCACCGGTGGTGGCACAAGGGGTGGAAGTTGAGCTGCAGGCGGTGGAAAAGGCAATGGATCAGGGTGTGTTTTATCTGATCGGAGAAGCGGAGGTGGTGGCGAATGCGGATTCGTCGTTATTAAAGAAGTTTGTGATCAATTATGCCTACAGTTTTTTGAGGAAGAATTTCAGAGAAGCAGAGAACATGTTGTCCATACCAAGGAACAAACTTTTGAGAGTTGGTATGACTTATGAAGTCTAATTCATTCTCACTGAAAACCATAACAAAAAAAAAAATGATGGAGTAATAAAGATAATAATTATTACTAGCTTTTTTTTATTTTTTTCTTCGAATTTCCTAATTTTGGAGTGTGGTGTAAAGTAAATTCTGTCAAGAATATTGGACGTGGATATTATGTATTGTGAGGTTAACTTGTATTCAAATTAAATATAGATGTGTTTTGTGTGACTTTTAATTCCCATCTTTGTGCACAATTATTTTGATGAGTATTAAATCTATCTCATGATCAATATATTCCGATTAAATGACTAACTATCCTGTTCGAAGTAATATTATAAGAAATTATTAATAATTTGGAATCTGAGAAATAAGATAATTATTGATTGAGGTTTGATAATAGCATATAAAAACTAATCAATGAAATTATGAAAGTAACTTATGCTAAAAAAATAGTAATTAGTTGGAGAGTATAACTACTGCATTGCATCATGCAAATTTTGTTGTAAGAAAAAAGATAAAAAAAAAGAGGATCAGTTGAATAAGTGTGGAGTACATGTTCGATTTAAGGTTAATGGGTAAGAAAATTTGCATTAATAAAGTTAAAAATAGTTGACAAAATGAAATGCACACGAGAAACTTGGAAGCAACCTATCGATATTAAGCAGAGAAAATTTGCATTAATAAAGTTAAAAATAGTTGACAAAATGAAATGCACACGAGAAACTTGGAAGCAACCTATCGATATTAAGCAGATGGACCTAGGCTGTACGTACAATCTTAATTTCTGGATGCATTCATATATGGAGTGAACTAGACAAAACACAAGTGGTTATGGAAGGCGAGACGAGACGAAGATGATAAAACGACACTCAATTTCTTAGGAGTGGATGCACTCGAGTCGAGCTTCCCCAACAAAAGAAAATACAGGAACGATGCGACTGAGTTAAAATTAACGAGGCAGAGGTTACAGGAGTTGTATTCTGCATGGTGACAAGTACAATGGTTGATAATCTCTAGTTTGTTTCTATCTTGATTAAAACAACATCATGTTGGAAATTAATCCATGAAATCTTAACCCTATTATGATTAACGAGATCTAACCGTAAAGCGGAAGCATACCTTAATCCATGGACTTGTATGGACGGAACACGAACTTGGAAATTGGTAGGTATTGTGGTCTTCCTCAACTAAGCCTCCTTATTCATTATGGGGACCGTAGTAATCCCTCCCGATGAGGAGAAGGGAAGACCATGTGTGACTTAGTGTATTGGAGACCATAATCTGGGAGCCTTTATATACTATACAATTGGGCCACCCATAATCCATATTAATATTATTATAGCCCATGGACTTTTAACCTTAATTGGATCACTTAATTAAGTCCATAAAATAATTGAATAACTAATATAATTGCATAATAATATATTACCCACAATTAGACTATCACGATGAAGATACTATGGTCAGACTCGGGATAAAGCGGGATGTGGACACCCTCTTCGAGAGAGTGGGGATACTGGAGTTTTTGAATGCTCGGAGGCCTACCACGTATACATTGACAATGGAGTTCTACCTATCATATGATGTATATAGGGAGGAGCCTGATAGGTTGCCCAGTGGATGCACTTTCATGTTGAGAGAGAAGAAAGAGACAATGATTAGAAAGGAGCTGAACATGGGATTTGAATCTCCGTATGATTCTACGGATGAGATTTATGCTGCCTTTGACAAGGATGCATTCTGGAGAAAGATTTCAGGGAAGAATGAGGTTTTTGTACCTAGAGAGTCTAAGTCCACGTGCATTATCAGCCTGATTCTCAAGTACATTAAAAGAGTTCTCTCAAATACCATCTTCACTAGGTATGAGGAGGGCCAAGTTAGATTGGAGGAGCTTTATATCCTCTGCTGCATGTGTGAGGAGAAGCTGTTTGATTTGGCCGCACTTGTTATGGAGCAGCTCTACCATTTTAGAGATGGGGAGACTCGATCAGTGATGATGGGTGGTATTATCACCCAGATAGCTGAGATCAAACAGTGCGAATTGATGGGATGAAGCTCATTGAGAAAAAGCCAGACATAAACGTGCGAGCTTTGAAGAATGCACATATTTTGGATGAGCGATCTGGACAGCTTTTCTATAAGGGTGGCAGCCTTTCTATACCACTCCCATATGAGCAGTTGACTACATTGGATAATGAAGAGAACTTTCTTTGCAAGTCTTATTTGCACACCCATGTCTCATCTGTCTTTAATAAAAATGGAGATTGGAAGAAGGTTATTAGAGAGCACAATGAGAGAGCAGCAAATCCCCAAGTTCAGAATGATGTTGACTATGCTTATGATGAGGATGAGATGATGCTGAATAAGGAGGACGCGCCGGAGCTTTTTGGGACATATGACTCACAGCATCCTGCTAGTGGGTTCTATCAGGGCAATCCATCTGGAGTATCACCGGATCCATTTACACCGGGAACATCTACAGCTCCCTCTGGAGCCCAGTACGGAGGACCCAGCACTTCTGCTAGTCCCGTGCCCCCTGATTACCATTCTTATTATGTTCCAGGTGTGCAGGATCCGTGGGGAGAGATGTTTTGATACATCAATGATCAGTTTGACTCCATTAGGCACTCGAATGACCAGCAGTTTCGAGCATTATTCCGAGAGGTCAGGCGTTCTCGAAGGGAGATACAAAGAGAGATCCAAAGCTTGAGAGATGAAGTTCGAGAGCGCCGAGAGAGGTGTGACTGATGGAGGTTATAACCCCTGTTTTAAACAGCCTTGTCTGTCGAGGTTGTGTCATTCTATCTTTTCACCTTATTTCTATTTTCTGTTTAGGCTTTGAGTGGAGTGATAGTTTGATAGGGTTGTTTTGATGTATTTATCTCTTCCATGTATCACTTTTATCTTGATTCGTATTGTTGGATATTTGTGGGGATATTATGTTGAGGTACTTATGTTTGGATTTTTGGTTGTGTGTTTATTACGATCTTATTTGTTAGATTTCTGCCAGAAATTCATATGCTCTTGAAATTGATGAAGGAATTGCACTTGAGTTATATTGTGGTATGAAGTTCTATGTGTACTTGTGAGACATTGCTTACCATAAAGAGTGCTCTGTTACTTGAAAACTCATGTGAGATTTTGAGCCTTTAGATCATGTACATAAACACATGATATTTCTTTCTGGTGAGTATCATTCTTATGTGTATTCTAAAACTTGCCTTTTGTCTTACTTGAGATCGCGTGTTATGTTAGATAATGGGAGATGATCTTAGGCCATCTTTGATTTTTATTAGTCACTTTGCCAAATAATTTCCTACCAAATAATTATATATTCGTAGTTAGTCCTTTTGAGCCTAAAAGGCGTATTTCTTTGGCAAGCTACTAAAATAGCTGCTTTGATATCTTATTTGAGCCTTAAATTCCTATATTTAGTGGAGAATTAAATGCTGTCAAAGTGTGTGAATTTATTTTCATGGAGTTTGAAAAATAAAATATTTGGAGCTGTACAAGTGATTATGAGGTGAAAAGTATGAGCTGAAAAATAAATTGCTTAGGGATAGTGCCCGAAACTGGTACCCC
This sequence comes from Pogostemon cablin, assembly GCA_023678885.1. Taxonomy (NCBI): domain Eukaryota; kingdom Viridiplantae; phylum Streptophyta; class Magnoliopsida; order Lamiales; family Lamiaceae; genus Pogostemon; species Pogostemon cablin. The sequence goes on from CM042979.1 coordinate 9,500,534, forward strand.
GAGATATTAGAAGTAGTGCCCGAAACTGGTACCTCGAGAAAAGAAAAAGAAAAGAAAGGAAAAAAGTATGTTGAAGCTTGAAGGAAAAGGAGATAAAAGAAAATTAGAAGAGCATGAAGCTGGATAGTCTTGAAGTGTAAAAATCTGAAGTACAAAAGATCTCCGATTTTAATTTTCTACTAATTGAGTTACTTTATCCATATGTTTCCGACCCTTACCAAAGAGTCAACATTACATCCAATTAAAAGTCCTTTTTGATCCCATTGTCGAGTCACACTTTAAGTGGTAGAGAGTTTGAGATGTTTGGCAAGCTTATGGTTACACATGCACTTGAATTGAATTTGAGCGTAAACATTATATCCCATAAGTGTACATCTTCTACACTTGAGTGCGAGTGATATACTTCCCGTGAGAATAAGTTGATGGAGCATTTGAATTGGGGGTGATTGTCTTAACTTGTATGCTATGAATGAATTATTGCATGTAATTAGAGTTGCATGACCGGAGTTGATGACGATTGTGTTGAATGGCCTAGTTGTCATATTCCTTATTTTTTCTTAGATTTATACACTAACTTTTTTCTTCTTTACTCTTTTTCGTTGTTTGGGGATGAACAACATCTTAAGTTTGGGGGTTTGATTAATGTGAAAATCTGCGTGTTTAAGAGTCCGATTTAGCACTATTATGTGAGATTTTTATCCGTATTTAAGCATCTTATGGTAGAATTGTATAAATTTGTATTTAAATGCACGTGAGGTGTTATTTCGTGTGTTTAGGTAGAAAATGAGGTAAAAATAGCAAAAATAAAAGTCAGAAACGAAGTCGGGAGCAAAATCAGAAGAAGAGAAGCCGGCACGACTCATGCCGGCCAGGAGGGCTAGATCGTGCCGCATGGCACGCCAGGTCGTGCCACAAGCATTGCCGAGAGGCATCCGCACGACCGCCAAGCGCACCCGTCGAGAGCTGTCGAGCACGAGCGCCGGGTGCTGCCGAGACGCATGCGTCGTGCTGCCGAGAAGCGCTGAGAAATTCGCACGCCAAGCGCCCGCACGACTCGTGCGAGAAGTGGCACAACTCGTGCCAAGGTCTGCCAGGCCCAGTTTTATCGTTTCGTCATTTTTTTGGTCCGTTCGTATTTTTAATGTGAAAAAGCCCACTTTTAAGTCAGAATTCGTGAAGGATTAGTACTGAACTATAAAAGAAGTCCTTGGGGTGTTCCAAACCCTAACTCTTCACATCTTTTCATAATTCACCATCCCATCCACCCATCCCGGAGAGTTCATCAGTATTGCTTACTTGAGAAGGAGAACTAGGAGGTTCAGAATCACAGAGGAGAGAGTGGAGAATCGCACCATATTTAGGGTTATTCTTATTCTTTCTTTCTTAATTTTGGATAATATATTTTCATACCTAACCATGTGTGTTGCCTGTAACACCATGGGCTAGTACTCCTTGGATAGCGCTAGGTTTGAAGGTTAAGTTGTTTTGAAATGATGATCTAGACTTAAGGTTGGATACCTGCAGTATACTTATTCATTTATTAATGCTTTGATTTGAGACTTATATTTTTATCTTATATGATCTGTCCTTATTCATGTGTATGTCATTACTTTTTGCATGCTTATGCTTATTGCTTGTGTTATATAAGAATTATATTTGTCAACCTGTTATGGGTAAAGGGATCTAAACATATAACCTTTATTCATTAGAATACTTAATATAGGACACTTAATATATCTATTAATTACCATTTTAGAGGATTTGGTTTCTTAGATTGTTAGGTGGGAATTAGAGTTTAATTCTTAAGTACCTATAAAGGGAAGTCTAGTGTACTAACCTTTAATAGAATTTTGCATGAAGTACCTAGAAAGGGAGTATGAATTATTCTTCTGCATCTGAGGAGCTAAACTAGATTTATGTGTTAAGTTTACTTTATAAAAGGGATTTAACATAATTAAGTGATTGCTTTCATAAGAACTGCGGGGATTCTAACTGATTGTCTAGTGATTTGATTTGACCAATTTAACTGGATTTTTTAGTGCTGTCTATCTTATCTCTTGAATACTTTCCATATTTAATTATTTGCTATTTTATTATTTTTAGTTATTATTTTATGCATAGTTTAGGTAAATCTTTTTAAAAAACTAGATTTGTCTTAAATTAAAATAGTCATAATTAGATTAAGTAGTAGATCTATAATTATCCCTTGGGTACGATATTATTTTTACTTGGTCACACGTGAAACTATAACTGATTCCTACACTTGGGGACACATACAAAATTGTGAACAAGCAATTAACAATTTGTATTAATCGGCAATTCTCACCTTTAAATTAGTCAATCAATTAATTAACTCAAATGCATTAACCGCTAAATACAAAAAAACTCATGATATCAGATCACGATGTCACCATCAATTATTATTCTCAATAATAATAAAAAAAACTATTATTACTAATTAGAAATGCATAATGTATACGGTGACATGACAATTAATTAATAGTGAAACTTTAATCAATGTACATTCATGTATCAATTGTCACTCACTGACTCTTCCATTAATTATATAGGTAGACAAGATTCATTAATAATAAATCCAAAATTCTATAATCACATACAAATCGAGTCATGAGTAATCCAAATCATCAAATTAGCATGAATGTGAACCGAAGGTACATATCAAGAATGAATCATCTTAGGCAGTGAGAATTAATCATCAACTGAATACATCATCGTTATGTGACCCCAAAATTAATGAGCTATATCATTAACAATTAATTATTAGACAGCCTCTAAGAATTAAATGAGGACACTGAAATTGAATGTGGCAATAATCAAACATATGATTAAAAAAAATTCAATTTCATCAAATCTCAGAAAATCATATATAGGGTGGCTCTGATACCACTGATTGGAAATTAATCCATGGAACCTTAACCCTAATTTGATTAACGAGATCTAACCGTAAAACGGAAGCATACCTTAATCCATGGAGTTGTATGGACGGAACACGAACTTGGAGATTGGTAGGCATTATGGTCTTCCTCAACTAAGCCTACTTATTCCTTATGCGGACCGTAGTAATCCCTCCCGATGGGGAGAAGGGAAGACCATGTATGACTTAGTGTATTGGGGACCATAACCTGGGAGCCTTTATATACTATACAACTAGGCCACCCATAATCACTCAGTCATGTAGTATTGAGTATCTACTCAATTGACCCATATTATTATTATTATAGCCCATTGACTTTTAACCTTAATTGGATCACTTAATTAAGTCCATAAAATAATTGAATAACTAATATAATTGCATAATAATATATTGCCCACAATTAGACTATATTGGAAATTAAAAATTTTTAACACATCAAAGACGGTTTCCCAAACAAATTCTTCATAATTATCTATGCATAATGTGATTCTTCTCTAAACTATCAATACAGCTGAGAAGTGACAACATGAACAGAGTTATACACTCTTCTACTTGTCTGAACTATGGATATAATAAATGAGTTAGTCTCTTGTAAATCGGGTTTACATCATAAACCTTTGTAAACTCGATGGTTCCCCTTAATTTAAACACTCTAGCAATACATAAGGTATATAGGTAGGGGGTGTAAAAGGGTAGGGTATGGTATGGGTACGCCCAATCCATACCCTACCCGTATCTTATTTTTATTACCCTTACCTTACCCTATTACCCTCAAATGTATCATCGGGTAGGGTACGGATAATATTCAACGGGTAATGGATAATCCACGGATAAACGATTATCCAAAATTTTTAAATAGCTACCCTTGTCAACCAAATAATATACCACTCTAAAATACACAATGATGTAAGAAAATCAAAGTAAATGCAAAAGATTTAAAAAAAATAAAGAAGAAGATTGAGACGTGAGTACCCTGTCTCAATCCCCCAATAATTAAAATAAAAATTGATATAAAATATTAGAGGGTATCATTTTATTAGTCATACTCTTGAAGACTTTTGCTTTCTTAAATCAAATAAGCAATGTGATGTACACTAGTATGTGCGTTATAAAGTGGAACCATTTTTTAAATTATACAAAATATATATCTATATGTCTATGTATAAATATAAAATATACTCCATATATATATAAATATAAATAAATAAATATATATATATATATAAAGTAATCGGGTATTTTATAAATACCATATCCTACCCCTACCCTCAATATTTTCAAGAGGGTACGGGTACTACCCTACCCGATATCCGAATATGCTCTACCCTACTCTTACCCGATAAGGTATTACCCGTATGGTATCCGAAACCATGGATAAAATTGACAGCCCTATATATAGGATTGAAAGAGGGGACGCAGGGTTTACACCGTGAACCCGATTTACACAAATATTTTTAATAGTAGATATAGTGTTGCACTTAGAGCTATTAAAATGGATTGTTAGATTGGATTGACCCAATTCATATGGATTTGGATTATTGGTGGGGCGTCCCTATATGAGTTGGGTCAATGATGGCAAGGTGGATTGGACCAAATGGGCCAAACTTCATTCTCATGATGTTTAAAATAAAAAATAAAGAAATAAAATAAACATAAGAAAATATGATATTGAAATGGATGAATACTATAAAAAAATATTTCATAAAAATTAATTATTTTTGGTTTAATAATTCATAAAAATTAATTATTTTTCAAAATTAAACGGGATAAATTAGTGATGGGTTATCAGTGATACGGATTGCCCCTAACCGAATCCATTCTGATACCTCTACAATAGTTAATAGCAGTAGCAAATAAAGCGAACTAAAGATAATGCTAATTTCAAATATTTTCTCTTTAATTTGCAAAGGAACATTGAAGTCATCAATATATCCGCGCGTGCACATTGATTATTTTTTCTTCTTTAAAATATACTCTATATGGAAGAGAAAAAAAATAAATGGTTAGACAGACTTGTGGCAAAATCTTCTCATCAAATAAATTTTGTAGTATGAATAAGAATTAATAATATTTTAATGAAAAGTGATACTCAATTAATAAAAAATAATAATGATACACTAAATTATTTTATGAATAATTTATAATATAAATAAAAAATAACAATATTTTTTTTTAAAAAAGTAATAACACTTTATTATAAAAAGATAACTACATTAAAATAATCCCATGATGCAGTCTATGCAAGTGTCCAAATTGTTAATATCTCAAAATGAAAAGTATATACTACTAAGTTGAAAACCTAAAATAATTAAATCCTTGGTAGTCAAAATTAAATTAAAAAAAATACTAATATTGAATAATATTATCTAATTTGATTTTTAAAAGTCATTTTATAATTTTAAGAGTAATATTTGATATTAAAAAAAAATAAAATTCAATAAAAGTACACTCACGTGTAAAGAATAATTTCTCCATATGATTAGAGTATATGCAGAAATTTTACTTATTTTCATGCATGTCGAGTATAATTATTTTATCTCATGCACTTGCATACTGTAATGAATCAGATTGTTTGAAAGGAATCTTTACCAGCACACCTGTGTGCTCTTGTACTTGAAGATGTTGGGCTCCAACCCACCATTTCATGATTTATATAATGTTGTTTTTTCCTTAAAAAAAAAGTATAATTATTTTATGTTATTGATTTTCAAGAGGGTGTGACTTTGTTAACTTTTAATTAGAAGTTAAATAATTTTAATATTTATTTTTTTAATCAATTTTAAATACTCCCTCCGTCCCAGGTTAAAAGTCCCATTTACTTTTGGGCACATTGATTAAGGAGTATTATTATTTAATGTATAGTGATTAATTGTATTAATGGGTGTGGGGGCTCCATGTTTTAATTGTATTAGTAGGTGTGAGTGGGTCCCATGTGTCCAAAAAAGGAAATGAGACTCTTTGAGTGGGACGACCAGAATGATAAAATGACTCTCTCAACCTGGGCCGGAGGGAGTATTAATGTGCTATTAGTAGGGTTGGCAAATGGATCAGCTCGGTACGACCAACATATTAGTCCATTAATGTACATAATTTTGGGTCGGGTCGAACTTGGTCAAGTTCTTATGATTCAACCTTATTTAATTAGGGCCTAGCACATTATAGGTTATTGGACTTTTTTTTTTAAAAAAAACTTAATTAAATATATTTTAAATTAAATTAAAAAACAAAATTAAGGAAGAAAAAGAAAAACTCTATTTGTTGCCATAAGTACAAATTAATTATAATTGTTGTTTCTTTTCGATTAATTAAATAATTTAACAATATTTAATTTACAAGATTTTAAAATAAATTGTTTTATTATTATTAAAAATAATACTCCCTCCGTCCCACGGCAAGGGTAATTTTTGCATTTTGGCACGTGGATTAAGGAGTATTATTATTTAATGTGTAGTGAGTAGTTGTATTAGTGGGATTATGAGCCCCATGTTTTAATTGTATTAGAAGGGATGAGTGGGTTCCATGTGTGTAAAAAAGGAAAGAGGACCATTTGGATGGGACGACCAAAATGAAAAAAAGAGACCCTTGCTGTGGGACGGAGGGAGTATGTATTTAGTTTATAAAAAATAATTTTTTATTAATTTAATATGTTTAAAATAACTAATTTAATAAGATTGAACTATGGTGGGACAATTTTTGTATGGCGATCGTGTTTTTACTCTCATTTAGCTCAATTTTTCTTTTTCTCTTTTAACAGAATTATTTAATTAAACGGTTATTACATAGGTTTAATTAATTATTAAATTTTTAAATAAATAACAACCCAAAACCATTTAAAATTATTTAATTGGGTTAATAGATAATCTCTCCATGACACAATGTCATCCGATTTTTTGTCCAAATAACATACTGATTTCGTTTATACTGTAAGCTTTCTCTCTTACTAGCTGAAAAAAAAAAAATCCACTCACTTGATGGGGACAGATTTGCACTTGTAAGCATTTATAAACGTTTACACGTTTATACAGTAATTATTAAACTGAGCACTTAATTACACGTTAAGTGCATGTTTCTCATTACTCGTTAAATGCATGGTTTCTCTCTTATACATTCAAATATATATGTTAACATTGAAGATGTTGTACTAAAATTGCACGAAAATATATGAGCCTATTAAAACCCTCCATAATATTTGTTATAATATTGAAAATAATTTGGATGCTTACTTGTTTTTGTTTTTTTTTTAATTCAATTTTTTAAAAATTATTTTTCCCTTTTTTTTCTTATCTATTCCATTCAAAATATTTGGTTTATTTATGTCACTTGAGTATTTATTTATTTATTTATTTATGTTTTACTGATTCATTTTATAAATTAATTTATTTATATTTAATTTGAGAATAAGATAATGTATACACTAAAAAATTCCTTTTTACCAATGGAAATTGAATTCCGTTAATAATTACCAATGAATTGTCAATGGAAATTTAATTCGTGCGATAACAACGGAATTCCAACTGAATATTACCAATGAAATGAATTACATTGGTAATTACCAATGAATTGTCAACGGAAAATTAAATTCGTGTGATAGCAACGAAATATTTAATAACTGAATGAATTTCATTGGTAATTACCAAGGGATTGGCCATGGGAATTAAATTCATGTGATATCAACGGAATATTTACCAACAGAATTAATTCCGTTGGTAATTACCAAGAGATTGATAACGGAAATTAAATAGCACGGAATATTTACCAACAGAATTCATTCCGTTGGTAATTACCAAGTAATTGCCAACGAAAATTAAATGCATGTGATAGTAACTAAATAACAACGAAATATTTTACCAATAGAATGAATTCCGTTGATAATTATTAAGAGATTGCTAACATAAATTAAATTTGTGTGATAACAATGAAATATCTACTGATGGAATTTATTCCCTTGTAATTACAAGGAATTGCCTACAAAAATACAAAAATTAAAAAATAGGACTCCATGAATTATCAAATTAGAGTTTAAAATTCTAATATTATTAGCAAATAAATAAAATTACTAAAGGAAAGCCCTGCGCATAAATTCATCCCGATTACTTTCATTTTATAGCAGCAAAAGATTTCCCGCGTTATGCTCCTGCCATTTGAACTAGGGCTTCGAGATCTCACCCTCTCCATTATGTGGAAATGGATTCTCCGAATGATCAAGTATTAGGCGACTTCATGACAGAAAACGAGATCACGTTAATGGATCTGGAACCGTCCAATGTTGTTGAAGCAGAAGAAGATGATTTTCATAGACTACGCCAAATCGATTTTGTGCGAGAATGAAGGTGAACCAGAAGAAGATTCGATGCGTTCAATTGACCTATCGTTTTGTGTTTCTATGCATATACGTATTTTTCCAAGTATTCCTTCCTCTTTCTCTCTCTATCTCTGTGTTTTTGTGTGTGACCCTACGCGTGTGATGATCTAATTTGATACAGATCTGGGATTAATTGCTGTTCAAAATCTACTATAGACCTCGGATTGAGCAGTGAGAGCGTGATTTCGAGGTATTTGTGAGGTTTTGAATCAATAGGTCAATGGCCGCACCACCGGCGAGGGCGAGAGCAGATTACGATTACCTCATCAAGCTTCTCCTCATTGGCGATAGCGGTAGGTATCACCCGATACTATCGTTTTTACCTTGTCTTCATTTCAATGTTCTTCTTTTAGGCATTGACGCGTTAATTCGAGCGTCTGTTTGGAAAACTATGTTTTTGATCGATGAGTGTATGTGTATTGAATTAATTTTAGGCATCTGAATTTGCAATATTGATCAGGCAAAAAAATGTTGGGAATATAGTGAAAGAGATGGTTTATTTTAATTATTTATCTTGATTATAAGTTGCGTACCTATACATTGCCATCAAATAAGTCCATGTTTCATTATAAATGTTTTGCCTTGTACTAAGACATGTGCTGTCTCAATCATCATCAATCTTTTACTTGTGGGGGTGGTCTTCTGGTAGGGATATTGCAGTAAGAAAATTTGTGCAGTAAATGAAGTCAATAAGAAGTACACTAGCTTTTGTGTTAGTCAATTATTGTTCTTACATTGCATTTTGTACAAGGTTAGTCACATAAATAATTTTTCTTTCAATATATATTTTGTCAACTTGGATAAGCACAAGTGGAAGTTTTCAGATGAACATCGATTTGTTTTTTTCTTCACACCGTGGCAGAATTATTAACAAGCCATGTGTTTGGACGTTGCATCATTGTATCCATTTAGAATGAATACATACACATTGAAATGAAAATGAATGGAAATGGATTGAAGATCTTTTTTTTTTGGTGGTACACTTCTTAATTTTAACTCTGCTTTTGGGCCAAGTTGATGAGGGTGTGGCAAAGGGACCTCTTTGTCCTTGGTTCTTACCTCTTTGGCTGCAGTTTATACTGATGCCTCTCTGTTCCAGGCATTGGGGTGCCCATGGTTACCCCAGTGCTTAGCAGCTGTGAGGGTCCTGAGGACCTCGCCATAGTGAGGTTCTTAATTACTATAAAACTAATTATATTTAACTCTGAATACATTTTACTGCATTTTTTATGCTAACAATTTACAGAAGTTATTCACAGCAATACACTTTATATGAATACAGTTATGTTTTCTCCATGTATTACTGCTCTTCGTAATTCAACATTAAATATTACCTGGTGACTTATCTGCCCTATGAGGAATATATATCTCTTAATTACGGTATAAAAATAATTATACATATTTTTTCCATTAATGGACTAGTAAGTTTGCTTTAAAATGATATGCTTAATGCCTTCTGCCTTGTCCTTGTATTTTTAACCTCCAGGTGTGGGCAAGAGTTGTCTTCCTTTGCGATTTTCTGATGGTTCTTTCACGACTAGTTTCATTACCACCATTGGGTAAGACTTCAGAGGTGAAACCCATCTTTAATCGTTTGTGATTCTGATTTGAGTGTGAATTTCATCTGTAGAATTGACTTTAAGATAAGAACTGTTGAACTTGACGGAAAACGGATCAAGCTTCAAATATGGTATACGGCTGGCCAAGAACGATTCCGTACAATCACTACAGGTAGAATCCTTTTCGGTTTATTCGTGAAGAAGTTCTATTTATTTATATTTGTATATTTTTTTTTATGATCCTGCGGGTAGGGTTTAGGATATATTTTCTTAGTCATTAGGTTTCAGAATAGTAGTTTTTCAAGATATAATGATTTATATATTACATAAGACATTCTTCTTCCCAGCTACAATGGACAATTGTTACTTGTCTTCTCTTTCTGTAAAACTATTAAAAATATGCTTTACTCTGTGCATGCTTGTGAGTTGTGTGGAATTTGTTATTTTCTCATCTAGTAATTTATACATGAAGTATGAAGATGCCTATTTATAATGCTTTGATTCTCATACTCCATTGATATATTTTATTTTTCCAGGTTATGATCATGGAGCCATGGGCATATTGTTGGTTTATGATTTTACAGATGAATCGTCCTTTAACAGTAAGGTTTCTTATTTTTGCTCTGTCTGATCTTATCGTGGATTGTCTTCACCCTCAAAGCTGCACTTATCAATCCTCACTAACTTATACCTTCATATGACGAAGATATCCTCCTATCATTTTCTGAGGTAGTATATATTCCCTACAAAAACAACGGACACCATTTTTTTTTCCTCCCACATCCTAAATGAAAACCTATTTTCGGTAATGAGTGACCTTCAGTATTAAGTTGTGTCTGGGATGTGTTTGTAAGACATGTCTGGAATCTGAGAAACATGGGTTTTTTTAAATTCTTGAATTCAAGGCGTTCTGTTATTAAAAAAAAAAAACTGAAATAACAGGAACCAGTACAAAACAACTTTAAGATTTATATTTTTTCTTTTTCCTTTGTTTTCATTTTGTTAGGATGATGTTAAGTTAGTGTATCATAGTTAAATGTATGTGATTTCATCATTCGGTTGCTTGCTATCAATTTCTTTGTACAGATATTAGGAACTGGATTAGAAATATTGAGCAACATGTTTCTGACAATGCCAACAAGATATTGGTAGGAAACAAAGCTGACATGGATGAAAGCAAAAGGGTATATCTTTACAGTTTGCATATTTTCGTTTACTTAACTTTGATTTTGGGGTATCTTGGTGAAAGGAATGGTATTGGTATAATTGGCTTGTTTCTTATTATCTTAAGATTGGTGCAGACTCTGTTATTATGATGAAAATTTCTTCTTATTAATGACCCTATTGTGCTTTACTTAAAATTCATTTGCAATCAAATGTTTTGCTTCAGTAGAGAAGTTAAAACATTTTTCTTTGAGGGCAATCATCATTGGGAGTCTTTTGGCTGTTACTTAAAAATAAGAAATGAGGACCTTTCAGAGTTAATGAGTTTCCATGAGACAAATAAATACCCATACAAGTAAAAAGTGATAGATTCACTCAATGTAGTGTAAAAATATATATCTTTCCTTAAATAAGATACTACTTTTCTAATCAAAGTATATCACTTCTTATCCTTTCATTCATTTTGTGGATTATGTTCCACAAAATGATCATCACAAGACTTCTTATCTATGAAAGTATGGATTGTAAAATAAAGCGGAGGTAGAATTGTGTATTTCAAGAAACCATAGAAACAAATCTATACTTGTACCAAACAAGGGCCAAAACTGAGTTCTTCTGTGCCTACAGCCAAGGGCCAAGCACTCGCTGATGAGTATGGGATCAAATTCTTTGAAACTGTAAGTACTTCCGAGATTTTCTTGAAGTAGGAACGACAGTATATACTATATATACAAGCTCTCAATGATGTGTACCATTTGCTGCAGAGTGCAAAAACTTATCTTAAAATGGAAGAAATTTTCTTTTCAATAGCTCTGGATATAAAGCAAAGGCTCAGATACAGACACCAAATCAGAAATCTTCTCGTTTATTCACTGTTTTTCTCTGTTGATAATCCTTTTAAAAATGGCGATGATTTTGACATCACTTTGTGAAATTAATGCAGGTTTAGTCGAAATAGAAGTCACAGTACAGTTTAATTCACTTACGCCTTTCACTCAGATGCTTGAAACACAGCTTTCGGGTCGAAATTTTGTAGATCAAGTGGGGACTAGTAGCACTTCTTCCAGCTTGGGTGATCATTAGAGAGTGAATGTGGAGACGACGCAAGTTTCTTCGTTGACGTCTGAAGAAAGATTCTTGGACTTGAGAGTGAGTGTAAGAGGAGATACTCAAGAGTAGCTTTATGGATTTAATTATTGGTTTGATGGAGTTCTTGAAACAGCAAAGGAATGTCAGCTTATTATTGTTACAATCGAACACCATCATGCTAGGATCTGTTCCATTGCATGGAATCATGCTGAGTTTGAAAATTGAGGTATGTTTTCTATTTCATTATCAAATACACAGTTCAATAAATCTTTTTGACCACAGTGAAAAAGTAAAAGTATAAATTGCTCTAGCTATCTCTGCATCAACTGTTCCAGTCAGAGAAGAGAAGGTGAAAACTTTCTCATCTTAATTGATTCAAGATTTGCTCTAGATATCTTTGCGTCAACTTGGCTGTTGACTATGAACCTGTATAATTGAATGTTGATTCCTTTATATGAACAAAACCTTGAATTGCTGCTCTGTATATGCATCTTTATTGTAGTAGTAGTTGCTATATATCATAGTTGTCAAAATAGAGTTTTCTTAATTACCTCTGTAATCTTTGTAGGAATTCTTTTATATGAAATGCACTATGGATACACACCATTCAACATGTTCCAGAGGACGCTTATGCTCAGGGTCGAGATGAGGGTCGTGTTGAGATACAATAAGTGTTGGATGATGTTGTAGCACGGTAGAATATGTTTATGCTTATGATGCTTTAGTGTTTATGTTGGAGATATTTGGATATTCGTTTCTCTTGTATTTGACTAACAATTATTAGGTTTATAATGATACTTTAACATATATGTTTAAAATATTATTTAAGTATGTATACAGTTTTGGGTCTTGTATTTGACTAACAATTATTAGGTTTATATTGATACTTTAACATTTATGTTAAAAATATTATTTAAGTATGTATACAGTTTTTGGTAGGTCTTATATGAGATCGTCTCATGGATATTATTATGTGAGACGGATTATTCATCAATTAATGGAGTATATTATAAAAAATGAAAAGGTAGCTCCAGCCGGTCACCCACGCTAAGTCGCTAACTAGTCGGAAAAGGCATATGCGTTTAATTAACGCTGATATCTCCTATAATTATACATTTAAAAATAATTGATTTTTCAAATAGCATAATAAAAAAAATTCATTGATTTTAATATATTAAAGTGCAAATAATACATTAATACTTTAAGTAATTGATCATTAACCAAAAAAAATTGTAAGTCAGAATTTAAAATTAAAATGTGATACACTTATTATTAAATTATTTTATAAAAAATTTCGTAAAAGAAAAAGTGATAATATTTTAAAAAAATAATAATATTTAAATATGAAAAAGTGATTTTTGACTAATCAAATTATTTCAAAAATAATTTGTAATAAAATAAAAAAGGGATAATATTTTCAATAAAAAGTGATATTTGATTAAAGAAAAGTGATACGCATCCAGTTATATTATTTAATGAAAGAATTATAAAAAGATAAAAAGTGATAATAACATTTTTAATAAAAAGTGATAATATTTTCAATAAAAAGTGATATTTAAATAAGAAAAATAGTTAATATACATCCAATTATATTACTTTATGAAAAATTTATAGGACCGATAAATAGTGATGACATTTTTAATAAAAAGTGATATTTGATCAAAGAAAAGTGACAAACATTCAATGAATTTTTTTAATGAATGGAGTATATTTATTATACGGATAAAAAGTGATAACATTTTTAATAAAAAATAATATTTAATAAGAAAAAAGTGATAATTATTTAAATGAACTATTTCATTAATTATTAATATAACTAATAAACAAAAGTGAGGTTATCATTCAAATTTTTTTTATTAATTATATACTTTTCACACTATTTACATTAATTGTATTCCTAAAAAAAAATTCTCTTATTTTATTTACTAATAATAATATAAATCTAATAAAGGTATAACTCAATTTCTTTAAAAAAAAAAGTAAAACGGCAAATTTTTTTTATAAAACTATAAGTTGAGGTAGGATTAATTAAGTTTGCTTAAATGATGATCAAGGTATTAGGTTGGCAGTGGATCCGCGAGATTTTATTTGAACAATACTTGACCCATCTCACGAAATGAGATTCATGAGACGGTCTCGTATAAGTATTTGCCTACAGTTTTAAGTATGTGTTATATTTTTAGAATATTTATTTTATTTGAGGTTGAGAGAGAAAAGAAAAGGCATATATATTATTTATAAAATAAGCTATACGAATTTGATTTTAAATAAAAATTAATTTTAAATTTTAGCAACAGAATGAATTTACTAACGGATTGGCAACTGAATTTTTACCAACAGACCTCAAATTATGTTGCTAATATTTACCAATCACTATTTTAATAACGATATTTTTATTTTCCACATGCATCATATAATTATAATGGCTACTCACCGATTATATAAATAGTGTGACAAACATAATAATAAATGCCTTTATTTTCCACCTGCATCATATCATTATAATTGCTACTCACCTTTGTATATACTATATATTTATGCAGTGTGACAAACATATTAATAATTTATTGTATGGAAAATCACGTGATTTAATTAAGGGAAATTAACAAGTTCATTCCATTCCATCATTATTCCATTCAATCATACCAATTTAGCCGTTAGTGTTTATGTTGGAGATATTTGGATATTCGTTTCTCTTGTATTTGACTAATAATTATTAGGTTTATAGTGATACTTTAACATTTATTTATATTAAAAATATCTAAGTATGTTTCAGTTTTAAGTATATATTATATTTTTGGAATATTTATTTTATTTGAGGTTGAGAGAGAAAAGAATAGACATATATATTATTTATGCAATGAGCTATACGAAATTGATTTTGAATAAAAATTAATTTTTAATTTTAGAAGCGGAATAAATTTACTAACGAATTGGCAATTAAATTTTTACCAACAAAATAAATTTGCCAAATGGATTGGCAACTGAATTTTTACCAACGAATATTACCAACGTAGCTCAAATTAGGTTGCTAATATTTACCCGCCACCACTCTAACAACAATGCCTTTATTTTTCAATATAATTTAAATTGCTACTCACCTATTATATATAGTCTGACAAACATATTAATAAATGCCTTTATTTTCCACATGCATCATATAATTAGCTAAGTTTAATAATGATATATGGAACTTTTTTATGGAATTACACTTGTTAGATGCATCAATTTAAGAAAAAAAAAATAATCTCAACTATAAGTAAATCTTTTATATATAACTACATCACAATTAATTCCTTCCTTATTTGTTGAGGACCCGTGAGGATTCAACCTCACCAACCTGGATTTATATAGCAAGGGGTAATGCAGCGTTTGACTTAAGTCAAAGGAAAAAAATTTCACAAAAATATTTGAAAAAATAGTGTAAAACAAACTTCCTATGCTACCACCTTGGGAAGAACACCAACATGGCGTCACCTGAAGATGATATCACGGAAACAGCTTAGTCTGTCTAGGGACATAAATGCACAGTTGGGACTTCCTTTCCATTTTGGGTAAAGAAAAGTCCTACTAGACCTGCTACTCCTCCTAGTTTCTGGGACTTGTCATTTACTGTAGAGAAGATAGAATGGGAATTGAGGGGATTCGCTTTATGATTCAGCTAGACTTTTCCCACCCTCCTTTGGTACACGTTTAGATAGAGGTTGAATCTCAGGAGAATAATATTAGACAGTCGATTCGTTGTTCGTTCGCGCAAAGTCAGATCTGAAGTTCCTTCTACAAAAGCTGAGGGGAATGCGGGGGCATAGTACGAGCAAAGTGCTCTCTCTCTTTCTCGTGACGTGAGAGAAGTCAGCTACCAGCACAAGTGAAGTCCCACGAAAGAAAGAATCCTCCAACATGGCGGAGGAAAGCCATCGCGCCACCACCGCTCAAGATGATATCACGGAAAGAGAAGTCTCCTTGGGCCAGCTCCGCCGTGTCGATTCCTTCAACGTGGAAGCCGGAAAACTTTCTTCCCACCACACTCATAACCAGGTTTCTTCTCCTTCTTCTTATTATTTTATTCTTATACATGCATTCTTTTATGAGTTATTGTACTGTGAAAGAGAAGTCTCCTTGAGCGTCGCCTTGGTACTCGATGTTATCGGGGTTGGGGGGGAATGCATCAATCTTGAAGGTCACGGTTTGGGCTACTGAGCACCCGACATTGATCAAGGAAACAATAACAAGGAGGAGTTTGGACATTCTCATGGCTAGCTAGCTGCCTTGATTGATTATTCATGTGTAAATCTGTGGTTTAATCCGTGCCTATTTATATACACAGAGTAATAAGGGTAGACCTACTTTATTCCACAAAACAACAGTTTCAAACTCACACCAGAGATTTCACGCGTAAAAGAGAGAATACACACCCTCCTCCCCGCATTAACAACGTATACAAACACAGAAACATAATAGTATTTAATGTTTTAGTGGATAGTGGGTAATTGTATTAGTATTATGCGGGCCTTTTGTACGAATAGTTAATTGTTTCGTGTGGGATCTCAACTTGGAACAAATAAAAAATAAAAAAACGTAAATCTTAACGACGAACGGATGGAGTATAGTTTAATCCTCAATAGTATAGGAGAAAATAATTGATTGAATCTTTAAGAACCTAAGATCAGATCACACATATGCACTAGATGTGTGACAGTGTGAGTGAATAATTGGGATCTATATATATATATACAGTTCTTATATTATGGAGGTCTTGATTCGAAATTGGAAATGACAAATTGAGCAGTATTGATTAATGTAAACGAGAGTGATTATAAAATAGTGTAATTTCTTGAATTAACGAGTTTTAACTTCCAAATCTCTGCCAGTGAAATAGTAAATCTTCATAATTACCTCTTATTAAGCACCTTTTAATTAATTTTAGGGTTTATTACTAATAGATACGTGTTTTAATAGCCTAATTATTAGGAGATACAAAATCAAATTGAATTACTAAGAGATACATTCTGATATTTTATTTTTTCAACTTTACCCTTAGAACTATTACAGTTTGGCATCGCAACCAATTCAGGTGGGTTTGATATCGCATTAACCCGAATCTCAGTCTGTGTCTCCTCCACCTTCGTCGTTCACCGCTCCACTCCCACCGTCGTTGGCGACTGTTTCTTCGTCGTCCACAGCTTCACTCCTACAGGCAATTGTTTCTCCATCGTCCGCGCAATTGACAAGATGTTTCTCAGATACAAATGCCCTATCCCCTGACCTCTCAGATCCGACAACTTCTTTTAGCCAACCTGATAGTGTTGTTGAATTCTATCATTTCTGTACATATATTGAAACATATGGCTGAAATCTCAGATGTCTTCATGCTTTAATGTACATCAATGTTCAAAAAAATTTCACACTCATATATAAGAAATTTCACGCTGAAATCTCAGATGTTTACAACTTGAAAGTACCCAACGCTTTAATGTACACCAATATTCAAAAATTATGACATGAACACCAATGTTCAAAACAAATCAATGTCCACCATTGTACACATATGTCGCATCTGTTTTAATGTACACCAATTTTTAAACAAAACAAGATGAACACCAATGTTCAGAATACATCAATGTTCATCACTTCCAACGAATTACTCACCGCCGACAAATACACGAATATACAATTAATTTCTTCCTGCTTTGATGTACACCTATGTACATAAAAAACCGAGAATAAAATTTCTTCACCAAGAACCAAATTCTTTAACTTTAACTTTAACTTTAACACCCAAATCATTCAGAAACCTAATTTAATCCCAAATTTTGAAAGAAGGAGAAGAGAAAACGATTGAACAATTAGAGATTTCGATTCTCGCCTTAAACCCCCACTGCGAGATTGCTGCTCGTTCGAGGATGACATCAAATGGGATATAAGGGTTTCAAACGCCGCCGAGTCTTGCCCCATAATCGCCACCAATTGCGCTTGCTGAACTTGACTCGCCTCCGCGTCCATCCTCTGAATTCGCCGAGATAACTATTCATTAGGGTTTTTGATTGTGAGGATAACGCCCTGCAATATCTTCTCTCTCTCTAAGATACACCCCTCTCTCAGACACACCACCTCACACAGTGAAGGTGTTTGTATCTCTGTATATAGAGAAGGTGAAGAGAAAGGTAAAGCAAAATGATTTTTACCACTAGTGTTAAGTATGGGTAATATGGAAAATACGACATTAAAGTTTGTATGTGTGAGTAATTATATAACGTTAATAATTACTGACCCTTAATTTTATCGTACATGTATTATTATTTTTAATGGCGAACACTTTGATATCGATGCATTGTTACCAATTATAGGGGTTGTTATGATTTCATTATATGAAATTATTATATCATGTGCTGTTTATATATGATGAAAATAATACAAAATAATTAGGTGAGTAGTGTTAGTGATAGGAATATGCATACTAGTATATATTTTGATCTGTAAGGACACGGTTTCAAGCTCACATTTAAATGAATAAACAGGCACACAATTGGATGAAGACTATGAGTTTGGCATTCCAAAGTATCGGAATAATATATGGAGACATCGGAACTTCCCCTTTGTATGTGTTCGACAATAGTTTTCCGGACAAGATTAAACACAAGGATGACATCCTCGGGGTACTCTCCCTCATCATCTACACCATTATCTTAGTCCCTATGATCAAATACGTCTTCCTCGTTTTGCAAGCTAACGACAATGGAGATGGTACCTACCTAGCTTACTTCAATTATTTGTGTATGTATTTATAGATGTTTTTTGAGTTGTAGTATGTCAATGTATGTAGGTGGAACATTTGCATTATATTCATTGATTTGTCGGTATGCAAATGTGGGGTTGATTCCGAAAGATGAACCGGAAGATATGCAGGTTTCGAATTATAGACTGGATATACCATTCGACCAGTTGCATCGTGCGCAGAACATCAAACGTAGACTTGAAACAAGTAAAACTGCAAAGATCATTCTCTTCCTTACAACCATCCTTGGAACTTCTATGGTCATGGGAGATGGTGTTCTTACTCCATCTATCTCAGGCATCTCTCTTTATCTACTCCTCTCTATCTCTCCGTACCTTTATATATAACTTAATTTTAACACTAGTGTTGTTTTATGAATTGTGTGCAGTTCTTTCTGCTGTGGGTGGCATCAAGGGTCTTCACCAAGGTATGTATTAATGTATCATGTTAATGTTAGTGTGTTAGTTTTAGAAATAAACAAAGATGTTGACATGTAGTGTTGATGATGAAACCTCAAAGTGAGGAATTCTAGCAACTCCAGAATTAACTCAGATTTCCCTAGCAATCAGCAACGGCTGTATTCTTATTTCTAAAAAGCAATCTGATATATCCTTACAAAACCAAAAAAACGCAATATTTAAAACTAAACCCTAAGTCTACCTAAAAGGAAAATAACAACTAAGGAAAGAATCACAAGACACAAATAAGGAAAATATCAAAATAAAAAAGATCACAATCAAATAATATCTCCAATCAATTTCTTCTTTCCAAATCTCTTCCTTTTTGCTTTTACTTGTCATCCACTCTTTTGCCAACTTCTTGCACCTCTTATAGTTCTTGACTTTTCTAGCTATAGTCTCATCATCACCCCCATCCGCAAAATGAACCTTGTCCTCAAGGTTTAGAGTAGGGAAACGAAGACAAAGGCCTTTCACATTCTTCCAAGTAGCCCTTTGCTTAGAAGCGCCTATCCCCTTACTAAGAAATGCAATTAGTTTTTTTTTTTTTTGATACCGAGGTTCCGGGCTTACGCCCGACTAGTTCTCGAGGAAACAGTCCCGGCCCTTCAGAACTGCCTCCAAGTAAATCGCGGTATCAAAAAAAAAAAAAAGAAATGCAATTAGTTGACCTTGTTGTGACAAATCAGCAACCCCAATGCCAAAGCGTGACGTATCTGATTCAGTTCAGTTTTTCAAATGCCTCCAGTTTATTGGGAGTAACATATCTGATATCTTTCAGCAAAAAAAAATTAATTGAATAATCTTTAAAATCCAACGTCAATAGACTAATGGATTCCAGCCATGGGGTTCCAAGGATAATGTCCCATTGGACCCCTGACAACGCATGTAAAGTGACACGAAATTGGATGCCTTGGATAATAATTGGGACATCCCATATCGTCCTCTGCATTTTGATTTTGGCCACATCAAGCTGCCTCACATTTAATGTCGGCTGCAATTTTAGAACTTGTGCAAGTTTTGGAGCCACAAATTTTTAATTTGCTCCGCTATCGACCATGATTGTTATTGGAAGGTGACCAATATTTTCCCAAAATCGAAATAACTCCACGTTCCCATTCGAACCTTCCAATTTCAAGGAATTCTCAATATTATATCCACATAATTGATTAAGTTCTACATTGTCTCCATCATATTTCTTATGAATGTAAGCAAGTTCGAACTCCTCTTTGATCACACTTGCACACTCTTATCTTTCTCTCAATTCCTCACGTATTGAATCAAACTGAAATTGATGATGAATCGGTTACAAAACTTAAAGAAGATGATGAACTAAACTTCTAAGAACCCTAATTTCTTGAGGAAGATGAACTGATTGATTGATGATGCACCAGAACGTTGCTAATGCCTCCTTATACTGATTCTCAGCTGCTCCATGTGATCAAGCCAGCTGGATTGGTTGTTATGTAACAAACGTGCAGTAGCCTGCATTCCTCAAGGACTGATCCAATGGTTCTAATCTTATGTCAATAGATGATCACAGCCATTGATCATACTTATTGCTCACCCAATCACCATCCTCCACGTGTATGTCTGCTGAACTACACCATACAACATGGTCTATACACAACAATATTTCTCCCCAATCTCTTCATCATACACTTGAGCTAGTTCATCCTCCTTTATGGAATCTTCCATAATTATGCTCACAAATTTTACGTTGGGGCACACATGGTTCAGCAAATACTTTTCGTTGCACTTAAAACATAATCCGCCTTGGCGGCAGTGATTAGTCTCCTCGTTTGAGAGGAGTTCCCGATTTTTACTGAATGGGGTGAACACTTCTTTATTTGAAAAATTGATGTGGATTTGAGTTGCTCATCTTTCCGTGTTGCCAGTTCAATTGCTTCACGTAGACTCCATGATCGCCACATCTTGACCTCTTCGGCTAATTCAGATTTCAGACCAGCCATAAAGGTTCTAAATAATCTCGGAAAGCCCCTTTTTGTTTCATCCTACTCAAAGCCTCATTCTCGTCTTCATACTGATAATTACCGAATCGAGACAAGAGTCCCTCTTTAAACTCACTCCAAGTTATGGAACTTCTTATGAATGCAGCAAGCTTGATCAACCAAATTACTCACACTCTAATCTAATATCTAATTGTATATTGAATCAAACCAAAAATTGAAGGAAATGAAGAAGAAAGACATGAATTATAGTGGTTCAATCATGTTGATCTACATCCACTTTCTAAAGGAGAATATTCACTATATGATGAAACATGATTACAATATGAAGATGATGATGAACTTGAACTTGAAAATCCTAATCTTATATGCTAGCTTGTATGATGATCTACACACTCTTATATGTATATACTTGCTGTACATGATCATATATATATACTTCACTGTCATGCACACACCTAACAACCATATGATCAGTTTGTAACTGCCTTCAACTGATCCAACTTCTTTGCCAACCAACCTTCAAACTAACTGATCTTATGGCTCAACTTCTTAACTGATCATATGTGTTGCACCTTTATCACCAAAACGGCACTTCAACCTCTTGATTAATAACTGTCAAATAATGACAGATCACTCCAGCTGCAGCATATTAATTCGACCTGATGCCAAGTCGAACTCTGATCGAACCGCAACAAGTGAAACATTCTGTTTCAGTTTATCATTGGTTCGACCACGACACTTATGGTTCGACCATACCTACTAGTCGAACCTAGGTCGAACCGTGCCATCTTTTGGATTATCATCGGTTTGACCACGTCACTCATGATTCGACCATACCTTCTGGTCGAACCTTGGTCGAACCATGCTAAAACAACCATGCAAGCTTGTGCATGCATGATCTATACTTAACAAATCTCCACCTTAGACCATGCATCACCACAAGTAATACACTTCTCCACCTTAGACCATGCATCATCACAAATGATAAGATACTCTCCACCTTGCTGCAATTACAGGCTGCAGCCCACCTTTCTTCCTCCATCTTTAGGAAATAACAATAATACTCTTACACAATTCAAACTTTTGAATAGGTAGAGCCTTAGTAAACATACCAGCAGGATTCTCAGCTGTCTTTATCTTTTTGACAGCAACTAGTTTCTCCTCTATCATATCTCTTATGAAATAGAGTCTCACATCAATGTGTTTAGTCCTTTCATGATATCCTTGATGCTTTGAGAGGTGTAAAGCACTTTGATTGTCACAAAACACTTCAATAGTGTCTTGCTGAATACCAAACTCTCCCAAAATTTCAACTAACCAAACACCCTCCTTGATTGCTTCTGTGAGATCAACAAATTCTGCCTCTGTGGTTGAAAGTGCTACAATGTGTTGATGTGTAGCCTTCCAACTTATTGCTGTGCCAAATAAGTTGAACACATAACCTGTCATGGACTTTCTTGTATCAAGGTTAGCTGCATAATCTGCATCCACATAACCAACAACAGCCTCATCCCAAATATCTTGCTTCTGGAACTTCTATCCAACTGACACAGTTCCTCTAACATACCTTAATGCCCACTTTACTGCATCCCAATGAACCAGACCAGGATCACTCATAAACCTACTGATCACACTCATCACATAAGCTAAGTCAGGTCTACAACATACCATAGCATACATCAGACTGCCCACTGCACTTGCATATGGTATTTTACTCATTTCAAACCTTTCTTTATCTGTTTGAGGTCCTTGCAGAGATGACAGACTCAACCCTTGCTTAACTGGTACTGATGCACTCTTACAAAGATTCATATTATATCTCTATAGCACTTTATCCAAGTATGACTCTTGAAACAATTTCAATAATCCAGCTGACCTGTTTCTTTCTATTTGCATTCCAAGTATCATCCTTGTCTCACCAAGATCTTTCATGTCAAACTCCTTCCTTAAAGTATCATTTACTGAATTGATTCCTACCATATCTCTGCAAGCTATCAGTATATCATCTACATAGAGTAGTAGATAAGTGTAGCTTCCCTTATCACATCTTATGTACACACAACTATCATACATGCTTCTAACAAAACCATTAGAAGTAATGTACTCATCAAACCTGAGATACCATTGTCTTGGACTTTGCTTCAGACCATATAATGACTTAAGTAATAAACAAGCCTTTGAGTCTGCTCCTTGTAGACTAACACCTTCAGGAATCTTCATGTAAATCTTCTCATCTAAATTTCCATGCAAGAAAGCTGTTGTTACATCCATCTGATGTAATTCCAAATCCAATTGAGTAACTAATGACAACAATATCCTTATTGAGCAGTGTTTAACCACTGGTGAAAAGATTTCATTATAATCCACACCTTCTTGCTGTGAAAACCCTCTTGCTACAAGCCTTGCCTTATATCTTATTCCTCCTTCCTTGCTTGTAACTAGTTTCTTCTTATATATCCATTTACAACCTACAAGTTTCTGGTTAGCAGGTCTGTCAATAATCAACCAAGTATTATTCCTTTTTAAAGATTGCAACTCTTCTTTCATAGCATCCAACCAATGCACACTCTCCTTACTTGAAACTGCTTCTGAGTATGTCCTAGGTTCATAGACATCAACATCTGATGCTACATATAATGCATATGATACAGTGTCTGCCTCTATGTATCTATAGGTGTTTTGATCTGCCTTCTCAATCTGTCCCTAACCAATTGATAGCTACGTAGAGTTCTTCTTTCATTTGAACCAGATGACTCAGACCTCTCTTCAACAGCTATTTCTTTAGGTACATTATCCTCTCTATGATCTTGACCATGCTGTACAGTTATCTTGTCATCATGCTCCACCTCAAACTCACACTTATCAGCAGTTATCACCTTATCAGACCCTCTCTCTAATAAAGGCATCCTTTCTTCATTGAATGTAACATCTCTACTAACTAAGAACTTGTTATTCTCATAACACCATAGTCTGTACCCTTTTACCTCTTTAGGATAGCCTACTAGCACACACTTAATTGCTCTAGGATCTAACTTATCTTGTTTCTGATGTGAATACACCAGACAACCAATAATCCTCAGATGACTGTAATCTGGTACCCTTCCAGACCATACTTCTTCAGGTGGTTTAAACTTGAGTGCTGTGCATGGTGACAAATTGATTAAGTAAGCTGCAGTAGATACTAGCTCACCCCAGAAACCTTTTGAGAAACCTCCACTACTCATCATACACCTAACTCTTGCAAGAAGTGTCTGATTCATTCTCTCAGCCACTCCATTTTGCTGTGGAGTACCTGGTACTGTCCTGTGCCTCTTAATACCCTTCTCTTGACAAAACTTATTGAATTCATGTGACACAAATTCAAGACTATTGTCTGTTCTTAAGCACTTGACCTTGTTTCCAGTCTGTAGTTCTACCTCTGTCAACCATACTTTAAAAACTGACAGTGCTTCATCCTTGGTTTTCAGAATTTTAATCCATACCTTTCTTGAATAATCATCAATGAATGAAATGAAGTATTTCCCACCTCCTATTGTTGAAGTCTTGGAAGGGCCCCAAAGATCTGAGTGAACATATTCTAACCTAGCTTTGGTATTATGTTCAGCTGCACCAAACTGCAATCTCTTTGCCTTTCCTAATACACAAGCTTCACATTGATCCAACTTACAGGTTGAGCTGATCTCAAGAAGCTTATGTCTTGCAAGTTCTTGTAAACCTCTTTCACTTATATGATCAAGCCTCCCATGCCAAACCTTAACACTACTATCATCCTTAGTTGTATTAATCTGTCCAGTTACTACAGGACCATCCAAAAAATACAGATCAGATCTCTTGAATCCTTTAAAAACTACTAACTTTCCTTTTAAGATAGCAAGTGTATTTCCTTTCAAATGGCACTCATATCCTTGAGAAACTAACATTCCAAGAGATATTAGATTTCTCCTTAAGCTTGGTACATATCTAACATTATTTAACATTCTGACTTTTCCATCAAACATTCTAAGTTTGACAGAACCAATTCCAACAATCTTGCAAGTATGATCATCACCTAGCATTACTGATCCTTCATCTTGTGACTTCAATTCAGTAAACCAATCTTTCCTAGAAGTCATATGAAAAGTACATCCAGAATCCATAACCCATTCTTCTGAAACTGAGCTAGAACACACAGACATTGCTTCAATGAAATCAGAATCTGTAACAGCTTGGTTTGTTGTTACCTGATTTGCATGAGGCCTCTTATTTCCTCCCTTTTCAGCTATCTTCTTTGCTACCATCGCTTTCCATTTGAAACATTGCTTCTTGTAATGTCCAGGCTTATTGCAGTGGAAGCAATTCTTGTTTTCTTCTTCATCTGCTGGTGCATTATAATTCTTCTCTGGCTTCCTTTTATCAACATTACTCTTATTATTCTTGTTGTTCTTGCTCCACTGGTTCTGTTTCTTCACTATCAATCCTTTTGCACTTGCTTGTTGTTCTGGATTCTTGTGAAGTACCTTTGCTTAACTGCCAACAACACTTGCTCTAGGGAGATTGATTCAGCATTAGCAAATAATAAAGTGTCTCTCAAACCTTCAAAGGATTTTGAAAGCGCTGACATGAGAATGACAGCCTTGTCTTCAGTTGACAGGGCCACATCAATATTTTCTAAGTCATCAATGATCTTGTTAAACTCATCTAACTGACCAATTATAGACTTATCTTCTGATACTTTGAAGGAGTACAACTTTTGCTTCATGTACAAACGGTTGGCCAAACTTTTAACCATGTACAACTCCTCCAATTTCTTCCAAACTCCTCTTGCAGTAACTTCTTTTGAGATCTCCCTTAGAGCCTTATCTCCAAGACACAAGATGAGAGCACTTCTGGCCTTCATTTATTGATCTTGATCTGCTACAAGAACTGCAGCATCAACTCCTGCAATCTGACCTTCAGGCAATGGTTTAATGGCATCTGATAAGCCTTGTTGAACCAAAATGGCCTCTATCTTCATTCTCCACAGACTGAAGTCTGCCTTCTATGTGAACTTCTCAATATCAAACTTTGTGGTAACCATTTGATCTTCTTCTTCTCCACTGAGTCTTCTTCTGGTTTTGGCTTCCCACAGACGGCGCCAATTCTTATGAATGCAGCAAGCTTGATCAACCAAATTGCTCACACTCTAATCTAATATCTAATTGTATATTGAATCAAACCAAAAATTGAAGGAAATGAAGAAGGAAGACACGAATTATAGTGGTTCGGTCATGTTGATCTACATCCACTTTCTAAAGGAGAATATTCACTATATGATGAAACGTGGTTACAATATGAAGATGATGATGAACTTGAACTTGAAAACCTAATCTTATATGCTAGCTTGTATGATGATCTACACACTCTTATATGTATATACTTGCTGTACATGATCATATATATATACTTCACTGTCATGCACACACCTAACAACCATATGATCAGTTTGTAACTGTCTTCAACTGATCCAACTTCTTATGCCAACCAACCTTCAAACTAACTGATCTTATGGCTCAACTTCTTAACTGATCATATGTGTTGCACCTTTATCACCAAAACGACACTTCAACCTCTTGATTAATAACTGTCAAATAATGACAGATCACTCCAGCTGCAGCATATTAATTCGACCTGATGCCAAGTCGAACTCTGATCGAACCGCAACAAGTGAAACATTCTATTTCAGTTTATCATTGGTTCGACCACGACACTTATGGTTCGACCATACCTACTGGTCAAACCTAGGTCGAACCGTGCCATCTTTTGGATTATCATAGGTTCGACCACGTCACTCATGGTTCGACCATACCTTCTAGTCGAACCTTGGTCGAACCATGCCAAAACAACCATGCAAGCTTGTGCATGCATGATCTATACTTAACAGAACTGTTATCGTGGTTCTGCTCGAACCAACGCCACCATTGGCGAGCTTCTCCCTCTAATCGGAGCACAATCTTTGCTACGAACCTCTTTTAACTCAAAATAATGCTCCGCTCTGTCTACCCAATTTGTTGGGCCATTTTCAGTAAACTTTGGAAAGTCCATCGATCCCACGTAGTTTATGATCGCGTGATCGTTCAGTTTGACGGCTGTATACATATTCTTGTTACTCAGAATCTGAATCTGTACTTCTGTCATCCTCCTCTTCTCTATCGGATGCAGACCCATCGCGATGAAATGGGTTATGATGCATTGCAAAAGGGTTTTCGTAATGGCCTTGGTATTGTGCTTTGCCTCCATCTCCTCCGTATCTTTTCTCGCCCCAGCGAGATGACTCATCTCGTTTTCTGTGTTGAAAATGAGGGTGCCCATGATCAGCATTATTAATGCTCGAAGTCTTTCCCCGATCATGGCGGTGTTTCTCTCTCCTTGATTTGCTGTCGGAGCCCCCGCTAGAGTGGTTCCCGCGATGCATAGATAATTCGTGCACCGTTTCATTTAGCGCTGCCATGGACTTCTCCAACTTCCTGAACCGTTGTTTGTTTGAAACCATATTACAGAAACGTGGCGATCAACCTGGCTCTGATGCCAATTGATGAAACTTCAAAGTAAGAAATTCTAGCAACCCGAGAATTAACTCAGATTTCCCTAGCAATCATCAACGGGCTGTATTCTTATTTCTCAAAAACAATCTGATATATCCTTACAAAACCAAAAAACATAATATTTATAACTAAACCCTAAGTCCACCTACAAGGAAAATAACAACTAAGGAAAGAATCACAAGACACAAATAAGAAAAAGATCAAAATCAAAAAGATCACAATCAAATAATATCTCTAATCAATTTCGTCTTCCCAAATATCTTCCTTTTTCCTTTTACTTGTCATCCACTCTTTTGCCAACTTCTTGCACCTCTTATACTCCTTGACTTTTCTAGCTATAGTCTCATCAGTTGATTGGTTTTCAATGCAGATGCTGTAGTGGGCATTTCAATAGCCATAATAATAGTTCTGTTTTGTGTCCAACGTTTTGGCACGGATAGAGTGGGCTACTCATTTGCTCCAGCCATCTGCATATGGTTTCTGTTCTTGAGTTGTATTGGGCTATACAACTTGATCAAACACGACATCTTCATCCTTCGGGCCTTCAATCCCTTGTACATAATTAATTACTTCAGAAGAAACGGAAAACAAGCTTGGGTTTCTCTTGGAGGCGTGGTTCTCTGCATCACAGGTGGTGATCTTATTTATAAGTATTTGCATGTCTACAAGTTAAGTTCATCAATTATGCTAATTGTTGTCTCTACTCGAATCAGGAACTGAAGCCATGTTTGCTGATTTAAGCCACTTTAGTGTGCGTGCTGTCCAAGTAAGTATATATTACAAGTTAACAATACTCCTTATATAGGTACCAACATAGTACATTAACATTAATATATATATGCACTACAGATAAGTTTCTCTGGATTGGTGTTTCCTTCTATACTCTTAGCATACATTGGACAAGCTGCATATCTCACCAAGTTCCCAGACAGTATTGGCCACACCTTCTACCACTCTGTGCCAGGCAAGTGATCGACTGATCATTCATAAACTAAACAACTCAAATTTGATATATTGATAGATATGTATCCTTGCTAGTCTAAGAAATATATGTGATGTACAGGTCCTCTTTACTGGCCACAGTTTGTAGTGGCCATTGCGGCAGCTATTATTGCTAGTCAAGCAATGATATCGGCCTCGTTTGCCATTATCTGTCAGTCATTGAGTCTAGGGTGCTTCCCCAGAGTGAAGGTGATGCACACCTCTACGAAATATGAAGGACAAGTATACATTCCTGAGGTGAATTACATCCTCATGATAGTCTGCATTGTGGTAACATATACTTTCGAAACCCCTACAAAGATAGGCAATGCTTATGGCATAGCTGTTGTTGCTGTGATGCTTATCACCACGTCTCTCATCACCTTGATCATGCTAATGGTATGGAAGACCAACATATGGTTGATCTTCCTCTTCTTCACTGTGTTCATGTCTGTGGAACTGCTTTACTTCTCATCCGTCCTCTACAAATTTGTGGACGGTGGATACCTCCCGTTGGCTTTCTCAGCCGTGCTCATGACGATGATGGGAGTTTGGCACTTCGCCCACCATGAGAGGTGCATGTTTGAGTTGAAGAACAAGGTTTCTTACCATTACATTCAGGATGTGGTGAAGGATGTGAGCAGACTCCCCGGAATTGGACTAGTGTATTCTGAGTTAGTCCAGGGAATCCCACCTATTTTCCCTCATTTCATCGAGAACGTTCCCACTTTACACTCTGTAGTCATCCTGGTCTCCATTAATGCCTTCCCTATCAGCGAAGTTGCCTTGGAGGAGCGGTTTCTATTCCGTCAGGTTGAGCCTAGAGAGTACAGAATATTCCGGTGTGTTGTCAGGTTTGGTTACAAGGATTTAATTGAAGAAACCAAAGAATTCGAACTCCACCTCATCGACAACCTAATGGAATTCATCAGGCTCGAGCACATGAAGATGTCAGCCTACGAAGAAGATCCACTACCCAACATTCCTCAATCTGATCTCCCGAGCAGCAGTAATGTTAGAAAATCGACTTCTTCTGAAATACAAGTTGAAGAATTAGTATCGTCTCGGGATTCATCTGCGTCGATTCAGTCTGTGGAGACGGAGGTGGCACAGGGGGTGGAGGTTGAGCTCCAGGCGGTGGAGAGGGCGATGGAGCACGGAGTATATTATCTGATTGGAGAAGCGGAGGTGGTGGCGAAGGCGGAATCATCGTTGATGAAGAAGTTTGTGATCAACTACGCCTATAGTTTCCTGAGGAAGAATTTCAGAGAAGTGGGGAACATGTTGGCCATACCCAGGAATAGGCTTCTGAGAATTGGCATGACTTATGAAGTCTAATTCATTTGAACAGCTGAAATGATATGTCCGAGGTGGTTTCTGTCCACGTGTGAGACTGTGATTAGCATGAAGGTGATGAGGTGGGATTGTGCCTTGTGGAGGAGGATGAAGAAGATTGTGTGGCCCCTCTCTGCAAGTTTATTGTAGACGTGAATGAATGAAGTGATTGTAAACCATGGATATATAACTATCATGTAAATTTAATTATTTCAGTAATTGATTAGTCTTACCTTACAAATTCCAAATCCAGAGCTTAATCTGTACATGAAAAGAGATTATGAAAACTATCAAAACATAGAAAGAATAGCTTTCATAAAAATTTCTTGAAGAAGTGGGGGGAATGTTTACTTGTGATGAGATAACTTTCTTAAGTGAAATTTTGAGATCTATTTTTAGCATCTTATGATTTCTGTGTTTCATTCTTGAGGGAAGTGCGGTTTTTGAGCTTGTGTCTCTATTCTAACAGTTTGGAGACCTACTATCAACATCTTAGGATATTTATACCCTCTATTGCTCAAGATGTACAATTTTGATTTTTGTTTGATAAAACAGTTACTATACCTAGATTAGTGTTTTATTACAGGTTAATGACATTGGCAATCCTGTGATGTAATGATTCAGTTTGTCTATCAATGTCCTGTTCCTGTATCATGCCTACTCTTTGGGTCAATCTTTTCATTCTCTGATATATTCACATATTTTCCAGCAATTTTTTTTTTCATGTTATATGTGCTCGCTTTAGTAATCTGGACCTCATGTTGATCACACAATTGACGTAGAATTCGATGAAAGTGGTAGCTCACAGGATACAAGTAGTGAGCTTTCATCATTACCTAGTATTTATTTGTTTAGTGATAATCTTCACAACTAATTATATCTTAATATTTTTATGTAGGAGATGAACCTGCAGTGAAAGGATTTACAACAATACTGGTGTGAAAGCTTAATACATGGAGTACCATTCATGTAATCATGGGAGTATATTCCCAAATGGAGCATCCCCCTGTTAATACATTCATATTGAAAATTAATGACAAGGTTTCATGTGGTAACTTATTAAAAAAGAATTACTCACTGATTTCCAGTAGATGGTCTTATTTTGTACCCATTTTAAGTGTCCAATACTCTTGTGATATTATTCCAATATTCCATTTCCAATGACAACTTTTATTTCTTTAGGACTATACTACAAGAAATAAGACTTATAATGACAGAAAATCCTATCACTAAAGATCAAAATACTGTCATTAAATCACAATTTTCCTATCACTAAAAGTTACAGTAATGATAGGATATATTCTATAAAATTATAAATTATATTTAATATTTAAAAGATAAATATACAAAGTGCAATACATAGGAAGCACAAAAGTGCAAGACCAAAGTTAGTTACCAAGTGTAACTTGGTCAAAATATTGTCATGTCTAGCAACTAAGCACTAATACGGCTGTTTCATTACAATCAACAATAACAACAAAGGAACTGTTGCTTCAAAAATTAGGTAGAAAACAGAGGCTTCAGCTTCCAAGACTTTATCCCAGCAATAATAGTAGAAATGTATCAGCAAAGTCCATCAGGATCTAGTAACAAAAACGAGCAGCATTAGCCCACAGAAAGCAAGAAACCATACTTCAAATCAGCATATTAAAGGAGAAATCCAGCAAGTTATTGCACCCAGAAAACAAGAGAAATAGTTCCTGGAGGCAAAAATAATTGCATCGAAAATCCAAAAGCCTTAGCATACGCAGCGAAATTCCAGCAACAAGAAAAACACCGCAGATACAACCAACAAGTAGCTATCTACTTGTTGCAAACACCTAACTCTACAACCAACAAAACTCCAGCAACTTTGCCTAATGAAAGAGCAGCGAAAAAAATAAAACAGAAAATTCCAGTGAAAAAAACCAACAGAAATTCTAGCAACGCGTAAGTTGTATTGCAGAAAGGCTAGCAACATTGCAGAGAGAAAAAAAAAATAATAATAATCCAACAGCTCATCAAGATGCAGCAACTAACTCTAGAAGTAAAAACCATAGCAGAATTTGGTGTAGTTATCCCTGTCATAGCCCGAATATATGGATAAGCAACAATAGTATCTACCAGCAGATTACAACAAACAAAAATTTCCAGCGAGAGTAGCACAGAAAAACAAAAATACCAGCAAGAAAAGTTCCATCCTATAAACTACAATATCACCACAAAAACCAATAGGATATATTCTCATTATATCACTATTTGACTCATTAAATTTTTAGTAGTAAATCATCAAAAAAAACATTTCATACATACAATTAACCAATTTAATAAAAATATTAACTCGTACAATATTAAACAATGCACTTTAAACAAAAGTATATTCTTAAATAAGCTACTTTGTTAAAAATAAGAATTGCATACTAAAAATTGCCTCAATAAAAGGTCTTTCTAGTCAATGAAAGGTCTTTCTAGAGCTGTACATTCTTGTCAAACCATTAAACATAACAACATGACCAATATATAATAGACCAACTTTAACATTAATAAGTAATATTTAGTCTGGCCACAACTGGAGCACCAAAACCTGAACAAAATTGTACCTTGTATCACATAGTCGGGAAATTAAGTTGAAATCTTCACGTAATTCTGCCTTGTAGTCTTACATGTTTAAATACTTTTACTGCATGATTAGTAACTTTATTGTACATAGTAGAGTAATTAGTATAATGCATGCCATACAATTGGCCTAAAGTGAAAATTTTATGCAAAAATGCTAGCCTAGCATTCAAATCACAGTAATAATAGGTTTTATCAATTTCAAGTGTTTGCTGCTAGTGCACACGCAATGATTGCATACACTGAACAAACTTATTTTTCTACACACCAGATAACAAGTTGTGTTATTAAAAGTTACATAGCATATCATGGTTTTTTCTATCATGTACAGTCATACATATCTCAAAAGATTTGCTTATAACTCTCATAAACTATTCTCCTTTCCTCTCATTTTTCTGTTTATCTATTTTTTTATAATTAAATCTAAGAGTTTAGAAAAATACAAATTAACCTCTACTGGATGTATGTGTATGTATATGTGCTTTAAATTTCTAATAAGTTCAGGATTGAATGGGACTATGTTACCTCAGCCAAAAAACTATATATATACTAGATGAAACAGTTACATTCTAGTTTCGTTCAAGCTAAAACGAAATAAAATCAGTTTCGCTTAAAGAAGAGGTTGTGACTGCAGCACCTTAAATTTAACTGAATTCAACAATATCATTACTATTCTTTATTTATTCTCATTAAGGAAAAAAAATCCCAAGTGAAACCAAAATTACTAAATTTTCAACATATAGTTCCATAATACTGCAATATATATTCTTAATAATAAGCAATTATTCAACACACTACAAGAAAATTTAAGAATTGCAGATAGCTTGGTGTACTTGGTGATTGACCAGTTCTGTTTTTTTTTTCCCAGTTTATATTGTTATTTTTTTAATAAATATGCATTGACTACTGAGGCTCACAATTAATGGCTACAACCAGTAGTGCCTTTATGTGTTTTTTTTTCTTTTCAACACTTACTATATTTTCAGATCGCTATAAGTTTGCAATACCTAGGTTTAACTTTATCATAGGAGAGACCACGTTGCTTCTTAGTGCTGTCTGAGTGATAAATAAGAGGAAACTTAATCCACTCCAGTCATCTTCTTCACCTCTACAACCACCCGGAACTACTGACCTGTGAGAGCGGAGTCGACAAAGAGATAAAAAGAACTGCTATTAAAAAAACACACTTGCCATTTTTTCATGGAAAATTAACATTCATAACATAGAACTCAAGCTAAATAAAAAGAAGAAGAAAATAAATAAAATTACAGCAGATAATTCATCATCTAATCCGGTTGCTCTTCTTTTTTCATTTCAAAATAAATCAGTAAAACCTGTTTTCTGAAACACAGCTTGCGTAAGCGGCGCAAATCCCGGCCCTTAAGCTTTCTCCCGCCACCTTCAAACACCGAGAAAGTCACATGCGACCTAGCCACGATCACGTGACGCGGCACCATCTCCTCTTCCCCTTCAACCTCGTCGTCCTCCATTTAATCAGTTCCAATCAAATCCCCGTTCTTACATTCTCCTTCGGCCACAGCGGGATTTTGACCAGCGTAGATTGGGGGAATCTCTCCGTGATGTCATCCTGCCTCTTCACCAGAGAGATTACGTTTTGGTTGATGCTGGATTTCCGCCGGGAGAGGGCGGCGTAGAGTCTGGATTTCACGGGACGGCGGAGTCGGCGCAGCGGAGGTTCGGTGGGGAATGGATTGAGGGGCATGTTCAAGTTGGGGATTAGGGATTTCAATTTGGGGGTAGAAGAACAATAACATAGTTGTGAGAGTAATTTTTTTTTTTTAATTACATTTTACTTTTGCCCAATATAATTGGAGGGAAATGACCTGGGGAAATATTTCACTAGGCAACTTATGTTGTTACATTTTACCATAAGGGCCGGGGTTTATGATTTCCCTTTAAAAGCATAATAATTTATGATTTAATACACTAAGCCCCCAAACAACAAAATATATATAGGAAAACCAAAGTGTGAAAAGCAAACTTAGAGAGGAGAGAACTCTCATGTTAGTTCATTTCTGTAGCTCAAGTCCCTCAAACAACAAAATACATGCAGGAAAATCAAAGTGTGAAAAACAAACTTAGACAAGATAAAACTCTCATGTTAGTTCATTTCTAATCAAAATGTGAAAAACAAACTTAGACAACATAAAACTCTCATATTAGTTCATTTCTGTAGTTCATATCGAATTAAAGGTGATTTTTTTTTCAATTTCGCAAAATTGGTGATTAATTGGACAGAGGAAATTCCTAATTGTCACAATTTAGAATGCAAGTTTCATAACCTCTGCCTTGTTAATTCTAACTCATCGCATCGTTCTGAATGCATCCACTCCTAAGAAATCGAGTGTCGTTTTATCATCGTCGTCTCCATCTCGTCTCCCATAACCACTTGTGTTTAGTCAACTTCATTCTCCATGAATGCATAAAGATTGTACGTACAACTCCATCTGCTGAATATCAAGTTTCTTGTATGCAGTGGCGGACGCACACTGGGCCCAGGGGGGCACTGGGCCCCCCTGAAATTTTGTAAATATTTCGTATATATGTAGTATTTGTTATAAAATATTGAAGTGATCAAGTGGTGGAGGTCAGCATTAAATGTGTTCGAGGTTAAGGGTTTGATTCTACTCCCTGCCTTCTTGTTTCCTGTTTTCAATTCATTAGTATTTATTTATTTTTTTATATTTTCTTTCCTCTTTTATATTCAAAATAATTTAAATTATACTATATCATAATTATAATTAATTATTTCTATTTTTTATATATAATTTTAATTCTTATTTTATTTTTTCTCTTTAGTAATTAATATTATATCTTTCTTTATATAAAAAAAATATGTAAATTTTATTATTATAATAAGTAATATAGTAATAATTTACTATAATTCTTTTATATTTTCTTCATTCTTTTGTTTTATAACATTATTTTCACTCTCTTAAAAGAAAAATTACGTCTTTATCCAATAATCTCAGAAAATTTTAATTTTAAAATTATCACTCACACCTAACACATAGTAATATAATTTACATATTAAGATTATTTTTTAACGTAAGAATACCCTAAAAAATCAATAAAATAATAAATAAAATAATTTCCCTAAAACAATATAAAACCCCATAAATGAACTGTGTTGTGAGCCTAAAACACTATAAAATCGCAAAATTAACTATGTTGTGAGACAAATGAAGTATATTTCGGGCCCCCCTGAACATAAATCATGCGCCGCTACTGCTTGTATGCATTTCATTTTCTCAACTATTATTAATGCAAATTTTCGAACACAATTATTCTTAACGTTATAATCGAACATGTACTCCACAACTCTATAACTCTTCTTCTTCTTCTTCTTTTTATCTCTTTTCTTACCACAAAATTTGCATGGAATGCAGTAAGTAATTATACCTCCAACTTAATTATTGTTTTAGCATCAGTTAATTTCATGATTTAATTGATTAGTTTTTATATATATTATAAGGCCTCAATCAGTAATTATCTTATTTCTCATATTCCAAATTACTAATAATTCTTGATAATCCTTAAAACAAGGAATTTAGTCATATAATCGAATTATATTCAATAGACAGAGCATGTCCTCAGAAAAATAATTGTGCACACATCAAATTAACAAAATTTACTTTACATCACACTGTAGTGTTATCTTTATTACTCTATAATAATTATTATTTTTGGTATGTTTGAGTGAAAATGAATTAGACTTCATAAGTCATACCAACTCTCAGAAGCTTGTTCCTGGGTATAGCCAACATGTTGTCCGCTTCTCTGAAATTCTTCCTCAGAAAACTGTAGGCGTAGTTGATCACAAACTTCTTCAGCAACGACGAATCCGCCTTCGCCACCACATCCGCTTCTCCCATCAGATAAAACACGCCCTTATCCATCGCCTTCGCCACCGCCTGCAGCTCAACTTCCACCCCTTGTGCCACCACCGGGGACACCGACTGAATCGACCCCGACGAAACCCGCGACAGCTGTGATGTCGATTTTCTTGCAGTACTACTGTTGCTCGGAGTGTCGGGTGGTTGATTTGCTTCGTAAGCTGTCATCTTCATATGCTCGAGTTTGATGAATTCTGTTAGGTTCTCGATGAGCTGGCGTTCGAATTCCTTGGGTTCTTCAATTAAATCCTTGTAACCATACCTGACAACACACCGGAATATTCTGTACTCTTGGGGCTCAACATAACGGAAAAGAAACCGCTCCTCCAAGGCAACTTTGCTGATAGGGATGGCCTTAATGGAGACCATCACGACTACAGAATGAAAAGAGGGAACATTATCGATGAAATGAGAGAAAATGGGTGGGATTCCCTGGACTAATTCAGAATACACAAGTCCAATTCCAGGGAGTCTGTTCACATCCTTGTTCTTCACCAGATCCTGAATGTAACTGCCAGAAACCTTGTTCTTCAGCTCAAACATGTACCTCTTATGGTGGGCAAAGTGCCAAACTGCCATCATAGTCATGAGAACGGCGGAGAAAACTAGTGGGAGGTATCCACCGTCAACGAATTTATAGAGAACGGATGACAAGTAGAGGAGCTCTATAGACATGAATACAGTGAAGAAGAGGAGGATCAACAATATGTTGGTCTTCCATATCATTAGCATGATCAAGGTGACGAGGGATGTTGTGATGACCATCACAGCAACAACAGCGATGCCGTAAGCATTGCCTATCTTTGTAGGGGTTTTGAAAGCATATGTTACTACAACACAGGCAATCATAAGAATATAGTTCACTTCAGGGATGTATACTTGGCCTTCGTATTTGGCAGAGGTGTGCGTCACCTTCACTCTGGGGAAACACCCAAGACTCAACGACTGAGAGATGATGGCAAACGATGCTGATATCATTGCTTGGCTCGCAATAACGGCTGACATGATGGCTACTACAAATGTTGGCCAATAAAGTCCACCTGTACATCACATATATTTCTTAGACTAACAAAGATACATATTTATCTATCTATCAAATTAGAGTTGATTAGTTTACGACCAATCACTTGCCTGGCACAGAGTCGTAGAAGGTGTGACCAATACTGTCCGGGAACTTGGTGAGATATGCAGCTTGTCCAATGTATGCTAAGAGTATAGAAGGAAACACCAATCCAGAGAAACTTATCTGTAGTATTAGTGTATATATATATATATATATATATATATATATATATTAGTATACTATATTGGTACCTTTATATACTGGAGTATTATTAATTTGTTATTTACTTACTTGGATAGCAGGCACATTAAAGTGGCCTAAATCAGCAAACATGGCCTCAGTTCCTAATTGGAGTAGAAACAACAATTAGCATAAATGATGAACTGAACTTGTAGACATGAAAATATACTTATAAATAAGATCACCTGTGATGCAGAGAACTATGCCTCCAAGAGAAACCCACCCTTGCTTGCCGTTTCTTTTGAAGTAATCAATTATGTAGACAGGATTGAAGGCGCGCAGGACGGAGATGTTGTGTTTGAACAAGTTGTACATCCCAATACAACTCAAGAATAGAAACCATAGGCAGATGACTGGAGCAAATGAGTAGCCCACTTTATCAGTGCCAAAACGTTGGATGCAAAACAGAACTATCAATATGGCTATTGTAATGCCCACAACAGCATCTGCATCGAAAACCAATCAACACTACATGTCATCATCTTTGTTTACTTCTCAAATTAACACACTAACATTAACATAATACATACCTTGGTGAAGACCCTTGAAGCCACCCACAGCAGAAAGAACTGCAGGCAATCCATAAAACAAAAACTAAGTTAAAATTAAGTCATACGATCGACATAGAAATATCAGAGTAGAGAAAGAGAGATGCCTGAGATAGATGGAGTAAGAACACCATCTCCCATGACCATAGAAGTTCCAAGGATGGTTGTAAGGAAGAGAATAATCTTTGCAGTTTTGCTGGTTTCAAGTCTGCATTTGATGTTCTGTGCACGATGCAACTGGTTGGATGGTGTGTCTAGTTTATAGTTCGAAACCTCTCTGTCCTCCGGTTCATCTTTCGGAATCAACCCCACATTTGCATACCGACAAATCAATGAATATAATGCAAATGTTCCACCTATATACATTGACATACTACTACTCAAAAATCATCTTTAAATATACACTCACAAATAATTAAAGGTAGGTAGGTATTACCATCGCCATTGTCATTAGCCTGCAAAACGAGAATGACGTATTTGATCATAGGGACTAAGATAATGGTATAGATGATGAGGGAGAGCACCCCGAGGATGTCATCCTTGTGTTTAATCTTGTCCGGAAAAATACTGTCGAACACATACAACGGGGAAGTTCCAATGTCTCCATATATGATTCCGATGCTTTGGAACGCCAAAGTCATAGTCTTCATCCAATTGTGTGCCTATTTATTCATTTAAATGTGAGCAAGTCTTATGTGAAATCGTATATCAACATATATATATATATATACACTATATTACTATCACTAAATTGACATTGCATGTACAATAATTTCATATAATAAACTCATTACAATCGGTACCAATTTATCGATTTCAGGTGTGTTCACCATTAGAAATAAGAGTTATAAAACAAAATTAATTAAAAGGTGGTTGGTAAAAGTTAATGGAGATGATCCATGAGAATATTGCAAAATGTTGGTAATTAACTTGATCCTCCTACCAAAACCATGATTAACTTCCTCTAATTATCTCAGGACGACAAAGTTTTGATAATTAGATGATTAATCAAGGGTGGGTTTTGAGAGTGATTACGACCTTTAAGTGGTGAAGCCCACCCATTCCCAATAAGTGAACACAGTGCATAAGATTGACCTCACTTGAGTAAAATTAATCTAAGAGATATAATAATTAATCAAAGAATCTTGAAACTTAAATACAGACAGACACACTGAGGTGGGTCCCTCAACCCACCACCCTAACAACAAGCAATTAAGCTAAGTTAAACTAAACTAATCTAATCACTTGTGTAATCAAGTGAGCATATATATGAAATCATATTACCCTCACTACCATTCGTTGATATATATATATAGTGATTCTCATGACTCAAACCACAACTCAAGAAAATCTGTGTTCTCTCTCTCAGAGTCAGACATGATGTGATTTGTCACAAATTCGGAGTTTTGCACACACAACTTTGTGGCATAGACATAATGCTGTTATATGGTAAATGTGAAGTGTATTAGTTGATAATTAAAATATGTTAACAGTAAATTATATTATTAGAAAAACATACTAAAAAAACAACAACGGTAAGTTGCTGGCAATTAAAGAGCTCAAATTTATTTTTAGAAAATCTAGAATTAATGAAAAAGCTTAATTCTATTTATAAAAAGATAACACTAATAATAACATTTAAAAAAAAACATTGGTAAAACTGAAAAAACACAAGATGCTAACAAGTGGTCAAGCTGGATATGAGATACAACCCAACAATGCAAAATAAAAGAAAGTGCTTTACAAAATTGCAGATGCTGCTTGGTTTCAGCGTTTTATACCAAGCCCAAACCTTGCCAAAAAAAAAAAAAAACTATGAAAGTTCATTAATAATCTCATTCATATTTAAAAATTTCAATCCATTTATTATACCATAAAAAAAAATTCTTATTTGATATACCCACATAAAAAACACACAGTAAAATCACACACACATAAAAAACACTCATTAAGTCACAATTAAGAAGGAAATAATAATAATAAAAATAAGTAAAACCAAACAAATCATTCCATCATTCTCAATATGGAACATGTCGATGATTATTTAATAAAAAATGCAAGTATTGCACGTTTTTTATCAACGTCTTTGATCCACACCCAAACCCTTTTAGTAGCTTTGCATCCATCACCTCAAAAGATGCAAGTTCAAATATTATCTTGGTTTAATTGAAAAAAAAACACGAATTTGACTCCTATTTCAAATTAATCCTCACATTTGACAAATTGCAAAATAGAACATCATCTAAGTAACGCACACAATTAAAAAAATAGTCACAAATTGAGTCCGTTTTAAATAATTTCTCAAATGTGACGCTCATTTTTGCAATTTCTCAAATATGGGGATCAATAATAGAAATAAAGTTCGTAGTTTTTTTTAAAAAATTAACCCTATAATCTTCAATAGAGGAATTTATTAATGATTAACCTTTATTTTTAGAGTTTAGTACTTATTTTAGGATATAATCCTAATTTTATTTTGGGTAAGTCTTGCGTGAGACTATTTTACACTTATACATAGTTATTAATTTTATTATAAAATGTTATAACTTTTATTTATATACTATAAATTATTTATGAAATAACATTATCCCTTTTCATTAATTTAATATCTTTTTTTCAATATAAAAATTATGACTTTCTAACCGTCTCATATAAGCCCCTAGTTTATATGGTCTTTCCCAAGCTTTGCCTTTTATTTACATGCTACTCCATGCTTCATGTTTTATTTATTCACATGATAAGTTAATTTTTATTGTTAATATATATTAATTCTTGGAATTAAATTATTTTAACTTATAATTAAGAATGATGCAAGTAATTATATATATATATATATATAAATTTAAAAATAAAATAGGGAAAGAAATTGAAAATTTTAGGGTAGCTTGTGTAGTATAAGTAGTAAAGAAGTGAAAGCATAAAAAAGTTGAAAGTCAAGAACTGATATATAGCAGTAAAAGTTTGAAGCAGTGGAAAATAAGGTTGACATTCAACCCCCAAAATTAAAATAAATGTAGAATAGGCTGTAAAATTCCAAGTTTTGGCAGTTGTCAGGTTCAAAGAGCAGCCCAAAAATTGGACTTGGTGTACAGTGTACATACCTCTTTGCTTGTTCTCTAGAATCTAGATATTATCTATCCGTGGAGCTTTCCATTAAGGGCAAAATTGTGTGATAACTTAAAATGATTTTAGTTTGCTACATTTCAAGAATTAATCAATCTTGGAATGTTTAATATTGGACTAAGTTAATGTAGATTGGGTGGCAGGATATAAGTGTAATATGTTCAAAAAGAGGGGGCGATTTGAGCATGAGCAGCCACTGTGACAGTTCAATCGAAGCCGGATGTCATTCATTTCAACTTCATTCCCATCACTAGGGATGTAACCAAACCAAACCGTTCGCGAACTATTCGAGTCTCGGTTTGATTAAATGTTCGTTCGAACTCGTTCGTTAACCTTAACGAGCCAAACCAAACTTGAATTTTGGGTTCGAATAGTTTATCAAACCAAACTCAAGCCTAAGGGTGTTCGGCTCGAAAGTTCGCGAACATATTCGTTTATAGGCTCGCTAATGGCTCGCAAACGCGTTCGTAAATTTTATAGTTATTCTTTAGAATTGTATATTATTTATTTATTTATTAATATTCAATAATTAAATATTTTATATTAAACCACACAAATATGATAATAACTTTAGTGATTATTTAAATATTTAAATACTTTTTACTGCTTATTATTATATTTTGTTAGTTTGTTTATTTAATATTATGAGTAACATTAAATGTTTATAACGAAACATTCTTTTAATATCCAGGCACAAAATTATTTAGATGTTCATGAAAATATATTCATAAACAAGTTACTTTATGTGTTCGTGAACATGTTCGCGAGTCTTAACAAATAGTTTGAGTTCGAGCTCGAGTTCGATATTTTTTTTCTTGACGAGTTCGAGCTCGGGCTCGAGTTCGATAATTTCTTAACAAACGATCCTCAAACCTAGTAGTGTTCGACTCGGCTCGGTTCGATTACATCCCTACCCATCACTTCTCTTCTCAGGGGTACTGCTGGAAAAGGATTCTTATCACATGCTATCAATCTCTACCTCCGTTGTAAGCTTTTCTCTCTATTCCATTACTATTTCTTTTATTCAACAAATCCCAGTTTAATTGAGGAGTAGTATTGTTCAACACATAAGCCTCCAATTGGTGATTTGCAGTATTTCCTGGATTTTCGAGCCCATAGAATATGGGCCCCATTCACAATGACCTCCCTTGGGCCCAATAAGAAATAAGGGCTCGCTAAACTTTTAACTTCATGGGCCCAAAGCTCTTTGTAAATACAGCTCAGGTAACATTCTAAATTAAATACTCCATTAATATTTACTATTTTTTTTAATTTTTTTTTTTGCTGATTATGCTGATTTTTGACTTCACTGTTACTGTTAACAGGTTACAGCAAATACACCGGTGACCGGAATGCGGTTATATCTCGAGGGTGTTAAATGTAATAGGTAACATTAAATTAATATATATTTAGTTTTAGTTTCCATTTTATGTAAAAAAATCAAAATTAATTAACTCTATTTAAAAAAAATAATAATAATAAAAAAAGACTTTGTTATCTGCAGGTTAGGCATACATTTGCAGCACTTTGTGAATCCCCCGTTCTTCTCCGCGGCAAGATCCAAAAATAATGGTCCAATATATCACCATTGAAGTTTATAAACACTCTCATTTCCATCAACCAATAATCAATTTGTCATTTCCAATCTCAAATAAAAAATCTCATATAATATAAAAACAACATAATCCCAACTAAAAATACTTTTATATACATATATATCTAGTGCATATGTGATTGATCTTAGATTCATTCAGTTATAATATAACAGACAATGTTAGATTTTTCAATTCTAAATACATTAAAATGGACGATTGAATCACACATGATTATACATACAACGAACGCGTATAACAAAAGATGTATATTACCCTCTACAGAATATGTGAGTAATAAGAAGAAGAAACCTGGTTATAGGTGCGGTGGGAAGAAAGATTTCCGGCCTCCACGTTGAGGGAGTCGACATGGCGGAGCCGCCCCAAGGAGAGTTTTCTTTCCGGGTGGTTATCGTTTTCAGCGGTGGTGGCACGATGACCTTCCTCCGCCAATTCTGTGGCCTCCGCCATGTTGGTGCTCTTCTCCAAAGATGGTACTACTGGTGGAGTGTTTTTAATAGGGCTTAGACAAGAAGTCAAACGTGCGTCCTCTATTTTATGTCCGAATTGCCGGGTGTAAATTGTTATATATAGATATGATTTAAATATGGTAGAGATAGAAGCGTGTAATTATTCTGTTTTTATTTTTAATATTAATTTTATTTAATTTAATGATATGATTTATTTTTTTCTATATCTTTAAGTTACTATTGGAGAGTTTTTCCTGATTTAAATAAAGATCTTCAAATATGGTAGAGGTAGAAGCGTGTAGTTATTCTATTATTTTTTAAGCGTGTAATTATTCTATCATATTTTTAATATGATATATTTTTTTCTATATCTTTAAGTTAATATTGGAGAGTTTTTTCCTAATTTAAATAAAGATCTTTCCAGTGATCTTATTTTAAGTTTTGGTACTGATTTCAAGATTCTATAATTTAAGCGTGTAGTTATTCTATTATTTTTAATAATTTTATTTAATTTAATTATGATATATTTTTTTCTATATCTTTAAGTTAATTGGAGAGTTTTTTCCTAATTTAAATAACTTATTTTAAGTTTTGGCACTGATTTCACGGGTTTAATGACATCT
This sequence comes from Pogostemon cablin, assembly GCA_023678885.1. Taxonomy (NCBI): domain Eukaryota; kingdom Viridiplantae; phylum Streptophyta; class Magnoliopsida; order Lamiales; family Lamiaceae; genus Pogostemon; species Pogostemon cablin. Next base: position 9,544,896 of record CM042979.1, read on the forward strand.
TTTTTGAATATTAATATATTTGATTTTTTTAATTTAATTTAATTTAATTTAACTGTGATTGAGATTATAGATGATTCTTAGGAATTATATACCATTTATACATTAACACACAATTTTATTTCATAATCAATCAATCAATTTATTAATCAATCTTTCCTTATTGGTATATAAGCAAATGAGTGTATATTGGGTGCACCGGGTTCACCTACATGTATATAACTTTGTATTATATTTTGCATATATGTTATTCTATTTTGTATATATATTTCGTAATAATTGTATACTTTTTTCATATTAAGTTTTTCGTTAAAAGAACTAGCATCATATGTGTATAACTTTTTATTCAATAGTGTATACATGTTTTTTAATAATTGTATATTTTTTTACACTCAATTTTTCATTAAAAAAAACTAACAATTAAATTGTATACATTTTTGCTCTTAATTGTATATGTTTATGTTTATATTTGTATATGGGTGAACCATATCTTAAGGTGCACCCGAGTGCACACTATAATTAGCCTAACTTTTAATACACACCATAATGAAAATTTTAGTTTAGATCATTATAAATTTTCTTTTATTAAATATCATAATTAATGTTTTCTTCAATTTAAAATCATTATTACTCATCTTATTTTTATTTTATCCAACATTCACATAAAATAATTGTTTACAGGTAACAACACAAAATAATTCTTGGCATATTTATACATGTGACAATCATAGTTCAAACTCAAATTACTTTTTTTTTATCAATATTAATTCATTTTTAACTTTACTTTCATATGTTTATTAATTATTTTTTGATTACGTGTTTTTAGGTGTATTTTTATAGTATTAGTGGCTTAATAGTAGCTTAAAAATTAGATTAACGGATTAAGATTAATTTTTTATTAATTAAAAATCACTTATTAAATTAATTTTAATTGTTGACTAACTCTTAATATGATATTTAGTACTCCTATTTTTTAAGTTAAAAAATAATCATCTATTTATTTATACTAGTCATTAAGACATGCAAACATCACATACACGTGATACTTTATTATTTGAAATTTCTTTGGATTTTCTTTGTGGTTTTTTATTTTATTTATTTTGTTATTATAAAAATTCTATCTTTCAACATAATAATTAATAATTTAATTAAGTCTTCTATTAATTAATTAAATTAAATTAAACTTCTTTATGTACAACATTTTCGTCATTCATCCAATCTAATCAAGACTCATCTTTTTCATGAATATATAACTCTAGAAATGACAACATACACTTGCCTATGCATGAATACATGTTTTAGGTGATAGTGATACATTCCTACAGTTAAGATGGCCCCCTCTTGAACCTGGTAAATTATCATTGCAAATATAGACAAGAATTTGCTTCTATGTTAAATTTAAATGGGTACCTCTCATCATTGAAATTCTGTTTCGCTATATATTTTTTCGTCATAATTTCGCCTCATATTAAATGCTTTGTGAAAGATAGGCAAATGAATAGTCTTCCATTGCAAAATTCATTTGCTAGATCCAAGTTATTCAATAGCATGATTGTACCGTTTTTAAGTTTCAAGCTTCGCTTAATTAATTAACATTGATAATACCAGATAGCAGATACAAATCAGAAGGATGACCCAAAAAGGAATATTAGAATAATGCAAAAACATTAATATGATATTGACAACGGATTTCTGCTGCTGTAAATCCTTTGATGGCATCTTTTGCAGCATATTAAATCAAGAAAAAAGAATGTAGGCCTTTTTGACAATCAATATGTAAATACAGTATATAGTATTTTATTATCAAATTCAAGATTATAACAATTATTAAGTTAACATAGGTGGTCATAATGCGCCATATGCATTGCCAATAAAAGCTCTCTAAGAGTATTGTTATAACAAATGGCTAACGTGTAATTGGCATGATTCACGTGAAATATTATCTGGAAATCAATGCATAAATCAACTAAAAAACTCCTCCACGATCCATTAAAAGGGACAATAATGGAGGATAAGTTTTCTTCCGTGGAAAAGCATGGACTAACTTATTATGTTAAAAGCAGTACTGCTCCAATATGTAACTCGATAAACAAAATCCTTTTCAAAATCAAGTTACCTGTTATGAAACAGCCGGTGTCAAGCTGCCAGGATGGCGAGGAGGAGGCTGGTGGGCCCAAACCGTTATTGGTTTATCGCCGTAGGCCTCGGGCTTGATTTGTTATTAGTTATTTCATTCTTATTGCTTTATATTAGCTATGGGCCGTCTGTGGGCTTTAGGGTTTAATTCTTGTTATTTAGTTGTAGTTACATCGTTGTTTTGATTATCTATTGAATATTGAAGAAATAGAAGGGAGCCTTTTGGCTATTGGGCAGACGCTTTTGCGTTTGATAATCTGAGTGCTAACATTACCTCAGATTCTAAAGATTGCCCTCATTCTTGAATGCTTGAGAGAGCTGACCATCTCTTGTGACTGAATAGCAGTAGGATCAACAAAACCAAATCTTACTATGACCTCAAGGCAGCATTCTGTAAATCAAATTAATCCATGAGCAGAATACAACTATTAATTAACAATCATAACAAATACAAAACACTCAATGATAATAATAAAAATAATTACTACCAATTCAGTGCAGCAGCGCACGTTAAGAATAAACAAACAATGACAACAAATTTGCAAGCATTTACATAAAAAAGGACAAAGCAATTAAAATTGCTAGTTGAGAAGAATGGCAATGAATTATGATTCAAGTTTGAAGCAATAACGACTTATGACAATCAACAACAATTTCACAAAGTAATCACCTTAAGCTCTATCTGAAATGTGTGAAGAAAATAAGAACTTGATGTACTATCAAATCACGTATATTTAAAGTTTAAGGTTATATAAGTAAGTTTGGTGTGGTAAACCCACTTAATATGATATCTCATTCCTTAGGAAAACAGAATTAGAAGATAAAAGCTGCAGGTTGATTTCCACCTAGTAAGAAATAAGGCTGCCTCAATGCAGCTGCAAGAATCAAGATCAAGAATATTGAGATCAGGCTATAAATGATGGTAGGTATATTATCTCCTGATCTCAATTCTGATGCAGTTTCCAACAGTTGACCATCAGAAAACTATGTAATATCTCCTCAAGACTTAGAAATGATGAGTTAGTTGAAGAAGAATTGAGATGATATTATTTATACCTGCCACACATGGATAAAGAAAGGCTGCAATACATGAAATATTACACCACACAAATACTTTTATGAAACTTCAATTCAATAAACAGAAAAAAAACATAGGTAGACATTCACTCTAATATCAACATAGATGCCAGCCTTTTGTCTTTTGAGAGAATTATCATAGAGACATTAAGCTGGAGTTTTTCTCGCAACCGACGAAAGCAAAGAAGCAAACTGCAGATATTGTTGGCAAATAAATGATGATCAATACCTGATATTAACAAAGCTAAAAAGAGCTTCAAAACCAACAATTCGCATTTCATCGTTCCTCGTAAATGATGATCAATACCTGATATTAACAAAGTTGAAAAGAGCTTCAAAACCAACAATTCGCATTTCATCGTTCCTCGTTTGCTTAAGCAAAATATGTATTATACTATGAAACTTCCGGAAAATAATGGCCTCCAAAAAATACTTGGTACTATAATCCGAATTAGAGTGTAAAGTAATGATAAAACTACAATGTTATGAACAATTTGCTTCAAAACATTCAACGTGGGAGATAAAACTTTACTTATGAAAGGTTGCAACCACATAGTAGAGCCGAATGTGCACAAATATAGGATCATTTCATTAATGCATAAATATCCATGTCCTGCACAATCAGAATCGAAATAGTTAAACAATAAGAGATAAAACATCACTCTTTGTTGGTGAAACAGGTCACACAGTTCCATATTAATAACTTGCATCCAAAGGCCGCAGTTCAATCACTCCAACTTGTATGTAAATTACACTACAGCTAATCAGGGTAAAGATTAGATTGGAAGCTAAATAGAACATCTGAAAATAAATAAACATTGAAAGGTACTTATAAAGCTTGTGTGTTACCAGTGACTTATCAATGAGATCTCGTGCTTTCACTGAAAAAAAAATGGAAATCTTTAGCAAATAAAGTAGAAAACAACAATTTGTAAACAAAAGTTGAAAGTAGCATTGAGAATAAGAATTCCACAACCATTTGCTTCAAGAACGTAGCGAAGAGGTGACAGTATCAGCAAAGGAACATACCACATAACAGTCTCTCTAATACTTTCATACTTACCACAGGAATTAGTCACACCAACTTTCTTCCCTTTTCCTTTCTCCTTCTTCTTACCCTCCCTTTTCTTCTTTATTCTGAAATAGAGTACGCAAAGATGTAGCTAGAGAATGAAGGGGGAAAAAAACAATTCCGCCTATCCTGCTTCTCCTCTTTCTTCCTCCTCTTTTCCTCCGATGACTTTTGTTCTCCTCCTGTGATGATGATTCCGACTCCAAATCGTAAATCGCAATCAGACGATGATGAGGATCAGCTTTTATGTCCCTCTTCACTTGTTTATTATGAGACGTTTCGACTTACATTACATTGATTTTTTATCTGAAATCCGTGAGGAATATGGAAAATCTGTACATCTCGACTCTTGACGAATATGTATGTGAAGTGATTGTGGTAATTAATTGCTTTGAAAAGAGAATGCGGTAATTAATTAGGGCTGCAGAGGTAAAATGAAAAAAATTAGTAAGGATATTATGGGAATAAAATGTTTCTCAAACACAAGCTACTTATAATATACTAGATTTTTTAACGTGCGTTGCACGTTGCATGCACGTACTGAGAGTTACTCCAAGATGGAGTTTATTTATTTTTTATACTTTTTTAATATTTTAAAAGATACAATTTAGTAATGCAGATGTTATTCATTGTGAAAATTCATTTACAAACTCTCCAGCTTCTTTTGCCTTTTCAGAATACTTCATAGCATACTACTTTTCCTGACTATAAAAAACCAAAAAACGAGACATTTCTTCGGAGATAATGTAAAATCAGGAAAAAGAGAAGACAGGGTTAGTGCTTTGGATTCAGGATAATAGGCTGATGCCAAGGGATGGGTAAGATGACTTGAGAATTGTTTATTTCCCAAACTTATACTTAGTACGTTAAGCAAAATCATAGCTTATATCAAATAAGCCAATGCTTCTTTGCCCCTACATCAAAAAAACCAAGTAATTTTCCTTCAAATGAGGATTCACTAAAGATTATTACACTGAACCAGTTCTACCTTCAAAATACACATTATAGGCAGCCATCAAATACACAAAAACCTTAGAAAGTAAGATTAGCATTCAAAAGGGGATTTCAAAATATCATTTCCAAGATCTCAAATGATGTTGCATCAGGCAAAAAATACGACACTTAAATCATATTTAAGAGTTTCACAGCTTTACTACATAACAAAATACACTTTTGAGAATTGCATATTTGTTAGCAAAAATAGATAATGAAGCGCAACACGGTTTTTGGTAATCAAACAATCTAATTCATCAGCTATAACTAATCTATTCATGAAATTAGTAATTACGAAAAGTATAGAAGTCAGATTCTAAACTTTTTTCCCACTCAAACATTTAAATAAAATAAATTAAATCTATAATGGTCAAGGGTCAGGAACTTGTCATGATACATAAATCACTTTTGTGACAATTGGTAGCTTCTTTAGAAAATATAAGCTATGGAACTGATACAAAGATGATTTAGAACTAATATGTTTCTTTTGGGATTGATTTTGGCCACCCAGAATCTGTAAAAACAGTCATTCAAATAATTGGTAGTCTTGGAGTGAAACCATATAAAGACATATGCTGATACCTCGCTGAAAATCTCAGTCGTGCTTGAAAGAGATGTATAATTGATAGATACTATCTGGAAACCTTGCTCATTCAAAGGAATAATAGGAACAAAATTAAGAAAAAAAAAAGTGAAGATATACCTAGTGATACATAAAGATACTAATATAGGATACATAAACAAAAAATCATGGAATGTTAGGATAAAATTATTAATGATGTGGAAATTCTCATGTATATAAAAATTCGTTACACATATCTAAAAGTGCTAAAATCTCATGATAGTAGTAGAACACATATTTTGCAATGATATTTGAGACCATAAACAAGAAAATGATTAAATGCATATAACAAAATTTTAACTGTACATCACTCACAGCTCTATAAAATTCCAGCATAAAGCATTGCTTGACATCATCTTTTGTAGGCTTTGCAGCCACATTGATCCCGCTTAGATGTCAAGTCAGATAACTTGGCATATGTATAATGCAAGACAGCAGCCTCTTCCAATTTAATCTCACAGCTGCCAACCATTGAGCAAAAATATTGTTAAATGTTGATAAAAAGAAAAGTTGCGTGCTTCCTTATTTCTCTCAGCCATAAAAGAGAAATGGTGCAGTACTTTAATAGAATTATATGCAGACAATAAATGCATAATAGTAATAGATATTATTTATAAAATTGTAGCGAAGCAGGAAAATGTACTTTAGAGTTTTCATGTAATTGTACCATCTGTGTGCACCATTAGGGCGAAGGTGGTCTTGTATTCAAGCTTCTGATTTCCCATTCCCATACGTCAAAAAGTAATTTGGATTGCCACGGGTTGATTCCTTATACATGCCGAAGTAAGTGTCTTTTGTTAGATGGTCATAGTTTTTCTTGAATCTCGACACCTGTATGACAAATGATGACATGAGTACAACACGATCCAGTCTCAACAAAAGTGCAAATGTATAATGATCTAGAAATTCTCACCTGAATGTCAAATGAAACAACAATTTGTAGTCCAAATAATTATAATTTTAGACAGCGTATAAAACTTCATACAAAAATATTTGAAATCGTCGTTGCCCTTTTGGAGTACCGTTGGGCTAAAATGTTAACCGTGGATTTCTTATACTGATATCTTCCTCATGTCATCATTTGTTTCATAAAACAAAATGTTGAGGGCTGATCAATATAGTATTTGATCTCGCTATAATTTGCAAAATTCATAATATCTCCGCATAATAAACGTAAAAATATGTTAATTTAGTTCATGTAATAGAGACTTTGTGAGTTTCTTGCAAAATGAGAGTGTATCATCAATAACAATCCTAAAAATGAATGATGAGAGATGGTACAGTACCAGTGAGAAAGTGACCGAACCTCAGTTTGCAGCTTTTTCGAGGGCACAAAACGCCCATGATTTCATGCAGACTTCAAGGACCCTATCAACGAAAATGAACTACCTAATTTAAGGACAATTCCTCATGAGCAATAAAATTTTTGGACAGAGGAGGCATGTAAGAAGTAAATTTGAATATCCAAATTGACTATAGGTCAAATAATCATCTAAACTAAGAACTAATTTAGGAAAAATGTCAATTAAAGAAAAGAGGTCCAGAAGTACTAATGAAACAGAGAGTTGCTACTATCAAATTTACGAAAGCAAACTACTAATGCACATTAAGCTATTTACATTCGAAGGTATATTGCGCAATCGATGATCTTTAAAGACTGAATGACTATAAAGAAAGTATGCAGCATTATACCTGTTCAATCTGTCGGTGAAGTATGCATTATTCTTGATATGTAACTGAGAAAACTACAGTAATACAATATGGGATCCTAACTTTCAACATTCAATTCAATTCTACTGAATTTCAGAATAAGGTAATACAATTTGGGATCCTAACTTGCAACACTCAATTCAATTCTACTGAATTTCAGACTAAGGTAATGTCCAATGATCAGAAAGAACCTTTTCAATTTAACATTTTATTTCTTCAATAACTACCCATAGCTTCTCCAAGCTTGAGCAAATTCATAAATTATAAAGCAACGCCGCCTATTCCAGTAATAAGAAACCCATTCTTCGAAAGTTTCAGTAGCTGTATACAAACATTTTAAGATATAGTTAAGCATTCATAATTCAAACAAAACCCACCTAGATTCATCAGTTGGAGTGTGATTACAATACCTCCGATCATCAATTCCCGTTATTGCCAGGGACTTTGAAGAAATAGCCAAACAAACGCCCCCTGTTCTCTTGTTGATCAAAACTTCTTAATTCATGAAATAAACGCTATAGTGAAACCTCACAGCCAAAAAAAAAAATTTAAAAATCGAAATGAATTTTTTTTTTCGATTCAGAACTCAGAAGTTAGAAATCGAACAAACCTTAGTCCCAATGTCAAATGGGTTCGGCCTGCGCAGCCCGTCGAAAAATGTCCTTTTTTGCACTTGTCTCCGGCACCTTCATCAGACAATATGGTGAGAATATAGGGATACTTCGAGGTAATTTCGGAACCCACATAAAATCCGTAGAGGACGCTGACATGATATTATCGTCAACATTTCCATCGCTGGGTATACTCTTAAAAGCACAAACTACACTCATCGACTCTTCTTCTACGATAATGGATGATGAGACGATTCAGATAATTGCGTAGAGACGTTCAAGCTGATTCACCAAAGTCAAGAATATGATGTACAGTAATAGTAATTAGAGTGAGTATCTTTGTGCGACCATAACATGGGACACAAATCGTGTTCTCGTATTCTGGGAACACAGGAGCTTTGTGTTCCCTTGTCCCGAGGTGCAGGCCTAATAATTAATGTTAAAAACATGTAAATAGAATAAATAGTGAAGAATAATTTGGGAAAAAAAAATTTCTCAAATCCTTCACACTTTTAATATATTAAGATTAAGATAAGATTAAGATTAAGATAAGATAAAATTAAGATTAAAATTAAAGATTAATCAAAATTTTATAATTATATAAATTTAATTTAAAACTTTTCTTAAACATATATTTTTATAATTATATCGATAATATCTTATTAAAATAAAAACTTTCGTGCATTGCACGAGTTTTGTACTATAGTTCTTATTATAATTTAGTATTTATTTTAGTAGTATTAAAAAGCAGGAAGGTTTTGTGCTTCACAAAGCTTTTATAATGATAATTATAAGGTGAATTAAAATCAAGCTCTACTACACCAGCGCAAACTGGGTCGTGAATTCGTCGATTAATCGTTTTGCTGTTCTTGTTCAAGAACTTGAATGGATGTGGTAGAGTGATGAATAGGGATGTAGGCTCGCCTCGTTTATTTTGCTTGCCAAAGGTTAGAATCAATGAGGCAGAGGTTACAGGGTATGCGTTTTAACGTACAATGGTTGTTAAAATCTCTACTTTGTTTCTAACTTGATTAAAAGAATATCAAAGACCACTATTGTTTCCCCAACAAAATCTTCATAATTATATATGCAAAAACCTCAGCAATGTGAGTGATTGCTCTCTACACCATCAATACATCTTACAACACGAACAGAGTAACGCACTCTCTAGATATTCTTGAAGATCTCCCCATTCTAAGTGTACATATTTTCTTTTTAAGATTGATAAAGATACCAGAGAAACAATATGCACTTCCACATATTGAATGTGAAGTATGAATATACATATTTTCTCTAGCAGATCAACACGTTTCTTTTCTTCGTTTAAATAAATGATTTCAATCAAATACACTGCCCGATTCATGCTACCAAGCATCATGCATATGTCTAAATTCTACACTGCCTAGAATGAGTGATCAGTATCAACATTGCTCTTCTCCCTATCCTGTATGTAAGGTCCAGTTCCAAATTCTGGTGTTTCTGGGCTTAAAATGCCTAAGTTTATTCTCAGTTCCCAGATGTTACGTCTAGGCTCAGTGCTACATCTCTCCAACCTCCCCAAACCACCAACTTGGCTCCTCGTATCTTCCTCATAGTCATCATCATCAAGCGTCCTTTGCTTTCCCATCTCTTAATCAAAAGTCCTTGTTGGCATCTGTGGCTTCATTGTTCGATTGGAGTATAACAATGTGCAAAAGTCTGGCGAAAAATCAACTTCAATCCTTGACCTGAAGTCATTTTTGGAACTGGGAATCTTAGAGTATAACACTTCCATACAATTACTTAAAAATCCAAGATTGCAAGGGTTCATATTTAGATCATACTGGTATTGAAAATTCTCATACGGTGTCTGTTTAGTGAAAGAGGAAATAATTTCAAATTTGGACATGTTGCTTTAGCAAGAAAAAAGAAATAATGCAAATGACAGAAAATATAGAAAACCTGGTCTATGGAGATTAAGTATAAGTGGAACGTAGTGAGGCCTCCAACAAACTAGAAAACAACAAACGTGTACAAGACTAGAGCTCCTGAAATTGGTGACGTTTCCACAGCTCTCTAGAAAGCACAATCGTACTCATTCATAATCGTTGTGATGTTTATCAAGCAGCATACTAGGACATATAAGCATATGAGGAATGTAGATGATTCAAACATGAAGAAGTGCCTGTAATTCCTCTATATGCAACCACATTATTCATGGTCACATTTTATAAAAAAAATCAGTAAAGACAAATCATAAAGAGATGACAAGAACGATGCAACATTTTATAACAATTTAAAATCCACAACCAAACTCATTTCACTTAGGATGTATTTGATTGTTAATTAATGTTGTAAGTTAAACAAATACTCCTTATTAAACATGCTGGTTTACGAGACATCAAGAAGCACAAAACTTTAGCAATAATCAGCAGAAGGATATACTAAGAGCTAGTTTTTGAGAGTGTAAATTCACGTATTATGGGCTCTGATTTGTGTGAAAATTGGGTTTTGATTTGGTCTATTATCAAGACAAATTGGGTTTTTTTTATGGAAAATCCATTAATCAGAGGCTTTTAAGGCTTTTCGAGCATATTTATACAGGAAAATAGGTCTTAAGGGCTCGAAATTAGAAAACACAATTTTCGAGATAAATTTTGAAGAGTTGTTAGACCAGAAGAGTGTTGTTTGACCAGCATCACCTTGGTCGAACAACGGTGGCCAAGTTGAACAGAATGTATAAAACTTACAGAAGCATTTCTCGATCAAGGGAGTCCGTTCGACCAGAATCATCTTGGTCGAACAGATGAAGTCTGGTCGAACAAAATGACCAAAACTTACAGAGAGGTTGTTTGATCAGTGTTCGACCAGGAGGCCTTACTCGACCAGTGGAGGCTTGGTCGAACAGAATTTCGCTAATGATAGTTTTGATAATTTTGGGTTTCTTTTACCAAATTTGACGTGTGCCTCAAGAAAAAGCCCATCAAAGGCCCGTGAGGAGCACTTTACAAGTATAAAAAGAGTTGTAGAGCACAAGAAGAAGAGAGTTAGATTCCACATCCATCATACACCATATCCAAGCCCTAACTCCATCTTTCGAAGCCGTGGAGAGAGGTTCGTCTGTCGAACCAAGTGAGGATCAAGTGAAGATTCAAGACGGAGAGAGTCGCGACGGCGCCAACCTTTAGGGTTTACTTCGCTACTTAATTTATCTTATAATTTTCAAGACTATGGATAAGATCCAACCAACCACCATGGTTGTTCTTCGATCAATCATGGGCTAGAACCACTTCGGTAGTTCTAGTGTTATGAAGGTTTTACAAGTTAATTGAATTTCTGTGTGTAAACTCCGTATAACACTACTTGTGATTTATTTTATATAAGACTATGCTTTTTAAATTCATACTCACAGTCGTTTTGTGCATCATTAACTGTTATGTAGAGTTTGAATACATATCTTGGTTATTGATTGAGTGCGTTCACTGCTGAGCAGGATTATATGTTATAATTCTAAAAGAGGGGACTCCCTAGTCTTATTAGAACTTTCTTATATAAATACTTATTAATTGAATCTAATTCGGGTTAATAAGTGGGATAAAGAGTATAACTTCATAGTACCTAAATAGGGAGATCATATCGGGTTAGAGTACTAAATGCACGAGAAATAATTAATACTGATAGTACCTAGAAAGGGGGGTGAATTATATCTCTTGCTCGAAGGATATTCACACGTGTCATACACTTGTTTGCTTCTGTCTATAAAGTGAACTTGCATGGTTTAGTGATGCGTCCATAAACCACAAGGCAGAGTTGGACATCAATACATGGAAAGGATATTAATGAGTAAAACTGGATAACCCGAAGAACTAACTAATTTCTCACTTGTTCACAGTCGTATTATCTCTAATGCTTATCTATTTTACTGCTATTTTAATTATTTGTTACTTAGTTACTTAAACATCACAATTCAATTGTTACACTAGTCTTAATAAATTAGAACTTAATTAAATTGATAATAATCCGTCCCTTGGGTTTGGGGTTTCCTATCAAAACTATAATTGATATACTTCATATTTAGAGTAATTTTGTGTGTTGAGAAAACGCTCATCACTAGTCACCAACCTTTCTGATGCATTGTCCAACCCATGAGCAATGGTGATTGAAACGCTCAACACAGTTATTACATATTGAGCAGTGGAAGCATCGTGGGGGCTGATTAGTGTGAAAATATACATATTTTAGGGTCCAATTTAGCACTGTTTTGTGGAATTTATGTTCGTATTTTAGCACTAAATGATTAGTTTTCATAAATTTAAGATATTGGTGCATTTGAGGTAATATTTCGTGTTTTAAAGTGGAAAACAGATTAAAAGTGCAAAGTTGGAACGAAGAGTGAAATCGTGAACGAATGCTGAAAACGCATGTCCAACTTGCATAATTTTTTTGTATTTTTTTGGAAGTCCAAACTAATTATGTGATATATGGTTAGAAAGCTACAGAAGAGAAGGTCGCGTGGGCATAAAAATTACCTCAATCGGAATTCAGATGAAGAAGTTATGCTCAAAATCGTGAGGTCGCGCAGCTGCCAACGAGAATTCCAAAAATTCACAAAAGTTACCCTCTATTTCCTATTTTCTTAGTGACTAAGTTATTTCCTAATTTAATATCCCTCCATATCTTCCATAATTATATTTTTCCTAATTTTTTAAGATCCCACATCCTTTTACTCCTTATTTTATTCAATTCTCACAACTATATATGTCCACTCTCATCACCACATAAAGTGTGAAGAAACCGCCTAATCTCCCACCATCATATTACCTAGGGTTTTAAACCCTAACCCATCATCTTCCACCATCCATCTCTACCCTTCACCCGCCTTTCACCTATCACACTTAATCATGGTGTTTGTTACTTGAGAAGGAGAATGGAGGAGGATCACCAAGACTGAAAGAGAGGACGAACGATTACGCGACAAGGGTTTTTCTTATTCTTTAATTTCTTATTTTTGATTTATAGACTCATGGTTAAGTTTCATACCATAGCCATGGGTGGTGTTACTTGTAACACCATGAGTTAGTACTTTTCTGGATAGTTCTAGGTTTTGAAGGTTGAATTGGTTTGAATTGATGATCTAAACTAGGTTGGATTCCTGCAATATTCTTATTCCATTATTAATGCTTTGAATTTGAGACTTATATTTTTGTCTTATATGGTCTGCCCTCATTCGTGATATGTCATTATCTTATGCATATTTATACTTGTTGCTTGTGCCATAAAGTGATTATATTTGTCTATCTGTTATGTATAAATGGGATCTAACCATATAACCTTTATTCACTAGAATAATTAATATTGGATACTTAATATATATATTAATTACCATTCTAGAGGATTTGGTATCTTAGATTGTTAGGTGGGAATTGGGGGTTAATTGTTAAGTACCTATAAAGGGAAATCTAGTGCTATAACCTATTAGGAATTTAGCATGAAGTACCTAGAAAGGGAGTATGAATTATTCTTCAGTATCTGAGGGTTTGAACCAGATTTATGTGTTAAGTTTACTTCACCAAAGAGATTTAACATAATTATGTGATTGCTTCCATAAAATCTGCAGGAATTATAACCGATTGTCTAGTAATTTAATTTTATTAATTTAAACTGAATTTACAAGAGATATCTTGTCTTCTCTCTTGAAACACTTGTGATTGTTTGTGGTTTCTATTTTTATTTATTTTATTTAGTATTTATTTTTAAGCGTAATTAGTTTAATAATTCCAAACTCAGAAAAGGTTATTTTATCTTAATTATTTATGGTGTAAAATATATTTACGTGGTAATCTGTATAGCTCTAATCCCTTGGGTTTGGTATTTTTACTTGGTCACACGCTGAGCTATAATTGATTCCTTACACTTGGGGACACGCAAAGAGGTAAACAAGCAGGGGCCGATATAACTTGCATGTTTGACAATATTTTACCTTTATAACCATCCCATTAATAGTAACATTTTTTGTTTGTGGTATAACAGCTTGACTAATATGGTTTCCGGTCCAATCTAAGGATAAGATAGAGCTATCACAATCATCGGGCTTAGGACTTGGAATAATACCAGGATCACGTCCCGAAGTCAGAAAAAGAAGAACGACGACCTGCAAGATGTTGGCATTTGATCATTTGGTTAACGTGAACCATTAGAGTTCCATATATTTCTAATTCAGCGAAAGTAAGAAAACAAAGAAATGTATTACCTTTCACCATGGTATATTGGAGAAGATGAATTCTCGCTACCAGCCTGCAGCCTCACCGTTTTGGGCATAACTCTCTCATCCGATCTTGAATTTGAGTGCTCTATGTGCCAAAATGATCCTCTCTTCAGTGGCTTTCCGTCAGTATATCACACATCAAATTTTGACTTTTGTATGAGTTTATAAAAATTATACAAGTAGATGGACAACAGCAGCAAACGACCTATTGATCTTCTGCTGTATTCTCAAGTCCAATCTCGACGTTGTGTGGGCAACGATCTTCGAGATCTTCTTAATTTGCTGTTCCGTCTACCCTATTCACATGTTAGGCATGTCTCTCTTAGGGTTAGAACAGCTGAGATGACTTATATATGGGCTACAGCAGAGACTAGGAGGAGAAATTAGAGTTGGGCCTCCATTGGGCTTAAGTATCCAAGCTTAGCCCAAAGCTTATACTTAAGTCCAATAATTATAATATATACCACTAAAATATTATTACTGCACTACCGTTCTAATCCCATAATTATGTTATGGGCTCCTTCTTATTATGAGCCCGTTAGTCTCCCCATGTTTAAGATATACAATGCCCATTAATTAATTAAGTTACTGACAACTCCATTAATTAATATCTTATCTGAGAGTAATACCACTCAACCTCATTATCATGCCGGAATAAATCCACCTTCAGGGTTTACATGATAATCCTTATGAGCTCCTCAATGGGACATCATCAGCCTATGTCGGACACGAATTTCTTCTACAATCAATAGCACATCATAAAGACAACATTATTTCCCAACTCACCGAGTTTGTTGATTTAATTACATGTAAATCTCATCCATTGATGAATCAAAGAAATACATACTGTCCTACGTGTCAAGGTTATTGTATAAGTATTAAGAGCACGAACATCCATAATAACTGAGATCAAATTCTTCTATATAGACAGTACAAGTCGAATGATCTCAAGCGATCCTACTCAATATACACAAGTTCACTAATGTGATTCTATAGTCAAGACAAACTAATACCAAATCATACTACAACTATCCCGATAGAGAGTCCCCGTCTATCTCGGAGCATCTATTTATACTTTATAAGGAAACTGATAATATGATTTTTCGTGTGTTGTCGCACAACATATTATCTATAGTATAAAATAAGTGGACTATTGCATCGAACATATTAATAAATTATAAGACGCAATCATTTAATCATATGATTCTCATTTTAAATTAATTGTTTAAATATTGTTCATTCAAAAAGCTAGACTTTTAGTATACAATCCAACAATCTCCCACTTATACTAAAAGACTATTATGTCATTTATTGCCTTACATCTGATTTCCACTCCCCCTACATGACCATCAAAAGCTCTCGCCTTAAGGTCCTTATAAATGGATTTACTAGGTTATCATCCGATGCAATCTAGGCAACAAAAATCTTCCCCTCATCATACGATTTTTCGTAACAAGTGGAACTCGCGCTCTGTTTGCCTATTTTTAGCACTCACGAGCAAGAATACTCGATCGTTGTAGTAGTATATCCCAAGAAAAATTATCAATCCATAAAGGAGTTATGTTCGAACTAGCAAAATACGTGAGCTCATGTTCATTGTTGTTTTTGTAAAGATGATCGGGGGTTTTGAGATTGATTAACAACAAAAACAAGTAGCAAGGAAATAAGATAGCAAATAAATGACAAGTAAAGAAATTGGGTGCTAAAGTTCAAGTATGGAAAAACATGGGATTAGAAACATCCAAGCACACTCGATTCATATTATCATGCAAACGGAATTCAACTCAATTGATGTAGACTAAGGGTGATCACGATTGTATCCTAAGCTCCCTTTCGGGTTACAAAGGTTGTTGATCCATTTTTGACTCCCAAAAGCACTTAAGATCAAAGCCCAACATTAACCCCTTCCATCTAGGTACTAGTTAGATTAAACTCTCCCTTTTTGTGTACTAAGGCCAACGAATGGATTGGTTTCCCTCATTGAATTCAAATATCCTTTCGGTCAAACCCAAACTCAATGTTTATTCATGCCTTCCTAATACTATAGAGGGTCGTTTCCGTCTCACTCCAAGCAATACATACATGAACATCATGATAGCATTTAATTACCACAAATAATCCATTGATCAACAATCCATTAAACCAATAAACATTCATGAATAACAAACCATGCCATCACAACATCAAGACAATTAAACTCCATGAATAGAAATCAACATCAATTAAATCAAAAACCAATTTAATCCACATGATAATATACATCTAATATGTTCTTCATATTCCTAATCCCACTAGAGGGATTAGCCTAACATAGTAAAAGTAACAAAACAATTAAATGATTCATTACAATTACCCATAGTCTAAGATCTAAAGAAATACAAAATGAATGGATTCTTCCCTATCAATTTCTTGAAGAGAATCTTCTATTCTTCTTGATCTCCACCTCTAGCTCTTGATTTTGAAGTCTTTAGCACCAAAAATGGAAGATATGATGGATGGATGAAGATGGATGAAGATGAAGGTGGAAAATGGAAGAAATGGTGTGTGAGGTGTGTGTAGATGATAGGATTTCGGATCTGCCCTACAAAATGTTGAAATGGGGTCTATTTATACCCCATGTGGGTCTTCTAGAAGATTCCAGCACTTTCCTGCGTTTTTGCACCAACACGGCTCGAGCTCCGCCGCACGACCCGTGTTCTAACACAGCGCACGACTCGTGCGCAGCACACGGCCACAGGGGTGGCCGTGTTGTGTTTTCTGATGTTCGCGCACGGCTTTCTCGACAGGCCCGTGCGCGGTGCACGGGCCGTGTTTCTGTACTCAGCACGGGGCGTGTTCTGTACTCGGTCACAGGCGTGGCCGAGTTGGTGTTTCGAGCGTCAGCGCACGGCCACTTCTTACAGGGCCTTGCGCTGTACACGGCCCGTGTTCCTGCTGCCCTACTTCCTCTTTTCACTGTTTTGGCTCGTTCTCCCTCGTTTCAACTCCAAATTAAGCTCATTCACACACATTTCAATAAAAACACAAAACACACCCAAATAACACATAAAATACGGATAAAATAATACGAAAACACATATAAAAAGACACTAAAATCTAGGTGAAAATAGCTCTAATCAACCCCCCTAACTTAAGGTGTTGCTCGTCCCCGAGCAACGAAAATGACAAACCAAAAGGAGAAATTTTCACCTAGAAAAAGACTAAACGAACATAAGCAATAACACATCGTTAGCAATAATAACTACAAACTATGCTAAGTCATCCTACAACATTAAAATCATGACATGGGAAATTAACAAGTTCAATCAAAAGAGAATAAAATGTAATATAGTCCCCTTTTAAGTCCAAGCCTCACAATGGATATTGATGTCTCTCAACACTCTTTTGAAATAGGGTATATCACACTCATTAATCGATTGGCTCGACTCGCTATAAGCTTGCTCGCGGACTATATTCACAAACCACCAAAGTTTCAATCAATGATCAAAAAGGTCTTTAATTAGGATATAATGATATGCTCTTTGGTATGGTAGGAAGTATATGGATAAGAGTGACTAATCATGTGTAAGTAATCAAAGAGATGGCCAATTTCCTCAACTTCTTCACTTTCTTTTCTTCCTTGCTTATCTTTACAAATCTCAAGCACTATTCATTAACTTTCCTTTGGTTGAGCTTGCTTTTGATGCATGCTTCCTTTCTTTGAATTTTGTTTACTTGAGCATTTTGATGTTGATTTGCTCCTTTCTTACTTTGAGGTTGCATGTCCATTTCTTATTTTTGCTCTTTTCATCCTTTTTCTTGCTTTTTTTACCATGTCATTTTCGTTGCTTTTTTTTTTTTGATTCTTCAATTAATCCTTTCTAGCTACCATCTCCTCAATCACCCACACAAAGGTATATATAAGCTTTGAATAGGTAATTAAGGTTTGTAATGTGCTAAATTCACAAGAAATAGGCTTATAGGCTCAAAGTGGTTAACTAAGGATGATGTTCATGGTAGGGAACATATATGGCAATGACTATAATAACAAGGATGACCTTAGATCATTTCACCAATCTCCACTAATCGGGCTCGTTCCTATAGTCCTTGAGCAAGTTCTAACTTATCAAACACAACCGATCCACTCATGAAGAAATACCATGTATGCATGGTTGAGGCTCAAATGCTCACAAGCTTGTGCTCGGACCTTAAGGAACTTATTACACCACATTCATCTCAAAATTGAACAAGTTAAGTAAAATATGTCACAATTTGAAAGTGTAGAGATTCTTAATCATAATTTGTCATCACTTATCACCACAACCTATCATCACTCACATTAAAAAATGACTCACGACATCCCTAAACAAACCACCAAACATCCCAAGACAAGAATGAAAATACACAAAACATACAAATAAGGACTCAACAAACAAGACACAATAAAAACACAAAATACCATCATCCATAAGAAAATTAAGCACACAATCATCCCAACCTTTCTTGAAAAGGAAATCCTAATATACGAAAGTAAACCTCCCACAAACATAACACATGAAGTAGCATGCTAGTCACAACAATCCAAATCAAAATCAATTCATTTCAAGTAATAAAATGTTAAGGTGTAGAGTACTCCCTCAATAGGCATTTGGTAAGGAAAGCGTTAGCTCCAAGCTCCATCATGCTTCCAATACCTCTCATTCATGCTCAAACACTCAACAAACACCATTATTTCAACAATTTCATTATAAATATGGACTATCATGCACTTCAACACCACCAATCATGCCAAAATCAACCCAAACTCATGAGAAAAATTTTAAAATTGACCCAATTTTACAAGAATCATACTCAAGTGGTGAGTCACACCACACACTCTCCCCCCAAACTTAAATCGAAACAAGAATTGAGACTTAAGTTTACAAAAAGTGGTGAGACTTACCCTTGTAGTTTCCATTGATGATCTTCTTGTTGAGAAGTAACCGCATCCACACGACTCAAGCGATGTCTACCACGCACTATCACCCCCCAAACTTAACTCGAGACAAGAGTCACGAATTAAGTTTGCAACAAATGGTAGAACATGTCAACTTGAATCCATGAAGCATTTCTCTTTTCTTCAATATGTATTTTTCTCCATGAGCACAATCAACCTACAAGGCCAAAACAAACAAGCAACAAAAGATCAAAAGAATGGGTTGCCTCCCATTTAGCGCTAAGTTTAACGTCTTCAAGCCGGACGAATGTAAGCTCTTAACAGTCGGAGAAATCCAAGACCCCATCGGGCCGCATCTTCACTTTAAACATCTCTTTAGCAACCTTTTTATCCACACTTCGTGCTCCTTTAACACTTGAGCTCACTTCGTTTCCTCTTTTTCTCACATTTTTAAATCCCATAAGCCCTTTATCAATCTTCAAATCAACATGTGGATTTTCCCCAAGCGTATTTCTTTTTGAAGAAACATTTCCTGCAATTTCAAGCATAAAGTTAGTTAATTCTTCATCTTTTAAAATCGCACTTACCACTTCATCTCGAATATCCGGAGGCTTAATGGGTGGCTTCAAATGAAGATTTCGCCCTATTAAATTCTTGCTTGATAACACCAATTCTCTTTCATGTGATCGGAGTGTGAGTTCCTTCTTATCCATGTCAAATTTTGCTTTTGCGGTTGCCAAAAGCGGCCTTCCAAAAATTAATGGAATCCAAGGATCCGCTTGCTTCTCAACTATCATAAAATCCACTGGAAATACAAAATCCTCTATTTGCACAAGCGTATCCTCCATAACTCCATGGGGCTTTATCATTGAACCATCCATTATTCCGATTTCCACATCCGTTTCCTTTAAACTCCCAATGCCAAGTTTTTCAAAAATCTCCAAAGGCATTACATTAATGCTTGAACCAAGATCACATATAGCATTAAAGTGTTCCCCATTTCCAATTTTACAAGTAAGAACGAATTTACCGGGGTCTTCCACCTTTAATGAAGCATCAACTTCAACAATGTCATGATCTTGTTTCAACATCATCTCTTCATCACACTTACTTTCCTCATCCAACAAAAACAAGAATTCATCAATTATCTTCTCTTCATCCAAAGACAACTCTTCATCAATGATAATCTCCTCCTCAATTTTTGACACCACTTCATCACAAACTACTTCTTCAACCTTAGAAACAATGTTTGTTGTTTCCACCAACCCTTTCTCCACCTTACTTTCCATGTTGCACACGGTAACATACAAACATTGCTCCTTAGGATTAGTTACCGTGGTAGAGGGGAACTTTCCTTGTTGGTGTTGAGATCCAACGGAGGAAGCAATTTGTCCCATTTGATGTTCAAAAGCTCTCATCCTATTGTCGGACTTCTTCTCATTTTTCTCCATTCTAGCCTCCATCTTTTTCATAAATGCTAGCAATGTCTCTTCCACCGATGCTTTACCCTCTCCATTCGATGGTTTGGCACTTGGATCGAATCCCGGAGGAAATGACACGGCGGCTTGAGGATTAGAGTAAGAGAAATTTTCATGCTTCCTTGGCGCTTGATAACCTCCACTTGATTGATTGAAATTACTCACCCGAGCTTGCCCTTGATATCCTCCTTGATAATTACCTTGGTTAGAAGGATAGTTACCTTGAAAATTCCCTTGACGTTGAAAATTTTCTTGGTAATTTCTCCCATCTAAATAGGCAACATCCTCTACATTTTGCGTAACATGGCTCTCATCATTCACAGTAGCACTTGTGCTTCCCCCTTGACTCACTCTTTGAGTGATCAAATTCAATTGCTTAGTTAAAGCATTGATGCTTTCATTAAATTCTTTCATGCCTTGGCCTTGAAACACATCGTTCTTCACTTTATGCACACTTTCCACTTGAGCCACCTTTCCGTATGCATAACCTCCCAATATCCTCTCGGACGGCCATTGATAAGCATTCATTGCAATATCTTCAAAAATTTCCAAAGCTTTCATCGCATCCACTCCAAATATAGATCCTCCGGATGAGGCATCTACATGCATCCGATGTTGTTGGCTCAACCCTTGATAGAAGAAAGCCACTTGTTGATTCTCATGAAAGTCATGTTGAGGGCACTTTCTTAGCATCTCCTTGTAGCGTTCCCATGCTTCATAAAAGCTTTCATCCGGAAGTTGCTTAAACTGAGTGATAAGGCTCTTCAATTGGAGTGTCTTTGAAGGAGGAAAGTACTTGTTTAGGAACCTTTGCTCAAGATCTTCCCATGTATTACAACTTCCCAAAGGAATTGCATTATACCATGCCTTAGCCTTGTCTCTTAAAGAAAAAGAGAACAACCTCATCCGAATAGCATCTTCCGATACTCCATTCATCTTAATGGTATTTGCAACCTCCAAGAAGCTAGCTAGATGCATGTTTGGTTCCTCAAGAGGACCTCCCCCAAACTGATTTTCTTTGACCATGTTGATCAATCCGGTCTTGATTTCTAAATTGTTGGCTTGAACCGGAGGAACCATGTTGTGTACGGCTCTCGGTTGGAAGTAATCCCGGATTGCTCTAGGCCTTGGCCTCTCTTGAGTTTGCATTGCTTGGTTATTGAACATATTAACCATCTCTTGGACATTTCTACGAACATGTGGTTGTGCCTCTTGTTGTTGGAGTATCCTTTGAGCTTCTTGATTGGCAAGCAATTGCATATATTCTTGATTTTGAGCAAAGAAATTCCTCATTATCTCCGCTTGATTCTCTTGCACTCTTTCTTGTACCCCCCTTTGATCTTGTAAAGGATCTTGGGGTGGATTATAATTAGCATTCTCTCCACGTTGATTCTCCATTTTTGTTCCTTTTCTAGCTTTACGCCTCTCTCGCTTCCTTTGTCGTGCGGTCCTTTCAATCTCCAAATTCAAAGGAATGATCGATTGATTTCCCTTTGATCTTGTGATCATAAAACACCTACGAAAAGGCCAAGAGTGAGACCACAAACAACAATAGTAAATAAAATAAAATAAATCCTTATCAAGAACAACTAAAACAATAACACAGTACTCCACTAGTCCGTCAAACTCCCCTTTGGCAACGGCGCCATTTTCTTGTTTGCCTATTTTTAGCACTCACGAGCAAGAATACTCGATCGTTGTAGTAGTATATCCCAAGAAAAATTATCAATCCATAAAGGAGTTATGTTCGAACTAGCAAAATACGTGAGCTCATGTTCATTGTTGTTTTTGTAAAGATGATCGGGGGTTTTGAGATTGATTAACAACAAAAACAAGTAGCAAGGAAATAAGATAGCAAATAAATGACAAGTAAAGAAATTGGGTGCTAAAGTTCAAGTATGGAAAAACATGGGATTAGAAACATCCAAGCACACTCGATTCATATTATCATGCAAACGGAATTAAACTCAATTGATGTAGACTAAGGGTGATCACGATTGTATCCTAAGCTCCCTTTCGGGTTACAAAGGTTGTTGATCCATTTTTGACTCCCAAAAGCACTTAAGATCAAAGCCCAACATTAACCCCTTCCATCTAGGTACTAGTTAGATTAAACTCTCCCTTTTTGTGTACTAAGGCCAACGAATGGATTGGTTCCCCTCATTGAATTCAAATATCCTTTCGGTCAAACCCAAACTCAATGTCTATTCATGCCTTCCTAATACTATAGAGGGTCGTTTCCGTCTCACTCCAAGCAATACATACATGAACATCATGATAGCATTTAATTACCACAAATAATCCATTGATCAACAATCCATTAAACCAATAAACATTCATGAATAACAAACCATGCCATCACAACATCAAGACAATTAAACTCCATGAATAGAAATCAACATCAATTAAATTAAAAACCAATTTAATCCACATGATAATATACATCTAATATGCTCTTCATATTCCTAATCCCACTAGAGGGATTAGCCTAACATAGTAAAAGTAACAAAACAATTAAATGATTCATTACAATTACCCATAGTCTAAGATCTAAAGAAATACAAAATGAATGGATTCTTCCCTATCAATTTCTTGAAGAGAATCTTCTATTCTTCTTGATCTCCACCTCTAGCTCTTGATTTTGAAGTCTTTAGCACCAAAAATGGAAGATATGATGGATGGATGAAGATGGATGAAGATGAAGGTGGAAAATGGAAGAAATGGTGTGTGAGGTGTGTGCAGATGATAGGATTTTGGATCTGCCCTACAAAATGTTGAAATGGGGTCTATTTATACCCCATGTGGGTCTTCTAGAAGATTCCAGCACTTTCCTGCGTTTTTGCACCAACACGGCTCGAGCTCCGCCGCACGACCCGTGTTCTAACACAGCGCACGACTCGTGCGCAGCACACGGCCACAGGGGTGGCCGTGTTGTGTTTTCTGATGTTCGCGCACGACTTTCTCGACAGGCCCGTGCGCGGTGCACGGGCCGTGTTTCTGTACTCAGCACGGGGCGTGTTCTGTACTCGGCCACAGGCGTGGCCGAGTTGGTGTTTCGAACGTCAGCGCACGGCCACTTCTTACAGGGCCGTGCGCTGTGCACGGCCCGTGTTCCTGCTGCCCTACTTCCTCTTTTCACTGTTTTGGCTCGTTCTCCCTCGTTTCAACTCCAAATTGAGATCCGCTTTTTCCTACATCTTCCTTATCATGTTTAGCATCAAATAAAAAGTGAAAATCTTAAGTTTAAGCTCATTCACACACATTTCAATAAAAACACAAAACACACCCAAATAACACATAAAATACGGATAAAATAATACGAAAACACATATAAAAAGACACTAAAATCTAGGTGAAAATAGCTCTAATCACGCTCTATGTGTTTAATTGCCTTATGGGCTCGTGATTCCTTCAAGTTTGCAACTGCACCATTATCATCAAAATAAATTGTGATAACCTTGGGCAAACTTAGAAACACTTCGAAGTCCATCATGAAGTTTCTAGAGTCATATAGATACTTTGGCTGCCTCAGAGGCTCCAATTTATTATCTTTTCATTGTGGAATCCGGAGTCCAAAATATATTTCTATATAACACTCCTCCATATTATGACTCAACTTCCAAAAATTAAACACATAAACTTTGAGGTGGATTTACTGTCGTCCCTATCTGATTTAAAAAATCCAAATCTACATAACCCCTAAGAAATAGTGAATCTGTCTGGTAAGCCCACATATAGTTTCTAGTCCTTTTCAGGTACTTAAACATATGTCTTACCACAGTTCAACATTCTTATTTCGGGTTACCTTGATACCCACTGTGTATGCATTTAGCAAAATAGATATCCAATCTCGTGCATAGCATTCCTTAGATTAAGCTTCCTTATTCGCCGAATCATAAGGAACCGTCTTCATCACCTTTATCTTCTTTTGTGTCATAAGACACATTTCCTTATATAAACTCACATGTTTTAAGGATCGTATCATTTCATGAAGCTTGAGACAAGCATAACATCCCTTCTTGTGATCCGTATTACCGTGAACAAAAAGATATACTTTGTTTCTCTTAAGTCCTTCATTTCATACCGCTTTATCAACCATACCCACACGCCCGACAATACTCTTTCATTGTCTCCAATGAACAATATATCATCTACGTACAGTACAAAAAATACCACCATATTTTTGTCACTCTTTTCAATACACAAGACATATCCGCGCATTGAATAAATCCATATGCCTGGATTTCTTCATCATATCGGGATGTTTCATAATCTTGAAGCTTGCTTTAGTCCATCGATGGACACTTTTAAGCTTACATATAAAATGTTCTTAGCACTTTGCAATGAATCACTCTGATTGCTTCACATAGATATTTTCCTCAAGACTTCCAATCAGGAAAGTTGTCTTGACATCTATTTGTTGTACCTCATCAATATGAACAACAACAAATAAAAGAGTCCAGATCGACTTAGGCATAGCTACCGGCGAACAGGTTTTCTCATAATCGAACCCTTTCTTTCTGAGTATACCTTTTCGCAACAAGCTTTACTTCCAAGGTTTTCACCTTACCGTTTGATCATCTTTTATTACGTATGACCACTTCCAACGGCTTTTACACCATTTAGTGGTCCCACAAGCTCCCAGATCTTATTTAAAATCCCTAGATTCTATTTCATAAATCATTGCTCTTTGCTAAGATTTCGCATTTCTATCTTGTAGTGATTCGTTGTATCCGTGGGTCAATTTCATGTTTACTAGAGACCAAGTCTCACGACTCTCCCAATACATATATCTTACGGATTGTCAAAAAACCCTCCCACTAAGACAAGACACTACATGCAATTGTGTATCAGACGTGACACGCGTTGTAGTTTACCTTTTGGTATCTCCTCTTGTACAATTGGTTCTATTACTTTGTGTTTTCCCTCTCACTTCCTTTAGAACAATTTATACATAGGTTTGTAATTTATTGCATAGTCCTTTTCTAAAAATCTAGTGTTTGTGTTAGCAATCACCCTTCGATCTTGTGGACAAATAAATCACCCTTCATTTTTATAGGATATCCTACAAACAGACAAACATTCATACGAATTATTGTTTCTTGAGTTTACCCATAAAATGAATTTAATAATTCTAAATAATTTATCATCCATCTAACTATTTCCACAAGAGTCTTTCTCTTATTATGATTAGAAGTCGTGTTATTAATTTCTATTCGTTGCATCCGTGGGATAAACATAATTTAAGAGTGTACAAATTATCACCAAGCGTATAACAACAGATTATAATTCCATTCTTCATTATAATGACCTTGTCATTTAAATGAAATAGAGTATCCATCCATAAATGTACAGAAACTGAAATAAAATTCTTTCTATGAAAACGTACGTAAAAATAAATTCACAAAATTAAACGTTTATTCATATCGTAAGATAAATAAACAACTCCCACTGCAACAGCCACTACTCTCGTAGTATTACTAATATATATAACAATCTCATCGTCACTTAGTTGCAGGCTTTTAGTGATTCTGGTATTTACACACAACGTGTCAGTAGATGCCACCACTAATCATACTTCAATTACTAGTGAATAAGATACTAATCTTGTTCATATCTTGATGAAATTGAATTTTCTTCATCACATGTTTTGTCAAAAATTCCCCACCATATACAACCTCTCGTATTTCAGGTAGAACTTGATCAAAACATCCAGATAAATTATGAAGAATAAATTGATCTAGGTTTCCCTTTCGATTTCTATTCCAACCATTCCCAATTCATTTATCAACTTATCCATGACCTCTTGACTTTCTTACTTACTCAAGTATCTGAAGAGTCGCATGAGACATCATATTTCTATGAACCTCTCACCTCTCCACTAGAGACTTTAATAGGCATCATGGGACATCCTTAGTGAGAACACATTTTATATTCCTAAGCAGTAAAAATTAAAACCAAGATTCTTTTCTAATCATCTAATTTTGGACAAGTAAATATAATTTCTTTCAACAAACAATAAGTGAGATAAAACCATTTAAAATTACAGAGAATCACCTAAATAAATACACAGATAATCTTCGAATATATCCATTTATATTGATTCCCCCAAAACAAAATAAAAATAAAATTCACCGACATCTCAAGCACCGTGAGTCTGCGAGCCACATTAGTGTGGAGTTTACAAACCCGAACATTTACAAGAGAATATTTTACCCATTAATTTCATTTGTCAACCTAACTTCATTACAAAATAATTAATAGTCGGTTCCTCTTTAGCCATGCAAATAATAACAGTGACTCCGTTGGGGAGGATACTTATTTAGTGTACACCATTATTTGATCCCAAGTCCATTGTGCGAGCTTGTGTGCCTCACAGTTGAAGAAGTACACATGTGCTCGGATAACATCCTACAATCATCAATTATATGTTTGTACCAGTGAACCGCACATAAACTCATCCGTTAGGGAAGAAGGTCTATGCCAACACGCAAGTTAATGTGCCACATTACAAACAATAATTATTTAATAAAGTCTGTACCAGTGATCAATGAGCTGTACCAGTGATCAATGAATAAACTCATCCGTTGTGGAGAAAGGCCTATTGCCAATATGCAAGTTTACTCACATCACTTATAAACCAATAATGGAGGCCGCGAGAATTAATTATCAATTCCCTCTCCCACTTAATAATTTAACACCGATGATTTTTACATGCATACAATATTCAGAATAATATAGGCAACCTAGCATGCCCCTATTACGGCACATAAGGCAGTAAATCACAGAGTATCATGCATAGCATATATAACAATAATCAGATAACTAAATCAATTATAGCAGTCATATATATCACGAATTCGATTGTTCGTCACCAAGCACAAATGTCGACGAAGACCTCCAGATGATCAAACTTTCAAAAATCTCCAGATTACTCAATTTTGAAACTATCGATATCTATCATTGATATCGTTCAGACTTTTGAAATCATCAATATTGACCGGATTATCAAATTTTCAAAAAATTTTCAGATTATCAAATTTTCGAAACTATCGATATCGATCGTCATTATCGTCCAAATTATCTAAATCATCGATATCGACCAGATTATCAAAATTTCAAAAATTTCCAGATTATCAAATTTTCAAAATTTCCAAATTATCAAATTTTCGAAAACTTCAAGATTCTCAAATTTTCAAAAAACTCCAGATTATCAAAATTTCAAAAATATCCACATTATCAAATTTTAGAAATTTCCAAATTATCAAATTTTTAAAAATTTCCAAATTATCAAATTTTCAAAAATTTCCAGATTATCAAATTTTCGAAAATATCCAGATTATCAAAATTTTGAAATTTCCAGATTATCAAAATTTTGAAAATATCCAAATTATCAAATTTTCAAAATTTTCAGATTATCAATTTTAAAAAATTTTCAGATTATCAAATTTTCGAAAATATCCAGATTATCAAATTTTCAAAATTTTCAAATTATCAAATTTTTAAAAATTTCTAGATTATCAAAATTTCAAAAATATCCAGATAATCAAATTTTCGAAGTTTCCATATTATCAAAATTTTAAAATTTCCATATTATCAAATTTTCGTAACTTCCAGATTATGAAATTTTCGAAAATTATCAGATTATCAAATTTTCAAAAATTTTCCGATTATCAAAATTTCGAAACTTCCATATTATCAAATTTTCAAAAATATCCAGATTATCAAATTTTCAAAAATTCCAGATTATCAAATTTTCAAAAATATCCAGATTATCAAAATTTTGAAATTTCCAGATTATCGAATTTTCAAAATTTCCATATTATCAAAATTTTAAAAATATCCCGATTATCAAATTTTTAAAATTTCCAGATTATCAAATTTTCGTCGAGTGCCGTCAAACATATAGAGCATTCAACAAGAAACAATAATTTCTAAACTCTAGTCAACATTTGACACAGGTATATGGTATCCGAATAGGGTATACTAGCATAACGTGAATACTTAAACCCTTTCACCTTTTAACATAAACCCTAGCCTAATATTTCACGCTTCACCACTAAATCGAAATCTGATATCAATTGTTGGCGTTTGATCATTTAGTTAACATAAACCGTTAGGTTTCTATATGTTTCTAATTCAGCGGAAGAAAGAAAATAAAGAAACGTATTATCTTTCACTAGGGTATGTTGGAGAAGATAAATTCTCGCCACCAGCCTGCGCAACCTCATCAATTTGGGCATAACTCTCTTATCCGATATCATATTTGAGTTATCTATAAGCCAAAACGATCCTCTCTTCAGTGGCTTTTCGTCAGTATATCACATGTTGAATTTTGACTTCTGTACGAGTTTATAAAAATCGTGCAAGTTGGTGGACAATAGCAGCAAATAACCTCTTGATCTTCTGCTGTATTCTCAAGTCCAATCTCGACGTTGTGTGGGCAACGATCTTCGAGATCTTCTCAATCTGCTGTTCCATCTACCATGTTCACATGTTAGGCGTGTCTCTCTTAGGGTTAGAACAGTTGAGATGACTTATATATGAGATACAAAAGGGACAAGGAGGAGAAATTAGAGTCCAATAATAATAATAATATATACTACTAAAATATTATTACTGCACTACAGTTCTAATCTCATAATTACCTTATGAGCTCCTTCTTATTATGAGTCCGTTAGTCTCCCCATGTTTAAGATATACAATGCTCATTAATTAGTTAAGTTACTGACAACTCCATTAATTAATATCTTATCAGAGAGTAGTACCACTCAACCTCATTATCATGTCAGAATAAATTCATCTGTAGGGTTTACATGATAATCATTATGAGCTCCTGAAGGGGACATCATCAACCTATGTCGGACACGGATTCCTTCTCCAATCAATAACACACCATAGAGACAACACTATTTTCCAACTCACCGAGTTTGTTGATTTAATTAAATATAAATCTTACCCATTGATGAATCAAAGAAATACATACTGCCCTACGTGTCGAGGTTATTGTATAGGGATTAAGAGTACGAACATCCATAATAACTGAGATCAAGTTATAAACAGTACAAGTCGAACGATCTCAAGCGGTTCTGCTCAATACACACAAGTGCACTAATGTGATTCTATAGTCAAGACAAAGTAATACGAAATCACACTACAACCATCCCAATAGAGAGTCCCCGTCTATCTCGGTTGTGAGCATCTGTTTATACTTTATGAGAAAACCGATATTATGATCTTTCGCGTGTTGTCGCACACCATATTATCTACAGTATAAAGTAAGTGGACTATTGCATTTGACATATTAATAAATTATAAGACGCAATCATTTGATCATATTTATGATTCTCATTTCAAATTAATTGTTTAAGCATTGTTCATACAAAAAGCTAGACTTTTAGTATACAATCAAACTATAAGGGTAAATAAGAAACTAATATTGCATATTACCAATGTTCAATCGAAAGTATGAATAAAGAATTATGTAGTATACTATTTAAAATGTATTTCACAAATAACTTTTGCAATGGAAAAAAGAGTAAGACCTTTCTCTCTCTTGATAAGGCAACAAATTAATCATCTTTGTTGATAAATATTGGAACAATGCTTAGCAGAAAAGGAATTTAATTATCATTAACTACCTATAAACAATATTTAACGAGAAGCATCCATCTAGTTGAAAATAAGTCAAGGCAGTGAACAGAAACCCGATAGAACATAAATTTAGATTGCACAATAATTATTAGACTTTATAACAGCTTCAGTTGAGCTAGGTAGGTACCATCGCCATTGTCGTTAGCCTGCAAAAACGAGGAAGACGTATTTGATCACAAAGACTAAGATAATGGTGTAGATGATGAGGGAGAGCACCCCGAGGATGTCATCCTTGTGCTTAATCTTGTCCGGAAAAATACTATGGAACACATACAACGGGGAAGTTCCAATGTCTCCATATATGATTCCGATGCTTTGGAACACCAAATTCATAGTCTTCATCCAATTGTGTGCCTATTTATTCATTTAAATGTGAGCTAGTCTTTTGTGAAACCGTATCCTTAGATCAACATATATACTATATTCCTATCACTAAATTAACATCACAAGTACAATAATTTCATATAATAAACTCATTACAACCTCTATAATCGGTACCAATGTATCGATTTCAAGAGTGTTCACCATTAGAAATAAGAGTTATAAAACAAAATTAATTAAAAGGTGGTTCGTAAAAGGTAATAGAGATGACGCAAAATGTTGATCTTCTAGATTTGTATCGAAGTTACAACTTTTTAAATATTCAACTTGGATCATTATTATCTTCTATCTTGAGAGGTGGAAAGAATGGCACAAGGGGGAGCTTCACGTGGTGGTGGTCGCCTGAATAATCTTGGTTGTAACCGCAATAGCTGCAATTAATCTGATCTTAATTAACTTGATCCTCCCACCAAAACCATGATTAACTTCCTCTAATTACCTCAGGGCGACAAACTTTCGATAATTAGATGATTAATCAAGGGTGGATTTTAAGTGGTGAAGCCTACCCATTCCCAATAAGTGAACACAGTGCATAAGATTGACCTCATTTGAGCAAAATCTAAGGAATATAATAATTAAATACAGACAGAAACCCCCAACAACAAGCAATTAAGCCAAACTAATCTAATCACTTGGATAATCAAGTGAGCATATATATCAGATCAGGTTTCTGCTCAGACAAAGTGTGTTGGCATATTTTAAAGTATTTGAAGATAAACGAGGTAAATCTAATTGCCGGGGGATTAAAGTAATTTGTGATCAAGAGAGAGATTAATTAGACCACAACTCATGACTCATGACTCAGACCACAACTCAAGAAAATCTGTGTTCTCTCGTTTCCATCAACCAATACTCAATTTGTTATTTCCAATCTCGAATCTCATATGATATAATAACAATATAGATCCCAACTAGAAGAAATACTTGTATATATATAGATTTCACTTGTGTGATCTCATCTTAGATTCATTCAGACAATGTTAAATGCACGATTGAACCACACACATGAAATTTTTATTTTTATTTTTAATTATAATTATAATGTGAAATAAGAGACAGTAGTTCTGTTTTACCCTATAAACCAAGCTGCCATCCTAATGGATCAAAATTTCGTTTTAATTATAATTGGATTAAGAAATATATACTCTATTTGAAAAACTTGATTTATTATAGAACTTTATTTTTTTTAAAAACAGACTTAATAATTTTTTAGATTGAATTTAATTAATAAAATTAAAATTGCTTACACACTCTATTATAATGAGTTCTTAATAGGTAATCACATGGCCTCTGGATATGATATGAACATAAACTTAATTTGAAATAAAATTCAATTAAAAATGACGAGATAAAACAACATTAAAATTTTCAAAATTTCTACAATTTGTTGTATGTAACGAACGTACCTACTCTAAATACAAAGTCCATTGGAATTGATCACACAATTTTCTTTCAATTCGATGAAAGTGTTGAGCTTCCATCATACTCATATATTTTCTTTATACCTACTATATATTGTTCAATATCTTGATATTTCTTTAGTTTTACTGTTCTTCATTCACTCACTGCATGCCATGGGTAGTCGCTGCCTTCAAATGTTTCTTACATCTTAGAAAATTTCAGGTGGCATTTAGTAGTTACAGCTACTGTTACTTGTCTTCTTCACCCTTAGAGGGCATTGATTTTTGTTGCTTGCATATAGTTAATACTCCACACTTAAGAAATATCATCTTCCTTGACTTGTATTTTTCAAATGTGATGTTTTTAAGTTTTTGTGTCCTGGATACTTGCATCCTCCTTTACGTTATACTCCTAATTTGTCGCTCTTGAAGACATTTTTTATATTAAAGGATTCTTATTTACAAGTGTTAATTAAAGCTTAATTAATACGTGGAGTACCATTTATGTAATCATGGAAGAAATAATAGCTCATAGATTGTCAAGAATGGACTACCTTACTTCATTTCAATCTCATAGTGTATAATAGTGATTCCATAGCTATAGCCACAGAGATAACAGAGATCTTTCATTAAAAAAGGAAAAACATTAAAAGAAAAATCTCAAGTATATTTATTCCCAAATGGAGCAGCCTCCTATTAATACATTCATATTGCAAATGACAAGGTTTAATGTGGTAACTTTTAAAAAGAATTACTCACTCATTTCCAGTAGATGGTGTGTCTTCTTATTATTTTGTACCCAATTTCAATGTTCCATACTCTTGTGAAATTATTCCAATATTCCATTTCCAGTGACAGCTTTTATTTCTTTAAGACGGATAGTCCTTTGTTTAACTCCCCTTTAAAAGAATATTTTATGATTCCCTTTAAAGCATAATACTCTAAGCCCCCTATGCAGGAAAATCTAAGTGTGAAAAACAAACTTAGAGAAGAGAAAACTCTCATTTTAGTTCATTTTTGTAGCTCATATTAAATTAAATGTGGTGCAGTTTTTCAAAAGTTGGGATTAATTTGCAATATGAGTAAAATTCGTGGTTTTTTTCTTCAATTAATCGTATTATTTTAAATAAAGATGGACACTTTATCATCGGACTGAGGAAATACTTAATTGTCACCATTTAGAATACAAGTTTCGTAACCTCTGCCTCGTTAATTCTAACTCACTTGCATCGTTTTGAGTGCATCAACTCCTAAGAAATCGAATGTCATTTTATCATCGTCGTCTCTGTCTCGTCTCCCATAACCACTTGTGTTTAGTCAACTTCATTCTCCATGAATGCATAATGATTGCACGTACAGCTCCATTTGCTGAATATCAAGTTTCTTGTATGCATTTCATTTTCTCAACTATTATTAATGCAAATTTTCGAACACAATTATTCTTAACCTTAAAATCGAACATGTACTCCACAACTCTTCTAACTCTTCTTTTTTTTTATCTCTTTTCTTACAACAAAATTTTCATGCAATGCAGTAAGTAATTATACCTCCAACTTAACTATTATTTTAACATCAATTAATTTCATGATTTCATTGATTAGTTTTTATATATTATCAGGCCTCAATTAATAATTATCTTATTTATCAGATTCCATTATTAATAATTCTTAACATTCCCTAGAACAAGGAATTTAGTCATATAATAATCGGATTATATTCATTAGATAGAGCATGTCCTCGGAAAAATAATTGTGCACACATCAAATATATAATTAACACAATTTACTTTACATCACACTCCAATCTGAGAGAGTATTATCTTTATTACTCCATAATAATTACTCCTCCGTCCCATAGAAATTGACACATTTTTCTTTTTGGTTTGTCCCACTAAAGTTGATACATTTCCTTTTTAATACATGGACCCACACAAAAAATAATTAATCTATTCTCATAGGTCCCACATATCACCTCTAATACAATTACCCACTACACATTAAATATTATTTCTCTCACTTCACTTTACTCCACTTTACATTAAATTATTATACTCCTTAATCTCCGTGCTAAAAAAAATTATATCAACTTCTATGTGACGGGGGAGTATTTATTTTGATATGTTTGAGTGAGAATGAATTAGACTTCATAAGTCATACCAACTCTCAGAAGCTTGTTCCTGGGTATAGCCAACATGTTCTCCGCTTCTCTGAAATTCTTCCTCAGAAAACTATAGGCGTAGTTGATCACGAACTTCTTCAGCAACGACGAATCCGCCTTCGCCACCACATCCGCTTCTCCCATCAGATAAAACACACCCTGATCCATCGCCTTCACCACCGCTTGCAGCTCAACTTCCACCCCTTGTGCCACAACCGGCGACGCCAACTGAATCGACCCCGACGAAACCTGCGACAGCTGTGATGTCGATTTTCTAACGTTACTGTTTCTTGGGGAATTGGATTGAGGAGTGTCGGGTGGTTGATCTGCTTCGTAAGCTGTCATCTTCATATGCTCGAGTTTGATGAATTCTGTTAGGTTCTCAATGAGCTGGCGTTGGAATTCCTTGGGCTCTTCAATTAGATCCTTATAACCGTACCTGACAACACACCGGAATATTCTGTACTCTCTGGGCTCAACATAACGGAAAAGAAAACGCTCCTCCAAGGCAACTTTGCTGATAGGGATGGCCTTAATGGAGACCATGACTACAACAGAATGAAAAGAGGGAACATTGTCTATGAAATGAGAGAAAATGGGTGGGATTCCCTGCACTAATTCAGAATATACAAGTCCAATTCCAGGGAGTCTATTCACATCCTTGTTCTTCACCAGATCTTGAATGTAACGGCCAGAAACCTTGTTCTTCAGCTCAAACATGTATCTCTCATGGTGGGCGAAGTGCCAAACTGCCATCATAGTCATGAGCACGACGGAGAAAACTAGTGGGAGGTATCCACCGTCAACGAATTTGTAGAGAACGGATGAGAAGTAGAGGAGCTCTACAGACATGAATACGGTGAAGAAGAGGAGGATCAACAATATGTTGGTCTTCCATATCATGAGCATGATCAAGGTGACGAGGGATGTTGTGATGACCATCACAGCAACAACAGCGATGCCGTAAGCATTGCCTATCTTTGTAGGAGTTTTGAAAGCATATGTTACTACAACACATGCAATCATGAGAATGTAGTTCACCTCAAGGATGTATACTTGGCCTTCGTATTTGGTAGAGGTGTGCGTCACCTTCACTCTGGGGAAGCACCCCAGACTCAACGACTGAGAGATGATGGCAAACGATGCTGATATCATTGCTTGGCTCGCGATAACGGCTGACATGATGGCTACTAAAAATATTGGCCAATAAAGTCGACCTGTGCATCACATATATTTCTTAGACTAGCAAGGATACATATTTATCTATCTATCAAATTAGAGTTGTCTAGTTTACGACCAATCACTTGCCTGGCACAGAGTCGTAGAAGGTGTGGCCAACACTGTCCGGGAACTTGGTGAGATATGCAGCTTGTCCAATGTATGCTAAGAGTATAGAAGGAAACACCAATCCAGAGAAACTTATCTGTAGTATTAGTGTATATGTATATTAATGTTAGTATACTATATTGGTACATTAATATACAGGAGTATTGTTAAATTGTTATTTACTTACTTGGATAGCAGGCACATTAAAGTGGCCTAAATCAGCAAACATGGCCTCAGTTCCTAATTGGAGTAGAAACAACAATTAGCATAAATGATGAATTGAACTTGTAGACATGAAAATATACTTATAAATAAGATCACCTGTGATGCAGAGAACTACGCCTCCAAGAGAAACCCACCCTTGCTTGCCGTTTCTTTTGAAGTAATCAATTATGTAGACGGGATTGAAGGCGCGCAGGACGGAGATGTTGTGTTTGAACAAGTTGTACATCCCAATACAACTCAAGAATAAAAACCATAGACAGATGACGGGAGCAAATGAGTAGCCCACTTTATCAGTGCCAAAACGTTGGATGCAGAACAGAACTATCAATATGGCTATTGTAATGCCCACAACAGTATCTGCGTAGAAAACCAATCAACGCTACATGTCATCATCTTTGTTTACTTCTCAAATTAACACACTAACATTAACATAATACATACCTTGGTGAAGACCCTTGAAGCCACCCACAGCAGAAAGAACTGCAGGCAATCCATAAAACTAACACTATTGTTAAAATTAAGTCATACGATCGATATAGAAAGATCAAAGGAGTAGAGAAAGAGAGATGCCTGAGATAGATGGAGTAAGAACACCATCTCCCATGACCATAGAAGTTCCAAGGATGGTTGCAAGGAAGAGAATAACCTTTGCAGTTTTGCTGGTTTCAAGTCTGCATTTGATGTTCTGCGCACGATGCAACTGGTTGGATGGTGTGTCCAGTCTATAGTTCGAAACCTCTCTGTCCTCCGGTTCATCTTTCGGAATCAACCCCACATTTGCATACCGACAAATCAATGAATATAATGCAAATGTTCCACCTATATACATTGACATACTACAACTCAAAAATCATCTTTAAATATACTCACAAATAATTAAAGAGCTAGGTAGGTACCATCGCCATTGTCGTTAGCCTGCAAAACGAGGAAGACGTATTTGATCATAGGGACTAAGACAATGGTGTAGATGATGAGGGAGAGCACCCCGAGGATGTCATCCTTGTATTTAATCTTGTCTGGAAAAATACTGTCGAACACATACAACGGGGAAGTTCCAATGTCTCCATATATGATTCCGATGCTTTGGAATGCCAAAGTCATAGTCTTCATCCAATTATGTGCCTATTTATTCATTTAAATGTGAGCAAGTCTTGTGTGAAACCGTATCCTTTCAAATCAACATATATATACTATATTCCTATCACTAAATTAACATCACATGTACAATAATTTCATATATTAAACTCATTACAACCTCTATAATCGGTACCAATGTATCGATTTCAAGAGTGTTCACCATTAGAAATAAGAGTTATAAAACAAAATTAATTAAAAGGTGGTTGGCAAACGTTGGAATCATCCTAAGAAAAGGCAGCGCGGACACGTTTCTCCACCACCTTCTCAATCTTGTCTTTTTCATTCCATTCCCCTTTTATTATCTCTCTTCCCTTTCTTGAATTGGAACGTCAATCAACGAACCAACGCAGGGAGGAGGAGGACTAGTTACAGGATTCAACGAAAATGGTGCAGATGAAAGAATTGTATCCTTCCTAACTTTATGAATTCCTCTTATGTTATATTGAATTTTGAGTTTTACTGTTCTATTGTCTGTTCATAAGATTTCTGTTACTGTTTCTATTGTTATTTGAAATTTAATGTTTTTCTATTCTGTTTTTTTTTTCCATCAATCATGCTGATAGCCTTTTATTCTGTACTAAAAACCTAATTTTGCTTTCTGAGGTAAATTCTGTACCCTATTTCATCTTCATCGGAATTTATTTGGATAATATGAAGTATTTTTCTTTTCCTTGACCAGTTGTTCTACAGTTATCAATGGAAGAGGTAATTTGGATCAATGAGGGATTGATTATTCTGCATGTATGAAAATTGGGGCTAAAGTTTTTGATTTTTTGGCGGGTTTTCAGTTTCAAGTAGCTCAGATGTACATAGTGATGAGTGATGAAAATGCAACAACAGAACACTACATGGGTGGAGGTATTGGAGAACAGACCTTTCGAAGACGATGAATTCGGGAAGGGCCAATACACATTTATAGGTTGCAAAGGTAGGATTTCAGCAACATGAATGTTGGTTAACTGGTTTTCTGAGGACTTAGTTTGTTATCTCTACTGTTGATATGCATTAGTTAATGTGTTGTGTTTGATGAAATAGCTTTCTGCTATTGTGCATCATCAATAGGTTTTTTACACTGCTATTGTGCACAAGTGCAGATGTTTTCCGCAGAAACCTATGCCAATGTATCGATTTCAGGTGAGAGAGAGTGAAAATAATGGTCCAATACAACATCACCATTCAAGTTTATAAACACTCTCATTTCCATCAACCAATAATCAATTTGTTTCCAATCTCGAATCAAGAATCCCATATAATATAAGAACAATATAGATCCCAACTAAAAATACTTAGACATCTAGTGCATATGTGTGATCTGATCTTAGATTCATTCGGTTATAATATAACAGACCATGTTAGATTTTTCAATTCTCAATAAATTAAAATGGACGATTGAACCACACACATGATTATACATAAAAGCGTGTAACAAAAGATGTATATGTGTGTAATAAGAAGAAGAAGAAACCTGGTTATGGGTGGGGTGGGAAGAAAGTTTTCCGGCCTCCACGTTGAGGGAGTCGACATGGCGGAGCCGCCCCAAGGAGAGTTTTCTTTCCTTGATAGGGTGGTTATCATTTTCAGCGGTGGTGGCTTCCTCCGCCATGTTGGTGCAAAGGTGGTAATGGTAATGGTGGAGGGTTTTAATAGGGCTCTATTTTATGTCCGAATTCTCGGGGTGTACATCTATCTATTCTATTACATATATAAAAGGGAAATGGCCGGTAAGTTGGCCAGTTTTCCCTCAGTAGCAGGTTCCCTTTTTCCCCTCTACACGGCCACGCGTCAATTAGGTGAAATCTACGCCTTCCACCTCATACCTGCATCAGTGTGTACCTGTGATTGCCCAGAACAACGCCGCGTATAGCTACTCTGGATTTCGTTGGCACAATCCCAATTTTGCGCACAAAAAATTGATTTGACGCGTCCCTGAAGCTGTCGCCCCTTCCTCAGGCGCCGCTAATTCGCCCACTATTGTTGCCTTCGGAGCTCTCCTTCGGTGAGTTGCTGTTCTCTCTTCTCTCCACCGTCGGGCTGCCCTCTATTTCTTAACATTTTTTCACCCCGAATTGACGTGCCACCAACACATCTTCCTCGTATTCTCAAAATTTATACTCTGAAAAAGGTAATTTTGAGACAATGATGGTTGTTTTTATCATTGCCAAGTCCTTCACCACTCGGTTACTCTGGTATGGCCACTCTCCTATCCTCCGTTTGATTGGGGGTTCTAAGGGTGAGGTGGTGGAGTTGTGGTTGCAAGGCTAAGGAGCACCGATGGCGGTTCTATGGGTCAGGTTATTATCACTATTGCATTTGTTATTACTTCTATTATTGTGATTAATTTTGGAATTACGCTCAGGATACTATGGGTGAGACTTGAGAGTGTTGTAGAATTGCATGGCTAATTTATAGATTTGGTTGTTACGTCCCGCAGGGATGCAGATGGGAAGGATGTCTTATGGTTCTTAATAGTTTTTTTTTCAGTATTAAATTTGTGAATTAAGTCTTTATCATGAAATGCTTTTTAATTCTAATAATTGAACAGTTGTTCTCAGGAGGATTATTGTATTTGGCTGATTAGAAAAAAAGATAACAATGTTTGAGAAGTATGAGAAAGTAAAGAAAAGTAAAAAAAAAAAAAAGAGGTATGCAAAGCTGATACTAAATAAGTTAATTAAAGAAACATATAAGGAAGCGTGGATTGTGGAATATAGAATCAGATATGTCTTGTTTCATCAAGCACTCTAATTTCTTTTTCTGTCAGGTTCCTAATACTGCTTTGTGTGCCAGCATCTACACTGTTCTTCCACTACCTCCAGCACTGCTACTCTCTACTGCGTGGTTTTCCTGGGTTCGCGGCCTTCTTCAAATGCCTTGGGCTGAAAGAACATTGGGCTTAATAAATTAGGTCGTCCAACTTCTTTCTTTAAGGACACATTACATTCCGAATTTTTTTATAGTGTTGCTAACATATGACCATATTTTAGCATGGAATTATGGATACATTCGATTTTCGTCAAGTTCTATTATTCAATTTTATTTTAATATGCAGCACATAGTCCATAGTATAAAGGACCCAAGCATTGTTACATTCTGGTCGGTAACCTTTCCTCAGATTGTGGGAGGTATGGAGTAAGACGAAGGTATCAAGCAGAAAATTTGGTGGGTATTCCAAGTCAAGTGAACTTTTCATTTTTGCCATTTTTTGTAATATGAATCGATCTATATAAAGTTATTAATTTTTACATATTTTTTAATTAGTTAATTGAAATACATAATTTATGATTAAATTTGAGAAATATAAACTGTGTTTTACAGTAGAAAACTTACCATGCTCATTTTTGTATTGTTTAGTGAGTTTACTCATAAGTTCCTTGTGCGCACCCATGTGATTGGGATCAACTTAATTCAAAGATTTGACCATACACTCTACAATTGCACCACTTAGTGCTGCCCTCTCCCATTTAAAAATAACATCTACTTTTGTGGCTGTCTAATCTAATAATCTTACCTAGCATGAAAAAATCCCAGCTTAGTTGGCATGCATGTATTTATTTGCTGCATTTCTTTACCAAAATTCTAAAAGATACATGAATGCAACCTTATTGAAAGGCTTTCTGTTTTGTTTAATCAGCATTCTCCTCAATGATAGAAGGAAAAAATAAAGTGACGTGTCAGAGCTTTTTGGTGGAGCAATAATCCATTATATATTCCAAAAGACATTTGTTAAAAAGAAAATAAATAGATGGTTCATTTTCCAATGTAGAATTCGTGAATGTGGTAAGAGTTTCAGAAATTTAATGCTAATTTTAATTTTCCTACAAGTCAATCCTATAAATATAGATACTTTAATATCAAAGTTATTGATTCTTATAAATTTTCAGCTTCATTATGATTTCTCTAAAGCAATACAATGTTTCTAGATTTTTATCTGGCAATGGATTGTTATGAAGTTTCATAGATTTTTTCTGTGTTACTGTATTAATCACCTCTTTCTGCAGGAAGTATATCCTTTTAAAAATTTAATTGATGGGGACATCCGTACTGGAATTCGGAATGCAACTAGTTACATATGTAAAAGGGAAATGGCCGGTAAGTTGGCCAGTTTCCCTTCGGTAGCAGGTGACCATTTATCCACGTGTAAAAATGAGAGGTGTCCTTTACGTCTTTCTGTGTACGTGTCTGTGTACGTGGCTTTCTCGGATGAATATTGTTACCGGTGAACCATTTATTTCCCTCTCTCTCTCTCTTCCATTCTTTCATTCCAATCTACTCCATATCGCCTTCGTCACTCTTCACTTCATCTGGTTTCTTTACTGTCTTTTTTTTCCTCTTGTCTTCGCTTCTTCTACCTTAATCTTACTCTCTGTGTCTAACATCGCTCGCGTCATCCTCTACTATGGTTGTCTTCTTTACCTTTATCCTCTTATACCAGCGATTTCTACTGTTTTCGCTTCACGATTGCTTCAGTTCTTATGAATATCGCTCCGAGTCCCGACCTTCTCCATCGCCCGCCGCACCTCCTTCCCTTCTCAACCGACGATCTCCAGGTAGGCAGTCACACTTCTTGTTAATCAAAGAAGGATTACCTGAAAATTGATTGTTGTGTTGAATTTGGAAACGCATGTCAGCCCTTTTTAATGTAATTTTCTTGGTCCACTAGCTCTCAATGAGATTATGTAAGACAAATTGGTAGTTCACTTACAGGAGATGGTATTCATTAATTGTATGTGATTTGTGAATGATTCTTTTTCTTTTAAATCACGCAAACATGATGCTTGTTAAAATGCCTACGTGTGAATTTGTGAGTATGGCTTTTTTTACTCATTATCATCTGTGAAGATTACTTAACAAAATCGCTCCTTCTCTGAAAAGCGGAAAGTAATAATTTATGAATTGTCATGAAAGGGAAATTAGACAGCTTGTTGGTACTAGGCTCAAAACCTTCACTTAATGGCCACTGACTTATTTTATGTCGTCCTAGATTATCGGATGATGAATCTAATTGTACACTAATTAATTGATACTTGTACTTTTTCTGCTGAACTCCACTTAATGATCAAATTCATTCTCCCTTATGCAACACATGTTCACTGGGGGATGCCGAATCCTAGAGACAGGACAAGTTAAACGGGTTTGATCCTTGTAGTTTCCACATAGGTCCCATGGAAGAAGGCTTGACAAACTTGCTTCTTAGTTGCTTTCTCACTCCGCCTGCTATTCGTTCGAGATAACTAGGAAAGGCCTATAATTCAGATAACTAGGAAAGGCCTTGGATTATTGGAGTACTTGATTAGAGCTATTTTCACCTAGATTTTAGTGTCTTTTTATATGTATTTTCGTATTATTTTATCCGTATTTTATATGTTATTTGGTTGTGTTTTGTATTTTTATTGAAATGTGTGTGAATGAGCTTAAACGTAAGATTTTCACTTTTTATTGGATGTTAAACATGATAAGGAAGATGTAGGAAAAAGCGGATCTCAATTCGGAGTTGAAACGAGGGAGAACGAGCCAAAACAGTGAAGAAATGCAGGAGCCAGCACACGAGCCGTGTAGCCAACACGGCCCTGTAAGAGTTGGCCGTGTGGCGACATCTAGTCACTCAACACGGGCAACTTCAGGTCGTGTCCAGTTGCACGAGTCGAAGCCCTGTAAGAAGGTGGCCGTGTGGCGACATCAGAAGAGCCAACACGACCACACCTGTGCCCGTGTTACAACACACGACTCGTGTTGCAGCACACGAGCCGTGTTGCGTAACACGGCCCTGTAAGGCGAGGCCGTGCGGCAGCATCAGAAGACACAACACGGCCACCCCGTGGCCGTGTTACAGAGCACGACTCGTGTTGGGTATTTTCCTGCAGAAATTTCCAGATCCTTCTAGAAGCCTCCAAAGGGGTATAAATACCCCTTTATTCAACAATTGGCAGAGAATCCGAAAATCCTATCATCTACACACACCTCACACACCATTTCTTCCATTTCCCACCATCATCTTCATCCACCTTCATCCATTTTGATCCATCTTCATCATCTCCATTAATTCTCCATCAAAACTTCATCCCTTCCATTGGGTGTGAGAGATCTCAAGGAATCAAGAGCTAGAGGTGGAGATCAAGAAGAATAGAAGATTCTCTTCAAGAAATTGATAGGGAAGAATCCATTCATTTTGTATTTCTTTAGATCTTAGACTATGGGTAATTGTAATGAATCATTTAATTGTTTTGTTACTTTTACTATGATAGGCTAATCCCTCTAGTGGGATTAGGAACATGAAGAGCATATTAGATTTATATTATCATGTGGATTAAATTGGTTTTTGATTTAATTGATGTTGATTTCTATTCATGGAGTTTAATTGTCTTGATGTTGTGATGGCATGGTTTGTTATTCATGAATGTTTATTGGTTTAATGGATTGTTGATCAATGGATTATTTGTGGTAATTAAATGCTATCATGATCTTCATGTATGTATTGCTTGGAGTGAGACGGAAACGACCCTCTATAGTATTAGGAAGGCATGAATAGACATTGAGTTTGGGTTTGACCGAAAGGATATTTGAATTCAATGAGGGGAACCAATCCATTCGTTGGTCTTAGTACACAAAAAGGGAGAGTTTAGTCTAACTAGTACCTAGATGGAAGGGGTTAATGTTGGGCTTTGATCTTAAGTGCTTTTGGGAGTCCAAAATGGATCAACAACCTTTGTAACCCGAAAGGGAGCTTAGGATACAATCGTGATCACCCTTAGTCTACATCAATTGAGTTGGATTCCTTTTGCATGATAATATGAATTGAATATGCTTGGATGTTTCTAATCCCATGTTTTTCCATACTTGAACTTAAGCACCCATTTTCTATTCTTGTCATTCTACTTATTTGATATTGTTATTTACTTGTTACTTGTTTTAGTTGTTAATCAATCTCAAAACCCCCGATCATCTTTACAAAAACAACAATGAACATGAGCTCACGTATTTTGCTAGTACGAATATAACTCCTTATTGGATTGATAATTTTTCTTGGGATATAATACTACAACGATCGAGTATTCTTGCTCGTGAGTGCTATAAATTAGGCAAACAGTACTCGAGAACTCAATTGATACAGGAAAGCTACTGCCCATGCTCTGTTTGATTTACCATACTGCATAAATTCACTTTCATTTCTACTTGGCTACTTGGAACGCAAACAACAGACAAGTATGCTTTCTTAGATGAGATGAAATTTCTTTTCCCCCTTTGATTATATTGCTAGCAATTGTACATAAAATTAAGAACTTCCTTTTTTGAATTGACTCACTAGCAAATTCCAAACACACACAACTACGTTTAAGTGAATTTAATTAGTCGGCCATCAATTTGGTATCAGAAACTGCTTATTTTGCTCTCAGATTTCATTATCTTTGCATCTATGTACTTTATCATTATAAAGCCATATTCCTTTTCCTTTGGTTTACCATACTTCATGAATCCACTTTCATTTCTACTTGGTTACCTGGAACGATGTCTTCTTCACGCAAACAACAGACAAGTACACTTTCTTAGATAAGATGAAATTTCTTTTCCCCTTTGATTATATTGCTAGCAATTGTAAATAAAAGTAAGAATTTCCTTTTTTGAATTGACTCAC
Organism: Pogostemon cablin; assembly: GCA_023678885.1. Lineage (NCBI taxonomy): Eukaryota > Viridiplantae > Streptophyta > Magnoliopsida > Lamiales > Lamiaceae > Pogostemon > Pogostemon cablin. Next base: position 9,589,661 of record CM042979.1, read on the forward strand.
TAATAATTCCAAACACACACAACTACATTTCAATGAATTTAATTAGTTGGCCTTCAATTTGGTACCAGAAACTGCTTATTTTGCTCTCATTTTTCATTATCTTTGCATCTATATACTTTATCATTATAAAGCCATATTCATCTACCTTATCCGGTAATGTAGTGCACATTGGCAATTAATTATAGTTGTTTATGATTTTTTTATTTGATCAGCCAGAAAGCTGAAAGAAGAAAACTTAACTGAAATGTGCATACAAAATAAACATGCGTGATATTTACACTTAAAAATTCTTTGAGTAAATCGATTCAATCCTTCCGTGTCGGTTGCTTCAAAATAGACCTCACCTTGACTGAAATTGATTTATTTACATATGTTTTCTTGGATATACTAACTTATATGAGTTTTATCGACTAATTGAGTTGATTAATTTGGGTCCTTTTTGGAAAAAAAAAAAAGGACTTAGTTGATGCTAATTCCAGCTCTTTAATTATTGTATTGCAAATTGGAGTTTCTAATTTTATTTCAATTTAGTCATGCATTTGGCCTAAACTTGGTTTCCATCCCATAATAATAATATGACCTGATTTTTGCATGTTGCTGTTATTGTTTGCTACTTGACTCTTAAAATATTCTCTTACTTATCTTTAAATAAAGAGTTAAATTCATTTTTTGCCCTATAACTAAGCAAAATTTTGATTTTTGCCCCAAAAAAGATAAATGGTTCAATTTTTCCCTATAACTAATGATTTTTTTCAATTTTTGCCAAATTTTCGCCGGAAAATGCAAATTTCACCGGAATCTGCCACGTCATGCTTCAATTTGGGGGTTTCCGGCTGGTCAATCCGATGTGTCAATTTTGACTTATTTTGAGCCAATGAATCCGCCACGTCATTCTTTTAAAAAAAATTTCACATAATCCACATCACCAAATTAATTAAAAAAAATAAACGATGGATAAATTAATGAAAAAGAGAAGACGCCTTCTCGTCGGCGGTGCCCCTGCCACCAGCCATGGATTTTCGGCGCCTGTGCATCTTCCACCGCCGATCATCGTGTCCACCGCCTAATTCCACCACAACCAATTCCTATGTTGACCAAATCAAACTCTAAAAACTATCAATCAATCCAACAAAAAGCCACCAAGATTCAATTCACATTCAAGAGACGACGAGAGATTGCTCGCCCTACCCATCGTTTGCTCCCAAATTTGAACCCATCGCTGTGTCGCCGTCGCCAACGCCGCCGATTCGCTCCCAAATTTGAACCCGTCGCCATCCTCATCGATGCTGTCCGCTCACCGCCACCGAAGTCGTGAATGCCCAGCCCCACGCTGCCGGAGACGCAAACCCGTTCCGTCGACCGCCACTGCCTCACAAACACCGTCGATCGAGCCGCGACGGCAGCCGCCGGGTTCTTTTACCTGAAAGCAAAGGAAAAGCGCCAGAAAAGAAATGAATCGAAACAGAATACATGCGAGAGAGATCGTGCAAGCAACGCCTTAGAGAGAGGGAGAGTTCTGGGCAGTTGTGTTATGAGGATTGTACTAGATTGATATATAGAATATCTATGGAGAGAGGGGGGGTTTATTGTGTGTGTATCTGTGTGAGAGAGAGCGCAACAGCATAAATCCACAGGCGCCGGAAATCCATGAATGGTGGCAAGGGCAACGCATCTTTATTTATTTTTAATTAATTTGGTGATGCGGATTATGTGAAAATAAAAAAAACAAAAATGACGTGGCGGATTCATTAACTCAAAATAAGTCAAAATTGACACATCGGATTGACCAGCCGGAAACTCCCAAATTGAAGCATGACGTGGCGGATTCCGATGAAATTTTCATTTTCCGGCGAAAATTGGGCAAAAATTGAAAAAAATCATTATTTATAGGGCAAAATTGAACCACTTATCTTTTTTAGGGCAAAAATCGAAGTTTTGCTTAGTTATAGGGCAAAAAATGAATTTAACTCTTAAATAAATTGTTATACTACCACCTTTTACTCGAGTATTTTATTTTCTGGTGACTTGAAGATAAGTGCACACTACCATAAGAGCTCAACCCACACTGGTTTGTCGAAGTGATCATTGTAGATCAAAACGTTTTCACCAACAACATCCCAAGCTATTGTAATTTGGCTCCACTAAAGTCCCATACACAACCCAACGAACCCAAGTATGCCCAAAAGGCTGCCAACCACAGGTCATTCAACAATACTTTCGCTATTACAACCCTATGCTCGCTTCCCACTCCCGCATGTAATTGCTCCTTCTTCCGTTGTCACCATGCTGGTAAGTAATTTTTCTGGGAGTCTATTAATTAGGTTTAATTCCCCTATATTATAGCTAAGAATTTTCTTTCCTTGATAGGGCCATCCTCCGCCAGTTCCGTGGCCTCCGCCATGTTGGTGCTCTTCTTCTCCAAAGGTGGTAATGGTAATGGTGGAGGGTTTTAATAGGGCTCTATTTTATGTCCGAATTCTCGGGATGTACATTGTTATATATAGCCAAGATTTTAATATGGTATTAGCGTGTAGTTGTTTTGTTTTTATTTTTAATTATTTTATTTAATTTAATGATATATTTTACTTAATTAATTACGGGAACAGTCATTAAACGGTTTAATATGGGTTGCTTGCGTTTTTTTAATTATTATTTAATTTTATTTCTCCAATTATTTCATTTTATTTTAGTTTAGTATTGTTTCAAATTTTGAAGGAAAAAAAAACACGTTAAGTAAAAAATACTGTGCTTTTTTATAAGTACTCCCTACTTGTATTTTTTTTAAAAATTATCTCACAAAAATAATTTTATAAGATGATAAAAATGATACTCCCTCCGTCCCGGGTATTTTTACCCGTTTGTACGGGCACGGAGATTAAGACGTTTTATTTTTTTAATATATAATGTAAGAGAAAGTAGGGATAAATTAGTAATTTAAAAAGAAAAAGTGAATAAAGTTATTCGGAATGATGAATAAAGTGTAAAAAAGTAATTAAAGTTGTTGGGATTGTAAAAAGTAGGTAATAAAATATTATGTATTTTTGCCAAAAATGGAATGGGTAAAAATACGTGGCACACCCCAAAATGAAAAGTGGGTAAAAATACGTGGGACGGAGGGAGTACTATTTTTCACAAAAAGTAATGCTTGGTTAAGAAAAAAGTGATAACCAATCTCGGAAAATTAAGAATTTTATGAGACAGATAAAAAGTTATTTTTTTTATTTTTTAAAGTGATATTTAATTAAGAAAAAGTGATGAATAATCTCAAAAAGCATAATTTTATAAGATGATAAAAGTGATAATATTTTTCATAAAGAGTAATACAACTTGATCAAGAAAAAAGTGATAGCCAATCTCACAAAAGAATGTTATGAAACAGATAAATAGTGATAATATTTTTAAGAAAAAGTGATATTTAATCAAAAAAAGTGACTAGCAATCTCATAAAAGAATTTCATGAGACAAATAAAAAATAATAAAATATTAGTAAAAATTAATATCTAACTAAAAAAAGTGATACATATACATTATTTAGAATGATTATCCAATTAGTTAATGATCTCATAAATATATTGTAGGACAGATAAAAAGTAAGAACATTTTTAGTAAAACGTGATACTGATCATGTAAATGTGATAATTATTCAATTAAATTATTTTACAAAAAATTTGTGAAATTAATAAAAGGTGATGATAATTTTAATAAAAAGTGATTTTGATCAAGGAAAAGTGATATTTATTCAATTTAATTATTTATTAATCTCACATAGCATTTTGTGATGATAATTGTAAGGTGAATTAAAAGGGAAATTTCTAAAAAATGTCACTTTCAATACATCTTTTTTTTAAAATGTCACCCACAATAATATTTTTTAAAATGCCACTTTTTAATTTTTTTTGACCTAAATACTCATTTACTCACATAAAGTTCATTCTCTTTTCTCTCACTATTGTTCATTTTGCCTCATTCTCTCTTCTCACTCTATCATTCTTCTTCAAAAAATTTAAAGATTTAGAAGACAACCATACGAGGAAAGCGAGAACGGCACAACACAATCCAATATGAATTTAGGTTAATAAATCTTACAATTTTTTTTTCATAAACTAAATTTAGGGTTTTGTGAAAATAAACATGTGAGTTATGTTGAGATGACGTTATTTTGGTGTTTGATTAGATGAATAAGAATTTTTACATCACCTAACGTGTTTAGAATATTGATTAACACACATATTGTGAATATTTTGGTAAAAATTTAAACTTCGAGGCATAAAAACCATAATTTGTGAAGAGTTGCGTCACAGGTTGCGCGTAAGGTTGCACGCACCTTCAGTAAGTAGTCACTTGTAAGTCGCATGAATGGTTGCGTGAACAAATGCTAGTGGGTCGCATAAATAGTTGCTTGGTTAGTCGTGTGCATGGTCGCATGAATAATCGCGCGCATGGTTGCTTGATTAGTCGCATGAGTAGTCGCACGCGTGCATAGTCACTTGGTTAGTCGCGTGGTTAGTCGTCAGAACTAAATTGGCTTAATTTTGAGGTTTGTGAATATTTATATTTCTTATTACTCTTAACCATTATTTAGTTGTCGAGACATATTGATTAACATTGTTCATTACTCGATAAAGCATATTGATGGTTTATTGAGCTTGATTATATTGAAGTCCAAACTATGGTCGAGTGCTTTCTTACAAGATTGAGCTATTGTTGAACTCCAATTTTGGGTAAGTAGGATTTAAGATTAAATTTAATTTTTCTCACCCACCAGTTATAATTATTATTTACATTATGTTAACACAGTATGCCTTGAAGAAATAGTGGATAAATTGGCAAACAACTCATACATCAAATGGAACAAATGGAAAATGGAAGTGGGAAGACAAAAGTAAGATGATAATGGAATATGTAGTTGGAAAGTTACCAATCCAAGGAGATTGTCATTTGGTCTGATGTTTCTCGAGTCCTAGGTGTTGCACATGTGTCTGGATCACATTGAGTTGCATATGAGTTAATGATTGACATTCAAAAAATTTTTATTTATCACTCAATGTCAAAAAAGGAGTTTCATGGATAATATTCAAAAAGAGTTTAAACATATGACGGTGATACTTTCGTCTATTTGTTTAGAGGTGAATGTTTGGAAAAAAAGTGTATTAAAGACGCCAAGAATGAATGTACTTTGGTACTCTATGACCAAACACCTAACCAACGTGGAGGAGATGATTGTGGTCTTTTAGCTATCAATTTCATTGAGTGTCTTGCCACTAGCCACTTAGTTGATAAGATCGATCCATCAAAATATGTGGAGTGGAGAAAATAATTTTGTGCTGAGCTATTCTCAAATGAACTCGTAGCACTGTAATTAGTAGTACTTCAATTATTTAGTTGTTAGATAAACTTATAACAATGCAATTTGCAAAATATGCTAGCTTAGCATTTTTGTTGAGTTGTGTATGTTGGCGTTCGGTCGTTTGGTTAATATTAACCGTTAGGGTTCCATACATTTCTAACAGTCAGCGAAAGTAAGAAAACATAGAAACATATTACCTTTCACCAGGGTATGTTGAAGAAGGATTCCCGCCGGCAGCCTACGCAGCGTCACTGTTTTGGGCATAACTCTCTCGTCTAATCTCCGATTTGAGTGATCTATACACCAAAATTATCATTTCTTCCGTGACTTTCCAGCAGTATATCACATGTTCAGTTATGATATCTACACGATTTTATAAAAATCATAGAATTTGGCGGACAGCAGCAGTAAACGACCTCTTGATCTTCTGATGTATTCCCAAGTCCAATCTCGACGTCGTGTGGACGACGATCTTCGAGATCTTCTCAATCTGCTGTTCCCTCACCCCCTTCACAGTTTTAGGGGTGAATTACTTTTCAGTTAGGGTTTTCGGACAGCTGAGATGACTTATATATGGGCTACAGTAGGGACCAGGAGGAGAAATTAGAGTTGGGCCTCCATTGGGCTTAAGTATCCAAATTTAGCCCAAAGCTTATACTTAAGTCCAATAATAATAATATATACCACTAAAATATTATTACTGCACTACCGTTCTAATCCCATAATTATTTTATGGGCCCCTTCTTATTATGAGTCCGTTAGTCTCCCCATGTTTAAGATATACAATGCTCATTAATTAATTAAGTTACTGACAACTCCATTAATTAATATCTCATCCGAGAGTAGTACCACTCAACCTCATTATCATGCCTGGATAAATCTACCTACAGGGTTTACATGATAATCCTTATGAGCTTCTCAAGGTGACATCATCAACCTATAGCGGACACGGATTCCTTCTACAATCAACAGCACACCATAGAGATAATACTATTTCCCAACTCACCGAGTTTATTGATTTAATTACATGTAAATCTCACCCATTGATGAATCAAAGAAATACACACTGTCTTACGTGTCGAGGTTATTGTATAGTGATTAAGAGCACGAACTTCCATAATAACTGAGATCAAGTTCTCCTATATAGTCAGTATAAGTCAAACGATCTCAAGAGGTCCTGCTCAATACACACAAAGTGCACTAATGTGATTCTATAGTCAAGACAAACTAATACCAAATCACACTACAACCATCCCGATAGAGAGTCCCCGTCTATCTCGGTTGTGAGCATTTGTTTATACTTTATAAGGAAATCGATAATATGATCTTCCGCGTGTTGTCGCACAATATATTATCTACAGTATAAAGTAAGTGGACTATTGCATCACAAGACGCAATCATTTGATCAATGATTCTCATTTCAAATAAATTGTTACAACATTGTTCATACAAAAGTTAGGCTTTTAGTATACAATCCAACAGTGTACTCAAGTCATTGTAAATTTAGGTATTTTTAATTGGACCATTGACTTATTATGTATTCGAATCTGCTTTAATCATTGTTTTGAGCTTTCAAATTGAGGATTGTAATATTTGTTCTTATACTATATGTTTCAACTATGTGATTATGAGTTTCTATTATATATAATGTAGTCGCATTTTTTGTTACAAGTGTAGTTACATAAACAATCACGTAAATATTTATGAGACCACACGCAAACCTGCATGCAACCACATAAGTGACCCTACCTGCAACTGTTGGTGCGACCTATTGTGCGACTATACGCTTCAAGTATAAGCAATTTTTTATGAAACTAATTATACAACTGCTTATGAGACAACACACGCGACCATCAATGTGACCCTGCAATCGACCTCTTGTGCGATCCAACATGCAACACTTATGCGAATATAGGCAGAAATATATAGTCGCATGATTGGTCACACAAACAATAGCAAGAAAGATCGCACAATACCGTGCGACCAGTTGTGCGATCCTGTACGCGACCAACTGTGCGATCTTGTACGCGACTTTCTATGCGACCCTATACGTGATCTAAATTCATATTGGGTTGCGTTGTGCCGTTGTCGCTTCCCTCGTATGATTACCTTCTCAAAACTTTGAAGAATAAATGATAAAGTAAGAAGAGAGAATGAGGCTAAATAAACGATATAGAAAGAGAAGAGAGAATGAGGTTTAATGAGTGAAGGGGTATTTGGGTCCAAAAAATTTAAAAAGTGGCATATTTCAAAAAAGAATTATTATGGTGGCATTTAAAAAATATATTGAAAATGGCATTCTTGGAAATTTCTCGAATCAAAATCAAGCTTTACTAAACCAGCGTAAATTGAGTCGTGAATTTGTCGATCAATCGTCTTGCTGTTCTTGTTCAAGAACTTGAATGGATGTGGGAGAGTGATGATTAAAGATGTAATCGAGTCAAATATCATCAGGCTAGAGTTGGGCTCGTTTATATTTTGCTCGGCAGAGGTTAGAATCAATGAGGCAGAGGTTACAGGACATGCGTTCCAACGTACAATGGTTGTTAAAATCTCTACTTTGTTTCTAACTTAATTAAAAGAATATCAAAGACCACTATTGTTTACCCAACAAAATCTTCATAATTATATATTGCAAAAACCTCAGCAATGTTAGTGATTGTTCTCTACACCATCAATACATCTTCCAACACGAACAGAGTAACGCACTCTCTAGACATTCTTGAACATCTCCTGATTCTAAGAATACACATTTTCTTTTTAAGATTGATAAAGATACCAGAGAAACAACACGCACTTCCACAAATTAAGTGTGAAGTATGGACATACATATTTTCTCTAGCAGATCACCACGTTTCTTTTCTTCGTTTAAACAAATGCTTTCAATCAAATACACTGCCCGATTCATGCCACCAAGCATCATGCATATATGTCCAAATTCTACACTGCCTATAATGAGTGATCAGTATCAACATTGCTCTTCTCCCTATCCTGAATGTAAGGTCCAATTCCAAATTCTGGTGTTTCTGGGCTTAAAATGCCCAAATTCATTATCGGTTCCCAGATGTTACGTCTAGGTTCAGTGCTACATCTCTCCAACTTTCCCAAACCACCAATTTGGCTCCTCGTATCTTCCTCATAGTCATCAGCATTGCCATCATCGTCAAGCGTCCTACGGTTTCCCATCTCTAAATCAAAAGTCCTTGTTGGCATTTGTGGCTTCATTGCTCGATTGGAGTATGACAATGTGCTAAAGTCAAGCGAAGAATCAACTTCAATCCTGGCCCTGAAGTCATTTTTGGAATTGGGAATCTTAGAGCAGAACACTTCCATACAGTTACTTGAAAATCCAAGATTGTAAGGGTTCATATTTAGATCATATTGGTACCGAAAATTCTCATACGTTGTCTGTTTAGAATAAGAGGAAGTAAATTCAGATTTGGACATGTTGCATAAGTAAGAAAGAGGAAATAATGCAAATGACAGAAAATATAGGAAACCTGATTTTTGGAGATTAAGTATAAGTGGAACGTAGTGAGGCCTCCAACAAACCAGGAAACAACAAATGTGTACAAGACGAGAGCTCCTGAAACTGGTGACTTTTCGACGGCCCTCCAGAAAGCACAATCGTACTCATTCATAATCCTCGTGATGTTTATCAAGCAGCATACTAGGACATATAAGCATAGGAGGAATGTAGAAGATACAAACATGAAGAAGTGCCTGTAATTCCTCTGTAAGCGGCCACATTATTTTTGGTCACATTTTATTAGAAAAATCAGTAAAGACAAATTATAGAGAGATAACAAGAACGACGCAACATTTTATAACAACACAAAATCCACAACCAAACTCATTTCACTTAGGATGTATCTGATTGTTAATTAATGTTGTAAGTTAAACAAATACACCTTGTTAAACATGCTGGTTAATGAGACATCAAGAAGCTCAAAACTTTAGCAAGAATCAGCAGAAGGATATACTTAGAGCTAGTCACCAACCTTTCCGATGCATTGTCCAACCCATGGGCAATGGTGATCGAAACGCTCAACACAGTTATTACATATTGAGCAGTGGGAGCATCGTGGGGGCCGATATAACTTGCATGTTTGACAATATTTTACCTTTATAACCATCCCATTAATAGTAACATTTTTTGTTGGTGGTATAACAGCTTGACTAATGTGGTTGCCGGTCCAATCTAAGGATAAGATAGAGCTATCACAATCATCAGGCTCAGGAGGGTAAGCATTCCTTGGAATAATACCAGGATCACGTCCCGAAGTCAGAAAAAGAAGAACGACGACCTGCAAGAAGGGCTAAATAAGAAACTAATATTGCATATTACCAATGTTCAATCGGAAGTATGAATAAAGAATTATGCAGTATACTATTTAAAATGTATTTCACTAATAACTGTTGCAACGGAAAAAAAAAGAAGTAAGACCTCTCTATCTCTTGATAAGACAACAATTTAATCATCTTTGTTGATAAATATTGGAAAAAGGCAATACTTAGCAGAAAAGGAATTTAATTACCATTAACTACCTGTAAATAAGATTTAACGAGGAGGATCTATCTAGTTGAATAAAAGTCAAGGCAGTGAACAAGAAACCCAATAGAACATAAATTTAGATTGCACAATAATTATTAGACTTTATAACAGCTTGAGTTTTATACTTGCATCAAAATAATGATCATTAAGAACTCAATTACGCTTTTTTTTTTTTTTTTTTTTTGCCTTTAGTGTGTTTAGAGACTAAAAGAAATGTTGTCACCATTTGAGTCGCTTCATGGAAAATAAATAGGAAAACAAAGTCCACTTTAATAAAAATCATAAGTAGCAGTTTAAATTATTGCAAACTTTTATTTCATTTGTTTATCATAGTTCAAACAACCCACTAGGATCAGATATCATCCAAATTAACTAGCTCCAATGTTATATCGTATGATCAACAATTTTGCATTGCTTCACCTGGAAAATACTAGATAATTACTTATATGAAACAGAACTCACATGTAAAGTCAATAAACCAGAGAACACTATGACGAGAATTCCCCATCCATGGGGATATGCAAAAATAAGGTCCTCAGCAACACGTGTCCAAAACAAGATAACCGGAACAAGGATTAGGGACAACGTCGGGAAGATCGACTGGACATCTGGACCAAATATGACTCTGCCACCAAAGAAGAATTTCTGCAAGGTCAAAAAAAGAGTTAATTTGCCGTAGCTTCACATCAATGAAGTGGATTCCACAACACACAGACTCTAGACCAAGTTAACTTACTATAGTGCGATTGGAATCAGATCAAAAGAGAGTAATGTTAAATTGAATTCATAATTTGGTATGGATTGAGGAATCTTCTTGGTAAAACCGACAACTTAACGTTACATTACATTCTTTACACAGACAAATGAAATCTTGTTGATAAATACATACATTCATATAAACTGTACATGTAAGAACATGAGAGAGTACTGATGACTTTGCTACTAAATCAAAAACATAAGCAAGTTTGCTATTGAGAAACTCTCTTAATGCATATTGAAGATGAGAACAAATAGTTAAGAGTTTGACAGTCATCACAACCATCTCAAATATGAATTTGCAGTTGCGATTAAAGACATATATATCTTTTGATAATCTCATACAGTTGACTAACTAGGCCATATTAGTTTTATCAAAGGATTTCAAATTCTCTAAAATGGACTTGTATGATTCAATGCTGGATATCAGAGCTCCACAGTCGAAAATGAACACAAAAGCCACATAAAGAAGAGAGTACAGAGCAACACATACATTTCTTCCCTTCCAGGCTTGATAAACACGTAACGGAGGGCCATCAGAATCGACAACACGCTTCTTCTTGGATTGAGGGAAGTTCTTGCGAGGCGGTGGTGGCGTATACATGATTAGTTTATCTAGTTTTGACTAACCATCAGAGACATTCCATGGAATCACCCCCTCGGCCTTCCATCTGCCAACAACCACATATATCATCCCATGTAACATCCAAAAACATTCATAGAAATTCAAGAAAACAACAAAATTGGCATCCATCATATGAAAAATGCATGACACATACCAAATTGTGAGCCCTGGAAGGCAAAGGCCAACAAGGATAGGAAGAAGAAGCCAAACCCCCAAATCAGAATTAATATAATTAATGAAAGATATAATGTAGGGTTGATTTCACTTTGAATTAATGTTGGAAGAGATATAAATGAGTCTCTCTCCCGTCTCAATCGCTGGACCAGCGTTCTGCAGAGAGATGAAAACTTTTAATCTGTAATTGTTTGAAATTGAGAGCTATGGTGAGAGAAAGAGAGAGAGGGTCAAACATACATGCCATTATTGGGAATATTAGCCTCAAATGCTACATTTTTTCTTCATACAACAATGCATTGCACAATTTCAGATCTTACCCTACCCTACCCAACAACCACCCCCTCCACATCTTCCGCCATGCCACCCAAATCAGCCTTAATCCGCAGGCCAAAAAAGGAAATTAGATGTCTAAATATAGAAATACTCTCCATGGACTAACAACTGCAACTCCATAGTGGAGAAGTGGATTTCTTTTTCTTTCTGAAATGAAATGCAAAAGTTGGGGCTGCAATTCTGATTTGAGTAAATGATTGAGCTCCATTTTCTTGGGGACTTCATTCACGATCATCGTCGTGTTAATATGTTGAAAATCAATCCACTCATTGAGAGATTATCATTCAGAATTGATGAGTTTCCACACAAAGATATACGCAACCATAAAATGATCACCTCGTCTTGAATATTAAACTTGTAAAAAATCAGTTCCATTTCAATTTTTATAATTTTGAGTTAAACGTGAATGCAGATGAATAATCTAAATCATTAAATTAGATTCAAATTAATCTTAATTACTAAATAAAATAAAATAATTAAAATTAAAATTAAATAAAAGAACTATCCATTACTCTTTAATATTTATCCTATAAAGAGTTGATATTAGGTGCACTGTATAACTTTTTATTCTATTTTATATACATGTTATTTTATTTTGTATACGTGTTTCTTAATAATTGTATATTTTTTTCAAACTAAATTTTTCATTAAAAAAACAAACATTCATATGTGTATAACTTTTTATTCAATAGTGTATATATGTTTTTTAATAATTGTATATTTTTACACTCAATTTTTCATTAAAAAAACTAACAATTAAATTGTATACATTTTTGTTCATAATTGTATATGTTTTTTTATATTTGTATACGATTTTGAAAGTGGATACACCGTATCTTGGGGTGCACCTGGGTGCACAGTATAATTAGCCTCCTATAAATTCTCGGGTGCACCAGATACGCCCCAAAATGACCCTATAATTTTATATTTTCATTTTCCTTCTTTAAATAGATTCACAAAAAATAATTAAAAGTATATTTTTATGAACCCACACAATCATAATATAATGGGTTAATTGCATATAAAACCCTTAACTTTTCTTGTATTGCAAATAAATCCCAACCTTTGATAATTGGCAAAAAAAGCCACCACTTTTAAGGTTGGTTGCAAAACACACCCATAGGCAAGGGAGGCCTCCCGATTGCCGACGTGACATTTTAATGCCAGATCACTCGTCTTACGTCATACAAAATGCCGTCGTTTGTTAAAAAAATCAGATCTGAAGTCAAAATTGAAAATCCTTTCTGCCCAAGTCATTTCTTCTCCATCTTCTCCTGTTGAAGCAGTCGTCGATCGATAGATGAAGAAAACGATGAATTGAAGATCGCAATCGAAGTTTTCTATGCATTTTTCCGGCCATTTGCATTTATCTCTCACTCTCCGTTTCTCACTCTAGGGCTAACTTTAATTTCTACAAAATTTAAAATCTAATACTGTATAATCACTTAATTTGCTCGCGTAATTCATGTCTGGATCAGACATGCATGGCGGTTCCAAACCGGCAGTTTCGGTTCCGAACCGCCGATTTTGATTCCAAAAAATGTAGAACCAGAATCGAACCGAGGGTAAGACGGTTTTGATTCCGATTTGGAACCATCGGTTTCGGTTCGAACCGCCGGTTCTGGTTTTTTTTTTGCTTTCAACCTAAAAATATAAAAAAAATTTGAAAAATCGTCGGTTCCAACCGGAAATCGTCGGTTTTAATCGGAACCGCCAGTTTTGGTTTCACGAAATGAAGAATCGGAATCAAACCAATATATAGCCAATTTCGATTCGATTTTCACCGGTTTCGAAACCGCCGATTCCAGTTCCGGTTGGAACCATCGGTTTTTGATTCTGAACTGGCGGTTTCGATTAAAATATGCATGTCTAGTCTGGATGTCGATTCATAGTGGAAGGAGTGGCTCCGAGGGGGTCCCTTGAGGCATAAGCCTCTCGAATTCCGTTAATTCCTAGGTGACTTCGTACTTGCTGCTGACGTCGCTTCCGATAATCTGTGGTGCTGTCAGTCGAACTTAACATCCTTAAAGACAGCTGTGGAGGTTCGAGGTTGAATTGTAATCACATCAATGTTTCTGAGAAGATTGCCGATCTCATTCACAATGCGGATGTGTGTTACCTGTAAACTTGATTTTCACTACCGGATTTCATTGTAATATTTGATTTGAGGCGTTCAATTAATGAGTTTGGGTTGTAATATTGTTTGACTTGAGTTTCTTGGCTTCTTTCGAGTGATGTTGGTAAGAATTGCAAGAAAACATGTCTGCTTGTCCTAGTTTTAGGACTTAGTCGTCAACTGCCAGTTCATCGTTTTCTTTACTTCTCAAATAAATTCACAGCTGCTTCAACAGAACATAGGAGAAATGACTTAACAAAACGACGTTGTTTTGTATGATGTGGACGGTGTTAAAATGCCACGTTGGCATTCGGGCAAGACTCCTCTGCCCGTGGGTGCGTTTTGCAACCAACCTTAAAGGTGGTGATTTTTTTTGCCAATTATCAAAAGTTGGGATTTATTTGCAATAAATGTAAATGTTAGGGTTTTATTTGCAATTAACCCTAATATAATTATTCATTAGTATATGCTCCCTCCGGCCACTTGAAAGGTACTTGTTTGCTTTTTGCGGGTGGATTAAGAAGTATTATTATTATATATAAAGAGGGTAATTGTATTAGAGGGAAGTGGTGCGCCATATGATGTACTTTTTTACTACATAGAGAAAATTGATACTTTTGAAGTGGACGCCTAAAATGGTAAAATAGATACCTTGTAAGTAGTCGGAGGGAGTATTAAAAAAATGCACTCACAATATTAATACACATATTTACTATATATTGGGTTTTATTTGCAATTAACCATAATATAATTATTCATTAGTGTATGCTCCCTTCGGCCATTTGAAAGGTACTTGTTTGCTTTTTGCGGGTGGATTAAGGAGTATTATTATTATATATAAAGAGGGTAATTGTATTAGAGGGAAGCGGTGTGCCATATGGTGTACTTTTTTACTACATAGAGGAAATTGATACTTTTGAAGTGGACGCCCAAAATGGTAAAGTAGATACCTTGTAAGTAGTCAGAGGGAGTATTAAAAAAATGTACTCATAATATTAATACACATATTTACTATATATTAAAATATTATATATTTTAATATATTATACATTAAAATGTTGGAGTTTTTAATAAAAAAAAACCCAAAAAATAGGTTAATTATCAATTAAGGGCCTTAAAGATTTTTTCTATCAATTCAAGACTGGATAGATACAATAATATCAATTTAGATCTAAAATATTAAAATTATACAACATAATCGTATTAATTTTTCATTAATTAGTTATGTTATTTAAATGATAATAAATTATAAAATATTAAATTATTTTAATATATACTCCCTCTCACATTTTATATTTTTCATTTTAATTTATCCCAAATTGAGGTTTGCACTTTATTTTTGTCAAGTGAACCCACACAAAACAATTAATTATTCCACAAAATTAGGCCCACACTCAACACTAATATAACTACTCATTTTAATTAAATATTATATTCTTGAACTCACTATCTATTAAAATATTATATCTCTTAATCTACGTGAAAAAACTTAAATGTTAACACGGACGGAAAGAGTAAAATTTTAATGTAGTTATTATTATTTTATTTTAATTAGAAAAAATTTTGTGTCACTAATTGATGATAATTCACTTATATTTCGAATCTTGTATCGAAAAAACTCCTTTAAAAAAACTTTTATACTTTAACTATTACTAATAAGCATACTCTACCTCTACCTCTACCTGTGTAATAAATACTACTCCTCAATCCCTAGAATATATTCGCACTTTTCATTTTGCTCCGTCCCAAGAATACATGCACCCCCTAAAAATATAAACAATACACAATATCAATAATATTACAATATTACAAAAATATCACCTTCTTTTTACACACAATTTAGTCAAAGTCAATTATATCATACACTTTATTCTACTCAATTACCCAAAATATCCCTTCTATTTCTTACATCACACTACCAAAAAGTTATTTTTCTTAAACTCCGTGCCAGAGAATACGCGAATGTATTCATGTGACGGAGGGAGTACTATATATTAAGACATCTCATATATAGTTTACGTTAAATCCGCCCGACAAAGAGATTTTGTAAAAGTTAAGATACAGTATACTTGCATTTTGCACAGAGACAACAAATGTTTGCTTCATTGATGGAGTTATGGGCCGAATAGTGATATATGGGTGGTCAGATAAGACCCAATATTCAATGGGCTTATGAGGCCCAAAAGAGTTCATCAACTGAAGAGTAACTTTTAGTGTGTGTTTAAAGGAAAAAATGACTCAATTACTAGAAGTCTTGAAAGATCAATTCTAAGTAAAATTTTCTAACCAAATCGAAGAGTTTTTCAATGTTAAATCAGTTACGTGTACTATAATTTTATCTAAACTACGTTTTAAGAAAGATGAATTCTAAGGAAAAATTTCTAACCAAATAGAAGAGTTTATCAATGTTAAACCAGTTACACGGACCATAATTTTATCTAAAATATTTTTTAATACATAAAATTACTGTTTGATAATCAATCATAACTTTTAAATAATATATATATATATATATATATATATATTACTCATCATATATAAAATCACAACATATTAAAATTTGAGAATATTTTAAAATACACAGGATGCACTTTAAGATTTATAAATTTAAAATAAGGTTTAATGACTTTTTTTAGTTTTAATTACTTTATAAATTTAAAATAAGGTTAAATGAATTTTTTTTAGTTTTAATTACTTTATTTAATTTAATGGTAAAAATTATATTAAAATTAAATATAATATTTAAGATCGTATAGGTTCATTCGATGTCTAGTGCATCCTAATTGGACTCTTGAAATTGACTTGGACTAGTATTTTTCATTAAAAAAAATAATACTCCCTCCGTCCCGGCCATAAGTCTTGTTTTTTACACGTAGATTAAAGAGTATTATTATCTTATTTAGAGTGGGTAGTTGTATTAGTAGTGAATAGTAGGCCATGTGGAGCCTTTTACTAAAAGGAGAAAAATGGAGACCTATAAGTGAGACGCTCAATATAGTAAAATGAGAACCTTTTGATAAAAGTGAGGGAATAATTTAGGATTTATTACTGTTGAGTACAAAATATACATCAATATTACTAGTAGATACATTAGGATGAAAATATTAGTAACAGATACAATATATAAAGGTGAAATTCTCAATATAACCTTCTTAATTAATCATTGATATAATAATATCCACTATTTACTCCATAACGAACACAAAAGAAACAATCATCTCTCTCTGTGCGCTCTCTCTTTCAAAATCCTTATCTTTCCATAAAATTTTCGGCGTTCTTTCTTCGATCAGGCACGGAGGGGTTTCTGGGCCATGTATATTTATGTCTAGGTAGAGGCCTGGAGCTCTTACTGTTGCCACACTGTCAAAATGTTTTGTGAATTCTAATTTCGTCGCAGCCGCAGGTAACTGTACATGAGTTGTCCATTTATTTAATTAGAATATATATATATATATGAATATGAGACAATATGTAGATTCAAGGCACCTCAACATCCGAAAGGGTTGAAGTGACTGCTTTAGAGTAACTGAATACATACCCCCTCTCTTTCTATCTGTTCCTCTTTCTCTAACTTAATTCAATTGCATATGCATTGGTTAATCTATATTCACTTCTTCAATTAATTATTTTTTTTATTGTGTGGTGTTAATAGCAGGACCAAAGGAACGGATGAAAGAGCAAAAGAAGAAGTCCGCTAAATTTCTCTTAGCTCCTTGTGCAACATCCTTCAATCTGCCTACCTCTTATTCCGTGCCCCACGTCCTAATTATTTTATTTTTTTACTTAATTTTGGGTTTTATTCGACTAATTCATGTGTAATGTAGTGAAATCTGAATCCTCTGAAATTGACTTCATTAATGAAGCACAAAAGTTGTTGGTGTATGCAGCTAGAGATTTTGTTCCTCAGGAGAGGAATTCTTTCACGGATTTCACACTCAATTTTTGCTATTCGTGGTGTTAAAAAAGACTTTAGATTTTTTATGTTTTTTTTTAATATCCTTTCCACCCTCACATAAATTAAAGCTTGGAAACTGAAAATATGTCTAAATCAACTCCTGAACACAAGATGTTTCATATTTCTATTGATTATTAAACTTTGAATATGGTTATCCTAAATACCATACTCCCTCCATCCCTCACTAAGAGAGTCTTTTACTTTTTGGCACGTGGATTAAGGAGTATTATTATTTAATGTGTAGTGAGTAATTGTATTAGTGGGAGTGTGGATCCTATATTTTAATTGTATTAGTGGGTGTGTGGGTCCCATGTGTGTAAACAAGGAAAATGGACTCTTTAGATAGGACGCCCAAAATGGAAAAAAAAAATCCTCTTTAAAAAGGACGGAGGGAGTATATATATATTTATTTTTGAACACAAGTGAGTATATATGAACAGACATCGATGGAGAGTATCCTGAATACCAAACAAGAACACCAAAATATTTCTGAATACTCATTCGTGGAATATCTTGAATACCAAGCAAGAACACCAATATATTTTTGAACACAAACAAGGAGTGACATGAATATAAAGTAGTAACACAAAAATATATTTGAATACCATTTCTGAATATCAATGGGTAGAGTATATTACATATGAAGTATTAACACAAAAATATTTCTGAATACCACTCCAAAATATTTCTAATGCCAATGGGGAGAATATATCGCATATATAAAGTAGTAACAAAAAAATATTTTTTGAACCGGGAGAGTATATTGTGCTTTAGAATGAGACTTTTAAGAGAATTTTTTAAATTACTCTCACGTATATTTAGGAATAAATAATGGAAAGATATTTTTTTATAATATTAAAATAATATATTTTTATCTTTTAAATTATTATTGAACACAACCTATTATTTCATATTCGACTCTTTTTTATCAAACGTACTAATCTCAACCTATTTCCTATTTTCATGGAGAGATTAATGGTTAA
This sequence comes from Pogostemon cablin, assembly GCA_023678885.1. Classification (NCBI taxonomy): domain Eukaryota; kingdom Viridiplantae; phylum Streptophyta; class Magnoliopsida; order Lamiales; family Lamiaceae; genus Pogostemon; species Pogostemon cablin. The sequence goes on from CM042979.1 coordinate 9,608,508, forward strand.
TTAATTTTTGAATACAATTAAACTTATAATAATAGAGTTAAAAGGGATATTTAATGGGTTCAATTTGTAGTGAATATTATTTTAATTTGGATATTGTACCTGCTAGTAATATAAGTAGATAAAATGTACCTATAAATAAGGGACCCAATAATTTTTAACTTTAAATAGTAATTTTTCATGTGTTAAATAAAGTGTAAGGTGAATAAGGGTCCCAAATCGAAAGTCTGCCTTAATCCAAACATGAGGAGAAGAACATAATTAATGAATAATTCACCTGAGACATGAGAAGCAAATGCTCTAAAATGATAAATCATAAATAAGAGATCTTCGTTATTTTCTATAATTGTTTGCACCGCCAACTATGAATCCGTAAATACTAAAAATCTCTACAACCCAAAGTAAATGTACGGAGCGGAGCATTGTCATCTCTTTTGTTGAATACTTGACTGATTTCTCATCACTTTATTTTATTTAATTATTTATTATTTTCAATTTCTTAATTATTAATTAATTTTTTAGAAATTGGAATTGTCTTAAATAGAAATAATCATAATTTATAATGTATTATTCATTCTGAAACTATCTCGTGGTTTCGATATTTAACTTTGTCACACTTGCTGAAAACTATGATAGTTCTCTCGATATTTGAGGGTAAAATATTTTTTTAGTAAAACATATTAAAAAAATTGTGAACAACCCTATTCAAAATCAGAGTCCTAAAGTTTTTGTGATACTCTTTTTCTTACATAAGATTTTTTCTCACTAGGTTTTTTGCGTGTGGAGTTTTTTAATGAGACCTACGAGATTGTAGAAGAAGCAATTTCGGGAGCTAGTGATAGGCGTTTCTAAGCCTATATGAGGCGTGACTTCTACGTACTAGGGAAAACAGTCCGACTCTAGGAGAAAAGTAGAGATTATTTCTTAAAAAACCGAAGATAAACTTGTCTCTCACTACTAAGGCTAAAGATAAGGCACCGAACATATATATATGTGAAAATGTTAAGGACTTAAGATCTGAACAGGAGAACAATTATGTTTAGAGCACTAAAAGAAAGAACACTCACGCAGTGTGAAAAGAACATATCACACATAATTGTACTTCTGACTGAAAAGATTTCTCATTGAAGGACTACAAGATATGGGCGGAAGATAAAAGAAGCAAATATTATAATAGTATAATTTGTGCGCAATTTTTTTTTTCCCTCAAAGATGAGGCCATGCATGCATCTTACATCGAAAATATAAAATCACAAATTAATTAATTAATCACTAGAATTTAATAAATCGGGATTAATTCGAAACTAATTAAGGGGCACATGCTTAAAAGTTAATTAAGTGACTAGGTAGTGGCAATTGGCAAATCCCTCCCTTTATTCTGCATTACGTAAGCTTTTCCTATAATAATGATAATGATACAAATAATTATATGCATCCATCTTACTTTTTCATGACAATCCCACCAACATTATTCACTTGCCACTCTAAAACCTACCTTCTTCACTTCCATACTTGTCTTACCCTCTAAGCAATCTCACATTAAACACATTCTCTCTCATCCCAACATTTCTATTCACATTAAAGTTTCGTACATCGTGCCAAATAAAAAGGTTAATTTCTATCTTTTTTTTTATATATAAATACAAAAAATCATTAATTTTATCATTTCGATTACTAGCGTAATTACACCTTTGCACATCAGTTACAATGTTACCCGTATAATCATATTGATTTGATACATATTAAATTGAAAAATAAAAATTTCATAAGAAGGATTAAAATAATCTTATTATAAAAATAAAGTATATTTATTGATAATTAAAATATATATATTTATAGCTAATTATATTATAACACATGAAAATTATACTTTAATATATCATAAATTACTTTAACTAAGAAAATGCATTTTTTTTTAGTTATACAACAGAGTAAATATTTTTATATGTATTAATTTTATACGTACCCCCTCTGTAATCCGGTAAATTACGAATAATTGATTCTAGGGTTGGTTACTATCCACTACACTCCCTAAGCGTAATTAACTGATAGATACATTCTAAATTAACTCTTACTACTAACTACAAAATTTATGTATGTATTTCCCTTTTTGCCCTAATATCCAAATTTAGATTTTAAATGCAGATTTTTCTGCACGAAATGTAGATTTTAGTTAAAAATGCAAATTTGATTGGGGTTAAGTTGATTTTTTTTCACGAAATGCAAATTCCGGTTAAAAAAAATGCAATTTGAAGGAGGTTTAGTAGATTTTTTTTTCACGAAATGCAGATTTTTTAATAGTTAATTTTCTGCATGAAATGCAGATTTTTTATGTAGTTAATTTTCTGCACGAAATTACACGAAATGCATATTTATCTTCCAATTCTCGCAATTAATGATATTTTTCTGCACGAAATGCAGATTTGTTTGGGGGTTTCTAACAACATGAATAGGAATTCATGGGAATTAATCATAATTCATTATGGCAAGTCAAGGGGTTTCTAACAACATGAATAGGAATTCATGGGAATTAATTATAATTCATTATGGCAAGTCAAGAAATCTTAAAGTGAAATACGTTGAGAGTGGAAGAGATATTATTGAGATATATTTTAATTAAGGATAAATTTGGAATTTTAACTCTAAAAATTGTACCTAATAATAATTTATTTTTATGGATGTATCTTAACATAATTATACATAGGAAGTTTGTACCTACAAGTAATTATTCCTTGATTCTATTCGGAGATTAATTAATGGATTTTTTTTCAATTAACTTTATTGTCTTTTTAGGTAATTAAAATATAAAATAGTTATGTGTGTTAATTAATGACGATTTGAAATTAAAGTGGATTGTGAGTTATTTTCAAATAAATCCAGTCATATCCAGTGGTCCGATGTTGCATGTTTCGTTATAAATGTATAGAAGTAATTAACATAGGATTGCTAAATCAAACATGTCTCCTAGAAATTAGGTTTAAAAACCATGTCAAAATATGAATTAAAATTGATACAATGGGCAACAGTGCCCTTACAGATTTTAAAAAAAAAATTGTTTTGCACACTTTTTAAGGAAAAATAAAAAATGCCCAAAATGACAAAAATACCCTTGACTCGTTACTGACACGATATAAATTTTTAAAAAATGTTAGTATCGGGTCAACTTTTTAAGTAAATTTTCAAAAAAATGTTAGTATCGAATCAACTCGATACTAACATTTTTTGAAAATTTATATCGTGTCAGTATCGAGTCAAGGGTATTTTTGTCATTTTGGGTATTTTTTATTTTTCCTTAAAAAGTGTGCAAAACAGTTTTTTTTTAAATCTGTATGGGTGTTCTATCGAGTCACCCCCTGTGTCTTTTTATGCGTCATTTTAATGTGATATATTCGGTGTCATACTATTTTGTTACTATTGAATGGATGTTGCATATGAAAATGTGTAATTTTGATGTAACATCTCATGTATCATACCAATGTAAATAAAAAAAAGTATTTTTAGCAACTAAATTTATCAACGGAATTCAATCTATTGGTAATTATCAATGGATTAGCAACAAAAATGACATTTTTGTTTTAACTACGGAATGCCAACGGATTTATTCTCTATTTTAGCAACAGAATTCAATCAGTTGGTAATTACCAACATATTATCAAGGGAATCATTATATAAATTACCAACGGAATTATTAGCAACGGATTACCAACGGAATTATTTACCAATTGAATTGATTTTTCGTTGCTAAAAATTTACCAACCACCACTTTACCAACGGATTCCGTTGTTAATCCGTTGATAAGTCAATTTAACAATGGAATTAAGATTTTTACCAACAAAATATTATGTTGGTAAAAAAACAGTTGTTTTGGTGTGTTATGTATACTCATATATTATTGAACGAATGACGCGCGCGTCACATTTAGAAAAGAAAATGAAATTATACCCTAAACTAGATCTCATGTTCAATTTGTGTTTATTTTTTAAATGAAATAAAAAAATGAAATAGAGGATTACATTTGTACATGCACACATATAGTATTATGTAAAGTTTGGTAGGAAAAAGGGTTGAAGTTTCTTTTTCCACTTTTATAAAGCAAATCATACACCCCAAATTAGGGCCCCTTTACAAATGTTTTTAAGGTAATAAAGCAAACTAGGATAAACAGGTTAAACAAATTGTGATAAGTTTGAAAAAGTAATTTTTTTATAAAATTCTAGTATTCAAGATACTTAAGTATTCACGAGAGAAACCGATGTGAAAATATTATTAAGAGAGAAAGAATAATAAAAACGTATACTCTACCGTTGCCATTTACGGTAGAGTATACTTTAATTCACAGGGTACTGAGTACGTAGAATATATAACTGTACTTAAGTATATTTATTATAAGATGAAGGTAATATCGGAAGTGTTATATATTTAAATATCATAATCATTGCTTCGAGCAATGATTATTATTCTTGATATTTAATTAGTATGCTATGAACACCAAAATGTGTTTCTTATCATTTTTCAAAATTGTAAGATATTTATCTTACAATGATAACATCAACCCTAGAATTTATCCTAGGATGACTATTAAAAAAGCAACAGGTGACATTTGGGCGGGACGGAGGGAATAATTTAAAACTCACTGGTAGAATTTGTCAAGAATTTGTCAATTCTTGTTCAAGTAATTGCGTTATTCACTTATTCTAAACTAAATTGGTGTTCAAGGGATGTGTGTTAGTGCTAACAACAACAAAACATTTCATTCGACAATATACATTTTAATTTGAGTCATAATTGTTTGAGGTGCAAGGGTGGTGGTTCCATCGCTCATCTTGAACCTGAGACACAAAATGAATTCGTTAAAGAAATATTTAAGAACCATGTAACTTTATCATGCTCTTTCTACACATCTTTATTGTGTTATTTTATTAATTTGCATCTTTGAGGCTACTTTAAAAAAACTTAAGCCTAATAAGTCCATGAATAGGTGGAAAGCTCGTTCACAAGCCATTCCAACTACTATTCTTATTGGCCTTGAGGCAGATTTTCTGTGTACACGTGTCTAATCACTTTCTTGCTTTAAACTAAAATTTTAATATCGATTTTTATTATTTTTAATTTAGTCAATTGATCCTGATATGCTGCTTTCTCTCTTCTGCCTTTAAAGAAATTTTCATGTCATTCATATCAAGAGAGTATGACAACCTTTCATAAAAAGAATATGAAGGCCTTGGCTGTGCAAGTATCTACATTCAAACAAGTGAGTATGACAACCTTTCATTAAAAGAATATGGAGGGCCTTTAATTAGCGCTGCCACCTTTGTAATCCCACCTCCCATACCCATTGTTGTGTAATGGATATGATGAGTTGAAAATTGTAGATATTGGGGTTTATAAACAATGAGTAGACGGTTTTGAGCCTCATGTTATGATCCCGTGAATGTGAGTGAGAATTTTGTCTGATTTTGAGAGTCACGAGAGTGAGCAGATAGTGAATATTTTAATTATACTTTCCCATTGTTGCTGCTTAAAAGTTAAAATGAACCGCCGCCACCGCCTGCCCATCATTTCTATCCTTATTCCGGCCAGTCCAAGCTTCTAATTCAAGAAATATTACTATTTAATGGCCCTGATGGAAATTTATCATAATAAATATCGTTTAAGATGTTCTAGGGTTTATTTAAATTTTAAATAAACAGGTTAGATAAGTATACTTATCACTAACTAAGTATACTTATCACCATTTTTCTTATGCCTAAAACTCTCAACTTTCCAGGGACAACTAATAATTCATCCTGCTTTCCCATTAATAATATCACTATATTAAACATCAATATGCCTTATTCTTGCATTTCCCTACTTAATTAATACTAATAAATAATAAACAAACAAATTATAACACTGCTCCGCAGATTCAAAAATTATATATTCACTCTTACCTTTCATATGTATTCATTTATTTATTTTTTTACCAAAATTAAAAATATAATAATTTAATTAAGATGAAGTATTGCCCATTAAAACACGACTTATGCTCACAGCTTTCACGCTTTTATCCAAGAGGAAGAGCCTCTCCATCTCCGCCATCTCCGCCAAGCTCAACACCGCAATCGACTCGGTGTTCAGCCCTCGCGGAGGTGGCGAAGAGGACGTCAGCAAGGCCATCATCCTCTACGAAAACAAGGCCAACGGCAGCGTCACCACAGAATTTTACAATTGTGTGGAAGAAGCGACGTCGTACGAAAATGATGAGGATCGGTATCCCGATCTAAGGCACAGGCTGTTCGAGGAGGAAGAAGAGAAGGAGCTGGCGGAGCTGCTGGACGATCCGAGTTCAACGATGTCGGCCATTGATGTGGTTAAGAGCTCCAAAGAGGAGAAGGAGGAGAGGTTCGATCTGGAGGAGGAGATCGACGAGGTGGCGGATGTGTTCATCAGTAAATTCCACCGCCGGATGCGGTTGCAGAAGCTGCTTTCCTTCAAGAGGCAACATGATCAGCACATGCTCCAACAAAGTACTGCTCACCCTTGATTTTTTAAATTTATTACTATATCATCGTCAATTTAACCTTCATTAACCTTTTTAGTTACCACTCCCACCCCATTAATTATTTCCTTTTTTATTTATTTGTTTGATTTTTTTTATTCTACTTGTCAAATAGTATATGATGCGCTATTACAATTAAGCAAACTGTGTAATGACATGAAAAGTAACACTCAACAAAATTCAAGATTTCAATTGTAACTTGGTGATCAAATTCAAAATATATATATTAGAATGAAGTACAAAATTGAGACATACTCTAAATTAAACTATCTGGATGTAATGTTACATTTTGGTGTTACATCTCCTATTAGATGAGTGACACGTATGCCGAGAGGAAAATCTCAACCTTTCCCCTAAGGGTTGATTGTTAGAGTATAAAATAGTTTATTCTACATGTCAATCATCCAACGATTTGTAACAAGAGATGTAACACCAAAATGTAACAGGAAATCTGAACCGTAATTAAACCCTTATATGAAAACTTTCCTGATTTAACAAATAAATCTGTCAAAATGTGTTGAATGAGAGCTCACCTATAACCCAACTCAACTCATGTTTTTGAGAGTTGGTCTACGGCATGCTGCGAGCTGATATATGCTAGATCCAACTCATCTCATGATGGATTGCAGGCCCGGCCGATCTATCTTTTTTATTCCATTTTTTTTTAAATTGTAATTTAATTTAATTATTAATATTATTATTACAATGGAGATTAATACTGAAATATTGACAAATGAATATTGAAGAGGAAAATTATATCGTGTCATTAAATGCTAGATGAGAAAAAGAGAGGCTACCATTGTATGACAAAAGAGTTGATGTTAGGCTCACAAATCTTTGTATAGCTAATTGTTTCTAGTATTGAATTTTAGGATTTATTTTAGCTTAAATTAAATTAGTTCACCTTTTGTCATTTCACTATTTTATGTTGTATATATAAATTATAAAGTTAAAATAAAATAAATAATTGATGGGCTAGTCCCAGCCCATTTTAGCTATAGCCTTTTTAGGCCCACTTTTAAATGGACTAACAAATATTTAAGCCCAATCCACCTCTTATCAATGACAGAGAGAACTGACCCAACGAGCAAAATCCCTTTTGTAGCTCTGAAAATAATATGTAAAGTGTTTGGTTTACATTATTAATTTAATAATATTCCTGAGCCTTAAAAATTTCTCAAAAATAAGAGGCCGACTTGGGTGTAGGGATGTCAACGGACCAGGTCGGGCCGAGTAATTAACTACCCAGACCTGGCCCATTCTAAAAATGCCCGCCCCGAGACCCCCGCCCCGCCCCGCCCCATTCCATTTTTTTTATATTTATTTTATGCAGAGAAAAATGATTGGCCGAGGCGGCGTCGACAAGCCCCACCACTGATACGACGTCGTGGCTAGAATTCTCCAACAAGCACCCACCAGATATGCGAGACGAGAGTGAGAAATGCGGCTCCTATGGTAATTTGTGGGATGAACCGATGAAAAGGCTGTCAAGATTCCAAAGACATTAGGGCTCAACTGCTGCTTGTGTGAGAGAGATGAAAGAAAGATGAGAGAGAGTGAAAAATTGAAGGAGACGAGAGCGGCTGGTGTGAGAGGGATGAGAGAAAGATTTGAAAAATTGAAGGAGATGAGAGCGGCTGAGAGGGATCAGAGAAAGGAGAGGGAGTGAAAAATTGGAGATGAGAGAGAGTGAAAAATTGGAGATGCGGCTGCGTGGTGTGTGGGTGTGATGTTGATAGGAAATTAGGGTTCACATTAAATAATATACTCCCTCCTTCCCGCATTAAGGGTGTATTTTGCTTTTTGCACGTGGATTAAGGAGTATTATTATTTAATATGTAGTGGGTGGTTGTATTAGTGGAAGTGTGGCCCCATATTTTAATTGTATTAGTGGGTGAGTGTGGAACCCATGTGTATAAAAAAGGAAATGGGACCCTTTGGGTGGGACGACCAAAATGAAAAAAAGAGACCCTTTGAGCGGGATGGAGGAAGTATTAATATACTCCCTCCGTCCCATAATACCTTTCACACTTTCTGAGACCCTTTGAGCGGGATGGAGGAAGTATTAATATACTCCCTCCGTCCCATAATACCTTTCACACTTTCTACATTTGGACGTCCCACAATACTTTTCACACCCCATTTTTAGTAAAACACATTTACAAATATATCCTTCACCAACCCAACAATTACAAAAATACCAGCCCATAGTTAACTTAATTTTTTAAGTTTGGGTCTACTTAAAAAAACTTAAAATCCAATTAAATCTAATCCATACAACTCTAAACCCAATTATCCTAACCAAAACACCAAATCATACATTACTGCCGTGAACAACTCTTATCTCAGATCTCTCAATTCCTCTCTCTCTCGTCTTCTTGCCAACAAACCCTATCGTCTTCGTCGCTCTTATCTCAACCTCACGGTGTGAACAAGCCCTAGCCACTCCTTTGCTCTCATCTTTAGTTAACCTAACCCTCTCTTTCGTAGATCTTTCCCTCTCTTCCGACCAAGATGTTGAATTCGAACCCAAATTCATTTAGCTCCGATCTAAATCTAACTCAATCAAATAAGTTTTCTTCGCCTGAAATTAGAGAGATGCGACCCGGATTTGAGAAGATCTGTAGCGAGTCGGAGGTTGGGGTTCAGTTCATACCTTCGGTTGGAGAGGACGATGATTTCGTAAGGAAGGTCGACGGTGGTTCCTGACTCATGGTTGGATTCAGTTTCAAGCTCTCCCTTTCCCGATTCTGATGCGTCCAATTGTGTGGTTGAGGATTCTGAGGTGAAGGATGAGGTGTCAGATTCGTTCCCCCGTCGATTTCTTTTTCGAAAATTCCTCAAGATGGGTGATTCCGACCATGGAAAAATGGTCAAGGATTCCAGCATGGGTGTGGCTGGAACTGTTAATTCTTTATGCCACAGAGTGAACAGTTAAATGAAAATTTTCAATAATTTCTTGACGAGATTTTTGTATCATGATTCTTGCTCATCGGTACATCTTTAACTTTTATATCTCTTAAATTTATATGTTTGGGATGCCCTGTGAGGCCTGCTACATGATTTTTGTGCTATAATTGGCCTTGTGAGGCAGTTATGTGTTATAATTGGCTCTGTGAGGCATAAATGTGGTTTTGTGTGATATGTAGTGATTGATGATGCATGATTTTGAAGTTAGTTTGCCTATGAACTATTTGGTGGGTAATGATGCTCGGTTTGGTTTTTACCTGGCCCTGTGAGGCATTTCGTGGCTGATTGTATATGATTTGATTTGTACTTGGCCCTGTGAGGCTTTCATGCTTGGTTTTAAACTATATTAATGATGTTAAATCAACGTAGGATTAAATGTAGGATTAAATTGGCTCTGTGATGAATCTATTCCGAGGGCTGAGACTATTGTGTCGTGATGCTCATGCTTGATGAATCTGATCTTGTGAAATCTGTATATTGAGTCACCAATAGGTTGTTTTGCCTATTTAGAAGACCATGACCCAATGACGAAGTTAATTCGAGGGCTAAGGCTCCGTTATTTTTGTCCACCACGGATGATCATACTTGATGTTCTTGAGTCACCAATAGGATTTCTCTTCTATTTAGGAGACCTTGACCCAGTGACGATGTATTCTGATGGTTAAGTATTCATTGAAGCCTTTTAGTATCTCTCTTGATACTAAAAATTTTAATAAACTTGTTCTTGTCCGTGATATTAGGTGTTCTGAGTCACCATTAGGTATTCTTACCTATTTTGGAGACTATGGAAATATCTTTGATATGCAAATAGTCACCAATAGGTTTAAGAAACCTATTTTGGAGACTATGGAAATATCTTTGATATGCAAATAGTCACCAATAGGTTTAAGAAACCTTTTAGGAGATCATGCTCTGTGATGAAGATTTTTTCTGAAAGCAAAGTGATTATGTAATCTATGTAATTTAAGGTTTTTTTTTCTTTGATTTTTTTAATTTCGATTGCCTATAATTTTATTTTTGTAGTTTCTGTAATTTTTTGTAATTTCTATAATTTTTAAAAATTTTAAGGATTGTTTTATTTTTGTAATTTTTTTTATAATTTTTGTGTAATTTTTATTTTTTTTATACCTGGAAATTTTTTTATTCTGTTTTTCTGTATTATTTTTTGTGATTTCTATTTTTTTGTAGTTTTTGTGTAATTTTTATGTTTTTTTTGTTCCTGGAATTTTTTTAATTCTATTTTTTTTGTATTTTTTTGTGATTTCTATTTTTTTATAATTTTTGTGTAATTTTTATGTTTTTTTAATCCTGGAATTTTTTTTAATTCTGTTTTTTTGTATTTTTTTGTGATTTATGTAATTTCTAAATTTTTTTGTAATTTTTGTGTAATTTTCATTTTTTTTATTCCTGGGTTTTTTTATTCTGTTTTTTTGTTTTTTTTTGTGATTTTATGTAATTTCTAATTTTTATTTGTAATTTTTGTATAGTTTATATTATTTCTGTATTTTTTTATTATTTCTAGATTCTTTTTAAAATTTCTGTTAATCTGTAAATTTTTTTGTGACTTCTGTAACTTCTTCTTTTTTTAAAAATTTTTTTTGTGTAATTTATGTACTTTTTTAAAAAATTAGGATTATTTTTAATTTCTGTTTTCTTATTTTATTTTTCAAGTCTGAAAAATTTGGAAATTATGTTTTCTAAAATTTCTGATTTTTTTTAATATTTGCTCTCTGTAAAAAAAATAATTTCTGAAATTTTAATTATTTTTTAAATTTTTGGAAATTTTTTAGGATTGATTAAAATTTAGATTAACTTTAATAATAAAGTTAATCCAAACCCTATACCCAATTGCATGGACAATTTTACCTTTGAAAAAGTCAAAAAGTAATTTTTCTTAAATAACGTGGAACATTAAATTATTCCGCGACGGAGGGAGTATTAGATAAATAATTTAATATAATTATATATATAATATAATAATTAATATATTGTAGAGCGGGGCGGGTCCATGGCGGGGCGGGTCGAGGCGGACTATAATAGGACACGGACCAACCCCGAATATTTACGGGTCCGGGCCGACTCGTCCCGTTTTTGGCCAGGGTCAAGTTTGGGCCGTCCAAAACCCACGGGCTGGGGCGGGTACCCGCAGGCCGGATCAAAGTTGACATCCCTAAGTGACCACAGGTCACTCGTGACCCTAATCATTTTTAGCCCATGGATCAAAATTCTTTATTTTTAGACCATGAGATCATTAAATGAATTTTTTTAATTAACTTGTTCCTTACCCAACCGGTAATATTTATAAAATAATGAAATGATGGCACAATTTACAACTTTATCCCACGCTCTCTCCTCTCATCTCTCTCTTCTCTCTCATATCTCCTCTCTTTCTCCTCACTAGAAATTATTGATATCTTGTACATTATTTTAGATTTTTAGTTACATTAACATTAATTTAATATGTTCATTTCATTCACTAAATAAATTAATTCCTTTTCTATAATAATTTTAATTTACAATATATTAATTTTTATGTATATATATTGAAGGTTTATAAAAAAGGTAAAGATTTGTGTAAGACCGTCTCATATAAGGGCTTACGTGAGACGGCCAAAAAGTGATAACTTTTACACTGAGAAGTGATACTAAATTAATAAAAAGTGATATTATTATTTCATGAACAATTTATAGTATAAATAAAAAGTGAGACGTTTTATAGTGAAAGTAATGACATTTTATAGAGAAAGTGATAATTATTTTAAAAAGTATAAAATGGTCTCACGTAAGACGATCTCACGCAAAATCTACCCTTATAAAAATAAATCAATAAATTCTATTTTATCAAAATTCAAATATGAGCTAATCAGTATTTTTTGTTATAATAGAACGTAAAATTATATAATAATTAATTAAAACACTGCATTTCCTTGAATTCATATTTCAGTATCTAATTTAATTAATATATAATATACTTTGAAAAAATTAACTCTTATTTCTAAATTTTATTTCACTTATTAAATACAACTTATATATTAAGATTTTTATGTGTATTTTTTATACTCCCTCTATCCCACGTATTTTTACCCACTTTCCATTTTGGGGTGTCTCACGTATTTTTACTCATTCCATTAATGGTAAAAATACATAATATTTTATTACCTACTTATTACATTTCCAACAACTTTAATAACTTTTTTACACTTTATTCATCATTTCCAACAACTTTATTTACTTTTTCTTTTTCTTAATCTTCATGCCCGTATAAATGGGTAAAAATATCAGGGACGGTATACTCCCTGGTAATGAGGGCCAGAGACCTTAATTAATATATTTAACATAAAGTCTCTGGTCCTCATTACCTGGGACGGATGGAGTATATATTTGTAAAGTAGTTTTCTTATTTGACTTTTTAGAAAACATGTCGCAATTTGGTTCTTCTTAAAAAAGACAAAGATCTGTGTGAGATCGTCTCACGTGAGAGCTTACATGAGACAGTTAGAAAGTGATAACTTTTATACTGAAAAATGATTCTAAATTAATAAAAAGTGATCATGTTATTTCATGAACAATTATAGTATAAATGAAAAATGATAATATTGTATATCGAAATTGATAATATTTTATAACGAAAGTGATAACTATTTTACAAAGTGTAAAATAGTCTCACGTGAGATGGTGTATCACACAAGACTTACCCCTTAAAAGAAAAGTGTAGATGTTGGATGAGACCGTCTCATTCATCTTATTTCGTGAGACGAATTGTCATTAATCTAATTAAATATATTTTAAAATAAATTAAAAATGAATCAAGAAAAAAGGAGGGGCCTTGTTGAACACTTTTTAAAATAGAATTACTTATTAATTTGTCGGTGATCTTTCAAACTTTTGTTAATCAACCATTTTACAAACGTTTTATATATATATATATATATATATATATATATATATATATATATATATATATATATATATATATATATATATATATATATATATATAATAATAATAATAATAATAATAATAATAACTATATATTTATAAAATAGGTAGGTTTATATTATAATAATAATAACAACAATAATAATAACTAATTATTTTTAAAATAGGTATGTTCATATTATATTAATAAACATTAAATTTTAATTAAAAAAATTATCAATTATCAATTAGGCAAAGACTTGTATGAGACCGTCTCAAGGGCTTATGTGAGACGGTCAGAAAGTGATAACTTTTATATGATAATAAATTAATGAAAAGTGAGAATGCTCTTTCATGAACAATATATAGTATAAATAAAAAGTGATAATATTTTATAGCGAAAGTGATAATGATTTATAGCAAAAGTGATAACTATTTTAAAAAATAAAAAATGGTCTCACGTGAGACGATCTCATTCAAAACCTACCCTATCAATTATTATTATTATTATTATTATTATTATTATTATTATTATTATATTTAATAAATTATTAAATAGTTCAATTATTTTATTATCACTTTATTTTAATTGTGTATTACTTCATATTAAAAATTTTATCACTTTTTATAAGAATTGTTCATAAAATAATTTATTAAATAGTTATCACTTTTTTTTATCACGTATGACTTGTTATTTAAAATGTTATCACTTTTTATTATTACAGTGAATTATTCGTGAAATAATTCAATTAGACATATACTCACTTTTCTTTAATTAGTAATCACTTTTTTTAAAAATATTATCACTTTTATTATTACAATAAATTGTTTGTGAAATACACTATCTTAATTAGTTATCACCTTTTATAAAAGATATTATCACTTTTATTTTTAAATTTTATCACTTTTCATTTATACTATAAATTGTTTATGAAATAGTTCATGATATTATTATCACTTTTCATCAATTGTGTATCACATTTTATAAATTTATAACATTTAAATTTAAAAAATACACATATATATATATATATAATTATTTAATAATTAATTTTATAATTTAATATAACCAAACAAGACTCTTTAAAAAATTAAATGGGTTAACAGATAATCTATATCACGAATTATGATTCGTGAGACGGTCTCACACAAGTCTTTGCCAAAGATAGAGTAGGTCTTGCGTGAGACCGTCTCACGTGAGACCATTTTTCACTTTATAAAATAGTTATCACTTTCGCTATAAAATGTTATTACTTTTTTATTTATACTATAAATTGTTCATGAATTAATATTTTCACTTTTCACTAATTTATTATCACTTTCTTTTATACAAGTTATCACTTTCTAACCGTCTCACATGAGTCCTTACGTGAGACGGTCTTATACCAGTCTTTGTCTATTAAAATTAAGATACATTCCCATAATTATATAATATTTTCTACACTTTTAATATTAAAAATTTTATATTAATAAAGATATAGGCACAAATTAATGACATTACAATTAATAATTATATCAAAATCAAAATACAATTAATATAAATAATCATAAATATTTTTATTCACTCACTCTATATAATGTATGGGTGTATATTCAATTATAAAAATAAAAACATATTTTATATTATTAGATAAAATATTTATATGTAAAATTTTATAATTCGAGTAAGACGCAGGTCATATACTAGTATACAATCGCAAAATAACTACTCCTTCTGTCCCTCTTATTCATCTTGAAGAATAAACTTACATCTGTTCTTTAGAAGTAAATCGTCTCAAGAATACTTGAATAGCTTCTTTTATTCCTCTTGAAAAATATTTAATCAATTCTCTAAAAGTAAATCGTCTCAAGAATACTTGAATCGATCCTTTTATTCCTCTTGAAAAATATTTAAATCGATTCTCTAAAGGTAAATCGATTCAAGGACCTATTATTAATTGAAATAAGGAAATTAATTGAAAGTAAATAAGGAAATTAATTGAAAGTAAGGAAATTACTTGAATCGGTCCTTTTAGTCCTCATATTCTATTTAAATAAGGAAATTAATTGAAAGTAAGTAAGCAAAAATATAAAAAAAATTAAAAATAAAAATTTTGAGAAAAAATACACATCATTGGAGAGATGGAGACGTGTCAGAGAAAAAAACTATGTCATAGTAGGTGGAAGAATAATATTTTAGCTCATAATCTAGCTTCTTATACTTTCTCTACTGAGGCATCTTTTGTTTCATCGGCGTTGCTCGATAATATTGTTAATTTTGATTACACCGATGATTTGGTGAGTTGATATCTATAATATTTTTTTCTTTTCAACAAAAAAATTAAGATTATGGTAGTTATTTTCAGTAAATTATAATTTTTCATAATCATTAATTATTTAATTACAATTTGAATAACAAAATAATAGCTATTTTTAATAAATAGTCATTCCAACGTCAAATTAAGACACTCTCTTGTAAGATGGGTTATTTGTGAGACGGGTGTGAGACGAATCGATACATTACTAAAGTATGCTTATTGTATAGATAAAGTATGTTTATTTGTAGTTAAAGTATGATAATAATAACTCATATTATAACACGCTAAAATCATACTTTAATGTATAATTCAACATACTTTAGAAAACATATTTTAACAACCATTAAATATATTTTATCTATACAATAAATATACTTTAGTGATGGGTCGACCCGTCTCACAAATAACCCGTCTCACAATGGACATTGTTTATATTAAATAGGTTGTTAATTTGTTATTAAGGAAACTATTAACACAATCAATTATCTCCCTATAATAAAATAATTATTCCCGCAAAATCGCCATACATACAATTTTTGTAAAATGAATAAATAGCGATAATACATACCCCTAGCAAATTAATAATTATTGATCAATATTTGCTTGAAATAAATACTATGTATTTATAACAAATTAAAAATACACAACATATATTTAATTTTTTAATTATTGGAAGTGTATTGTAATTTTAATTCAACGAATTTGAAATAAGACATTCTTTTATGAGATGAATCGACCTATCATTAAAATATACGTATAATTATTGATCAATATTTGCTGAAAATAAATACTATGTATTTATAACAAATTAAAAATATACAACATATATATTTAATTTTTTAATTATTGGAAGTGTAGTGTAATTTTAATTCAACGAATTGAAATGAGACATTCTTTTGTAAGATGATCGACCTATCATTATAACACACGTAGTATAAAGGTAAAGTATGCTTAATATTAGTTACAATATGTCAATTTTAAACTATACTATATAGGGGTATAACATCTTAAAGATATACTTCCTCTATCCAGTCCTAATAGTTACGTTGTTTTTTGTACGAGAATTAAGAAATATACTAGTATTTTAATGTGTATTGATGTGAGAGAAATAATAATTTAATGTGTAGTGCATAGTTGTATTAATGTTGAAGGTGTGTCCCATGGAGATATTTTAGTTAATTTTTATGTGGGTCCCATATACCAAAAAGGGAAGTGTAACCATTAGGATGAGACGCCGAATTGAAAATTTGTAACCATTCTTTAATATACTTCCTCCGTCCCAAAGACAAGTTTTCGGTTACTGTAGATACGGATTTTAAGAAAAAATTAATTTTTGTTTTACTTTTAGGGGTAGTTTGATATTTTTAGGAAATAATAAATTATAAAGAAGTTATGTGAATTGTAAATGGGTGGCAATTTTGAAATTAAAGTGTTTTGTGGGGTTATTGATTTGTGTATATTTCCTTATTTGGCGTGTGAACTTGTTTATGGGACGAACAAAAATAGAAAGTGTGAATTTGTTTAGGGACGAAGGGAGTATCATTTTATCATGTTTAAAAAAAAATATTTTTTAATTACCTATAAGTATACTTAAACGGATCATAATAATGAAACTTTAAAGCAGACTTCTCACAAACAGTCTTATATTTCTGTTTTGTCATTTGGGATATGTAGTCCAGTAAAAATATATAATTATAAGTGTAAAAAATTGTATTAATTTATTAATTTATTAGTATAAGAATAATATTGTATACAAATTAATTATAAATAAAATACATATCCAATTAAATTTATACATTAGATAACGATGATTACATACACACATAATAACATATTATATTTTATTTTAATATTTGTCGTCACAAAATATACCTGCAAGGCTGCAACGTGTAAGAGTGGGACCTTTATAAACCTGCAACCTGTAAAATTTAGGGTCATAAGTGACCATGGATCAGATAAGAATGACCCCAAAAATAAAGGAGTACGTTATACACAAATGCACTCATAAGTTTTATTTCATTATAGTCTGTTAGTTAAAAAATTATACACTGCAAAAAATTATTATTTTTTAACAATGAAATTCAATTCATGGTTAATTATTTGGAACGAAAATGGCAATATTCTTTTAGCAACGAAATGCTAACGGATTTATTTTCTATTTTATCAACGAATTTATTTTCTATTTTACCAAGGGAATCATTATATAAACTATCAACGGAGTTGAATTTTCGTTGCTAAAAAATTATCAACCACCACTTTACCAACGGATTTCATTACTAAGTAAACTAAATTAACAATGGAATTAAAGCTTTTATCAACTGAATATTTCATTGGTAAAAAATAATTTTTTTAGTGATATGAGTTATAACATCTCATAAAACTAATAAAATATTAAGACAATTTTTTTAAAGCTTTAATAATTAATTTATTTAAAATTTTTAAGCACGGATATAGTCCGTGCACCAAATCATACTCCCTCCATTCCATGTAAATGGTTATTTTTTTTCTTTTTACACGTAAATTAAGGAATATTATTATTTAATATGTAATGAGCATTTGTATTAGTGAGTGTGTAGCCCCATATTTTAATTGTATTAGTATGTGTGTATGGATAGGGGTGAAAAAATATGACATACCAAAAATACCGATACCGTACCGAAATTTTCGATATACTATTTTATATACGATGTCGATATCGAAATATCAGTATACCGAAATCTCGGTATCTAAAAATGCACACCGTTGCTAAACCGTAATTTAATACCGTGTCAATTTTTCGGTATATATCGAAACATATCAAAATACCGAAAATTAATTACATACTGAAAATTCAACATACTAGTAAATCATACTGAATAGTCAAACCATACTGAAAAATAAATATGGGTACATAAATTCAACATAATATTAAAGAAAATTCAAAGTAATAACAATCTACTCTCTTGATCGTTTCCACGGTTCTACACAGCTTCCATACTGAAAGAAACAAACATCAAACAAAATTACCATTGTAAAAAGATTGTAGTTTCGTTTGGTGGATCAAAAGTAACTAAGAAAACATTGACAAGGTGGATGCAATCAATAAATATTAATATTAATGAGATTTAATTATTCGATATTACAAAATTAATGAGATTTAGATAAATGAAGCTCATCTTATTAAACTTTGAACCAATAATATTTACTAAATAGTCTATTTTTTAATTAATTATGGGAAAAATGAAAAGCATTCAGTAAAATAAATGTGTAGGAGTATTATTAGCCTTGGATCAAATCTTCTCAGTAAAATAAATTCATCATTTAAAAAGGATTTAAAAAGAAAAATATATTAGTGGATTACAAAAAGATCTAAATTATTTTATATACCAGAAGCAATTTTTTTTCTCGATTTAAATTCCTTATTAATGGAGAAAGAAATCAGCATCCACCCATCAACAAACAAAAATCAAACAAAAATAAAGATAAAAGAAAACCCAACAAATATTTTGCATACACAAAAAACTTCATCTAAAGGATTTTTTTGTAGATCTAAGAAATACGTTACAGCTCATATAGAAACTTTATGTTTTTTTACAGATCTAAGAACACATTACACAGAAACTTACCGAAAGGGTTACAATGGGAAGATAATTAGCTAGGATTTTTAGAATCGAGAAGCCGAGATTGATGGTGCTTCGCAATAGCGTGAAGTGATTTAGGAAGAGGGATACAACTAGGGTTTGAAGTTTGAATAAAGAGGAAGAACTGCGGCGAGATTCGTGATTTGAGACTGTACTCTGGAGTGGGCGTGCAATCTGGAATTAGTATTGGATTACTAAAATTTATGAAGCTTGCATTGGAATGTTAGTTGGTAAGGATTAATGGGCTAGGCCCAGTTTTAGTTATATTTGGGCAGAGAGGCAGATTGGGCCATAGATGAAATTACAAATAAAAAAATAAAAATAATAGTATATAATTTTTTTGGTATATCGAAATACCGAAATTTTAACTCGGTATATACTGATACATAATTGATTTTTTCGGTACGGCGACTTTATCGTACCGAAAATTTCAATATACCTAAATTTCGGTATTTTTTGATATTTTTTTGTTTGACGAGCTTGTTATACCGAGTTTTCGGTATTTTTCTCCACCCCTATGTGTAGATCCCATATACTGTATGTAGAAAATAAAGATGACTATTTGATGGAACGTCCAAAATGAAAAAAAAATTGATTCTTTGGATGGGAATGAAGGAGTACCGTTTAATATGGAGACGGGCCGTTGTCAATTGAAAGGGATCTAGATGTGATGCAACGGTTTGCTACTTTGCGTTGATTATAAAGTATCTACAAATGGGCCAGGCCCATACAAGTAAGAGCAGAGTAAAAGGAGGGCCATGGCCCTCAAAGCCCAACATACATGGCCCCTCAAAGCCCAACATATCTGTCAAAACATGTTCGGTATGAATATGATAAGAGAAGTAAGATTTAAAAAAAAATAAAAAAAAACAATACACCAATTTTACAATTTTTTTCATAGTATAATTAGTATAATTAGTAGTTAGTTCAACAATCATCCATACACCCTTATTTTCCAAGCCTCTGTATAACTCTCATCCTATTCGTTCTCAATGGAAATCGAACTCAAATCACTCAGTTTTGTGAGGATCCCAGTGGGCTAGGCTAGCCCACCTACATAGGCGGATTTACACTAAGGCAGCCCCGGGCTAAAGCCCAGGGCTGCCCACCGAGAATCTATTATATTTTATGTAAATAATTTAATTTTTTAAGTTTAGCCCACTCTTAAAAAATTTTAAGCCCCACCCAAAGGAAGTCTAAAAATAAATATTCATTCCGTTCCTAAGTAAGAGTCTCATTTTACCATTTTGATTGTCCCACCCAAAGGATCCATTTCATTTTCTGGACATATGGGATCCACTCACGCCCACTAATACAATTAAAACATGGGGCCCACACACCCACTAATACAACTACCCCACTACACATTAAATAATAATACTCCTTAATCCACGTGCCCAAAAGTAAATGGAACTCTTACCAAGGGACGAAGGGAGTATATATTTTCAAATTATATATTCTATAAGCCCATTACAATAGATATTAAAAATTGGTCCATCCCCTATTATTTTGCTATATATATATACCCTCTCCATCCCAAGGTATTTTGTTTTTATACGTGAATTAATGAGTATTATTATTTAATGTGTAATAGGTTGTTGTATTAATAGAAGTATGAACCCTATATTTTAATTGTATTAGTGGTGTGTGTGGGTCAAATGTGTGTAAAAAAAATAACTCTTTGGGTGGGACGCCCAAAATGATAAAAAACCATCTTTCAAGGGGATAGAGGGAATATATATATATTTTTAATCAACTTAGCCCACCCCATTTCGAATTTCTGGATCCGCATCTGCCCACCTGCTTTACACCAATTTTACGTAATTGAACGCAACTTAATTATTAAATTTATTTGAAAAGATGATATGCGAAAATCATTAGTTGGTTTAAAGTCAGGATCAACTCCATTTCTGGATTACTCTACAAATGATGACGTATTGTTGGACGTATAATAATTTAATTAATATACAACAAAGTTGTTAATTTAATTTATTAATGCTGTCAAAATTTCTTCAAAAAAGAAGGCTTGACTAATTAGGGCACGATTAATTAATTTTGTCAAAAACTTGGAACTAAGAAAAGAAGATGTGGAATATGGATGGCGACAGGTGGCTATGGAATGTGTTTCAATCTCAATCACAACCTAGTGTGTGTGTAATTATTGCTATTAACATACTAGTTTTTAATATTATTATATGTATTAATTTTCTATGTTGGACTTCTTATTTTTCTATTTTCACGGCTAAAAGAAATTTTATTTATAAATTATCATAATTGGGTATAAGGAAATGTTAATTTTTAAATTAATTTTATTGACATTTAAAAGACAAAATAAAAAAAAGTGATCTCAGTAGAGTATCATTCAGGATTATACTAATTATGATTTCATAGACTTTATTATACATTAAACATGTTTAGTCACAGTGCATGCATGTTTCACGAAAATTATAAAAGTGGGGCGAGATAAGAACGTTAAAAAACATCATCGTCTTCCAACCAATGTATCGTAGGGTAAGAATGTGTGGATAACAGTCTATAACATGACATATTATTATTAATTGTATAAGATGATACTCCATTAACAATGTTTTACTTAATACTCCCAACGTTCAGATAGTGTTTACATGAACTATTCTACGTTTGTTTTCAAAAAATTACTTTTAACTTTATTAATTTTTAAGAGTGATGTTAGGTTTTTTAGGTATCAAATAAAGTTTAAAGAAAATTATGTGTGTGTGATGATGGTGACACTTTTTAAAGACTTACTCTCTCCCATTCAAAGAGTCCAATTTTTTCATTTAGAGCGTCTCACCCAAAGAGCCTTTTTTTTACGCACATGGATCCATATGCATACACCCACTAATACAATTAAAATATGGAGTCCACACTCCTACTAATACAACTAGCCACTCACATTAAATAACAATACTCCTTAATCCACATGTAAAAAACAAAAGCTACTCTTTGAGTGTTACAGAGGGAGTTTATTACCATATGAGTGAGAAAATTTTGAATTTTTTTCCCTTAAATAGTTGTGTGAGGTTTATATGAGATTTGAAAATGATAATAGTGATAACCTATGTTTGTTTTGGATTTTGATATGGTATATTTTAATTTTGGTAAAGATTCATGCGAGACCATTTTACGGAATGACTTCCATGAGACTGATAAAAAGTGATAATATTTAAATGAAAGTGATACTCGATTGGTGAAAAGTAGTAATGGTGCAGTAAACTACTTCATAAACAATTTATAGTATAAATAAAAAAGTGATAATATAGTATAAATAAAAAAGTGATAATATGTTAAAGAAAAGTGATACTCCCTCCGTCCCACAAAAGATTGCACCCCAATCCCGGCACGAAGATTAAAGAAGTGATAATTTTTAAGGGTATAATGATATTTTTTATAATAAATAAATGATAAAGTATGTTAGATAGAGATGATTTTTTTTTTGTAAATAAAGTGTATGGGGAAGGGTGATTGTTTTTTTACTTTTTGCTTTTTATGGAAATGTGCAAACTTTTGTGGGACAGCTCAAAATGAAAAGTGTGTCATCTGAAATGAGATGAAGGGAGTAACATATTTAATAAAATATGATAATTAATTTTGAAGCGTAAAATAATTTCACAATGAGACGTCCTTATTTTATGTCAAATCAATGCACAAGAAAATATTAAATTACTCCTTCCGTCCGCTTTCAAGGGTATCATTTTTTCACTTTGGGCGTCCGCCCCCAAGGATCTCATTTTCTTTTTTTTATATATATGGGACCCACACACACCCACTAATACAACTAAAAAATGAGACCCACATCTCCACTAATACAACTACTCACTACATATTAAATAATAATACTCTTTAATTCACGTGCAAAAAAAAATGACACCTTTAAAGATGGAAGAAGGAAGCATTTAAGAAAAAAGATAAGATAGGAAAAATAAAGAGAAAAAAAATATTAACTAATATTTGGAAATACATAAAAGGTAAGTGCGCTAAGAATTATAGGGTTGGTAGGTATGCACATGAGTTGTTTTTAAAACTTAGGTGTAAAATTTGAAAACCAAAATTAGGTTTTCAAAACTGGAAACAAACATTAAGCCGGTGATGTTTGTTTTGAGTTCATAGAGTTTTAAAAAACTATTGAATAATGATACTTTATGTTTGTATTAAATTTTGGTTTGGTGAGTTTAAATTCTCTGTCAAATCAACATATAAAAGATGGGTGATAATGTATAAAATAATATTAATTGATGTAGGATAATAAATAAGAAATTGATAGTGATATCATGTGTAAGAAAATATTAATTGTTGTGAAAGAAAAAGATGGTAAATGAGAAATAAATAATATTAATTGATAAATAGAGAATTTTTTATATGGAAGGTGAGTGAGTTGAGAATTGATATATAAATAAAAGTACTTTTGAAAACTTAAAGATGTGAGTTTTGAACAAATACAAAATAAAATTTAAGTGTCACTCATTCAAAAATTTGAAATAAAAATCATATCATCAAAATATAACCCTAAATTCAGATTTAGAGATAATTATAAATCAGGACGACATACGTTCATCTAAGTCCAATATAAATAATGAAGTTCCCTTATTCGATCTAATCCCACAAACTCATTAAAAAACTCTTTAAGATTCAACTAAGTACTCGAGTAAATAATTACTCCCTTCATTCCATTTTTATTTGCATCGTTATTATAAATATTAAGTTCAAGAAAAAATATTTTTTATTAATTTTATTAATTTTTAGAGAGAATTGTAGTATTTTTAGATAATAAATAAATTATAAAGTAATGTTATATATATTGGGTGAGAGTAATAAATTTATAATTAAAATATATTTTTAATATTATGAATTAATTTAATGTTTCTATTTTGACGTTACAATTTAATGTGGTACCCAAAAAAAACGAAAATCTTAAAATTGAATGTTTGTATATCATGAGTAGAATATACAAGGCTCACTGGAAAAAGTTTGTTATGAATGCATTTGACCTAGATAAATAGTTATCGTGTTACAACTAAAACTAATACTGCATTTGTTTGTAATAATAATATTGTCGTGTAATTATTGGTTGCTAGAAAATTTGGGTTGAGTTGGCAGAGCACGTGAGACAGAATATGGTTGGATGGCGGCAGCATTTTGAATAGATCCAGAGGCTGACTGCATTTGACTCCTATATTGTCTTTTTTCTAAATTAATTCAAATTATTATTTATTTTTTAAACAATCAAATATGAATAAAACACTCTTCTTTCTTGCACCAATTGATTACCTTTCCTTCACTATACTATGCACATGATAAACAGTCTCTATTTACTGTTCTATTTCACAGCTGCTAAACACTCGATTTTTTTTTTGACAACGTACCTCAGTGTAAATAAAGAATATGATACCTTTTAAGTCTAATTCAATTAAAAATATATATAATTGTGCTTGTTTTTTCTTGGGGCGTGAGTTGGAAAAATAAGTACATAAAGGTGGGATTACACGAAGACAAATTTTCTTGTGAGACGGTACATATGTGAGACGTCTTAAAGTATGTCTATTATATAGATAAGGTATGTTTAATCATGGTTAAAGTATGTTTTTTAAAATATGATAAATGGTGAATTAAAGTATGATTTTAGGGTGTTACATTATTTACATACTTTAATTACAAATAAACATATTTTATCTATATAATAAACATACTTTAATAATGGGTCAACCCGTCTCACAACCATCTCACAAAAAACCAATCTCACAAGAGAGTTTCTCTTACATGAAATGAAGTGTAAAATGTAATTTAATATCTATGTATTTTGAAATATTGTATAAAATATTAAATTATAGCAAATGCATATTTGAAAGAAATACACACACGTAAAAGCAACTTGGTATGATAATTATTTAAAATTTAAGTTGATTTTAAATAACATATAGTTAATATAATTTGTAAAAAGTTCTTTTTTTATTATTCTTATTTTCAAAATTCCTTCTGAACATTGATTTTGTGATTTTTCAGTAAATCTATTATTATTATTATTATTATAATAATAATAATAATAATAATAATAATAATAATAATAATAATAAGGAGGAGGAGGAGGAGGAGTAATAATTCGGCTATGAGTTATACTCTAATAACCCGCTTTTTTATCTTGACTTTTTTTCCCAATGTTTTTTAGATGGGATAAAGGTAGGGTTTTAAGGCAGACTTATAAAAAGTACAGACAGGTTTTGAATGTGCAGTTGTAGGAAACGTGAGAATTGTGTGCAATATTATTAATTAAGGATTAGATGTAAGGTTATAAATGGGGTATGGTTTATTACATCATTATACATGAATGAATGATACAAAAGTAGTTCACAATATTCATGGTTTTAGATTTAGTAATTGGAATTCATGGTTTCATTTTATGCTTTATGTACCATATATACAATCTCCTCTCATTTTATAAAATCATTGGAATTCATAGTACTAATCTTTTTCATGTTACTAATCTTTTTCATGTTTGATAAAACGTGCTAAATCAATGTGAGAGACTACCCCTATTATTGGATTTCTTTTGTAAGGATAAATAAACGTGGAATTAATCAGCGCACCACAAAATAAGTTAGGCAAAACTTATGTGATATCGATTTCAAATCGATTGCCTTTTAAAATAAACATTAAATTCTAATATAATACTCCCTCCGTCCCGCACAGAGGAAATACGTACTTTTTTGCGGGACGGAGGTAGTACTATATGACATAAATCACAAAAATTCACATAACTAACTATATGATCCTGATTTATACAAGTTTTTGTTCTTACGGAATGATTCTTATGAGAAGAATAAAAAGTTAATGTAATTTTTTTTTTAAAAGTGATAAATAATTTTAAAAAATGAAACAGCCTCAATATCATATAAGATTTGATTAGAACGTTATACTTATGGAGTCCAAATTAATATTGGGGGAAAATTTCTTCCATTCAGACTGTTGATGTGTGTTCTTAGCTAGTTGTAAACAAGATTAACGATGGACAGATTAATGATAAACTACACTAAGAACGAACACAACAAATACAATAATTTTTCCCGTCGCCCAGTTAATTGGGAGCCCTTTCCATATTATTGATATTGTATTTGAGAGTTCCATCATGGAACATTACATTCATAGAGAGAATTTATAGAGAGAGAAATATATGTGGGTGTTGAGTTGGAAAAGATGAAGTTGGAGTGAAGTGCCAACCAAGTATCGTGTGTTTCCTTCCTGTAAATGCGTTGTCTTATAGTGAAGATATTTTAGGTGAATGATCCCCCTTTTGTGTTATGTTGACTCGTGTCCCTCCAAGAATAATGATGATTCTGACATGCCCCCCTCACACTCTATGCATGCTGCGTTCTGGTCGGGATGAGAATACTTAATGGGCCGACAATATTCTTATGGGTTGATCAGCTGATGGTCGATGAGTGACGATTAGGAACCGAGGCCGAGACCTTATCCTCGGTGTCGACTTCTTCTGCCTTCTGCTTACTGCCCAGTCAGCTGATGCCTTATCATCGGTGTCGGCTTCTTCTGCCTTTTGCCCAGTCAGCGTGTGTTCAAATCTCGCTCTTATCTTTAGCCTCAACTTATCTCCTGGGTTGGACCGCGCGTATAAGTAACGCCTTATAGAGGGTATAAACACCCATAACATTAGCCTCCGAGGTTGTTTCTTGTGTGAAACTACAAGGAGAAATCTCGAACCTGAGCTCTAAAATTCCGTCGGCCTCGTTAAAAACCTCCATACGAGAAAACCCAGTGGAAAAACTCGTATGTAGGAAAAAGAATACCGTAAGAACTTTAGAACTCTGAGACAGAATGAGCCCTCCTCTATCTGCTTATCCATCAGTGTGAATGTCGCACATGTATAATGATAAAAAATATTTCCTTTTTTCTGCTTCACTTTGTCCGATCATTGATTTCAACCTTATGGAATTGACATATTCTTCCATACTTTAATCAACCGAGCTATTTGATTTGACTTTCCTTCTTCAGCCCCCAAGATATAGTATCGGTCTTATCTTCAGCCCCCGAGTTCTCGAGATGGGGTGTCGGGTTCTTAATCTTTCCTTGTAGTTCATCGGCCTTTCGCATTCAGACCCTAGTCTGATTTTTCTGTATGTTTTAACCAACCGAGCTATTCTTCTTCGAGGTGTTTCATCGACTTTTCATCCAGTATATTTCTTTAGTTTAGCATCGGCATTTGCCTGAGATGTTTTTGCTTTTATCTTCCTCAGTTTGGCATCCCTATGTACAATGTTTTTGTTTCCACTTCACCCAAATATATTTTCTCTCTCTACTTTTCTTTGAGTGTTGCGATTTTCTTCTCCTTGATTTGAGATTTCATCCATGATCTAAACAATTGAGCTATTTCCTCCTATTTTTGTTGAAATCCGAGCTTCAGCCCCTGAAGTGTACAAAAGGGTTCTGAAATTTTTATTTTCTTTCCATCCTGCAAAACTGAGTTAATTGTAATAACTTTAACATAATTCCAACTTACTTGATTTGGAAAGATCATGCCGATCTGATCCAACTTAATTTTAGCCACTCCATTTAGTTCCAACCTTTGAAGGGATAACCGTTCCATTTGAGATTATTCATATTGTGAGCCCCCGAGCTATTCCAGCCTTTGAAGGGACAACCGTTCCATTTGAGTATTTGAGTAAAATGCTCTAACCAAGCGAGCTATTTCTCTTCATGGGGAGATTGCCGATATAATTCAATTTATTTTTAACCGCTCCCTTTGAATATTTAAGCGAAACGCTCTAACCAACTTAGCTATCTCCCCTCATAGAGAGATTATTCCATTGTGAGCCCCCGAGCTACGTTTATTATTCATATTGCGAGCCCCCGAGCTACATCTCCATTTGAGTATTTGAGCAAAACACTCTAACCCACCGAACTATCTCTCTTCATAGAGAGATTATTCACATTGTGTGCCCCCGAGCTACATTGATTATTCATATTGTGAGCCCCGAGCTACATTTACAATTATGAATAAAAATATATACAATTTAATTGTTAGTTTTTTTAATGAAAAATTTAGTGTAAAAAAATATACAATTATTAAAAAACATATACAATACACTGTTGAATAAAAAATTATACACATATGAATGCTAGTTTTTTTAGTGAAAAATTTAGTGTGAAAAAAGTATACAATTATTAAGAAATACATATACAAAATAGAATAACATATATACAAAATAAAATAAAAAGTTATATACATTGAGTGCACCCTAGAACTCGGGTGCACCTAATATAAACTCTTTGAAAAAGGTTGTTTACTAGCCCACCCTACCACCCGGGTGCACATAATATCAACTATTTGGAAAAGGTTGTTTACTAGATTTTTAGGGGCGATATAATTTTTTTAAATAATAAATAAAGTATAAAATATGATCGATTACAATTTTAAAATTAAAATGTATTTTAAGATTTTATGTTTGATGTAATATTTCTAATTTTTGGTAGTGCAGATCATTATGAATGAACGATAATTCACTAAATATAATGTTAACACGAAATAAAAGGCAAGTTTTATTAACCTACTCCTATTTAGTGTCAAAACTAATTATGTTGGAGGACTTATACCTTTTTTATTCTTTCTATTTTTACTAACTCGATCGATTAATTGAACTTTGTATAATCTTAAGGATTCCAAAACCAGATAAATCCTCATATTGTTTTCATGGAATATACTGAAACTGGTAAGGTAAGACTGTCTGATAGACGTCTGATTTGCTATTAGAGGATGAGGGAATTTTGAGTTTGTTATTACAATCTACCTCTTCCTATTTACCATTATTACTCCATTATTTACTACATAAATTAACATCCCAAAAACCAAAAACACATCTATACAATATTTTCAAGAAAGCTATTTACATTTATTTTAACAATCATTTCCATCAAAATTGAATGTCACACAACACTCCTTTCACAACAATTTTCTGTATGATTGCTGCACTGAAACTGTCCAAAAAAACAAAAATTATAGGAACCCAAAATCTGTATACTATATTTTACTACTAATTACTAATGTAATTATGAGTTAAGAAGTATGGAGTGCTGAAATGGCGCTCCGTTAATGGCTAAACCCTACCATAAACAATAATCTACATCAAAACTAAGTCGTATCATCATCAAATCAGGCTCGATTTCGTCTTCCTCATTTTCTTCAGCTGTTGGCTCTTCTTCTCGGCGATGGTGTCCAGCTTCGGCTTCCACTGGTGGCGCCGCCCCACCAGCAGCTCGTAATCCTTCTTCAGCTGCGGCGTCGTGCACACTCCGACGATCGTCTCCGCCGTCGCCTTCTGGTACTGCATGATCATCTCCTCCGTCACCTTGATCCTCAACCCGCCGGCTGCCGTCTTCTCCAGCTCGAACGGCGGCGCCTTCCCCGGCACGGCGGAGCGGCACCGGATCAGCGTCGCGAACGTCAGCGCCGACTGGAAGAAGTTGGCCGGGAGGAGGAAGTAGTTGTGGCCGGGGAGGAGGCGGTCGTGGTGGGAGAGTGCCGGAGTGATTTGGCCGATGTAGAAGCAGTCGGAGCGGCAGACCATGTGCTTGGGGAATTCCTCCATCAATTCCATGGCCTTGACGGGGCGGTCGTAGATCTTGACGCCGCCGTCGAGTTTGACGAGCTTGACGACGGTGGGGCGGCGGCGGCGATGGGAGCGGGTGGCCTCGGGATCGTCGTCGGCCGGCGGGAGGTGGGCGCAGGAGATGCCGTGGAAACAGCGGGGGAAGGGGGCAGTAATCATGTGGTTAATTTTTCGGGTCATTCCCATTGAATGATGGATTGGATTGGATTAGGGATTGGATAGGATTGGATAAAAGAGTTGGGTGAAATGAAGGGTTTTGGAATTTAAATACGGAGAGGAGATTTTGGAATGGAAGACCAAACAGCTGGATAACTTAGACTGTGTATCTATTTTGTATGTATATGTAGAAACAGACTACGAAGAGCTGGGCCCTACATTTTCCGCACGAGATTTTTTTAATCTACTATCAACCCCTAAACTATACAAAATACAGTGGTAGTAATTGTTTTTTTGGATTTTTATTTATTATAATTGAAAATGAAAATTTTATTTTGAAGGGCAGCACCATGCTGCACCACAAACGTATGTGGAGTATCAAAGATTCAAAAGAAGTCGCTAAAATTTTTAAGACAAATTTGTGTAGAGTTTAACTTTTATCCATCAATTATTTATTTAATAAATAATACTGCCTCCGTCTTATCTTTACTGTTATTATGGCTGAGAGCTGGGTATAATATATATAGTAAAGGGATTGTATATAATGAAATTTATTTGACTTGTGATTAATTATATTATTGTTTGTTGGAAAAATTATATTGCTGATAACTAGATATTAGTATTTTAGAGTATTTATTATTGAATATTAACAATTGTTATGATAAGTAAAATGACATATTTACCCCTTTTTATTATTCTTATTATTTGTTATTATTATTTATTATTTATTATTATTGTTGTTGGATAAGAATATAATGATAAAATTATATATAATATCTAAATATTAAATGTTGGTATTGTGTATCCCACATTTTGAGGTGAGATATACAATATCATAGAAAAGGTATTGTTAGTACTAGATCGAAATAATATCAAGTTACAAATATTATGAATACATTGAAACAAATGTGATATTACGAGGGATAATGCATCAATATCATCCTAATCCATACAACCCCGCATAGTATAAAAAAAATAATATATTTTTCTGACTAATTTCATTTCTGATTATTTTAAGTAATATACACTCTCTCCATCCATCACATTTAAGATTGTACATTGCTTTTGTAAAATACTCTCTCCTTCATGTGGAAGAGATGCATTTTGTCTTTTTAATTTATCCCAATATAAATGAATTTTCCTTTTTAGTAAGAGTTAGTTTCTTGTAAATCGGGTTTACATTATAAATCTTGTGGTCTCCTTTAATATAAACATCTTAGCAATACATAGAGTATAGGAGATCACAAGGTACACAAGTGTTTGTGTTTTAGTAAATGGTACCCACATAAAATAATTAATATATCTCCATTGAGACTCACCCAACAATAATATAACTATCTACTATACATTAAAATATTATATGTTTCTCCTCATCTATACATTAAATATTATATCCCTTAATCTACATAAAAAATAATACTAATAATAAAAATAAATGACAAATGCACCTCTTTTAGGGGACAAAGGAAGTAAATGAAAGGTAAAATCTTAAATGGGATGAGGGAGTAAAATATAGTACTCCCTCCAACCTCCCAAATCCATCTTCACATTTATTAATGTGATATTTTTTTATAATAAATAAATAATAAAATATGTTATGCATGTTAAAAAAAATAATAGCAATTTGAAATTAAAGTATGTTAAAGAGGTGTTAGTTAGTTGTCTTTTCCTTTTATGAAAGTGCAAACTTGAATTTGGGGCGGACCAAAATAGAAAGTGTGAATTGAAGTTGAAGTTGTGACGGAGAAAGTATAAAATATGTTTGTGTGTTAGGTGAGAGTTATAATTTTTAAATTAAGACAACTTTTGAGATTATTAGTTGATATGATGTTTTCTATATTTAGTGGCGAAAATAAATATTGGACAAACGAGAATAAAATTGTAAACGACAGAATAAAAGATTTGACATAATTTAGGAAAAAAATTTGTGAAAAATACTCCAATTAATACAAGTTTGATTTTGGAAAAATGTCACATTTTGACTTTTTTTTTTATCCCTCCTTGCATGGAAAGTTGAATATATAGTTGCGAACGGTATCATACATATTTTAATATGAAAAGCGTGTATAGTCCGATATATAATCTCGTGCAACTATATATACTTGAGTAAAAATGAAATGTAATAACTAATTAAAATAAGTAAAACAGTCTCGCAAAATAGAAAAAGTACTTCAATAACTGGATAAATCTTTTGTGCCCTCGGACGCATCATGCATTCGAATTCGACCACCTCACAAAGTTGTACCCTTTAATATTAAATATCATACTACTTTATAGTAAAAAAAACTTCTATCCTTCATTTTCCGAGAACAAAAAAAATACTCTATATTTTCTTTTACTCAAACATTAATATTATTCATATTTTAAAAAATTATATTTATTAAAATATTAAAATATAATATCTTAATGAATTAAAGTATATATCATTTATAACAAAGTGTTATTCAACTTTCCTTTACTTAATTATAATATATCATCGAGATTATATATCCATCAGTAATTAAATAAAGGATTATGAATGTTTCACACTTCAGATTTTAGAAATATTAATTGAGTTTGAAAACCCATTTCAATTATTGGTTCTTAATTCCTTAAACTTGTGTTGTAATTATCCACAGAACATGAACTTATTATTCATAGCGCATTTTTAATACTCATTCTGTACTTATAGTTTGTTTACAGTTACTCCCTCTTTGAAAAATGATTTTATTGATTAACTTTGTGGGAGAAATACTGTAGTAATTTTTGGGCAATTTTTAGATAATATGTGCCATATATGAATGACAGAACGAGATTACAGGTAAACGAGTGTTTGCCTAAAAGATATTGTAGGCAAATGACGATATACTCTAATTAATAGTAGGCAATATCATTTACAAGTTATGTAAATATATATGTAATACAATATTAAATTACAAAAATAATATATTTGACTATATTAAATACTCCTTCCTTCAATGTTTATATATATATTTTTTTGACGGAAATTAAAAATAAAGTTTTATACTAATTTGTAGTTGGTTGATAATTATAATTATACTTTTATTTTTTGTCCGTAACTTTAAGTTGAATTGATGATAAATTTTGTTTTGTGTAATAATGTACTTAAAATTTTTTTTAAGGAAATAATTTTTAAGTGTTGGACACGCATTAAAAAAAAATTATAAATGTGAAGTTTTAAGTATGACATTAAAAAAATAAGTACTCTTTCATAATTTTTCACACTTTTCTCATTTGTTTGTCCCACAAAACCCTTCATACCCCAAAAAGAGAAAAATCATTTTATCCAATAACCTCAAAAGTTACTTTAATTTCAAATTTGCCACTACTTTTTCACACACATGTCATTACTTTATATTCCCTCCGTCCCACCGAAATGTCACAATTTTACTATATTGGGCGTCCCATCCAAATATTCTCATTTTCCATTTTTAGTAAAAAGGTACTACAACATGTGGCTCACCACTCATTACTAATACAACTACTCACTACACATAAAATAATAATATTCTTTAATTTATGCACAAAAAACAACCGATGACGTTTGTGCGGGACGAATTGAGTACTTTTTTAATAACTAAAAATACTACAATACCTTCTAAAACAAAAAAAAAGGTCAAAATGTGCACATTTTCTAAAACAACATGGAACAGTAAATTTGAAGCGTTTTATGGGACGAGGGAGTAATACGTAATGGTGAGATTTAAACTTTGTGGTAAGCTTGATAGAGTATAATTTAAAATAAATTTAGTTTAGTTTCAATAATGAGTTTGTCTCTTGTGCATCCAGCATCCAGGTACATAATATGTTTAAAAGCAAAACATTTTGTTTTAAAAGGTACACATTTTAATTAATAAGTCAAATATTTTTTTTGATGAAAAAGTTGTTAAAATATGAAGAGTATTAAAATTTTAATTTTTAATTTTTTATAAAATATCAACAACATAAATTCCCATACTAAAAAGTACAATACTCCCTCTGTCTATCTCAAAGGTTTTTATTTTACAATTTACGACGTTTCTCCTTTTTCTTTTTTAGTAAAAGTGTTCTACATATGACTCACCACTCACTATTAATACAATTACACATTACGCATAAAATAATAATACTTCTTAAATCTAGTAAAGAAAATGACCGAGTGGATGAAGGGAGTATTCAATACTCCTCCGTCCCGGAATAAGGTATACGTTTATTTTTTGCACGTAGATTAAGGAGTATAATATTTAAATGTGTAATGAATTGAGAGAAATAATATTTTAATGTGTAGTGGGTAGTTGTATTAGTGTAGTGGGTGGGTCACATGTGAATATAATAATTGTTTTGTGTGGGTCCTATATATAAAAAGGGAAATGTATTTATTTTGGGACAGATTAAAATGGAAAAATATATACATAGTTGTGGGACAAAGAGAGTATATGTATAGTGTTTAAAATTGAACTTCGCAATACTTTGTCATTAATAATATGTTAAATGAGTATTAAATTAATCTTATTTTCAGGTATTTTAATCTTACATTCATATATTACTAAAATAATAATTAAATACTTAAATTTAGAATTACTTTTTGGCTGTTTTTCTATTATTAGATTTAACTATTTTTAAACGTGTACTTCCTCCATCCTGGAATAAGGGATACGTTTATTTTTTGTACGGAGATTAAGGAATATAATATTTTAATGTGTAGTGAAGTGAGAGAAATAATATTTTAATGTGTAGTGGACAGTTGTATTAGTATAGTGTGTGGGGGCCATATGGATATAATAATGGTTTTATGTGGGTCATATCAACCAAAAAATGAAATGTATACTTTGTTTTGGGACAACCAAAATGGAAAAATGTATACCTAGTTGTGAGATGGAGGGAGTATTAATTTAAAAAATAAAATAAAAATTATTTTGATGATATAATTTAAATAAAAATTTTAATTAAAAAAATTATATCATATTTATTAAATTTAAAGTATGCATAAGTATTTAAAGGGTAATCCCTTCGTTCAATATTTAAGTTGAAAATTACTGTAGACACTAATTTTAAGAAAAAAATTATTTTTTATTTTACTTTTATGGGTAAATTGGTATTTTTAGATAATAAATAAATAAATTATAAAGTAAGTTATGTGAGTCGAAAAGAGTTGACAATTTTCAAATAAAAACGTATAGTAGGATTATTGGATTAAGTGTAATTTTTTATTTGGGCGTATGAACTTATTTATAGGATAGTAAGTTTGAATTTATTTGTGTTAAAGGGAGTAATAATATGTAAATTTTAAAATGAGTAAAATAGTACTCACTTTGTTCGATTATAAGGTGTTCGTTTGCTTTTCGCACGTGAATTAAGTATTATTATTATATGTAAAGTTGATAGTTTTATTAGAGGAAAGTGGTGGGCCATATTGTGTATTTATTTACTAAATAGGGGAAATTGATACTGTTATAGATATTATATCCCTCATGCTTGATGGGCCCAAGAAGCCCAATAAGCTCTATTATATTTGAATAGGAAGACCCAACCCCTCGGCGACCCAACCGGTGAGCGAAAATGAGAAAGGAATTAAGGCGGCCCAAAAAGGTCATGACAGCACAAAGGCCCAACCCAAGAAAGAATAAAGGCGAGCCCGCCTATCAAGGCCGAAGCCAGAAAATGCCCTCGGCAGGAAACCTCGGCGTTCATCCCTCCCCGGACCGAGACCTCGGATGAACGCCCCAACACCGAAAGCCAACCTATCCGAAGGTCAAAGGGGATGGCGAAAGTAGAACAGTAAAGAACAGACACCATAACGAAAGAGAACAAACACTGCAGGCTAGAAGACAACACTAACGGGAAGAGGATGTATCTTGGGCAGCAATTCTAACTAGGAGACAATGATTGACTGGCACGCTCTGCTCTAACAACCAATGGGAGGCCAGCAAAGGATGGAGACACCCTGCAAACCCCTGCAGTGCAACAAACGGCGCTCAGACTCCTCCTGCAGATGGTCAGCATACCAGACAGCTTCATTAAAGACGGCTTGTCTTTATCCAGATGACGCAAGATAATTGGCTCGGATTTAGGATTTTAGGACAATATAAATAGCCACTCTCGCAGGAGAGAGACAGGACATTCAGATTCACTTTGGACATTACACTTGTAAGAATTTGGGAAAGACGAGTGTTGCTCTAAGGGGAGAGTAATAAAATTGATTGTGTTCTTTAGTGGGAATCAAATCTTTGATATTCTTTAATCTCTTTATTTGTCTTTATTTGTAGTTTATTGTATTTGATGGTATTCGTTCTTGGTTTCGTTATTAAAAATCTTAATCCTTCGAATACTAAGTTAGCGAGCCAAGAATAGCCATTAACAGATACCTTTGAACCAGACGCCAAAAATAGTAAAATTGAAACCTTAGAAGCGGAGAGAATATTTTAAGTTACTTAGTATTTATTAAAATATATTTAAAATATTTTAATAAAAATATAATTATAATTTAATTAAATCAAAATATTTTGGAAAATACTTGTGTGAGACCGTCTCACATTATAAGGCCTTATGTAACGGTCAGAAAGCGATAATAAATTAATGAAAAGTGATAATACTATTTCATAAACAATTTATAGTATAAATAAAAAATGATAATATTTTATAGCGAAAGTGATAACATTTTATAACGAAAGTGATAATTACTTTAAAATGTGAAAAATGATTTCATGTGAGACGATCTTACGCAAGACCTACCCAAATATTTTAAGATCTAAGATAATATTGTGCTTAAATTGATTTTTATCAGTTTGTTAATGAAAAATTAATGGCACAAATTTAATTTTATGTACCAATTTTTTTCTAACAAATTTTATTAATTCTAATATATATATATATATATATATATATATATAATTCACTAAAAATTACTAACAAACTGCTAGGGATATAATTGAACAGAGTCAAGCTGAACTAAGCTTGATCTAATTGATTATCATTTGTGAAGCTCGAGCTCGTTTTCAATTAAATACATGAATTCCAAAGCAAACACATTACACACCCATCACTGTTTATTAAATTTCTATATTCGCCAAAACTAAAAAAATTAAATTTAGAAAACCCTCTAAATATCAAAATGAACGTCCCCATTTTGTAATTAGTGCTGTTAAATTTTGGGTATTACCGTATTAGGTTAGGTTAGGAATAGACAAAAGGATTCAAAAAAAGGGCGAATTTTAGGCTATACTATTTGTTTACAATTTTAAAAATCAGTTTTGAGTTTTCAAAACTCATTAACAACCAATTTCAGATAGGTTTTAAATCATCATTTTAATTAGTAAAAGGGCTCATTTAGAAAAAAAGAAATATATATAATACATAGAAATTTAAAAAAAAAAAAGAGCATAATTTTTTATTCCCTATGTCTCATTACACTTTTATTATTTCTCAAAAATATCATTTTAACCTAACATATAAAACTCACTTTATCATTTATTTATTATTATTTAAAAATATTATTTTATCTTAAAAAATCAATAAAGTCAATTAGCTATATTTGTTTTGAGTTTTTGTTGGTTTTGAATTTCAATGAACAGTATTATTCGTTTTTAGTTTTGGAGGATTTTAACTTTAAATATGTTGTGCTATATATATAAAATACGAGTGAATTAAGAATTAGAAGGGTTTATAAAGATATATAGATATAGTTATAAAATTTTAAGTGTAAATTTTGAAAACAAAAATTGTTTATCAAAATCTAAATATAAAATAAATTAAGATGATACGGAGTAATAGATTAAATTGGTGGTCAATGATAAAGAAATGATGAGATTTCTAAGTTGATAAAAATTTTCAGAATTAGTTTGGTCTATGTTTGGTCCCAAGTTCAAAGATAGAGGCCGTACTTTGACTGATAAGAGCAAATGTATGGCTTTGACCAAACAGGCCCAACTTATAATTAAAATCGCTTTCCCTCCTTTTTTTTTATTTTTTTTATGAATTGATTTACTGCTTAGTCTTGGGTGTCAACCATAATTAAATGGTTCATATCAATTAATTTGAATTTGAAATAATATCAACAATACGTTGAAAGCTATGTTTACTTATGCCCTAAAAAAAATGATACAAATGTGATTGTTTTTTTTAAATGGGATGTCCAATATAATAAAATTATCATATTTTTTAATCTAACAGTCCCATTTTTTTATTTATGTAAGTTTTATTAAATAATGTAAGACAGTAAACGTGAAGCGTTTTATGGGAATACTACTTTTTATTAAAGATATTATCATTTTTTATCTACCCTAATTATTAATGAATTAATTTTGTTGGAATCGAACAATTATCAATTGTCAGCCATTAAATATAATCTTGTATCTAGTGGTGCAGCCTGCAGGAGCGTGGATCAAGTGAAGGAGGAGTTGTTGGATATATGCAAGGTTGTTTGGCCCATTTAAAGCTAATATTCTTATACTATATTGCAAAAATTCTTAGGTTGAGTTTAATAAAATAAAATGTCCTAACATACACAAATATATGATGCATGTATCTAGTCCTTGCTAAAACACAATTTATATTTATTTTGAAATTAATCTACGAATATAAAAATACACACACGCACAAGTATATATTGATGTTTTCCATTAAGTTGAGTATAGTGTGAGGGAAACTCTTCATCAAAGATATTATCATAAAAAAATCAAATATTTGAGGAATTGCAAATCATCGATGAATTGTCTTCAAAGGATTTTTTGGACTGCTAAATATGTCTTGGGGAAAGCTTTCATCAAGAATATTATCACCAAGAATCAAATGTTCATTGAATTGTAAATCCTCAATTCATCGGGTCATCTTTAGATTTGTTTGTAGTGTAAATGATGATTGAATAATGTGTAGGAGATTACTATTAAGAAATTTATTAAACAATATATTATACCTACATTTCTAAAAATGTTATTATTGTTTTAAATTACTATAATTATTTTATAAATTTCTATAATTTTTGCTTGAGGATTATATTTTGGGCCCCGCTATTTGCAATCCGAGAGGACATCTGGCTCTTGCTTTTTTGAAGAGTCATTTGTCTTCTTTGGTGCCTGATGATTCTCCTGGCTCTTGGGTAATTTGAAGAGATTTTACCCTCTTCTTTCCACGTGTCTCTTTTGCTGGAGATGGATCAGCAGTTCTGATCATCCCTAGCCCCAGCCTTATTCCTTTTCCAAACTCTGGCTCTGTTTGGATGGAATAGCTCGAGCATACCTTGTTTGTCCATTGCCCGAAATGGGCCATGTTACAATATCTCCGATGGGTTTGTTTACTCACCAGAATCTTGTTTCTCCAAAGAAGGTCTTATTTTTCCTGGAAGGCCTTCTCAGCAAACAATGTCTTCTTTCTTATTAAAGTATTCAACAGAAAAGACTCATTCAAAGACTTGTGCTCAAACTTGAATGGGAATTCACCTCCACCATTTCTTTGATACAGGCGAACAAACTCCTCGCTCGACGCGTAGAGATTTGTTCTTCAGAGAATGTAGAAACCAAGACTGGTTTCTTCTCAGAAGACTCCTTGATCTTATTTGATGCTGAGACTTCGAGTCTTCTTAGCTTGATGAAATGGAAGGCCTCGTGGTTGCCTTTCCCGACTGGTTCTGGAGCCGCACTAGTGAAGTAAAGCTCCAATACATCGCCTCTGGATAGAGTTGCGTTGTTTTCTCATGCCTTAAAAACTATTTTTTCCAGCCATTCTGACAGTTTTGAAAGCTCTAGGAAGCCTGGTGCAACAGTATATATTGAAGCTAGCGCTCCAAAATCATACCATTGTTTCACATCATTTGGGTTTGAGCCTTCTCGCATCCAAACTCGGGGATATTCCCCCAATATATCCACCCGGCATTTCTCCGGTCGGATTTCTTATCTGGTGTTTAACTTTTCCCAGCTGGCTTGGTATTCCTGCCAATAAGAGAAATCATCTAAGTTAATACTAACCTTAGCAGTGCCCGTCATAGGCCTAAGGTTGATCCCTCCCTCTTTAACCCCAGAGGTGCTGGGTTGACTCGTCGACTCTAGATGTGACTCCAGGTCTTCAATTTTTCCTTCGACCAGTTCCTTTTTTGGAGATTCTAATCTAGGACTTGTGCTAAGGGTACTTGAATCCCTTGCTCCAGGTTTAGAGCCCCGTTCTCGACTACTCTCCTTTTGTCGATTGCTATTGCTATCAACATCCCAGAGGAATGGCTCTCGTAGTGAATCGAATAGACTCGCATTGTTGCGAATATAATCTAGTATGCGATTAGACACTTTGGTCTGATCGCTTTCTTGTATTCTTCCAGCACGCTTTGCATTGATAGCCAGATTCTCGAATTCCCTTTGTAGAAACTCAAGATTGTCCATCAGGTGCCTTGAAACAGTCAGGATGGAGTCTATTTCAGCTCTATCTCTCATCAGAAAATCTGCTAAATCATTATCAACAGATTTAATAATGACAATATTAAAATTATAATATTGGCATTCTGCTTGTCATCTTAATAGTCTAGCCTTTTCTGGTTTAGATTCAATTTTATTTTTTAAAAAGGCTTTGACGCTTGTGTTATCAATTTTAAGGATGAATTTCTTCGCGAGAAGAAATAGCGGCCATTTCTTGAACGCTTGTGCCATCTCTTAGCTTCGTTCTATGCAAAGAGTCCGCTACAGTATCTGCATGGCACTTCTCCTTCAGGTATGGACTTTGTTAGAACCGCTGCCCACCAATGGTCACTGGCATTTGTATATAGTACCAGTTCATCCTCGTCATTTGGTATAACTAACTTGGGGAGCTTCTTGCAAACCTCCTTTAGTTGTTAACCATTGCTCGGTGTGATTCCTCCCATTTGAATTCTGTATCTTTTTTCAACAGAGTACTGAACACCTTTATGTATTGCGCCAGATTGTTGATGAACATTCCAGCAAAGTTGACAACTCCTAAGAAGCTTTGGAGTTGCTTCTTGTCCTTGAAATCTTCAGAAAATCCTTGAACCTTTTCCACAATGTGTGGTTGTAGAATAATTCCAGATTCATCAATCTCGACTCCAAGAAACTCGATCTGCTTTATTGCTATTACTACCTTCTTTTCAGAAAGCACCAATCCTTCCTTGTGGCATGCCTCTGAAAATACTACCAAATGCACTAGATGCTCCTTCATGTTCTTTGAGGCTATGAGAATGTCATCCACATAAACGAATATATCCATCTTCCTTTGATATATCTGGGGTGCGTTCGCCAGGTCCATAGGCATGACATTCCAGATATAATGGCCTTGTGGCATGGAGAAGACTGTGAACTTCTTGCTTCCTTCTTCCATCATAATCTGGTAGAACCCAGACTTGCAATCAAACTTTGAGAATACCTTGGCATTCTTGATACAGTTGACCAAGTGTTCCCTACTTGGTATGTAGTATCCATCGAACTCCGAGATATTATTAATCCCTTTGTAGTTGATTACCAATCTCGGCTTCTCCCGCTTGACTTCTCCATGATTTCGAACCAGAAATCCTGGACTACTGTATGCAGATACTCCTGATGATATCAACTTAAGGTCTAGATGTTCTTTAAGTATTAGCTGCATATCCTTTCGATCCTCTTGGTTCATCAGGATATGCTTGTATCTCACGAACTCATGCTCTTTTCCTTCTTTTACTTTGAGTGAGGCTTTGAGCTCGTTTTTATCCCACCAGGCTAGAGGATCCTCGTTGAAGTTCCTCTGTATTTTTCTTTTGACGTCCTCCAAAGATGTCCGTTCTTCGATTGTGACTTCTCTCTGTAAGCTTTTTCCCAAGTTTGCTTTGAGAATGTGGATTGTATCTTCCCTTAGTTTCTCCATCTTCCATCCTCCTCTGGTCTCGGTTCTCATCTGAAGGACTGCTTCGCCATATCTCCTTCGATCATTCATCTTTGGATGGCTAAGTTTTCCTTCATCACCATGTTTGCTGCGAAATCTGATTGGCATTTTTCTTTGAAATGTATTACGCAGTCTTGGTGCGATGATCTTATGTTCACAAAGGATTGTGAAAATAAGCCTTCTTGTTGCGTTTTCTTGGGTAAAACACTTGAATGTCTGTAGGAAATTATTTCCTAACAGAATATCCGCTCCAGTGTCGTAAAAATATATCGGTGGAGTTTTCACCTTATACCATGGAGTACGATCCGCTCCTCCGATCATGATCTCCGCTTACTTGATTCCTCTATTAAGGATTAGCACCCTTTGAGAGAAATCTTTTCCTAGTACTGTTGGTAATTCTTCGCCTGTCTTTAGGAAAAACTCCTTCTTTTGCTGTGCAGATCCCGGCTCCTGAATCAATATATGTCGCAAAATATTCTGCACGATGCTCCTTATATATATATCATCCCGACAGTGATATATATTGAGAATGGACTTGTGGCCATAGGTAGATCAGAGCTTATAAGCCCGAGCCTCTACTAGTATACCTTGTATCTTTTCCTTTTGACT
Source organism: Pogostemon cablin (assembly GCA_023678885.1). Taxonomy (NCBI): domain Eukaryota; kingdom Viridiplantae; phylum Streptophyta; class Magnoliopsida; order Lamiales; family Lamiaceae; genus Pogostemon; species Pogostemon cablin. Next base: position 9,651,070 of record CM042979.1, read on the forward strand.
GTGAATTCCATTCCATTTTATAATCTTTCCCAAGATTTGTGATCCTCGAGAAACTCTAATCCCAACACTAGTTGTTCTGGAAATCTTCCTGCTACTCCCTCGATTATCAGCTCAAGATCACCAAGTTTGAGTTGTCCTTGATATCTCCCAATTGTTGGTTGTTGCAGATAATACAAGACATCACAAGGAATAGAGTTTTCCTTTTTGGTGATATCGAATATTACTTCGACTCCTCTCCATCCTTCTGGGCATTTTAGTTCACCTTTAGTTGTGAACTTTTCCGGTTCCTGGATTACCTCCACGATTGGTTTCTTTCTCCATTTCTCACTGATCATCCTATCTTCTTGGAAAGAAATCCTTCTTTGCTCGAATCTGAGGTTGTCTTGCCTACTCCAGACCGGCTTATCCTTGATTCGCAGATCCATGTCGTGGATCGGCGGTAACTCCATTATTTCTGGACTAGTTGCACATGCAACCCTTTCGAACACTTCTGGTATCTCGATATACTATTTCATTTGGAATAGATCCGAATGATGAGTGTTGGATAGAGCATATGAGATACTGTAGGTGATAGAGTAAGGCCTATTTCCTTCTTTCATCAAATCTTTGTTTTTGAAATCTTGATGAAGGGTGAGTGCCCTACTGAAATCTTTATCTGCCAGATATAGGCAATTCTTAGGTAGATGTAGGATGCCACCTTGCCTGCGTACAGGTTTCCTGAGATTCCTCCCAGGCATGCTTCTCTGGTATTCTTGATCCTCTTATCAAAGATTGCGATATCAATTGGTGTATCGATACCTTCTTTGAAAGTAGCTTTGATGAGGATCTGAATTACTCCTATATGGATCCAAGATATAGTCTTGGCCACTCTTTCCTTGAGTTTGCTGAGTTCTCTTTTGATTTCATCAACAAGAACTAGTTGTATTTCCATCACATTTCTCGTGAGCTCTATTTGGATCGTAATTTTCCCTTCGGTCACCTTATATATGATGTTATGCTTTATCTTCTTGAAGAATTTGTCCAACCTTCCTACGGTGAATCCATCGTATAGGTTGAGCCTTGGATCTTCCTTCATGATTCTCATAAGGGCTTTATGAGAAATGGATGTCTGGAAAAGAATCCAGACATGTCTTCTTGCATCTCTTGTCTAAAATTTTCTTCTTCACTCCGACTCATCTTCGGAAGATTCATCTTGATTGAAGTATTCTTCTTCATAGATGCTTTTGTCTGAGGGTATATCTTCAAATTGATATACCTGTACAAGATCTTGGAAGTAAACAGCTTCCTCCATTTCTAGAGTTTTTTCAAACTGTCGTACTCCTCGCTTCTGGTTTTCTGGACAATCTGGTGAGATATGCCCCTTTACTCCACACGTGCAGCTATTACAATCCTTGAATCTTTTATTGGCTCATGTAGCTGCTCTTCGGAACGTCTTTCTTGTGGGAGTTCTTCCTGTGCTCCTCTGGTTTGACCCTGAGGATAAAGCTTGACTTCTTGAACTCCATCTGGATGGTCCAGACCTTTGCCCTGATTTATAACTTCGTGCCTTTTGTTTAGACCAAAAGGATCTTGGTCTTCTGGATCTCCATCCTCCGCTCCTTTGTGTGTAAGGATGACTTTTCTTCATCCTTTTCTGCTTTCTTGGATTTCTTCCAATGATGGTTGGAAGATCATTACTTTTGCAGCATAGGGGTACCGTTTTATTTATTCCACTTATTCTTTTGTAGTTCTTGTATAGCGATGCTTGATGACACCACTCCGCAATCTTGGCTTTGAGGAAGGACATTCTCCTTGCTATTGAATCCAGCTCGCATGGTTCATACTCTTTGATCAGCATTTCTCTCCATGGGCTTGGGATCTTAGCAAAGAACAGGTGAAATACTTCCTCCTCCTTGACCTTTGATTTCCATCTATACTCTGTGAAGAGTTTGATGTACTCATGTACATGACAGATGTCAAGTAGTTCCATGCTGTATAGGTTATTCATATACTTCTTCTTCTTTTCTTCCTCCATTCCTTCTAAGTAACCTACTCCGATAAAGTGAATTTTGAAAATTTTGGCCATGCGATCGATAATATTGCTGAGATCTTCGCCTTCCATGGCTTCCTTCTTGACTTCCTCTGAGAGCTCCTCTCAGGCGCACTTTACTGATCCTTCCAGGCTCATAGTTAAGAATCTTATGAACCCTTCTTTGTCCAGCTCTAGTGCACCTCTTGCAATCTTCATGGCATTCATCCATTCATCGATCAGGGTCTCTCTGTTCTTGAAGTCTAGAGTGTCGAGATTGAGGATCAATCCATATGGATTTATTGGTTCAAGGTGAGACCGACCATATGGGGTGTTGTGTAGATTAGATCCTCGAACTAGGCTTGCTCCTGTTGATAATCCCGTCGCCTTCATCCTGAAGTTTCCTTGTTGTTGAGTTGTCTCTTCTTGTGTTATTCCCTAGACTCCATGTAGTCCAGAGGTTCCTTCATTTTGGCTCAGATCTCGTTATGTCGGAGCCTGCGATTGTTGTTGTGAGCTTGATGTTTCTCCAACATTCATTTTTAGATCTATAATTGGTAGTCCTTAGAAGGACTCATATAGATATTGTAGATCTTCAAGATTTGCTCTTTCCATTCGGGGATGTGGATTCACCTCGAAGGATAGCAATCATCTTCTCGCTTTCGGATTTTGGCCTTGTGACCTCTGTCGTCTTCCCTTTTTGATGTAAAAGGGCTTCTAGTCAGAAGGTTAGTGGTAACCTTCCTCCTGGCCTTCTTCCTGTCACCTTGGTTTCCAAGGACTTTACTTGTTTTATCTTCATGATGAGGTCGAGTTGCTTGGTCTACAACTTCTCCATCTTTTCCATCTTAAGGCTGATCTCGAACATCGTCTTGGACATGCTTTGGCAATATTCTCCAAAGAATCTCACCGTATTCTGCAATTCTCTAAGATCTTGGTTCATCTTAGAGTTATTTGCCTCGATCTCCTTCCACTCCGTCATTCTGTCCAATGTGAAAAGTGATACGGCTTGCAGATCTCTCTTGGACCCTGATTGGGTCGTCTCCTCCATTGTTCGTGTTTGGGGACACGTCCATGGATCTCGTGAAACTTCGGAGTTCCACTATGTTTCTTGATACTTCTTTGGAGTATCTTATCTCCATCTGGCGTAGTTCCTCCAGATGTTCCTCCTTGGTGTAGCTGGCACGAATATTTGCCAACTCCCTCCTTTGGTTTACTCCGTCCCACCATCGGTCAGCGTCCTCGTATTCTTTCTCTGCATATTGTCTATACAACACACAATAGTATTGTTGTATAGAACTGCTTGTCTCGTCATAGTTAACAGGCCAGAAGTCCCTATTGCTCCAATTTTGAATAGAGCTAATAGACCTATTACTCTCGGATGTCGAACTTTCGTTCGGATCCTTATATACTTGAAACTCTCCTCTCGTTAAGTAATATAATTTTATAATAAATTTCCATTTATAAATAAACATAGGACTCTGATACCATTTTGAAGCATATAGAAAGTAGAAGAAAATTTGGCTTAAAGTGAATATAAGGTGAGTATGATATAAAGTTTTTGATTTATACGTTTTTGATTCGGGGCTGTTTTAAGAAGATATTAAGTAATTTCTATTTTTTTTTGGAATTACCTGCTAGTGACCTGTTGTGACCTATAATAGGACTATTTTGTTGAACTAAGTAAACATAATGGATGGATTTCAAAATTCTCCAAACATAATGGACGAGTTTGAAAGAATGGAAAACCTATGGACTAAAATCAAAATTGGGCAAAGTTAATGGACAAATAAATATATTATCCCAGCATTAAAAATATGACATAACTAGTAGATTTTCAGTAGATTAAATCTCACTATATGTAACCCTATATATCACAAAATATATAAGTAAAATATCACAACATATAACACAAAGTATCATAAAATACCATTTAAAGTGATCGAATCGAAAACCAAATGCATGGATACCAAATCCATTTACCTGGGTGTGCACCAATATTGCTCTACCCTAATAAATGGCAGATACTTCATTGAATAAAGATTTAAAAGAATAAAAGCAAGAAGATGTGGAAGGATGAGATAATAAAAAAATTGACAGCTTTACATGTATACAATACTTGCCCCCAAAAAACAAGACTTCAATAGTACTACAACATCATATGTACATTATGTCCAATGAACACTCTCTCTGGATGTTTGTCCTTTGAAAAGCTCTGATTATACCAACTTGAGCCTAGGCAATCAATTCTTCATATATTGCTTTCAAAACAGAACCAGCAACCTCCATTAGATTTAATCATGTTGACATGTAACACGCGCCACTGTGGACAAAATTCAGTGAAAAAAGTCACACCAGTCAAATTACTAAAGCCCAAAACTTTTTTATGATACACATTCTTTGACTATTCTAGTGGATTAATTCTAGAATACTCATAAGAAACACAACCAGTAGATAATACACAATCCGGTGCCTTTCTTAAGAGCTGTACGGTTGTTTATCTATACATAAATTTTGAAGTCTATGCTACTTGAGTCAGCATTGTGTGTGTGTGTGTGTGTGTGGGTGGGTGGGTGGGTGGGTGGGTGGGGGGAGGGGTGGGGGGGTGGGTACAGGATTCGAGTAGAGTTCATGCACTGTATATCAAGGGAGCTGAATCAGCCAAAATAAAATGCTTGATGACACGGATTTTCCCATGTTTAGTCAAATATTAAATATAGATAGATTATATAATACTGACTTTGTTTAACTAAAAACTCACTACACTGTTTAGGATATCTCAAGAAGGGTTTTATCAAAGAGAGGAGGCAGGTCCTAAAAAGATATACTCTCTTCGTCTCGAAGCAAAACGTGCATTTTCTTTTTCACGGAAGAGTTGCTTTTTTTACAAGGGATATGTTCTAGGCTAGTCACTTAATCGGGTATCATATTTATCATCTCTACAGGACTTATTTATGTAAATCAAATAACAGAAACTTATTCCCCATATATTGTGCTGAAATGGATGCATGCAAATTAAGAATATATCAAAAGCTTATGATAAGAGTTAAACCATAGATATGCATGTAGTGTTTGACTATTTGTCAAAATGATATTCATCATCATGAATGGTACGCATTTTATGTTGGCGTCAGGAGTGTACTTAGCTAAATCTTTAAACCATAACTCTTCCAGAATGGTTATGCTCATTTTGACAGTGGCTGGTAAAATTTTTCAAACACCAGATGTTGGAAAAGACAATGGGGTTGCAGAATTCCAATTTGAACGACAAAATGAAAATGATTGAACAAGTTAGACAACTAAATGTGCTTACTCAGGGAAGATAAGGAAATATATTATGACACAAGACATTTTTCTAAATCATGTAAACCATCAATTTGTTATTATATATAAAAAAAAAAGGGAAAATAAACTTGCTATGTAAAATGATATTACACTAAGATTTAAGAGACTATGAATTACCTGGATGCACAGATATCATCAAAGGATACTCATGCATAACCATCTAAACTGGTTGAGATGACTGCAAGATCCTTTTTTCTTCAAAAATTAACCGCTTGCAAAGTTCAGATTCATGATGAATATATTCAACACATAAGTTCCATAACTCCTTTGCTCTGTTGAAAGATTCAGTTCCTGATGGGACTACTTGAAGTTCATCACTTCTTCCATTCTTTTCATCAGGTCTTTCATATTTGATCACTTCCTGCATGGAAACATATTAAAATATCAATGCAATTTGGAAAGACATAGTGAAAGTGCGTGTAAATATATTTGAAAGCTAGTAATGTAGACATGCATGCATGCATCTCCACTTGTTACTATCTAATGTAACATGTATCAGTTCAGACACAAATCCATTACAGTAAAACCATTAAAATAGGCAGCATTCCTTTTATCTGCCTTTCAGAAGCCTGTGCAGTGACAAATGAAATCTTCTCAATCATTACTTTCCAACAATTTGCAATAGAACCTAAAGAAAATACCAATCTTACCAGGGCATTGGGTATTAAGTTCCAGATGTTTTCCCCAAAAGTTTCCACTGATGCTTTTTCTGTAACAACCCATGGCCTGCACGAATGCATGATTAACTAAGCTGAGTTTCTGTTAAAAAACATAAAACCTACAAATCAATGTAGTTAGAAGCTGCTAGCATAATAAGTCCTGGGATATAGAATACTGGGTTAGCTTACATATGATCAGTTTAAATCATCAGAGGAACCAAATATTGGATACCGACTCCAGAAGGCAAGGTTGTTAGATGGGGTTCAGTGTTGTTCCTTGATCCAATACTCTCTAAAGAAGTAAATATACATCAAATCTAATAAATCCTATATTACATCTACCCAACTTCTCATGTTTATATTGACAATATATTTCTGCTCTTAACATAAGATTTAGGTGCATCATCAGATAGCTTGCTGATAGAATACTCACATAATTACTCCATTTAACAAACCAAAAGAGTTTTAAAACAGAAACATGCTTATACACTTGAGCCTCTCTACTTTTAGAAGCTCTGACCTCAAGAGCATAGTATAACTAAAACCAGCCGCAAAACTACTCCAAGACAGAGCAGTTACCAAATAGCTATTTGCTGTCCCATATTTAAATCTTTAAAAACCAACAATCATGGAGTTTAGAATCAGTATAATATATTTTTATTAGGTTCAAGCAACAATGTCCTATAATTACTGTCATCATACAAGCCACAACAGAATGAGAAAAGTTAGAAGTTGAAGACTGCACAGATACAAAAAGGAGAAGGTGACGACAATTTGCATCAACTAAACAATTGAGCAAAAGCACCGACATTTTCGAACAATTGGAAAAGATAATTAGAGGGAAGTACAGATGCTTCATGATGGGAACTGTAACCCAAAGCCAATATATTTTTTTGTGTACATGGGGCCTAATTATTAAAATAAAGTAAAATGTAGAGAATAAGCAAAGCTCCAGCAATCATTCTATTTACTGCATGTTTCTGCTTGTATCACATGGACTCAAACATCAGTTGAGGTTTTTGGGGCTTTTACACGGCAGCATTCATTCTATTTATCTAAAATTTTAAGAGCTCGTGTTCAAATATCTAACTGATGAATCAATAATATCTTATCTTCCACCCTCCAACCCTCATCCACCATGACATCCAAAAAAATATAATAAGAGAATGATTTCAAATTCTAATCACGATCAAGATTCTGAAACAAAGCTTGACATATGGTTGCAACTTGCAATGGCAGGAAATGCTGTAAAGGAAAGTGGTTTAAGTAAGGAATACCTTCCCCTTGAAGATACAACCAAATGGAGGGGATTTTCAAGGAACTCAAATATCGTCTCAGCCTTCTTTTGAGAATCCACCATGATGGCTCCTCGTGCAAATGGATCAGACAATAGTCTAGGGAAAACAAATGCTTGTGGGAGAATATTAGTCTGCTTATATATAAAGTCTATAATTGATGACGCGGTCAGGTCTTTCTCCAAGTTACTAATTAGAATGAAATTAGTATTGCGAAGTCTCGGTCCCACATCATCATCTTGACTTGTCCATCCGTTGTAATTGCTAGTCCTCCCTGAATCTGTTTTATAAGAATAGAAAAACAAAAAGATAGAGGAGAGGGGAATAAGACGCAACCAATAAACAAATTAAGAGATACCTTTTATAAATAAAAGACTTTCTGTTTATGCATGAACTTATTAAAACACATTGACATAATATCTAACCAATTCATCACAGCAGAAGAACGATTCATAATATGGATTTTAATTACAGTAAAGTTTATGATGACATGTTGCATACATTAGATGATACATGACAATTAGAAAAAGGCAAACCTTCATTTTCCATTGTTGGACTTTTTGGCATAATGCTAGAGTCCATCTCCTGCAAACAGGTTTTGCAATCAAATCTCAAGATACAAAATAATGGATTATAGTATTTAGGAACTCTGCATTAAGCCTTACCAGGTATCCGTTTTGAGGAGATTCTGAGTTTATCATTTTAGTGGAGATAGAACCTGAAGATGAGATTCTCTTCTTAGCCATTACAGAAAAAGCAGAGATTCTAGGATCAATTTGAGTGGCAGGATCTGCAATGCATATGCTTGCAATGCTGGCTAAGGTTAATGTACCACGACCTCGCCCATGTTGCCAGACAAGCAAAAATCTGCACAAACACTCCTCTTCTCCATCAGAAAGTGAATGTGACTTGCGTTTCACCTGCCAAATACAGGATAAAGCGACATGAAACAAATTGAAATTGGTACTAGAACCACGAACAAAAACAAGAACTTCCACCAGCTAGATTCCCTTAAAAAATCAGAAATACAAATATCAAACTCATAAAATCACATATTTCAAGCCAACAGTTAAAACATATCTCCACCAAAAAAAACATGTGATACACTGAACTTTGAGATGCGTATTTAAAGATATCCAAGTACGTGAGAGAAATAAAACATTGCAAGACACCGATCATCACAAACTCTATATCCTGAAACAGCGAGTCGGATGACGTCAAGACCTTAACCATAAATCCAGTGCAATCTAAGAAAGTTACACAAGTAGAAACAAACTATCACAAAACTTCTGAAAAGTATTACTCAGAGTTGGTAAAGGATTCTTTTGTCACTTCTTCTGATCATACCAATGTAATGCCTTATTTCTGAAGATCAATAATTATTCATTTAACTACCAAATATGCCCCTCTTTTTGGGAACAAAGCATCAGTTCCTATGTGATAACTTTAAAAAGTGCAACAACTATCATTTGAATTTCACATTAATTAAATACTACTATGGAAAAACATTACCAATTCAGAGTTTCTGAAGCTTAATACACATATATAAATTTACTATAAAGAACAAAATTGGTGGAAAAGATACATATCATGACATATTTCCTTAAAAATGTCCATTTAAACATCAATAGTGTGACAAGAAGTACCTCCACAATAGTTTCTTTGACACGTGGCTCTTTAACATAATACGATATGGGATTTTTCTTGGCAACGATTGAAACATGCTACATAGCCAAACTTAAAGATGTGTTCAAAGGTCATACCAAAAAAATAATAATAATAACACAACAATGCATTAAATAACTAAAGTTACTAAGTAAGATCCATTCTTTCCCAGATGCATCTAGATGATAGCTTTGGCCATTGTTGGCTCCATTGAATTATCTATTGCTAACCATAACCATATAATCTAAGATTTAAGTCACAGAATATGAAAAGTGTGCTAAAAAATGTAAATGTATAAAATCTTAATTTAATATCTCACTCAAACTTTAATGAATAAATGTTTTTAGACCTACATGCAACTCTATATTCTTATTTATTGCACCTCGTCACCCTCCATTAGCTCTTTAAAACAAAAAAAATAACCTAAATATATATGAATAGTGATGGAAGGATATAATCACTGTCTTGGATGGCAACACTACCACACTTCTTGTTACAAAGCTGGGAACAGTGAACTGTCAAGAGAATACAGCTCGGTACCGAGAAAATTCATGTAAAAAATGATGACAAAACTTTAATTAAATGGAACAGGCAAGGGAATACCAAAATTATTCTACTTCACTAGAATTTCAAAACAGAGAAACTATCCATAGTATGAAACCTAATTTCTACAATAGCACGATTTAGAAGTTTTCTGTTCTGATCACCTATTAATTGTTTCATTAAGAAAAATCATAAAGCATGTGTACGGTATTAAAACACATAAATCGATTCTTCTTCAAACTTGGAGTTAAAATAATGATGCGACGACTGTAGCAAGTGTATAATTTCAAAGGCGTGTTGGTTAATTGCTTGTGAATGCAAAATAAATAGATATTTTCTTGCAGAACCTATTTGACCCAACTAATTAAGAGCTTAATAACTCTCTTTCACTTGATCCTTGCGTAAACACTAATCAATTTTTGGAAAATTTTCGTACAAAAAAACACCCGTCACAAACTCACCTCTTTTACAATGGCATCGTAGAACCTGAAGTCCTCGTCATCGGTGCCATGTGCAGCGCAGACGGAGGTTCCAATTGCGACGGTACCGCACTGATGATCCTGCAACCGCCTTGAAGGTGGTCGGAAACGCCGCACCAGCTCTTCAACCTCCGCTTCCGTCCGGAATTCCGCGGCGGAGAGTACGACCTCGTACACCGGCGGCGAGCTCCAGTATTTGACAGTGAGTTTCTCAGCGGCGGCGTCCAATACGACGTAAACACTGTACCAGGCATCGTCCTCGCTGGCCTTGTACTCTAGGTCGTAACGCCGCGAGTAGTCCTCCAGTTCGACTTTCGGCAGAATTCCGGCCATTTGATCCCCCATTGAAATGCTGCTGGAGAGTGTATGCATGTGTGTCAGTGTGTGTATCAGATACAGAGAAGTCTGAATTTTTTTATAGTGGATGGGGAAGGCGTTTTGAGTACCTGGCAATGATTGTCGTACACTACTCACGATTAAGGCGGTTCGATTTTTTTTCTTTTTTCTATTTTCTATTTTTGCTTGTTGGCATGTAATTGCTTCCTCCGTCACTCCGTATCAGTATTTTTACTCATTTATACGAGCATGAAGATTAAGATGTGTTATTTTTTTAATATATAATGTAAAAAAAGTAGGGATAAATTAGTAATTTAATAGAAAAAAATAAATAAAGTTATTGGAAATGATGAATAAAGTGTAAAAAAGTAAGTAAAGTTGTTGGGATTGATAAATAAAGTGTAAAAGTATGTAATAAAATATTATGTATTTTTACATTAATGGAATGGGTAAAAATATGTGGGATAACCCAAAATCAAAAGTGGATAAAAATACGTGGGAATGAAGGAGTATTATTTTTATGTGCGAAGTTTTAAAAATTTACTTTTTAATGTATAAAGTTAAAAAAGTAAGAATATTTTTCGTAATTTAATGGAAAAGATGTGTACTACTATTGAGAAGTGTATAAAAAATAAATATTATATTGGAACGTGTGTAATGGTATAAATATCTCAACTGGTTATAGAGGTGACATTTTATATCAATAATCAAGAATTAAATTTTACTGCCCCAGTGTGAGAGCTAACCTTTCAAAGTGAGAGACTCTTTGTCACTACTGTAGATGGAGGGGCTCTTTGTTACTGTAGTGTGGGAACAACCTTTTAAAATGAGGAATTATTTGTCACTACGGTAGATGAGGGGCTCGTTTATTAGAGGCTTATTGTCTGCAGTGGGTAGTGAGTCTAGTTCCTATTAATCATTTGAATAACCATGATTTATCTTTCCACCACTCTATTGGGTAGGAGTGTAGATGAGGGGCTCTTTGTCGGGGTCTCCTTGTCTGCAATGGAGTGAGTCTAGTTCCTATTGATCATTTGAGTAGCTATGATTTACCTCTCCACCATTCTATCGAGTAGGGATGTAGGCGCCACTCAGTCGGGTAGGAGAAGGTTTAGTCTCTATTGATCAATTTATCTTTTCACCACTCTATCGGGTAGGAGTGTAGGCATCACTCAGTCAAGTAGAGGAATGTGTAGTCTCTCTTGATCAGTTAAGTCACAATTATTTACTCCTCCACCACTTTATTGGGTAATGGTGTAGGCTGGGTAGGGGCGGGTTTAGCCCCCTATTGATCAGTTAACTTATCGTGATTTACCTCTTCACCACTCTGTCAGATAGAGGTGTAGACGTCACTATGTCGCTTAGGCGTGTCTGGGTGAGTGATTTCTCCTTTTTATATGGGCCTCTATGGACGATTCCTTTTTTTTTCTACCAATATTGGAACGTTTGTAAAGTGTAAAATAAGTATTATTGAGATGTACTTTAAAAGAAAAAGAAAAAGAAAAGTACTATCTCCGTCCTTTTGAAAGGGGCATTTCTTTTTCTTTTTTTTACATAAATTAATGAATATTATATTTAATGTGTAGATAAGGAGAAAAATATAATATTTTAATGTATAGTGGGTGATTGTATTGGTGTTATGTGCGGTCTCATGGAGATATATTAAATGTATTAAATGTTTTGTGTGAGTCTCATTTACTAAAAATAGAATTACACCTCTTATATTTAGACGGATTAAAATGATAAAATGCACATCGTATAGAGGAATAGAGAGAGTATAAAATACTTTGCCGGACGGATAAAAAGAAAAGTGTGAAATACTTTTAGAGAAATATTTATTAATGCATGGAGAAAATATAAAAGTTGTTTAAACTAAGCATAATGAAGTTTTATTAAATATACACCACTTTTTATAAATGCATTCTTTTTATTCAATACACACCAATTTTAATTTTTTTAGTAATTTTTAACTTTATTGGAGAGCCACTAACATAGAAATAGAAGGTTGTTTAAACTAAGCATAATGAAGTGTTATTAAATATACACCACTTTTTATAAATACATTCTTTTTATTCAATACACACCATTTTTAATTTTTTAATAATTTTTAACTTTATTGGAGAGCCACTAACATAGAACTTATTCGACTTTAAAACTTAAGTTGCCTCATATTTTTTTACTTTATTGAAAAGGACTCAAAATAATTAAAACATTCAATTTTATTTTGCACCTTTCAATTTTACTCTAATTTTATTTCAAAATAATACTCTCTCCGTTTCGCATGAACATAAATGATTGATTCTAACAAAGAATATAGTATTTTAATATGGGGTGAAGTGAGAAATATAATATTTTAATATATAGTGGGTAATTGTATTAATGTTGTGTATATTAATTGTTTTGTGTGGCCCAATTTACTATAAAGATAAAATGGGTAATTATGGTGTAACACAGGTAAATTTTTTTTTTTTACTAATTTTGTCCCATAAATTTGTAAAAGCATGGATACAATCATATCTCATGAAAATTAGAAAAATTGAATAATTTTAAGTATAAATAACCATTTTGATCAAAATTTAAAAGTAATTACACTATTTAGGAGAAATCAAGTTTTCTAACCCTATTTTGAATATATAAATTTGTATTAACACTATTTTAATTTTAAACTTGAATTGATTGATTTTATGTTGATAAGATGAGACTAGATCATATTAGCCAAAATATGGGCAATGCAACGCTTGGTCAAATGGGATAAAAGTGGAAACCGATCTTTCTCAACCACGTGTTCTAACAATAATGTACCTCCAAATTCATAGATTTCATAACAATGCAGATACGCGGAATACAATCATCCAATCATCGATGTTGAGTTCAGATGGCAATAACTTCAGATAATTTTAACGGTTAATGGTTAAAGTAGGAAATCGATCTTTCTCAACCACGTGTTCTATAACAATGGACCTTCAACGCAGATACACGTAACACAATTATCCAATCATCTTATATCGAGTTCAGATGACAATAACTTTAGATAACTTTAACGGTTAAAAGTGGGAACCGATCTTTCTCAAACACGTGTTCTTACCGCAGTGGACCTCCAAATTCATAGATTTCACAACAATGAATAACACAATCATGACGGGATTTCAAAATCTTCTTGAAAAATGGGCCTTACTGCCAACGAATTTTCAAACATGCCAAAATGTTTAATTTGACTAAACATAATAAAAATTGCCCATCCTTTAAATGATTTTACTGATATACTTTTATTACGTGTCAACCCTTGTAATAGCCGAGTATATTTTACGGAAAAAAAATGACGGAGTAGAGAGGATTTTAATAATAAAATAAAATTAATAAATTTATTACAACAATATCAGACATAAATTATTAATTTTATATTAATTTAAAGATTCACAAAAATTATATACAAAAATTAACATAAATTATATTAATTTAATTTAAGGCCGAAACTACCTAAGAGTATTAATGGGAGATTCTTTTAATTATAATTTAATATTTAAAATTAATTTGATAATTTTATTTATATATCATCTTAAAATATTAATTTCTATTTGATTATTAATTTATATCGATATTTAGTTTTGTCATTCTTTATAAAACATTTAATTTGAAATTTATGAAATTTTATAAAATTAGATTTATTTAAAATGAATATTTTTAAATATTATAAATGTATTTCAACAGGTGAATTAAATTTAAATCATTTTATTTTTCAAATAGGAGTATATGAATACGTGTATAAAATTTTCAAATTAGAGAGATGATGATGAAACTCTACTTTGACTAACTTACCACATACTTTAAAATACTTAAAAATAAGTATTAACCAATTTTAAACAAATTGGAAAAGTACTTAAGCTTCGTACAAATGCAACGAAAATAATGAACCTACTTAGAATAAATAATAGTGAAAGAAGCAAAAATTGAAAGAACATACACTTCTCTCTTCTCTCTCCATTTAGTTGTTTCTTCTTCTTCAACACATATCTTCTTCCTCAAGTTGAAGCTCAAAAAAGAGTGAGTCCCTGATTCTTCTTCTTCGTTTTTTGCAAATTCCTCTCTACCATTTACTGGTATCCTAGTCAGAATAAACACCAGTGAAGGAGCAAAAATTGAATGAAGAAAAAGAGTACTGAAGAAAAGACGGTGAGCTGAGGTGAGTTCAGTTAGATAAGCAAAAATTGAAAAAAGAAAAAAGAGTACTGAAGAAAAGACGGTGAATTCAACTAGATAGCGCTCGAGAAAAATATAGAATATAAAGACATAATTAAATAATATATTTGTCAATCTTTATAATTTAATATTTAAAATATTAATTTGATAATTTTATTTATATCAATTTTAAATATTAATTTTTATTTAGATATTAATTCATGTCGATATTTAATTTTATCATTCTTTATAAAACATTTAATTCTTTCAAATTATTAATTTATGTCAAATTAAATATAAAATACTTTATAATTTTTCAAACTTTACTATAATTTAATATTTAAATATTAATTTGGAAGAGAAGATAAAAATTTTAAATAATATATTTCATCAATTATTTTTTATTTTTTTGCTGATTTTACCGTAGATAATAAACTCTCAAGTAAATTTAATATTTAAATCTTAATTTGTGAGAGTAGATATAAAACCTAAATAATATATTTCATTAATTTTTTTTTCTGATACAGCAAATAATAAACTCTCAAGTATCATATGTATTCTTAAAGCCCAAATACACAGAATTGTTTATGAATTGAAATACTAATATACATTATCAAAGTCCCACATAATTATATATGAATTGAATGACAGAATGATATATATATTCTCTCAAAGACTGAATGATGTATATTCTCAAAGACCGGAAATACATAATTGTTTGCGAATTAAAAAATCAAGTGATATAGTAAAAAATGAATTATGTTTTTTCACGTCAAATTAAGGGTGTGCATTTTTACTAATTATTTACTGCACAAAAATGATTACTCCCCACTCTTCTCCTGTAAATCGTTTGCTACCTATTGATTAAGAGCAATCTTTTGCACTAAATTGATATGATATTTGAGTATAATTTAATAGTTCAAATGTTGTAGTGTCCATTCAAATTTAATTTTTTTTTTTATTTTGTGTCCACATTTTAAGGGTATGTTTAAAAATATCAAAATGACATAAATGATCTTGACTTGATATTGACATGATTTTAATTTTTAAAAAAGTCATTATCAAGTCAAGTTTATTTAATTTATGTCATTTTGGACATTTTTCCACTTATCATTGAAGTTTGGATAGCAAAGAAATTTTTAAAAAAATGGAGGGCCCTTGTCTTGTAATCCTTCTAATGAACAATCTTCTGTACTACTTGATTCAATTGATATGATATTTGAGTATAATTTAAATATTTTGATATGCTCCTATTAAATGTTACTTTAATAATTTTATATATGCTTAATTAAGTATAATAATATAACAAGATAATTAAATGAATTTAATTCTTATGTAATACTTCCTGTCCAATCTATAAATCTTTTTATACATGAATTAAAGAGTATTATTAATGTTACTTTAATAATTTTATATGCACAATTAAGTATAATAATATTACAAGATAATTAAATAAATTTAATTCTTATGTAATACTTCCCCGTCCAATCCATAAGTCACTATTTGCTTTTTACACGTGAATTAAAGAGTATTATTATATTATTTTATATGTAGTGAATAGTTGTATTAGTGGTGAGTAGTGGACTATATGTATGACTCTTTTACTAAAATGGAAAATGCACTATATGTATGACTCTTTTATTAAAATGGAAAAATGAGATCTTTGAATGAGACAACGAATATAGTAAAATGGACATTATAGTTGTCATATAGATAAAATATGCTTATTCGTAGTTAAAGTATGCTTTTAAAATAGAGAAAATATCAATTTTGGTCATATATCTTTTACCAAATCCAATTTTAGTCTTGTAACTTTTAGTATTTTCAATTTTAGTCCTTTTAATTTCAATTTTGGTATTGTAACTTTTAAATTTTCAATTTTAGTCCTATAAGTTTCAAATTTAGTCCAATATTTTTTTGAATTATCAAAATTAGTCATGTATCTTTTGAAATATGATATAATTTATAATAGGACTAATTTTGATAATTAAAAAAGATATAGGACTAATTTTGAAACTAATAGGACTAAAATTGAAATTTTAAAAGATACAGGACCAAAATTGAAACTAAAATGACTAAAATTGAAAATACTAAAAGTTACACGACTAAAATTGGATTTGGTAAAAGATACATGACCAAAATTGATATTTACTCTTTTAAAATGTTATAGTATGTTTTTAAAAACATACTCCCCCATCCTGTCTTAATGGTTATATATTTTTAATTTGGTTATGATTACATTTCTCTTTTTGGTATATGAGACCCACACAAACAATTAAAATATCCAAATGAAACCACCTACAACACAAATACAACTACCTACTATACATTTAATTAAAATACTATATTTTTTAGTCCTTATACAAAAAACAAACATTACTATTAGGACAGGAGAGAGGGAGAGAGTACTCTAATTCATTATATTTAAAAATATATATATATACTTCTGACTACGAATGATTATATTTTATCAATATAATAAATATATTTAAAAAACGAATCGATTCATATCACAATCGACCTCGTATAATTACGCTTTCACCGTGGACTGTCTAAAAATAGAGTTGATATTAGGTGCATCTGGGTGCATTCACATGTGTATAATTTTTTATTTTATGTTGTATATATGTTATTCTATTTTGTATACGTGTTTCTTAATAATTGTACATTTTTATACTAAATTTTTCATTAAAAAAACTAGCATCCATATGTGTATAACTTTTTATTCAATAGTATATACATATTTTTTAATAATTGTATATTTTTTAGACTCAATTTTTCATTAAAAAAACTAACAATTAAATTGTATATGTTTTTGTTTATATTTGTATACGTTTTTTAAAGTGGGTGCACCTGGGTGCACAATATAATTAGCCCTAAAAATATTGGATTATATCCATTTATCACTTACTCCCTCTGTCCAACGTATTTTTACCTGCTTTCCATTTTGGGTTGTTCCACATATTTTTACCTATTCCATTAATGGTAAAAATACATAATATTCTATTACCTAGTTTTACACTTTATTCATCAATCTCAACAACTTTACTTACTTTTTTACACTTTATTCATCATTCCCAACAATTTTATTTATTTTTTCTTTTTAAATTACTAATTTATTCCTACTTTTTTTTACATTTATATATTAAAAAAGGAAAGTGATAAATGGCTTAGAATTAAGTATTTTTGTAATTTTAATGAAGAAAGAGTGTGGCACTAATGTAATATAAAATTTTGTAAGGGTGGCTCTATTGTTAGCCAAATCTTTACTTAAGGCACCAAATATCCAATTATTTTGAGTAAAAATATTATATAACCCTGGGATTATTATTGATAGGTACGTGTATATATAATCTAATTACTAATAAATACATTGATCTAAATGTCTATTTCTTTTTCCATCTTTACCCTTATTTACAACGCTGAATATTTAAACGTTTTCACTTAACACTAGTTTCATTGAACACTAATGTACACTAAATCAAATATAAACAATGGATGAGAGATTTAAGGAAAGATTAAAGGATAATTATAACAACCTTATTTTTAATTTTTTAATTAATCACGTATTTTCTGTTTCTTTCTCAAAGATGTACACTAATGTACATTCGTAGGGTTCTTCAATTTAATTGCGTATTTTCTATTACTCTCTAATAATGCACACTAATGTACTTAACAATAGTTTCAATCGTGTATTTTTCATTTCTCTCTCAAAAATGCACACTGATGTACATTCGTAGGGTTTTTCAGTTTAATAGCATATTTTTTTGTTTCTCTAATTTCAAGAAAGGGCAAAATACTCAGAATCGAAAAGACCTTTCTTTAATTTGGTGGAGACGGCAGTACAACGGGGTATCCATTGGTGATCAAATAGCCACCAGCGCTGGCCGGATTATTATTTGAGCAGGCAGGCATGGAGGTTGGTGGAGCACCATGGTATG
The DNA here is from genome assembly GCA_023678885.1 of Pogostemon cablin. NCBI lineage: Eukaryota > Viridiplantae > Streptophyta > Magnoliopsida > Lamiales > Lamiaceae > Pogostemon > Pogostemon cablin. The sequence continues at coordinate 9,669,517 of CM042979.1, forward strand.
AAGGCGGAGGAGGAACCAAAGAAACGTGATTCTTTCCCTTAAATTCTATGGAATGTAGATAGAAATAATTAGTATTTTCTTAGTAATTTAGATTATTTGATGATAGGGTTATAAGTGTATTTTCATAAGAATTATTTTAGAGTTTCGGGTGCCTTTAGAAAAAATTCGGGTGGCAATAGCGCCGACCATTTTGTAGTTTATAATCATTTTGATTACATTAATCATGTGATTATTAATTCTATATTAAAAATAATAATTAATCTCGTAAATAACTTAATATTTGAGGGGTAGGTCTTGCGTGTGACCGTCTCACGTGAGACCATTTTTCACTTTTTAAAATAGTCATCACTTTCGCTATAAAATGTTATCACTTTTTATTTATTTATACTATAAATTGTTCATGAAATAACATTGACACTTTTTATTAATTTATTATCATTTTTTTTTATAAAAGTTATCACTCTCTAACAGTCTCACGTAAGGGCTTATGTGAGACGGTCTCACACAAATTTTTTCCATATTTGAGATGTCGTTTCTTTTAATATTTTCTTATTAAATAATTGTATTTAATTTTTATATAAATTAAGTTATTATATAAAATCAATATTTACATAGCTGGAATGTAAATTATTTATCCATTAAATTCATTTAAATATTTTATATAACATTATATTCAATTATGCATATAATAATACACAAGTATATTAACGCAGATATACTGTAGTTAAATTGATTTTAATTTGAGTGTTATTAAACTTAATTTTTTTAAACATTTAATAAGATATTTCGATAATAATGCATAAATATAGATTTTAACACAATTCCTATCAGATTTTCTCACTTATATATTTTAGATAGTCTACGGTCATGAATAATTTAAAAAAAAAATAGGTATGACATTATTAATCTTCATAATTTTTATTTTTATTTAAAGGGTTAATCTACGTAAGCTTTAAGTGCATGAAACGAATAAAACGTGATAACGTCATTAATGAAAAGTGACACTCAATCAATGAATTATTTCATGAACAATTTATAAATAAATAAAAAATGATAACATTTTATAGCGAAAGTGATAATAATGTTATTATTTTTTATTCATCTCACGTAAGGATTTACGTGAGATGTATCACACAAGTCTTTGCATTATTTAAATTCACAATATAATTTTTTTAAATATAGAAGATAATTAGTTCATAGTTTATTACATTACACTATAATCAACTTATGTGAGATGGATAAAAAGTGATATTGTTATTTCATTAACAAGTTATACTATAAATGAAAAGTGATAACATTTTATAGCAAAAGTGATAACTAATTTAAAAAAGTGTAAAATGATCTTCTGTGAGGCAGCTTCACGAAAAACTTTCCTAAAATATAACAAACTCTCTTGTGAGACTTCATTTATGTGAGACGAATGTGTGACGAATACCCATTTTTAATTTAACTTGTTTTAACTCTTCTTTTTAATTAATATTGAATTCGTATGAAAAAATTGAGTCTAACTGCGTTACACCTCCAATGCACCTGAGGCATCTCAACCTTTAAATCACTTTTTTATTTGATCCTCACCACTCAATAAAATAAAAAATTTTTTAAAAAAATTAATAACTACCCGCTACCATTTGATTTTATCCTATAAATATGTAGATGCACCACATAATAACCCGAAAAAATATTATAATTATAATCAGTACATAATCAAGTTTAAACTCATACTATATTTCAGTGTTGTTATAATCGGACTGAAAATTGAATCGTTGCCTCTAATAATTCGAAGTTCAACAAGTTGGACCGATCGAACCGACAGTCCAATCGAAAAAACTAAAATTACTTATTATTAATAATATTATTTATTTTATACGTGATTTCATACATATAAATATAAACACTTAAAAAAAAAAATTAGCATTAATTAGGAATTGATTTTGTGCTTCCCAACTAAAAAAAAGTTCATCCTCCATTAATTAGTTTATCATTCCCGAGTGCTTTCCACCCAAAATATAAATTATTTTTAAATTTGAAAATAGACAAAGTCTCTTGAAAATACGATAAGTCATTATTAAAAAAAAAATCGGCGTTTCTCAGTCCTGCCAGTTCAACAGTTTTTTTTAATTTTTATTTTGACAGGTTTGAACTGCTTTTTTCCAATGTTATGTCTAAAATGGTTTTTAATGATTATTCGGACTGATTCCTAGTTAGTCTGGTCGATCCAGTTCCAAAATCACTGTTATATTCTTAGAAAAAAAACTAATGAATTCATACTAGAAATAACATAGGATCAGTGTTTTTATAATTGAATCGGAGATCGAATTGGTGGAGACAATAATTTAAAATTTAATTGACCGGACCAGTTTAAAAATATGTATAATCACTTTTCGAAGTTAAAAAAATAATGCAAAGACTAGAATAGGTCCGTCTTTTTTTTTTTAAATCTGTAGGACCGGATCTTATACACTAATATTGGGTCAGAGCGCAAACCCGTTTCCTTCTGCAAATTCCATTAATGCCACATCACAATCTATCGGATACCCAAACCTAATGCCACGTTACAATCTACCTCTTTCGTCGTCCCGAAACTTTTTCTGCGGCAACCTCTGCCATGACGGAGTTATTATCTCTGGCATCGACGCACGTGGAGTATTCAGTATCGATATCAGCTTTGTTTAGAGCCTTTACAATTTGGCGCTATCGCCGGCCTGAGTCCTGACGGGGTTGCTGACGGTTTGGAATTGGGAAGTGGAGAGGAAGGTGGGGAGAATGTGGAACTGCACAAGGGAGACCTTCTACTGATCGGAGAAGGAGTTTAGGGTTCCGGCGGGGAGGGCGGCGAAGGCGTTGTAGGTGGGGGCGAAGATGGTGGTGAGTCTCTGGTTGGAGTTGTTGTGTTGAGTGTTAACCTGATCTCCCACTTGGGTGATTTTGTAGAGGCAGATGAGGGTGGTGAACTGCCCTACTTTTTTGAGAATCTTCGTGATGTTCGTCGGTCCAGCCGGAGCCAGGGCCAGAGTTTGGGTTAGGGTGGTGGCACAGTGGAAAATGAGGGGGATTAGTGTAGAGAAAAGAGATTGATGATCCATATGATTTTGTTGATTAATTAGTAATTAAAGGTTAATTAGATAAAGCTAGAGTATCAAAATATGGGAAATGTTACAGCAGAAAGAGAGATGGATTGTGGGATTTTATGAGAGGAGAAATTGGTTGGTGAGGTGGTGTTTTTGTAGTTTAAAATATAAATGATTTTTGTTCAATTTAATGAGAGGTTGCAATTAGAGTGTCAAAAGGGAGAAAGACTCTGTTTTGAATAATAATTTCACGAATCTCCATATTGAACCATAATTTCACGAATCTCCATGTGGACTGAAGGGCAAAGATAAGAGATACTATTGAAAATTTTCACCCCATGTGCAGTGATGTTGACATGTACCCAATATATATATATATATATATATATATATATATATATATATATATATATATATATATATATATATTTTATGATCGAGGTTCCGGGCTTACGCCCGACTAGTCCTCGAGGAAACAATCCCGGTCCCTCAGAACTGCCTCCAGGTAAACCGCGGTAGCTATACAATGGATCCTCAAGTAATATCTTTAACTACTGCGCACAAGGAGTCGATCCTCCACCGAGTTTCAGCCTCCCACACAAGTAATATCTTTAACTACTGCGCACAAGGAGTCGATCCTCCACCGAGTTTCAGCCTCCCACACTGCCGCTTCTAGCCCTCAATATTAATTGTTCCACCATTGTGCTCCGGGGGACTACCTCAATGTTGACCCAGACAACTAGGTCAACACATCATTGGTGGAAGGCATTGGGGAATAAATTCCCCTTGCCATGTCTCGAACCCAAGACCAAAGTCTTAGGTGGGGCTCTAACCACTTGAGCTACCCACCTCTGACATGTACCCAATATTTGTTCATATACTACAGTGATGTTGATCAATTTTCTGCAAAGTTCCATCTTAATTAATATTGAACAAATATATTTATAAAAGAAAAGATGAAGTAGTCACTAAATTTAACACATTATTAAATGTTAAAACACACATTTTAATAAGTATATCCACCCCATTTATTATTTGATCAACTCCTCCATTTAATAATTGGGTTACTCTTTTTAATAATTTGGGTTACTCTTTAATTTCATATATTCAGATTTCAGAAAATAAAATATTATTTTATTTGATTAACATTTTTTTAGGTTACTCTTTTCTATTAATTGGGTTACTCTTTTGAATAATATGGGTTACTCTTTACTTTCATATTCGAATTTCAGAAAATAAAATTTTGTTATATTTGATTAACATCTCTTATGTTACTTTTTTCTATCAATTGAGTTACTCTTTTTAATAATTTGGGTTACTCTTTAATTTCATATTCTGATTTTCTAAAGAAAAGTGATATATTGTAAATAATTAAATTTTATGCAACATGAAAGTTGATAGACCACTCTATAAAATTAATTAGATTATTCTTTAGAATTAATTAGGTTACTCTTTCGAATTAATTAGGTTACTCTTTATAATGAATTAGATTACTCTATTATTTGAAATTCTGATTTTCCAATATTATGTTATAATATTACGTGTTGTGAAAAATTAAATTGAATAAAATGTTTCTAAGTTAATGGAAAGATAAAGCCTTTCCCTGTTAATCTACAAAAGAACTTCATATGATATAATTTTCCCAAATTAAATTGAATAAAATCTCTAAGTTAATGGAAAGATAAAGCCTTTCCCTGTTAATCTACAAAAGAACTTCATATGATATAATTTTCCCAAATCGAATCAGCAGCTACTTTCATTTGCTCCATTGTTTTTTTTATTTATTTAAAAGTGACTTTTGTCCATTGTTTTTTTTATTTAAAAGTGACTCCATGAGGCATATAAGAAATTTGACACTAAGCTTCCTAGATAAGAATCAGACCTAAACTTTATATAGAGGTTCTGAGTCACCACATTGATGATTTTATACATAATAAATTTATCCTTTTAATGTTCAAATTGGAAAGACGAACACAGTTAACTCATAACACTCAATCCACTTGGAAGAAATAGTAATTTATATTAACTTCATTCCTACTGATTTAATACTAATAATTTTATTGATGCAAAAACAAATAATAGCTGCGAGAATTCCACTAAAAAGAAAAAAAAGAAAAAAGAAAATAAAAAAAAATTTCGACAAGATGAGAAAAAGTTCATCTATAATCACAAGAATTAGTTCATTCACTAAATATCTCTCCAACCTATCCATCCACAAGTTATTCAAACCACGAAATTAACCCAAACCTTTAATCAATTCCTAAAAGCTAAATCTTACAAAGCCACGTTAAACTCCATTTGGCTTAATTGTAGGTCTGCTCCACTTCTTCCTATAGGTTGGAGAATGAAGACATGGGGCTTGGGGTGTTCCTGGGTGTTAAAAAATTACGTGATACGAGAAGCAAAAATATAGATGGCGGGTCAGGACGGAGGCGGAGCGATTGGCAACAGGTGGGGAGGGATTGGCGGAGACCGTAGACGGCTTTAATTTCGGCATTTCACACCACAACCGATGACCAGAATCGACCCCGTACACATCATGAAGAGGCGAACCTGACACGATAGTGGACAGCGAACCAGGTGGCAAGAGCGGACTTGTGCGTTATGCGGTGGACGGCGACGCGCAGTAAAGAGATGGCAGCGCGAAACGGAGGAGCGACGACAGATTGAATGACTGAGGTGACGAGATCGGTGGCTGGACTACTAAATCAGGGTGACATTTCCTCCTGCGTGGCGAGTGGGACAGCAGCGCCGCGAATTCACAACGGATTCCGGTGACGGGTGGCTGTGATGGAAGGCGGTGGGTTTGTGGGAAGGAGCAATTTTTCGAGAGAGAGAAAATTTGAAAGGATGGAAATGCCTGATTGAAAATAGATGGAAATGCGTGATTGAAAACAGATGGGTGGAGGCCAACTGGAAAAAGGGATCCGGTTGCACCAATTAATCTATAGGACTGGTTGTACCTAGTCCCTCTCAAAAAATAAATTTAAATAAAAATATTTATAATTCATAATGTTTACGTTATATATAGTATAACATGTCAATTCGTGTGTCATAATTAATAATTTAATACGAAATTTAAATATTATAAATAAAAATATACTAAAGTAAAAGGGAAACATTATAAAATAAAATACTAAAAAATAAAAATCAATATATATATATATATATATATTTTATGTTCCGATACAATCTGGTCCGATCCTATTCAACTTAAATTTCGATTTTAGGTAGTTTTAATTATATTTGTTCATAGACTTGATTCATTATTAAATTATTTATTTATTTATTGAATAATTAGTTTTGAGACACTCTCTTGTGAGATGAGTTATTTGTAAGATGGGTGTGAGACGGGTCGACCCATTACTAAAATATGCTTATTGTATAGATAAAGTATGATTATTTGTAGTTAAAGTATGTTAATAATAAATCATATTATAAGACACTAAAATCATACTTTAATGCATAATTCAACATACTTTAAAAAATATACTTTAACAATCATTAAACATATTTTATTAAAATAATAGATATACTTTAACAAGTCTCACAAACCGTCTCACGTAAGTAACGTCTCACAAGAGACAAAACATATTTTATTAAAATAATAGACATACTTTAGCACTTCTGACAAACCGTGTCACGTAAGTAACGTCTCACAATAGACTTTATCTTTAACTCTATACATAATTTGGTTTGAAATATATATATATATATATATATATATATATATATATATATATATATATATATATATATATATTAAATTTTATTTATTTGACAATTAATATAAACTTAAATTTCAATAGAAAATTAGATTATGTTATATTGCAAGTTTTTTTTTATATTTTTATTTGATAAAAAATATTTTTTATAGATTGAGTCTGGTGTGAATTGGGTTTACGAATGAACCTTATTTTTATAAAATTATTATTTAGTATATAAAAAATTATTCTATGAAGAGTAATAGTTTTATTCAGAAGAGTAATAATTAATTTATTTAAAAAATAATTTTTCATGTACTAAAAATGAGTCATTGATAAATTAGAAAGTTGGTCTATTGTGTCTCTGGATGCACAAGGTGTATAAGGGTATAACATTTTATTTTAAAGGATATACAATTTAATTAATAAGAGTATAAAGTTTTTAATGAAAAGGTCGACTAAAATGTAAATAGTATAAATGTTTGATTAAGAAATTTTATTTTATTTTTCCAAAAAAAATGAAGAGTATGCATTCTTATACAAAAGGTTTATCATTTTTTTAAGGAAAAAGTTTAATGTTATTATGAGTACAAAAAATCATGGGATTTGAGGACCAGGGGCGAATCCAGAAAATTATATTTGGGGGTACGATATATAATTTTAAAAATATTATTTGATATTCAAAATTTTACAATAAATAAACCAAAGTTTAAAAATCATAATTTCTGTTGACATCGTCGATTTTAAAAATAACAACAATAATTATTAAAGGCATTATTATTAAAATATAATAGTGAATTGAGTGTAAATTTGTGTTGCAATTAATAATTTAAAGGTACAAACAAATAAGTAAATATGAATAATTTCATGAAACATAAATATTCATATTATATGGGAGGATTACTACTAGGTACACAAAAAAACCCTAAATTACTATGAGATACAAACATACAAAAGTATTACTACTAGGTACAAAAATATATAGTGATATTTCAATATTACCCCTATTAATGTGCTGCACATAAATATTGTGTGCTGCAAAAGTTCATGTGCAGCAAAGTGTGTGCAGCAAAAAAAGTGTGTGCAGGAAAAAAAAAGTGTGTGCAGCAAAAAAATGTGGTGGTCCGGCGGCGGCGGTCCGACAGTTTTTCCGGCGGCGGCAGTTTTTCCGGCGACCAGTTTTTTTTTTTTTTTTTTGACGAACAGTTTTTCCTGCGACCATTTTTTTTTTTTTTTTTTTTTTTTTTTTTTTTTTTTTTTTTTCTGACGAACAGATTTTCCGGCGACCGGCCGCCGGAGCTCCGCCGGCGGCGGCGGCGGTCCGACAGCGGCAACGGTGGTCCGGTGGTGGATGGAGGTTGGAGTTAGTGTTTTAAAGATATATGGGTTTAGGGGTATATTTGGTATTTTACTTTAATATTTTGTATTAAATAATAATTATTTTAAATCAATGTATCTAGTAGTAATTAGGGGTACAAATTGTGTACCTATCAGTAATTATTTCATATTATATATATATATATATATTCTTGTAAATATTATACAACACTTTTACTTTTATAGTTTATTTATTTTAAATCTTGCAGTAATATGCTTCTTTATTGCTTATATATATCAAACCTTGTTAAGCTCATTTCTCTAATTTGATTTTTACCTTTTTTATTTATATTCCAAACTCTTATAATTATATTGTTTTCTTCTAAATATTATACAACACTCTTACTTTTATAGTTTATTTATTTTAAATCTTGCAGTAATATGCTTCTTTATTGCTTTTATATATATATATATATATATATATATATATATATATATATATATATATATATATATATAAAAGCAATAAAGAAGCATATCTATAGGTGGTGCGGTATGCCCATAAAGCTTCATTTATTCTTTCATGCCAATCTCTTTTCGACTTGGACACCACCTTCTTTAACAAACTACATAATGTCTTATTGAAAGCTTCAGCAAGACCATTAGCAGCTGCGTTATACATTGAAGATTTCTTTTGTTTGAAATCAAACTTCTCACATAGCTTATCAATCCAACTGTTGCTGAACTGCTTTCCATTATCAGTGATGATGTAGCGCGGAACACCATACCTATAAATGATGTTGATCCGAATGAAATCAGCAACATTTTCTTTCTTTACTTCCCTTAGAGGCACAGCTTCGGCCCACTTTGAAAAGTAATCGGTTGCCGCAAGAATGTAGAGATGACCACCAGATGACTTTGTAAGCGGCCCCACCACATCTAAACCCCAAGCATCGAAAGGCCATGAAGCGACTGTCGGATGTAAAGGCTCCGGAGGTTGATGAATCAAATTTCCATGGAACTGACAAGCTTGACATCTTTGTGCGTAATCCATGCAATCCTTCACCATGGTTGGCCAATAGTAACCCATCCTTTTAATTCTAAAATGTAGCTTCGGTCCGGATTGATGAGCACCGCAAATTCCGGAGTGAGCCTCCTCCATTGCTTGAATAGTTTCTTCCTTACCCAAGCATCTCAAGAAAATTTCATCGAATGATCTTCTATAAAGTGTACCCTTGAAGTAGATGAACCGAGGTGCCCGACGCCGAATATCAACCCTTTGTCGTGGATCGTTAGGCAACTTATCATATTTCAAATAATCCATAAGCGGTTGGCGCCAATCTTCTTCTTCAATTTCGAAAACCTCCACCACATGATTTTCAACTTCTTCATAATCATCATCTTCAAAGATTGGTGGTACAACCCAACTTCTACACACCGGTATTTGAATTTGTATTTCTGGCATAGCTATAGTTGATGCTAACTTAGCGAGGGCGTCAGCTTGCTTATTCTCTCTTCTAGACAGATGCTTAATATCAACATCACCGAGATAACCCATAAGCTTTTGAGCATATTTGTAATAGGGGAACAACTCAGGCTTTTTCACTTCATACACTCCAAGGAGTTGATTTATTACCAATAGCGAATCACCATACACTCTAAGGTGTAGTTGCTTTATGTCGACGGCCATTTCCAAACCAAGTATGAGTGCTTGATACTCAGCCACATTGTTAGAGCAATTTTCTGTTAAGGAAAATGAGAAAGGTAGAACTTCACCACTGGGTGTTACAAACACGACTCCCGCACCAGCTCCCTCTCTATGAGATGCTCCATCGAAATACATTTTCCAAGGAGAAACTATGTCCACAGTGAAAGCATCTTCATCAGGGAGTTCATCAGATAGTTCCCATTCAGCAGGCATTGGATGATCAGCTAGAAAATCTGCCAACACTTGTCCTTTTACGGCCTTTTGAGGGACGTACACGATCTCAAACTGTTGAAGTTGGAGATACCATCTTGCAAGCCGATCAGAGAGTACTGGTTTTGACAAGACAAATTTTAGTGGGTTGGCTTTCGAAACTAGCCGAACTGTGTGAGCTTGAAAATAATGTTTCAATTTCTGAATTACGAAGATAAGGGATAAGCAAATCTTCTCAATGGGTAAATACTTCAACTCATTTGGAGTCATGGTTCTACTTAGATAATATAGAGCTCTTTCTTTACCATCATCATTTTCTTGTGCAAGTAAAGCTCCCACAGAACGCTCTTGAGCAGCTAGATAAAGGACTAATGGACGTCCCGGTATTGGAGCACTCAACACTGGTGCCTTCATCAAGTATTCTTTAATGCTGTTGAAAGCATTATTGCAAGCTTCATCCCATTCGAATATGCTGTCTTTCTTCATGAGATGACTAAATGGTTGGCATCGGCCAGCTAAGTTTGATATGAATCTCCTTAAGTATGCCAACTTTCCTTGCAGACTTTTGAGTTCATGTATGTTCCGAGGCACATGCATTTTCATGATTGCGTCAATCTTTGCTTTCTCAATCTCAATCCCTCGACGGCGAACAACAAACCCAAGAAATTTCCCAGATGAAACTCCAAATGCACACTTGAGTGGATTCATCTTGAGTTGATGCTCTCTTAATCGTTCAAACACTCGCCTTAGATCATGGAAATGATATTTCTTTTCCTTTGATTTCACCACAATATCATCAACATAGCATTCAACAATCTTATGAAGCATGTCATCAAATATCTTTTGCATGGCTCGCTGATAAGTGGCACCAGCATTCTTTAAGCCAAATGGCATAACATTATAGCAATATATTCCTTTCGGAGTACGAAAGGCTGTCTTCTCTTGATCCTCAGGAGCCAAACCAATTTGATTGTAGCCAGATGACCCATCCATAAATGAAAGGACCTCATGCCCCGTTGTTGCATCAATCATGAGCTCAGTAATTGGTAATGGAAAGTCATCTTTCGGACATGCCATATTCAAATCTCGGAAATCAACACATACTCTGAGTTGTCCATTTTTCTTTCTTACCGGCACGATATTGGAAATCCATGTAGGATATTTGACTTCTCGGATCTTGCCTGTTTCAAGAAGCTTATTAATCTCGTCCTCAATCAAAGGAATCAACTCTGGTCGAAATCGACGCTGCATTTGTTTAACCGGCCGAGTTCCCTTTTTAATGGACAAGTGGTGCACTGCGATTTTCGGATCTAAGCCTGGCATTTCCTTATGCGACCATGCAAAGACATCTCTGAATTCTCGCAAAAGGCTGACATACTTTGTTTCTTCCTCAACATTTAGCAGAGCACTTATGTAAGTAGGACGTGGGTCATTTTCATCACCTAAGTTAATTTCTTTCAACTCATCAACAGTGGCTTTTACTCCTTCTTCAAATTGTGGAGGGGCATCTTCAGCATCTACTTCCTCCATTTGAGAATCTTCCACAGCAGTAATATGATTGGTAGAAGCTACACTTTCTTTATCATCACTATCATCTTTAGTAAAGATGATCCTTTGCACTTTATCCTTCAACACTCTTCCACTTGAGACAGTCAAGATATTCCGCCGCTTGATGCGAGAAGAATTTTGACGCCGAAGTTTTCGGAGGTTAAGGGACTTGATATGATTTTGCCTCCTACACTTCCCTTTATAGGGTCCAAGCCTTTCGAAGACACTCCCAAGCCTTTCAAAAACAGATATTCTCTTGACTTCCCTACTACTTGCATCAAACATATCCTCCGTGGATAAAGCTTCTCCCTCGGTGATATAATTTGTACTTGCTCTTCTAATTGCAATGCGGACTGGCTTTTGAGGGACATATCCCAAACCTGGCTTAGCCTTCTTGATAGTGTGACCACTATTTTTCAACATTGTCTGAGTAACATTGAGCCCATGTACTGGTGGGTTGATAGTTTCTTGACACACCTTGCTCGCCATCGCTTTTTCCCTTGGTTCATAACCAGCCTTCATAAGGAGTTTATAAGCTTGTGGACTATACGACTTGGTTATTTCGGCTTCAAACACTTCACCATGTTCGGTCTTTGGTCCTTCAATAGGACGTGTGAATCCTTTGAGTGATGGAGAAGAAGGCCCATTTGCATCAATTTTTGTTAAAGACAACGTTAACTCTTCCGAGGTCTCAAGCCCTTTGCCTTTGTTCTCCTTGAGAGTGGCAGATGATGTACTACCTTCCTCATCCTTTATTTGTTTATTGCCCCCATTATCTTGCACCGGGGCTTCTTCACGCTTTACTTCCTTTGTACTCTTGAAGAAATATTTAGCATCAGCAAAGTAAGCTTCAGCTTCAGTAAACGGCTTGTCATCACCGAATACTCTTTTCACATTGTCACCTTCACTATATTTGAAGCACTGGTGTAATGTAGAAGGAATCACGCAATTCTCATGTAGCCATGGACGCCCCAAAAGCATGTTGTAGGAAGTTTTTGCATCAATAACATGGAAGAGGACTGTGGATTTCATCTCATCAATTAACAAATCAAGAACTATTGTGCCGAGAGTCCTTTGCCCCTCATGGTTGAACCCTTGGATCATCAATCGGCTATGGTTGAGTTCATCCATTGGTATTTCTATCTTCTTCAACATTCTCAAGGACAAGATGTTCACTGCCGAACCTCCATCAATAAGTATGCGATTCACTCGCATCCCTTTAGTGTAACCAGTCACAAATAGAGGTCGATTATGAGATTGCGAACCCAACAACATATCTTCATCCGTGAAGGTCACCTTCATGGAGTAAGCTTTACCCTTAGTTTCAAGCTGTTCGCTTTCATTGTCCTCATTCACGACATGACATGAGCCTTCATCATGACTTTCTTTTACAGAAGTGAAGTTTGTGCCCACCTCATCTTCTAACACAATTTTCCCTTCCTTAACCAGTTGCATGATCTTTTCCTTAAGAACGAAACAATCATGAATTGGATGACTCACCAACCTATGATACTTGCAGTATTTTGGGTCATTAGTTCGGCCGGCTTCTTCTGGACGTTTCATCTCAGGAAGGTCAAGGAGCTTATTTTTCATCAGATCATCAAATATGCCAGAAAGGTCTGAGTTCAGAAATGGATACTCTTTTTCTTGCATCTCCTTCAGAGTTAACCTTCTTTGCCCCCACTCTTGAGCAACTTGCTTCCCTTTGTCTTTCTTATCATTTTCATTCTTTCGAACCTTGACCGTCATAATATTTGTGGCCATTGACTCTTTGTTGGAACTTTTAACATAGGACTTGCCCCCCCTTTTGAAATCTTGTTTATCTTTAGACTTGTAGGAGTCCGACATCGGTGAATGTTTGATTCCACTAGCAGCCATACTTAATTCCATGTCATGGGCTCTAGTAGCCAATTCTTCGAAAGTCTTAGGTTGAATTCCTTTGAGTATATAAAGGAGATTCCATTCCATCCCTTGGATACACATCTCAATAGCAGACTCTCCGGATAATCGGTCCTTGCAATTTAAACTCAAATTTCTCCATCGATTGATATAATCAATCACAGGTTCTTCCTTCAACTGACGAGTATTAGTTAACTCAGTCATGCTAACAGTTCTCCTCGTGCTGTAGAAACGATTAAGGAACTCATGTTCCATTTGTGCCCAACTATCAATGGATTCAGCTTGCAAGTCGATATACCAATCAAATGCATTTCCTTTGAGAGAGCGAACGAATTGCCTTACCATATGGTCTCCATAAGTACCAGCGTCATGGCAGGTCTCAATAAAGTGTGCTATATGCTGCCTCGGGTTTCCCTTGCCATCAAACTGTTGGAACTTGGGAGGCTGGTAGCCAGCTGGCAACTTCAAGTTGTCCACTCTTTTCGTGTATGGCTTGACATAAGTAACAGTAGGCTTGGAATTCTCCTCAAACCTTTCTTTTATTGTTCCAAGTATAATATCCTTGAGTTGATCTACTTGGAGCATTCCATCAGCTGAAAGTGGCAACGTTCCTTGAGTTTGCTCCTTTTCAATAGCCTGGCGCCTTGTGACCTCTTCCACTTCACTATCGTCCATGACTCCTTTTCCGTTTGCACGGCTAGTCTCCGCGATGTCTCTTTTCATCAATTGGGAGATCTTTGTGTCTTGAGCCTCTATGTGTTTCGTGAGCCCCTCGATAGCTTTCATCATGTTTGCTAATTGTTCCTCCACAGTCGTGGCGCCTGCCATCATTACTGGAGCTGCAACAGAGTCAGATGAAGAGTTTGAAGATGCAGAATCTTCATCACTATCATCTTTCATAGGTAGTTGTTTTCTCGAAGCCTCCTCAACCGAAGGGTTGGATCCAGATGAGGCTTCCGAATGAGCTTTTTCTGACATGCTCCTTGTAACAACAGCAACATATTCAGTCAATGCCTCTGAGAGCTTAGAAGCAGCAGTCCTACCTACAGTAATCCTGACAGGAGTCATATCGTACTTCGAGCTTGTAGAGAGAAGAGATGAGAGGTAGAGACGGTCCCACTGGGCGTGCCAAAATTTGTAATAACAAATTTTTGTATTTATAATAAAATAAACACAAAAGAATTACAATGATAATCCAGATGGATTGAACTTGATGATTAAGGAAACAATCTCTATTTATCCTCTGATTCTTCTCTCGAACCAATTTGGCTTTGACTTTGACTTGACTTTGACTTGTTGACTGTGTATGTTGAGTCGGATCTTCAGTTGAAGCTTGTCTGAACTTGGATTTGGATCTTATAACGTTAATCCAGATGCGTCGAGCCTTTATTTGGATTAAACGTACTTGATCCGAAGAACACTCGATCTGGGGGGCTTAGCACCTTAATCCCGGGTCGTATGTTGTTCTTGGCGCGAAGAACACCGAAGAACTCAGTATATGAAGAACGCTTGATTTGGGGGGCTCCGCACCTTAATCCCCAATCGTTTGTCGTTCTTGACTTGAAGATGCTTGAAGATCTCAAGGGAGCGCTGCTCGTGTTCTTGATCTCTTCAGAGCGTTTATGTCTTCAAGTATTTTTTAGTGTGTCTCCGGAGTGAATGAAGGAGGGCTCCTTATATAGGTGAGGAATGAGCATGCCCCATAAATATCTCGCAATCTGATTGGTCTATGACAGATTTGGCCTGGTTCTGCGGGCTTGGGCCGTTCCAAATATATCACAGCTTGATTGTTCATTGCTTAATTTGACCTGATTCTGGAACCTTCCCTGCTTTACTTAACTTAGGGGTCAAGTTTTACTTAATTTAAACCCTACTTAATTTATTGGGTATTAAATTAATTATCAATTATTTATTAATCTATTTTAGGAATTAATTTATTAAATCCCCAAAATAAAATATAATAAATTAAAATTGATATTTAATCAATAAAATCCACGTGTCGCCATTTGATTGGACCGTGAATTTTAATTGCTTACAATATATATATATATATATATATATATATATATATATATATATATATATATATATATATATATATATATATATATATATATATATATATATATATATAATTGTACGCAATATCTAATTCTATTCCATAAAATCTTCTTCCAATTTTTCCCAACTTTGTCAATTTTAATTCCTTTCAATTCATTTGTAAAAGAAGAAATAAAGTTTTAATACTTCCCATATCTCTTAACTTTGTCAAATCTACTTTCTTATAATACAATTTTAGGTGGAGAAATAAAGTTTTGATTTCCTTCCATCTCTCTTCTCTTTTCGATAACATTGTAAATCTATTGTTTTCTCATTCCCTCTTGTCTTTTCCTTAGCGAGAGAAGTCCTAAATTTACCCATTTCTTGCACGGCCGTAAATGTGGCTATTCAATTACCTTCGAATTTACCCATTGTATCACAATATTATTTGTCATCTAACCAAGGCTAATCAGCTAAATTAGCATAGATGAAGCTCTTGAAAATTTTCCTTATGGCATCTTCAGTTTAATCACAAAAATATAGAGTATTTTTTTTTATTAATTGATTGCCAATCAATGATTAATGTTTTAAAATATTTACATGAAAAAAAAATTCATTCTCTACGTATAAATTGATTAATTAATATTAATATTTTAAAACGAATACACATAAATTCATGATTCTGTTAATATAAAAATTTAGAATTTTACTTTAACAAAAATCAATCAGAACCGTGGAAAGAAACACAGTACATATAGTATTGAAGAAACATGGTAATACAGTCACTGGATTCATAAATTTCAATCAAATTTATAACTCAAATAAAGTACCCAAAGAAGAACAGAAACAACCCAATAAACGACTAAAATCCTAAAGAAAATGGTCAAAATTCCAAAAAGAATAGTCTAATACACCAGTAAACAAACAGATCTTGGTATTAGTTTTCCTTTGTTAAAATAAACCAAACATTCACTGCAAGTGGGGATGAGAAGGAGTACCTTTTGACCTTCACATTAGCTATAAATGTTACTCGGGGTTGGGTTGCATTGCAATGGTGGTTAAATGAAGTTCGAAACTCTGCTGTTTCTCTATCCTCTACCTCTTCTCCTCCCTTTTCCTAGCCGTGTACTTCACTTTCTCTGCATTTTTCGATCATCCCCATTCTACCCTTAAGATACCCTCTCTCCTACGGCCAACACGAACATGCCCTTCCCACCACTCGCTCCTCATGAACCTCCCCTGTTTTTTCCTCATTAACTACGATTGTGGTTTAGCTCCATTAGACAAAGACTTTCTTGTATGGCAGTATTCCGGCTGCGGACATGCTTGAGCCTACCCATAATTATCTCACTGGAGAGCTACCGCCGGTGGAGAATTCCAGCAACATGCTCGGCAGTCTTGCTCTGTTTATCAACTGGATCATCGAAAAAATACCAAGACTCAATCGGAAATTTCAAGAATCTTGATATTCTCTCCCTATAATTGAATAGATTTTCCAGCATTCTAAGGTTTGATTTCTTTTCATCAGTACATGTTTATTTATAAAGGGTTAATTGCGTAAAAAACCATGAACTTTCAACGAATTGCAAATTAATCCTGACTTTTATAAAATTGCAAAAAAAACCACGACCTTTCATATTTGTGCAATTCGCACCCATCGGGCAGCTGAAGCTGCCCGACTGCTGACGTGGCGTTGACCTTGCCACGTCAGCTTTTAGTTGATTGCAAAAAAAACCCCAACCTTTACTTAAATTGCAATTTAATCCCAATCTTTGAAATTTTGGCAAAAAAGACCATAAATTTTTTATTTTATTTTTAAATTGCATCTTCTAATAAAAAATTATACATTATTTTATTTTTAAATTTAAACTCTAAAATATTATTAAATAAAATAATAAAATTATTATATGAATAAATGTTTATTACTTAAATTATGTGAATAAAATTAATTATATCTATTAAGTAGTAAAAAAATTATACAATCTCTAAATATTTAAATTCTTTTAATTTTTAAAATATTTTTATACATTATAAAATTATTATAATTTATAAAATCAAAGTATTCGCCATGTCTCAATATCTTTTCGTAATTTCACATTATATATAAAAGAATGACAAATATACCTATGAAATGTTTAAGGAATTTTATAATTTATTAAAAGAAATGATTTAAAATTAATTTATAAACTCAAATTTTATAGTGAGAAAAAATATTCGTTAAGATTTAATTTATACAAACCAATCTCATACTTAAATAATAAAAATACTTTTTATTAAATAAAAGACTTATACATTTGAAATTTATGGAGTAGTAAAAAATTAATAAATAAAAAATTTAAAAGTTTTTGTAAAAAAATAAATATTTAATATAACATTTAATATGAAAATACAAAATAAAAACAATATTTAATACAACATTTGATATGAAAATACAAAATAAAAATAATATTTAATACATAATCTTTAGTTATGAATTTAAATTTAAAAATAAAATAATGTATAATTTTTTATTAGAAGATGCAATTTAAAAATAAAATAAAAAATTTATGGTCTTTTTTGCCAAAATTTCAAAGGTTGGGATTATATTGCAATTTAAGTAAAAGTTGGGGTTTTTTTTGCAATCAACTAAAAGCTGACGTGGCAAGGTCAACGCAACGTCAGCGGTCGGGCAGCTGGGTGCGAATTGCACAAATATGAAAGGTCGTGGTTTTTTTTGCAATTTTATAAAAATCAGGATTAATTTGCAATTCATTGAAAGTTCGTGGTTTTTTACGCAATTAATCCATTTATAAATAAGCTTATACTTGCCACACTAATGTTTCAAGCTTCTTGGAAAAGTTCCACCTTGGTAAATGTTTCAAGCTTCTTAGAGAAGCTGGCGCCTTCTTCCATTGTAAGTCACTATTGTACTTTTATTAATATATAGATTATATATTCTTATTTTGAGGGTATAGTTGTACCCTTGTACCAGGCTGTATCGCCTCTATTGTGGACATCATCTCGCAGGAGGCACGCAATTTTTAGCTTAAATTAGGAGTTATAATTTTTTTAAGTAATAATAGATTAATATTAATCATGGGATTTAAAATCCATCTTAAATTAATCATGGGATTTTTTAATAATAGATTAATATTTAATTGAAATACTCCCTCCATCCCAGGTAATGAGGGTCAGAAACCTTATGGTTAACATAAGGTCTTTGGTCTCTGGCCTTCTTAGCCTGGGAACGGAGGGAGTATATAATTAATTATTAAATCCGCCATAAAAATTTTAAGATTTTTATAAAGTATTAGGACAAAGACTTATGTGAGATCGTCTCACATAAGAGCTTACGTAAGATGGCCAAAAAGTAATAACTTTCATGAATGAAAATGATAATAAATTAATGAAAAGTGATAGTGCTCTTTGATGAACAATTTATAGTGTAAATAAAAAGTAATAATATTTTATAGCGAAAGTGATAATTATTTTAAAAAGTGAAAAATTGTCTCACACAAGACCTATCCAAGTATAAGAGGTTAAATTTAATACTATATTATTTAATAAAATGCATGTTTATATAGTGTTATTTTAGAATTTTAAAATGCATAATATTTAATTTCTGAATTATTAAATAAATTAATATTTATTCATTATTTTTTTTATTTTCTTAAAAATTATACATATTAAAATATACTATATCATATAATATTCGATATATATCTGTTATGTGTACTTATTATTTATCATTTTGAATTAATCCTTATCCTTCTATCGTAATATTTCCCCCTTTTAAACACAAAGATTCAATTGTATTTTATTGGAAATGATGTTAGTTATTATGGGAATAATAATTATAGGAAGAGATAAACATAATAAATGTAAAGGCGTTAGAGATAATTATTACAGTGAAATATTAATTATTAATTAAAGAAAATTAAAAAAGAAAAGGATGGAATAGTAATTATTCAATAACATTTAATTTTGAGTCAATAAATATTAGATACAAAACGTATTTAGATATTACTAATTCATACATTCGCTACAGAAAATTACGCACAGATGCAAAATTTAATTTTGTTTTTTTCATATTATCCATACTTATGTGAATCAAATTAAAAAAAATACGATTAAGTATTTATATACATCACTGTGCACTCGTGTAAGATAAATAATTTTCAGGGAGAAAACAATGAATAAACTATTTATATGAATATATATCAGTATATATTTAGGTGAGATAAATAATTGTCAAAGATAGAGTCATTGAATAAAACGTTAATTTGTATATTGGCGTGCTTAGAGAGAAATAATAGAAAGTGAACGCAGAGAGAATCAGTAAAATGATTTTTTCCTAAATTCTTTCTTACAAAATCTGTATATTGGCATGCTTAGAGAGAGGAATAAATGAAAATGACCGCAGAGAAAATTAGGAAAATGACTTTTTCCTAAATTCCTTACAAAATCTGTACAGTAGCGTGCATTTAGAGAGATGAATAAATGAAAGTGACCGCAGAGAGAATTAGGAAAATAATTTTTTCTTAAATTCCCTCTCCTAACTAAATTCCTTCTTACAAAATCTGTACTGCATTAAAAAAAAATTACTCTGCTGGAGGTTTAAGAGTGAGGTATTGGTTATTGCTGTTAGAGAAATACGAGTTTGCTGTTTTTATTTGATGTAGTGTACATTAGTGTTCAACGGAATTATTGTTCTGTATAAACGTTGAATATTAAATGTTGTGAACAAGGGTAATGTTGGGAAAAAAAAGATCGTTATGTATCCCACAATAATTATATTAAATTAATGTATTTATTAATAATTAGATTGTAAATACACGTCTTAATCTTTGTGCCCGTACAAATGAGTAAAAATATCTGGCACGGAGGGAGTATTTTATTTTGATTTTTTTTTTAAAATTCCGTATCACCCGTATCGACTAATCGCGTACTAAATGTCGCAACACTTATCACCGCTCGCTGTGTTTTCTGTTAAAGCCGTGGTTGAGTTGTGATCGGCGAGCAGAGGAGGAACACAGCTTCCGACCACTTTTACACTTCACATATATATATCCTCCTCTACTCCTACTGTTATTTGCTGTTTCTGTTGTGATTACAAAGAACACACATTACTCTGGGACTGGGATTTCTGCCTAATTCAGGGAGGAACTCCTTCCAGTCATTCCCATGTCTATTGAGATCAAACTCTCTCGATTTAACCGTATCTATCGCCCTAATGTTAGTCTCTTTTCTGTTTTTCTGATTAATCATTTTGATTTCTCTGTGAGCTGAACCAATGTTGCTCGATAAAGGAATCGCTTGAAGGAAAGATAATTACGAGGTTAAATTCTTCAATCTCCTTCCAATCAATTCGCCTCACTGTTAATGGCGCTGTCAATTTGCAGGTTCCCTGATTTTATCAAACGCTATTCATCTTAATTCTTAATCTCTTACTTCCCAAGGATTTATGTAGCTTTTCTCTGTAATCGTTTAGGTTCGGGGTGGATCAGCTGGAGTCATTGAGTCATTGTATGGTGTCATCAAGCCAATTCCAATCGTGTAAGCATCCTTCACTCATATGTGTCTCTGAAACCTATTGCTTTTCTGTTAATACATGTATTTTTTCAATCCCTAATTTGTGTTGTCATTTTCCTAAGGACAACATAAAACGATGATTGAATATTATTAAGATGAAGTAATTCGCCTTCATTTATCTGGCTTCTACTTAGTTGTAAAAATTGAATATTTGAATGTTAAATAATAAGCTACCATTAATATTATTCTTTGATAATTAGTGCACTGCACTGTCAATTTGGAGATGGGTCGTTACTTTCATGGGTCATAGAACAATGTGTGAACTTACAATAAAGCTTACATATGTGGTTTATCCAGTTGAGCACTTCATGAGAATTTCTTTTCTTTGTTATTATTTGACATGAGTAGGAAAAAGGTTGTTGATATTCAATCATCTGGCAAGATTGGATCAGGCACAACTGAGGTATGCTTTAGGGTGTTTAATGTAATTGTTGATTTTGATTTATCTTCAAAGCTCTATTTAAATGTGCGTCAAATAGTATCAGTTGATGAATTATACATTTTGGTCAAATGAGTAATACATCAGTGAATTAACTATATTTTTTTAAAATTGGATTTGATCACAAGACAAGTATTTTTGTTCCGACTATACAATGACTGGAGTGGCCTGTCAACATGCATTTCATCCTTCAATCAGAGAGGGATATTTTTTAACACCCAAAAGTGGGAAATCTTAGTCCAATTACTATGCAGTATGCTCCACTTCTCCTTCCATTTCCATTCCCTTGGCGCAATCCTCCACACAAAGCACTCCTACTAGTGCTCTATATAAGATTCACTGCAGTTTGATCAAGTCAATATTGTAATGCCTAGGAAAATGGTTAAACAGAATTATTGAGGGGGAAAATGATGAATGAAACTAATGCCCAAAATTTTAGTTTCCTTAGAAAATACAGTTGAAACACTGCTATGCTCCTGAAAGTTGCTAAAACTTCAGTTCGCCAAACTTTTGAATTAAAATTTTTTTGGGGTTATGCAAAATAATGACCGTCCATTTTACTTTCTTCATAATTTAGAAATAATTTACCTAGTGAGTACCTTCTATAGTGACATATCTAGTTAGAATGTTGAGAGTTCTGCAACTTAAAAATTAAATTGATGGTCTTAAGATTATGGTGAGATTATCTAATCTATTATATATCAACATTTGTAGTTCTTACTTTGAAGCCTAATGAGACTATTTTAACTTCCTGTGCTATGTGCTTTGGATTTTTAACTTCATAACATCTTTTGGAGATTTTACTCTGTAATTTGCTCATCTTGGCAAGCATGATTTCTTTTCTTAGAAGCTTTACCATATTGTTATCAAGAATGATTTTCTTTAATGGTGAAAAGTGATGCCACCGGATATCAATAATAAGTAGATGCCGACACATTTTAGTTTCAATGTTTTAGAATCTTGTCCTTTAGCATTCTAATTCAATATGATCAGCACTTGTTTCGGTTGATTTTCATGATAAAAAAATGATTTTCTGTTAATTTCTGGAATATTTAATTTACAATGTTCTTCTTTTAGATACCATTTTCTATGATACTAAAAGATCCAAAACAAGAAAATCTGGAAAAGTTTTATGAAACATTCCATGGAGGCAATATCAGTATCCAGGTAATTTTATTGGACAATTTTATGTTTTACTTTTCTAGTGCCTTTCCTGATTTTTCTATAGCACTATTCTTTATTGCTAGAAAGAAATTCATACCCAAATTTTACGAATGCCATATAGTATCTGGTAACAGTTGATATATTAAGAGGATACTTGCACAAACCTTTGTCAACCACAATGGAGTTCATTATTGTGAGTGAAAAAGGTAAGACTTAATTACATTGCACATGTATCCCAATCTCTACTTGCCTATACGTGAAGTTGATGATCCTTTTCTAATTTCTGTCATCAGACAATCTTCCTCAAAGACCAATATCCCCAGAAACGGTAATATTTTATATCACACAGGATACACAAAGGCATACATTACTTCCTGAACTGAAATTAGGTTTGGCCCTTTTTATCCCTCCTGTTTTCAGTTTGTATTTTCTGTTGGATGTTTCAGGCCTTTTTGGCTGCAATTTCTTGACTCTGTTCAAATGCTATCAGATTCATCTAAAATTTCTTTTTTCTTTTAGGACCTTGCAAATATGTTAATTATTAACCAGACGAAATCAAGGGTTAAAATTGTTTATTATTATCATTATTATTAATTTCAGCTCGTTTTTATTGATCCATGCTTTAGTAAATTTGGATGAGTTGCGTCTAAGGGAGATTAATATTTGTTAAGAAGTGTAAGTGGGCAGTGTTTATTAGACTAATTGATCTTCTGGCTCAACCATGAATATTAATAATTCCGAACACACATGCATATTCAAATTAGGCAGACAGGCATCAAATTTGGACTGAGGCTCATGTTAATCTACAAAAACTTAAAAAATTAAAACTTCATAAATTATGCTTATTTCAGATGTAAACTGCATATTGTAAAAACAAATAGGAATGTCTCCAACTCTAATTTTTTTTTTATTTAAAAAAAAAAACTGAGGGTCAATTTGGTACTCCTTTCAAATTATTGAAATCCTGATTTCAAATCCCTGAGCCCATATGGTGGGCACATGATTTTCGCCATGGGAAATATATAACAGCTGAGAAACCAGTTTTAGCAGAGTTTATTAGATTTATTATTCATATATGCCATTTCTCAATTACCATTCTGAGTAGTTTCTGCTGGTGTATACACCTATCCATGTCAATACTGAAATTCATCAGTTATTCTTGTAGGACTTTATGTTCTATTGCATCTGAATTGAGCATCATGTCCTAGAAACAGTTGATATATATAATGATTATTCTTGAATTCGATAAGCAATATGATGCATCTTGGGTTTATTAGAAGTTTTTAATTATCTGAATGCGTTGATCACATCAGTAAATTAACTAGGTGGTTTCCGAATCATTGGGAGGATATGTACTCAGTGTTCAATATCAGACCCTATTGGTGGAGAGTTAACTGTAGAAGCTTCAGCTGTCCCTATTCAATCCATTGACATCCACTTGCTTAGAATTGAGTCAATTTTGATTGGTGAAAACATAGCAACAGAGTCATCCTTGATACAAGCAACTCAGGCATTTCTTTCTTTTCTTTGAACTACTTAACATTAGGTTTCTTTGATCGGCTCTATTTAAACGTTTTTCTGTTGTTAGATAGCTGATGGGGATGTTTTACGTGGCATGACTCTGCCCATTTACGTTATTCTTCCCCGCCTTTTGACCTGTCCAACTATTTTTGCTGGGTAAGTGTTTGAATGCAGAAGTTTCTTGTCTTCTTTTGGTATTTGCTATCTTATTTCAGGAAGTATAATAATAATTTTATGCTGTTTATTTTGTGAATGCTTCGATGATGAGCACATGCCACCGAGAATAATTTGGTACAATAAGGAAAAATGGATGTTATAGTGCAGAATGAAGACTTATTAACAACTGGAGAAAGAAAACTTTAGAGGATGGTAAACTTGATACCAGTTCTTGTTCAAAATGGCGATTTTATTAAACTGGACAGAGATAACAGTTCATCTTCGTGGTTGTGGATTCTAAGAATTGAACTAATAACGTAAATGCTAAATTATGTTGAAATTACAATTTCATGAAAGAAACCTGACCAGTGGAATTCATGTCCATTCTTCTAATCTATGGTGAAATTCTTTAATGAATAATTCTCGTTGTGGTAATGATTAAATTATTGAAAAGTATGAGAGAAAAGATAAAAATTCTGAGAGGTGGTGTGTTGGTATTAAAAAAATACATTTAAAAAATTAAATTGAGTAATCATTACATGCTCACTCCGTCCGTAATAATTGTTACATTTGCTTTTTGCACGAGAATTAAGTGTGTAAGTGAGGTGAGAGAAATGGAGTAATATTTTAATGTAAAGTGGGTAGTAGTATTAGTGTTGTGTGTAGGCTCCATAGAGATATATTATTTATTTTGTGTGGTCTCATTAACCAAAAAGGAAGATGTAACTATTGAGGTGGGACACCCAAATTGGAAATATGTAATTATTATTGTGGGATGGAGTGAGCATATTATAGTTTAGGATTTTGTGGATTTGAATTCTGACTTTATAATCTGATCATAGATAATAGGCTTTTGGTTTACAAAGTAACATCTGGATTAATAAGCTGGCAAAAATCATAGGTTAAACTCTTAACTGTTCTGTTCCCCTCCTTCCCTTGTCAGTTCATCTTTATGATACTCGGTGTGATGATGAATCTCAAGTCCAATTGTTTTGAGTTGGCTTATATCTTCATTATTTAAACCTACCACACTATTACTATAGATATGCCAATTGTAGTATTTATAGTTACTAATTGAAGTCTTCTTTGTAGTCCATTTTCCGTAGAGTTCAAGGTTAGCATTGTTGTTACTTTCAAATCTGGTCTGTATAAGAAGCACTCAAAAGCTGATACGAAAGCAGATGCAAAAGCCCCTAAACCATGGGTAAGCACCCGTTTGTAGATTTGTTTGCACTCGAGCCACTGCACGCTCTGCTTTCTTTATTAAATTTCTTGGGTTTTTCTGGTTTTAATTTCTCCATAGCTGGCAATGGAGAGCGTTCCACTGGAACTGGTCCGCGTAATGTGATATTGTTTAACAAGGTAACTAGCTAGTTCAGCAGTGTTCTTCTTTTGTTTGCTTTTCTTGATGCTAAAAATACAACGGTATTGTGAGAAATGAAGATCCAATCCTAAAAATAGACAATTGTTTGTGTTTGTTGTTTGTTTCTCACACATTTCAAAATGTGCACTTGTTTCTTTCAGAAGCATTAAGCAAGCCGGAATCAGTGTGGCAAACTGAAACATGGGAGCTGGTCAGTACTGGGTTAAACAGTCTGATTGGGTCTGTAATTTCATGTCTATTAAGACAGTATTATTGAACGGGCGTGTATAATTTGGAACACAATATTTTAGTTTTTTTTACTTGTAGATATATTTTGGATCATAATATTTTCTGGGGTGTGTTACTGTTACCCTTCACGTTTATTGTTCTACGTACAAGAAAATTTGTTTTTTTTTTTAATTTTTATCAATTTTAGATTTTTGGGGTATTTTAGTATTCTTAGGTAATAACAAATTTGATACTATTAAAAATATATTTTAAAGGGTAAAGACTTGTGTGAGATTATTTCAAGGAACTCATTTCGTGAGACGGATAAAAAGTAAAATTTTCAATATAAAGAGTAATAATATTTTCAATTTAAAGTGATATCCAATTAATTAAAGGGTAAATACATCTCATAAAAAATAATAACATTACTAATGAAAAGTGATAATCAATGAAAAGTGATAATCAATCGATGAATGGTAATAATAGTGCAATGGACAATTATATGAACAATTTATAATATAAATAAAACTTATAATATTTTATAGCAAAAATGTTGACAATTTTATGAACAATTTATAATATAAATAACACTGATAATATAGCGAAAATGATAACATCTTATAGCGAAAGTGATAACGATATTATTTTTTATCCGTTCACGGCTTACATGAGATGGTCTCGTACAAGATAATAGTACCATTATAGTATAAATGAAAATAATACTAATATTAAAAAATATATTTTTAATAAAAAATAACAATTTACTAAAGCTTAAAATAAATTATTCCAAAAGTGCTCCATTTTAATTTAAAAAAAAAACACAGTACTTTATAATAATGGATAGTTATATTTAGAAATTCTCAAATGTTTTACGCACTTGTTGTGATTAATTAGTAAGACGAGAATTGGTATGAGGTTATATACATTTTCCTTTTTAAAATTATGGAAGTGAAGTGAAATCGGATACAAGTGTTGGGGTTAACATCAGGAGGTCGTGCGCTGAATTGGCAGATTCTTGTATACATCAGAATTCCATTATCAAAGAAGATCCATGGATGCGGATACGCAGAATATCAAAAAATGGGTAATTCTTTACCCAATTTACATAAATTCGAAGAAAACCTTAGCTGAGGGCCGGAGAATCAATGCCACCAAAGCTTGCGAAAATCCGACTTGCGCTGAAGTTTACGATTGCTGTGCCCACTTGAAACTCCCCTGCGCAATCGAGGTATCCTTATATCAAGGAATAAATCAAAAGCAATAAAGCAATTCCTTATATTAAGGAATAAAACATCAATTCCTTATATCAAGGAATAATTAATTTCTTAGTGCATTCATTCCTTATATCAAGGAATAAAGTCATTCCTTAGTTTAGGGATTATGTTATATTTGTACATATATATATCCTTCTTGTTGACGTGAATGAAAATAAGAGAACAACATATTTTCCTTCTGCATTTGTTCTTATATGGTATCAGCTTCTCTTCGATCCACATACACATCTGCACGCTTCCATCTCTATTTTTTTTTTCTTCATCAACAATGGCCACAGAAACTACTTCCACCAACCCTGTTGTGGTGATCACAGCTCCCTTCCCCACCTCTCACAAACTCACCAGATCAAACTTTCCTCAATGGAAATCACTCGTGTCTGCCATTCTCAATGGTCACGACCTGCTCGAATACGTAGATGGCTCGAAAATAAAACCAGCAACCACCGAGAATTCCTACAAGGCATGGTTCCGCCAAGATCAACTTGTCTTGGCCTTCATTCAAAGTTCGCTGACAGATTCCGTTGCACCATATGTCACTTCCTATAGCTCATCCGCTGAAGTTTGGGATGGGTTACATGCTATTTTTGCAAGCAAGTCTAGGGCTAGAGTCATGCAGTTGAAAGGTGATCTCCAATCTGAGAAGATAGGCTCTCGTTCTACTGCTGAATTTCTGCACTCGATGAAGGCAAAGGCTGACGAATTAGCTATGATTGATTCGCCAGTCTCCGACGATGACTTTACCTTATATGTACTCGGCGGCCTTAGTCCGAAATTTCGCGACATAGCTGCATCTATTCGCGCCCAACCTTCATCTCTCACGTTCCCAGAGTTGATGGATCTTCTGACTGCACAAGAGAAATACCTCGATGCCTTTGAAGACCCGAAACCAAACTTGACAGTCTCGGCCAACTTTATCCAACAACAAAAGGATAAAAACCAACGTTCTGGACAAGTCTCGTCTAGAGGTGGCCGTGGTGGCGGCTCTCGCAATAACCTTCGTCCAGCCCAAGGATTCAATTATAATCCACAACCCTTAAATTTCAGTGGCAAGATTGTGTGCCAATGGTGTGATAAACCTGGTCATTCAGCCAAAAATTGTTGGCGGCTCACCTCAGCATCTCAACAACCACCTATGGTTAACATGACTCGATCCCCATCGGCACCACCACAAAACTCATGGCTCATGGACTCTGGTGCCTCCCATCATATCACAAATAATTTGGGAAATCTTTCGTTGCACTCTGAATATGATGGAACAGAGGAAGTTCATCTAACAGATGGTACTACTATGCCAATTTCTCACACTGGTAGCACCTCTTTACCCTCACCATCTCGTCACTTTAAATTATCTGACGTTCTCTGTGTTCCTACAGCCGAACAAAATTTATTGTCTGTTCATCGGTTTACTACTTCTAATAATGTATCTGTGGAATTCTTTCCTACTCTGTTTGTTGTGAAGGATCGTCGTACGGGGGTGCCGCTAGCACAAGGCAAATGTGAGAATGGCGTGTATCGGCTATCATGCTCTCCCTCATTTTATGCAAATTTTAATTCTATGGGTCTGCGTACCAATTTTCATACTTGGCATTCGAGATTGGGACATCCATCTCGTCGTATTAGTAGCTTGCTTGTTTCTCAACATGGTCTACCACTGAATAACTCTGATGTCTCAAATTTATATTGTGATTCTTGTCTTTCGTGCAAGATACACAAGGTGCCATTTTCTAAATCATCACTGATTGCCACACACCCATTTCATTATCTATATGCTGATGTTTGGGGACCCACATCAATGTCCATTGATGGATTTCGATATTATCTGTTGTTGGTAGACTCGTTTACAAAGTATTGTTGGATATTTCCGTTGATACATAAATCTGATGTTAAAGAGATCTTTCAGAAATTTAAAGTTGTGGCAGAAAAACAATTTGGTTGGCAGATACAAAATTTTTACAGTGACAATGGAGGAGAGTTTTTAGCTCTCCGTCCCTACCTTGAAAACAATGGCATTCAGTGGCTCACATCAGCTCCACACACACCAGAACAGAATGGTCTTGTTGAACGGAGACACAGGCACATAGTTGAGACTGGTAAAGCCCTTTTACATCATGCTAAGTTGCCTCATGCATTCTGGTCATTCGCATTTCAAACTGCAGTTTATTTGATTAATCGGATGCCCACTCCCATACTACATTTACTGAGTCCATTTGAAGCTTTGTTTCGTAGAACTCCTAATTACAGGAAATTACGAGTTTTTGGTTGTGTATGCTATCCATGGTTGAAGCCGTACACCTCTACAAAACTCGAACCATCATCTCGGGCTTGCATTTTCGTGGGGTATTCACTTACACAAAGTGCATACAAATGTTATGATCCGGTAACCAGGAAAATCTTCATCAGTCGGCATGTTCAATTTCAAGAAAATGCAGTAGCTGATCTACAACAATTATTGAGGCCGCATGATGACTCATCTCTGAGCACTTTGCCTCTTGGTATAATGACATCATCATCTACTCAAAATGATTCTACTACCACCATTCCTACGGATGCCACTGAGGATGATGATACTAGAATACCCACTCCTTCGGGTACTCCTCCACGCCGAAGCCAAAGACAACGACATATATCCAGACGCCTTGAAGGATTCAATACAGACTTGCCTGATTCTCTCCGACCAGTGGTGCATGTGACCACTAAACACCCTCTACCTGATGAGACAATACCTTCGACAGCCACACAAGCTCTCAAAGTTCCACATTGGCGTTCAGCCATGGCTGCAGAAATCACTGCTCTCTCTTTGCATGGTACATGGGACCTAGTTCCTAAACCTAACAATTGCAATTTGGTTGGCTGTAAATGGGTGTTTGCAATAAAGCGAAAACAGGACGGATCAATAGAAAGATA
The DNA here is from genome assembly GCA_023678885.1 of Pogostemon cablin. Taxonomy (NCBI): domain Eukaryota; kingdom Viridiplantae; phylum Streptophyta; class Magnoliopsida; order Lamiales; family Lamiaceae; genus Pogostemon; species Pogostemon cablin. The sequence continues at coordinate 9,699,631 of CM042979.1, forward strand.
TAAAGCCAGACTTGTAGCCAAAGGCTTCCATCAACGCCCTGGGGTGGACTTTCTTGAAACCTTCAGCCCAGTTATAAAGCCAGTCACCATCCGTACAGTATTAACAATGGCCTTGTTTCATAATTGGGAAATACGGCAACTTGATGTCAGCAATGCTTTTCTACATGGAAATCTTGACAGCCCTGTGTACATGGAGCAGCCACCAGGTTTTGTGGATCCTGCACATCCCGCTTTTATTTGTAAACTGCGGAAATCTCTTTATGGTCTTCGTCAAGCACCTAGGGCCTGGTATCATACGCTCAGTTCGGCACTACTTCAGTTTGGCTTCCGGCAATCTCAGTCAGATCATAGCCTATTTATATTGCAAAATAAGACGGTCCATCTCTTAGTTCTTGTCTATGTAGATGACATAATCATCACAGGGTCGCCATCAGCCATGCTCATGTCTCTTATCACGCACCTTCAATCCCGGTTCATGTTGAAAGATCTTGGACCTCTAACATATTTTCTGGGGATTGAAGTGGCTCGTTGTAGAGAAGGATTGTTATTATCTCAACATAAATACACCATTGACCTCCTACGACGCCATGATATGGATGGCTCGAAACCTGTCACAACCCCGATGCCTACTTCTGCTCCATTATCTGTCTCTGGTTCTATAAACCCTTCTGAATATCGTAGCGCGATTGGTGGATTACAATATCTGACAATGACGCGTCCTGATATCTCCTTTGCAGTTAATAAATTGGCCCAGTCTATGTCAAAACCGACCGCCTTGGATTGGCTTCATGTTAAGCGTATCTTTCGATACTTAAAGGGCACCTTACATCATGGGTTGTTGCTTCGAATACCAACCTCCTTAACACTCTCGGCGTACTCTGATTCAGACTTTGGGGGTAACATATCTGATGGAAAATCAACATCTGCATATATAATTTTTCTAGACTCGGCGCCTATATCTTGGAGATCTCGTAAACAACATGGAGTGGCAAGATCTTCCACGGAGGCTGAATATAGAGCATTAGCCTCCACTGCTGCGGAAGTTTGTTGGATTTTTCAATTATTCCAGGAGTTAGGACTGTCACTTACGGCATCACCAAAACTCTTATGTGATAATTTGGGTGCTACACGCCTCGCATTAAATCCAATAATGCATTCGAGGATGAAACATATTGCCTTGGATATTCATTTCGTTCGGGACCTTTCGAGCAAAGGTATTTTCCAGGTTGCATATGTTAGTACTATCGATCAACTTGCTGATTTACTCACCAAGCCGTTATCTCGAGCTCGATTTTGTGAACTTCGATCCAAAATTTCTGTGGCAGATGGCACGTCAATTTTGCGGGGGCGTATCAAGGAATAAATCAAAAGCAATAAAGCAATTCCTTATATTAAGGAATAAAACATCAATTCCTTATATCAAGGAATAATTAATTTCTTAGTGCATTCATTCCTTATATCAAGGAATAAAGTCATTCCTTAGTTTAGGGATTATGTTATATTTGTACATATATATATCCTTCTTGTTGACGTGAATGAAAATAAGAGAACAACATATTTTCCTTCTGCATTTGTTCTTATACCTTACACATCTTCGAATTAGGTCCTTTGGGATACAAGAATTGCACTAATTCTTTATGGGCTTTATTGTTAGAGTGAGAAGGCGTATCCACGGGATTTTATGCAAAGAGGCAGGGTGAGAGTTCTGTTGAAAAGGGAAGATGGAACCCCATACAATCCAGCAATTTCTACAAGTAAGCAGTATTCATCTGCTTCTATTATTTCTTACTTGTGGTGTTTTCTTGTTTAATGTGCTATGAGGGAGGATATCTTTCTGTGATCATGAGTTCTTGTGGCAGTTATCTAATGAATATTGATTTGTGGTTTATCCTGGTAAATTCATCAGATCCTTATTGATGTTACATGGAGGAGTTTATGTTGGAAAGCCATGTGTTTCCTACTTCCCTTTTAGTTTGACATATCACAGTTGAAAAGATTAACTTTGGAAAGCTTGCTGAAATCTTCTGTTTATAGCTCAATGTAGATATTGAAGAATTTTTCATTGTAAGCTCTAAAGAATGAACTGTGCTTTGAGGATTATGCAATCAGCCACTTACATGAGCTTTTTGTTGATATTATTATAATTTTGAGTGGCGGTGGTTCCTTATTGAAGAACTTATGTAATTCCTTATAGAAACTGAAGAATTTTCATTTACAAGTTTAAAGATTGTAGTCTGTGGTGAGGCATATATTTTATTTTCATTGTATTTGTGTGGTACCTTTAATTGTATGAACTGAGGTGTACATGTTGCTTCCTGTATTGTCCTGTCTTCTTCTCCTTGTTGCGTCAAGTGGTATTGCTCCTGCTCCTCTGTTGCTCCATAATGATTGCTCCTGCTCCTCTGTTGCTCCATAATGAGTTTGTAGCTAACAGAGATATGCGGTGTGCTTCCAGTTAACATTTGTTCCCTTAGGCTTTCTTGTGGTAGCAGTAGACTATGTCAAGTATTGTGTTGTTTTATGCAGTTCCTGCAATATGTCTGAACCCTTGTTTGGTGTGTTGCAGGGAAGCAACTAATGCTTCATGTTGCAGAATTAGTTCCCCGGCATCCAGGGCGAACTAAGAAACAAGAGCCTACCTCATCCACAGCATCCGGAGCTTCCAAATCTGGAAAGGGCGGAAAGAAGAAGCGATAGTACAAACGACGAAAATGGTTTGCTAACTTTCTATTTATCTTCCATGAGACGCTTTGGTCCATAATATCATGTAGTAATTTTGGTCTACTAATATATTGTGTTGGAACTCTTTCCCGATTTATGATAGGATTCATGGTGTAAAGCCTTCGTAATTCCTTTATCGAGTACTTTGCATGAACAATGAACACTTTCATCTGCACTTTATGACTATTCACCAACACTCATCAATGTGAGTAATATGTTATAAAGCTACAAAGTAGTACTATATTGTATGGTCTAACAATTTGTCATCAGCAGCCATGGTGTTGGATTTCCATTACTTCATGAACAGCAAACCGTCTAAAGGAAGAATAATCCACCACATTTTGAGGTATTCATAACATTCACTTAAGCGTAATCTGTTTGTAATCATTTTAAAGCTGCTTGTGAAAATTGGGTGGAGTTGGGATCGTTTGCACATTACGTACTTTCTGGAATTAAATAATGAGAGAAATTTATTTAGCTGATCAAATGTGTAACTAACTACCATATAACATGTTCATCCAAAACTTATGATAGGAAATACTACTCTTGTATGACCACCAAAACAGTTTAGAATTCCACTACAGTTTTGAGATTGATTGACATTTGATGATTGTATGTTCCAAGCCTTGAACTGAAAACAGGTAGCATGATTGATACATATGAAAAACTAAATTGGACACTAGATATTCTTGCGAATAAAAGAACAAACAATGATCTAAGCAGACATGTATATTATAAACCAGTAAAACACATCAAACAATGATCTAAGCAGACATGTATATTATAAACCAATAAAACACATCGCTCGTCTCAAATCCTCCTGTTGAGGAATGGTTGGATCATCAACCTTCATATTCAAACAATTGAACTCCAGTGGTAGAATTGGCTTCGATAGCATCACACAGATGCTCAGCCTTCTCTTATGATACGTCTCAACAATTGCAGGGTCACAAGTTGAATCATCTCCGCAAGTAGATGCAGTTGGACCCAACACTTGAGTCAGTGACAATGCTCTCAGCCTAAACGCAGCAACCAAGAAAGTATAAATGCTCAAAGCAGCCATGTTCAACTACAAAATTAAAATCACCGATTGGGTAACCCAAATAATTATCCATAATTGAGAGATCTATGGAGCTAAAATGAAAACTGATTTAAGTTAATCTGCAACTAGGTGTAAGCATGACAAACACCTTAATCTTGATATTGACGCCAAAATTTAGTATCATCCATTTGGTATAAGAATTACTCTGAAGCAAACCTCAATCAGGCAAAAAGAATGCTCGAGGTAAGGATTGTACTCTTTGCAGACACTGCATACTGAACAAAGCAAATAATAGCTAATCCTGCTTATTTTGGAACAATACGACCGGAAAAAGATACGTACCTAAAGCTTGGGAGTGACATTTTGATCACAGGTCCTATCCAACTTTCTGTCATTTGTGATGCTGCATTGAGCAGAAGAAAAGCCAATCTCAAATATTAATTATAACTAAATAACAAATGATGCATAGATGTTAATGTAACTGAAGTAATACCAACCAAGAGCTTTAAGACTGTAACACTCCAGTTTAAAAGAAAACCAGATCATGTTCAATAAATGAAAGATTCTTAAATTTAATTTGTATGTTATACAACTTCCGTTGTGATGACACATCCATGGGTACCACTTCCCATGTGCATTTGAGGAGTTCATCTTCGTACAACTTAACTGGAAAGTCAATATCCTGCAAAAGTGCAGAGGGGCAGCTAAAAGATGTATAAATATTATTGTGGAATAACTGTTTGGCATGAGAGTAAAGTCTTGTCTAATAATTGACCTAGCACATATGGATTCTTGAATATGTTTATGAAGACCAAAACCAAAAGCACATCCTAAGTGGATGCTCTATTGAGAATGATGACATGCTAAATGTCAAATTATATAGTACTTCATATGTCACCTTTGTTCCCTTGGAACATGCTTGATCATACTCAAAATAAATCTTATGGTCCATCTATAAAAGAATTTTAAAAACTTGTCAATGTAAACACATACAAACCAAAGTAATAGTCAATTTTACACAAGACCGAGATTTGCATAGAAGGGTATGATCTAAACAACTCATTCAAGCACTGTTCACCTGTATTATGCGCAAAAAACATTAAGTAAAATCTCGTCTATGCATGTCAAACAATTGGGTAATATTGACAAAACAAATGCATCAGCTGAAGTGCAAACGATATATATGATTCTTGTATTCCTTCCTAATTAGTAAAAGAGTAAAGTATCAAGAAAGCATAAACCAAGTAAACAATGAAGATTAAAGACAATTGAGACCTAAAATCTAACATTCATGGAGACATTGACTTGGATTATGAGTACATACATCCATTCAACAGCCTTGCAAGATTTACATACCAAGTCATGGAAGTTTAATCAACAAGACATGAATATAAATGTATAGCAGCTCATTGCATTTAGAGATGACAAAGATAGTTCATGAAATGGATTGACATAATATTAACGTAAATCAGAACCAAGTGCAAGATGACATGGGCACAAGATGTAATAAGTGGATTCTACACAGTTCCTGCTATTATCACAAGCTGAAAAGTATAAGATCGTATTAATAAAGTTAGAACTAGTTGAAATTAAATTAATATTAATTTATTTTCCATTTTCCAAAATAGGAATGGAATTACAGAAACTGTAAATAATCAATTGAAAATTCAAGCAAGTTGTCCTTATTGATTACAATCATATAATCAGTTAACATTGTGGGCTCACATGGTTTTATGAAGAAATAAAGAACTAAGAGTAATAGTATAGAAAAGAGACAACCTCATCAAATGTTCCAGCAGGACTGTCCTCTTAATTTGCAAGAAAGAATCCTCCGAGAGTACATCTTTGCAGTACACGCCATCAACTTGCATTAAATAAACAGAATGAGTATCTAAATTATAAATGCAACTGTAACAACATAAAAATAAAAGCCATCACAGCATCCTGTTTCTTACCCGAATGCTGCCACAATCTAAATTGTTTGGGAATAAATGCTCAGGCTGTCTCTGCCTTGAGAAGATGGAATTGATAGGCACTGAAATGTCACAACCCAGTGTTTAATATACTTCTTTCTTTCAATCAACAAAGATTTGCAACAGTATAATAGTATTGAATATTTTTATTAAGTGAATGGTAGTGCCTGCCTTTGAACACCCAAGGAGCATTTCCATATCCAATTGAAAATATGGTTTCTGAAGTTTCTATTGTTTCAAGCATCTGATAGAGAATTTCATATGAGATACAGCAATGCAAGTTTGGATTAAATAACCATTCATTAAAGTCATTTTTTATACAAATAGGGGCAAGAGATCTCTATAGAAAGGTGGTGTCCTCCCCCCCTCCCCCCACACCCCCCCCCCCCCAAAAAAAAAAAACTTATATACCCTTTCAGACTTCTGTGTGGAACCCATGTAGATTACATAATAATCCATCCCCCCTTATAACCGAACGTCCATGTACGGCACACTCCAGGTGGCAACCCCCCAGCCCACATTTGGGGTGGCAAACCCCAAGGCCTAACATTGGGTAGCCCCTTTCCACAGCCTGTACTGTTTCGGCAATAGGACAGACCAAATTGTTAGGGAGCCCTGATGTAACCCAAAACAATGGTTAGAGGTAAAAGATTGACCCCACTTATGCCCTTCCCAAACCTTCGTGTGGAACTGATGTAGTATAACACATTTTCATTGAATAGTTGACCCAGACCTTTGTTGTTTGAAGAAAACCTCCACGGCTCCACTCTAATCGGTGAAACTCCTTTTCATATCTAACAAGAATTAAATATTCAAAACTGGAGATGGAAACACCTACCCATTGGTCCTATATCTGAATCAATAAGAACTTAATTGATCACCAAGCTTCACACACTGTATTATTAGACAAATGAAGGGAAAAATATGCAACATGATCGAACATAGCCAGCTAAAATATCATTTTATCGTTAACTTATGATTTGGATTAAACTACATAAGCAGACAATGCTCTATTTATACAACTGCCAAAAAATTACGTTTATCTATTACCATCCCAATTCAGTTAAAATGTAAAAGGGTCAGTCACAGCATTGCATGTAGCAGTACATGCAGAATTCATGCAAATTGAGTAAGATGAAATTGAAGAATCATGTAACTGAATATAAAGCTATTTATCAGCCGACAACATAGAAAAATATGTTCTGCTTACAATATAAGATTTGTCAAGGACATGCAAGTTGAAAGTAATATACTTTGTAATTTTTAAATAGGTATTGAGATGGCTTTTATATATACACACACACACACATGCATTTTGCGGTGGCCTTTTTGTTAAGAATAAACATTTTCTTGGAAAAACATTCTAAATCAACAAAATATATCACATGAATTTTTATCTGATTTATCACAAAACTCAAAAAGACGACACACAACACAGCCATGTCAACCACCTAAAATCCCATCATTGCCACCACATTACCATATATTACCCAAGATCCATCCACCAAAATTCCTGAGTTTTGGATATAGAGCAACAATAAATTGCACCTACAATATCTTTAGAAGAAAATATTTTTTCTTTTTTTGGCTTAAATTTTCTGAACCAAAATCCCAATACTTCTTTTTTAACTTCTGAAATCTAGTATATTTGTCACAAATGCAATGTTTTTCCAAGTGTATCATTAAATATTCAAAAAGAAGTATTCACTTGAAACATTCTCATTCTATATGAATCTTAATGGGACAAAGACACCTGCAACCACATAATTGGCCAAATCAAAATTCTCCAGAACTAAGTGAACTAGGAAAAAGAATTTAACTTAAAGAATAGAGACATCAGAAAACCACAGTATAATTGATTATCCCTGCCAACAACTAATGCAAGAAGATAGTCCACGATCATACTACAGAAAAGAAAAAAGAGAGCAAAGTGAATTTTAATTCTTAAGAATTGAACAGGTTTACATTATTTAAATGAGAAGAGATGGTACACCTGCTAGTCAAAGATTGAACCTGTTCGTGGAAATCCCAGAAAGAATTCAAGTACTTCACTGAGTTTTAAGTTATGAGTTGTGTACACTGTACATATACACATACGTGCAGTGCGATAATATCACGACTGAGAATATAAAATAAAAGGCTATGATGAGTTCAATTTTGATGAGAGAGAGATAGAGGTAATGGATGGTGAAAGTCATGACATCATCCATATGGAAAAGTATGGATGATTAACTAAAATCATCAATAATTACTGCAGTTCTTATATGAATGTAAGTGAGGAAACTGAAATAATATTTTTTCATTCATCTCATCAAAAAAAAAAAAAATTATGAAATGAAGATTGCTTAAAATTAAATTAAAGAAGGTAACTTTATTTTCTGAAAACCATAAAATTCATAATTGAAATTTGAAAACAGTTGCACAAGCAATGCAACTAACTAGTAAAATTACCATTTGAATCACAAAAGTAAGTTAAATCTATAAAATTTAAATTCTGAATGAACAGGATAAGGAAATAGATAATTCCATCAAGAGGAGACTGAATATCTTATGAAGTGTAAGATTTGTGAGCATCAATTGCACTATATAGATTAAGTAAACTTTTGAGAGAATCAATTGTTTCACTTAAAATTATTACTCTTCTCACCAAAAACTATTACTGAACTAATTTGCTTTGGTGAGTGAGTAATACTTGTAAGTAAAACAACTTATACTCTTAAATAAAATACACTAGAGAAGCAAGGTGCAACTAGTGTGCAGAAGGTATTGTGTTTCTTGGAGAAGATTGAAGAACTAAGGGTTGGGTTCTTTTTCAAATCAAGCTACTCACAAGCTCGACAAGTAAGGTTCAAACTTGACTGGTTTATTTTAATAAATGGGTTGAGCTCAAGCTGTTGATATAACTAGACAAAGTTAATAAGCTGAGTCAAGCTCGGCTTGCAAGCTACACAGTAGCATTAGGGACTTTGTTGTTATTCATAGTTAAGTGGTTAATATATTAAGTGTGTTTCTACAAAAAATAAAAATAAAAATTAATCGTGGTCGGAAAAACATGAAAACGCAACAGCAAAAGTTACAGTGAGAAAGGAAAGACAGCCTAGAAAGGTTTTGAACAACGAGCTACAATTATTTTTTCTTTAAAAAAATAATTTTTTGAGAAGATGAGGGGTTAGGAATGGTGCCCCATCAATTTATTGATATAAGAGAAAGAGTACATGACAAATAAAGGGAATGCACAGAAACAATAAACAAAAAGAACAACTTTCGTATGCAAAGGCATGTTTAGATGTAGATTCCAATTTGGGAAATTAAATTCAGATTCAACAAAGACTTCATTTTATGTGTTAAATACAACAAAATAAAATGTAGCATGTGTTAGATCAATTACTGTGTTCTTAAATCTGAGCTTCAATAATAAGAATTAACAGTCAAAACGCACATCATCTATATGAAGGATTTACTCCCGCAAGAGTGATATTAGGCGTATAATACATACCTCCTCTTTCAATAGAGACCAAGCATAAGAACAGGATCATCTGTTAGTATCGATCATGCACTCAGAACTTCATCTGCACATTCAACATCATCAAATGAAAAAAAAATTAGAGTCACTTGAAAAGTTTAATAGCACACATATCTTACCAAGAAACTACAGCACCATGAGAATGGAAAGTATGAAATACAACAATAAAACTTATATGAAACTGGAGAATGCTTGAAACTTTGTTTACCTTCCAGCTGATTACAATGCATTCTAAAGTCATTACCAAGGCCGTCCTTGTGCATTTCATCTAATACTTTTGAGTATTCTTCCACTTTACCCTGCTGTAGGAGACTACTGAGAAATGCAGAATATGTGTTGGCTGAAGGAGCAATCCCTTCCTTTAACATCCTCCCCATAAGTTTAAGGGCTTCCTTAGTGCTACCATTCTTGCAAAATCCATCAATCAATGTGTTATAGGTGATGATGTTTGGAACTAAACCCTTAGAGTAAAGTTTATGGAAAAGCCTAAGGGCACGACAAAGGTCTCCAGATTTACATAAGCCATCTATAAGAGCATTATAAGTCACTATATTTGGTGAAAGACCCTTCTTGAGCATCTCATCCCGTAAGAGAAAAGCTTCATCAACACTACAAGAAACCGCGGTACCATGGATAAGGGCAGAGTATGTGAACTCATCTGGAATAAAACCTGTTTGGGACAAATGATTGATGATTTTTTTTGCCTCATCAGTCTTCCCGCACTTGCATAAGCCAGATATAACTACATTATATAGAATGGTGTTGGGAATGATACACCTTTGAGCACTGACATCAAGGGAATTTGCAATTTTTTGCGTTTCTATCTGAATATTGTTGAAATTAAAAGAATTGTAGAACTGTTTAAGGTTTGAAACAACATCTAAATCTACCATTTTCTGCACTAACATATTTGATTCATCAGTCCGGCCAAGCCTGTTTAATCCACTGATGATTGTGCTACATATGTACACATTTGGGGCAATTCCTTTTCCTCTCATCTCTAAATACGCATCAAAAGCTTTCTTCAGGTTTCCTTCTCTTAACCAACCACTTATAAGGGCTCCGTAGGTAATTATATTAGGGCTTATTCCTTTCGCATAAACCTCAGAAAGCACTTCTGAGATTTTATTTGATTTTCCTGCTCGAAACAATCCACTAATAAGTGAATTATACATTTCAATGGAAGCGGATACCTCCTTTCCATCCATGATCTCTTTAATTTCAAAAGCTCTGTGAACATCTCCAGCTCTACAATAGCCATCAATCAAGGTTCGGTCAGTAATCTCATCTGGTGAACAACCCAATTCTATCATCTTATCAAGAACTTGCTCGGCCTCAATCATCTTTCCCATCTTACATAATCCATAGAGCACAGTATTACATAGAATAGTACTTCTAGTGTAGCCTCTTGCTAGAATATGCTTCCACAGAGTCAAAGCCATATCATGCTTTCCTTTCTTGAAAAGGCCATGAAGAAGAGTACTAAATCCAACCTCATCAGGAACAAAACCTCTCTTGAGCATTATCTGCCAAAGGCTCAAAGCATCAACTATGTCGCCGTGCTGACATAACCCTTTTAAAAGAATATTATAACTTATATTTGTTGGATATATACCATCACTAGTCATTTGATGACAAAGCTCAACAGCCCTATTAAGCATCCCTCTTTTACAATATCCATTTAACAATATATTGTAGCTATAACTATCAGGCTTAAAGTTCCCTTTGATCATACCCATCATAACTTGCTCTGCTTCAGAAAGTTTATCAAGTTTACAATACCCTTTAATCAAAGAGTTGAAAATGAACATATTCATTCCAAATCCTAAACTCAGCATCTCATTCTTAATTCTCACAGCATCATCCATTCTTCCGCTGCAGCAATACCCATCAAGTAACACTCCATACACCTTTTCATCCAAAATCAACCCATCTCTTTTCTCTTCTTTCATTTCTCGAAATACTCTATCTGCTTCATTTAATGTCCCTGTCTTACAAAAACCTTTAATTAACAGCGTATAAGTTATTACATTCCTGGAAATTCCTCGTTGACTCATCAAATGCAACACTTTCGACACCCCCTCCATATTACCCTCCTCCACATACCCATTAATCAAACTATTATAACCAACCACATTCAATTCCAGTCCCATATTCTCCATACCTTGCACAAACTCCACTGCTTTAGCCACTTTGCCATCTTTACAATATGCATCCACCATTATGGCAGAAGAAAACACATCCGGAGCAATCCCAATTCTGATCATTTGATCATAAACACAAGCAACGGCATGATAATCCCTGTTTCTCACTAAAAGACTCAACAAAGCATTACACGATAGCAAGCTTGGCAAGCGACCACATTTAGGCATATTGTCAAACAGGTACAAGGCATTCTTCAATAACCCCCTCTCAACATAGGCCTTCAACATCATGTCAAAAACTGTTGCAGAAAACTTAAATTCCCGATACGTAGTAACCAGCTCATCATACACCATGGAAACTGGAAGGCGGTTTTTTGGGAGAGCTCCACTAGGCCGCGTAAGCACAACCGCGTTTCTTCAAACATTCGGGCATTGGATAAAATATGCATAACCTTAATGTAGGATTTGAAGTGGGGTCTGAAGTGATTCTGGTTGGAAGCCAGATTGAAGAAGTGAAGGGCGGAGGCGGGGTGAAGCTTGAGATTCTTGAGGACGACGTCGACAAGGTGGTCGGAGAAAGTGAAGCCGAGACTTTGAAGGGCGTCGAAACGGCGGAGGATTAAGACGCGGCTGATTTGAGCGGCGAGATTCACCATTTCGTCCTCTCAAGCTCATCAACACATGCTGTGAAGAATTGTTATGAGTAGTTAATTTAGTGGCTCAAGCTCAACGTTGGTGTTGTAAACACGGAAAAATACTTGCTGAATCCAAATCTAATTGCAATAGAACGTTAGATAAATAGTTTAAGAATTTTTCTTTATAAAGTTTTGTATTCTTAATTTTTTTTTTAAATAAGAGTTACTCTCGTATTTCAATTGGCTTGTTCAGTAAATAAATAAATAAATAATTGTATTATTTATTTAATTAAAATGAAAAAAAGGCAAAGACTTGGTGAGACCATCTCACGGATTCTCTGATGTGAAATGAACTATCCATAAACCCAATTAATTAATTTTTAAGGGGTCTGCTTGGTTGTTGTCTAATTAGAAAATTGAAAAATTATTTATAGAATAAAATTAATTGGGCCTAAATAGTTTTAAAGGACCTTGTTTGGTTGACATCTATTAAAAGATTTAAAAATTAATCATAAAAGGAAAATTAATTAGGTCTTACATGTAATTATATTTTTTTCTACATTTTTCCTATTATTATTTAAAAATATAATAATTTAAAATTTATTATTTGCTTAGTTTAATTTTTAATTTAAATATTATAAATTAATAAAATGTGATAATATTTCAAAAAAAACTGATAACTTTCCATTTGAATTATATCATGAATAATAAAAAATGGCAAAGACTAGCTTGAAACCATCTCATGAAATGACTTTTGTGAAAATGATAAGAAGTGATAACATTTAAAATGAAAAGTGATGTCCAATTGATAAAAAGTGATAACGGTACTGTGAATTATTCATGAACCATTTATATTGATAACAATGATGCGAATTTTTTAATTGAATAATGTATAGCATAGATGAAATGTGATAACATTTTATAAGAAAAATAATAACAACTTTAATGAAAAGTGATAATTAATTACTAAAGTGTATTTAATGAATAATTTATAAAATAAATAAAACGTGATAATATTTTTAATATAAAGTTGCTCTGTAATACCGAGCTTCTCACTACTCATGTGTCAATATAATTTAATTTGTGTTATGTACATTTTATATAATGGAAGTCTAATTATTCCGTTGAAAAACTAGGAATTATTCCATAGAAAAAAAGAGAGGAGGAATAAACGATTGGAACGACCCTCAGAAAAAAAATTGTTTAATACATTACAAAAGTTAAATAAAAACTTACGTCAAAAGAAAAAAGTTACTCTCTCCATTCTGATTTAAGAGTGTCATTTGTTTTTGGATACGAAAATTAAGGAGTATTGTTATTTAATTTGCGGTGGGTAGTTGTTCCGTTGAAAAACTAGGAATTATTCCATAGAAAAAAGAGAGGAGGAATAAACGATTGGAACGACCCTCAGAAAAAAAAATTGTTTAATACATTACAAAAGTTAAATAAAAACTTATGTCAAAAGAAAAAAGTTACTCTCTCCATTCGGATTTAAGAGTGTCATTTGCTTTTGGATACGAAAATTAAGGAGTATTGTTATTTAATTTGCGGTGGGTAGTTGTATTAGTGGAGGTGTGGATTCCATTTTTTAGTTGTATTAGTGAGTGTGTGTGGATAAAAAAGGAAATGAGACCCTTGAGGGCGGACGCCCAAAATGGAAAAATGATATCCTTGAAAGCGGACGGAGGGAGTAAATAAAAACTTTTTGAATAATTCATTTTAAAATATAAAATTATAGAATTTAAATAATTTTAAGTATGACTTTTCATCTCTTATTTGATCTGATAATTAAGATACCTCCAGCAAAATTCAAGATTGTAATGCAACTCAATTTTTTTTTTATAAATGAAAATTTTTATTAAAAGAAATGGTACAAGAGATACCCAAATAATTCTAATATAAGGAAAATAAAAAACAACTACTTTAGCAACTAATCTACATCTCCTATACACATTCAAGTTCTAGGGTCTTGTACTCCATTCCTTTCATTCCACCTTTACTTTTATGCATTATCTAGTTTTATATATGGTATGTTACTTCGTACTAAATCTCATCTAGAGCTGTCGAAATGGGTTGAGCTCACTGGGCCAACTAGCCCCAACCCACCAATTTCTCAATCCAAAATTAATCCGCCCCATAAAAGTCCGCCCAACATCAAACTCACTAAAGTGTGGACTAACCCGCACCGCCCCACCAACCCAACATCAACTTACTTTTATAAATTAAAATTTAAAAAAAGACATACAACATTTAAATTTTAATATTTAAATAATAAAAATATTATCACTCAACCCCTATCCACCCCCACCCACCCCACCCCGACCCCACCCCACCACTCACCCACCCCCCAACTTCCGGCCACCCAGCATTTTTTTTAATTTTAGATTTTAATATTCAAATAGTAAAAATAGTATCACTCAGCACTACCCCTACCCACTCCCACCCAGCCACCCATCCCCCAACAAATTTATTTTTAAAATTTTTTTTAGATTTTATCATTTAAATAATAAAAATATTACCATCCAACCCTACCCTCCTCACCCAACCACCCACCCACCACCCCAAACCCCCCCCCCCCACACCCCCAAACCAATTTTTTTTTTATAAATTTTAATATTTAAATAATATAAATATTACCATCCAACCCTAACCACCCACCCACCCCACCCTCCTTAAATGACTCATTTTTCCAACTTTTCAGACTTCTTCTCCAGTGATATACACCATACAACCTTAGAAGCAGAGTTCGGAGACAAATCTTATCCAATTAGTGTTCATTCCAAAATGATGTGTTCGAACCATCTTTCACCCGACGAGATAAAGACTCCTTGAACCAAGTACCTCCCACATTTTTCATTGCCTTCACTACATCCCTCCACCACCCTTTAAGTTTATCGCAGTTTTCCAAAAATCTCTCAAAGTCCCCATATGATGGAACAATTCCCAGCCTTTCAATAATCAAATTAGCCCACCATCCCTTTTGGTCTTTCATAATCTTCCAAATTCATTTGCAAAGGAGAACCTTATTCTGCAACTCCAAATCTTTAACACCCAAGTCCCCTACTTCCTTTGGCCGACAAATCGATGTCCAACTCATCCATGTTATCCTCTTATTTCCATTAGTCTCATTCCACAAGAATTGTCTCTGCAACTCAATAATCTTTTTTATGACACACTTAGGTGCCCTAAAAATCGAGAGAACATAAGATGACATAGCATTAATCAAAACAGAATTTATAAGTATCAATCTACCACCATAGGATAATGTTAACTTACTCCAATTTATAGCAACCTCTTCTCAACTTTCTGAATGACATAGTTCCAGTCTCGAGCCTTACGATGCGAACTCCCTATCATCACACCAAGATATTTGAAAGGCAGGCATCCTACTTTGCAGCCAAGCAAATCATCCATATCTCCCATTAGTCCATTTTCACCTTTCAGAGCAATTAGGTGACATTTATTTATATTCACTTTAAGACCAGCAACAAGTTCGAGTAGGATCAGCACTCTTCTAAGGAAAATGGAGTTTTCCAGTGATGTCACCCCAGAAATAAAGTGTCATATGCAAATTGCAAGTGTTACACCTTCTGTAGAAAAAAACTCATAAATCCTAATACTTGAGACCTTATTATGATAAACTAACATATAAACCATAAGGCGGAAGCGTACCTTGATCCATTAAGTTCTCTAGGCAGAACATAACCTCTGATCTAGTGGTATAATGGTCTTCCTCAACTAAGCCTCATTATTCCTTTATTATAGGACCGTCGCAATCTCTTTCGATGGGGAGAAGAGAGAACTGTGTACGACTTAGTGTATTGTGGATCATAACTTGAGAGCCTTTATATACTACTTAACTAGGCCACTCATAATCACCTAGTCATGTAGTATTGAGTATCTACTCAATTGGCCCATATCATAATTATTATAGCCCATGGACTTTTTATATTAATTGGATCACTTAATTAAGTTCATAAAATAATTAATAGCTAATATAATTATATAATAATATATTGCCCACAATTATTAGATTATAAAGGAAATAAAAATTTCCTAACACCTTCCAATTACCTCCACCAACTGTCAAATGTTCAAAGAGCTCTATCTTCACCGCTTTATCCATACACAAGCTAATAAACTCAGTAGCAATAACAAATAGAAAAGGAGATAGGTTCAAAGAGCTCTATCTTCACCGCTTTATCCATACACAAGCTAATAAACTCAGTAGCAATAACAAATAGAAAAGGAGATAGGGGTTCCCCTTGTCTCAAATCCTTTCAAGATAACGGGCTTCCATTGACCAGAATAGCATATGAATACTACTCTCTCATCCACCATACCCATTTCTCATCCAAGCCCAAAATATGAAGCATCTTTTCCAAAAAAAAAAAAAAAATCCCAATTTATGATGTCATATATGCCATTGCAAAATCAATTTTGTAGCAAAATGCATCCATACTTCCACTCTTCACTTCCCCAATTACCAAATTCAACTTCGATATACTATCCGTAATTTGCCTTTCTTTAATAAAGGTTGTTTGATTCTTCAAAATCACTGAATCCAATACGCCACGTATCCTCTTTGCCAACATTTTTATAGAATTTTATAAGGGCCTCCTATCAATGAAATTGGCATGCAATCCTCAATCTGTGCTGCCTCTTCAACTTTGGCACTAATGTTACAAAAGAATGATTAAGCCCTTTTGCAATTCTAGCATTTAAGTGAAATTTATCCAAGAACAACATGATATCTTCTCTTATAATATCCCGACAAACCTTGAAAATCTTCATGTTCAAGCCATCTTGCCTTGGGCTCTTATTTCCATCACAACTTCCCAACACCTTGATAACCTCAAATTCAGAAATTTTTTTATAAGTTTATCTTCTGCTGATACTCTTCTTGCTGCAAGGCCACTACTCAAACTTGGTCTCGATCAAGGACATTATTTCGCTATAGTGTAAATTAAAAGTGTCATGAATAGCCCTCTTTACAATATCCTCCACTTGCTGCTGCCATATACCAAATTAACCATAAGGCCTGTCATCTTGTTTTGTTTAGCTCTACCATTCACGAATTTATGAAAGATCATTGAGTTCAGATCTCCTCTAATTACACTAGGTTGAGAGTGGTAGATATTGAGATCCATTTTTCTTGATAATGGTGAATGCGTGCTATTGGAAATCAAGTCACACACTCATTACATGGATATTTCTCTTTGGATCAATTTACCAAAACAAGGACTCTAAGGAGCCGCTTGGTTCAAATTTCGTAATTATAATGACAATGAAAATCATTGAAGGCAATGGTAATAAGAATGAATATCCTTTCATTTCCATTATCCTCCTCCACTACCCCTTACCCCCTTACCAAGGCTCCCTAAGTAAAGTTAAACTACACAAATGTGTAGAGAGTACATGTTTAAGGGCATTTTTTTTTTGTGTTTTTTTAAAGTAATAAATAAGGTGTGTTGATAGCTAGTTTTTTTACGAGTGATGACATGGGTGTGATGTGGCTGTAATTGAGTCTCGAGTAATAAAACATAATGGCAACAAGGCGCAAGAATTCCTCTCAACTCTTGATCTTTGGGAGGTGAAATGGAGCGTTTTATTGCTTGACCTTTTGTTTTTGTTTTTACCTTGGTGAATGAGTGAAATGTTGACCTTCATATGAGCCTTTTATAGGGTTTTGTGAGGCTGGTGCAATTAATGCTAGAGGGGACAGAGTATTAATTGCATTATAGCATTTTTATCCTACTTTTATAACTCTCCTAATGGATTTTGGATGTCTTGCTATATTTTTGGTGTTATATTTTCTATTACACGCGTTAGATGAATGACACGTATGCGGAGAAGAAAATTTCAATCTTTTCCCTTAGGATTGATTGTTAGGGTATATATAGATTAGTTTATCCTATGTGTTAATTATCCAATGATTTGTAATAGGAGATGTAACACCAAAATGTAACAGGAGATCCGAACCGCTAATAGGGGCGTGGGATGCACGCCTCATTTGCAATCGCGGAAGACAGATGGTTTCTTCCTCAGGTGATGATTTTGCTCGATATATACTACTGTCGGTGGGATTCATGAGTAGGCCCTTCAAGTGGCACCCGGGGGTCCCACGCAAATGGCCCCTATAGTGCTTCGTTGCTATTGGGTCTCCTCTGGACCGATTCTAAGCCCAGCTGTGAGAGACCCATCACAAGGTGTAAAGCAATATGTCCCATATGTTAGATGAATGTTGTATTTTATTAAAATAGATGTCGGTTATTCCCGCAATTTTAATGAATACACTCATTATTAAATAGGGTAATGAAAAAATGTCACTTTTGGCATTTCATTTTAGATAAATGTCATCTATTATAATATTTTTGAAAAAGTTCAATCTTTTTTTAAAAAATAAAAAAAATTGGACATGATTATCCCTAATCTGCAACCCTTTATACAATTTTCACAAGATTATGCTTCCTCCTGTGAAAGTTGAACTAACTGGTCCATCCACATAAATAGCCAATAGATTACATGGATTCCATGTGTAGCAATTGTGTTGTGCTCTTGTAT
Organism: Pogostemon cablin; assembly: GCA_023678885.1. NCBI lineage: Eukaryota > Viridiplantae > Streptophyta > Magnoliopsida > Lamiales > Lamiaceae > Pogostemon > Pogostemon cablin. The sequence continues at coordinate 9,718,233 of CM042979.1, forward strand.
TTATGCATTCTCCTTAGTTCTCCATCAAGAGGAAAAGTAAAACATGAGAGAGAAAGAAATGAGAGGATGTATGAAGTGATTAATAATTACGGTTCGAATCCTCTATTTTACTATGGTATTTCATTCCCTATTTCATAACTTATTTCCTATTAAAATACTATATCCTAATTAATGATCATTAAACCCTTACGTATGTGACGAAAATTTGAGCGTTGATTACGACACATGGTACAAACTTAATAGGTGAAATAGGAGATGAAATATAAAATAAAATAGATGATCTATTTGAATATCATGTGCATTTTCTAGTTATATATGAAGTAAAACAACACCAATAATTTCAATCAAAGAAAAATGTACATGGTATATATGAGAAATAAGAGGTGTGGAACCAATAAAAAAATGAAGGGCATTCTTAAAATGAATGAAGTCATGAATTGAATATTGAGAATATAAAAGGATTGCATTTAAATCAATTGATTAAATTGATACAAACGAACATACATAAGAATGTGACAAATGCAATTAAATCAATAAAATGAGAAAGGGGATAGACATGATCATTTAAAATGTAATCATAATATATTAAAAGTGTCTTAATAGGTGTTAACATTTTTTTCCCATTTTATCCCTACCTATATTTCTTTACTACATTTTTAGACTATTATATAACTACCTGATTTCACTATTTATATTACTACACTCCACTAATAATTTCCTACTTAATTAACTGTTTTTCATCCTTTAATATTAATATATTAGGATTATTACGAGTATTGTGTGGGTACACCATTTTGATACTAAAATTACTAAAGGTAATCCAACTCTTCACCTTCGTGCGACTTTTGAGCTTCTACGAACAAACTAATTTGAGACTGATGGAGAAACTCAATCGGTTCGAGCTGATGGGAAAGGTGGAGATGCATAACACTTAACAGTGTGAAAAAAAGACATAATCGCGTATTTTCGACTCCCTTGCATGAGAATCGACGCCCTTCGCTCAACAATCCCTCCGTCCCCGGAATCCTGGCCTCTTTACGCTGGATTAGTTGACTTCATCTTCAAAGGAGAAGGAAAGTGTTGGACAAACAAGGTGATTATTATCTAATTCAATTCGATCAGATGCGGATACAGATTTGATAAAACCATTTTTGTTGTAGGTTTCTGTCGATAGGATCTGATTGCAACGATCAAAACGGCGAACGGAGAGAAGGAAGAGAGCTTATCGAGGTGATCCTTAATAAGGATAATACAAGCAGAGAGCTTATTGAGTGGGAATCGAGGGTTTCCGCTGCCAACATCGGACCTCCGAATCCACTGTAAGGTTAGAATGCTTTGGATGAGCACAAGCGCCATAAAATGGAATATAGGGAATTTATATAATCGTGTGACTTTATCAAAGGTATTATCTGATTTTTATCTGATATAATTTATTATCTGAAATTGCAAACGTGATGAAATGTGTATGTTTTTATTTCTTTTTCTCCTTAAATTCTCATGTTTTCATGCATGTAAATGTGGTTAATCATAAGGGAAGAAGCTAGATTATTTTATGTTGGTGTGATTTTTATTGTTAATCTTTGGTTAAACCTTATGCTTTTGTTAATCTTTGGTTAAACCTTGTGCTTTTGTAGACTATGCTGTTGAAATGACATGAACAGCTGGAGCCACAGGTTGGTTGAGGGGAATAGTAAAAGCTGTTTTCTATGGTGACAACTTCGTAAATATGGGGAACACCAAGGCTGATATTCCCTCAGAGAAGTTTATCACGTTATCTTCTCTAATGGCTTCCAAGTTGGTATGCTTATTTTGTTCAGAAATATTGGTTGGGTTAAATTTCTTTTGCTTTCTTGACTGGAAGGAATTTTCTATTGTTATTTTTTCTTGAGGATGTCTATAGTCTTGCATCTCTACAAGGTTTTAGGCAATTAGATATTGAACTTTTGATTTCAAGCTTGACGTTATTTTGAATTTATCATAATTCTGTGTATGCATTCTTTAATGTCTTTACTTTAAGCTGTTGATTTACATTGAGTGGACTGCTTATGTATCTAATCTATTTGATGACTTCTTATCTTTTGATCGATACTCTTCTTAGCCAAGGATTTTTTTTCCTTTTCTTGACTGTGTCCTTGGAAGAATGTTTGGGGTATTGCTGTTATCATTTGTTTTTCATTACACGCTTCACGCAGAGGTGGTCTTGATAAACCGTTAGCATGGGAGAGCAGAGAATTTTTAAGGAAGCTCTGCATTGGAAAGGTTTGAATCTTCCGACATTATTTTTAATAATTTATAAATGCCTATCTTAAAAATATAAACTTTCAATTTCTCCAATTTGAACTTTAGGAGGTTAGAAGCTTATGTGAGATGCTCACGCTTTGAAAAGATAGAACATTGGAGATCTTCCAAGCAGTTCTTTTTTATTCCTTTTGAGATGTGATCATTAGCTCATTACAATCCATTACATAAATTTGTCATCTCATATGGCTGTTTGATATTGAAATGCTTCAGGCATACGTAAGAGATCTATAGATGGAGGAAGAAGAACAAAGAAAGTTACGTATGGTGAGATATCTTAGATTATATTGACATTCATCATGTTTTTAAATCTTTATGTACATTATATTTTGTGCACCTAGCCAACTAAAATATTTACAATTATTTAAAAAATAGGTAGAATTACGGAAGCTAATGGAAGAACATGTAGCTAAAGGCATTCCTACAGCCAAATCTCATTGGCGAAACTATTGCATAAAGGTTCTGTTCTTTCTTAGAAAGTTACATATGGTGAGATATCTTAGATTATAATGATATTTTTCATGTTTTTAAATCTTTATGCACATTATATTTTGTGCACCTAGCCAACTAAAATATTCACAATAATGTAAAAAATAGGTGGAATTACGGAAGCTAAAGGAAGAACATATAGCTAAAGGCATTCCTACAGCCAAATCCCATTGGTGAAACTATTGCATAAAGGTTCTGTTCTTTCCTTGGGTGATAAATGTTTAGTATTGCTTTATTTTTAGTCTTAATATATTTTTATATCAAAGATGCTCATTCATATCTGGCTGTGTGTATACACATGCAAATGACCAATTTGTTACAAAAAAGCTCAAGTGTTTTAGTTTCATCATTGAAGTTGAGCCTCTCTGCCATGAACTAATATGGGATCAAAGGACTTCTTCCACTGTTTTTTTATGTGATGAGTGGGAGTAGGTCTTCTGGTGAGGCTGTTGTTATATCAAGGTGAACCTTTCTTCATTTTCATTTTTCAGAAATTATTGCAGATTTTCCTTCGTGCACTTATGCAGACTTTGTTCGAAATTTCTTTTGGCTTTCGTTGTTATTGCACTTTCCAGATCATTCCTGCAAATTAGTGATCAAAGCATTGAAGGTTTGTATGACATAGCATTTTTCTAGACTGCTGCTCATTTTGGGCTGGTTTTGAGTTTTTGTTGTGGCAATTTTTTTTATTCAGTGTGTTTCATTTTTCATTGATTTTCTTTGACAAGTTAATTGGTCTCTACTTAAAATCTCACTTGCAAATGTTGTTTAAGGACATGACAACTATTGTGTAGAAAGCTCCTGGTTCTGAAATCCTCTTCACTACATACCTTCCAATTCTTCCACCTTCAAAGATGCATCTTTATCTTTATCCTCGTCTCTAAAAGACTAAAACCAAAAGATCCTTCTCTAGAAAATAATTAAATCCCTTATTTAGATGAATTAATTCGTGAACGAGTTTTCCAATATCTACACAGTGACCGATAATCAATATATTGATTACAAATTTGCTTCCTATTAAAAAGCTGGAATACTGTATTGTGTTAAGAGTAACATTTGTATTTGAATTTGTTTGGTGCCTATTTCAATGAATCTGCAACGATTCCAAAGGACATTCCTCTTCCCATGATTTGCTATCTGTTCCAAGATACTTAGCCATGAATAGCAAAGTGACCATACCTGGTGTGAGAACTCACATTCAAAGAAGATGTGTCGAGTGCATTCTTCAAATTGACCACATAAGCCACAAGTAATGTCATCACTATCTCTCAGTACTTTTCTTTTCTTTAAAGCAGCTAGAGCAGGAACTCTTTCCCTCAAAACTTTCCATGCCAAAGTTAATACCTTCAAGTGCATTAGTGGGTTCCAAAGTTTTAGAATTGATTAGCTCATGGTTTTTTGGTATTACCTACTCTATTTCTATTTTATTTAGTTCATTTTAGTTCTCTTATAATCTGAATTTTCTGCACTCTGGTCTTAATGGTGCATGGTTTTGTTTTCCATATCATCATTTTGAGTGATTCTATAATGGCTTCAAGGCATAAAACTAAGCAACAAGAAACAACGACAATTCTATATTCATCGGGCACAAATGGCAGATCTAAAGAAGTTATATTAACACATAGGAACTTTAGAGCAATGGTTGAAGTTTTTCTTAGATTTGAAGCTTTTCTTAATTAGCAGTTGTGCCAATTTTTCATATGTAGTTGTGCCATATGTAAATAGAATATCCAATTAGCAGTTATGCCAAAATTTCATATGTATGGTTTCTCTCTCTTTGTTATGGGATTGTTATGTTTGGGTGTCAGTTGTTACGTTTGTAGGGCAACTCCATTGAACGAGAGATGCGTCAATATAATTTCATTGAAGCACTTCCCCATGTTGATTTCATTCAGGTATATATATATATATTTTCTATCTTACTCATTTTGTTGCTATTTTGTGGTTATGGAAATACATTTCACTTAATTATAAGTTATTGATGCAAACAAACATAAGAAAAACAAATTATGTCAAGGTGGCATGATGGAAGCAATTCCCCACTACAATATACAACTAAAAGAAAAAGGGGGAAAAACATAATACTAAGGAAATACATTTCACTCATACGGCCAAAATCCATCAAACAATGAGGAATACAATTAAATTTATAAGAAATAATCTATTTTGTTTTGACAATTAAGACTCATGGACAGATTATTCAAAATATTAGAGTATATATATATCCAAAACATGTATTCTTACTTGGATAATCGTGCATTAATCTTTCTAGCAGCATATTCATGAAAAATACAAAACTCTTTGTTAGATCGAATGAACATTGTTAAACGACAAACATTGTATATAGAGAAGTTTTAATATAATTTAATAAATATATGATCTATTTAAATTATTCATTATTATATCAAAAAAATTTTTGGAAAATTTAAAAACAAAAGAAAAAAAAAACCAAATTACGAAGTATGACGTGCTTGCGACGTGCAACGCACGTCTAAAATTACTAGTTAGATATTAAACATTAAACCATTGTTTGATGGGGATAAAGTTGGAAATAATAAAAAGTGTTTGGATACAAACGTACGTCCAAAGATGTTTCTTATTCTTTTGTGCCATTTTTTTAAGATATTAAGATTAAGATTAACATTAAGATAATGAGATGTGTTTTGCCTCACAAACTTCAATTTGGTATAGTGGCCAGTCGGTGCATTTCAGTTGTGTCTTTTATTCAGTATTTCTTTTACTAGTTTGTTCCGACGGTCATTTTTGGCATGCGTATACCTTCTGCTAAAGAGTTGTATTTTCATTTTCGAGATTTTATTTCATCAAGAAATGATATTGTGTTCATGTGATGATAATATTACTAACCAACAACGCTGGCGTGAGAATGTCTCGGTAAGATTATTTAAATTTTTTTAATTAATTATTACTTTTTAATAAATGTATTATCATTTTTTTTATTAAAAATAGGAGTAATACTTTTCATTTATTACAATTCGTGAAATAGTTCATTGACAACCATCACTTTTCATTTCATTAATTAAATATCAATTTTTATTAAAAGATTATGTTTTTCTATTCGTTTCATGGAATTCTTTGTGTGAAATCGTCTCACGCAAGTGACAGAAAAATAATTGTAAAAATTCAAAGCAACATTAGTGCTAGGATGTAATTTTGTCACAATAATAAATTCATTTGCTTGGTAAAAAAAAAAACCGCTGAAACACAAAATGTGAACATAGCTACCCCTATTTATGATCACCATAGGCTATACAATAGTATAAAAGCAAGCGTAGAAACTAGGCCGCAAAAGAATAACACTCTATATGCTTGACATCTCAATGGAATTAGACGCGTCAAGCTTAGGGGTGTAAACGAGTAGAGTATGATACGGGTGTACACTCAAGTCATATACTACCCTATATTCTATTTTCATCACCCTTACCCTACCCTATTATTCTTAAATATATTATTGAGTAGGATACGAATAATATCCATCGGGTAATGAATAATTCGCGGATAAACGGTTATCCGCAATTTTAAAATAGCCACCCTTGTTGTCTTCTCATTTATCCGAATTGTTCGATTCAATTTTCAACTCTAGAAAAGCAGTTGATCCAGTGAAAGATCAGAAAAAGCTTTACTAGTAAGCACACTCGAATCATGAAGAACATCTTAAATGAACAGTAAAAAAAGCATTAATAGAAGAAATGAATCAATCAAGATGGAAGCACACACCTTTCCTGAATTAATATTAGGGAAACAAAATTAGTATTGTAGAATATTAGGATTTAGAGTGAAAAATAAAATTCATTTTCTAATGTTGATATAAAATGTACTAAAAATAATTTTTAATTAATATAAATAAATAAATATTATATAAAATAAAGTATGTGGATAAACGGGTAGGGTAATCGAGTATTTTAAAAATACCATACCCTACCTCCTACCCTCAACATTTTAAGCGGGCACGGGTACTACCTACCCAATACCCGATTATACTTCGCCCTACCCTTGCCCGATAGGCCCTAGTCTCAAGCTAGCAAGTTTGCGCGTGTTAAACTCGGCTGGTGGATTGAAGTGATCCATAATTTACTAATATATGATCAAAGTGAGGTGGACGTTTGTGGATTAGATCATTGATGGGGCTAACCTAGTCCATTTGACATTTATAGGTAAGTAAGTCGACGACTTTAAAAAATTTTAGGTGTGTTGTAGTTAGAGAGAAATCCATCGGAAACCTAAGGAAGCGAAACATCAGGTTCCATGCTTTGTAAATGAGAACTAAGAACAAAAGCACATGAAGCAAAATCCAAGTATAGTAGGCAGAAGAGAATATATGACTTAATCATCACTTTGTAAAATTTTATACATCACTTATTCAATTAAAAAAAATGTTAATTAGGTACTCTAAGCATGCATTAGCCATTAGCAACCTTCTTATGGTACCAAGAAAATCTACTAATGTGATGCCTTGAGAACCTTTTTGAAACAACTAAACATGTAGTCTGTAGGTTTTTGTAACCTAGGAGAAATAATTTGTTTGGGCAACATTAAAATGTTTCCTCGTCCATATGTTTTACCACATCTGAATATGACACATCATTTGCCCTTTTAGAATAGGCAAAGTGGCAAACAACTTGTCTCACGAAAAAATATACCCAATTGATAAAAATTAACGTAGTAAGCTATTTCACTCAAAAATTATTATAAATAATAAATATAATATTTTTTTAATAAAAAATGACAATTATTTTAGAAACATAAAATCATCTTACATGTTGCTCTTAAGAGTATCATTCTCTTTTTCAAATTTTATTATTTAAAAATTCCATAAGATGTTGCTCTTATTCTCTTTTTAGAATTTTGTTATTTAAAAATTTCATATGGAGTATAGAAAATTAAATACAAGGATTTTTCTTTCTCTTTTTTTTTATCGGTAAATGTTACTCCCTCTGTCCCAAAGAAGTTGACACACTTTCTAAGTTTTCTTTTTGGTTTGTCCCATAAAAGTTGACACATTTCTTTTTAGTACATGAGACCCACTAAAAATTAATTAATTTATACTCATGGGCTCACGTACACCTTTAATACAACTATCCACTTATACTCCTTAATTTTCGAGTCCAAAAAATGTGTTTATAACTCCAATCCCTAATTCGATCACTTTAGTGACCAGGTGAGTAACCCACCAAATTATTAAATACAAGGATTCTAACTCTAATTTTTATTGAACTATTCTAAAAACATGTCCCAGTTTAAAGATACTATATACTTCCTCCATACCTCTAAAGTATATATACTCCCTGCAATATGCATCCCACAGGAATCGTAATATTTTCCTTTTTGAGTTATCCCATAAAAAATTGTTATATTTCCTTTTTAAGCATGTGAGACCCACCCAAAACAATTAATCTATTCATATAGGGCTCACACACACCCCACACACACCACTAATACACTTAATCACTGCACATTAAAATATTATATCCCCAACCCACTATTTATTAAATTACTATTATACTTCTTAATCTCCGTGCCAAAAAAAAATATTTTATGTTTAGTGGGATGGAGGGAGTATTTATTATTGTCACATGAATTAAAAAAAATATTATTTTTAACATATGATAAATAGTTATATGATTAGAATGTGTGTTTTAGGAATGTATGTTTTAGATTTAAATTGGCTAAAACGTCTTAGAGATACAGTGACTCCAAATCTTACGTTTTTTACATGTTATACCCTTAAAAAAAATATACTCCCTCCGTCCCACGTATTTTTACCCACTTTTCATTTTGGGGTGTCCCACGTATTTTTACCCATTCCATTTTTTGCAAAAATACATAATATTTTATTACCTACTTTTTACAATCCCAATAACTTTAATTACTTTTTTACACTTTATTCATCATTCCCAATAATTTTATTCACTTTTTCTTTTTAAATTACAAATTTATCCCTACTTTCTCTTACATTATATATTAAAAAAATAAAACGTCTTAATCTCCGTGCCCGTACAAACGGGTAAAAATACTCGGGACGGAGGGAGTATTTTTTTTAATCAAATATTTATACTATTCATATTTCATTAGATCTTTTTAATGAAAATATTATACCCTATTAATTAAAGTGTACTCTTTAAAATAAATTTTTATACTCTATGTATCTTATGCACCTGGAGACACAAGACACTAACTCTTATATAATAATTGGGTGAGTCTGTTTGTAAACCCTATTTTTTAAAATTATTAGTATTTAGTATATAAAAAAATTATTTTTTGAAAAGTAATAATTTTTATATGGAAGAATAATAATTCATGGCTCTAAAGAGTAATTTTATGTACTAAAGAGTAATTGATAAATGGGTCACTTACTATTAGCTACAAAAAAAAATGCATAATTGCTATTAACTACATGACTTAAAGCACTATTACTCATAACTACACAATTATGACTGTAGTACCATAAATACCTCTATATATTTGCACAATTGTTTTGCACAAATTGATTCTGCACAATTGTTTTGCACAATTTCGCCGGTCAACGCCGGTCAACATCCGGTCAACGGTGGTCAACGCCGGTCAACGGTCGGTCTCCTATATATTTGCACAATTGTTTTGCACAATTTATTTTTGCACAATTTGTTTGCACATTTTAAATTCCGATGGAGGTCCGAAAGCCGGCGGTCCGACAAATTTTTTTGCGCAATTTATTTTTGCACAATTTGTTTGCACATTTTATGTTTCGGTGGAAGTCTAGCGGCGGATCGATAAATTTTTTTGCACAATTTAATTTGCACAATTTTTTTGCACTATTTCTTTTTTTTATTTTATTGCACATTTTCATTTTTTACAACAAACAACCTAATTGAATAAGCAGCTAAACACAAATAATAATTCTCAAAGCTTGCTGCTGTAAAAAACGTAGCATATATGCTAAGAAGGAGGCATTCAACAAGTTCGAACACGCTATCCAAACGCCATCCTCAACCGATAAAAAGTTGCTGTCAAGAGCATATTATCATCATCTTACAGTGCTCAAAAACTCACTAACTGTAGATAAGCATAGGGCATAGCCCATCACCAAAGTAATAGAGGCCTTCCCTTTCAAAGAATCCTCAAATAACTTCTTCCTATAGGAGAATAGGGTATGGAGAAGATCTTTAACTTCCTTGCAGCAGGATAGCTCCAGCATATTTCTGTAAAAACGAGCAAGTATAACATATTTTTGTAAAAACGAGCAAGTACAAGAATCTGCAAAGCCAAAACAATAGCAAGAAACAGATGGCAATCCAAAGTCCAAATAATCATCGCAAGTAACCATCTGAGGATAAAAATCTTTTGTGAAATAAGCTGTTGAAACAGGAGCATCATCAAACCAGCAAAAGAGTGAAAAAAGGGGCCGATAGAACTCATTCATATATAATCAATCAAGCACAGCCCATCTATCCAATAAGGTTGTCAAAACGACCAGGTTGTCAAAACGAACAGAAGATACTCCATCTACTAATTAGATCATCAGAAAAGTTCAAAAGATGGAAATTCTAAAAAGAACAGGAGCAAAATCTACTAGTTCTCACCGGTCATGTGTTCACTGAGAACTTTGTCTCTGATAATGGCCGATAGAGTGTCGCGTCGTCGGCGAAGGCAATCTGTCCAAGACAAATCGAGAAGAGGCTGCCGCACAACGATACTCCAAACTCGAAAGGGGAAGGCAGGTGGAAATCGCTCAAGCGATGGCAAGCGTCGGGCAAGCGGTAGCCACGAAACTGGAGGAGACAGAATCTTCGGCGGCTGATTTAACAGGGGTAGATGGCAGCAAGATTGGCGGCGGAACTCGCGACATCGACAATGAGAACGAGGACGGAGCAAGGAGATTCAAGCACAATCGGCGACGGAAAGATGCAAGCACACTTGTTCTCATGCATATCCCATTAACAACAACTTGACGGACAGATGTTCAAACCAAACTTGGTAAATAAAACATGTTTACCATCACTTTGAGACCCTGCAGTTCTATCATAAATTAATATACCCACACCAATAAACTCATTCAAATATCTTATCACTTACATAAAATAAATAAGACAAATAATACAGAAGAAGACGATAAATATTTAGAATGCACCCAACTACGTACAGTTTATGAAAGGGACCAGATGCAGCTGGTTTAGGGGGGCGGCCATTAGATTTTCGTCAACCGCCGACTGCTTGAAGGGCAACGGTTGAGGACCAAAACTGAGTTCAAAGCAGAAGCACCGAGAAGAAGCACAATCGACGACGGCCGTGGGGCCACAGGAGCAGGACTGGTTGAGACAGCGGCCATCGAGACGCTAGATGCGGCGAGAGAAACCATCGATGGTCGATTGTGTGAGAAGAAGAGAGCCGGCGCCTCAGAGAAAATAGGATGCGCAATTTGAGCGAGCGACGATGACAAAATCGCGTCGAAGGCAGCCATGAGTGCTGAAGATGTCGGCCAAATCAAAAGACCGTAGTAGGCTCTGGAGTCTGAAGAAACAAGCAGCCGATGGCGGCGCGGCCCAGATAGCGAACAAGATTGAAGATCCAGCAGCGTTGGGGGCGATAACGGTAGATCTGGACAATCGATGCCCAGATCGATAAGCAAGGGCAGTAACCAGGTGCTTCGGGTTGCCGTCGAAACTCCACGACCAGCAAGGAACCGGCGGAACCCCAGGCTGAGCAGAGCCTGAGTTTCTTGGTCGCAGGTCCGGCTACACCTACCGCGGTCCCCTCGCAGGAGTAGAAAAAATAAAGGGCTAGAGGATAGAGGGAAGGTTTTCTTTGACGGGAAGAGGATGGTGGTCGGGAAGAGGATGTACGGTGGCGATGGGGATGGAGAAGATGCGTGATTGCGTGGGGTCACTTAAGATGAGACATTGATTTATTTCATTAAGGGTAGTTCAGTCTCTTTAAAGTTAATTTGTGTAGTGGAGCATAATTTTTTTCTCCCCTTGTATTTAAGAGTAATTTAGCTCTAAAGTGTGTATCTTAGAGTAATAAACCCTTGATAAATTAGGATTTACAAAAATTTGAAAAGTAATTTTTTTTAATCTAGAAGAATAACAATTTATATGTTTAAAGAGTAATTTTTCATGTACTAAAGAGTAACAGTATTTACATATAAATATATGTAAATTCAATTTACCAAAATATTTGTGATAATGATTAATGTAAAATTACACAAGGAGGATGCCAAACGTATAAAAGTTTAGCAAAATTATAAAATAATAAACAAATGTAGCAAATTCTAGAAAATTCAATTAAATATTTCTCAACCATTAGATTAAGATAATGTCTTCCATCCATTTGTGAATTAGTATACGTAAAATTGGAAATCTCCAAGAAAATCCAATCACAAATAACTTTCGAGTAATATATTTTTAATGTAAACTCGATTTACATTGACTTCTTATAAATAAATAAACAATTTATATTTATATTAATATTTCTCGTATAAGTAAAAGTGGAAATCTCCAAAAAATTCAATCACAAATAACTTTGAGTAATATAATTTACATTGACTTCTTATAAATAAACAATTTATATTTATATTAATCATTACAATTATAAATATTACAGATGAACATTTATAAACCATTACCATCTGCACAATTTTAGGTATGTTAAATTGAAGGGGAGTATGATAGGTGCAACATAGCTATTATACTCAAAGATAGGTGAGTGTATTGCCGGATTGCCAGGAGAAAGCTGCGGAACCAAAACATGACGAGAGCGCATCGGGAGAGCTTAAATCCAAAAAAAAGCCCTTAACTTAAATAGGCACAAGCATGTGGAAGATTCTCTCTGAGGAAGACTGTACCTATTTCTTTTTTCTTTCATTAAGAAAACTATGCAAAACCAAGGGTATTTCACCAACGGTTAAAGCATGTAGCAAAGTAAACGAAAAGAATAAAGAGGTTAGAGCATGTAGCAAAGTAAACGAAAAGAATAAAGAGCTCCAATTGTGTAAACATAAGAATATATAGAAAGGAGCTGCAATTATAATGTCCAAAATCCTAATTACTATGTTGGATAATGATTGATTATGGAGCCGTATATAGAAAGAATAGGACAATTCCAAAAGAACATAAAGAGTACCATATAAAAAAATCTCTTCAAGAGATTTGGGAAGTGATTATGGAGCCGGGCCATAGAAAGAATAGGACAATTCCAAAAGAAAATAAAGAGTACCTTATAAAAAAAAATTCTTCAAGAGATTTGGGAACCAGCAGTAAGAAGAAAAACTTCTTTAATATATCAACAAAGACAATTCATTTAAAAATGTAATATTATAGAAAATAAAATTTCAGACAAATTTCTTAAAAAACAGAAAAGAAAAACAAACTACGAAAATACAAACATAAAAGAAATTTTAAGACATAAAAGGAATTTTAAGTAGAAAATTATTTTAGGCAAAAACTTGTATGAAATCGTATTACTTGTAAAGGATAAAAAGTTATATTCAATTAATAAAAAGTGATAATGATACAATGAACTATGTACAAAATATTTTATCGTAAAAATGATAATATTATACTGCGTAAATAATAACTAATTACAAAAATGTAAAATATTCCCACCGTGAAACAATCTCAGAACAAGAGTCACCATCATTTTGTTTAAGTATGCCTTTTTATCTCCTATGTGATTAATAAGATACCTTCAATATTAAAAGTTGATCTACTGTACACAAATGTACACTAATAGATCTATATTTATTAATGGGTCAAATGTTGAACCCGGATACTGACGTCACTTTTCTCCTCCCTCCTTTTTTTTACTCATGTTTCTTTTCATTGCTCACTAATACAATTAGTTATTAAAAAGTAAGGTTAATTATAATAAAAGTCCTAATCTTTTCACAGATTGCGAATTAGTTCAAACTTTTCAAGATTTACAAATAAGTACTTAACCTTAAGTTTATTTTTCAAATCAAGACACCGGGCAGCTGAAGCCTGCCCGGTAGCTGTCGTGTCATTGTATTGTGTGTTTTAAATGCCACCTCACGCCAACAGTAAAAGAAAAATGGCTAGCGTGTCATTAGTCCAAATAGAGAAATCCACGCATTCATCACCTCGAGCTTTCTGGTTTCTACGTCTTCCAATTCAATTCCAGCATTACAGCTCAGATCGTCGAAGATTTTGCGTTTTTTATTCGATTAACAATGGCGGGGAAGGGGCGGTCGCACTACGGGAGAGGAGGGCCGCGTAAAATGTCGTCGTCAACTGTGGTCCTGTACGGATATGGGCCTACCTCGGCGTTCTCCTTGAATTCAGAAAATAAATAAATGAAGTAGCAATTTTGGACGAGAAATAGTACTGGATCAAGAAAGGGAAGCTAATACGTACTAGGTCGTATGATGTCGGAGGATTAGGGGTTTGGAAAGAGAAATTTGGGAAATTGTTCTGCGTATCTTTGTCGGAATTGTTCTTCCAATCGAACCCCTGTACCGGAAAAGTCCCAGTCATCGGAGATGGCAAAATCTGCAAACAAAAACACAAAACATCCTTAAAAGCTTTCTATCAAACAGGTGATAGGCATTAGATAATTATCTTTTTTTCTTACTTTCCATGGATTGAAAAACTTACGTTGGAAGCAGAGAGAAGAATAGGAGAATCGAGGAGCTCAGCAGGGCTGAGGCAAAGCGGAATGGTGAACCAGGAGGAAGGAGAGGCGGCGGACGGTGAAAAGATGGGCAACAATGGCGGCGGTACAGTTTTGAATTTCGGGACCCCAGAACCAGTTCTCTGAGCTATCCGATCACCGAGCCTGGTGGCGGCGGTGGTTGGGTGGTGGTCGGAGTTGAGGAGGCTGGTGAAATAAGTGGAAGACATGAATGGAGTGAGGATGTTGCAGAGTATTGGGCAAAATGTGAATAAATAAAATTAAATAACAATAGTTTGATTTTTTTTTACAGGTGGAAGCTTATGTGGTTAGAAAATCGACACATCAGCACCGGGTAGACCTCCAGCTGCCCGGGTGGCTTGATTTGAAAAATGGGTTTAAGATCGATTACTTATTTGTAAATATTGAAAAGTTTGGACTAATTTGCAATTGGCAAAAAGGTTGGGACTTTTCATGTAATTAACCCTAAAAAGTATACACTCTTTGAACACTCCAGCTATAATTAAAAAAACGTTAAATGTTATACACTTATTCAATAAAACGTATACACTATATATTTAAGAAGTATACATTAATAAATTAGTTTTCAAACACCTCAGCTGTTTATTAATAAAACGATATACATTTGTTCAATAAAACGTATACACTTTTTGCTTAAAAAGTATACATTAATAAACATTCGAATCCTCCACCAGAATTTTCAATGCTCAGTAATTGTAAAGGCAACCAAACAACTTTTCCAATTCACGGGAGGATACATTCAGGGAGATCTGACAAAAATTTTGACGGAAATGAAAAAGTTAACAACTCAAATAGTCAGATCTAATCAGAAATGAAGTGAAGATTTTGAAAAGAGAAGATAATATGAAGAATCGAGGAATCAAATCGAAATCCTTCAAGAAGAATTAGTACCAAATCTGAATCGTGAAATATTTCGAAGAGAAAATCAGCGACGGCGCGCGGTGGATTAATGGCAAGGACAGTGGGTGGAGGAGAAACGACAGAGACGGTGAACGATTCATATTCCGGAGAGAAAGTGGAGCGGCGGTGGCAGTAGAGCAGCGACAGAGACGATAGGTGGAGGAGAGACGACGGAGAGAGGAGCGACAGAGACGATAGGTGGAGGAGAGACGACGGAGAGAGGAGAGACGGTGTTGAGAAGATATGGCTGTGGAAGTTTGGGTGGTGAAGTGCGAACGTGAGTGAGGAGAGAGGAAGTAGTTGATTACGGTGGGTGAGGAGAGAGAGAGAATGAGGAAGGTTGAAAATGAAATTAGGATTCCATTTTCCTTATATATATCGGGTTAACGGGTTAATTTTAACCCCGATTGGATTAACCCCTGTTGGACCTTAACAATTGGGTACAGTAGAGTTTGCCCAATATTAATAAAGGTTTGGAAAGTTAATTCAAATAATCCAACCAAACCTAATTAAATTAAAAGCTTACATTTAAATTTAATAAATCTTTCCTATATACATTTACAAATTTTACTAATCCTATCCCATCCAAAATTTAATTATATCCTTACATTAAACATTAAATAACACAATTTAATAATTTATTAAATCAATTCAAATCCAAATCAGCCCAAATTGAATCACATAAAGTCAAATAAAAGATTGAGATTAAAGATTTGCGGATGTGATTTCCAAAAAAATCAAATTCATTCCAAAATTTTGACACAGAAAACCAGCATGGTCACATCAAAGTCTGGTGAATAAAGGTAAGGTAGCAATTAACAACAGAATTTCAAAAGAGATATCAACCACGGTTAAAAACAATGCTACCGGACCCAAGAACAAATAGTATACACTAAGCAATCACATAAAATGATAACGAACACAAATGATCGGCATACACATACAGGGAGGTGTGTGGGGTAATTAGATTGCTGAGGTGTTTACAACAGCAAAAGTATCAACATAAATTGAATTATCTGCTAAAATTAACTTTATAACTGTGAAGATGTGATCCAAAACAACTCTCAATCAATTCATTTATCAACTTTAAAACGAATCAAGAATCAAGAAAAATGAATCTTAATATCTACTGCTTTTAACCTAGTGTAGAACCATATCTAAAACGTGCATGAGCTAAGGGTTAAGAACTACTCCCTCCATCCCCTTTAAAGAGGATCTTTTTTCTATTTTGGGTGCCCACCCAAAGAGTCCTCTTTCCTTTTTTACACACAGGACCCACACACATCCCCTAATACAATTAAAATATAGGACTCACACTCCTACTAATACAACTACCCACTACACATTAAATAATAATACTCTTTAATCCACGTGCCAAAAAGCAAAAGACTCTCTTAGTGAGGGACGGGGGAGTACTACCAATACAAAACACAATAGGAAATTCTCAACAATGGTAATAATCCGTGCTATTGGAAATCAAGTCACACACTCATCACATGAAAGGGAAAAAAATGTGCAGCAGTTAATATTTCTCTTTAGAGCAATTCTTACGTTAAAACAAGTAATTCAAGTGAAGATAAACTATACAAATGTATTTCTCTCATCAATTTTACCCCAAAAACTAATAAATGAAATGAATGTAAGATTATAGTCATGACTTATTTCGACATTGAAAGGAGAAACAATGGGATGTTTTATTCAACTAGAAGAGGCGTGGAAAATTGTTTTCAATGAGTATGCATGCCTCAAATTACCAATAATGGTGAATGCACACATAAAAACGAGTAGCAATTTCTTTGTAACAATTCCTCGAACACCTAATGGTCAAAGCTAACACCTAAGATAACACATCAAGACAGATAATTTAAATGAAAATGAATATTAAATCTATGACAACTGGAACAAGTACGAAATACACTCTAAATCCCAATCTCTAATTTTTATCAGACTGCTTTCCAAAATCATCATCATATCACAACGCTGGCTTGGTCTCACTAGAGCTACTAAAACTTTGAATATTTGGAGTTATGCCCTTCTATTTAATTTTCTAAAAACTTATGCAAGTTTAAAGATATATATGTGAAATTAAATTAAAATGAGTGGAAGGATTCTAAGTTTTAAACGCATGAAAATTCTATGCAAAATTATAAAAGAATAAACAAATGTAGAATATGCTACAAACTTAATTCTATTAAATATTTCACAACCATTAGATTAAAATAATAAATTACATCCTGAAAGGTAGTGGATTATTATAAGTAAAAGTGGAAATCTCCAAAGAAAATTCAAATACAAATGTAAATATGTAATGTTATCCTACAAATACATGGGATGTCCAAATTATATTTAAATTAATCATATCCATGCTCATACATAATAAGAGGTTTTCATTCACCTAAAATTTAGATCACACACAAATTTACAAATCTACCCACCGAAAATTCAAATCCAATTTTTTAATAAAGTAGTAATCCTATTATCCCAAAGTCTCATGAACGCCATTTAATCTATTTTTTAAACAAATCTTCCAATTTAAAAATTCACACCTATATCTTTCGATTTAAAAATTCACATTCTATAATTATTGAAAACATACCAATTCAATGTTGCTGTCACCCAGTTGAAGAAAACATACATAGTCCCATAACAATATAAAGAATAAGAATATGAATAACATTATGAAGAATGAAAATGTGAAGATTCGATAAAGTAGTTTGCACTTTGATGCTAGGCTTCTTCAACCGTATTGACTATTGATGTATTCAGTCTTCTATAAGCAGATCTTGATGTGGGTGTAATTATTTCAAACATTAAGGGCATAAATGTAATTTGAACCTATATTTTAAAATGTAATTTGAACCTATATTTTAAAAATTGTACTTTCGTACAAATTAAAATTGAATTTATACTTTCCTCAACATACAAATTAAAATAATTTATACATTCTACCGAACGATATCACTAATTCACATTACATACATATCTCAATATACAAAATAAATACTTAAATAATATTCCCTTTATCCCAAAAAAAAATTGACATTCCATGTTTCCCACATAAATTAACACATTTCATTTTTAAATATATGAGACACAAAAACAATTTATACATTCACATGGGTCCACACACCCCTCATACACCACTAATATAACTATTCACTACTTATTAAAATATTATATTTTCAACTCACTATTAAAATATTATACTCCCTCCGTCCCAGGCTAAGAGTCCTTTTGCTTTTGAGCACGTGGATTAAGAAATATTATTATTTAATGTGTAGTGGGTAGTTGTATTATTAGGTGTGGGGACCCATGTTTTAATTGTATTAGTGGGTGTGGGTGAGTCTCATATGTTCAAAAAATGAAATGAGACTCTTTGGGTGGGACGACTAAAATAGTAAAATGACCCTCTTAGAGGGAGTATTCCTTAATCTCAATTTAAAAAAAAAATCCTTAATCTCTATATCCATATTAAAAAAAAAGCGTCATTGGGACGGAATGAATATATCATTATCTTATATTACCTACTAAATGGGCTAGAGATATCCAAATTATATATAAATTAATCGTAAGAATTCAGCAATCTCTCAACAATATAATACTAAATGTTATCAATGCTCCTACATAAAAATTCCAACTTATATTTAAATTAATCATTAGAATATTATATGGACAAATCCTATCCTTGTTTGACAACAGATATTGATCTAACTATTATTGGGTAAATATATGGCTGGGGAAAAATACCGAAATTTTGGTATACCACCCTTACCATATCGAAAAATATCGATTTTACCGAAATTTTAGGTATGCCGAAATATTTGGTAAGGTATGATACCGTATTGAAAATTTTGGTACGATAAAGGTATATAAATGATCAATACCGCAGTATTTCGGTATATACTAAAATACCGTAAAATATTCAATTTTTGAGTAATATGATACGATATTACCATACTACATGATATATCCAATTATAATTATTATTTATATATTATAATTTTTAATTAAATTATATAAATACACTATTTAATTAAAAGATTCAATCTAAAATCCTACTATATATTTCTTCATAATTATAAATGGGTGATAAAGTTGATTGACTTTAATTATATCTTATACTTCTATTTTAATTACGTATTTCTATCATATATGAAAATTTAAAAGTGTTGATTTTAATATAAGTTACATATGGTTTTTGTGTAGATCTCTTAGGGAGTATTATTTATTTAATGACAAACACTTGTTTAAATCGGGTTTAGATATATTAATTATGTAAACTGGGTTACTGTTTAGTACATAAAAAACTACTGTTTAGCACATAAATTATTACTCTTCTAAATTAAAATATTACTCTTCAAATTCTTGTAAATCCTAATTTATCGATTACTTTTTAGTACATGAAAAATTACTTTTTAGATATATGAATGATTAATTTTCTTTATAAAAATTATTACTCTTCAAAGAGTAATTTTTTATATACTAAAGAGTAATATTAAAAAATAAGGCTTACACATGAGACATACTCTTATTTAATTTGGTCGTTTGTGGATTGTCGTATATATTTCTTATTATGAATTTGTTATCTATTAGAATTTGTTTTATAATTATCTTTCACTTTTCTAGTACAGTTTTTTATTAAATTTATTGAATTTTAGGTGTATAACGGCATAGCAAACTATCTAATAGGATGGTATATATCGATATTTTATGTATGATATGGTATACCAAAATATGGTAAGCAGAATGTATACTATTTTCTTATACCGAAATATCGGTATACCGAACTACGGTATACCGAAAGTTTAGGTAAGGTAACGGTATGATTTTTTATATACCGAAAATTTCGGTACGATATTTGGTATGACCAAAAATCTTCGGTATGCCATACCGCCCACCCTAGGTAAATATATTTTTTTTATCCATTAACTTTTTCTTATTTAAAATTGCTCCATTGATTTCATCTTCTTTTAAATTAGTCCATTAACTTTGCAAAATTTGATAAAATCGCACTCTTACTGGCTATTTTTATTTTTATTTTAACACATTTACGTTGATTTTTTCATTTCTCTCACGATGCCATCTCTCAAGCATCTGAAATGCTGCGACTAACATTGCCATCAACGCAAGCGATGAGTACCCCTAGACACGGATTCGAATGACGACGTAATGGACTTTATGATATCAATGAATGATAGATATATCAAGTGAACACAATTGAGGTTTCTGAAATTTTAATGAAACTCAAGAATTGGAGCTACCATGACTATTTATGATAAGATTATATATACATACATGTCGTAGAATTTGAAACAATTTGGTTTTTCTTCCCTGCAACTAGACAAGATCAATGGACTAAAGTGATTTGTTGTCGTGATCTTGCCACTGCGGCTGCTTCATCTTCTGATTGTGGGTTTGGTTGGTTCCAAAATTGTAGAAATCATTGAGGATCTCCTGGGCAGGAGCAAGATACATGGAGCTCATCTGACGATGGCATATGTTATTTAAGCCACTCCAGCTCCCAACAAACCTCTATTTGTTATGTCAGTTTACGGCGGATGGAAATCATCGTTTACTCGCTGAACGACCTTGTGCGAATTAAGGATGAAGATCATCATCGAAGTAATCTCAACCAGAGCACCTCGTCGAGCAGCGGTGGCGGCCGCGAAGTTCTCAGTGATTGTGAGCTGGAAACTGTTCTTTAGTGTGTTGTGAAAAAGGATACACGTCAGGTGGCTTACAACTTCATGCATAGCCAGTGTGGTTTGTTTTAATTGGTGGAAACCAGTCTGGTTCTTTTACTTCTTGGCTTGGATATCAAGCTATCAATTAGTCAGTTATTTTGTTGTTAAAATGTCAGTTTAGATGATCTGCAAGTGAAGATAACCACCAAGAAAATGCAGAAGAAAACCTAGAACGTGGTGGCGTCGCCTCAGAAGAGTACGTGGAGCAGTTCCAGCCGGTGAGAACATCGTTGATGGCGTTGTTGGTGGAGAATGATAGGCAAATGAGTTACATAGGTTCGGCGTAACGTAATGATGATGATGATGATGAGGAAGAGGTGGCAAGAGTGCAAATTAGGGATTTGGGGGTAAATGATTTTGGAAAAGATTGCAAATTACGTGGATTTACTTGTGTGCCAGAATATAAAAATAAAATAAAAAGTATTCCACGTCAGCATGACCGGGTTAATAACCCGCTATAGCCGGTAAGAGGACGATTTTGTCAAATTTTATAAACTTAATGGACTAATTAAGGGATAAAAAAGTATATTAACTCATAATAATATGTGCTAATTCCTCACAAAGCTAAACACCTTAAATCCCAAAACCTTCATTCACCAACTAAAACCTTGGTTTAGAGATTGATTAAGTAGACTAGTCAGGATGCTAACCAACTAAAATCTTGATTTAGAGGATGATTCGCCAAGGCTAAACTAGACTATAAAGAGCTCCCATGCATAATGCTAAACAATTGGATTCGCAGCAGGGCTGTAGATAATAAATGTATTACTTAGGCGAGATAGTGACTAGTTAAGAGAAAGACTCGCCCTAATTTGCCACCAACCAAAATTAAAATAAAAGCTAATCTTATTTTAAAATGATGTACCCACCATTAAGGGTCCCCACCGCCCCTGCCTTGGGGATTGGTGGGGAGGTAAATCACAGGATGTATCTCAAGTGGCTTATAGAGAGGGTTCACTGTTTAACGGCTTATAAAGAGGGCTCACTGTTTAACTTGTGCTTGCAAGGATGGCTCACTGTTTAACTTGTGCTTGCAAGGAACCAAATCTATGCCAAAGGCTCACTGTTTAACTTGTGCTTGCAAGGGACCAAATCCATGTCAAAGGCAGGATTCGAACCCCCACCCTGCAGTAACCAAGCTCAGTTGGAAGGTCTTTTCACGATCCCCTCTATCACTTGAGCTATGCCCTGAGAACTAATCTTATTTTAAAATAATTTATTTGAAAATATGAAATTGAATCTGAAATTTCAAAGAAACGAAAAATTTTGAATTGTGCTGCATACGCGCGTCACAAGTCATTTAAAGTATGCTTTTCATTTCTTGTTTGATTAATAATACACTTTTGATATTATGTCAAAGCAAATTCAGATTGAAATCCAACTCAAATTCATCTCTAACCAAAATTTAGTTGTAATCCAACTCAAATTGATTATTAATAGACAGAAAAACAAATCAAATAAAAGACTGGATGGTTAGTGGGTTATAGATTTGAGAGCTGAGAATTGAAAACAAGTGCATGTAATTTCAAACAAATTAAACTCATTCCAAGGTTTCAACACAGCTGCCAGCATTATCACATCAAACTCTATCTTCTGAATAAAGGTCGTAATTAACAACAGAATTTCAAAGAGACAACCACAATGAAAACATGAAAATGATTTTACTTGACAACATAATAATACCCAACACTAATATGTATGTGTTGTGATTATTAACCAAGAATAAATACTACACACTAAGCAATCATATCAGGCTGACTTAACAGAAACTGCGGTGTAATTGATTGAAAATGATTCGCTAGCTTGTAAGTATCATGTCCAAACTATTCTTAACTAAGGTATGAGTTAAGGATGAAGAATTGCTAATCCAAAACAAAACAGGAAATTCTGAATAATGGTGAATGCATCAAGTCACATACTCATCACATACAAAACGAAAAATGTGCAGCCGTTAATATTTCTCTTTGGAGCAATTCATCAAACGCCAAAACAAGGAATCACAGTGAAGATAAACAACACAAATGGCATGTTTTATTCGACCTGAAGACATAAGTATGAATGTCACAAAGTACCAAACAATGGTGAACGGATGTTTCAGGAAATAAAAAAATCTCACATGCATCACACTAAAAACTAGTCTAAAAACTAGTAGCACCCTCTTTGGAACAATTCCACGAACACCTAATGAACAAAGCCATAACACAGATAATAAAGATGAAGATAGATAATTTTAAAAGAAAATGAATATTACGAAATATAATCCAAGTCCCAATATCTATACAACAACCATAAAAACAGTAAAGTAATAATACCAAGTTAATCTTCAAAACTTCAACAATCATCACAGAGGAGGGTAGAAGTAGGATGAGAGGGAGAATCCCAGAAAAAGCAGCCCTCCAACGGTGGCAACAGTACGCTGAGAAATCTTGGACGCCAACATACTCCCACCAATCACCGCTAGCGACGTACAAATGGTGTGTCCAATAGTAGCTCCCACAGCAACTCCAATCGCATCTTTGTGCGTAGCCAGAGCAATTGTTGCAATCTGGCTTCGATCTCCCCACTCAGCTAAAAACGTTAAAATGAACGACTCTAAATAGATGGGTGTACAGAATCTAGAGAAGAATCGCCTTACAGTGGTCTTCCCCTGTCCAGCTTCAAGCTTCTCTTCAACTTCCTGCATTTCCTTTTTCTGCGACCCTTTTGGATCTGATCTCCAAGCAATGTAAAGCAATCGGAGCCCAAAAAAGGCGTAAAGAACCGTGGCTGCACGATTCGTATGCTTTCTTGATATCAAATTTGGGACGATTCTACCGAGACCAGTTGAGAGTATAGTCATGACGAACAGGGCACTGAGGGCGCCTGATAGCACGATCGATTTGGGATGACGCATAGCCATGAGAGCTGCAATGATGAAAGTCTCATCTCCAATTTCACTCACGAGTATCATCGATAAACTCGCGAACAATGCATCGAAAACCCCCAATCCAGAGTCCAAGTCCAACCCTAGTTTAACAGAATCACGATCTATCTTTTCTTCTACCATTATTTTACTGCGGCGGCCCAGATCCGTGAATCCAGCGTTCGACCCATCACTTCCGTTCTCCTCGGCAGAAATTCGAACAACAGAGAGGAATAGGAATAAGGAAAAGGAAAGTAGAACGTAGAAATGGAAAGATTTACTCGGAAACAAGAATGATGGCCGATCCCCCATGTTTTTTCAGCTTCCGGAATCGTTTTGATGAATGATTATCGGTGTTTAAGCTCAGAGCTTGATGGGGAAGAAGGAAATATCTCTCTCGGATGAAAATGGAATCGCAGATTGGGATCTACACGGAGAGAGATTTCTGATTCTTCCAACTTGAGAAGAATGAATCGCAGATCGGGATCTACCTTGTTCTTTATATCACGAATGCATCGTGATTTAATTGCATTTTCATTCTAATTTTGATTTCTCTCAACGCAAAGTATACACCCTTTCTCCCTTCTGTACAGTATTTTCTAAGGCAAATATTTGCAAATATTTGCCCCATACAGATTTTAGGGTTATTCTGCCTATTAGAGATAGCTATTTTTATTTTTTAAATTTTTAATTATTTTATTTAATCAAAGGTTATTATTAATTTAGTTTTTGATTTATGATTTCCATTAACTAGTCCCACGTCGGTTCTACACGCAAGTGAGTCAACCCTTCACCTTCAGTCATGGTTGGCTAGGACAAATAAGTAGGAGTCAACTCTTCACCTTCAGTCATGGTTTTAGGTGAAGTTAGGGCTCCCTAGCTTATGTGCCTAACAATTTAGTTCCTATTGCAAGTGTGTGGAAGGGCAAATAAGTAGGAGTCAACCCTTCACCTTCAGTCATGGTTTTAGGTGAAGTTAGGGCTCCTAACTTATGTGCCTAACAATTTAATCCCTATTGGATCCGGGGCCACGGTGTAAATAAGGTGTATGGAGAAGGGTGGTTGTTTTTAACTTTTTGCTTTTTATGAAAATGGGCAAATTTTTGTGGGACATCCCAAAATGGAAAGTGTGTCATCTGAAATGGAGGGACGAGCACCCTTACTTCCCATTTCTTCAAGCATCCTTATAACTCCCTTCCTAATTCGTTTTCAATGGGAATCGAACATGGGTCTTCCACTTAAGTGAGGAGCCCAATGGCCTAATTCGGTACTCTTTAGTCGGTTGACGATTTTTTTTCCAATAAACTTTTATTATAGAGGTTTTAACTAGTCAGATGAGCTTTATTTTGGGAAATCTTGGATCTCTTTCTTATCCTACATCTTGTAAAACTTTTGTGCTCGAGATTCGGTACTATTCGGCCCATCGTCTCAAAAAGAGCAAATTGATTAGTGGAGGGATGAAATGATGGGCCTAGCCCAATGCGTTTTGGTTTGTAAATACTACACTGAAACAATTCTAAATCTGCATATTAAAACCCAACCCAACCCTACCCTTTATCCATACTATCTATTACAAGTCTGAGAGCCGGTGTGTGGGCCGGTAACTCGCCGGTACCCCGTCTTCCACAGCCAATCCCACCTCTTTGAAAGCATAATTTAACATTGTTTGAACGATTACTACCAAAATTCTCACCGAATATTGTAGTGTTTAATTACGAGTTTTTACTTGATGAGAGTGGTGGTGTGATGAGGTTAACTCATCTTCTTGAACGCGGGTGAATGGGTGGGGTGAGTTGTGATGGGTGTATGCAGTGGCGGACGCAAGATTTTCGTCGAGGAGGGCCCAACTTTTCTCATACAATAGTTCGTGTTTTTTGTTTAACAAATTTTAAGAATAATTATTTTATTTATCAACTTTTATTAACATTTTTCTAAAGATGTTTTAGTATTTTTAATTGTATTATGTAAGAGTAACAATTTTAAAACTAATGTCATTAAAATTATTAAATAAATATATTATTTAGAGGGAAAAAAAATAAATAAAAGAGGGAAAAAAAATAACAGTGCTGCATGAATCGAACACGGGACCTTTAAAACTAAAACATCCTCAATTCACCACTTGGACACAAAAGTATTTCAAGAAAATTTTATATCTATATAAGTAATTTTTAGAAATTCAAGGGGGCCCAGTGCCCCCCTACCCCCTTAGTGCGTCCGCCACTGGGTGTTTGTAAGGTTACGAAAAAATTGTGTATGAAGTTGCATGAGTAATTGTAAGTATAGTAGCTGGATTGCATAAAAAAATATTATGTATAAAGTTACAGTTGCAATTGCAAGATAATTGTATATTGAGTTGTACGAAGAGTCCACACTAGAGATAATTATGTCTAAATTTTTTTAAAATTTTGATTTTTTCAAAAAGTTTATAGTAAATAATATTTTTTTCAAAATGAAATATTAAAAGTAACACTTTCTCCCCAATTTAATAATGAGTTTATTCATTCAAATTGTGGATATGCATAATCGACATCTATTTTAATAAAATACAACATTCATCTAACATATACGCCATAGTGCTTTACACCTTATTATATATTAAAACCAAAAAAAAAAAAAAAAACCCTCAAACTTGCACTCGATTTTCTTGAGAGCTACCAGCTTCCTCGATTTTCTTCAGGTAGTCCTTCATTAAAAGCTGCAGCGAGTATATTGTATTGATCTCCACAGCTTCCCATGGCAAGCTTTTCTGTTTAACTTTTTCAAGAAACACTTTAAAAGAAGTTCGCGGGTGCATTCTCCCACCATCTTCATGCATAGCACCTCCCCACTTGATTTCTTTGGCTGTGTGAGATCGAAACCAAAAAATGAAGTCTAAGGACGTCACTCTTGCTGTAGCCATGCCACAGACTGCATCTCCAAGGACGCCTGCTCCCGGATAGCCGGATTCAACCAGAGAATCCGTGCTTAGACCTATCGACGACTCATCCAGCACATTGAGCAGCCAATTGACAATGTCTTGCAATTGAGATTCAGTGGGAGTGACACCCAGAAACCAACATTTTCCACCATAATACAGCGCCGCTCCATCACACTTGACAAGATCCATAATATTGGGAGACTGACTGATGATTGCAGGAGGAGCGCCACGGAGAAGCATGTCGCACAACAATGTCTGCACACGGATGACATTTTTCTCTGTATTATGAGCCTCTGTTTGCAGCACCAACTGAAGCTTCAAACTAAAGGCCTGCACCAGGAGCTGACAGGCGTACCGAACATGTATAGGAGCGTAACGAGTTGAGGTGTGATGACATACTACCAATCCCCATAGCTTCATTGCTTCCCCTTCGTTCCTAACACAGATTGCCATCACTAGTGAGGCAATAGACCCCATGTTGGACATATACTCAACATGACATTCATGAGAAGCACGAAGCACAGAGTTCACCAAACTAATAGGTCCACCCAGTGCTTCACTTTGGATCACCCTAACAAGTGGAGCTCTGCAATCGCGTATCATTCTAATGCGACACTGCATGAATATAAATCGAGCTATTTGTGGGATATCGATTGCAGGAAAGTGCACACCTACAAACGGCTCTAGCTCCGGCTTCCTAAATTCAGACACAACTTCACCATGATTATCTTCATGAAATTTGTACATCATCACTCTATCGTATCCGGTAAGCTTTTGAACCACTTCCACTACGGTATCACATAAAACACCTATGTCACCTGAAGTCATTATTTGTAGCTTAGTGATAGCATTAGATGCTAAGTTTTGTGCCTGTAGAGTAGCAGTATGTAGCAGGGGATGGGAAGGCTCCAAGTCAATAATAATCCCCACATTAGTCCTATTCAGCATGGCATAAAATTTGTTATTATTACCTCTGCTATGAACACATATGGGATTCCACAAAGTTATATCCATATTCCTCATAGCTCTGTCCAATGGCACCCTTGAGTCAGGGGTGAAGAGGATTCTTGCATCCATCCCCATTAAACTCATTGCTTCTTGCTCTTGTAATTCCTCTAAGTTACTTAGACCCAACATATCAAAAATATTCTCACTAAAGGCTAATGTTTTATAAGTGAACCGTTCCACTGTAAGCATACAACCAAATGATTGAATAAATCCACTCCTTTCAATTTTGTCTAAATAAGTAGTCAGCTCTTCAGAGCTGACCTCCAATTCGGATTGAACCGATCTAGAGTAGTTGAAGTACTTACCAGTTTGCTCAAATTTGATCGATAACCTTGCATCTGCCTTATACTGAGTAACAGTGTCACTGTCGAATCCTTTGCCGGATGTGGACATGACTGTGACTGTGTTGGTAGTTCTTTGGTTTGGATTTGAGTTTTGAAATTTTTTGTGCTTTGCCTCTGCTGAACATACAAGTTCCCCTTATAAAATTTGAAGATAGATATGCAAGAGCAAAGAAGAAGAGTCCTCTAGAATACATTCTATTGCGTGGACGGATTGTATTGGTGTTTTGGAACGGTGGAGTAGCGATATACTCGAAGAGTCTTAAACCAAGCATGTATTCTATTGCGTGGACGGATTGTATTTGTCTTTCGAAACGGTGGACTCGAAACTCTGTCATGTTATCTAGCGATATACTCGTGAAGTCCAGTGATTTAAGTAAGTAATTTACCCTCTTTTATCGATTTACTGTATTATTAAATTATTAAGATGGTGATTTAATTTGTGTTATTAAGAATGATTGTAAATATTAAGAATGATCGTAAATATAAAAATTTATACTAGTATATAATATGATTGTTTTTAATGGAATATTTTCGGATGGTTTTCCACTAAACTATCATTTGTTTTTTTTTTAATTCTAATCATTTATCAATCTTCATATAAAATATTATAAAGATATTAATTTGAATACATATTTAAATATTTTAATGTTATTAGTGGTTTGATTTTTATTTTATTTTTTTATGACAAAAAAATTTATTTTAAATATCACATTAGTATAATATCGTTGTACATTAGTATAACTTATACTCCCTCCGTCCCAAAGATATTGACACACTTCCCTTTTTGGGTTGTCCCACAGAAATTGACATATTTCCTTTTTAAGAACATGGGACCCACACAAAAATAATTTATTTATTTACATGGACCCACACACCCATCACACTCACCACTAATACAACTACCCACTACACATTAAATATTATTTCTCTCACTTCACTTTATATTAAATTATTATACTCCTTAATCTCCGTGCCCAAAAAAAATGTGTCAATACTTCCGGGACGGAGGGAGTAGTTATTAGTGGTTTACAACATTGAACACAATATTCTTTATTTCTTTCAAACTCTAAAAATTATCGATTCGTAATTATGAAATTTACTCTTTTTTTATGAACTCTGAAAATTATCATAAATATATTTTTCTAAAAAATGGAAATGAAGAAATTCAAATAAAAAGAAACCAGTTATTTGCCATGTATATATATTTTTTAAAACATATGTGGCACCACCACATTTATCAAAAAATGATGCAAGTCTAATGTAATAACTAATATGAAATCGTCAAAAAATATACTCTATGTAGTTAGCTAATGAATGACTCACTAATTTGTGAGCGGTTGAAGTATGCAATATAAATCCATTAAGTAGATTTCTTACAAAATTTCTGATTTCTAGAGAATCAAATAAACTAACGTATGAGGGTAAGACCAAAGAGTGATGAACACCTTCACATTTACTACTTACACTTAGGTAGTGAGGATGAGTTAAAACTGTTGAGGTAGAGGCTTGCCTTGCAAAAATGCCCTGAACAACACTAGGGATCTCTCCGGCTGCGAAAACGGGGCTTCGTGCGATGCCCCTCTTACGGTGGCGAACGACAGCATATCGCCATACACCTGAGTCCATCCGCCCACCTGAAACCACCACCACCCAAATACGAACACAACTCACATGTCATTGCACATGAAGCATATGGCAAAGTATTGAGTATTATATGTACTATCTTGTGATCCATGATCACTTATTATACCCCTATGGCTCATTGTTTAATATCTTATTGTTTCAACTCATAATTAAAAAGATTGTAGTAAAACCAATTGCAAGCATTACATAAGGTGGTGGTTGATATGATGGTGATTTCAATACCTGCATTCCGGCGAACCAGACTCTGTAAGGCGTAGTCGTAGGCAATCGGAGCTGTCGTGCTAGGCGGTGAACCAGTTTTCGACTGCCTGTTAAGGGTATGACTGAATCTTGATCACCACTGTACACTAGCACTGGGATACCTGCCTTGATTATTCTACCAACAATGTTGATGGTAGGCTTCTCTATATCAAGCAGCTCATAATCCAAAATACTGAAACAAAAGGATATGATCCCTCAAAATTAAGTTATGGAAACAACAAGGGAATGCTGAGACAAAATTCAAGATTTACTTGCTGCAGACGAGCCATCTTCCGAGTCCCACGAGGCGAGCATGGAGAGCCTCGCGAACGTCTCGTCTGTTCAAGTAGTTCACGGTCTTGTCCTCCACGCACACGTCAATCTTCTCAGTGACTTGCTGCAAATTAGACCACAAGTTGCATCAATTAAGACATATTCATACAATGCAATGCAATGTGATCATTAAGGAGGTTACCTGAGGAGCAAGGACTTTCGACTGAGCTAGCACAGACGGGATACAAACGTCGAGAGTGACGTCGTATTTGTCTACGAATTTGCTGGTTTCTGTAGTGACAAGGTTCATGACCTTGGAACAGATAGGAGACAAAGAAGCTCTGTAGTATTCACTCACATATCTTGAATAATTGCAAGCAGAAGTGAACATTCTATATGTTGTATCTGATATTAGTCCATGAGACCAAAAGAACTCAGCCCTTGAGTTCAAATCAGTGGCAAATTCTAGGACAGGATTTCCAAGCTGCATTAACAACATATGATATAACAATTGTTTAGCTTAATGTTTATTCTCACAGGATAATGTCCCTCTTCAGTATTAAGTTTTACAATGCATAATAGTTCTAAAAACTCACTGCAATTCCTTTCAAGTTGAACATCTTTTCTTTCTTGTTGATTTCAAGCATCAGCTCTGCTAGCTGAGGAATATAGTGTCCTATGAACAACAAAACTTATTACACAGATTTTTATCCAACATTTCTCTATCTTAATTTCTCTCTCATCAACTTACCAGCATAGCTCTCTCCTGTGATATACAATCTTCTGTCTTTGTACTGTGGAAACTTAAGGAACCAGTTTTGCAAGAACACCAAGTTGTCCCTGGCTACAACACATACAATTATAAATAGAAACCAAATTTAGTTATAAGAAAGAATACAGTCTAAATTAGTTTTTTTTTGCACACTTAAAAAATGCTAATGAATTATTATTAAACAAAAATGGTTCACTAAATATAGGATTCTTATTCAAGCTTTTACTTCTGAAAAAAATATCAAATCCTCCTCTAAAACCAATTTAAAAAATCAGAAAAAAAATGAAAGCACTTTTTTAGAAATTTTTTAAATCTAAAAAAGGGAAGCATACCTGTAATCTTGTCGTTTACACCTTCATAAGAGGAAGAGTTTGCAGAATAAGAAAATCCCACTCCAATTGGAGACTCCAAATACAAGACATTGGCTTCTGCATATCATTAGTGGCATTCAAGGTTAAAAAATGAAACATTGAAGAAGACTAATAAAAAAACTAACAACTTTTTCAAGATTCCACAAAATACCCTTGTTCCAGCTATATTCATTCCTTACAAGCCCATTCCCACTGGGTCTAAATGGTCCATTCTCAGAAAATGCTCCAACCCCAAATGATGAACACCCAGGCCCTGCAAATAAACAAACAATCACTCAACACAACACAACACACACCCAATTGAATCTTGATTCATTCAGACCAACCTCCATTTAACCAGAGAACAAGTGGCTTTAAGGCAGGATCAAAATCAGCTTCAACAAAGTAATAAAACAGTGCTCTATCCTCCTTGTGATCAACAGAGACATAACCAGAGTAGTGGTGGAAGTTGACCAGGGGTTGGCCAGGTAAGAGAGAGATTCTGTCAGCTGCTGACAGGGAGTCATCCCACTCTGTGGAAAGGCATAGTTGTGCTAATAAAGCAAATGCTGCAATCTTTACAATGGCTTCCATGAACCTCAAATTCAGACAGGGGGAAGTTAAAGTGAGGGTGGAAGAAAAGAAGTGTTGTGTAATGGAGATATGGGGCATGTCATTTTTATTTTATACAGGTGGTGAGGAAGAAGGGGGTTGTTCTTTTGTTGTCATCATTTGTATTAGCTTTTGTATTGTCGTTTTACAGATTTTGTGAGTTTGATTGTGATGTGAGAAGGGATGGGTCAAGATCATTCTCTCTCTCTCTCTCTCTCAACATGACTTTGCAGTCTGCTCTGCTTCCGCTCTCTCTCTTCACACTGCTGAGACGTGTGAATAAGTCAGATGTCTGAATAATTTTATACTATTATTTTGATTAATTAATTAGATATTATTTCCAACATTAGATTTTACTTAGACTTGTGTTATCCATATTCCATACTACTCCATAGTCTCTATAAATATTTATA
The DNA here is from genome assembly GCA_023678885.1 of Pogostemon cablin. NCBI lineage: Eukaryota > Viridiplantae > Streptophyta > Magnoliopsida > Lamiales > Lamiaceae > Pogostemon > Pogostemon cablin. Next base: position 9,750,803 of record CM042979.1, read on the forward strand.
GTGTACCCATCATTAGGGCCCACCACCAACACAAGCCATACTCCATAATCTCCATCCATCGGATCCCACCACCCTTGCCCTGGAGATGGATGGAGGAGGTAAATAGCAGGATGTGGCTTATAGAGAGGGTTCACTGTTTAACTTGTGTTTGCAAGGGGCCAAATCCATGCCAAAAGCAATATTCGAACCCCTACCCTGCAGCAACCAAGCTCAGTTGAAAGACCTTTCTACTCACTCCTCTACCACTTTGGGGCTCCGTAGTCTCCATTTATTTGTCATACTATAGGTTGCCTATCACCTGCTCTTGTAAGCTGTAACATAAATATACTTACTTCCTCTCATTTCAATCTTTACATATTTTTATTTTGGGCGTCTCATTTCAATCTTATACGTTTTCCTTTTTGGTATATGAGATCCACCTAAAATAATTAATTATCACAATGAGACCCATATTCAACACTAATACACCTACACACTTTATATTAAATATATTATCTTTTCACACACTATCTATTAGAATATTATACTATTTAATTAACGTACAAAAAACAAACGTAAGTATGGAAACGGAATGGAGGGTACACGATTGTGAGCACACATTTTTATGATTTTAAGATTACACATACTCCTATATTTTCATGCAATATGAATGTAGCAGTTCAAAAGTATTATACCATCCCTTTCATGTTTAATTGCACCTTTACTAGATGTATACTTTTAGAAGAATTGTTTTTTTATTAATATTATTTATTTTTTTGAGGGTAATGTTATTTTTTAAAAAATAAATAAATTATAAAAATATGTTACGAAAATTAGATAAGAGTAGTTAATTTGTAAATATACTTTTAAAGTTATTATGGTAATTTTTATGGTAAAATTTAATATTGAACGAAATTTAATGTTGGATAAACGGAGTATTTGTTATCGAGATGGAATGTAAACATTTCTTAAGTCTGGAAGATGCCCATATCTATCCACTGTGGGGTGGGTTGAGGTGGGTCAAGAAATAAACTAACTAACTAACAATAAAGAGGATAGAAAACTGGGTATTTCCAGAGCAATTGTAGTCCCCCTCCCACCTTATTCAATTGTTTTGTGAAAAAGGTTGAAATTAAGAAAAGAAAATGAACAGAAAAAGAAATAAAAAGTGATCAATTTTTCCAAAGACTTTCCATGGTTATTAAAGTCCCAAGAAGAAATGTATTCCACACCAAAAAGGATCTTTTGAAATTATTATTTATCAGAAAATGATGCATTTCACAGCTGGGTGGTAAGTAATTATTTCATTCAAGAAAAACCTTTTTTTTCTTTTTTTCTTTTGTAAAGTAAACAAATAAATCATTTCTCCCAAGAAAGAAAGAAAACCCTCATTTGTTTCTTTCAGTATGAAATATTCAGAGAATAATAAAACCTTTTCATTGTTTGTTCCTTTGTCACCTGCTATTTTTGCCTTGGAAAATTCAATCTACTTCCCATTCAATTACTTTCTCTATGATCAACTGGATTTTATTTTCTTTTTCTATTTTTTTTTGGAACATTAACCAATTTTTACTCTAATCTAGTCCCCATTATTTCGGCTCTTACATCTCCTCTGACCTCTTGCCACGCTTAAAATAATAAGGAAGAGAAAATATCCATTGGTTACTAAATACATGATTTTTATTTTTATTTTTTTAATTTATAATTCTCAATTTTGGTTTTATTTTATCTAATTTTAGTTTAATTTCTCCATATTTAATCATTTAAGGTTAAACCATTTGTTATCCAAAATTAGTCCTTAATATTAAAAAATATCCAAAATTGATCAAAAAATGTACTCCATCCGTCTCATTCTAACAGTGATGCTTCCTTTGTAGGATGGGGTGGAGATTTGGACCAAATTTTGAAAAAATAATCAAAATTTGTCAAAAATGACTATAAATGGACAATAAAATGATCAAAATTGACAATTGCAAAAGAAAAATAACTAATGTTGGAATCGACCATACTTATAGGATCAATTTAATATTTTTCCTATTGAGGAATTATTACAAAATTGGAATCGATCATACTTACAGGATCAATTTAATATCTTTCCAAATAAGGAATTTTTACAAAATATACGCTAGTATTACTAGTAACTATATGAGATACATATATATATATATATATATATATATATATATATATATATATATTATTACTATCAGATACAAAAATATATACTCCCTCCATTCGAAGTTCATCTTTACGTTTACTGTAGAAAGAGAGTTTAAGAAAAATCACTTTTTAACAGTGTTCTGAAAATCGACCGGACTGGCTGGTTCAACCGGTTGGACCGAGAACCAGCCCTGAACTGGTTCGGAAAGTCTAAAAATTATTTTTGGAGTTGAACCGGATTGAACCGATCAAAGTCGGGAAAACCGATTGAATCGGTTTCAGTTTTTTTTACTTTTATTATTTTTTTAAAATTTTTATGATATTTTAATTTTATTTTTATTTATTTTAAAATATAATATTTTTATTTTGAATTAAATTATGAATTATAATATTGAATGATATTTTTGTTCAATTATATTTTGATTAAATTGTATTTTAAATTTTAAAAATGATTTAGGTGATTATATATTTCTATAATTAGTAATTTTATAAAATATAATTGAAAATTTATAAAATTTAATTTTTCGGTTGAACCGGTCCGACCGGTTGGACCTCGAACCGTTGCTTCTACCGGTTCGTTCTCCGTTCCGATTTTCAAAATACTATTTTTTAATTTACTTTTAGGGGTAGAATGATATTTTTAAGTAATAAATAAATAATAAAATATGTTATGTGTATTAAAAATGTGATGACAATCTAAAATTAAAGTATGTTAGAGGGATATGAATTAGTTGTTTTTTCCTTTAATGAAAGTGTGAATTTGAATTTGAGACGGATCAAAATAGAAAATGTGAAGTTGAAGTTGAGATTGAAGGAATAATAAAAAGTCACAACTATTTTTTTATGAATGTCTCTGAATATAAATTTATTGAACTCCTAATATATGAATTATGCATACTTAGCATATGGATTATGACATCTGAATATAAGTGAATTAAATCAATAGTTTTAAAATCACGACATTCAAATTTATGAATCTGAATACTTAGCATCTCAATATCAAGTTATTCTGAGGGAAATTTTCAAGAATGTCACTTTCAATACATTTTTTTAAAATATCACTCACAATAAGTTTTTTTTTTTAAATTTGCCACTTTTTAATTTTTTTTTTACTCAAATACCCTTCAACCACATAAGTGACCCTACCTGCGACTGTTTGTGCGACCTATTGTGCGACTCTACGCTTCAAGTATAAGCAACTGCTTACGAGACAGCACATGCGACCTTATGTGCGACTCTGCGTGCGACCTCTTGTACAATCCTGCATGCGACCACTTGTGCGACTATAGGCAGAAACACATAGTCGCATAATTGATCACACAAACGGTCGCAAGAAAGATCGCGCAATACCACGCGACCTTTTGTGTGAACCTGTATGCAACCTTTTTTGCGACCAACTGTACGCAATTTCAATTCATATTGGGCTGCATGTGTTGTGCCGTTGTCGCTTTTCTCGTATAGTTGGTTTCTAAATCTTTAAAATTTTTGGAGAAGAATGATAGAGTGAGAAGAGAGAATGAGGCAAAATGAACCATAGTGAGAGCAGAGAGAATGAATTTTATGTGAGTGAAGGGGTATTTGGATCAAAATAAATTAAAAAGTGTCATTTTTAAAAAAATATTATTGTGGGTGACATTTAAAAAAAAGATGTATTGAAAGTGGAATTTTTAAAAATTTCCATCTAATACCAATGCACAAATAAGAGAGAAGGAAATAAAGTGCACAAATTTCTTTTACACGTTAGCTTATCTCTAATCAAATTCATGCTTTGACTTCAAAATTAATTAAAATACATATTTTTAGCAGCAACGTTTTTATTCAGATTCTAATTTTTTTTATATGTATTTTAAAGATATTTCAAATTCATATATTACTTTTCAATATCATGTACCTTTAAAGCATATTTTTAGGAGAAAAAAAAGTGAGAATAAAATCTGTTTTCAATTTTTATATATTATTATACACAATTACATTAAGGATAAAAATTGTATTTCACTCATTCAAAATGTATTGATTAGTAATATATTTAGTCTAAAGTATCTAACTTAATCTTAATATATATAATTGAGAAGTAGCTACCTAAATTAACTTTTTGCAAAAAACATACATGTCAACATGAGGTGCATTCTTAATGCTTTTTTCATATGCGTTGCTTTTTGATTGGTTAATCTTTATTTATTGTTTTAATATAATGATATGAGATCTAATATTAATCAATATATTAAATTGCATTTAATTATGGAAAAACTTCTGTTGTGCTATCACTAATTAAACATTAATAATTAAATATAGTATTATTTTACATCATAAAAATAAATATTAAATTAAGACATTTAAAATATATAATAGTTAAATAGGTTCTTATTAGTTTTAATAAATTCAAATTAAAAGGAAATAATCTATACTTTTAAAAACTAAAGTACATAAATTAATATTTAATTTAATTGATTTATATTTTATTTAAAGTAATAATATTAATTATTCTTTAAAATATATATTCCATAATATTGATTTTAATTTTAATTTTGTATAATTCATTTAATATAATATAAAAATATACGGGTGAATATATAATTATAATTTATTTTATATTTAAAAATATTTTTTTTTAAAAATGTTATACCCGCGTGTTACGCGGGTTATATACTAGTTAGTAATAATAGTATATAAAATGTACCTCGTAGTAAAGAACCCTTATTCTTTATTAGTTTTATGAGTTATTGTAACTCACGTCCCCCTTAAATTCTACTCCCTCTATTCTGGAATAAACTTCATCGTTAACGTAGACACGTAGTTTAAGAAAAGTTGCTTTGTGATCAACTTTATTGACTCTTGGAGAGTTATGTAGCATTTTATGTAATAAATAAAATAAAGTATGTGATGTGAGTTAGGTGGGAGTGGTAAATTTGTAATTAATATGTAGTTTTACAGGTGAGGATTAATGTAATATTTCTTTTTTGGGTAGTGAAATTTAACGTGGGATGGATGAAAATGAAAAAGTGTAAAGTACTTTAATTTGGGGCTAATGGAGTAATTTACTGGCCCTTGATTTAAACCAGTGAGTTTAGAAAGAAATTAAGTCCATTTAAGTGAATTAATGTGTAAACTTCCTAACTTTAATAATTTTATAAGGTAACAATATATTATTAATTCAATGTGAGCTAAACATTACTCTCTTATTGTTATAATTATTATTTTTTATTATTTTTATATTTAATCCTAGGGTATATATTAATAACACCATAATGTAATGATTTGTGTGCACGAAATCTTCTCTTCTTTCTCAGGATTCAAAGTTGGTATTATTTTGATGATCTTCGAAACTACAGGAGTACCAATTTTCTTGACTCTTTTACTTTACAGATTTCATCCTCTTTAACCATATTTATGATTTAACATTATAATAATAAACGCATATGGTATTTATGGTACTTTTAAATTAGAAAATTAATACGTAGTACTATAGTATATAGCTTTAAATGCGCAAGTCCGATATTGAACAAATCTAGTCTTAAAAGACAAGTTAATTCCCTTCTCTTTTCCTCTCAAAAGTAGTGAAATAGAAATTCAGCTACAAACATATTACATTATAAAAATTAAAAATATATACTAGCAGTATTTTATTTGCTATATCACATGATATGGTTACTTAAAGATGTTAATTTATGTCTCATATATTTGTAATTTGTCATTTGGTTACTCATTCTTTTTGTACACACTGTTTCATTTGGCCTTTACACTTTGTCTTTTCTTCAAATTTTCTAGGCCCACACAAAATTAAATATATATTCACATTTTAAATAATAGAAGAAGTATATACTCCCTCCGTCCTGTTTCAATGTTTACGTTTCTATTTTGCGCGTCTCATTTCAAAATTTACGTTTTCTTTTTAGAAATATGGGATCCACCTAAAACAATTAATATATCATCCAACACTGATACACCTACCCACTTCACATTAAATATTATATTTTTACACCCACTATTTATTAAAATATAATACTTTTTAATCAACGTGCAAAAAGCAAATGTAAACATTGAAACGAGACGGATGGAGTATATAATGTTAGGCAATAAATTTAAAAATTTTAATTTAATTAATCACCCATTAAATGAGAATTAAATGAAAATAGTGGGTGAATGTAATTTGACTCACCTGGTGAAGAGGTTAAGTAGAGCCTAATGAGGCTCATTGGGGATTAATATGAAATTAGTATCACACCTTGAATGTGGAAGGAGAATCATCAAAAGTCGGGTCAAACTGTAAAGCTGAATCTCTATCTATATAAAGATTCGTTGAACATGTAGTAAGCTTGTTGAACTTGGATGCAGGTCAAATCTTCCATAACTGCATATTAGAGGAATTTACGCAATTGTTTACTCTTTTTCTTCACTCAAAAGAATAAATTACCCTCAAGTGTAAAAGATCAATTGTAGCACATGTATGATCAAATTAAATTATCGAACCCAAATATTAGAGGTGGAATTAGTGTGTATAGCATCAACTCTTTGGATATTGTACATTGTGCAAAAAGGTGCAGTCGCCACCCCAGGCGCTCCCACACGCCAGCCCGACAGCATGTGAAGGAGGTTAATCATGGTAACTCAACCAACCAACAATGGTTAAGACTTTTTAACTCATCATATAAGGAGTCCATCTTAATTAAGAGATTGTTCCCACACTGCATATTGAATTCGATCCTTAATTATTAGGCAAGTTGTCCACTTGCTTGATGAGTTGAGTTGCACGCAACTCTTTGGATATTGTAATTAATATTCACACTAGGTTGTATTTGTATAGCATTAACTCTTTGATTTTACTTAACAAACTTGGAATGAAAATATATATGTATTAGTGGGAGGAGCCGGCTATTCATACACCCCCAATTTATTAAATATATCCTATTTACTAAACATATCCCACTATAATTTAGTCATATATGTACATATTACTATACACATTCTATTTGAGACGTTTTTACCCTTTAATTATTAAGGAAAAAGGAAAGGGGAAAAAAACACTCAAGGAATGTTCCCCCTCTCTCTCTCACGCATACTCTTTCCTCTCTCTCTCACACAAGATAATGAAGTATGCGTGTAGAAGAGAGAAATTAATGATAGTTGTAGGCCCTTTTTAACATAAGAAGCAATATGCAATTTGTGAATCCATAATCCTCCGTTTCCTTCCCTCATTCATCAGAGGTAAGATTAAAAGAGATAGAGAGAAGAGAGAGAGAGCACTTTGACGGTAGTCAAACGTTTCAAGTCAAAACGACCAACCTATAAATTATTCAATCGAAAAGTGTCAACGTTGCTTCTTCTCTTGGAGATATGATTTAAGATTATTTTCTTCAATGGAAAAGTATCAATATTGCTAAAATAGAAAGTTCAATCTTAGAGATATGATTTAAGATTATTTTAGTTAGACATGATTAAGAAACACAGGATTCAGATTATGGAGAAACCTTATTTAACAAAGATGAACAAGGATAGTTTTATCATATTAAATAAGGTTTTTTTAGTCTAAATTATTTATGGGATACATTTAGAAAATTCGGGTACAAAATAGCCACACCCTTAGTGGAATTAGTATATAAACTAATCTTATTTTTATCCATTTTTAAATATCTAAAATTCCTTCCCAATATAGCTTTCAACTGAGGGAGTATTAGTTTTCAAAATTAACCAAACACATCCATAATTTCGCTCCATAATTGGTGTTGTCACATTCTGAATAGAAACTAATTAACACAGAATTATATTTTAAATTGGCTTTTGACCATTGAAACTAATGCACAACCACTCTTACCTTTTGATTAATTTCTTCTCAATTTATTGTGCAACTTGTCAATAATTTACACAATTCTTGGAAATTCCTTACTTTTTGTTTATAGAAGATCAATTTTTTTATCGGGCAATGTTAGTTGTTAGTATAATTAGTAATTAGTTTACCAAACACCCATATATCCTCCTTTCTTCAAACCTCCTTATAACTCTCCTCTATTTGTTTCTAAAAAGAATTGAACCTGAGTCATTCACCTCAGTGAGGAGCTCAGTGGCTAGATGAGCTAGCCCACCTAATTCTAGAAGATCAAATCTTTGTTTAGATCCACAGAATCGTGTTCAGTTTGATTCATCTAAAAGTGTTGATTGATATGTTTACAAAGATTAAAAGTTTAATCCGCATTATGTTCTTTATTATTGTTTAGTGTCAAATTTAATAAATTTTATGGTCGTTATTCGTTCGTATTTTGAGTAATTTTTCTTTTATTTATATATAATTTCGTATTTCTTGTGTTTTCTATTTTAAAGATTATGTTGATTTGGTGTGATCTTTACGGAAAAAAACATTTCTAAATATATTCTAACCTCACGAAGCTATGCAAGAATCGAGAAAAAGGGTTCATCTTGAAGTTTTGAAAAATTGGGATAGAATTTTTAATAACTCGAGTTGAATTGTGCGATTTCATTAGTCATAATTTATCGGCAAAATTCAAACCAAGAATAAAAACATGTCTCAAGTTATAATGTTTGTTCCAAATTTCTAATCCAGAGACCTTTTCTAATTTTTTTTAATGGATTTTGTAGTTAGAAAAGGTGAGATATTAGCATATGATTTTAAGCCAAAAAGAGAAGACATGAAATAATAAAGCTTAACAAACAAGCCATATAGTGATAATCTAAATTAGTTTATATATACTTGATATAGTGTTTTTAATAATATACTACTAGCTAGTGTTTAGTGAAAACCAAGGAAAAGAATTGATTAAAAAAGAAGTGACAGTGGGAGTGTCCCAAATCCTATAGCAATAACAGAAAGTGTAGCTAATTATATTCATACTCCACCAAATGTCTTTAGAAATGTGCCCACTAAAAGTGTTTATAAATTGATTAATGTGACATGCTTCATTTAGTTATGGCCCTTTTATCATCTCCTCCATGTTTTCAGCAATTATCAAGACTGTAGGAGCCTACAATACACTCCAACCAATCACTCCTCTCTCTCTCTCTCTCTCTCTCTCTCTCTCACACACACACACACACATGGAATATATACAAAAACCCTGCAACGCATGCAAAATTCCACAACACTGAGGCGTGATTAGACCCACAACATAAAACAACACACACCTTGTTTCATACTATATTTTTAAATAAAAAAATGATGATGTCTGCAAATTCTTTAGGTCAAGTGGATATCACAAGCTAATATGACAAGATTGTTCCTCTGTTACATTCCTTCTTTTATTACTTGACAAACAACAATCTGTTGTTGCTTCTTCATTTGGGAGATTATACAATCACACCCATCACTCACCCCTACCCTGCACTAGCTTCAAGATTTTAATTCATTTTAAAAGAAAGAAGACACATTTTCAGAAGATGGAGGTAATAGTTATGTGGAGCAATAACTACTTACAACTTACAAGAAGAAGATGTGGTTAATCTTGAGTTCATAGATATAAGAGGAAATGTGAAAATATTTTAATAAGTGGATCACCTGTTTCTCAATCTCTGCTTAGACCCTCCTCAGCAAGCGGCAGCTGTACGATGAGAATCCCTCATGTAGTAGGAATGAGTCATGTTACATTTTGATGCTACATCTCCTGTTACACACGTTAGAATGTATATCTGCTCAGGCCTATGTAATAAATTTCCATCAATTTTACAACCTCTTCTACCAAAATGCTTTCTAGAAAGCATGAGCGTAGAAGACAGCTGAGGGTAAAGAAGGAACATTTGATATTAATATTAATAATAATTCAATTTCATACATACAATTGAATGATTAATTATGAAGGAACTGACAATAAATTTTTTTAAATAAAAAAATATAATAAACCCTATAGATAATGAATAAAATCTAAAGATAATAGAAATATCCTAAACCACAAAATTAAAATAATAATATTACACCTGAGTGCAAATATTATTTTCATGGACTCAGTCCATGGAATATTTTGCCGTTTAAAAGAGGGGTTAGGATATAGAATTGACAATCACAAAGTTGTGATTTGGGGAACGATTTTTAATTTTTATTTTTTTAGATTTTGGAGTACTAATCTGATATGGTATACATTAACAAAACAAACTATAGCTTGTTTTCAACCTGAGTAGCTAAGACTTAGCAGCAGATTTGGGTTGGTTAAGAAGGGAGGAGTCCTGGTCAATTTCTTTTCGGGATGCTTCCCAGAGTCTGGACTCGATTTCCAGTTTCCGGAGCTCCATTAGGCCTTGCTCAACTGCACAGAATGACTACGTGTGTAAGTGTGTGTGCATGAAGCTAGAACGTACGTAACATAGTTCTGAGCATCCTAAACCCGGCAGTGTGCAGAAGAACAATGGAAACTTACCATCTACAGCGTCGTGTGAAGTTGGTGATTGCCCACTACGGCTGATCCAGAACTTTAGTCTCTTATCAGCAATTTCTTCCTCTATACCATAAGCCTTAGCTCTTCTCCAGAAGAACGTAAGCCAAGCCTATATTACAAGATCATTATAAAGGAATTAGCTGAATTATCAACTTGTTGGAAAAATCATCCACATGTTAGAGTGAAACAGTCTATACTTATATTTGATCATGGAGAAGCATGCGATCACAGATGTTTTGTGCATACGATCACAGATGTTTTGGGTGTTTAGGCAGTTTGAGATTGATTAAAGGTGTCGACATTAATCACACTCCTCGTTCACATTGCACATCTCTACTTACTCCAAAAACACTTGAAGTCGAATTGCCTTTCCCAAAGGATACTTCATTTTACAGAGTACTTATATAATATAGTACTACCTTTCTTTCTTTTACAAATAAGTAATAAGATCTATCATGACAAACCATCATTGCTGCAAAAAGAAATTGCCCACACGACACAAAATGACTTCAAAGACCAGGAACTAAGCCAGAAAGACAAACCTCTTTGAAGAGAACATCCTCGGATTCCTCAGGGCTGAGTTCTGTAAAACAGAAAACGAGAGAATAATTTATTTAAATAAGTTTTCAATTACTTGAAACTAAGCTAGTATATAATAAAGGTGCAGTGTTTAGAGTTGTGAGCCATTAGAGTAATCATTCTATTTCTGTACCATGATAAATCTTAAAGTGGTTTAGTCCAAAGCAACAAGTTCTAATATATAAAACTTTTATTCTCCTATTCTTTAAATGTGATTCTGCCACCTCAAGTAAAAATTACATAAATTTCTCTTCAGGTCCATCCAAATATATTAAACCTTCCCTAAGTTGTCATATTTTAATAACATATGTTGGTTCTATTTTCTGTTTTAGATTCCAATAACCTCTGTGGTTACTCTTATAACAAACCATTAAAATATCATTAACATATGAAGAGTCTTCTAACCACCAAGGTGAAGGGTAAGGTAATCCAATTCCAAACTCACGTCATAATTAAAAAAATAGTTTAAAAAAAAAGAATAAAAGTGATTTAGAGCGCATTTTTTATAATTTTACTCTCAAGAGAAATTTAGTATATTTCTGAAAAGCTAAAGCTACCTATATTTAGATTAAACCTCACCGAGTCACTGGAGCTTAAGGCTGTTCAAAGTAACTTGGCCAAACATAGACCAAACCCTGAATCATTTACACAAAGGCAACATGACATTTCATTGAAAGTTTTGCTTGGTTTATCATTTTCTATCAAACACTCAGCCTCTCAGGCTAGATACAGTTGTTAGGCAATTAGACTATTTTTCTTCCCGAGTTGTTCCATGAAAATATACATAAAAGTCCTGATGAATTGAAGAAAACTTCATGTTTTGAAACAAGGACTCAAAGATAATGCAGAACAAGGGAACATAGAAGGTTACCAAATGCTTCCATATACTTGGGATCAATTGGTGACTTGAAATCTGCCAAATGGAAAAAGTCAAGAGAAAAATAAAACCAGGCTCTTAATACACATGTATGATTGTGATTTAACTAAGATCCTCAATAAACTTAGAAAGGATTATGATTCATGCTTCACAAGCATCAGAAATCAACAGTGGCAAAAGAATATCATTGGCTAGTTTCACAAGGAAACCACCAAAACCCAACAGTATGGAAAGCTGGCTTGGCATATGTATACAAAAGACACGATAGAAGGTTTCATTATCTAAAAAAGTTGCACAATATCTAGTTTTCTGGAAGAAAATACTTCAGGCAGGGATATATGTTCCGGCATTTAATGCGTCAAAGGATACTACAAATAGATTCATTACTGAAAAGGTATCCATCAGTCTTGTTCTTTTGTAGAAAAAAAACCTACCACCATCTATTTCGCCTTGGCATTTAACACATCACAATAGAGTGACGTTATCCAAAAAAGTGGCAAATCAAATTTGGTTTTTAGAGACTGAAAAACAGCTCGAATGAAAATATTGAGTTGGAAGATTAAAGAGGCAGTCATTAAAGAACAATTTTTTTCCCTAAAATTAAAACCATTGAGTTGATTTTCCAATATATTCAGTACTTTTGACCATTAGAAGACTTATGATAGCAAGGCATATGGTCAGTGAGGATGCGTTGAAATAATCAGCTTTACTCAAAAATGAAACTGATCATTGATACACATTTCATTATTATAGCCAACTCTCGCTGAAAGAGCTAAGAAAACAAACCTGGCGTTGAATTCCTGGTAGAGTTCGGACGTCTTTGTTGAGTGAATGCAAGAATTATAGAATCTTCAACCTAAATGAAAATAAAATAGAACTTTCATATTAGCAACCAATAAACAAGATCACGCTTGTTCAGTCTAAATTATGCGTGATTTACATTTGGAAGTAGGAAGAAAACAACTATATTTGATAAATACGCTCCCATTGTCCACAATGACAACACATTTAATAAGAACAATTCAAAAAGTGAAACTTTGAGCCTCTACCTATATCTTCCTCCAAGTCACTTCAAGGAATTGGGTGCTTTTGATCATAATTCAAGCAAATGAGAGAGCCCTTCTGGGTCACAATTTTTCATTTCAGGATGATTTATTCTAATATAGGAAGAATAAATTGAGAGCCCAGAAAAATATTTTAAGGAACCAAGAAGACTCTAATAAGCAAAACAATGCAAATGCTAGCAATTTTTCATAAGCCAAACCTTCAAAGAAGCAAGTTCTTTCAAGCCCATTTCAACTGCTAACATGCTCTCAATATTTCCTTCTCCAGTGAGATCATTAAATTCCTCAACAAGCTTGCTCCTATGTGGATTTTTATTACCTGCATAATATCAGTCAGGAAGTCATTGTTTAGATATCACTCTACGTCATAACGCATTAAAAATTTGTGTTCACTAGTTTTTAAAGGTAAGAAGTTGAAAATCAGTAACAGATTACTACCTTTCTCCCAGCTTTCTTCCTTAGCCTTCTGTCCAGCTGATAGAACAACCTCCAATGGTAGAGGAGCCAAAGATGACCAGTATTCATGCTTTGACGCCGCAATATCCGCACAGATACCTGAATATCATTAAGTTGAAAACAACTAAACAATTAGAGCAATCAACATTGACTTAAATTTCACCTAATGTGTCAGCTAAGCTGTTTACTTTCAGATAATTTTTTAGTTAAAGAGCCAGTAATATTCCAAAAAAACCAAAGGAGGATATATAGTCCTGGAGTAGTTACAGAGGAGTATCTAGCAAAAGAAGGATGAATCATTTTCAACTCCTCAATAATGTGTGCACTTGATGAATTTTACAATGCATTATCACCTTTCGGGGGTCATTCCCTGCCATTAACTTCAAAATTTAAGTTCCAAATTCTAATTATCTTTTTGTTGCAACAGACTTGGGCAGAAGCAGAAAGATAAGAATAATTGAGAATAAACATATTTGAATACAAAAAGGTTGAAATTTTTTAACTAGACTCTTCTATAATGGTAACAATTTTATCACATGCCCTAGAGAATTAAACAAAATATGATTCAATAATAGGAATACAACAATATTCAAACTATCAGTTACCATGATGAGCAGCTAAACCCCAGTTTCTTGCGAGCCAGCACCTTTTCAGAACAACTTCTTCCTGCAAATATCATTTTCAGAATAGATATTATTGGTAATATTAGCAGCAACTGAATAATAACCCAATGGAACCCTTTCATGCAACAACGGACACCCACCATTTCATGTTGGGTCAACACCATTCTTTGCGTCATAGAGCGAAGTGCATTAACTTCAGACTCAGTACCGCGCAGTTGTTCGACAATGGCTGCAGCCTTTGTTTTTGCAAGCTGATTCAGTAGATAATGACCATTAAAAGCAGTACGATGGTGTTATGATATCCTACATTCGTTCCGTGCAAAAGTGTGAAAGGGCGTATTAGTGGTGTTTACCCTTTACCTTTGACCATGTTTTTGGCTTAAGGTAGGGGCTCCCTAGCTTATATAACTTATCAATTTGGTACAACCTGCTGGGATTCCAGCAGGCTTTTAAAGGGGCTACCAATGGTGGGCCCAGGGGTACCCACCCAAAGTGTGGGCCCATGGGGGGTTTTCACCCGGAGATGGGCCTTGGCATGTGGATTGCCACACAAAGTGTGTCGTCCATGGACATCTAGTTTAAGTTGTGGTTAGCATTTTACCTTTGATCATGGTTTTGGGTAAAATTAGGGCTCCCTAAATCATAGAGAAGGCAAGTATTTCCAGCACATCTAAGCTGACCGTACTCACCTTAATATCATTTTGCAATGATGACTTTTCCACACCCACCCCATCTCCAGCAAGCTGAGCCTCTCTAAGTGCAGCCTATAACAATTTCACAATAAACAAGTGGAAAGTCATCAATAAGCAATAATTATCAGATCAATCTCTAGGTAATTTTTCCATAGAGGGAACACAACAATCTAAATGTTCAAACTTCAAAGTACAGTGACACAAAAAAAAAAAAAAAAAAAACAGTTACCTCTCTTTGACGCAATGCAGCTTCCTTCCTGCATATGATTGATTGTGACATTAGCATATTAAAAATTGGGAAGGACTAAGGAGCCAAAATTAGGTCTTTGTTTACTTACCTGCTCAAAAGTTTGGCTTCCAAAGAAACTCCTTCTCCAAGACCAGCTACCTGATGAGTAAATCATAAATATTGGCAATAATCTTAGTAGGCAAATAGATGCAATGTTACTATAGGGGGTAGAAAGAAAATCAGCAGTATGGATTTGATTGGGTATTTCAAGTAAAATATAATGGATTCAGAATATTATGGCACAGTAGAACTGAACAACATAACCTGAAAAGGCCAAACTCATGAAGTTTTGATAATTCAAACTTTATGGTGTAACAGTCGTGTACTTTGAAGATATATAAATGGATCCATAATAACAGTAGAGTTTACCATAAAATAGAACACTCATATCTAATAAAATGCAATGAACACAAATTTAAGATCCTCTGTCTCATTTCTATGTTATTCCAGAAAACAGCCAACTAGAACATCTTTGCACTTATTCTTAAGAACAATACAAAAAATAATAAGGGAAACTAAATATACAATCTTAAGTGTCTGCTCCAAACTGGATATCATTGCGTGTGGATCACTATGCTGTCTGTCTAAGCTTATAGATTTTGCACCTAAAGGCAAAAGGAATCAAAATTTTGCGGAAGTTACAATACTATTCTGGCCTATAAATATATAATAGGTGATAAAGTAGACTGGTGACTTGCAAAAGGTCCAATTTTTATGATAAAATATTATTTACATATATAAAGGATTATATTATTACTTATAAAAAGGATTCTTGCATAGATAGATTTCCATTACCATATAATCAAGGCCTAAATGGTTCAATTTTGTTTGTACCAGATGATTCAAAATCCCTGGGCCAATGATATGATTAAATAACACTACTAATTTAAAACCAATGAGATTCAAAATGCATTGATTTATTTTGAAAGCAGAAAAGTGATGATGTATTTACTCAGTTCTCCAACAAGTGATTTTAATAGTGATGAATTATGTCATTTAGTTGAAGATTTTGGAGGTTTGGTGGGGGAAATCGGAATGTGAAGTCATTGGTCACACAGCATATTAAGAACACACAAAATGGCTAACAAAATCCAAGCAGCATAGAATTCTAAGTATATCTATAAGAGCTGGCTAAGATCTAATGCAACATAAGCCAAAATATAACAGAGCATGACCTGTTTCTCAAGCTCCTTAACTCTTGCTTCTGCTGCTTCACAATTCTCCTCTGCACGTCGCAACTGTAAGATCAGAATTAGATATATGAATGCGCAATAATAGGCAGATTCATGCAATGAAAGTGACTCAAGGAGATAAAAGACAAACATACCTTTTCAAGAATATTCTCATTTTCTTCTTGCAGCATATCGAGCTGTTAAGAAATAAGACATCAGAATTAACACGCAAAAACAGGCTCGGATTCTTTAAGATCTGAACAGCAAACTGTTCAAACACATAATGAGACATACTTCATCACGAAGTGCAGAAGAAGCACGCCCATCTCCTGTGTCTTTTAAGTTTAACTGTCCTAAATCTGGTGAGAACCTGCATTTCACATTAAAAACTGTCATACATACTGAATTTGCAAAAAGAGCTATCTCAAAATGAGCTATTACATGACCCTTCAGGTTAAACGGGCCTTAAACCCACACAAGGCTGTATGATATATAGAAGGTTTATGCATAAATTTCAGAGGAAGGTTATTACTTCAACAACAACGAACAAAACCATTGGCAAGTCAGGGAAAAACTATTGATCCAATCCAAAACTATTCACAAAGAGTGTGCTTATTTGATGCCAAGAAGCTTGGCAAGACTAAAAGTTCAAATGATGGATTTCAAGTAGAGCATGTTGTTGGAGTAAGAAGTCAAAGGTTTAAGCCCATATAGTTGAGGTCCAGTAATCTTAATTTCACCCTCCAATGGGAAATTGTTAGGTTATGAAATCTAAAGCTCCATAATCCTAAGCCCAATAAGAATAGGGATAGATTAGTATTATAAATAGCAGTTCACCTCATACTGTATCTTGCGCCCAATGTATCAAAAAAAAAAAAGAGAAGTAAAAAAAACCTAACTCGGCAATCAGCATCACCCCTGGATGCGAACTTCCAAAAGACGAGTTAGGTAAACAAATCTCGTATGATTTCTTATTGCTATTTTCTGTTTCTACGTTTTATGTATTCAACACATGCTTTCAGTGAAGCTAAGAAATTTGGAAAGACTAAGCATCAAGGATGGACTATGAGTACTTTTTTTCTCTTTGCCGATTGCTAGGAGGATCAATTGGTGGAACAGGCACACGAGTCTTTATTGAAGGTCTACTGGGAGGCACAGCAGGTGTTGTTCTATTTGACACAGACTGTCTTCCAGTTGAGGTCGACCGAGCTGGTTGAACTGCATTCGATAAGTTGCAAGTGACCTAATAAATAGATGCAGCATAAATTAAAGATAGAAGATGCTAATTGCATTCAAAATATGCTTCCTTCTAACAAAAGTCACTCCTCCAGCACAAGCTATAATAAAATTTCACAAATCTCACTGCAAGATCAAATTTAATTTTCCTATTATTCCCAAGACAAGCTCCATCCATAACATATCATTCTCCATAGCTACATTGCAATATTTCAATTAAAAAAAATATATTAACAGTAAAGTAAGCCAATACTCCTTGCACTGAGCTGTCTGATCTCAACCGGCATTGTTAGAATCAGAATTCACTCAAAATGAGGCTAAACACCAATGTACTATGAGAAATAGAACTCTACTAACTTTATCTTCAACCTAAACCAACAAATCAAATCCAATTCGAAACAAAAGCTACTTATGTTACCGCATCGGAAGAAGATCTAGCAATCTTCTGAGAAGGAGCGGCTGTCTTGACGGCACCACTGCCGTTACTAGCTCCGTTACTTTTGACAGGCGGCCTGGAGAATGACAGCGGAAGAGGAGGATTAAATCGGAGTCCGAAATCTCCGTCATTGTCGCCGTTACCAACATCGTCCTCATCCTCGTCATCGGCGGCGGCGGCTGCTTGCGAGGCCATGACCTGAGCCAGCCGCTGAGCCGCGGCTTTGGCGGCATAGTTCTGAGTGCGCTTGATGCTCGACATGCCGCTCACGGACGACGAGCGCACGTGATTCCCACGCGCCGGAGAACCACCGCCGGACTCGCCGCCCCACTGGCGCATTTTCTCCATTTCTGTACTGAAAAATATTCTTAAATCACAACAGGAAAATGTGAGTTGAACGCATATGGAAAGAGGGGCGACTGTTGTCCAGAGTGAATGCCTAGATCTTCGAGTTAAAAATGGCGGATGGTGTTTGGGTGTGGGAGAGATCGACGGGGATTTTCAGGTAATATTTTAGATTAAGAGTCGTTCCAGCAGGGAAAGTAGTTGTATTACGTGACTAATTGCACTTATGATAATTAAGGTTTATTGTCTACAATTATGATAATAATTAAGGTTTATCGTCTATAATTATTACGTGGCCCGGGCTGCTGGGCATCCAGTATTCTTCACTTTCAAGTTTTCTAACTAAACAAAGTACGAGTTAAATTAGGGTGTGAGGCACGGTTCACTTAATCGGTATAAACCCTTAGATAAAAAAATCACTTCATAACCATCATTAGATCAAATAAAATAATTAAATATTTAAAAAATAAAAATAATTATACCCTAAAAAACTACCCATTAATCCAAGTGCACCGATGTACCCGGTGCACTACAAAATAATCCACAAAATACACTAACTTTAATAGAGAATAAAATTTTTAGTACCCTGCCTCCGTCCGGGACGTATTTATAGACTGATTCTATTTTGAGATGTCACATGTGTTTATGTAAGTTTTATTAATGATATAAAAAGACATTTTATTTGTCTATTCATACAATTTTATTTACTATTTTTTTATACTTTATTAATTATTCCTAATAATTTTATTTTTTATTTTTTAAATCACTAATTTATTCCTATTTTTCTTATATATATTAAAAAAAAAGAAAATAAATTTTTTTACATTATATATTAAAAACCAAAATTTTTTAATTGAAAAAATTACTATTAGATACACACTTTGTACCTTAATTACTATTAGATACATTGATTTAAAATAATTACTATCAAATACAAAATATTAAAGTAAAATACTAAATATAACCCTAAACTCATACACTTTTAAACCACAAACCCTAAACTCCCACCCACCGCCGGACCGCCGGCGGCCGGTCGCCGGAAAACCGCCGCCGCCGGAGCACTGCTGGACCATCTGCCAGCCGCCGGACCACCATATTTTTTTGTTGCACACACTTTTTTTTACTGCACACACTTTGATGCACACGAACTTTTGCTGCACACAACATTTATGTGCAGCACATTGTAGGGGTAATATTGGAATATCGCTATATATTTTTGTAGTTAGTAGTAATATTTTTGTATGTTTGTATCTCATAGTAATTAAGGATTTTTTTGTGTACCTAGTAGTAATCCTTCTTTTTAATTTTTGTACCTGAACAAATGGGCAAAATACGTGGATGAAAAAGTACAATAAGTTTACCTAATTTTAAAATTAATCTTCAAATTTGGGTTAGACTAAATACAAATCCTCTTTTATTGAATTAAATTATATATTTACAAAAAGTCTATATTATCCTTAATTTATTAAATACACACCCTATATATTTTAAAATTAATTCAATCTCTCTTTCTATAAACGTCCAACAAAATCTGGATAACTGTGATGGGGTTTTATTCTGATCATTCATGGAGTTTTTGCGGCGGTAGAGAATTTCTACAAAATGCATGAGTCTCCTCTCAGGTCCGTGTCAGTCCCTCCTTTTGCTCATGAATCTATGAGCATTTTAATCATGAGTTTTTCTCTTGGAGAAAATCAAACCTACAAATATTTCCCTACAATGAAGTTCATTAAAAATATTTTGAGAAAAGTACAAATCATAATATTACATTATGAATGTAATTTAGACGGATCACAAGAGTATAAATAATATTCTAACCCTAAAAAATTCACATTGTGTAACTCTTCTCGGAGAATGAAGACGGATCCTTAATTGTCGATTTCCAATCTAAGCAAAACATTAACCAAAGCAATCAAATACCCATTCGTCCATTAAAACCCACTAAATCATGAGTCGTCAACAGAAGTATTGTGAATTGATTAAACGTACTCCCTTCTCCTACAATTCATTGAGGAGCGTCTTCTTTCACAACCATTTTGCAGTTACTAATATTCAGATGATTTAAACAAGGTGTGTATTGTTTTAATTTTAAAATGATATTTTTTTTTTAAATTTTGAGGGTGTGTATAAAATAAAATTAAGGAAATTAAAAGTAAAAAGGAATGTGTATTAAGCAGAGGCTATGTATTCAATAAAAAGTGGTGTGTATTTAACAACACTCTTTTGAAATTAGTCTATAAATTTTTTAAGAATTAGACGATTCAATTTATTTATTATTTAAGCAAGTTGCCCCGTCAATAATTTCACGTAACAATTCTTACTCGCCAGAAAAAATAAAAGAAAATAAAATTTAGTCCCCATTTATCTACATCCATGATTCACTTTTTAATAAAATATTTATTTTTCTCTCATTTAGGTTTATAATCTACCACTCAACTTAATCTCAATTTTTTTTTATCAACGACTAAGATTTGTGTGAGAATGTCTCACAAAATGCTATATTAATATTGATCAGCTCAAATTATTTTTATGTCTCTAATTGGTTTAATTATCAATTTATTGTTTACATGATATTCCTTTTTTTCAAATTTCTTATATGGTTTCAATGATATGTATAAACTCTTGTGGTAAAAAATGACACATAACTATCAGTTGGATAGAAGCATTAGTGTAAACTTTTTGAAGCTGATCAACCATAATTTTCGAAAAATTTAGCTAAATTTTTCGTAAAGAACCCTAATTCATTTTCCATTAGTACGTAAACCTATGAAGATATATACAAGGAGGGAATATTTGCCTCAAAATACAATTACCATTGATGCATAATTAAATAGTACAAGAGATCCACCATCAAAGGAAATAAGATCAATATTAAAGATATGCTAAATCACTAATTATTCTAATTTATCGCTAATACCCCCGCAAGTGCAGTGTGGGATTCTGACCAACGCGAAGCTTGGACCTAAACTAATCAAACAGCGGGCGAGACAAACTTTTAGTAAAGATGTCGACCAGTTGAAGAGATGACAGAACGAAACGAGTGGATAAACGACCAGCCTCAACAAGTTCTCTTACGAAATGATAGTCAATGTCTATATGTTTTGCTCATTTGTGTGAGATGGTATTCTGAGTGAGGAATATAGCACTTTTATTTATTGTCACTTAGCAGAACCCGTGGCTCAGACAAAAGAGCATGGAGATCGTGAAGAACATTGCAAACCTAAATAAGTTCTGAGGATGTGTTAGCTAGGGCACGGTACTCATATTCACAGCTAGATCGAAATACGATCGGCTATTTCTTTGCACTCCATGAGGCAAGATTCGAACCCAGAAAGATAGCATAGCCATATGTTGAGCGTCTGGTATCCAAACATCGTGCCCAATCGGCATCTGAATAACCAAGAAGACTAGGATAGCCTGGAGAAAAATTCAAACCATAGCCGAGAGTGTCTTTCACATAATGCAAGATCCGTTTGACCGCCTGAAAATATTCTATAGTAGGATGCTGCTAAAATTGGCTGACATTGTTGACAGAGAAGGAAAGATCAGGGCGAGTAATGGTTAAATATTGCAAAGCACCCACCAAAGAGCGATAAAGAGTAGTGTCTGAAAATACAGTTCCTTTAGATATGAACAAAGCCCTTGGCGCAAGCGGAGTAAACACGGGCTTAGAATCTAGAAGTCCAGTATGGGCGAGAATATCTCAAGCATACTTTGACTGACTAAGAAACAAGCCATTTGATGGGTAGGAAACTTTTAGATCAAGAAAGTAACCAAAGCGGCCGAGATCCTTGATGGCGAATTTCTTACTCAACCTGGTCAGAAAAGCTTGCAGTGAAGCTGGGGTGTTGCTAGTGACAATGATGTCGTCAACATATACGAGCAGATATATAAGAACTTCTTCACGATGGAAGACAAAAAGAGAAGTGTCAGCATGGATGCATAGAAAATCAAAATGTATTAAAAAAGCACGAAAGCGCTGGTACCAAGCTAGCGGAGCTTGATGGAGCCCATATAGAGCCTTTCGAAGTCGACACACATGATTAGGATGCAATGGATCAATTTACCCAGGTGGTTATTCCACGTACACTGGTTTATCAAGAAACCTATTTAAGAACGCATTCTTGACGTCTAGCTGGTACAACAACCAAGAATTCATAAAGGTGAGTGATAATATAATCTGAACAGGATTAAATATGTGAGTAAAGTCAAATCCAGGAACTTGGCTAAAACCTTGAGCGACGAGACGGGCTTTGTAACGGTCTACCGATCCATCAGCAAGAAATTTAATACGATAAACCCACTTTGAACCAACAATATTAATATTCGAGGGTAGTGGAATGAGTTCCCATGTCTGATTACAAAGAAGAGCTTCTATTTCTTCACTCATTGCTTGAACCCACTAAGAGTGCTTTAGAGTAGATTTGATGCCCTTGGGTTCAAAAAGGGCAACAAAGCAGAGTATAAACATCGTGACTCGAGAAAAGCAACATCTGCAGGATAGCGGGGTTTGAAGAGCAACACATGGAATGAGTACGCACGGGAGGTGGCGGTGGATCTTCAGTGGGAGTAGGTGGCGGGTCTTCAATATGTATTTGAGTAGGGGGTGGATGCAAGTCCCCATTTGGAGGAAATGTTAGGGGTAGGTAATGAGCGTTTTCTTTGCACATAAAATTAATCCCCAAGTATTAAGGATATCAATTGCAGCTTAGGCAAACGACCAATTTAAATATCGAGTCCAAAGGACGGCGTATTATCAATTTAATTATTAGCTAATTAATTAAGACAAGGCAATAAGGTTGAGATATAAAATTTTAACTATTAAACAATTAATTAAAATAACAAATAAAATAAATTAAGTACTAGAAGAATACGAATATGACTCAAGAATAGAGAATAGGTAGCTCTAGGGTAATCCAGTTTCACTCATTAATTTTCCTCTCAAGTGTACTGTCCGACTCTGCCTTGTGGATTATGGACGCATCACTAAGCCATGCATATTTACTTTATAGATACAAGTAAACATGTGTGTAACATGTGTGAATAACCTTAGAGCAAGAGATATAATTTCACTCCCCCTTTCTAGGTACTATCAGTATCGATTATTTCCCTGGCCAATTGATACTCTAATCCGATATGATCTCCCTTTATAGGTACTATAAAGTTAACCTCTTTATCCTACTTATTAACCCGAATTTAATTTAATTAATAAGTATCTATATATAATAGTTCTAATGAAACTCCATAGTCCCCTCACTTAGAACATAATAATAAACCCCATTCAGCGGTGAACCACTCAATCAACAACCAAGATATATATTCAGACTTTATATAACAGTTGAAGATGCACAAAACGACCGTGAATATAGATTAAGAAAGTAAAATCATATATAAAATAAACCAACAAGTAGTATTGTACGATCACACAAGAGAGTTTAATTAATTCATAAAACTTTCAAAACCCTAGCACTACCAAAAAGGCTCTAGCCCATGGTGTTGTAAGAAACACACATGGGGGTTGGATAGATCCTACCCATATGCTTGAAAAATACAAGATAAATTAGAGAACGATAAAAACTCCAGATGTGGGCATCGTCACGTCCTTCTCCATCTTGAATCCTCATCTAGGTTCTCCTCTTGATTCAACAAATGAATTTTCACAGTGATGGATGGATGGATGGAAGAAGAGATGGATGTAGATGATGGTGTGGGGGGTGATCCCTCTTGTGGGGTGGTGTAAAATGATTGTTGGCTTCTTCTAACCCTTCTAATGATGCCCTTTTATACTTTTAGACTCTCCTAATACACCTTGGATGAGCTTTTTAGATGAAAGTACACACATACATGCACTGGGGGTGTAAAAAGTGAACAGATCTGAATTTGGGCGACGCTGCTTGACCAAACTGTTCTGGTCAAGAAAAAATGGCTCTAATTGAGCAATGGTCGAGAAAAATACCTATAAAATGAAGCTCCTCCCCTTGACTTGCTCGACCAAACTGGTCTTGGTCGAGCAACTCTCCATTGGTCGAGCAACCTTGCGCAATCTCATCGTTTCGCGTATAACTTTCACATCTAAACTTCGATTTGAGTGATTCTTGCGCTAAAACGAGCCTCGCTTCCGTGGCTTTCCAATGGTGTATCACATGACCAATTTAGAATTCCAAAAAAAATACAAAAAAATTACACAAGTTTGACGTGTGTTTTTCAGCATTCTTGCACAAGTTGCACCTTTTCTCCGACTTTGCACTTTTAATCATTTTTCCACCTAAAATATAATAAAATACCTCAAATGCACCTTTTTATCATATATATTGATTATAAGACACTTGTGCTAATATATAACAATAATTTCCATAAAAAAATATTAAATTGTACACTAGAATATGCTGATTTTCACTCTCAACAGTATGTAATCATCAGTGGGATATACAAGACATGGTGGCGACTGAGGGTGATTGAGTTTTGCAAGTGGAGAATCTGCAAGTGAACCACTAGGTGAACTAATGGTTGGCAAGCTAGACACATCCAAGAATTCAGATTCAGTGAGGGTTGAACTTGGACGAGAGATAGAAGACTTATTAAATGGAAAATTTTCTTCATCAAATCTGGAGTGTCGAGTAATATAGACACAGAATGTAGAAGCATCCAAACACCAAAATCCCTTATGATGAGTGCTATATCCTAAAAAGATTCATGGCAAGCTCCGAGGGTCGAATTTTGTCCTAGTATAGTCATGTAGGCATGGAAAAACCCTGCAACCAACCACATGAAAGCTATCATAGGCAGGAGTCCGCCCAAAAATGATATCAAATGGATATTTATTGCCAATAATTTCGTTGGGCAGCCGATTTATTGTGTAAACTTTTGTGCTAAAGACATCGACCCAATAAGATAGAGGAACCGAGGAGTGGAACATAAGAGCAAGACCCATTTCGGTTATGTGCCGATGCTTTCTTTTCGCTCGATCATTTTGAGCTGGAGTATAAGGACAAGATATTAAATGGTGTATGCCACAAGCCATAAAATGTCGCTGCAATCGATTATTAGTAAATTTGGTACCCTCATCACTCTGAAACTGTTTGATTTGTCTAGAAAATTGAGTTTCGACAAACTTTTGAAAATTCATAAACACATCCACAAAAGCAGACTTTGAATGCAATGGATAAAACCTACAAAAGCGGGAATGATCATCTATGAAAATGGCATAATAGCAATGACCGAAAACAGCCGTAACAGAGGCAGGACCCCACATATTACAATGAGTTAAATCTAAAACATCAACATCTCTTTTAACATTTGCAACATAAGGCAAGCGAGTACTTTTTGCTAATTGACAGGACTTGCAAATTGTAGATGAATTAAGTAAAGATGTCACATGTAATAAACCAATAGAGGGGGCAACATGCCCAAGTCTATAATGCCACAAATTAAATGAAGCTTTCAAGCCATTATTTTTAAGCACCATCGCGAGAGCATAAGCTGTAGAGTCCAAAAAATAAAGTCCTCGATCATATACACATGTTGCGAGAACCTATTTGGTATCCCGGTACTGAAGATAAAATTGTGAGTCAGAAAAAATCACTTGAACTGGATAATCACGAGAGAGCTTACTCACAGATAATAAGTTTTTAGTTAATCCAGGTACAACAAAAACATCTCTTAAACGAAGACCATGTATAAGAGAAAGAGAACCAGTGTGAGAAATAGACAAATTTGCATCGTTGCCGACCGTGACATGATCGGTGCCAGAATATGTAGAGATAGCATCGAGGTGAGCAGAATCTGCAGCCATATGGGTTGAGGCTCAGGTATCTAAATACCAATCAACGGAGTGGATGGCGAGACATTGCAACCCGCATAAAATATTTTTGTAAGATTCGCTATGGTAGATGGGCGACAGGAGCGATCAAAATTGCGATCAAATCATTTAGGGCAATCAAACACATTATGGTCTGTCTCCCGACAGAAAAACAGCGAGGAGTGAAATTACAACGATTACCGCCATGACCTCTGTTGCTATGAGAGCCACAGCCATGATTATAACCTCCAGAATTTCTGCCACGTCTACAAGAAACTACGGTGCATGCAGCCTGCAAAAAAACTTGAGATTGATTAGTTTGATCAAGGGATTTTTGAAATAATTCATGACTTTGAGCCCGGGCAAAAAAAGTGTAGAAGTCTGGCAATGGATCCTGGGCCATTTGTGTTGTCGTAAAGCTTGAAAACTCAAAACTGAGACCCCAAAAAACCATTGAGATTTATCAGATTCATCAATTGGTCTATCAATGGCAGTTAATTGATCAGTCAGTGACTTGAAAAGATGAGCATATTCAGCTACAGATTTATCGCCACGCTTCACCGAGAGCAGATCATCCTTCAAACTGAGTTTGCGGGCCTTAGAACGATGACTGTAGGCGTGGGAGAGGGCATCCCATACATCTTTCGATGTCTTGCAATCGATAACAATGTCCATGGACTTCTCTGTAAGTGTGGAGACAAGGAAAAGTTTGATCGTTTGATCACGTTGCTGCCACTAAGTAAATTCGGGGTTGGTGATGGAATTGCCATTATGTTGCGAGTGGTCGTCTCCGGTGTGGGAGATATCCCGTCAAGTAAAGGCATACACTGTTGGCTTGTAAGGAGAGGCTCAATTTGAGCGTGCCATAAGAGGTAGTTAGAAGAGGTAAGTTTAATATTCACCATGTGAATCATGTTGGAAAGAGAAAGGGTTGGTGTGTCTGTGGCAGCCATGGCAAGAGATGAGAAAGACACTAGAAATTTTGATGCAGAAATAGAGTGGGCGGTAGAGGGTTTCAGATTAAGCTGATACCATGTAAGGAGGGAATATTTGCCTCAAAATACAATTAGCATTGATACGTAATTAGATAGTACAAGAGATCCACAATCAAAGGAAATTAGATCAATAGTAAAGATATGCTAAATCACAAATTATTCTAACTTATCGCTAATAATATATCAACTATTGCTCTACTGCCAGAGTTGGATTTACGTTTTGTTATTTTGAAAGTAATACTCGTTTGTGAATCTTTTAGACGGATGTTAATCCAGGTCTCATTAATTAGAATTACCATATACACGTAACCAGTAGAGTAACCTCATTCTTGTTGATAAATTAACAAATTTGTTAAAAATTTGAAAATCAATGGACCATTTTCAATACTTTGAACTCATTTCAAAATGAGGCAAACTAAAGGGGCAAAAGAATTTTCTTTTTGTTGCCACATGGCATAATCGATTGGGTGACTTACTCCAGCCAATAAATTGACTATATTGATAAATTTTGAAAAGTTGATAAATCAACTTAATTTTTAAAAAAATAAATTTAGACTAATTTAAAGTAGGTAAACTCAGTGGACCAAAATTTTTATTTTTCTAATTTAAAATTAAAATTATGTTCCTAATCAAATATTTTTGCAGGTTTATGCAGTCTCACAGGTTAATTTTTTTTTTTGAAAAAAATCCTTATATATAATGTAGCATGTAAGAAAAGTTAGAGGTACTTTAAGCAAGCGGTCGTCTATTTGTACTCTCAAATTTACTAAATGCATTCCACACATAATTACATTAAAATCTTAAGACATAAATACCCTTATGAAAAGTATATAATTAAGATTGTATGATACGTTTAATTGGAGTAAACTAAAAATACATGGTACAATAGGTTTGAATAACGAACAATTCAGTATCGTTAAGTTGTAATAGTGGAACACAACTCATTTTTTTGTTTTGGTTGAGATTGCAATCTTATCACTTAAACAAAATAAAATAGTATTTAAAATAGTATTCGATCTTGACTATTTTCAATGGCAGGTGAAGATCATCAACCATGCATAATTCATGGAAACTATAAGCATGCTCTAAATAAATCTAAAGATAAAATATAGTGGATGTATGCAATTCTACACGTTGCATCAAATTATTAGTTTTATTGCTACATTGCTCATGTAACTCAATGCACAATTTTATCCATGTAAATCATAGGACCAAAAAAGTGTACAACTATAGGTGGAGGTGGATAAAAGGTGCATTAGTAGGTCCTCCTGAAAATGGCATTGAAGCAATCCTATCTATATTACCAAAGCTTCTATTTCATGATCATGAGTATGATGAGAACCATCACCTCGAATAATAGGTCCACTATTGCTTCTATTCTATAATTATGATGAGAACCATCACCTTAAGTAATTGATTCACTATTATTGTATTATACATCTTAATCCAAAGCAGTTCTTCACCCAAATATGGATCTCCATCCAAACATCACCAAACAAAGTTATCCACCCAAACATCAGCTTCCTCTACCCAAACAAACAATAGCCACGCTTGATTATTTCACCAATCCAATTAACGTCAGAATCTAATCCAGTCAGTCACGCTTACGTCAAAACCTAATCCATAATTCTAATACAATAATTTTAGACGAACAACATCTATAATTGATAAAAGAAAGGAGGCGGAGCGGCAAATAATAAGAGAAGAGAGATAAAACAAAGTGAAATAAAACAAGCGAAACGGCAGATTGGGAGAAAAGACATTGGACAAAGAACGCAACGGGACGAGAAAGAAGATTGCTCGCGAGGCAGCAGAGATCTGGAAGGGATTGCACCAGCGGAGATCTGTAAGGGATTTGCGCGTTAATTATCGGTAGAGGGGAGATAAAGGATACCAACGTGAATGACTAACTGAGTATATTTTAAAACTATTATATAGTTGACCCACTTCCAAATACAGATCCTCTTTTTAGTGTACACTAATTGTACATATCAACTCAATTTTTAAAATCTGTATAGTATACCCTAACTTAAAATAATATTGACTATGTTTGTTTGCAAAACCACTCTATTTTAAAAGTGATTTTAAATATTATCTATACATACAATTATAATTCGTATTAATTATTAATCTACTAATCTTTTATACAAATTTTCCCCCTCATTTTCATATATTTTTTCACTATCGTTTTCAATATTATCACACATCTCTTATATATATTGATTTAACATAAACCCTAAACCCTACAAAAACAAATACTCATATATATATATATATATATATATATATATATATATATATATATATATATATATATATATATATATATATATATATATATATATATATATATATATATATATATATATATATATATATATATATTATTCACATAAATTCCAAACAAATACATCCCGAAGGTTTCACTGCTCTATGGGTTTTTTTGAATGATCAGTTGTAATGTTAACAACTTCATTTTCTATTAATTCTTAAAGTAAAATGTTCCAACGAAGAAATCCAACACAAATCATTTGAAACAATTTTGCCATCAATTTTTAGAGATATTTAAAAGAGTGAGTCGTATAACAGTTTGTTGTATCACTACAAGCACACTTTGCATTAATTCTTAGAAGAGGGATTATCTAATCGCATAGAGTACTCAAACAATACTGAGCCATTTATTCTAAGTCATCGAACACGATTTCTTAGATAATGACAAACACTAATCACCTCACGAAAACACTAAGTAGTGACAATATTTAACAAAAAGTTATATGAATTAATGAAAAGTGATAACAGTACACATTTAATAATTTCATAAAGTATAAATAAAAAAATAATACTAATATTTTTAATGAAAATAGTATTTCAGAGATAAAAATGAAAATTATTTTAAAAAGACAAATATTTGTGTAAGGTTATACATTGAATATTAATAAAAAGTAATGATAGTACATTGAATATTTAATGAATACTAATTCGCAATTAGGGATGGCAATGGGGCGGATCAGGGCGGGTACCTGGCCGCCCCGCCCTGCCCCGCCCCCTCACTTTCTGCCCCGCCCTGCCCCGTGCCCCGGTACGGATCAGACTTTTAATACCCAGATCTGCCCCGGTACGAGGCGGGTCCGCCCCGCCCCATTTATTTTTTTTATTATTTTTTAAATCATTTTACTGTTAAATTATAATACATTCAAATATAAAATTTTAAATTAAAATAATATAAAGCAAATTTAAATTTTAAATTAAATAATTAAACTTTATTTTCATTTTAATTTTTTTTATTACATTATATATTTAATGATGTATATAATATTGTAATAAAGTATTTTGTAATAGATATATATATAATGACCATATATTATTTTTTTATTTAAATTAAATAAAAATGTATATATAATATTTAATGTATATCAATTAAATCATATTATATAATAATATTTAAAATAAAAATTTTAATATTTTTAATACGGGGCGGGGCGGGGCGGGGCGAGGCTAGGACCCAGACCCAACCTGCCCCGTGCACGGGTCGGGGCAGACCCGCCCCATTCTCTGTGCGGGGCGGGTCAGATCTGCCCCAAACAGGGCGGGCCAGGACGGGTCGAGTGCGGGTCGGGCCCAATTGCCATCCCTATTCGCAATGTATAATTAAAAGAGAGATTTTGGTTATTCGTGAGACGGGTCGACCCATCACTAAAGTATGCTTATTGTATACATAAAGTATGCTTATTTGTAGTTAAAGTATGTTAATAATAAATCATATTATAACACACTAAAATCATACTTCCTCTGTCCCAGGTATTTTTACCCGTTTGTACGGGCATGAAAATTAAGAAGTATTTTTTTAATAATATAATGTAAGTAAAAGTAGGGATAAATTGGTAATTTTAAGAGAAAAAATAAATAAAGTTGTTGGGAATGATGAATAAAGTGTAAAAAAAAGTAAATAAAGTTATTGAAATTGATAAATAAAGTGTAAAAAGTAGGTGTATGCACTTGAATTTTATTGCATATTAAAGGAAAATATGTGGCAAATTAATGCAATAATTATCAATTAATTATTTATTTATTATGGAATTTAAACAAATAAATTCCTAAAATAAATGAGTAAATAATTGATAATTAGGTCAAATCCAGTCAAATAAGTCTGACTTAAAGCCTAAGCAAGTGAAAGGCCCAAGCCCGCAGAATCGGGTCAAATCAGCCATGGACCAATGAAATTGCAAGTTATTTATGGGGCATCCTCACCCTTCAACTATATAAGGAGCACTCCTCCATTTATTCCACACACTAAAACATCTGAAGATGCAGACACTTCTGAATAGATCAAGAACACGAGCAGTGCTCCCTTGAGATCTTCAAGCCAAGAACAGCCTGCGATTCGAGATCAAGGTTCTAAGCCCCTCCGATCCGGCGTTCTTCCAGCCAACCGCTTGCGATCAGAGATCAAGGTGTCAAACCTCTCCGATTCGGCGTTCTTCCAGCCAACCGCCTCCGATCAGAGATCAAGGTTCCAAGCTCCTCCGATCCGACGTTCTTCCAGTCAGCCACCTCCGATCAGAGATCAAGGTGTCAAGCCCCTCCGATTCGGCATTCTTTAAGTCAACAGCCTCCGATCAGAGATCAAGGTTCTACACCCCTCCGATCCAGTGTTAGTCAGAAACAACACTCGACCTGAGATCAACGTGCTAAGCCCCTCAGATTTGACATTTCTTCCAGTCAGACTCATCCAACAGTCTTTGTGAAGTCAACGGTGTTCTACCAAATTGAACGGCGTTCTTCATAAGAAGTCTTCAAGTCAACGTTCAATCTGAACAAAGGCTCGACGCCTCCGAATTAACGTCAAGACTACACATTCGAGTTTGGACAAGCTTCATCTGAAGATCCGGCTCAACATATGACCTGTCAATACAGTCAACATACAGTCAGCACACACTCCAGTCAAAGTCAAGTCAACAAATCAAAATCAAGCCAAATTGGTTCGAGAGAAGAATCAGAGGATTAATTGGAGATTGTAACTCGCTTACATATCTTTCAAATTAAATCCTTTTGGATTATCCTTGTAATTCACTTTTGTGTTTATTTTTTCATAAATACAAAATTTGTTGTTACAAATTTTGGCACGCCCAATGGGACAATTTCTACCTCTCATCTCTTCTCTCTACAAGCTCGAAGATACAAAGCATGACTCCTATCAGGATTGCAGTAAGAAGACCTTCTACCTTGAAGCATTCAGAGCTGCAAACTGAAGAGATTCAAAAGATAACTCAACTCAAGATTACGATACGAAGGCCTGCTGCATCAAAGCCTCCAGAGTTGCAAACTAAAAAGGTTGGAGTCGTTACAAGAAGTATTGCCGAAGGCTCTATAAAGATAAACCATGTGGTAGGAATTACTCTCAACAAGCCATTGCACGAAGACAAGAGTGGTGAAAATATTTCTTCTTGCTCAACTCCTCGTTCAACGCCAAGCTCGCCATCTGCCTTAGCTGTAGCTATAGTGATGACAACAAATGCTATAACTATCGAAGAACAACTCGCGAGTATGATGAAAGCCATTGAAGGACTCGCCAAACATATGGAAGATCAAGACGTAAAGATCTCCGTACTTATGAAGAAAATGAATAATGCGGATTCAACCTATCCAAATAAGAAACAAGTTGAGGATGAGCACGAGGAGGAAGACTCGACGAAACATCATTCACCTTAAAAGAAGCAAGTTGAGGAAAGAGTGAAAGTTTCAGCTGACAGAATGTTTCATATCAACCAATTAAAGAACATCGTCATAGAGACGATAAAAAACAAGTTTGAAGTAAGCTCCAAATCTCCTGCCACCTACAAAAAGCCATATACAAAGAGGATTGACAACTTGAGGATGCCAACTGACTATCAACCTCTCAAGTTTCAACAATTTGACTGCAAAGGCAATCCAAGACAACATGTGGCGCATTTTGTTGAGATATGCAATGATGCTGGAATCAACGGAGATCACATGGTGAGATAATTCGTCCGATCTCTGAAAGAAAATGCCTTTGATTGATACATTGATTTGGAAGTAGACTCCATTGATAGTTGGGGACAAATGGAAAAAGAATTCCTTAACCATTTCTATAGCACTCGAAGAACTGTTAGCATGATGGAGCTAACAAATACTTGTCAAAGTGATAAAGAATATATCATCAATTACATCAATAGATGGAAGAGCTAAGCCTCAATTGCAAAGAAAAGCTGTCAGAAACTTCAGCAATTAAAATGTACATTCAAGGGATGCAATGGAATCTTAGCTACATACTCCAAGGGCTTCGGCCTAACACTTTTGAAGAGTTGGCTACAAGAGCTCACGACATGGAGTTAAGCCTGATATCAAATAACATCGAATGTCCTTCTATTCAAGACTCTTACGAGTTTGAATTCATGTCCTTCGATGAGCCTTTGGAAGAGGAACCACAAACAAAGGCTGCCGTTTCTATAAAGATTAATAGAAATGAAGTTGAAGTAAGAGAAAATAGTGCATCCAGATTGGGGGCAATAAACTGTTGATAAATCAAGACAAAACTCCTTGATATGAGCAAAAACTGTCTACATTACGCTCCTTTATATGAGCTTAAACTATTTAAAATCCTCAAGTCAAAGCTCCTTGACATGAGCGAAAACTGTCTGCATTACGCTCCTTGATAAGAGCTTAAACTATCTGAAATCTCTCAAGTCCACAAGCTATGCTCCTTGATATGAGCTAAAACTATCTACATGTTATGCTCCTTGACACGAGCTAAAACTGTCCATACTATGCTCCTCTTAAACTGTCTAACTCAAATTAAATCTCCTTGAGAAGAGACGAAACTGTCTACACATTACGCTCTTTGATATGAGCTAAAACTATCCACACAATGCTCCTTCATATGAGTATAAACTATCTACACATAAAATCAAATCTCCTTGGGAAGAGAATAAACTCTTTACACACAAATCTCCTTGACATGAGTGAAAAATGTCCACACAAGGCTCCTTGACACGAGTATAAACTCTCTACAAGATCAAATTCAAGACTCATTGACACGAGTATAAATTGTCAACAAATTCAAATTCAAGACTCATTGATACGAGTATAAACTGTCAGCAGATTCAAGTTCAACGCTCCACGACGCACAAGTCTAAACTGCATGTTACTCCTGGTCCGCATGAGTATAAAATGTGTACGGCACCCCCAATCCAAATCAAATCATGTTCCTTTAAACTATGTTATGACTTGATCCTCTTCAAAGAGGTACGTAGACAGCTTAGTACTCTACTAAGTTCAGTCATAATTCAGGCTACTTATATCAAGTTGGTGAAGCAAACAATAAAATTCAATCATGTTGATCAAAAATGGATTATCGCAATTACGCCTTTGTGTTGAAGTGAACAGTAGGTAAGATGTAAGGTGCATTTTTACCATTTATGGAATAAGTAAAAATATATGAGACACCTCAAAATGAAAAGTGAGTAAAAATACATGGGACAGAGGGAGTACTTTAATCCATAATCCACCATATTTTAGAAAACATACTTTAACAACCATTAAACATATTTTATTTATACAATAAGCTTACTTTAGTGATGGATCGACCCGTCTCACAAGAAATTTTCTCTAATTTTAAAATACTAGTAATTTGGAAATTCCTAATAATTTTAATAAAAAAGAGTATTAATTATTAAAAAAAATGTAAAAACCGTCCCATATTTACGATTTCACATCTTATTGCGCTGGAATAATGTATGAGAAGCTATTAGAAGGATATTCTCCTTCAGTTTCTTAGATTTATTTATTTCATTCGATTCTCCGATTAATCGGTATAGGGTACACTATATATACAGACTAGTTCATAATTTTATGAAAAAATATGCAATTCTCTCTCTCTGGCCAAAAGATGAGTGGGCTAAATGAGTCAGGCCCAAAGAGAAGCATCCAGCAGCAATCCCTACACTCACACTCCCATCCACCACATTCCATTTCCCCTTTCTTCTCTCACTCTCACTCTCACTCCCTCTCCCTCTCAACACACACTAACGCGCACTCCAACGTGAATTCTTCCCCCCTGCACATGGCAACCGACCATCTACAGTCGGACGCCCAAATCTTGACTGCCCCTCCACCCGTAATCACCATCTCCACCCACCCTCCCGACCCACCGCCACTCCTCGAAAATCCAACTGCTACCACCACCGCTACCGCCACCGCTAATCCCCCTAAGCGGCAGCGCCGCCCCAGCGTCCGCCTCGGCGAGATCGGAGGCG
Organism: Pogostemon cablin; assembly: GCA_023678885.1. Classification (NCBI taxonomy): domain Eukaryota; kingdom Viridiplantae; phylum Streptophyta; class Magnoliopsida; order Lamiales; family Lamiaceae; genus Pogostemon; species Pogostemon cablin. The sequence continues at coordinate 9,786,149 of CM042979.1, forward strand.
ACCCACCGTATGATGCTCACCAGAAACGCCCCAATAAAACTTGGCGCTACCACAAAGACCCCTCCTTAGCCGCCAAAACCTCCAAAACGCGCCCCCTCACTAATCTTGTCAACGGCGGTGGAGGCGGCGGTGGCGTCGGAGACTCCAATTTCCAAGATTCGGGTGAACTCGCTGAGAATTACGCCGATTTTAGTCACCGGAGGCCGAAAATCAAGAAGCCTGCGAAAAGGGCGCGCACCAATTGGAATAAATTCGAGTCGACCGACGTGAATAATGTTGGTGGCGGTGGAGGAATTGAGAGCACGAGTCTTGTTCAAGAAGAGAATGACAACAACAACGAAGAGTTCAGAGAGTTCGAGGCCGAGGGTTCTGAGAGCCCTTCACTAAAGGAGCAGCAAAGCCCAATTAATTCCGCGGAGAACATGGGATTACAGTTTTGGGATGAACAGAGAGGAAGAACACGAAATCGATTTCGCTTCTCGGGAATTAATGGGGCCGCTCATAATGAGGTTACATCGCCGCCGGAGAAGCAGCATATTGATGGGAATTTAGGGGTTAGGGATTGGTTAATTGGGTTAGGGTTACAGAGATACGCCCCTGTCTTCGAGATTCATGAGGTTGACGACGAAGTTTTACCAATGTTGACATTGGAGGATCTCAAGGATATGGGAATCAACGCTGTTGGCTCACGGAGGAAAATGTATTCATCAATCCTCAAACTGCAAAAGGGGTTTTCGTGAGTTGTTATCTGCTGTATGAAATGGTTCAGTAGTCTCTCTCTTTATATGCACAACTTGAGTAATAATGATAGTATAATTTTGTTGTGTTACCTTAGTTTTTTTCTTTGCTTTGATTTTGATGCTTCCATACATATTGTGACATAACAACATTTCTAATGTACAAAGTGGGAAGCAAAGATATTAAGGCTTGGTTAGAGTATAAATACTTGAGGCATTTACATCAAGTTTAGATATGATGGAATTTTATCAGCTCATAATAATTCCAGCTTCTGGTTCTGTTCTAGCTCTCTTGTTGCATTCTCATACTTTTCATGAAACTTATAGTTTGTTTATGTAGTTCTTTTTGTAGTCCTCTACAGAAAATGGACTGATTGATAACTGTAGCTTGACATTATATTTGCTGACTATCTTATCTGGTTGAAAAATTCTGTAATATCAAATGACACACAAGTATAAATTCATTGGTGGGAGTTTATATTTTATACTTGAGGTTCATATGGTCAGAGCTCTCTATTGCTGTTAGTTTGAATGCAGGATTTTGACGATTCATTTAATCAGTATATAAATCTTTCCGTACTGTGTTGTGCAACATATCGTTATTGCAAAGCTTATGTTATAGAGTTGATGGAATGTATAAATCCGTAGGTGGATTCTGGTTTCCTGTGAAAATTTTACCAATTTTATTTAGCAAATTTATGGGTTCATTGGGGTTGAAATTGATAAGCTTAGTTTTGGCTTGTTTACTTCTATTTACATTAGGTTTTACATAGGATTTTCAGTTCCATTTGAGTCCACTTCGGGGAAACTTTTTTCGTATAAACAATTCTGTTTCTTTAACTAATATAGGCAGGGGGTGCCTTTTAACAATAGCCGGTCTGGCTTAACCCGATCCTTTCTGGTTCTATTAAAATCGCTTTGCGAGAAATATTATTGTTTTAACTTTTACTGTAGATGCAGATTGAATTATAAAATGTTCTCTGTCCACACTTGTCTGCTAGAGGATTTGATGCATGTGGCGATGGAGTCCCTATCTCGAACGTGCTTCTGATAGATATGCTGCATTTTCATTATCTGAATGGTAATATATAATGATTTAACCGAAGATTATTCTGTGATAAAAGCAGGTTAGGATACAGTTTTTGTAGCTTGGACCTTGTTACATAACTTAAGTTTCTGACATGCCTTCTGTGTATGAAACAATCATTTTTGGTAGATTATTATGTTCTGTTATGGGAGTTCTGTGTAGTTACTTGATGCGAATATATTCTATATTAAAGACTAGTAGTTTGTATTTCTACAGTTGATTTTGAGGTGAAATGCTAGATTAAAGCTTCTGATAGCCTTCATTAGGTAGCAAGTGTTCTGTGAATTAGTTTATGGTTTGGTATATTCATTTTGTTAGATATTTCACCATGTTTTCTTGAACTTTTTAAGTTTATGCTATCTTGGAGACGAACGGATATAGTGATCCTTTAGCTTAGAGGACTTATTGGAAGGGGCGTGTCAAACTTTTTACCTTGCCTGCACTGTTTAATGAATCTCTTTACCTGTTTATCCAACAAAAGTTTTCATTTCTTATTTTCGCTTCGTAGATATCTTGTAGTGAGGCGAGCGATACATGAGCTTTCAAGTTGTCATTTTTTTTTTTTTTGTTAGTATGTAGTTATCTTAATGTTTACTATGTGAAACGTGTTATATTTGTTTTGGTGTTCATCTGATTGTTCTGTTAATTAAGCATTAATGCGGTGGGAATGTATGGAGTTGGGTTATCTTGGGTTGGCATCATGTGACCTAAATGTTTTTTTGTAGATTTTCTGAAGAATTGCTTTCATTACTGTCAAGGATTTTTCTTGTGGAATGTAAAATTGTTTGCCTTTTGATTCCAAGTTTATTAGTAGGTTTACTACATAGAAGATGGGATGATTATATTTCTATAATACTAGTGAAGTACTTTTTCCTACTTTCTATATAGGAGTACTATATAATGTATATATACACTTGCACAGTATGTACTCTCTCCTTCCCATGGATATGTTCACCTTTTCCAGTAAAAAGTTAATTTTTGATTAACTTTATTAACTTTGGAGTATAATATGGTGTTTTTAAGCAGTAATAAGTAATCTATAAAATATGTAGTGTGGTAAAAGAGTAACTTCAATTTTGAAATTAAAGTTTACTTTTAAGATTTTGGATTGAGATGATATTTCTCTTTTTTTAAGGAGGTGATACTTATTGAGACGGATATAATTATGAGAAAATGGAGAACTTAGTGTTGAGATGGAGCTGAGTATATAGTATAGGGAAAAGTATGATTAACTTCGTGATTTGTCTAAACTAGCTACTAGTTTATCAAATAATTATTTCAATAATCCTTGAGGTTTACCCAAATTGTCAATTTTATCAAATAATTATTACAATAATCATTGAGGTTTATCCAAATTGTCAAATGAATTGATGGGTTGTTTTTTAATTACTATTAAATAAATCTGAGGCGTAGTTCCTAAATAAACAATGCGTTTATTAATTTAGATAAACCTAAACCATGGGCTTATTAATTTGGACAAACAATTGGCATGTATTTGATTTATACCGAGTTAGTATTATACATAAATTTTTAAAATTGTGAAAAATAAGAGAGTTATACATTAGTACCTTGTATAATATATTTATAATTTTTTTTAACAACTTATGAATTTCGTGAACATAACATGTACATAGAGTCACAAAGTTTATTAGGAGTAATTTTATTAAATTGGACAAGCAATAGGGATATATTTTTATTAAAGTAAGGATTTAGTATTTTGGATGGAAAGGTGATTTGTTGAGTCATATTGGCAGTTAACCCTATATTAGTCATTCTTTACACAAACCCAAACTACGTCGGCCCAATTAAAATTTTCAATACAAATTTGTATGGCCCGGCCCGTTTGTTAAAAAAACTCCATTTTTATCGTGTATCCAGATTTTTTTTAATTTTTAAATTGAACATTTCACGTTTTTGTAGTTTTTGAATAGAATATTAAATTAATCATTTATCTTTTAAAGTGATGATATTTTGTAAAAGTATTAAAGTTTAAAGTGTAGTTTTCTTGTGGCTCGATTTTTGGATGATCCCACGTACCCAGTGTTTGACTCCTACAAAATATTAAAATTATAAATTGTAAATAAATCTTATTAATTTATTAATATATTATATAACTAGCCACGATATTAACAGACTCTATAACCATAACTCATATTACTGGATGGGCCAGAAAAAAAAAAACTTATTCGGCTACAAATTGGCCCAAAAAAGTATGGAATTGAATATTTCGGCTCAAGAAGTAAACACGAGTACTTTTGCTTCTTTTCAGCAAGCTGGAGTCTCAACACATACTCCTAGAGAATTAAAAATAAATAAATAAAAAATGAGAGCACACATATGCGAAGGATTAAGAATAAAAAAATAAAATAAAAAAAATGCAGAGAATAAATATAACAAGTTAGTTACATTGATCCGCACACAAGTTTATAATGAAATTGGCTGAAATATTAAATGAGAATTCAAGCCAACATAGGTTAAATCATGGGAGACTAAACACCTTTTACATGTATAGGGTTTAGTACTTTCAAACTATTCTTCATGATTAGAGAAACTAATCCACATAAGTATTGCAAAGACAAAATAATAATTAAAGAAAAAAAAACCCACTATCCAATTAAGGGTATAAAAAAGAAAGAAAAAAAAAAAAGAAGGTTTAGATAATTTAAAAAGTTAAATTTTGGTGATGGTTGGGTGGGGTTGGGTGAAATTAATTAGATGATGCAATAGTTCTAGCATAGTGAAGCACCATAATGTGATGAGTAGTTGATGAATTGGGAAGCAAAGTGATGAAATCCCTTGGGCTACTCCATATGTTATCTCTCACATGCTGCAATGTCAAGAAAGGTGGAAGCCTTTGCCCTTTGCACCTTATCTCTATCTGCAATTACATATTTACCCCTTGTATTAATTATGGGCAATAATATAATATGTATGGTCATCAATCATCATATAAGTACACATTAATTAACTTAGCACACATTGTTAACATGTAACTTAGCACACATTGTTAACATGTGTCAAATGTGATATGATGCATGTTATTAAGAGCTCAAGTGACATGCAAAAAAGTGTGGATGGTTACTCACCATCTATCTACCTCAATAATGGGCATTGGTAGTAGGTGTGAGATAGAGAGGGAAGTGAGCCAAAATGAAACACAAAAAAATGGGTAATGCTCATATAGAAATACTCATTCCTTGTAAAATCTTTCATGTTTACTGTGTCACGTTATTAAAAAAAATTATTTTCTGATTTTTTAGAGGATAATTTAATATTTTTAGATAATAAATAAATTGAAAATTTCGTTATGTGAATTAATTAGTTAGAGATGATAAAATTGAAATTAAAATATATTTTAAGATTGTTGAATTGATTCAGCATTTTCTTTTTTAGAGTGTGAAGGATGGTTATAAAATAAATACATGAGAAAAATATGAATGATTTAGTGGTATGACGGATATTATCTCCATGTACACCACATATCAAACACTATTTTGTTTTAATAAAGAAACCCTAGTCAAGTATGATTAAGGCTTTCAAAATTAAGGTTCAAAGAGGAGGCAAAACTACATGTGTGATCGATCTATAATTAGATTATATATACAGACGATTGTCAATTGAAGAACAATTAGGTGCTTCTAATTTATAAATTGGGTTGAATTGGAGTAGTTGATATTGGAGCTCCTTCGATAATATTAATGAGTTGGAAGTAGATATCGAATTCCTATATATGTGATAATTTCATAGTGGAAATGACTAGAAAACCCTAAATATAGAAGCCATTTAGGAGTAGGGGCTTGAGTTGGGTCATTTAATTTGATATACTACTGTTGACTGTTGTGTGGTTTATAATTTTATTTTTACTTTATGAGTATTACATTCTTTTTTCTAAAATTATTAATGTCAATACAATTAAAGTTAAATGGATCAATCTAGATATACAAGGTACTATATATATACTCCCTTCCCTCAAAATTTACTATTTGCACGGAGATATAAAAACATACTCCGTTAATCCTAACTTCAACTTTACACTTTCTGTTTTGATCCGTTAAATTCAATTTCATATTTTCATAAAAGGAAAAAACAATTAATTAATATTCCTTTAATATATTTTAATTTCAAATTTACCATTACATTTTTAATATACATAACATACTCTATCATTTATTTATTATTATCCAAAAATACTATATTACCCTCAAAAGTAGGTCAAAAAGTGATTTTTTTTAAAACTCCTATCTATAATAAACGTGAAGATGAATTTGAGACGGAGTGAGTAATTTTTTTGAGAAAAAGAATTGTATTTCATTACTGGCCACGAGCCTTGCCCTTTCCAAAATAATAATAAGTCTTACAAATATATCAAAAAATTGGAGACAAAAATCTAGTTAGGATAGATATTATATCAATGTATCCTTAAAAGTTAAAACAGTTAATCAATGATGTAAATTTATTTAGAAAGACATACATTTAGGTAAAGTATTTTGCTCATGTTTATCTTTCAGCTAGTGGTTTATGTTATAGGAGTATTATATAGTATATTTTTAGAGTTTGGGAGTATTATATTTGTAAGATTTTCAAAATTTAAAATATTTAAGGATATATTTTGTTTTAATCTATAAATATACATGATTCAGGAACATTAATTTCAACTTTACAAAGTTATAAAGGTAAATACTATGAGCAGAAATGGGTATATATTGATTTTAAATAAATTAAATTGAGTATCATATATAGTGAAGTCATGCTATTGTCACATATACGCTCATTATCCTCATGGACGTGGTGTGACGCATAAAAGAACAAATCGAAAAAAGTAATGTTTTTAATTTTATAATTCCATTTATTCCACGCAAACGTATACATCATACGTAGCTTCAGGAAGAGATAAATGTGAAATTAATAATAAAAAAATGGTATTATTTAGATGAATAATCCAAGTGATGAAGAGAGGCGTTAAAACCTACCCAATATTGCCACAAATCCCACCATTGAACAACTTACTCTACGCTTTAATCATTTTCATAGGGTCCCATTTAGACTTTGCTACTAAGTCTAAATCATTATACTTTAGACTTCATGTTATTTGATGTTGGAATACTAGCTATTATTTAATTTAATACATAGTATTATATTTCACTTTTGCATCATCCCCACATACTTACTACTACTATATATATAGTATATAAATATTAATAAAATATGAGCTATCAACCTTTCGTGCTTTTATGAAACGGATAAAAATGATAATCTTTATAATGTAAAGTGATATTCAGTTGATGAAGAACAATAATATCTTTAAAAAAGTGATAGTTAATCATAAAAATATAAAATAGTTTTATCATGAAATGGTCTCACGTAACAGTCATTTTTAATTAATAATTATTGTGGAATAAGATAAGAATAACAAAAGTATTTTATACAAATAAAAAGGTTGAGGATCCATAAAGTACGCCCGATCAATGGGCACTTTTTTCATATTATCTCTCCCTTTTTTTTCTTTTTCTTTTTCTTTTTTCTTTTCCCATCCTATATACTCCCTCCATCCCAATAAGTATTTCACGTATTGGTGTGCGAGGAGTTTAAGAAAATTTTTATATTTTTATGTATAAAGTAAGAAAGAGAATATATATTTTAGTTGATTTAATGAAAAAAGTGTGAAAAGTTATGAGGTGTGTAAAGTTGTTGGGAGATGTGAAAAAATAAGTATTATATTGGGATGTGTGTAAAAAGTGTGTATTATTATAATATATTTTTATCAAGTTTAGTAAAAGTAAAGTGTGAAATACTTTGAGGGACGGATGAAAAAGAAAAGTGTGAAATACTTTGGGGGACGGAGGGAGTATGCATATGCTATGCGTATTTCTAATTCATATAATTTACCTAAGTCGTGTATGTGAATACATGATACATTAATCTTGATGTATTCCACATTTCATGCAAGTCTCATTCACGTTGCATGAATTCTTCTCTCGAGAAAACCTACGCTCACATATGCGTGTATTCATTACATGTGGTATATTTATATAGTTTTATATTTTTATGGTTTATAACTAATTATAAGGTATTTTTATTTGTTATTTTTGTGTATTATTTTAATATTATATGTAAAATAATTAAAAGGGTAACACGTAGAATAAACGAAAAAACTTTATCTAAAATCGATTTTATTATCTCTATATTAAATTATATAATTAATGGAATGCTATGAAATCCTATAGTGTAAAATTTAAACTTTAAACTAGCAATAACCTCAAAGTTTATAGGTATTTATATTATTGACATGATAAAAGAATTAGATTAATGTGAAACAATGGAATATTCCTACAAGGGTCAAGTTGTTTATTTTCCAAAATGGAAATGATATAAATGGTGATGTCAAAATCAAACAATTTGTTGTTTGTTTGTTGTCAACAACACCAAATCATTCTGCTATGCATTATCTATCATGCATTGCTTTCCTCCAACGTAAAACATCCATTCAATTCTCTCTCTCTCTACATCTCTCTCTTTCTCTCTCTAAATCATATACTGTGAGTTGTCTTCATGAGTAAAGGTTCACAATTCTATTTTCTTTTTATCATAGTCATGCTCATCATAAAGTTTCGCTTTTATTTATTTCTCAAACATAAATCACAATATTCAACTTCATGTACTATTGTTTTTAAAAAGTTATTTTTTAAAACTAATTTATTATTATTATTATTGTTATTATTATTATTATTATTTTGGGTCATTTATTTATTTTTTTTCTTTTTGGATTATAGATAAAGGGTAATATAGTATATTAGGTGGAGAAGATAATTAATTTTAAAATATATTTTGAGAGCATTATTTTATATAATAAGATTATTGTGTGATCATTTATTTTTTGGGTGGTGAAGGAGTTTACGTGACAAATAAATGAGAAATATGTGAAGAGTTCTCGAAATATAATTTAGAAAAATAATATACCATTTATTAAAATAAAAGGTAAGTAAAATAGGGACCTATATATGCACAACTCTAATGCTTAAATACGGGGACAAAATAAATTATCTGAGTTATTTTCGTTAAAAAGAAGATTAAAATATATGTATAATATAAAAAAAAACTTAATTATACAAATAAATATATATATTTAAAGTATGATATATAGAGCTAAAAATGGTCTTTATCATTAGTTTATTTTAAGGGAGACGACCTTTTTATTACCATATGGAAGTGCACCACTTCGATGGCTCTTTTTTAAGCACAAAAATACATGATGAAAAGACTATTAAGACCCTCGAACTCAGCTGAGTTGAAACCAACGAAAGCATGACGAACTCAAACCATAGAGGCTACTTTTGACAACGACACCATCCACGTGTGCATTTCCCAACTTCAATCCTTCAATTTATCAACTTTCCAAATAATATCTTACATGCATATATTAAGGGTGTATAAATTATTTTTCTTTTTCTCTGAGAAAATTTTTAAGTGTTGAGTGCTGTATTTATTAAGTATTTTATGCCCTGATTCATGATTGCACATGCTTTTATATTAATTAATGTTTTAATTATGCTTTTCACACATGTTAATTAATAGTAATTTTTATTTTTATTAATTTATGTAAGTTGATGTATTTTTTCATATTTTCTTATTGTTTAAATAGATTTATTAATTTCTTAATATTTATACGTATTAATAAGATTTTTATTATATTGATTTAATGTTTAATTAATATTTATAAAATTTTATCATATTATTCCACTATGTACATATATACATAGTAACAAATACTCCATCCGCGCAAATAGTACCATTTTCTTTTTGCACGTAAATTAAGGTGTATTACTATTTTATGTAAAGTGGGTAGGTGTATTAGAAAGATGTGATGGATAGTGGTGGACCCTTTTTACTAAAATAAGAAAATGGTGCAATTTGGACGAGACGCCCAATATAGTAAAATTGTGTTATTTGGGCGGGACGGAGGGAGTATATTGTTACAATAATTGGGTAAGGAACAAGTATTATAAAGTATTTTAATGTATTTAAAATTAAATGAGTATAAATTCTAAAGATTTAATAGAGGATAGGTATGATATCCAAAATAAGTGAATACCTAATTGATCGTCTTTTCTTCTTAAATTATTTAGTAATGAGTTTATTTTTACCTACATATATAACCACTAAAACTAATAAGAATTATATTTGTACAAGTAATACATATAGTAATTAAATTATGAGCAATGTACTGTTATTTATGATTTCTAAATATGACCACAAAAAATTTATATAAAAAAACATACACCTATAATATAGATTTTAACAAATACTATAAAGAATTCATAATTATTTTAACGTTAAATCATGACGTCCGTGCATAAAATTAAAGTAGTATTATTACAATCTTTTTTAATCGATTACACTCTCACGAAATTGTAGAGATATACTCATTAAAATGTTCGCCAAATAGGAACTAATATATATTATTAACACTAAGGAATAAGTCCAATGATTAACACCTAATCATATAAGTTTAATGCATCCAATGAAATTAGTAAAAAGATCAAACCCTTTTTAAAAAATTATCCCCATTGATCATTAATTAATATCAATGGTTGTCACGTATTGTGTGTAATAATTAATCATTATGAGACATATGCTCCATTATCAACGCTAATAACACTACAATATCATATGAAAACAAAGATCCTAATCCTAAAAAAGTAGTTTAATTTCATCATGCCAAATCAGCCCAAGATTTTCCCCTCCAAGCTAGGGGGGTGGGTGGGGGGAGGGGGGGTCTCTCTAAACTTGCTTCTCATGCAGATTCCAAACTTGGTGGTATTTATATATATATCCTACCCACTTATAATAACAATGATTAGCCACTAAGTTGCATGCCTCGTTTAAGAAAGTATTTTGCATTCTTGCACAAAAACTATCATTACTCTCTCTCTCATTTATAGATATATGTATGTATATAATCAGGTGGGCAACCACCTGACTACTAAGCTCCTCACTAAGGTGGGAGATTCAGGTTCGATTCCCATTGAGAACGAATATAATGAAAACGAATAGGGGAGAGTTATAAGGAGGCTTAGAGAAATAAGGGAATAGGGGAAATTATAAGGAGGCTTGGAGAAAATAAGAGTATGTGAAGACTTAGTGTACTAATTACTAACCGTACTGACAACTAACTTTGTCTGATAAAAAAAAGATATATGTATGTATATGTGGTCATATATTAGTTTTTTTTTTTAACACGATGCACTTAATTTCTCTCCTTATTTATGGTTACATATAATTGTACATTTTAAATATGTCATGAACCACAATGGTAAACTACACCACAAACCGCATATGAAAGATAGTAGATCATAAACCATTAAGGTAAGATACACTATGACATTAAAATGCATTATGAACCACAATGTTGAAATCACGAGTTAAATTGCAGTGCACCTGTTGCACGGGATAATCTAAATCATAAAATCAAATTTTTATTTAATTCTAACCCCTAAGTAAAATAAAATATTAATTAGAAATAAATATAATAACTACATATTATACCCAACTTTTACTCTATAAATTCTCACGTGCACTAATACACAAGGTGCATACCAAAATAACCTTGAAATTACAATTATGCACAAAAAAAAAATTAAACTTACCCTTAAAAATATAATTAACTATTAGGGTACATAATTTTTATATGCTACGGTTGGAAGAATAGTTTTCCATTAACTATTAAGTCAACTAACCAAGCGAAGAATATGGTTATAATTAAACTTAAACTAAATTAATTATTTAATTAGAACCAAAAAAAAAAAATTAAAAGGGGCATCTAGGGTTGACTTGAGAAATTAACAACATGCATGGTATGAGAGGAGAATGTTGAGTGACATACAAATATTCCAATTAGATATAGAATAATTCCAAATATAACGAACATGTCAAACGTCGTATTTAAATAATCATATACGTACGTATTCAAGAATGACACGTATGACACAACCTAACGTGTTTAGTTTTATTTTAGAGAGCTTATTGTAGAATTTTGTTGGTTGTACTTAGCTGTTTTATTTATTTAGGTAATACTTAGCTGTTATGGATTAATGTGTCAATTATATAACATGTTTTCTTGTTTTAATTACCTTACTTTAAGATATGAAATGTGATCGCAATCAACACTGGGTTATATGCATCCTAATCATTTAATGGGTTGACCTAATTAATTGATTAACACCATAATCTGATTATTATAAAACTTTGGATTAACAAAGAAGGATTAACCTGATAGGAATATTGTTGTACTATGTTGGAAATTGAGGCAGGCAGGATAACTACTTCTTAATTTAAGCTAAGGATGAAAGATTAATTAATTGAGCTTTAATTTCCAAATATTTTGAAGAATATATTATAAAAAAAATGGAGTTTTTAATTTTAGGGTGATTATGAGTGTACTTGTGGACCAGTGCACCCAAGAATTAATAGGATAAAAGTTAGGGTATAATTGGTAGTTGTTGATTTATTTGTAATTATTTTATTTTATTTAATAATGAGGATTAAATAAAAATCTGAGAGATGCACGGCTATACTCCAAATACATTAGAGTCTTAATTTTAACTAATTCCAAATTTACATGTTATTTTTTTCTTGATACCCACAACCTTAAATATGTTAAAATAAAAAAGTAATTAAGTTTTGAACCTAGGTGGTCGTGCATTCGGATCAATTTAAAGGGTAAAGACAATAAAATATGAGGACAAATCACTCATTTCTAAAATAAAATTAAATCATAATAACAAATAATTAAAAAAGAAAAATTGAAGATACACATATACATTTTACTTGTCAACGCGAACCTTTATAATTACACAAATGGAGCTCCTAATATGAGTATTTTAGTCTTCATTGGACTTATACGTCTCTATTTTGATTTTTTTTTTGATATACCAATACCCATTTTTTTTATTTTTTTTTTAAATTATCAAATAAATTCTGTCGTTTGAATTACCAAATTACCCCTAAATTTTTTTCAAATAATTCTAGTAATTAGTTTTTAGAAACAAGATAACATAGAAATAACAATTAAACTATCAGTTTGCAATTTGAAAACTGTATTTCGTTTGTTGCTAACATTTTTATTAGTGATCAAATACAAATTAAGAAATTATTTGATAACTTTTTAGACCATAGAATTTGGTCGCAATTTGAACAAACCTCGAGCTAGGGTGTTGTTCTTAATGTATCCAATTATTTTTCTATTTAGATGCTCTAATGATGTGAAGTTTTCCACTATCATAAATAGATATATAAAATATTGATGCATAGAAGAATATTATAAATGTTTGCCCCAGGTTTATGTATGGCGTTGTCTAAACAATGCATGAAAATTATTTACATTATGAAGCAACTCTACGATATATTGCCATAATAATATATAAAAAATTAATTAGTATATTTGCTTTGCTCAAAATCAGTGTATGATGTAATGAAATAATTAACAAAAATTGACTAAGGCACATTATAATAAGTCTTATTGCACACATTCTGCATTAGCAATAACAGCTAAAATAATATATATACGTCACTAATTATAAATACGCATAGTTTATACTTTATATAATTAGTTCATATATTACCCTTTTCAACATTTTAAATGAATTACTGTTATTAATTCATTAACTATAGCTAGTGCCATGCTGAGTAATTAATTAACTTTTATCATTTAAGTAGACTACAAAAGGATTATTTCTATCAGTTTCTATATATATATAACAAACTGTGTAAAAATTGCTCCTTATATATAGACAAAACTAATAAGCAGTACTGAGAAAATTATGAGTGTGTAATCTAAAGATTTAGTAACTAATAAGGAGATACCCACATTTTATATAACACTTAAAACGTAATTAGCATCGAGAAGTAAATGCATATTTTCTTTATATATAATTTTTTTTGGGATAATTTCAAATTTAGTTTCATAAGAATTACTCAATGCCAAAAATGTCTCAAAACTGGTAGGTTTAGTCCCATGGGAATTTTTTTATCAAAATCTGTTAATAGTTGACGAAATATTCTGAACCATTAACAAGACCAAAATGGACTATGTCTATATTGAAAGACAGAAAATACTATAAATCTGGTAGTTTATAATAATATAAGTTAATTTGTGATGAAAATTTTCGAAAATTATGATTATAATATTCTTATGAGACCAAAATTGCTAGCTATGAGACCAGTGTATTCCTACGGAACTATAATTGAACTGAAGAAATTCTTATTGACCAAATGTCCCTATATAATTTCTTTTCTTATAGAAAAAAAACACACACACAGAGTAAATAGCTATAAAGATGTAAATGTCAGTAATATACACACACACAAGTGCAAAACTGATGGTTTATATAGAGCTAGATTTGGTTTAAAATTAATCCCATAAAAAAACTACACCCTAAATATATGAAAAAAAATTCTCCCGATCAAATAAATAAATAATTAAATAAAAAATAAAAATTATAGCCATGTTTATTGTCTGGATCTATAAGAAACCTAACATTGGGTTCTATATCAAACTTGTGAGGTATCAAGTTTTCTTAAGGCCACTTAGACAAACTTATCTCAGAGAAAATGATACAAAAACCTGAAATAAATGATTAAGCTCAAATTTGGAGTATTAATAAAACACACATTTCTACCACAATTAATTTCTACTTTAAGTGCAGCTTAATATTCTTCTAATAAGCTAATAAATGAATATAACAAACTAATCATGCAGAATTTTAATGGTTGACAAATTTATTATCTGTTCATCATTTAATTAATTTGGTGGAGGGACATATAAGATACCATTAATTTGATTTCAAACGTAATGGCTTAGCAATTTCATCTATTTAGGCCTAATCCAACAACTTCTGCTCTAACTATATATACTCATATATATACATATACATATATTTTAGTTTTTATTTATTCGATAATTATAATATAATATGTTGGTGATAATTAAATCAATAAACTATTACCACTTACGTCTATTGTTGTGTGGCTTAATATGGTAGAAATGGAACTGAATTATCGGAGGGATAATAGAGGCATCACTTTCTATCAAAAATAAAAAGGAAAAAGAATTAGTGGAGATATTAAGTTAGATTTCTTGCACGTTTCGTTACTTCAACCCTAAATTAACCTTAATCCTTTGCTTGGATAATAACTAACTGTAAATGGGATATTAGGAATGTAATTGACCCACCCCACCTAGCAAATTGGGAAACAAAACTAATTAAGAGATAGTGTATTAAGCTAATACAAACAAAAAGAGAGCTACAAATATGTACATCATACCTACTTATGATGTTGTCTCTAGTTCTTAGTTTTGTTTATGTAGTTTAGAACAAATCAAAAACCCCTTCTCTTGTGGTTCTGCTGTTCACATCATGTTTCTTACCACCAACCAAAATGGCCTTAATTTGTTTAATTACTACTTCTAATTAACATGTTTACTCATTTTGGTGTGTTTCTTGCATGTGGGTTCCAGATAGAGAGAGAGGGAGGAGAGAGAAAGGGGGTTTAATTTGGAATCAAGAATGGGTTGTTCATGTTGGAAACAACAATGGTGGGAAGCATATGTGTAAGTAGATGATGATTAAAATAATTAATTATTAACTAATTGAAATGGATTAATTAAAAATGATGATGAGAGATGAAGGTTGAGATGATACCTCGGATTCATTTTCCAAGCTAAGCTTGTTAACCAGGTACTTTATTACCAATCTAATGGTCATCTTGCCATCCCTAAAAAGATATCAAAAAGGGTAAACTTGTGTAATAAAGACCAAAATTATCTAAATAAGGAAATGAAATCATGAGCAAAGAGATTAAAGAAATGAAATTAATTACTTGATTCTCAAGTAGCTCTTTGATATCTGTGGCAAAAATGGCTCCTTTTCCCTGAAAAATCCACCCAAATGATGTCATCAATTATCAACACACCAAATTACTATAGCATCATTAATTAATCAATCACTCACTGATTTAGTGATGCTTGCAGCATAAACCATATCCCAGAATGTGGTCTTCTAGGAGGTTGAATGACTCTAAAATCCACGCCGGGGCCGGGCGTCGCGGCGGCGTCTGGCCCGGCGTAGATTTGAAAAGGTCTCGGGAAGTAAGCTCCCGAGGCCATTAAAGAAGAGGGAGAGGGAAACGAAGACGAAGAAGACGACAACGACGAGGAGGAGGCGGTGGGGATGCTAATGGGGATTGGCCTAAAAGCCCAAGTGTTGATTTCTTGATGATGTGGAAAGAAAGTTGAACTACTACTCCCAGGATGATGTAAGAAGAATGAAGGGGTGGTAACGGGCCTTGGGGCTCGGAATTCGGGCCCGAGGCCCGACGGTCTCATTTCTGAGTGGCTATTGGTTGGCATGAGGTCGAGCTCGACCAGGCCCGGCCCATTGTTCTTTGTCGGGAGATCTTGCTTCCCTTGTCCGCCGCCGCCGCCGATGCTGAGCTGCAGCCACCCTTCGTCTCTCTCGTCACTTTCACCCTTCGAACTCGACTGTCTCTCTTCGTCCGCCATGGCAAGATCGGATCCTACACCATAACCTCTGAGAAAACAGAAACCCTCGCCGCCACCACCACCACCAGCGTAGCCGCCGCAGAAGTACTCAGGCGAGAACATGGTCATCGCGACGAGCAGCCCCCGGAAACCCCGACAAGAGAATCATGAGACGAAAATATCAAAGAAGCCATGGATGATAGGAGAAGGAATTGATCAAAAGAGAGAGATCCATGAACATGAAGATTGCAGTAAACTGCAGATACCCATTGACCAGATAAGGATATAAGCAGTGGTGATGGTATTAATTATTTTTGGATTTGTGTTGTGTTGTGTTGTGTTGTGTTGAGTATCAGTGGACAATGGCTAGAGAATAAAACTTACAAATCTCACTTTCCATTAATTCTCTTTGTTTGGAAGCTTGTGGGGTGGGTGGGGGGGGGGGGGGGGTGAGGGAGGTGAGGGATGAAATGAAATAGTTGCAGTAAGGGGGTGGTACATAGATGGTGGTGAGTCAGTTGTATATATATGTTGTATATTGCTGTAATGTCATGAGAATATTATTATTACACCATGTATGTATATTAATTAATTATTAATATGGGATTTGTAATTTCTTGACTTTATTAATAAGATAGGTGGTGCAAGTAGTATTAAAATGGGGGGTAACAACTTTAGGGCATGTTCCAAGAATGAAGAATTACAATACAAGTTACTCTCTTTTTCAGATATCACAAAAAGGCCCTTTTTAGCTTCTTTAATGGATACTAGGAATTAGAATTCATCCATCAATTCTCTTTTACATGGAACTCTGCAATTAACTACATTTTAGTTTCTACATTAATAATAATTACTTAAATAATTATATTACACACTTTTTGAAAGTTTTTCATTTCAAACTAAAATTAATTCTCACGGAAAAATAGATTTTTTCTTCCGCTAACTTTCATTCATTTTGAAATTAGTCCATTAACTTTTTTAATTTTGAAATTAGTCCGTTAATTTTATAATAATTTTGAAATTAGTCCATTAACTTCATAAAATTCAATATTTTGGTCCTTTGACCTGCTATGGCAGGTCATTTGAATATTTTCACCCCAATTAATCTATATCATATTTTTATTTAACCAATTTTATCTCACTTTTCATTTTTCACTTCCGTATACCAAACAAACAATATTAATCTCATTACTAAAGTGGAGCAAATTTGACTAAATATTGATACTTCCTCCGTCCGCTCGAACGGGTCTTTTTTTCATTTTTGGTCGTCCGTTCCAAAGAGGGTCACTTCATTTTTTACACACATGAGATCCACATACACCCACTAATACAATTAAAATATGGGATCCACACTCCCACTAATACAACTACCCACTACACATTAAATAACAATACTTCTTAATCAACGTGCACAAAAGCAAAATGCCCACTTTCGGACGGACGGAAAGAGTATAATATAAATTCTTAGTGGAGGCTATTTTTTTTTAAAAATAGTATATATATATATATTTTACATATTTTTTATTTCTATTTTTTAGAATAACCTGCTAATGACCTGTTGAAACGGACGATTTTGTTGAACTTGGTAAACATAATGGACGATTTTCAAAATTTTCAAATATAATGGATGATTTTCAAAATTCTGCAAATATAATGGACGATTTTCAAAAAGTGAAAAACTTATGGACCAAATTTAAAATTGGGCAAAGTTAGCGGACAAAAAAAATCTATTTTCCCCACTTTTAAAGTAACTGAGTGGTTAGCCCACTTGGCCACTGACCTCTCACCTAAGGTGAGTGACCCAGGTTCGATTCCCATTGGGAACGAATAGGTGTGTTTTAAATTTTAACTCGTGAACTGCAGTCCATTAGGTCTCAATTTTAATTATTTTAATTTATAATTCTTAATTTTGATAATTTTTTTATTTGATTTTAGTTTTTTCTTTCAATTATAATTCTCTTTGTCTAAATTTGATTCTTTTTGGGTAAAGTTAGTCTTTTATGTTAGTTATTCTTTTTATTTCGAACAAAGATTTACATTGATTTATTTTGTTTTGTCTCGGTGCATGAAAAATTTACATTCCCTTTTTAATCAAGTGGACCCACAAAATAATTACCACGGAACTTGCATACAAATCTAATGCAACAATGACAAACACTATTGTGAGAGACATTATTGAGACGATTTGTGAGACAATGCAACAATGACAAACACTATTGTGAGAGACATTACTGACACGATTTGTGAGACGTGTTAAAGTATATTCATTATATAGATAAAATATGCTTAATGATTATTAAAGTATATTTTTCAAAGTATGATAAATGATGAATTAAAGTATGATTTTAGGATGTTATAATATGATTTATTATTGACATACTTTAATTACAAAAAAACATACTTTACCTATATAAGAAGCATACTTTAGTAATGAGTCAACCCGTCTCACAAAAACCCGCCTCACAAGAGAGTTTCTCTGCAACAATATAATTTATCCAATCATAATCCAAAATTTGATCGAAATTGGGGAAAAAAGATCAAATTTAAACAAAATTGATTAAAAATGAATAAAATGATCAAAATTAAAAAAATAAACAAATTGAGAATTACAAATAAAATATGACTAAAATTTAAAACAATACCTAACTAATTTTAATATTTTCTCTTAAAAATGCAAGAATTAATTTTCTGTAAATCGGGTTTACGGTGTAAATCATGTGATCCTCTTTAATTTAAACTCTATCAATATATAATACTCTCTCTGTCCGGTTCTAAGGTATCCATTTTACTATTTCTGGTGTCCGCTTCAAAGGTATTTACTTCCCATATTTAGTAAAAAAATACACAATATGGCCCACTACTTCCATCTAATATAACTACCCACTTTATATATAATAATAATACTTCTTAATCCACGTGTAAAAAATAAATAGATATCGTAAAATCGGACATCTGCAAAAAATAAATGGATACCTTAAAACCGGACGGAAGGAGTATATAATAGGATTGGAATAGGACCCCATAGTGTGAACCGATTTACCCCAAATACAACCATGCATTCAAAGATCTACCCACATCTTTTGTATAAACCTAATGAAGTTAACATGATTTTGAGCTAGCCAATGATGTAGAAAAGTAATTGCAAAATTTAAAGAATGTGTGTGTTTGTGTGTGAGAGAGAGGATGCCTGGCATGATGAATATTACTAGAGTGGACATAATGACATTTTTTACTCATTCCCACGCCTCCTACTCCTCTAGGATTCAACCATGCATATCATCTACAACAATACCACTCCTCAGTACCTTCTCTCTTTTAAACAATCTCCTATTACATTGTTTCACTCTAAGTCTCTAACATTGTTTCACCATTTAAAATAAAAATAAAAATTTATAAACTTCCTCCGTTGCACAGGATTTCCCACACTTTTCATTTGTGAATTTTCAGACAAAAATTGACACATTTCTTTTTTAAATACTCCCTCCGTCCCGTCAAAAGAGGATCTTTTACTTTTTTGCACGTAGATTACGAAATATTATTATTTAATATGTAGTAGATAGTTGTATTAGAAGGAGAGTGGACCCCATATTTTAATTGTATTAGAGGGGGTGTGTGGGTCCCATGTGTTTAAAAAAATAAAGGGGACTCTTTGGGTGAGACGAACAAAATGGAAAAAAGATCCTCTTTAACTGGGACGGAGGGAGTATATGAAATCCACACAAAACAATTAATATACTTCCTCTGTCCCGGTCAAACTGCATCGTTTGACTGCATAAAGCTCTTAGAAAAGTTACAGTAAACGTAGCAATATAGGCGGGACGGAGGGAGTATTCACATGAGGTTACACACACCTCACACATACTACTAACACAACTAATCGAAGTACATTAAAATATTATATTCTCAACCCACTACCCATTAAATTATTATACTCTTTCCTTAATTCTATGTAAAAAAAAGTTAACTTCTTGGGGGAATATTACTTTTATCAATAATGTAGTAACTTTTAAATTATTTTATAAAATTATTTATAAAACTATCATTTCTTATCTACCTTACCAAAATTACATTTCAACCATTTTTCTTTTCCTTACTCAGTTACTCTGCAATTTAATGCTCAAACTTTTACTTCTTCCCCTACTTAAACCTAATCCTTATATAAATTATGAATGAAATTATTTGCAACAAATTATCAACGAAAATATTTATAAATGAAATGTAAAAATTTACCACAACCACTTTACCAATAAAAAATTACCAACTAATTTTATTGTTAATCTGTTAATAAACTAAATTAACAATGAAATTAAGATTTTTACCAACGAAATATTTCGTTAGTAAAACACTTTTTAGTATATATATATATATATATATATATATATATATATATATATATATATATATATATATATATATATATATATATATATATATATATATAACTAGTTTTGTCTCCCGCGTACTACATAGTTTCTAATATGTGTGATTTTTTTTAAATATAATTTAAAAAAAATAAGTATATTTTTATGATTTCATATTTTATTATTAAATGTATATATTTGTTGTGTTTTTTTTCATCTCACTTTACTATTTAATGTATTTTTACCTCCGTGTTAAAAAAATAAATATTTTATTAATATAAAATGATGCGATATGTCATACTATGAATATTTTCAATTTAAGGCCTGAAAAATAGGTAAACTATCAATTTGGGCCGGAATTATTATTTCTATCAATTAGAGACTTGAAATATATAAAATTATTAAAAAAAATGGAAGCGATGTCAAGAAATATATTTTCTAATACAATTAATCAAAAAATATTAACTTATTATTAATAGTAAATTAATTAATAATTGAGCATTACTTTTTTATCTTTTACTTTTATTAATTAATTAAATTACTTTATTACTATTTTCAGAATAACCCAACATAAACATTTAAATATTATAATATACTAAAAATCATTATTATTATTAGTTATTTTAAATATTAATAGTAAAATATTAATAGGAGTAGTTAAAATGTACACGAAAATTTCCAAATAAGAATGTGGTGATGCCACCTACAAAATTATTATTTTTTATAAAATATATATTAATTTAAAGATTAAGATTATTACTAATATGTGAAACTAAATATACAAATTTTTTCAAGAATGAATGTGATGACTCCCACATACACACTTAAAATTTTTTGAATATATAACAATATTTTTATTAGAATTAAAACAATAAATTTTCATTAAATAAACTTAAAATATTCTTATTAGATTAAATTAAATCTCTTGACGAAAATTTACTTAAAATAAAATATTAATTGCAAGATTATAAAATATTAATTATTTAAATTAAAATATTAATTGCATTATTAACATTATTAATGAGAAAGATTAAAGAAAATAATATTTAAAATATTAAATTACTTAAAATAAAATATTAATAGTAGAAATAAGGTGAGAGCGCCACGTACATAATTTTTCTAAGAAAGAACGTGGTAACGCAACATACACAAAATTTTTCATGGAGCAACGTGACATCGTCACATACACCTAAAACTTTATTTTGGCAGACATCTAAAAATGAGTGTCATTACTTAAGCTCTAGTTTTTCGGATAATATATATTAGAATAGAAACACAAATAAAGGGTCAATTGTAACACAATAGATTATAGAGCTCCAAACACATAAAGCACAAAATTTTTCTAATGTCATTAATAAGCAAAAAATGTATCTTTAAGTACTAATAATGATATTTTTGCTGAGAACCTTATTATTTATCACAAACGCCTAATATATTTTTTTTATAAAAAAAATGAAGGGTTAAAAAGGCAGCATATTTACCAAATCTATAAAATTTCTCTTTTGGTTTATGTAGTCTTCATTTGGAATCCTCTAGTTGATGAGTAAAAATAATCGGATCCATGCTTTCCTGCATCATATTAACCTCTATATTTAGAGATTTGCAACATATTATATGCATATTTAAACCTCAAAAAAAATTTCTGAGCACCAACCTGTAAATAAAGAAGCAATATTAATTGCTTATTAATATGAAAGTGTCACGTTTATAATTTTTTTCAGGAATTAATATGGTAATGTTACATATACAAAATTTTTCAAAGAGGAGCAGGTGACGCCTCCTACAATATTTTTTTTATTTTATAAAATATTAACTGAAAGATTAAAATTATTAATAATAGGTGAGACTAAATATACAAAAGTTTTCAAGAACGAATGTGATGACGTCACATACATAATTAAAAATTTTTAAACATATTTTAAATATATATAAATAAAATTATTATGATTAAAATAATAAAATTTTATAAAGAAAACATAAAATGTTCTTATTAAACTAAATTAAATTTTCATGAAAATATTATTTAAAATAAAATATTAATTGTAAGATTATAAAATATTCATTACTTTAAATATTAAATTACTCAAAATAAATTATTAATTGTATTATTAAGATTATTAATAAGAGGGATTAAATAAAAAAATATTTAAAATATTAAACAACTTAAAATAAAATATTAATTGCATGATTAACGTGGAAGCGTCACATACACAAATTTTTCAAGGACGAATATGGTGACGCCACATACTTTTATAATTTTTATATGAAATCATTAAATTACCTAAAATTATAAACTTTTATAATATATATATATATATATATATATATATATAATTAGTGTCATTATACATCTAAAATCTTAACCATAAAAGAATATATAAAAAATGTATTTATTAATTAAATAAAAAACTATGTATAAAATTTTATGAAATATTAAAACATATTTTTATCATGAACTAATAATTACTTGACAAAGACTTGTGTGTGAGATCGTCTCACGTAAGTATTTACGTGTGACGAATAAAAGGTGATAATATTATTAATGAAAAGTGATACTCAATTAATGAAAAGTGATAATAGTGCAATAAACTATTTTATAAACACTTTATAATATAAATAAAAAGTGATGGGTAATATTTTATAGCTAAAGTGATAACATTTTAGAGCGAAAGTAAAAACTAATTTGTGCAAAAAGGTGAAACCGCCCACCCCAAGCGCCCCCGCACGCCGACCCAACAACATGTGAAGGAGGTTAATAATTGTAACTCAAACAATCAACAAGAGTTAGACATTTAACCACCACACAAGAAAAAAGTAAAACTAATTACAAAAGCGTAAAATGATCGTAGCGTTAGAGTGTGACACAAGACATGTCCTAATTACTTTACAGAATGCTTCCATTTTATTTTTCTCTTGCCATTTATTCATACCCATATAAGATGGAAAATTTGAACCAACATGAAGAACAACAAATGTGCGTGATATTATATATATTTATATATAACCGTATTAGTATATCGTGTATATATTTATATATTTAAAAATGTGGTTTGAGAGAGTGTATGATTCCCTATCATTTGCAACAAAAGGCTAAACAAAATCACAATAGTAATAATTGAGAGAAACTTAATTTTTGTGTTATATATATGGGGGCATCAAAATAGTGAAAACAATGAAAGCATCATAAGATTGGGAATGATAATTAGGCAAATGGTTGTGTGGAATAGTTTTACATTAGGATTTATGATGGAATTAGATTAAGAGGTGCCATTCTTATGCACGAGAAATTGTTATTTAAAAAAAAAAAAAACTTTTACTCATTTGAAAAATAAAGTTATTTTTTTGTTATCTGTATATAAAATGAGTTTTCAATAATTAATGATTTAGAAAGAAAAATAAAATTTTGTCATGGAGGACTGTTCCTAATCCGTTCTACATGGAATACAAGTCATAATAAATAATTAAATAATGAATTAATTAAAAGGGAATGTATGAGTGGGGTGTTTAGGCATGCATGATTGTGTTTGCTGAAACCCAAGAAATTGAGCAAAACGACGTGGTCTTGTTAACTAAGCCGGACACTCCGTTTTACAGGCATGTGCCCCCCACCCACCCACCTCCCACCCCAACATTCTCTACAGTTGACTCCACTCTCACCCAGGAAAACAATGGTGTCACATCGTCTTAAAAAAAAAAATACTGTTAACGAAAAATGATATTCTCTCAATCTCACAACTAGGAATACACTTATCTATTTTGGAACGTTCAAAAACAGAGTATATATTTCATTTTTTGGTAGATGAGATCCACATAAAATATTATTATATTAGCTTACACACTATACTAATATATATAACTACCAACTACATAATAAAATATTATTTCTTATCACATTAAAATGTATAACAGGTATTAGAGCTGGTACTTAGCAAAGATCCAAGATAAGATACAAAATTTTAACCTCACCACACCCGTCTATCAAACACCTAGCCATCTATCAAAATATTCCATATGCAATTAATTGATACTCTCTCAACAAACTTTTATTATTTAACACCCTTACCAGCGGACTTACTTAGGGCCCAGGAGGGTACTGGGCCCCTCTGAAATTTTATAAATAATTAGTATATATATGATAAATATACAAATATGCCTTCATAGAATAATGGCAAATACTCCACTTTTCTCTTACACGCACACGGGTTTGACTCCTATAGTGTACATATTTTACTTTTATGTTTTTTATTTTAATATTCTTATTTCTTTTTGGTTTTCCCTCTTTTTATACACTTCTTTTAT
The DNA here is from genome assembly GCA_023678885.1 of Pogostemon cablin. Classification (NCBI taxonomy): domain Eukaryota; kingdom Viridiplantae; phylum Streptophyta; class Magnoliopsida; order Lamiales; family Lamiaceae; genus Pogostemon; species Pogostemon cablin. The sequence goes on from CM042979.1 coordinate 9,811,169, forward strand.
TTATTCTTTTTTCTAATTCCAAAATTATTACAGTATTTGACCTTAAATTTTATCCCCTATAATTTTATTATATTCTTATTCTTTTACTAAATTATATTTTCTCTTCAATTATTAAATTCTTTTTTAATTTATTCATTTAAATTCTTATAAGAAATTAAACTATTTTCTCTTTAATTGACCTAATAAATTTTATAGATTTTTCTTATTCAAATTATGAGCACTCATGTATCTTAGTGCCACTATAAGATAATTTACGTAAAAAAAATAAAAACAAATGTGTACGTATTTGTGGTACGAAAAAACACTAATAAATCGGGCCCTCCTGACTAAATTCCTGCGTCCGCCACTGACCCTCACAGAAGTGTTACTCTCACCCAAATATTTTCTTGATGAATCCCTCACTCATCATTAATCCACTCTTTAAAAAATTCGTATAACGTATAATTTGACATTAATTTTTTATTTTTTATTTTTAAGGATTGATGTTTAATCCTCGTAGTTTTTTATATCTAATACTATAATAAACACACCCCTCCAAGGTGATTCTGAGATGCACCCAGTGCACGTTTATAGATTTAAAATAGAGTAAAGTGAGAAGTTATTTTTTATATTATTTTATTTAATGATGAAGATTAAACTAAAACTTAATTTAATGATTACGATCTTTTATGTGCAGTAGATGTACCCTGAAGAGTACACTCGGTGCACCAGTGTACATAGGATTTATAGGAATAAAATAAAGTGTAGTGGGTAGTTATTTATTTTAAAATTTTATTATTTTTGTAGTGCATCTGAGTAATTTCAACCGTTAGATTAAATTACTATTTAATTTTCAACACTAAATAAAATAAAATAATTAAAAATAAATCAAAACTGTCATTATACCCTAATTTTTATCCTATTATCCCTAAGGTGCACAAGAAATAGAGCATACCAGATTCCACGTTAAAATTCTCATTCTATGTTCTTTAAGAGAAACATTAAATAACGAACTCATTATTAATATCACTACGAAAATGCAGAAGTCTTATGACGGCTTTTTGTGATGGTTTCTTAGCCGTCATAATTGTGACGGTTTTACTAACGATTTTTTCAAATTGTGACGGGTTTCAAGTGTGGTTGAATGTGGTCACAACATACTTTTGTGATGACTTTAATGACAGACTTAGTTTGTGACAGTTGTCACCTGTCACAAAAATTGTATTTTTTTTATATTTTGTGACGGTTTTTAGCCCATCACAAACTAGAATTAATAGAAACTGCATCACTTTGGGTAAGGCATTATTTGTGACGGCTCTTAGCCGTTAGTAAAATTGTCACAAAAAACAAGAATTACTGAACAATCGTCCCTTTCTCCCCAAATCCATTTTTGTGCAAAAAAGAAAAAAAAACTATCGCCATCTCCAACAAGAAATTGGCATGCAGCGGTGTGAGACGACCTCCTTTGAGCCAATTTGTGGTATGAGAGTTCATGCGATCTTCTAATCTCGCGATTTATCGAACGAATTGAACTTTAATCGGTATAATTTTTATCTTTTCATTTGTGTGTAATTCATGGATTTTGTCTTCAATATTAGACTTTGCTACGCAATTGTATTCTACTTATATCACATTTGGAGGCAGTGGCACATAAAAGTAAAATATGTACACTATAGGAGTTGAACTCATGTGCGTGCAAGAGAAGAGTGGAGTGTTTGTCATTATTCTATGGAGGCATATTTGTATATGAACCATATATATACTAATTATTTATAAAATCTCAGGGAGGTCCAGTGCCCTTCCTGGGCCCTATGTAAGTCCACCACACCACTGTTTGGAGGCATATTATACATGCTACTTGAAAGAAAGATTATTTCTTGTGCATTATTATGATTAATTAATTTGAAAATATTTTATTACATTGATGATATATATTACCGTTATCTCCTACAGTACCTCCATCTTCAGCTAATATAGCACCTCCACCGAGATAGCTCATCTCCTGTGAACTGGGCCTTCTAGAGCACCTACCCATTGTCTTTCACTTGTGTTTTATTAATTAATACAAAATAGTCATAATTACATTTCCATAGATAAGTGAAATATTTTCTCCTTTAAAATAGTCATAAAAAATCAACACATGGCTTTGGATTAAATATAAAAGTCGCATAACGTCGGGATATACTTTCAGTGAATGGTTGAAAGAACCCCAAACATGCATTAGATTGTGAAGGTATGAAGAATTATGGTTTTACTGATTTATTTGTAAGTTACTTGTCTTACTTTAATTTTGTAATATTTTACTCTTTTGAGGTAGAGCACCCTAATACTCTACTCACATAATAAAACTCTTGGCTTTCTTCCAAAAAAAAAAAAATCATAATTGCACTAATAAGTAGGGGCCTTATACCTAGACATGCACAATTTAACCGGAATCAGCTGTTCCGAATCGGGAACCGGCGATTCTAACCGGAATCGGAATCGGCCAAAATGGAACCGAAACCGGATATATTTCGGTTCGATTTTGATTTCTCATTCATGAAATCGGAACCACCGATCCCGGTTCCAGTTCCAAACCGGCGATTTTTCTTTTTTTTTTTTTAAATTTTTTAAGTTTCATGGCTAAAAATAAAAATTAAATTGAAAATAAAAAAATCGTAACCAACGATTCCAAATCGAAATCGAAACCTTTCTACCCACAATTCGATTTCAGTTCCACATTTTCCGGAACTGGAACCAGCGGTTCCGAACCGCCATGCATACATGTCTACTTATACCTATAACTAGCAAGATTTAGAGTCAGTGGCGGACGCAGGAATTTTGAACAGGGGGCCCCGTTTTTTTAATGTGTCATAAAGTTTATCTTCCATAAAAACACAGTGTGCATAAACCCTCTTTACTTATGAATTTTAACAATAATTATACACTTAAATATTATAAACTCTAAAAATAAAAATTAAATCTTAAGAATATCGGGATATAAACAATTGAAGTGCATGTAATTAATTATATAAACCTTTTGGAAGAAATATTTTTATAATATAGTAATATATACATAAATTGAATAAGAAAAATACTACAAGAATCATTATTAAAAATAAAATTAATAATTTAACAGAAGAAAAGGAATGAGAAAAATTATAATAAAATATACATGAGATAAAATTTAAAATGTAACACTATAAATATTATTGAAAAAAAAAGAAAAAAAAAAAGAAAACAAAGAGGAAAGAGAGAGGAGAAAAAAAACTAGAAAAACACAAAGAAAAAAATATTGAAAATGTAAAGAAAGAAAAGGTCAAGGGGGAATCAAACCACATTCCTCTCGATAGAGAGATGTGTTGTGCTACCGTTGGAATAAGGCAATATTTTAAAAATGATACTACATATTTGGTAATTATTTTCAATTTTTCAGGGACCCAGTGCCCCCTTGGCCCTAGTGTAGGTACACCCCTGTCTAGAGTCATGCCTATTTCGTATGGTGTTCTAACAAGATTAGACAGATGCCACATGTGTGATGTATCATCCATCTAACCTTTTAGAACACCAAATGTAATAGAAACGGTGATTCAGTTTTATGTGTGGAACACTAGATCACTTAAGAATAACCTCTAAATTAGATAAAAAAATCGCCTAAATCACATAACAATTTCAACTTCCTTTTTTCAAATTAATTAATTCATTTGATTTGTCTAGTAATTATGTAATTATAGTAATATATATAAATTTTATACTAACAATAGAATTTGAATATTGGCATGGATAATTTTTAGAATATATTATATACTCGAACATCGATCCTTCATGTTATTGTTTGATGTTGTTTAAAAAAATATTTTTAAACAAATTTTATTGATTAATTATTAGAAAAATAATATTTAAAAATGCAAATTATAGTAGTAATATATATTACTCCCTCCGTCACACGCTTATTTTCACACTTTCCATTTTTGTCCGTCCCAACTTATCTTCACTACCCAAAAAAACTTCACATTAACCAACAACCTCAAAAATTATCATAATTTCAAAAATACAACTCACACCTAACACAAATAAATACATTATAATCTATTTATTACCTAAAAATATCACAATACCCCTAAAAAGTCAATAAAATTGGTCAAAAAATAATTTTTCTTAAACTTCGTATCTAAAATAACAGTGCAAATTAGTATAGGACGGAGGGAGTACATATTAAAATATTATGGGATTAAAGTGTTGGTCACTGTGTTTCCAGTTATAAAATTCATACACATTACATCTTACTCTTATATACATTAATTTGAAATAATGTTAAAAATCGACTATACTTAAATTCCCAAAATAAATATAAATTATTACTATTTATTGATTTCGTTAAATCCACTACTCTTAAATCTAACTTTCTTCTACAAAACTAACTAAGAAGGAAATAGGAATGTTAACAAAATAAAAATGTGGCATGTGGGATAACCATTGAGATCATGTCTTAAAAAAAACTTACATATTAAAAAATTACTATTTTTTAAAAAAAAAAATTACAGCAAATGTTATTAATTAAATAATACTCCATTATATGTTAATAATATCTCTTGTAACATCTCTACTAGGTGTTTTCTTTTTATATACTCGTAATATCTCTTATATCACTTTTGGAATTGGGTACTTCTCATAGATTTTTTAATAAAATAGATATTTTTCCAGATAAAAAAAATTATATGTTAATAAGTATGTATGTAGGGTGGGTAGTATTTAATTTGGGAGGCAAAGCGTGTTACATTAGCTCGCCTCTGATCCTGAAAAGCTGATATCCTCCTCGCCCTTTGCATGTGGTCTGACCTCCCTATTTCTTTTCGATTTTATTTATTTATTTTTACTCATTTTATGCTCCGATGGGTTTCATGTATTTTGTGTATGGAGTTTAAAATATTTTTCTTTTCAATTTATAAAATAAGAAAAATAATAATATTTTAATTAATTTAATAAAAATGTGTATAAAATTATTGAGATATGTGAAAAAGTGAGTATTCCTTCTACTCCCAATGTATTTCACGTATTTGTGTGCCAATATTTTTTTTAATGTATAAGGTAGGAAAGAGAATAAATATTTTAATTAGTTTAATAAAAAAATGTGTGTAAAGTTGTTGGAATGTGTGAAAAAATGGGTATTTTGTTGGTAAGTGCTCCTCCGTCCCGTCCTTATGATTACGTTTGCTTTTTGCACGAGGATTATTGAATATCGTATTTTAATATGTATTGAGTTGAGAGAAATAATAAATTAATGTAAAGTGGGTAGATGTATTAGTGGAATGTGTGAGCCCATGGAGAGAGAAGTAATTAATTTGTGTGGGTCTCATATGCTAAAAATGGAAATGTAACCATTAGGATGAGATGGATGGAGTATTACTTATAATATAAAGTATTTATTACCATTTTTAGTAAAAAAAAATTGTGAAATACTTTGAGGAACGGATAAAAAAGGAAAGTGTGAAATACTTTGGGGACAGAGGGAGTATATTATATCAAATGGGATCGGATCACCTATTTCACACACATGTTTCATCTCATTTTCTACTCTTTATATACATGCCACGTGTTACAATCAATACCTAAACTAACGCTACATGCCACAAGGGATTAATGATAAATGGTACGATATAATTTTTTATGTTATGAAATACCAATGAAACATGGAAAGTGAAATAGAAAATTTAAGTCGAGTATTATATATGTTGAATTTGTGTAAAAAGTGGGTATTATTATAATTTTTTTACCATTTTTAGTAAAAAAAATAAGTGTGAAATACTTTGTGGACGAATAAAAAATAAAAATGTGAAATACTTTTGGGGACGGATGGAGTATTAGACAACTACTATGATTCATGAATGTCCATGACATGGGTGCACGTTTATGATCTTAATCTTTAAATTAAGTTTAAATTAAATATTTGTTATTTAATTAAATAAAATTATTATAAATAAATACTCTATCCATCGTGTGGATTAAGTTTAAATTAAATATTTACTCCTTCCGTCCGCTTCAAAGGTAACCGTTTCACTATTCCTGAAGTCCACTTTAAAGGTATCAATTTCCTCTATTTAGTTAAAAAAGTACACAATATGATCCACCACTTCCCTCTAATACAACTACCCACTTTATCTATAATAATAATATTCCTTAATCCACGTGCAAAAAGCAAATAAAGACCTTAGAACTGTCCAAGTGCAAAAAGCAAACGGTTACCTTTGAAGCGGACGAAGAAAGTATTATTTAATTAAATAAAATTATTATAAATAAATACTCCATCCATCGCGCTACAAGAGTTGTGTTTATTGTTTGCATGTAGATTAATGAATATAATAGTATTTTAATGTGTAATGAATTGATTGATAAAATATTTTAATGCGCAGTGCATAGTTATTATATAGTACTTGTATGCAAGCCCCATAAAAAATATAATAATTATTTTAAATCTCATTAAAAGAAAATATAACTCTTATGAAGAAACGCTATCATTAATAAAATATTGTTACGAGACATCAAATTTGGACGCTCTAAGATAAACGCCTTAGGAGCTTTATATTGGTTTTTCGGAGCTTATAACCTTTATTCCAATCAAATTAATTTGGAACTTATCATGATGAACAATATCGTTAAATGTTGAAATTAATGTCGTTGTTTCATGAAAAATACTAATGAATTTGACCTAAAGAATGCTAAATTAGTGAGATTTAATAACTTGATCTCGAAGCGAAAGAGTTTAGAGATAAAATCAATCAAAAAGTTTAACACCTAGATCTCACATCATCGAAGAGCGTTACTAGAAAAATACTGAATAGAAAATTTTAAAACTTTGATTTCGAACTGAACGGCGTGCCGATTTAAATCGATTCTATAGAAAAATTAGAAGAAAACTTTTGATCCCCATCCCCAATATTCCGACAATTATAAATCAATTCACTAAGGGTATGTTTGTATGAAAGGATTTGAGTAGGGATTTATAAATTCCTCATTCATGTTTGGATGCTACTTAAAATTTAAAATTAATGGATTTATAAATCCAAGATTTTAAATTAATGAATTTCAAGTCATGAATTTTATTTTTTTGGAAGGGTTTGGGGGGTGGGTGGGGATAGATTGGGTGGTAGAGTTTAAAATTTAAAAAATATATTTAAATATATTATATATATATTTTATTAATTTATTAAGTTATATATTATTTTTATATATTAATATATAAAGGATTTCAAATGACACGGTTTGAGAAAGGATTTGAAAATCCATCCAAAACAACTAAAAAAAATTCAAAATCAAATCCATGATTTGAAATCCATTGATTTAAAATCTTGAATTTATAAATCCATTCATTTTAAATTGCATCCAAACATGAAGGAGGGATTCGAGGAAGAGATTTATAAATCACTCCTCAAATCCTTCCATCCAAACACACTGTAAAACTTAGCAGAATTCTTTTTACATTTTATAGAATGATTCTATATATGAAAAATGAATAATTGAAATCTTTATTTATAGGTGAATGAAATATGAAATATTCATTTTTATATGACTCCAGATGACATTTAATTTGATTTGATCTATCAATGAGCCTTGACTTATTTGGTACGAGAGACTTGATTGATTTGAGCTTATTTGATTGAATTTGGATCAACTTCAAAATGAAGAGGGGTCTTATGCAAATCCTGTTAACCATACACCATATTTTTTAAAAATTATACTCCCAGTACATAAATAAATATAGAGATATATTATTATTCATTTGAATAAAAATATTACTTCAAATTTTGTTCAACAAAATATAAAAAATTACAACATATCAGAATTTGAAAAATAATATTTTTCATTCAATTAATTAAAAATTAAGTTATTCTTTCTAAATAATAATATTAAGTGAATTTGGGTGCAAGAATTTGATCATATTTTTTTTATTTAGAAGAATAATAGTTTTATCTCCTTTTCATTTGTTATATACTCCCTTCGTCCGCCGACAAGGAATGACATACATTTTGTTAGTTTGGGCATCCGCACCAAACGTATATATTTATCTTTTTAAACACCACACACATCACCAATATAATAAATAGTGGTGCCCACATACTCTACTAATACAATTACCCACTACATATTAAATAATAATATTTATAAACTTAATATTTATCCAAAAGGAAATCTCTATCTATATATGAGAGTAGATACACCTGCATTCATATGTACATGTATGGAGTACATTTTTATTAAATAGTGTAGTATATATTTTTTAATAATTGTATATATTCAGTTTTTTATTAAAAAAAACTAACAGAGAATTCGTTAATAAAGTGTATAAATACACATTTATTCATTAGTATATGTATTTTTTTTTATTTATAAATGTATAAATTTTTGAAAGTGAATGTGCCGGTGCACAGAATAAAGTGATGAATTATTACTTGTGTGAATGAAAAACACCACTCTTTTCAACAAAAATATAAAAAATACTACATATAAAAATAAACAATAAATAATACTCTCTCCGTTCGTCTTTAAAGATATCATTTGCTTTTTGCACGTGGATTAAAAAATATTATTATTTAATGTGTAGTGGATAGTTGTATTAGTGGAGGTGTGAGTCCTATTTTTTAGTTGTATTAGTGAATGTGTGTGGATAAAAAAGAAAATGAAACTCTTGAAAGCAGACGCCCAAAATGAAAAAATAATACCCTTTAAAGTGCACTGAGTAATTTACAGGCCATTTTGCCCATAAATTAATAAGATAAATCCCACTACTTGAAATTTGAGGTTCATAAAAATCCTAATATTAGATAGAGAAAATTGAGAAGACGTAGAGAGTGGGTACGCGTAATGATGATGCATGGCATGGCATGGGGTGCTTTCCTCTTCGTACATACATAACCTCCAACCTTGATCCATCATCTTCAATTTGAATTTGTATGCACTCAACCATGAAGTCATGAAGATAGAGATTTATAGAGGAGAGAGAGGTACCAATTATTATAATTCTTTTTCTTTTTTTCCCCCCCCTCAAATATGCATGTCAATTTGGGTGGTTCCCACAAAATTTGAGAGGGCAAATTGAAGATAAAAGGGCTGCTGCTTTAATGTTTCGTCATCATGGCATCATAAGTACCATCATCATGATGGATCATATCTTAATTTTACTCTACATTTTACTAAAAAGATATCTTAATTTTCTTCCTCCTCTTGCATGTTTCTTCTATTACTTATCATGTCTTCAATTGCCCATTTTCTCTAAATTTATGAAAGGACAAATATATTTAAAAAAGAATTAGGTCTTTTAATGCACCCGATACATAAAATATATAAGGATATAACATTTTATTCTAAAAGTTATACACTTTAGTTAATAAAAATATAATTTTTTTATTGTTAAGATCGGTTGAAATATAAAGAGTATATGTGTTTGATTAATTTTTCTTTAGAAAATCAAGGAAGTTCTTATATTAAAATGTACAACATTTAATTTAATACTAAAAGATACAACTTTTGAAAACGTTAAAATTGGGGAACGGTGTCCCCAGGGACACGCAAGACTTTACCTTTTTAAAAAAATTAATACTCATTCAGTTCCGTCTATAATAAAATTTACATTTACTTTTTGCATTAATATTAAATATTATATTTTAATATATAGTGGTTAAATTTTAACGGTACTTTTACCTTTTTACTCTTAATTTTAGTTTTAATTGATGGTAGATTTTGAAATACTATAAAAGTTTTAAGGGTATTAATTTTTAGATTTGTGTCCCACGTAGAGGAAAATATAAACTTTTAAATAGAACGCCAAAAATGTTTATATGTAAACCTTACTATGACGCAAAGAGAATAATATGTTTAAAAGATAATTCCTAACTAATTATACTGATAAAATAGATCATGAACTATAAACATTAATATTACATGTTCATGTGATTCATGTAATACAATAAGCTGTTCATGGTCTATTTTATGACAAGCGCAAAACCAAAAAAATAAGGATTACACTATACTATAGAGAGATAAAATAATACATCAATCATAATATTTTATGGTATATATATATATTATTGTGTATGTATGTATAATATCAAATCATCAATTTCAAACTTTAAAAGAGAAAAGAAAAAGAAGAGAAGACGCTATTATGCATATACCCAAATTGAGTTAAATATTTGTTTGGTCCCGTAACTTTTTTTCTTTTTAATTTTAGTCCAAAAAAAGATATTTGTTTATAATTAGTCCCATAACTTTCATTTTTCTTTAATTTTGATCCAATTTTTGCCGAATTTGCCACCTGTTTCCGAAATTGGCAAGTGATGCTGACATGACGAGTCTAACCAGCCAAATATTGATGAAGCTTAAGAAGAAGAAGAAGGATAATACCAAAAATTGCAAAATGTTTATGTATTGGGTTACTATAAACGTTTTTGCAATCTTTGGTGTTGTTCTCATTCTTCTTCTTAAGTTTCATCAATCTTTGGTTGGTTGAGAAACAATTGGACTAGCCACGAGAGCATCGCTCGCCGGTTTCCGGCAACAAGTGGCAAATTCAATAAAAATTGGACCAAAATTAAAGAAAAATTAAAGTTATGGGACTAATTATAAACAAATATCTTTTTTGTGACTAAAATTAAAAAGAAAAAAAGTTACGGGACCAAACAAATATTTAACTCTACCCAAATTAGCCACCCACTCTTTTTTGGGTTGCACTTTTGCATTGCATGTTGGTTTGTGAACAAAACAAGCACTCGCATCCAACCAATTCACTACTTTTCTTTTCTTCGTACATTTACAACAATACATTAATTGTATGATTCGTCGCCCATCTATATATATATATATCCTTCACTCATTTTTATACAATAAGTTTTTAATACATGTAATTAACTATATATATATTAATTACATAAGTATGGGAAGAAAATCGAAGTGTTCTCAAGAAGGGCCGCTCTAGCTATGAGGCGAGTGAGTGATTGACACGGGCCCAAAAATATTGACGAAGTTTAGGGGCTCAAAATTTAATTTTAAAATATGTATATATATTATATAAAATAAAATCAGAACAATAGTCTTATAATCAACCGTACCCAAATGGAGTTTCGTGTAAATCGTTGGCAAATGGTTACATCATGCATACGTTTTAATGGGATGGAGGGAATATCATTTTGTATTTTAGTATTTTTTTATTCATATGTATATTTCTTAATAAATATATATAAATTTTTATGTTCAGTTTTTTATTAAAAAATTAAAAAAGAATTTGTTAAAAAATCGCTAAGTTTTTATTCATTGATAAATAGTAGTGTAACTTTATTTATTAGTATATAAATTTTGAACGTGAGAACACGAATTCATATTCGTACACCTAAGAATTTACCTTTAATTTCAATAAATAAGATTGGATTTTTTTATATAATTAATATCTATAATTGTTTATTTATTTTTTATTACTACTAATTTAATGGAAAAAGATTTTGTGAAACAATTTCATTATACTAATCTAATTAATATTTTTCTCATTAAAACGGTTAGGTTAGTTGTATTTAAATTATTATTTTTTAATTATTAAAAAATTACTATTATTTATTATTCAATTTTATATTTAAATGTATTTTTTTCGTTCTTAAATGCAAAAAAATTAAGGACCAAAATTTAAAATACGACTCAAGCATAGAAATTTCTAGGATCGGCCATGTTGTCAAGTATGAAGAATAAGTAGCTTTAGGAACATTTAATTTAAATCCATTAATTTAACTTTCTAAGCATTCAAGCCAACTCGGCCAGGTGGATTAGGACGCATCATGAATATATGCAAACTTACTCTATAAATACAAGTAAATAAGCACGTAAATCTGATTTATCATCATAAAGCAAGATATCTAATTACACTTTCTTTTTTAAGTATTATCAGTATCAATTCTTTCTAATCAAACCCGATATGATATCCCTTTATAGGTACTATAGAACTACCCTCTTAGCTCTGTTTATTAACCCGCAAATTCATGCAATTAACTAACATTCATATTCAACAGTTCTAATGAAACCTCGAGAGTATTTGTCTCTCCCTTAGTATCATAACATGCAACCATAACCAGCATGAACGCACTCAATCTACAATGAGATATATATTCAGACTTTATATAATAATTGAAGATGCACAAAACGATGGTGAATAGTGGTTAAAAAGAAGTATGAAATAGTCAAAAATGTAGTCGTATGACAAATGTCTCCTAGAGAGTCAAATCAAATCGTTTAAACTTTCAAGACCTTAATACTAAGTTTCTAGCCCATGGTATTACAAGCAACACACATGGGGATTGGATAGATCTTAGTCATAGTCTGAAAAATCATAAATAAGAAGAAAAAAATTACGAAAGCCCTCGATATAACAATCTCCTTCGTTCTTTTTTCCGTATCTTCAAATCCTCTTAGTTTTCCTTCTTGATTCGATAAATGAATCTTCACAGTTAATATGGTAGTATGTAGGAAGGGATGGATGTGGAGGATGGTAGATGATGGATGGTGTGGGGGTGGTATCTCAAATGAATGATGATGAGAAAAATATGTAGGTGTGAGAATGGAATGCGATAAGGAAAGAAAATATTAGAGTGGAATCAATAAGGAAAATATTAATTCCTTCAAATAAAATGGGGAATATGAAGGAATCGAAGATTATGTGATAAGAAAATTAATAGTACTCCAACGAAATAGGAAAATGGGGAAATTTTTCGAAATTTTTCGCCCCTCGATAGCTGCGTGACTTCATTCCTTGTCCGATTTGAGTGAATCTTACGCCAAAATGATCTTCTCTTCCCGTGGCTTTTCAATCATGTACACATTATCAGTTTTTAACTTCCACACTAGCACATAAAAATTATGCAAAGTGAGTGTGTAATTTTTCAGCATTCTTGTACAAGTTGCACATTTTCTCTAACTTTTCACTTTTGATCATTTTTCAACCTAAAACACAATAAAAAACTTCAAATGCACCATTTTCGTAAATATATGTAATATTAAAGACTTGTGCTAATATATGACAACAATCCTCACAAAAAGGTGTTAAATTGAATACAAACACGCTGATTTTCACTCTGAATAATCATTTATTATCCAAAAAACCATACAACCCTTAAAAGTAAGTCAAAAAATAATTTTTTCTTAAACTCCATATGTACTGTAAATGTGAAGATAAATTTGGAACTGAGGTAGTAGTAGGTACATTACTAAAATTAGACCATAATTTTCTGTCATATTGCAACGCTTATTCCATTTTTTGGTAGGAAGGGGATTAATATTGGACATAAATAATTGAAATTGAAAAAATGATCAGAGAATTTGAATATATGGAACTACTGTACCCTACAGAACCCTGATTAAGATTGGAATCAAATAGGTTAGATATTTTTCCTATTTTAAAGTGTATTAATAGGTGATTTTAGAGTGCACCTGGTGTATCGATGCACCTATAGTTTAAAGGTGTAAAATAAGATGTAGTGAGTAGTTATTTTTTTAATTTTTATTATTTTATTTTATTTAATGGTAAATATTAAATAAAATTTAATCTAACTTTAAAATTATATTCAAATACTATTTATATATTGTTGAAAGTGGAGAGCATTTGATGAGCTTGGTAAAATAGGCAAGACAAAATTTAGGGATGTGGTTATTGATTGCAGAAAGTGCAGGCACGCTTGCATCTCTAAAATTGAAATGTGACGTTCACTAATTTGTAACACTATACATAACATGCATACATACCTGTTTATTTTCATATACATATACACGTATTTAATACTCTTATAAAATTAAACTCTATTATATCAAAATACAAAAAAAATACTCCTAAATTATATGGCAAAAACTTCTGCGCTTCTGGGGACACGCCGTGTCCATATGTGAACACAACCCTCCCCTTCATATTCTATTTAAACTTATGTATTGCTAGGGGATTTAAATTGCAAAGGGGCACAGAAATTGCAAAAGGGCACGGTGTCCCCGGGGCACTGTTTGCCTATTTTTAGCACTTACGAGCAAGAATAATCGATCGTTGTAGTAGTATATCCCAAGAAAAATTATCAATCCAATAAGGAGTTATGTTCGGACTAACAAAATACGTGAGCTCTTGTTCATGTTGTTTTTGTAAAGATGATCGGGGGTTTTGAGATTGGTTAACAACTAAAACAAGTAACAAGTAAATAAGGATAGCAAATAAGAAAAGTGACAAGTAAAGAAAATGGGTGCTAAAGTTTAAGTATGGAAAAACATGGGATTAGAAACATCCAAGCATACTCAATTCATATTATCATGCAAAAGGAATCCAACTCAATTGATGTAGACTAAGGGTGATCACGATTGTATCCTAAGCTCCCTTTCGGGTTACAAAGGTTGTTGATCCATTTTAGACTCCCAAAAGCACTTAAGATCAAAGCCCAACATTAACCCCTTCCATCTAGGTACTAGTTAGATTAAACTCTCCCTTTTTGTGTACTAAGGCCAACGAATGGATTGGTTCCCCTCATTGAATTCAAATATCCTTTCGGTCAAACCCAAACTCAATGTCTATTCATGCCTTCCTAATACTATAGAGGGTCGTTTCCGTCTCACTCCAAGCAATACATACATGAACATCATGATAGCATTTAATTACCACAAATAATCCATTGATCAACAATCTATTAAACCAATAAACATTCATGAATAACAAATCATGCCATCATAACATCAAGACAATTAAACTCCATGAATAGAAATCAACATCAATTAAATCAAAAATCAATTTAATCCACATGATAATATAAATCTAATATGCTCTTCATGTTCCTAACCCCACTAGAGGGATTAGCCTATCATAGTAAAAGTAACAAAACAATTAAATGATTCATTACAATTACCCATAGTCTAAGATCTAAAGAAATACAAAATGAATGGATTCTTCCCTATCAATTTATTGAAGAGAATCTTCTATTCTTCTTGATCTCCACCTCTAGCTCTTGATTTTGAAGTCTTTAGCACCAAAAATGGAAGAATTGATGGGTGGATGAAGATGGATGAAGATGATGGTGGAAAATGGAAGAAATGGTGTGTGAGGTGTGTGTAGATGATAGGATTTCGGATTCTGATCCTCAAAATGTTGAAATGAGATCTATTTATACCCCATGTGGGCCTTCTAGAAGATTCCAGCAGTTTCTGCGTTTTTGCACCAACACGGCTCGAGCTTTGCCGCACGACCCGTGTTCTAACACAGCGCACGCCTCGTGCGCAGCACACGGCCACAGGGATGGCCGTGTTGTGTTTTCTGACGTTCGCGCACGGCTTTCTCGACAGGCCCGTGCGCGGTGCACGGGCCGTGTTTCTATACTCAGCACGGGGCGTGTTCTGTACTCGGCCACAGGCGTGGCCGAGTTAGCGTTTCGGGTGTTACCGCACGGCCATGCTGACAGGGCCGTGCGCTGTACACGGCCCGTGCGCGTGCTGCCCTACTTCCTCTTTTCACTGTTTTGGCTCGTTCTCCCTCGTTTCAACTCCGAATTGAGATCCGTTTTTTCCTACATCTTCCTTATCATGTTTAGCATCAAATAAAAAGTGAAAATCTTACGTTTAAGCTCATTCACACACATTTAAATAAAAATACAAAACACAACCAAATAACATATAAAATACGGATAAAATAATACGAAAATACATATAAAAAGATACTAAAATCTAGGTGAAAATAGCTCTAATCAACCCCCCAAACTTAAGGTGTTGCTCGTCCCCGAGCAACGAAAATGACAAACCAAAAAGAAAAATTTTCACCTAGAAAAAGACTAAATGAACATAAGCAATAACATATCGTTAGCAATAATAACTACAAACTATGCTAAGTCATCCTACAACATTAAAATCATGACATGAGAAATTAACAAGTTCAATCAAAAGAGAATAAAGTGTAATATAGTTCCTTTTAAGTCCAAGCCTCACAATGGATATTAATGTCTCTCAACACTCTTTTGAAATAGGGTAAATCACACTCATTAATTGATTGGCTCGACTCGCTATAAGCTTGCTCGCGGACTATATTCACAAACCACCAAAGTTTCAATTAATGATCAAAAAGGTCTTTAATTCGGATGTAATGATAGGCTCTTTGGTAGGGTAAGAAGTATATGGATAAGAGTGACTCAACAAGTGTAAGTAATCAAAGAGATGACCAATTTCCTCAACTTCTCCACTTTTCTTTCTTCCTTTCTTATCTTTACAATCTCAAGCACTAGTCATTTACTTTCCTTGGATTGAGCTTCTTTTGATGTATGCTTCCTTTCTTTGAATTTTGTTTACTTGAGCATTTTGATGTTGATTTGCTCATTTCTTACTTTGAGGTTGCATGTGCATTCTTGTTTTGCTCTTTTCATCATTTTTCTTGCTTGTTTACCATGTCCTTTTTCTTCTTTTGCTAATCAATCAATCCTTTCTAACTACCATCTCCTCAATCACCCACACAAAGGTATATATAAGCTTGAATGGGTAATTAAGGCTTGTAATGTGCTAAATTCACAAGAAATAGGTTTATAGGCTCAAAGTGGTTGACTAAGGATGATGTTCATGGTAGGGAACATATATGGCAATGACTATAATAACAAGGATGACCTTAGATCATTTCACCAATCTCCACTAATCGGACTCGTTCCTATAGTCCTTGAGCAAGTTATAACTTATCAAACACAACCGATCCACTCATGAAGAAATACCATGTATGCATGGTTGAGGCTCAAATGCTCACAAGCTTGTGCTCGGACCTTAAGGAACTTATTACACCACATTCATCTCACAATTGAACAAGTTAAGTAAAACATGTCACAATTTGAAAGTGTAGAGATTCTTAATCATAATTTGTCATCACTTATCACCACAACATATCATCACTCACGTTCAAAAATAACTCACGACATCCCTAAACAAACCACCAAACATCCCAAGACAAGAATGAAAATACACACAACATACAAATAAGGACTCAACAAATAAGACACAACAAAAACACAAAACATGCAAAAACACAAAATACCATCATCCATAAGAAAATTAAGCACACATTCATCCCAACCTTTATTGAAAAGGAAATCCTAATATACGAAAGTAAACCTCCCATAAACATAACAAATGAAGTAGCATGCTAGTCACAACATTCCAAATCAAACTCAATTCATTTCAAGTAATAAAATGATAAGGTGTAGAGTACTCACTCGATAGGCATTTGGTAAGGAAAGCGTTAGCTCCAAGCTCCATCATGCTTCCAATACCTCTCATTCATGCTCAAACACTCAACAAACACCATTATTTCAACAATTTCATTATAAATATGGACTATCATGCACTTCAACACCACCAATCATGCCAAAATCAACCCAAACTCATGAGAAAAATTTTAAAATTTGTCCAATTTTACAAGAATCATACTCAAGTGGTGAGTCACACCACACACTCTCCCCCCAAACTTAAATCGAAACAAGAGTTGAGACTTAAGTTTGCAAAAAGTGGTGAGACTTACCCTTGTAGTTTCCATTGATGATCTTCTTGTAGAGAAGTAACCGCATCCACACGACTCAAGCGATGTCCACACGCACTAGCATCCCCCAAACTTAACTCGAGACAAGAGTCACGAATTAAGTTTGCAACAAATGGTGGAACATGTCAACTTGAGTCCATGAAGCATTTCTCTTTTCTTCAATGTGCATTTTTTTTCTCCATGAGCACAATCAACCTACAAGGCCAAAACAAACAAGCAACAAAAATAAAGCAATAAAGATAGTGATGGGGTGCCTCCCATCGAGCGCTAAGTTTAACGTCTTCAAGCTAGACGAATCTTTAGCTCATCTTTCACATAAAGTATCCACAAAGAGGGTCTCCTTTTGTGATGGATCCACATAGTGCTTTACACGATGACCATTGACCAAGAACTCTCCCCCGTTCTCATCTATAACCTTTAGAGCTCCCCCATCAAGTACTTCCTTTATCACATAAGGTCCTCTCCATTTGGACTTCAACTTGCCCGGGAAAAGTCTTAGTCGAGAATTGAATACCAACACCTTCTCACCCTTTTCAAAGCTCTTCTTCCTCAAACGAGCATCATGCCACCTCTTGGTTTTCTCCTTAAAAATTCTTGAATTTTCATAAGCATTTTCTCTAAATTCCTCAAGCTCATTCAATTGTAAGAATCGTACCTTCTTCGAAGCTTTCATGTCAAAATTTAACTTCTTAATGGCCCAATAAGCTTTATGCTCTAACTCCACCGGAAGATGGCAAGACTTACCATAGACAATTTGAAAAGGAGACATACCAAGAGTGGTCTTGAATGCGGTTCGAAAGGCCCACAATACATCATCAAGTTTATTTGACCAATCCTTTCTACTCACACTCACTGTTTTCTCCAAGACTTGTTTGATTTGTCGATTGGAAATTTCAGCTTGACCATTCGTTTGAGGGTGATACGGAGTAAACACTCGATGCTTTACTCCATAAGTCTTGAGAATGTTCTCCATTAGCTTATTTATGAAGTGACTACCCCCATCACTTACCAACACTCTAGGTACTCCAAATCTTGTGAAGATATGCTTCTTTAGAAACCCCATGACTACTCTAGCATCACTTGTTCTTGAAGGTATGACCTCAACCCATTTCGAGACATAGTCAACCGCCAATAGGATGTATAAGAATCCATTAGATTGAGGAAATGGTCCCATGAAATCGATGCCCCACACATCAAATATCTCCACTTCTTGAAAGCTCTTAAGGGGCATCTCATCCCACTTGGAGATTCCTCCCATCCTTTGACATCGATCACAACCCTCTACAAATTTTTTACAACTCTTGAACAAAAATGGCCAATACAACCCCGATTGTAAGACTTTTGCAGCGGTCTTTTGAGCTCCAAAATGACCTCCACTAGGTGAAGAGTGACAAAACTCCAACACACTATTCCATTCTTCCTCGGGCACACATCTTCGCACAAGAGAGTCATTACACATCTTGTATAAGAATGGATCATCCCACAAGTAACTTTTAACATCATGAAAGAACTTCTTGGATTGATACTTATTAAGCTCATAAGGCCTCCTTCCACTAGCCAAGTAATTCACATAGTCCGCATACCACGGGCTTCCTTCTTCCTCCACTAAAGCCTCAATTTGATAGCAATCACACTCCAAGATTTCTTCATCGGGAAAAACCTCCTTGATTAACTCATAAGTACTTTCACAATGCTCCCTCGACTCTAACCTTGAAAGATGGTCGGCTATCACATTCTCCGTGCCCTTCTTATCTCTCACTTCAATATCAAATTATTGAAGAAGTAGTACCCATCTTATCACCCTTGGCTTTGCATCCTTCTTTTCCATGAGATACTTGATAGCGGCATGGTCGGTGTATACAATAGTTTTCGTTCCTACCAAATAAAGACGAAACTTATCAAATGCGTATACTACCGCCAAGAACTCTTTTTCGGTAGTAGTGTAGTTCCTTTGAGCCGCATCAAATGTCTTTCTTGCATAGTAAATGGCTCGGAATTTTTTCTCTCTTAGTTGCCCCAAAACCACTCCAAGAGCTACGTCACTTGCATCACACATCAATATAAATGGCTCCTTCCAATCGGGGGTGATTAAGATGGGTGATGAAATCAAAGCTTCCTTTAGTACCTGAAAAGCATTTAAACAATTATCATCAAACTTAAATGGTACATCTTTTTCAAGGAGATGAGATAGAGGTTTAGAAAATGAAGAAAAATCCTTGATGAATCTACGATAGAACCCGACATGACCAAGGAACGATCGTACTCCCTTCTCATTTGTTGGCGGTGGAAGCTTCTCTATAGCAACAACTTTGGCTCGGTCAACTTGCAATCCCTTTGAAGAGATGTGATGTCCAAGTACAATGCCATCATTTACCATGAAATGGCACTTCTCCCAATTCAACACTAAATTAGTGTCTTGACATCGCTTCAAAACAATAGCAAGGTTAGACAAACAATTATCAAAAGAAGAACCAAACACCGAAAAGTCATCCATGAAAACTTCCATTATATTCTCAATTAATCCTTCAAAGATTGCCATCATACACCTTTGAAAGGTGGCCGGTGCATTGCAAAGTCCAAATGGCAATCTTCGAAAAGCAAATATTCCATAAGGACAAGTGAAAGCGGTCTTTTCTTGGTCTTCGGGTGCTATGAGAATTTGGTTATACCCGGAATACCCATCAAAAAAGCAATAAAACTCATATCCGGCCAACCTATCCAACATTTGATCCAAGAAAGGTAAGGGGAAGTGATCTTTACGTGTGTTTTCATTAAGCTTCCTATAATCAACACACACACGCCACCCCGTCACCGTCCTAGTGGCTATGGTCTCATCTTTCTCGGTCTTTACTATAGTCATACCCCCTTTTTTAGATACTACATGCAACGGGCTCACATAAGGGCTATCACTAATAGGAAAGATCATATCCGAATCTAACCACTTAAGAACCTCTTTTTTTACCACTTCTTGCATGATAGGATTAAGTCTTCTTTGGTTTTGAACACAAGCTTTCCCTTCATCCTCAAGTCTTATCTTATGTATGCAAATTGTTGGACTAATTCCCTTCAAATCATCAATACACCAACCAATAGCCGACTTATGCTCTTTAAGGACATTAAGCAATTTATCAAGTTGACTAGAAGTTAGAGATGATGATACAATTACCGGATATGTCTCATTTTCACCAAGGTAGGCATAAGTAAGATGATCGGGTAGAGGCTTCAACTCCACCTTCTTTTTCTTTTTCTCTTCTTGCTCGAGTGGATCTCTAAGTGGTAAGAACTTTTCATTTCCTCTTGAGATGGCGGCTGCAACCTCTTGAGATTCACTACAATCACCTAGATCAAGCAAACAATTAATCAATTCTTCATTTAAATCAAGAGAAGTAGTAGAAATATTAGAAAGAGATAGAGAATTGCTCAAGCAAAGTTCAAGTGGATCCTTGGTTACAATGGAAGGCCAACTCTCCTCGACACTTCCCTTTACAACATCCACACTTTTACATTCTTCATCATTCATTGGATATTGCATGGCCTTGTGTAGAGAGAATACCACTTCCTCATCATTAACTCTCAACTTCAATTCTCCTTTGTAGACATCAATAAGAGCTCTTCCGGTAGCAAGAAACGGTCTCCCAAAAATTAATGGCACATTTTCATCCTCCTCCATATCTAGAACAACAAAATCCACCGGAAAGACGAACTTATCAACTTTTACCAACACATCTTTAACTACTCCTTTTGGATGTGTCATAGATCGATCCGCCAATTGAAGTGTGATGGAAGTTGGTTTTACTTCACCTAATCCAAGCTTCTTGAATATGGAGAGAGGCATTAGATTAATGCTTGCACCGAGGTCACAAAGAGCCTTGTTCTTCTTGTTCTTTCCAATTTCACATGGTATAATGAAACTACCCGGATCCTTCAATTTTTGTGGAAGTTTCCGTTGTAGAATGGCACTACACTCTTCGGTTAGATTAACCTTTTCATTGTCCACAAGACTTCTTTTCTTTCCCATGATGTCCTTCAAGAAACGAGCATAATGAGGCATTTGATCCAAAGCATCGGTGAAAGGGATATTGATTTGAATCTTCTTGAAGATTTCAAGAAACTTTTTGAACCTCTCATCCAAACCCTTCTTCAAGAACCTTTGAGGAAAAGGAACCGGTACTTGAGTCTTGGGTATTCCCCAACTATCTCTTTCAACTTCAACTTCCTTTTCCCTTAACTCCTTTGCCTTCTTCCACTTTGGAATTCTCTCTATCTTTTCTTCATCTTTCTTTTGCTCAACAATTTCTTTTTTCTTTCTTACTTCCCCCATTCCAATCTCTTCTTGCACCAACCCTTCTTCCACCTTGCTTTCCACTTCCCTTTCAATGACAATACTATCTTCTTTAGGCATAGGAGGTTCCTCATACTCTTTTCCACTTCTAAGAGTGATAGCTTTGCAATCTTCTTTAGGATTAGTTACCGTGGTAGATGGAAACTTTCCTTGTTGGTGTTGAGATCCCACAGAAGAAGCAATTTGACCCATTTGATACTCAAAAGCTCTCATCCTATTGTCGGATTTCTTCTCATTTTCCTCCATTCTAGCCTCCATCTTTTTCATGAATGTTAGCAATATTTCTTCCACCGATGCTTTCCCCTCTCCATTTGGTGGTTTAGCACTCGGATCGAATCCCGGAGGATATGACATGGCGGCTTGAGGATTAGAGTAAGAAATATTTTCATGCTTCTTCGGAGCTTGATAATTTCCACTTGATTGATTGAAATTGCTTCCCCGAGCTTGTCCTTGATATCCTCCTTGAAAATTACCTTGATTAGAAGGATAATTACCTTGAAAATTCCCTTGAGGTTGAAAATTTCCTTGGTAATTTCTCCTATCTAAGTATGCAACATCCTCTATACTTTGCATAACATGACTCTCATCATTCACAATAGCACTTGTGCTTCCCCCTTGAGTTACTCCTTGAGTGATCAAATTCAATTGTTTTGTTAAAGCTTGAATGCTCTCATTGAATTCTTTCATTCCCTCACTTTGGAACATATCACTCTTCACTTTGTTCACACTCTCCACTTGAGCTACCTTTCCAAATGCATAACCTCCCATTACTCGCTCGGAAGGCCATTGATAAGCATTCATCGCAATGTCTTCAAAAATATCCATGGCTTTCATAGCATCCACTCCAAATATAGACCCTCCGGATGAGGCATCTACATGCATCCGATTTTGTTGATTTAACCCTTGGTAAAAGAAAGCCACTTGTTGATTCTCATGAAAATCGTGTTGAAGACACTTTCGGAGCATCTCTTTGTAGCGTTCCCATGCTTCATAAAAATTTTCATCCGGAAGTTGCCTAAATTGAGTGATAAGGCTTTTCAATTGGAGCGTCTTTGAAGGAGGGAAATACTTGTTTAGGAACCTTTGCTCAAGATCTTCCCATGTATTACAACTTCCCAAAGGAATTGTATTGTACCATGCTTTAGCCTTGTCTCTTAAAGAAAAAGAGAACAACCTCATTCGAATAACATCCTCCGACACTCCCTTCATCTTGACTGTATTTGCAACCTCCAAGAAGGTAGATAGATGAGTGTTCGGGTCTTCAAGAGGACCTCCCCCAAACTGATTTGCTTTAACCATGTTGATCAATCCGGTCTTGATTTCATAATCATTAGCTTGAACCGGAGGAACCATATTGTGCACGGCCCTTGGTTGGAAGTAATCCCGAATTGCTCGAGGTCTTGGCAACTCTTGTTGTTGAAATATCCTTTGAGCTTCTTGATTGGCAAGCAATTGCATATACTCTTGATTTTGAGCAAAGAAATTCCTCATTATCTCCGCTTGATTCCCTTGCACTCCTTCTTGTACCCCCCTTTGATCTTGTAAAGGATCTTGGGGTGGGTCATAATTAACATTGTCTCCCCGTTGATTCTCCATATTTTTTTCTTTTCTAGCTTTACGCCTCTCTCGCTTCCTGTGTCGTGCGGTCCTTTCAATCTCCAAATTCAAAGGAATGATCGATTGATTTTTCTTTGATCTTGTGATCATAAAATACCTACGAAAAGGCCAAGAGTGAGACCACAAACAACAATAGTAAATAAAATAAAATAAAAAAAAATTCTTATCAAGAACAACTAAAATAATAACACAGTACTCGACTAGTCCGTCAAACTCCCCTTTGGCAACGTCGCCATTTTCTTGTTTGCCTATTTTTTGCACTTACGAGCAAGAATATTCGATCGTTGTAGTAGTATATCCCAAGAAAAATTATCAATCCAATAAGGAGTTATGTTCGGACTAACAAAATACGTGAGCTCTTGTTCATGTTGTTTTTGTAAAGATGATCGGGGGTTTTGAGATTGGTTAACAACTAAAACAAGTAACAAGTAAATAAGGATAGCAAATAAGAAAAGTGACAAGTAAAGAAAATGGGTGCTAAAGTTCAAGTATGGAAAAACATGGGATTAGAAACATCCAAGCATACTCAATTCATATTATCATGCAAAAGGAATCCAACTCAATTGATGTAGACTAAGGGTGATCACGATTGTATCCTAAGCTCCCTTTCGGGTTACAAAGGTTGTTGATCCATTTTAGACTCCCAAAAGCACTTAAGATCAAAGCCCAACATTAACCCCTTCCATCTAGGTACTGGTTAGATTAAACTCTCCCTTTTTGTGTACTAAGGCCAACGAATGGATTGGTTCCCCTCATTGAATTCAAATATCCTTTCGGTCAAACCCAAACTCAATGTCTATTCATGCCTTCCTAATACTATAGAGGGTCGTTTCCGTCTCACTCCAAGCAATACATACATGAACATCATGATAGCATTTAATTACCACAAATAATCCATTGATCAACAATCCATTAAACCAATAAACATTCATGAATAACAAACCATGCCATCATAACATCAAGACAATTAAACTCCATGAATAGAAATCAACATCAATTAAATCAAAAACCAATTTAATCCACATGATAATATAAATCTAATATGCTCTTCATGTTCCTAATCCCACTAGAGGGATTAGCCTATCATAGTAAAAGTAACAAAACAATTAAATGATTCATTACAATTACCCATAGTCTACGATCTAAAGAAATACAAAATGAATGGATTCTTCCCTATCAATTTCTTGAAGAGAATCTTCTATTCTTCTTGATCTCCACCTCTAGCTCTTGATTTTGAAGTCTTTAGCACCAAAAATGGAAGAATTGATGGGTGGATGAAAATGGATGAAGATGATGGTGGAAAATGAAAGAAATGGTGTGTGAGGTGTATGTAGATGATAGGATTTCAGATTCTGATCTTCAAAATGTTGAAATGGGATCTATTTATACCCCATGTGGGCCTTCTAGAAGATTCCAGCAGTTTCTGCGTTTTTGCACCAACACGGCTCGAGCTCTGCCGCACGACCCGTGTTCTAACACAGCGCACGCCTCGTGCGCAGCACCCGGCCATAGGGGTGGCCGTGTTGTGTTTTCTGACGTTCGCGCACGGCTTTCTCGACAGGCCCGTGCGCGGTGCACGGGCCGTGTTTCTGTACTCAGCACGGGGCGTGTTCTGTACTCGGCCACAGGCGTGGCCGAGTTGGCGTTTCGGGTGTTACCGCACGGCCATGCTGACAGGGCCGTGCGCTGTACACGGCCCGTGTGCGTGCTGCCCTACTTCCTCTTTTCACTGTTTTGGCTCGTTCTCCCTCGTTTCAACTCCGAATTGAGATCCACTTTTTCCTACATCTTCCTTATCATGTTTAGCATCAAATAAAAAGTGAAAATCTTACGTTTAAGCTCATTCACACACATTTCAATAAAAATACAAAATACAACCAAATAACATATAAAATACGGATAAAATAATACGAAAATACATATAAAAAGACACTAAAATCTAGGTGAAAATAACTCTAATCAGGCACAAGAGCCTCACTCAAATTAGATATTGAATGCTTTTGTTACACTTGATGTTACATATCTTGTTACACATATTAGATGAGTGACATGTGTACGGGGAACAAAATCTCAACCATTGCCCCTAAGGTTTAAGCTTTTCTTTTAGGGTATATGTTTTGTTAGAGTGTAACCTGATTAAGTATTAAACAATTCAACTCTCTACCAGCTTAAACTTTTAGATGAGGTTGTCGTTTAACATGGTATCAGAGCCCATGGTTAACAAAGGTCCAGAGTTCAAACCTCACCGCCACCCATTTATGAGAAAATTCCACATGCAAGGCTTTGAGGCAAAAATTCCCCGCCTGCATGTGAGGGGGCGTGTTAGAGTGTAACCTGATTAAGTATTAAACAATTCAACTCTCTACAAGCTTAAGCTTTTAGATGATGTGATCGTTTAACATGTTTTATTATATTACACGTGTCAATCATCCAACAGTGCGCAATAAGAGATGTAACACCAAAATGTAATAGAATAACCGGACAGTCTAATAAATTATCATAATTTTCAAAGTCCATATAAATTTAAAATAAAGATACATTAAAAATTAATGTCCAATCAGAGTCAAAATTTTCAAATATCCTTCTATTCGTCGATATTTTAGTCTTGTTGTGTTGTGAACTAAATATGAAAAATTATTACATCTCTCCGTCTCATCTTAATAGTTACATATTTTTATTTTGAGCGTTTCATCCTAATGATTACATTTCCTTTTTTAGCATATGAGACCAATATAAATTAATTACTTCTCTCTCCATGAACTCATACATCTCACTAATACACATACCCACTTTACATTAAATTATTATTTATCTCACCTTAATACATATTAAAATATTATATTCATTAATCCATGTGCAAAAAATAAACGTAACCATAAAGACTGGACGGAGGGAGCATATTTTGAGCGCAATTGCTTAAGATTGAGCACCTAAGTACGATGCAGTTTCTTCTTACAGGAAAAAAGTTCACTTTTACCTCAACTATATCTGAATTTTCTTAATCATTTTTAAATACTACCCTACCTATATTTCCAATATATTTTCAAATATTTTACTAACAAACATCTTATTTTCATCATTTTCATCCGTTACACCATTTTTGCTTTTTTTTTTTAAATGATGACACTGCACCATATTAATCACTTTTTAGTTTCTACACCTTATTAACCTAAATTAATAACTTTATTCCCCCTATTTTCATTGATTTATCGAAAATGACTATACATGAAGGTACATCGTACACTTACAAAATAAAAATTGTTATTATAGGCACGTAAAAATAGTTTGAGTGGAGGATTAATTAAATTATGGAGATAGCAGGGGTTGCATGTCGCAAACCCCAAAATATTCCATTCTTTTCGATGTTTGCTTTTTACTCATGTATGTTTGCTAATAGAGCCCATCATTACCACAACCCCCCTTTATTCCCTCTTCCTAATACTTTATTTGTTTTCCTTCCAATTTTGCACATAAGTGATAACTCTTTGCTTCTTGCATGTTTCACTACTTGTCCACGGTTGTTGACTCGAAATCCTCAACACCAAAGTGTTTCTTATACTCCTTTGGCATTTTAATCACTCTGCGTCCCACGTTATTTTGCACCGATATTGTAGATACAAAATTTTAAAAATGTTATATTATGACTAGTTTTATTGACATTTTAGAAGGTAATATGATCCTTTAAGATAATAAATAAATTACATTATATGTGTTTGGTGAAAGTATTTTTTTATTTTTTTATTAAGTTGATAAAGTTTAGTATGACACGAACTA
Source organism: Pogostemon cablin (assembly GCA_023678885.1). Taxonomy (NCBI): domain Eukaryota; kingdom Viridiplantae; phylum Streptophyta; class Magnoliopsida; order Lamiales; family Lamiaceae; genus Pogostemon; species Pogostemon cablin. Next base: position 9,838,420 of record CM042979.1, read on the forward strand.
CAATGGAAAGAGTCAATAATAATTCTTAAAGGGTATTTATTTTATTCTCAGGGTTGAGATTTGTATGGTTTAATATTAATTCTTAAAGGGTTGAGATTTATATGGTTTAATATTAATTCGTAGTTGATTTAATTTTAATTCATGACGCATCTTATTTCATGAACTAATTTATTCCTGTAATTCATACATATTTTATTCTTGAGTTTCATGTTTTGTGTGAATTTGTTGTACAGTACACTCAAATTTTATCGAATTTTATTCATTAATATATAAAAAATTACTCTTCACATTAATGAATTATTATACTTCTCAATGAAAATATTACTAATCTCAACAGAAGTATGAAAAAATCACAATATATTACAATTTCACTATGCATGATATTTTTCAATGAAAAGAGTTATAGTTAATTTTTTTTAACTACAATTTTCATGTACTAAAAAAATAAAATCCGGGTATATGTTAATTTGAATGCAAGGAATAATTTTTCAGAGATTGTTACAGATATACTTCAATGCATATTAATTATCACGTATAAAATTCTGAGATCCAAATCTTTCAATCATTTGCTTCATCAAAAGAGAAAAAGATAAATACATCCTCAGTAATATTAATAATTATAGTTCAAATTTAGAATCAAATCGATTTTTCTTGATTCAATCTTTAAAACGGTCTTTTATAATTTTTCGAATCAGTTCTACCTCTGATTTTCCGTTGAATCCACCGGTCTAATCTCAAATTGATTTGACTTGCGAGGAATCATCTTTATATATCTTTTGTCTTTAAATTTGTTTTGCAATCTATTTTCCATGCACAGACCCACCCACCCTACCACCCCCAACCTCTATATATATATAAAAAAAAAAATGAGGTACGTTTTCATGCATGCTTAAGGGCATAATGGTCCCAAAAAGTTGGGTGTCGCGTGGTTTGAATTTAAAACTGGTCCATCTCTAACTCAAAATAGATATAGTTTTTAAAGATATACGATGGATAACCATTGATCATAACCCTCCACAAAAATATAATAAGTAACCACCTTGATAAAGGAATTGCTTTTATTTCAATGAGTTGATATGGATTTGGATCCGTTCCAATATTATTCAGTAAATTTCGTAAATTTCTTTATATTGGGTGCACCCGTATGTGTATAATTTTTTATTCTATTTTGTATACATGTAATTCTATTTTGTATACGTTTCGTAATAATTGTATACTTTTTTCACATTAAGTTTTTTATTAAAAAATTAGTATTCATATGTGTATAACTTTTTATTCAATAGTGTATACATATTTTTTTAATAATTGTATATTTTTTTACATTCAAATTTTTATTAAAAAAACTAACAATTAAATTGTATACTTTTTTGTCCATAATTGCATATGTTTTTTATTATATTTGTATATGGGTGCACCCTATCTTAGGTTGCACCCAGGTGCACACTCTAATTAGCCAATTTCTTATGATCTCTATGGTGGATATCAATAGAGACAGTTAGATGAAATTTATGTAAAGGCAACTACTATTCACACACACCAATTTACTAACATACACTATTTTATTTTTTAAATAACAAACTTATACATTAAATACCCCTAAAACATATACACCACATATTATAAAACATAATTGTTCGACCATCATCGACTTGCAGAATGCGTTTTGTTCGACCGCTACTGGTTGAACGCAAGAAGTAAGCGTCAACCAGTGCTGGTCGAACAGATACCAAATGGCGGCAGACCAATGTCGAACGAGGTTTCGTCGATTGATTCCAATTCACAATCTGCCCAGTTCAATTTTTCTAACTACGTCGACGTTCATGCTACCCACAATATTTCCCATAACAAAACTCAACACATTTAGCATCATTTACTAGCCTCATTGTTGAGTAATAATGGAACTCTTTTCTCCATTTGATGTGATTCTACTCTTTCTTTAATCTTCTTTTCTCTTCCTTCTTCTTCTTCCTTCTTTTTTTTTTTTTTAATTGCTTAAGGAATGTATGAGTGGGTGGAATTGGAGTGGGTGAGTATTTTCAATTTGTTCTATAATTTATTTAGGTGTGAGGGGAATTAATTGATTATGTGGGTGTAGTTTTTAAGGGTAATTTCCTCTTTTAAATGTATATGTATATGTATATATCTTTTAAGTTAGTGTGGATATAAATGAGTGTGCGTAGTAAAATGTTGAGTGTTAATAATCCCTGCCTTAGGTAAATTGGGAGAGTATGAATGGTTCTAGATCCCGTGCATAATTGAGTGCACATAATTAATTTTTGTGCACCCAATTTTTATTTATTTTACTCAGTAATATATATGTATTTCTTAATGAATTTATTACTATCTTCATTTCAAAGAGAAGTTTGTCGTTACTATAGGTACGGAGTTTAAGAAAAAGTTGATTTTTTATTTTACTTTAAGAAGTAGTTTGATATTTTTAGGTAATGAATAAATTATAAAGTATGTTATGTGAGTTGTAAATGAGTGACAATTTTGAATTAAAGTGTGTTGTGAGGTTATTGATTTGTATGTATTTTCTTATTTGGGGATGTTGACTTGTTTATGGGACATACAAAAGTAGAAAGTGCGAATTTGTTTATGGGATATTTTTCTTTTATATTCAGATGCTCATTTAAAACTAACAAGCAATTGATTAATAAATTTTATAATTTTTTATTCATTTATATATCTGTACTTTTATTAATATATATATATATATATATATATATATATATATATATATATATATATATATATATATATATATATATTAATGTCGCCTGCATGCACTCCAAGTGCAATAATATGAGTATAAACAATTTGTACATATGATACGAGAAATATATTTGTCATGAGGTTGACTTACGTTAATTTGCTTTGATATTGAGTAAGTTGACTTCATCGTCACATTATACTTTATACTTTTTTTTTCTTAATTTGTTGTCTCATTATAATATATTTTATTCTCTCAAAACAGTAAAAGTTTTAAAATAACTAACCTTTTAATAAAACATATTTTTAAAATTATTAATATTACATCATACACATAATTTTATCATTTATTTATTATTTAAAATACTACAAGTTAATAAAGTTTGAAAAAAAAATTCTTAAACTTTTTAGTTATAAAAAAGAAGACTCTATTGGAACGGAGGGAATAATAAATTTTATGAAATCTGTTTAAAAAGTTGTGCATATTTAATAAAAATGTGTACCTTATTACGAAAAAGTGATATTAATCTAAATAAACTAATATGAAAACTGATAACATTTGTAATAAAAAGTTATAGCTTAATGAAGAAAAAGTAATATTTCCTCCGTCCTACAATATGCTTCATATTTACTGTTTCACGTTGTTTAAGAAAAATTGCACTTTTTGATCAATTTTATTGACTTTAGAGGATATTGTAGTATTTTTAGGTATTAAAAAAGGTAAAAAGTAATGGTATGCCTGTGAAAAAAGAGTGTCAAATTTGAAATTAAAGTAACTTTTGAAGTTGTTGGATAAAGTAAATTTTTTTTTTTTTTTTAGTATGAAGGATATTGTGGGACAAACAAATGAAGAAAGTATGGAGAGTTTTGTAGGACGGAGTCGGTAAATATTATGCCTGTGAAAAAAGAGTGTCAAATTTGAAATTAAAGTAACTTTTGAAGTTGTTGGATAAAGTAAATTTTTCTTTTTTTTTTAGTATGAAGGATATTGTGGGACAAACAAATGAAGAAAGTATGGAGAGTTTTGTAGGACGGAGTCGGTAAATATTTTACCTGACTTATTTTGTAAGACGGTCTTATACAAAATTTTGTCATTTTTTTCTTTACATATAATCGGGTGGCGCACCAATATTTTATAAATATAATGCTCTAATTTGAAATACTAATTCTTCGGTGTATAATAAAAAGATAAAATTTTTGTGAGAGATAGTCCCACAAAACTATATTATGAGACATATAAGAAATCATAATATTTTAATAAAAAAGACATTTAATCGATAAAAAAAAATTATCTCATTAAATAATTTTATAAACCATTTATATAATTAATAAAAAATATAACAATCTTAATTAAAAATATTTAATAATTAATCAATGAAAAGTGAAACATAGCTCGGTGATATACTCACACAAGTGACACAACACTTGCTCATAATAAATCATCACTAATACTTTTTGAGTGACACAAATTACTAATTGTACTACTCCTTATTCAACATATTTACTACTCTCAAATTCTCTCTTTATTTTATTTTCCCCCATTACTAATGCTTTTTGAGTGAAACAAATAACTAATAATTGTACTTCTCCTTATTTAATATATTTACTACTCTCAAATTCTCTCTTTAATTTATTTTCCCATGCCAAAATTTCCTTATTAGTGTAAATAATATACAATTGAGAACATTTATCAATGTTGTGTGAATTCCCAATATTCTTGTTTTAGGTTTGACATAATTACATGTTTGTAGCATCATTGTGTGTTTATTCTGTTTTTGTCAACCATAGGGATCTCTCCAACCCTACCTCCAATGCATGAAATGGTGATGGGCCATATGGAATAATGTAACAACATATATTATAACATATATAAAATCATCATAAAGTGTATACATATTAATCATTTCAAAATATCATGAGAAGACATAATATCACTGCGACCATAATTTTTTTTTTACAGCCATGCAAATTAGTTAAAGACCAAATATCAGTTCCCATGCAATGATTTCTCTCTCTCTATTAACGATTCATGCAATGCTCAATTATTGTAAAGCAAAAGCTGTAAAAGAAAGAAAGAAAAGCTAATGCGACGTTAATTTTGGGGTTAAATCCATTAAACATCCCACAACTATTAAAAATTTCGTCTCAAAATAGTTAAATTTTTTGAAAAGCTCCCATAACTTCTGGATTTCAATAAAAAAAATGATACTTTTTGAGAAGATTTTAGAGATTTTAAAGAATTATGGGATGATTTCAATTAGAAAAGGTTCATAAAATTTTGAAAGCTTCCAAAAATTGGGATGATTTTGAAAATTTTTTAGGAGTTATGGGAGGATCTGCGATTGAAAATTAGTTTTGGAACGAAATTTAAAATTTCGAGATAGTTATGAGATTAACCAAAAATTTAAGTAATTTGGGACGAAAATCAAATTTGGTAAAAGTTATGGGATTGAAAGTGCATTTACTCCAATTTTGGCAATCATACTACTAGTTTTAAACGTAATCGATCGACTTTCATATTTTTGACAATAAAAGTCACAAAAATTCATGCACAAGAGTGTATTTGATGGTTATTTTACAGAGATTTCGTCCGTCTATTATAATAACTTGTAGTAATACTTTTTACACTAAAATTAAAAATAATCATATATTCTTAATTTATTTAATATTTTTTCCGTCCTCAACTCAACTTCAAACTTTCTCTTTTTATCCGTACTCAGTTCATCTTCACACCTCATAAAAGAAAACAACATTAAATATCATAACTTTATAATACAATTTAATTTCAAAATTATCATCAACACCTTAAACATATAAGAGTTAAAATCATTTTTCGTCCCATAACAATATGAAATTTTTGATTCTATCCCAAAAAAGATATCATTTTCAATTTAGTCCCATAACTTTCTATATTGGCCAATTTTGGTCCCAAAATCACCGGAATTCAGCACGTGCGCCTCACGTGACCCCTCAATTTGGGGCTTTCCGGCGATTTGGGACCAAAATCGGCCAATATTGAGAGTTACGGGACTAAATTGAAAATGATATCTTTTTTGGGACAGAATAAAAAATTTTACATTGTTATAGGACGAAAAATAATTTTAATTTAATAGTTGAACCCTAAAAATATATTACCTTCGATTTTTTTTTATAAAATATTAGTAACTTCTATTTATTCCATTACCTTTGATGTTTTTATCATTTTTTTAATATATAAAATTAAATTATATAGGATATATACCCTATGAGACCATGTCAAGATTTGAAATTGGAGATTAAAACTTAAATTAATATGAGAGATGAATTTTGTACTATGAGAACATAATTTTTGTATTATATTATTATTTAGATTATATTATATGAGATGAATATTTTTTAAATACTAAAAATTAAAGAATAGTTTATATATATATATATATATATATATATATATATATATATATATATATATATATATATATATATATATATATATGAAAATTTTCATGTAAGGATCCAATTTTTAAGTTAGGTCTCAATTTTAGTTTTCATTTAAGAAATGTCTCATTTCAAGGCTCAATTTTACTTTTTTTTTCTCAAATTAAGGTCTGTTGTAATTTTATTTTCTTCCAAATTGAATATATTTTATAAATTAATATAAGATATTAATAAAAATAACATATTTAATTTTATGATTTGATTTAAAGGTGTATAATAATATTTTTAAATTATTTTGTATGACTTGAAATGAAAATATAAATTTCATGGTAAGTCTTAAAATGATAAAAAATAATAAATACTCCAGCAATGAACCTATTTGAAGTGACTCATTTCGTAAAAAATCAAGCCTTAATTTGAGAAAAGAAACTAAATTTATATCTTGAAACATTTATAAAATTGGGTCTTATTTTAAGACCTAAACTAAAAATCAAGTCGTCATAATATATAAATATATATATATATATATATATATATATATATATATATATATATATATATATTACTATTATAAAGAGCCTTGAGCGGGATGGTGGCCAGTTTCCACCAGGTTGCAGGTAAGCCTTCACCAACACTCTCTCTACGTGGCAGATTGGTGTAGAATCATGTGGCGTGAATTTCTTCCCTCTCCTCTTTCTTTCTGTTATTTATCTGTATGTCGAGTTGCTCTGTCGGTGGCTTCTTCTCCACTGCTCCGTGGCGCTTTCTCGCCCCTCCTTCTTCCCTCCTCCTTCGCATGTTTTAATTCTCAGAAAACCCTCTTCTTTGTATGGTTTAATTCTCAGAAAACCCTCTTCGTATGTTTCAATTCTCAGAAAATCGCTTCACCTTCTCTTTCTCTTTCTCCTACTCTTTTTCAATTTTCCTGCGATTTGTTCCCTGCCTTCTCAACAACAACCATTGTGCGCCGTGTTTTTGCCTAGACTCAATACACACACTATCTTCTACTCCGCCAAATACACAATATTCTCCGCATAATCGTCTTCCCAACATCACCGGTAAGTTGTCTTCTTACGCATCAATATGCATGCCTCTGATTTCTTTCTCTCGCCATTAATTTTCTTCTCTTGGATGGGAAAGCCTCTGATTTTTTTCTCTCGCCATTAATTTTCTTCTCCTGGATGGGAAAGGATTTCTTTAATTTCCTATTGTTTGAGAAATTATTTATATTTTTATGGTGTTCTAATTTTAATTCAATGATTCAATTCTTATTGATAACTTTACATGTTTTTTTATCCATGATTTATGGAATTCTCTGTTATGAGTTTCTATTTGCATACAAATTGTTTGACAATTTGTTTCTGTCGCAAGTTGATTGTAAAATTAACCACTGATGTTGGCAATTTTAGAATAACCTTACAACCCGCATCTTATCTGTTCCGTATAGTGTATAATCATACATGTGTTTGTTTCTTTAAATAAAATCCATTTGCTATAATGTTGGGGGTTGATCAATCCCTTTTGAACAAACTCTGAAACTATGTAAAAGTTTGATTAATTATCATTAGATTTCACATCACTTGTGATTCCTCCTTACATATAATAAAATCATGTGTGAAGTTTTAATACTTGGCTGGTTCAAACTCAACTTTTGTTTTCAAACACCAGTATTCCTTATGACATTTTTCTATAAACATATTACATTTTTAATACAGTTTTTCTCAACTCAAGTTCTTAATTATCATAACTTCAATTTGTTCATTTAACTGTATCATTATGTCCGCTGAGATGGGATACTATATATAGTCCATAACTATTTTTATAATCTTATTGTGTCATTTGAATGTTTTTCTGTCTAGAACTACCCGTGGATAATCAATTGCACGAAACATGTTAATACCAATAATATTGATTTTATCAGAATGATCTTTAATAAACTTAATGTAAGAGTTTAAGATCTGAAGGCGTGATGTGGTAGCTAGCATTCTTCTTCATTTGCCTAACTAATTGGTAAGGTATATATGTACTAGATTTAGTCCCAATTGAACTTTCAATCCAAGTTAGTTTCAATATACTTTCATAGATGAAGCTGCAGTTTCCTATGTTTTGGTTTTGCTTAATGATTTGACTTCTCACCAAACTTGAACAATGTTCTGCTCTTCATTAAATAAAGGTTTATTTGGAATTGTGTATATGATGGCGTCATATCTGAACTTCTTATAATTGTTTGAGATATAGTAATTAGGGAAGCATATTAGAGAAAACATTGATTTCCATGTATCTATATACTTGAGTTCTCTCTAAATATTTAAAAATGCTACGGCAGGATTCATCTATACTCTTGCATAATGAAGTCTCGAGACCTTTCTTTTATTTGCCTATGCCTAATCACTGTGTTTTGGTGCAGCAAGTTTTCAGCCGCTTGCTACCAGTAACTACACTGGCGAGTACTGAATTTTTGAGTATGTAATTTCAACCAGTACCCTCCAATGCAATAGCTTTTTTATATTAGGGATCCATGGTGAAATTTTCTCTCCAAATCTGGAATTTCTATTCTGTGAGGTTCTTTACTATTGTATTATCATGTTTATTGCATATATGATATCTTTTAGCTTATTTAGATCTACTCTTTTAATCCCACATATATGAAAGCTTTCGTTTTACTGCGATGCTATGGTTTACATTTTAATGGGAGGTTTATTGGGTTATTTGACTTGTTTCACTAATATATGGCCATACTAATATCATTCGGACTAATTAATCCACTGATTCGATGAGTTTCCCTAAATTTTTGTTCTTGCTCTTAGTTTACTTAACCAAGTGAATGAGATGTGACTCTTTTTCTCCATTTATGGTGAACTGCAGTAGTTCTGCCACTTTCTTCCCTTCATTTATAAATTTCAACTGTATAATCTTATCAAGTTGGTTTCCTTTGTCCCAAAGTTCCAGTTGAGACAAAGCCTTGAGATGCCTCAGCCGCCAACATCACATAACGACTCACCATAGGTATTTACGTTTATGTTTTCTTATCATTCAAACTATCATTTCATTCCATGACACATACAATCTTAGACTAAGATGGTAAAGATATAATAGATACACAATTTATTTTGCAAAGCATGTATTCTGTATTCATAGATGATGCGGTTGATGATGCTACATAAGCACAGCTATCAATACATGTTGATAAGTGCCACAATCTGTTATTTATTTATGCATCAGGGTTCATGTTTTGCTGAATAATAATTTACCTTATGTTACTTACTAAAGGAATATTTGTTCTTTTAGATAAATCAAATAAATAGTGATGAGAAATGCTCTTCTGGGGCAGTAAGGTTTTGGTTAGCAGGTTCAATTTTCACTTGCTTTGTTCATTTCAAGTACTATAAAAAAATTAATTGATGTATCAGAATTTCTGTCACTTAGCATTATATATTATTTGCGCCTCTTTTGTAATTGCAGGAAACGTTGCCTCAACAGGAGCATCATGACCTGGAAGATGTTATTCTCTTGCAGTCATTCTTGAAAAACAAGACCAGTTCACTGGTTAAGCTAAACATTAGAAAAAGATTTTTGGCTTTTCTATCACGTATATTATTCCTCTGCATGATGTAGGATATTAATGTTTTCTGACGTTGAAGAACTTAATTTTTCAATTTGATGCTCATATTTCTTTTCTTTCTCGACTCACAAATTAATATTAATGATATCTATGATTTATTGCATATGAAAGTATTGGCTAAGACACAAGGTTATTAGGAAATCTTTTCTTGCACCTGAAGCATTTTGACTTTTGAGCATCAACTCATGGTCAAACAACTCAATTCTCATTTCCCCTTAAATTTCTAAGTTTTTCACTGCGTCTGTATTTTGTTTATTTATTAGTTATGACACACGAGAGTTGGCAACTTAAGTTGAATATTAAGTTGGAGAAATTTTGCCCCGTGTTGATATGTGTGTCAACCCTTGATATTGTAAATTGTTATCTGTTCATGACCTTCAAATCTTATTTATTTTTTCTTTTTCACATAATGATGCAAGCATATCATGCCAGCTTCCAGATTCAATGAAGCAAAGTCAGACAGACATGACTGGAAATTTACTTCAGACCTAGAGATGAATTGTTAGGGTTAAATTCAGAGGTGGCAAGCATCAACTGCATCAAAAGAATGGATTCCTTTTCTCCTGTTTCTATTGTCATTGTTTTGCATTTCAGTGTTGAAAATGAAAATGATTATCTTGATACTTCTAGCAGCTGATATGCAATGATTTTTTAGGCCGGAGCTACGCATCAATGGTCCTACTATAATTAACAGGTTTGATTGTTTTTTTTCTTTTTCTTCTTCTTGTGTATGAAAACAAAAACAGATGCTTAGCTTCTTTCTAATTTTTTATTGACATGCTGTTGTAATGAAAGGAGTATTGGGATGACAGAAGTGAGTTGAATCACACCCTTTTTTTTTTCCTGTATGTTGATTATGGCAGATATGTGGAGGCTACTAATTTGCTGATTAAATATATCGGAAACTCCGCATCTCATCTGGTTACCAGAAAGTTTAGTGCATCATTGCTATAGCTTTCAAAAGATCTGCTAATAATGGTTTGTCATTTATTATTCATAAATCTATATATATTTCGTTTATCATTTAGAAGTTAACTTGCTTCTTTTGCTTGAGAAATTCATGGACCTAGCACACTTTATGTTTTGTAACATCACTAATTAGTTTGTTGCTGGGAAATTAGGTAATGATATTATCTAAGATGAAGTTGCAACTTTCTTACATAATTTTTAGACTGTGATATATCATATCAACTCTATTGATGACTCAGGTTGCAAAAGGAGTAATTAATGAAATGACTGAGAGAAAAGGGGATGAAGTTATATCCAGGTTGACGTATACGACTGTACAAGTAATGTGTTTTTCTGCATATAGATGGATATATGCTGCATCTATCCTTATTTTTAATGTCTAATTAACTTAGATGGAAAACTTATTCCCTATACATTCCAAATAGTTGTGCTATTGATTAGAGTAAATATATGTGGTCTCAAAGCTTGATACGAAGATGCAAAGTTCTTTTATGAGTTGGATACAGGTAGATGATTTTCTGAATTTAAATATAAATTGAAAGGGATCCTATTCCATTTAAGTCTCTAATAATATCTTAGAATGTTAGGTGGTGATTTTAATTTCTAAAGTGCTGAAGTTGTGTGAGTCTCGTGTTCATAAACCTCTTGGAAAAGTAAAAAACTTATGCTTCTCCTAGATTTTCAATTAAGCACCACAAAGATTGAATCATTAATTTCAAGTAAGATTTAACCTGTTTCACCCCTTGTTTGCTTCAATCAATACCATGGCTTTGAACATATACACTTGTTAGCTCTGCTCTTTTTATATAGTCATATATTGATTTGTTCTGTTAACTAACTGACTTAAATATAGTCTTAACAAAATATTTTGATTTGTAGAATATGAATAAAATAAATTAACATAACAAATTGAGTAAGAGAGCTACAGAGGTATCTGAAATACTTTCAAAATATAATGTTGTCTCAGAATTTGGTATTTTTAGGTTTTGTTAGATGGTTGGTACTTATATAACAGAATTTGGTATCGTGGAATAGTCGAGGCTGATTTTTTTTTTGCTGCTTTTGTTATTATTTCGCCTTAATATTAGGCTTCATATTTTAGATTCCAAAACTTGTATTTTACGAATGTAGAGAATATAAATTTTTATGTTCATAATCATCTTAATTTTGTTCAATAGTTTGGACAGACTTTAAGCAGGAGCAAGAGATGGAATTGAAGCATTGGGAGCAATTCTTATGGATGGTTTTTGAAGGTATGTGTCTTCAGCTTTATTTATCTTTAGTTTCTTTGATGTGTATTGATTGAACCTAAGCAATGTAACTTAAGTCAATTGTTTAGATCTCTTTACCAGAATTTCAATCTAATGAAAATGGTCTAAGCACCCTCCAGATAACCCTTAATCTCATGGTAGATAAATGCCTCTTTATAACTCTCAATTTGTGTGTTTTTTTTTAATCTCTCTTTGTATTGATTTCTTCTCAGTTATCACTAATAGAATGATGAGGCAGATTAATGAAATATTCTATATTAGGTACTTTAATTTTTATGTAAAAGTCATTCTTTTCAAATTTCTATCAGCTGATCCATGTATTGAATGATACATGTTCTCTACTACACCCGATAACTCTTTTTAATTTTTATTCACAGTTCGGTCACCATAGACTGGCTAAAAATTGTTAAAAAATGTTATTGAACCAAAAGATAACAGTTTTGTGTCTTATTTAGGAGGCAAGTTCATATGCCAACAATAATGGGCTTTTCTACATGGAAATGTCAGCAAAACTGCAGTAAAAGTCAATGGTATATTCTATGGAATAGGTATGACGCTTTCTTTGATTCTGTTATATAATGAGGTTGTCTTGAAAGATGCAGTTGGAGCTCACAGTATAAAACATTTATAACCATTTTCTTAATTACTAATTTCTGCCCATCTTTCATTTCATAATTTGTAGCATGTTTCTTTTGATGATGCCTTTTTGTTCAAAGGTTTTAGTCTTGTATGTAAATGGGGTTTTGATTCTTTTTGCTCAATGATAGATGGACCATCATTAGTGTAGAGATGATGTTATACTACATTAGCGAGAGGACATACATGAGAAATTAAGAATTTCACTTACAGATGAGACGAAGCTAATAAAGAGTCTGAGCCACATAACCAAAAACCTCCAAGCACCTTTCTTGTTCCTACGTACCCAAATGAACACGATAATCTGAGAAGCAAGTGCATTCCTCAATTAATTTGTGACCTGCTTCCATGCACTAGCTTTATGGAGTATATTTTCTAAGAATGAGATGGAAATTTATTAAAATTTATTCATTAGCCTGTATCATATCCTCTTTAATCAATCTTATCTTTGAGACTTGACAAATCTTAAGAGGTGTTTATTTTGTATTACATGAGTTAGTTCATTAATGCTTCCTATGGTGCAGACCTTTGATATGTAGTCAACACATGTATGTTGAAACTTGTCTAAGCAATGAACTGCCTGTCAATGTTGTGGTCTTGTCTTATGTGCTTTTTATCACTTGTAAATTATTCAAATGAATGTATTCTTTTTGTGTATCAAGTATGGGAACTTTATTTTTCATTCCCAGACGTTTGAATTGTATTTGTTGTTTCTTTAATGCATCCCCCTTTGCTTCATGAAATGTTTGCATCAAATTAACGTAATGATAAATATGGATGTATGTATTAACCTTTAATGTGAATCTGTTCTGAAGGTACAAGTATGAGAATGACACAATATACGCTCTCCACTGCAGTATCATCTTTGTGGTAATGGAAAGCTTGGAGGTAATGCACTTTCTAGGAGGATAGAGAATAACTTCTATGAGAACAGCATCATCTTAGTATATTGTGGCACGTTTAATAGGTTTTTACATTCTTTAGGTGATGACTGGAAGAAGAGCTACGGATACCATTGGAAGAGAGTTGGACTTATTCATTTATGTGGGAGCTCTTTTCTTAAAGTAGGTAACATTACTATGGCTTTGGAAGCTCTTTTCTTAAAGTAGGTAACATTACAATGTTTTGTTTAGATTGCTCATACAAGTGTTTTGCAGATGTACACACCCTATAATATAGGGTTTGTTTTGAATATTCATTTTCAAATATGAATTAAATTAGGAAACCCTTCCCACTTGCATAGTTTCATTGTTAATATTTGTTATTTTTAAATTAAATTAAACAGCCCTTTCCAGTAGCATTGTTAATATTTGTTATTTGTTAAATTAAACAACCCTTCCCACCTATGATTGCTTTGTCCGGGCACCTCAGCAATGAGGTGCGCACTCTTGCCTAGTATATATATAAATTGTGCTAAGAATTTAAATAAAAAATTAATAGGAGTTAAAATCACTTTTGGTCCCATAACAATATATATTTTTGATTCTGTCCCAAAAAGATATCATTTTCAATTTAGTCCCATAACTCTCTATATTGGCCGATTTTGATCCCAAAATCACCGGAATTCAGCACGAAAAATAATTTTAACTCAACATATAACATACTTTACCATTTATTCATTATCCTAAAATACCAAATTCACAGTAAATGTAAGTAAAAAAAACCATTTTCAATATTCGTTAAAGTTAAAAGTGTGTAGATGTGTTGAAGATGAAGAGAATATTATTTTTTATTTATTTAGTTATATTACCTTTTTCATTTTACTAATTTTATTATGAAATTAATATAGCATAAATATAAGAGCCAATGGGAAAAATTATCCAATTTAATTAAGTGAAAATCTTTGCGAACGATAATTTAACTTGTAATTAAAAAAAAATCCATGATTAAAAATTTCAAAATGACATTTTTTGGAAAATTCTTTGACTTTGACTTGATTTTAATTGTCTTGACTGGTCTAATTGCCTGTTCCAGTTAATCTTCCACTGACAAACCGACCAATAAACGTCAGTCTCCTATCAACAAACCGATCAACATTGGTTCGTTGGTTTGAGTGTCGGTTCCCTCGGCATCTCACCGACAAATCAATCGACATCTATTTAATTATTGATAAGTGCATTTATTTCTACATTTTATCAGTTTTTTTAACTTTATTTATACATTATTAATCATACTTTAAAAAATTATACTTTAAAATCATACTTTAAAATATTATTCATCATACTTTAAAATCATACTTTAATACATTATTAATTATACTTAAAAAACTATACTTTAATAACTAATATGCATACTTAACATTATATAACATGCTTTAATACATCTTAAATAAGCACCATCTTTTTGTCTCAAACGTCTCATATAAACAACTACCAAAAAACTTATCTCTAATAATACTACTCTTGTCAATATTTTATGGTTAAAGTTATTATTAAAAACATTTCGTATGAATACAATTTATACTTCTGTTTGAATTATAATGGTAATAAAACAAATAATTTTTAAATATGTATCCCTATGTCCCAAAAAAACCGTTCATGTTTACTATTTCTTATTATTTAGAAAAAAATATTTGTTTTATCGAGTTAATTGATTATTTTAGGTATCTGTGTAGGTTTTGTGTGAAACCATCTTACATCAGACCATTTTTTACTTTTTAAAATAGTTATCACTTTCATTATGAAACATTTTTACTTTCGCTATAAAATGTTATCACTTTTTATTTATATTATAAATTTTTCATTAAATAACATTATCACTTTTCATTAATTTTCTAAGCTCTTATGTGAGACAGTCTCACACAAGTCTTTGTCTAGGTATTTTAGTACTTTTAGGTAAAAAATAAAGTAAGTATTTTAATGTGTAAATCATACTATTATAACAACTAAAATCATATTTTAATATATTATTTATTATACTTAAAAAAAAGTACTTTAACTACAAATAAATATGCTTTATCGATATAACAATTATATTTTAACATATCTCACAATTCGTCTCATATAAGAAGCGTCTCATAAGAGCCTTTATTTTAATGTATATTAGATGAGAGTGAGTTATTGAAGAGAGATTTTATTTATTGTGGGACATATAAATAAAAGACAAACTCTCTTGTGAGACGTTACATATATGAGACGGTTTGTGATTCGTACTAAAGTATGCATATTATATAGATAAAGTATGCTTTATGATTGTTAAAGTCTGTTTTCTAAAGTATGATAAATGATGAATTAAAATACTTCCTCCGTCCGAGGCTAAGAGGACCATTTTTTTCATTTTGGTCGTCCCACCCAAAGAGTTCTCTT
Organism: Pogostemon cablin; assembly: GCA_023678885.1. Taxonomy (NCBI): domain Eukaryota; kingdom Viridiplantae; phylum Streptophyta; class Magnoliopsida; order Lamiales; family Lamiaceae; genus Pogostemon; species Pogostemon cablin. The sequence continues at coordinate 9,854,352 of CM042979.1, forward strand.
TCCTTTTTTCCACACATGAGACCATACACACCCTCTAATTAAAATATGGACCCACACTCCCACTAATACAACTACCCACTACACATTAAATAATAATACTCCTTAATCTACGTGCAAAAAAGCAAATGACCCTCTTACGCCGGGACGGAGGGAGTATGATTTTAAGGTGTTATATCATTATTGACATACTTTAAATACAAATAAACATATTTTATTTATATAATAAGTATATTTTAATAATGAATCGATCCGTCTCACAAAACCAATCTTTGTGAGAATATCTCTAAATAAAAAAAGTGAACGGTTGAATGGAGTGGTTATATTTTATTCACAAATTTTTTTTTTTTTTTTTTTTTATGTTTTATGAAGAGGATAGTTTGGAGGGTAGGGTAGGGGGTGTGTGTGTGGGTTTAACCTCGTAGAAAGGGAAGATAAAAGAAAAGAGCTAGCCATGCAAGAGAATATATAGAAAACGGCGTAGAAGGGCGACAATGCAGGAAGAGGCCATAAAATTCCACGCCTGCATGGGCGTGCGTGGGCTGGGCTGGGCTAATGCGGGCTCCTTCTGGGGCCCGTTTTCCTGACAACGCGTGCAAAGCCGGCCTTCATGGGGGCTCATCTCCCTGGGCCCTACTCTAAACCCCGTTTCCCACCCACGTACATAATATTCCCCTCAACCATCATTACCTTCTTTTACTAATCTAATTCATTATCAATACTTTAATTATACTTTTGTTCCACAATCTTTTCTTTTTCAATTTACATTTATTCAGACCTAATTAACCTTCACTTTTTACGACTATTTTTTTTACTTTTAAGCATTCTTTTCATAATAATCATTGCATTTGTTCTCTCTGTGTGCTTTTTTCCTCACTTGTACAAAATTATGAAATAAGACCGACTATTAGTATCACTAAAATTATCAAACGTATCCCATAAATTATAAACTAAAAAATTCTTAAATAACATGACACATTTATGTTTTATTAATTACAAATATTTTAATAAATTATTAATAAAATATGTTTAGTAATTCGGGAATATATTAGCAAATGCAAAATTGAATCCTTAATATGAGAATAAAAATGATTTTTTGACAAAGAGGATTCGTTGCAAATTTACTCCCTCTACCATTCATTAAGATTTACGTTTTCTATTTTAGTTTATTTCAAGTTAAGGTTTACATTTCATTTTTTATTAAATTTGGCCCCTCAAAACAATTAATTATTCTATATAGAGCATACACAAAACACTAATATAATTACTCACTTCACATTAAATATTATTTTTCTCATCTCACTATATATTAAAATATTATATCTCTTAATCTATGTGTAAAAAAATATAAATGTTAAATTGGGACGGATGGAGTATGTCTTATAATATAAGAGTACCGTGTTTATTTTAAGAGTATAATTTAAATTTTCAATTGCCCATCTTACTTAAGTGGTTCGTGGTCGATATTATCCTTGTTATTTTTACCATTCATGGTCTATTTAGTTTATGACATATTCAAGAGTATTGTCTTATCAACTCATAAACAAGAAGAGTTTACGTATGTCCTATTTAAAATAAGACAATTTTTTTTTCTTTTAAAATCAATAATATACATATTTTTAATAAATATATTAATTTTCATATTCAATTGTATTATTCCCTCCATCCCAGTAAAATGCGAACAATCACCTAATAAGGTGATTGTTCGCATTTTACTGGGATGAAGAGAGTATTAATTGTTCATGTAAAAACTATGTTAGATTTTATTATGCATTTTCATAACAAACTGCATTGGTGTTAATTCACAAACAAATTACATTAGTTTTAATTCATTAATGTACACTCCGCATTTAAAATATACTTATCAATTTATCCATTTTAGATGTTCACTCAAAAGATATAGTACATGTTTTCTTTATAGTATACTCCCTCCGTCCCTTCTTAAGAGGACCATTTGCTTTATATCACGTAGATTAATGAATATTATTATTTAATGTGTAGTGGATAGTTGTATTAGTAGGAGTGTGGGTCCCAACATTTAATTGTATTAAAGGGGGGTGTGTGTTCCATGTGTGTAAAAAAGGAAAGGGGACTATTTGGGTGAGACGACCAAAATGAAAAAATGACCCTCTTAACCTGGGACGGAGGGAGTATATGGGATCTCACACTTAACACATGTATACCTTGTTAGCGGACGAATGAAATACTCCCCCCGTTTGCTGATAATGTATCAATTTTACTTTTTTAGAAGAAAAAAAAAGTATCACACATGGTCTACCACTCACTACTTATACAACTACTCACTTTATATAAAATAATAATATTTTTTAATCAGCGTGCAAAAAACAAATGAATACCCTTAGCGATGGACGAAGTATATTTTTATTAATAATAAAAATATTTGGGTTGAATCTGGATGCACAATGTATTTTTAAATTTTAGCAAAAAACTTTTCAGTAACACCTAATTGATAACTTCTCAAATCAAATTTTAAACTTCTCATAGGAGTAGATTCTGTGCTGCAGAAAACACTTTGACTATATTGGAGTGATCAATCAAACTCTGTTTTAATAAATTTACAATGATCACTTCGGACACTCCAATCTACAAGTGTTATGTATTTTTAATGTGTAGTATATGAATGTAACAGTTAGTACAATGCACCAGACATATAAATTGTAGAGGTTAGAGTGTTTCACAAATTCATCTACATCCTCTCTTCCATCTCTAAGTAAGGTAATCCACTAGGATTATAAGGCAAAAGCTCCCCATGGACACGGTTCGTGTCCCCATGTGAACACAACTCTTCCCCTCCCTATTCTATTTAAACTTATATATTGCTAGGGAGTTTAAATTGTAAAGGGACACGGATCTAAATCCGTGTGCCCGGGCGCACAAGAGACTCACTCGGATTATAATTTTGTGTTCCAAACATTCTATTGCCTATACTAGTTCGTCTTCCCTATCTTCTATAACGCTATCCTGGATATATTACAACTAGATAATTTGAAGAAAAAAAAAAAGTTACTAAGCTTAGTGTAACTTCAAATGTCCCAAACTTCTAAATGTCTATGTCCTCTTCACTCCAAAAGTGGTGTAAGCTGTTTCAAAGAGGGTGAAGGCTTTAATCTTGTAGAAATTGTGAGAACTGCTTGAATGATTGATTGCGTCAAATTATTGTCATAAACAAGATTATGCATGAATTAATTTTCATAAAATTGAGGAATCTTTTGCAACCTTTTCAACTAAATAAATGTCAAATTTTCTAGCTCCTAAAACTTGTGGTTTCTTTTGATAAGTCTAGTTAAGAAATTCCATTCTTTAATGAACCCAAATCCATTGTGATCTTTGTCTCTTTACTTTCGGAGCTATTAATGCTATGTTCAACATTATTCTTACAAATCTTTGACTAAATATAAAATGGGACTTATCTTGCTTGTGTTCTATAAACATACCTGCAAAATAATACATTATATTTAAGCAACTAGAATGATTCAATTGGAATAAGGATTTACCCATTCAACACTCCGGGTTAAAGAGCGACGGAGATGTGAATGCAAGGAAACTAAGAACGACGATAGAACAGTGCAATAAAAGCATCGACGATAAGACGAGCATCACATATTTTGCATGAAATGGGGCAAAGTATGCAATTAATACGCATGTTTTGCATAATCCATGCTATCCTTGAGGGGAATCCAAGTATAGCTCATCAAATCACTTCCAACAGCATAAAACAACCACATTCCTACAAGATGGAATTAACTTTAATCAACATCAAACCTAATTAACTTAACCTTCTCTCTACATAAATGACAGCCAAAGGTTAACCATGTCACAAACACTGGTTCTTGTACCAGCACCAACATATAGAACAGGGCTTCTTCATCGAATCAGACATAATAAGACATTTGTTTAGTTGGATTCTTTGTTAACTCTGAATCCAAATAGAAAGAATTAAAGCAGCAATCAGCTTAGAAAGGAAAGGATTCCTATCATTTATTATCAATATGTTGAATAGCAACAAAAAGTTGCATTCCAATTAAAGCAGCAATCAGCTTATGAAGTGACCATTCGTAAAAATAAAAGCATAAAGAATTAATGAGAAGAAAGATAATTAAACCAAATTTTGTTATCAGAACGTTACGACATAAACCCATTTCCAATTTCCTTCCAATCAAGCTTTTTTTATTTTAACATAAATAATTTATAAGTAAATTCAACAAAGCAACACCAAAATAAAAACTGAACTAATAATTTAAAACATCAAGTCTCATAAATATTAACTTATCGATACAAAAGCTGAGATAAAAAGTGAACCTGTACAAGTTTTTATTGTGATCATAGAAACCATACATTGTTTATCATTATTTCACCAAGAAGGAAATCGAAGTAAATAATCTATTCTTTTTTAGGTTTCAATTACTTCATCTGCAAATGTTTTTTATTCAAGTGCAGATACAATTAGCAATATCAAATTTATTGCTCAATTTCTTTGAGAGCAACATTTTCTCTAAAACATGCACATTTATAAAAATTATAAGCTAAATGGAAACTAATCTAGTATTACCTCCGAATCGAATGAAACTTCACAAAAAAGAAAAAATGGGAAACAATAAGTACATTCACAAAATTTAAGAAGCCTATCTTCTTAAACTCACAAAATTGACTCTTGCCACAACAGTTCCAAATGATTAGTTTGATCAATCTATCCATGGACTACTAAAAAAAGAAAGAATAGAAAAGAAAAGAAAAGTGTTAGAATTCTTATGTAATTTCTCAAAAACCATATTCAAATACAATATAATTTCTAGCTTTTAAACTACATAATAATAAAGCAAATCTAGAAATCAAGATTTTCATAATTAGAGAAAGCAATAGAACTATTCACTATTACTCTCAGTGAAGAACAAAAAAGCCAGCTAGCCTATCTTGAATGTGAAATTTTTGTAACAGAAAAATGAAATGGGAGAAGATAATGTCAACTATAGAGAGAGAGAAAGAAGGAAAAACACACAAAGAGCCAACAGCAGAGCTGCAAGAAAATGAAGCTTTCACATTAAAATCAAAAGCATTAATGAACATTGCATAACAAGATTTGCAACATCATTAAAGACAAACTGGAAAGGAGAGTGTGATCTAACCAAAAAGGGGAAAACAATTATGTGTTTACCTTTGTAATAGCCTTTGAGCAAAAAGTTATATTTGAAGATATGGAAAACAGGAAGAAATCTAGTGAAAGAGTGATCTTTCTTTAGTTGAAACATTATTATAAGTATATTATGATATTGCAATCTTTAATACTTATACAAACATCCCCTGCATCTGAAAGCTGTGAAAATTTCAAATTTGCAAATATATGTTGAATATCTCAAAAGAATATGGATGTAACTCTAATAAACCATTCTGCTTCTTTTTCCTTTCTCCCTCTCTATCTTCTTTCATTTTTTGTAGTAGTAATTTATGTGTGCAGGGAATTTTTTAAAATTGATTCAAGATATTTTAGTCTTGAGGTGGACATGACACAAGTTGAGGGAGGTTTCAAGCGAATTGAAAGCTTTAATCTCATGGAATGAGCTAAGAACATTCTAAACTACTTATATGAAACAAAAAAAAAAATTGTACCAAGAATGATGTGCTTGTTTACATATATTAACAAAATATAAATTGCATGATGTGCTTCTTTTTCACTCTTAGTATCTACATTTAAAGCCTATAATGTGAGTTCACAATTGATCCAAAATATATTTTCTTTTTTCAAATAGTTACCTGGAAGATGAGAGAGTTGAACTAGAAAATTGTATGAACAAGTTTTTTATACCTCTAGAGCAACATAGTTTGAAGTCATATGCTGTGTGAAGTAATCTTTCTTCCTATTAACAAGATTAAAGGAACTTGATTTTAGGTAAAGGAAATTACAACACACAATTATGTATATATTAAAAAAAAAAGAAGAAGAAGACATTTTCTAATACTCAGTTTATTTACATTGCAATTAAGAGAACTGAGAGTGAAAATTTCATGAAGTAACATAACAGGACACCTATTAAAAAAGAATCATTCTTTCATTTAAAAGAAATGGCACAACTATTAAATATCTATGGCATACTTCCACAAGTCAAGGTAGCAAAAGAAGCTACATTGTTTTGGCCAGGGTAAAGAAGCTCTCCTTTTGAAGTTAATTTTTTTTCTTTAGAAAAAGCAAATTATCTTTTTTTTTCCCCTTCATTTCTGTGGGTTATTGCCTATTTTTTCCATAGGATTTAATATTAACCCATAGAATTTAGCATTAATTTTAAGGGTATAATTCTAATTAGTTCTAAAAGGATGAGGACCACAAAGATTCCACATGAAACTGGTTTCATGTGACACTCCCTCTAAAAAAGACAATAATAATAAACAGACAGATTGACTTATTTCAATTGCATAAACTCTTATACCTTCTTGTGCTGCAATCCAAGTAAAGAAATCAAGCATCAAACATATTGATCAATGTAAGTATGACTATAAGCGGCAATGACATGAGTTGTAGGCTATCACATCAACAATTTAGATCAATATCAAATATTAAGACAAGTATGAAAAAGCAGAATTTCAAATCAAGATTCTACAAATAAACAGAGAATAAATTACGAATTAATTACAGAAACAATAGGAAATTAAAAATAGCTGCTTATCAGTGTGAGGGTAAACTCTTTAGGTGATGTTTGTTTTGAGGTTTTGGGGAGTTTGAAAATCATGAATATTGATGTTGTGTTTGTTTTGGGTTTTTGATAGGGTAGGTTTTAACATTATGTCAAATCAATGTGTAAGAATGTATTAATTTATGTAAAAAAATAGATGAGAGGGGAGAGATGAAGAGAGAAAGTGTATTAATTAAGGAGAGAGAATGTATATAGGTATATATAGGGGTGGTCTTTTGGAGTCGATTTTTTAATGGCCACTATTGATAAAGTACGATTTAAAATAGCCACATCTCTTAAAATCAATTTTTACTAGCCACTTTCAAGTAGACTCCCCAAATTACTCCCATAACTATCAGCTAAAGGACGAAAATAATAGGGTCATGATCATGTCAGTTTTGACTGCAGTAAATAGGGGGTGGGTGGACCACATTTAAAGTTTTTAAATATTGAATTTAAGATTTTGGATGTGGGTTGGTGGGGTACATCATTAACGTCATTTTCACCTTTTTCTCTCCCTTCTTTCTTTCTTTCTTTCTTTCTTTCTTTCTCTCTCATCTTTCGTCCAACATCCTCTTTCTTCTTCTCTCCTTTCGTCCCAGTGTCAAGCACAATGCATTTATGGGTTTCTCTTCTCCATTTGCGGTCTCCCACAGTGCATTACACATTGGAAATGATAAATTTTCAGGTATGTATATAAGCAGTGTTATTGGCATCTCTAAATTTGTATATAATGATTTTTAGTACTTTTTTCGAGGATATTTACTTACATTTTTTGTGATTTTGTTCATATGTGTAAAATGTGAATTAATTTTGTATAATGTTTCGTACATGTGGTTTGAAAATGTAATGTGTTGAATGTGACTTAATTGTGTATACATCATATGTAGAATGTAGAACCGCAGTGGGAGTGTTCATTTTTTTTATTTTTTTAACCTTTGGTTGGCCGAATATGAGTTTTGTTGTAGACCGAATAGAACAAATCTTTAGGCCGAATAGAACAAGTGTAGGCCGAATAGAGCAAAGTGTAGGAGTAATTACTTTGTAATTTTTTTTAAATTTTGGTTGGCCGAATAGAGGTTTTTAGTAGGCCGAATAGAACAAGTGTAGGCCGAATAGAGCAAAGTGTAGGAGTAATTACTTTGAATTTTTTTTTAAATTTTGGTTGGCCGAATAGAGATTTTTAGTAGGGCGAATAGAACAAGTGTGGGCCGAATAGAGCAAAGGGTATGAGTTATTTTTTTTAAATTTGTTTGAAATTTTGGTTGTCCGAATAAAGGTTTTTGTAGGGCGAATAGAACAAATCTGTAGGTCGAATAGAACAAGTGTAGGCCGAATAGAGCAATGTTTATGAGTTTTGAATTTTTTTGGAAATGGTTGACTGGTAGAATAGAGCATATTTGGTAGGCCGAATAGAACAATTTATGTAGGCCGAATAGAATAGTTTGTAGGCCGAATAGAACAAACGTTTGAGTGTGCAAATATTTGGTCAGTGGCTGCAATGAACTTATACTTATTTTGGCCATAATTATGACTTTCTGTCTTATTTAGCAAAAAAATTATTTGTGCAGGATGACTGGAAGCGTCCTTCTATGCAGGGCCAGAACTGCAGTATACATAATCACTGCAAACCAGGGATTGTGATGGAAATTATCCGTACGCAGTTAACTAGGGTTGGGGATAATGCGGAGGAGATGTTTAGGAGATCATGCTTTGGTCATTACTTGGATCTCAACGATGATTGGAACGCGAATGCTCATCTCCACACTCTCATGACGCGGGAGATTATATTTAGGGGGGACGATTTAACTGCTAGATATTTTCAGGTTGGGAACAAGTGTCTTGTCTTTAGCAGGGTAGAGTTCATGAAGATAATGGGACTCTGCTTTCGAGATAGACTCGGGTTTGATCCGAATTTATTGTATCGTATCCCGTCTGGTGGGGTTTACGATAGGTATTATAGTCAGGGCGAGAGACCATTACTCAGTCAGATTGCTAGTGACTTTGAAGGCAGAAGATTTACACATGTTAGCACCGAGGACGCGGTTAAAATTACCAAGGTGCTGTTGTTGTACTATTTTATCCTTGGGTCGGATGTCACAAAGGTGGGTGTAGACAACTGGGTCTGGGAGCTAGTAGAGGATGAACGGAGTTGAGATTTATTCCCTTGGGGCAGGTCAGTTATATGACGCTACTGCACTTTATGGACCACATTTTGATCAAACTTTCAGCTGGAGCAAACCCCGAGAAGTACAAATACAACTTTTACGGGTGCACATTTGCGCTCCAGGTACGTGTTTTAGTAGATTACTTAAAATTATAGTGTATTATCAATTTTAGCAACATTAATTATCTAAATATGTGCTTTACGTGTGACAGGTTTGGGCGTACGAGCGTCTACCTGCCCTTGCTGCGTCGTATGGCCATGTCCCTGACGATAAGGTGGATCTAAGGACACTTTGCCTTCGATGGGTATTTCGTAAAGTGAAGAGGGTCGATAGGAATCTGTTTAATCGGGTATGATTATTTAATCCATTTCGGTAAGACAAATTAGTGATATTGTATCTAAATGTATTGGTTTTTTTTGCATCAGGATCTTGATGTGGTGGATTTTTCGTGTGTTCTCGCTGATGAGCGTACAAAGGGGTATTGGATTAGCATAGAGGATGATCCTTTGGAGGGGTTGATCATGAGGCTGTACTCCCCATTCAAATCAAAATCAGGCCTCCCACTAGAATGTGCCCTCGTACATGGGTCATTGTTCGTACCAGCACTTCGGTCATCATAACCCATCCCTGAAACCATACTACTCCCTGCACCTACGATAGGACGGAGTGTCACGTACATCATTCCTACATCAACACAGTTGAACACTTCTGCCACACGTGCATCATTCTTTATCTTATATTTAGGCAAACGACCATCGTAATCAACTAGAGAATGAACTACATAACCCCAGTGCCCCAAATCAGCTTGTACTATGTTATGGATTTCTTTTAAAAAACTACTATAACACAGTCTGTCCTCTGGCAAGAATAACCAGTTCACCACTCCACCTGTGTATTGCAACCCTTCCCAAGCTCTACCCCAAGACATCCCAACTTTTTTATAACTCATCTGCACATTTTTTCAAGAAAACTTTAATGACATCAACATTAAAATATTAAAAAATTAGTTGCAACATTAAAATATTAAAAAATTAGTTGCAACAGTAAAACAGAAAATTTGTACTCATATTGTATTCTATTCGGTCAACAGATTAATGTATGCAGCCCTACATTGTTTCAAAATTCGGCCTACCTTGACACACCTTAAAATATCACAGTATTTTTTTCTTCTATTCGGCCAATGTTTCCTCTATTCTGCCCAAAAGGTTCTCATATTCGGCCTACTAAAATTGCTCTATCCGGCCTACATATTTTTTTAAAATAAAAAATTTGTGGAAAATTTAGTTCTTCTATTCGGCCCACAGTGTTTGTCTATTCAGCCTACAAATGTTGTTCTATTCGGCCTACTAAGTTTCTGAAATTAAGAGAATTTTTTGGGCTATTCGGCAAATGGCTGTTCTATTCGGCCTGCTCTTCTTCTATTCGGCCTACTCACCAGTGTTTAACAAATTTGAGAAGATTACTTAAAAAATACAATCTAACATGAGTGGTGAAGATTTAAGAGAGAAAATATTTTGAATGTTACAAAATTATTCTACTCGGCATATAATTTTTTCTATTATATTATAAAAACGTTGAATAATTAGAATACACTCATGAGTCATGTCAAAATTATAAAATTAGGGCATTCATAACTATAAAATTAAGGCATTCATAACTGTTAAAACAAGTTTAAACATATCTTGTACACCTGCTCCCCAAAATCTCACACCTATCTAAAAATACTAGAAATTTGCTCCCAAATGCTCTCCAAAATGCTCAACCTCTAAAATAACTAGTACAAAAATTTTTAATAAATGTTGGACGACCACCCCCATTTTCGCTATATATTACCTCATTTATTTTGTATGGATATGAGGGAGCACATGCCTACATAGGAGTACTAGGTATTAGGTATTGTACTTCCACATTTTATTCAGAAATAAAGAGGAATTCGATTCCTTTACTGTACGTTTGGTACTTTTGGTCAAAAAGTGTGGAATCTCATTCTCCAAACATGTGAAAAGTGGGTTCCCCTCAAGCCATTTTGGCCCATTCCTTTAAAAGTGGCTAGAAAAAATTGTGTATAACATATGTGGCCACTTAAAATTACACTTAAACAATAGTGACCACTTTTTGCCATTTCCACTTTTAAAATTTGGGTGTGGAATTTGAATTCCAAATGAGGTTTTTAAAACCCGAAATAAACATCCCCTTATTGTTCTCAATATGTCCATACTCAGTCCTCATTAGACTTGAGAATATGTGTCCTCAAGTACATTAGAGTAGAGTCATAGAAAATAACCTTGAAAAAAAAAACTTGGAAAATATTAGAGAGATTGAGGGATCACTTGGTTCGAATTCTTTAATCGAAATGGTAATGGTATCATTAAGGAGGTCAATCTTAATGTGATTGAAAGTGACTGAAGGGTGTAGGGTAGCTATTGAATCAATAAAAATGAGAAAGTGTTATTTACACTAGAAGTAAAGCAAAATCAAACCTACATCTAAAATAATGTCAATGCAAAGCATAGTGGTGGAAGATAAATAATACTCCCCGTTCCAAATACGTATAAATTTCCTTGTAAATTAGGAAATGCTTGCGATCAGAGTTGATGACATTTCGCTAAACGCAAGAATTTGTAATGGGCTGAATGGGAAAATAGAGACATTTTGGTTTAGGAGAGTATATATTCTACTAATTCTATCATATACTCACTCAGTCACTCTCCCATTTAAAATTTCTAAACATAATTATACTTTTAATATTCTGACCCCTATAAATTAACATCTCCCTGTTAAAAAGGGAGCTGCTATTCATGTCTCAATTTTTTTTTAAACATACCTCATAATTTGTTAAACTTAAATATTACTAATATACTCCCTTTTTTTCTAAACATACCCATAATTTTTTTAAACTTAAATATTCATTCATACATAATAAGACTAAATACATTGATAAATCAATATTAATGTTCATCTTCAGTTTAATTATAATCAATCTATAAACCCCAATTCAAAATACAATCTTAAATTGAAAATTTAAAAGAAAAACTAAATAGGATTCGACAAAAATATAATAGTACTCACGCAGAAGAAAATCATACAAAGATTTCAATATCAATGATGAACTCCACCCACAGTCAAGATTATAAGAGAAAGGACATCCTCTGACAGAATACTTTTTTTTTTTTAATCAATTATAGTAATCTGCAGTAAATAAAAAAAATCAGGTAGATTGTCCATCTCCGAGTATCTAGATTAGATGTTCGAAACATTTATTTGAATAATACGTGATAGTGGTAAAAAATAGTCACTATTATTTAAAAATAATTTTAAGCGGTCATATGTGTTAAAAACAATTTATTCTAGCTATTTTTATGATAATTGACCAAAATGCCCTTGAAAGGGACCCACTTATCACATGTTTGAAGTCTTTTTTTGACCAAAAAGTACCAAGTACAATAATTTATTTTACAGTCTATTGAATGCATTAATTTATTACTTTAAATGCCTCAAGAATATATTTATTTATTAAAATACAAAAAGATGCATTAATTTTATTCGTATGATTTTTTTTTAATTTTTTCTGAAAAAAAAAGTGTTGGCCGAATAGAACAAAAAGTGTTGGTCGAATAGAACAAAATTGTTGGCCGAATAGACCGAATAGAAGAAATATTTTTTTCGAATTTTTTTAAATTTTTTCTAAAAAAAAGTGTTGGCCGAATAGAACAAAAAATGTTGGCCGAATAGGTCGAATAGAAGAAATATTTTTTTCGAATTTTTTTTTTATTTTTTCTGGAAAAAAAATGTGTTGGCCGAATATAATAAAACGTGTTGGCCGAATAGAATAAAATTGTTGGCCGAATAGGCCGAATAGAAGAAATATTTTTTTTTAATTTTTTTTTTATTTTTTCTGGAAAAAAAAGTGTTGGCCGAATAGAACAAAAAGTGTTGGCCGAATAGAACAAAATAGTTGGCCGAATAGGCCGAATAGAAGAAATATTTTTTTCGAATTTTTTTTATTTTTTCTGGAAAAAAGTGTTGGCCGAATATAACAAAATTGTTGGCCGAATAAGCCAAATAGAAGAAATATTTTTTTTTATTTTTTTTTATTTTTTTAAATTAATGATGCCCCACATTCCCCATTCAAATTTTAAATTTTAAAAATTTTAAATGCGGTACACCCACCCCATTTACTGCAGTCAAAACTGACATGATCATGGCCCCATTATTTTTGTCCCTTATCTGACAATTATGGGAGTAATTTGGGGAGTCCACCAAATACTCCCTCCATCCCGTCCTTATAGTTACGTTTGCTTTTTGCACGTAGATTAATGAATATAATATTTTAATGTGTATTGAGGTGAGAGAAATACTCCCTCCGTCCCGGGTATTTTTATCCGTTTGTACGGGCACGGAGATTAAGACGTTTTATTTTTTTAATATATAATGTAAGATAAAGTAGGGATAAATTAATAATTTAAAAAGAAAAGATGAATAAAGTTATTGGGAATGATGAATAAAGTGTAAAAAAATAATTAAAGTTGTTGGGATTGTAAAAAGTAGGTAATAAAATATTATGTATTTTTGCCAAAAATGGAATGGGTAAAAATACGTGGGACACCCCAAAATAGAAAGTGGGTAAAAATACATGGGACGGAGGGAGTAATATTTTAATGTAAAGTGGGTAAGTATATTAGTGTGATGTGTGGGGTTATGGAGAGAGAAAAAGTTAATTTGTGTGGGTCCCATATGCTAAAAAAGAAAACGTAATCATTGGGATGAGACGCCCAAAATGGTAATGCGTAACTATTAAGACGGGACGAATGGAGTAGTGACTAGTAAAAATTATATATAAAAAGATAGCTATTTAAAATTGTACTTCACTATAAATTTGAACCTTTTGAATATTCTAGGAGCTCAATCAGTTATTTGAAGTTTTTATACCTTTTGAATATTCTAGGAGCTCAATCAGTTATTTGAAGTTTTTATGAGGTACTATTCGGCAGATGCCCATTTGGAGTTATTTTAGTGAAAATGGTCATCTACACCCCTTTCCTTATCCATGAAGATTAAGTAGACCCTCAAACTAATTTTTGGAGCATTCAAACCCTTCAACTTTTCCTAATAATCAAATTTACCCTCATCTTTGATTTGCTGACCAAGATTGCATTTTATCAATTAAAAAAATTAAACACTACACAATGAGTGGGCCCATGGTTGAAATGAAAAATTTGGCAGCCAGAATATATCTTCTTTTTCGAGTTGGAACCTGCTCCGCCTCTCCTAAATACACAATTTGCGCATTCATCATCTTCTCCCACACCTTCCTCTTTCCTTCCCCACCGCCATCGGCTCCCCTATCACCATCGTGTCATATATCCTCCAATTTATCGCCTCCTCCGTACCGTCCGCCGTCGAACTGAACTTCACCTCCCCTTCTGGAGCAGGCATCTCCTCCGCCTTGGCCACCGCAGATCGCAGACCGTACGCTCCGACGGTGAGTAATGGAGTAACAAGCACATCTCGCCACCTCGCCAGACGCGCGTCGTCGCAACACTCCTGTACACGGCGGCAGAAGACCGGAATACTGAACGTGGCGGTGGTCATTTTGATTGGGTAGTAAATAGAAGGGATATCCCGAATGATCTCATGTTCATCTCCACCACACAAATCTTACTCATCTGCCGCCAGTAATCGTTGTACGGGCTGAATGCCACATCGCTGTTGTCATACAACATCGTCCTCAGGGCTATCTGCGCAGGCAGGATCCACCACCTCCCGGCATGAAATCGCCACCACTTTTACCTCTCCAAGCTGGAGCCTCACGATTGGCCCATATTTCTGGGATATCTTCGTCAGTTTATCCTGGTCCAGCCCCCCAGCGAGGAGGTGGATGTGGTCGACCAGTGGCAGCTTCGGAGGGCTTGGAGGTAGTAGGTCTTTTCGCAGTTTTCGACTACCGATCACCGGAGGAAGATGGAGAAGAAGATATATTCCGATAGCCAATTTTTTCTTTTTCAACCACGGGCCCACTCATTGTGTGGTGTTTAATTTTTTTTAATTGATGCAATGCAATTTTGGTCTGCAAAAATTTGATTCATTAGGAAAAGTTGGAGGGTTTGGATGCTCCAAAAATTAGTTCGAGGGTGTATTTGATCCTTATTAATAAGGAAAGGGTGCAAATGACCCTCTTCCCTTTTATTTTTAAGAAATCAAAACAAATGTCAGATGTAAAATGGGCCGTGTTTTTTAAAAAGAAGGGCAAAACGTCAAAACTCAAAAGTGAAAATGCCCATAAGATGTAAAATGGGGCAGTGGGAAATTCCCCTTTTTGAAAGGGCAAAATGGTCTTATGTCAAGTGAATTCGTTTAAAAATGGAGTAATATTTAATGGTGTTGTGGGGTGTGTTTAGAAGAAATTGTCGTATGAATAACTGCACCCTTTAAAATCTAAACATAATTGTACATTTAATATTTTAATAAATCCTATATATAATTATAAAACACTAGATAGGACATAACTCTTAGATTCTCATAATTAATTATGTGAACAATGTTCACAGAAGTGAGAGGTATATGTGATAAATGACCAAGGGGAGGACAAACTGATCTAAGGATATATTTTGACAAAGACAATGGAAATATCATAGAAAATGTTAGTATACAATTTACATTTGCTGATAATTTGTAATTGTTCCACTATTTCGTGGTTCTTTATTATAATGGCTAATATAGATTCTAACAGCATGGGATGTGAAATGAAAGATTTGTGGCTCAAGTTGATCATATGGCTAATCAACCAGTTAGCACAAAATTTGATCTTGAAGTTAGATTTTCAATTCCAAATGAGAGAGAAAATAGACAATCAAAGTTATGTTCTAAATCACCTAATAGCACGGGTTCAAGAAAGATTGGATATGTTGGAGATGAATATAATGTGCACATTTACACTAATCTCCCATTCAAAGCACTCGGTTTAAAGTGGCATGGCCAACCATGCACAACATCTAGACAACTTCAAGAGTGGAGGCAACGAAGTGATTAACAAAGACGTTAATCTACCACAAAAAGATAAGAAGTGATGAAGTAGTGGTTGGAATAGTTTATTGATTTTCTGCTAACAATCTTGTTAAATCAAGGAAATGTTCCCGCAGAAATTTCTTAGACGCTTGAGTTTCATTATTTTGCAGATTTTACATTTTCTTGAGAAAAGATATGTTTTGAGAAACTTGAGCATCTTATGATTTATTTTTTAGTAAATAAATGATATTTTGAATTTATTTAGTGTAATGATATGAGGAGAATTCAGAATGAAGGATCGATTCTTTTGTTTTCTTTATGAATTCATTGTTGCTAGTGTTTTGTGTTTTGGGCTACTGTTTTTTTTTTTTGCTGTCACAGATAGAATTTCGATGATAAGCTTTTACTGATTTTCTGCTATTTTTTTTCTAAAAATCTGCTATGTGTTTCAGTAGTATTATGATTGTTGCTGGTAATTTTGCTTATTCTTGATGTAGTATCTTATAACTTATCACGGTTCATTATCTCCTGTACTAATTAAGTATATGCTTGAGAGTGAGTAGTATTATTGATATACTAATTCAGTATTTCCTGGTAATTTTCTAAGCCTAAGAGGTGAGAAGTTTGATTCTCTTTTATGTACTAATTATTAGTAGTGGAACTTATACAGGTAGTGGAACTCTCTTTTAAGGTTTCTGTGGATATTTGAATTGGTATTTGCATGTTCTCTATGTTTCTTTCTTTCTTAAACCTCCTCATTTGCTTAAGGGTCGAAGCATCAATCTCACCAAGATTATTAGGGAAAAATCGATACAACTAAAAGTGAGAGACTATTTGTTTTTTCATCCATGTAGAGTATGATATAATAATATAAAAATACATTTAGTATACAAAATATACCACAATACAATGTGCCCAACCATTGTGAGTTACGCCATGTCTTAAATTATCCCCCCTTACACACAAACAAAAAAGGAACAAAAAAGAGTCTTGATGATCCCCTATGATTCCAGTAAATGTCACTGGCCAATGAATCTTGCTCCACTTTCCATTAGTTTCTCTGTAGTTGCGACTCCAATAAAGGAAACAACCTTTCGATGCACTTTCTCTTCTTATTTTGAAAACTGGCACCTCATGCTTGTCTTTCTTTATAAGTTGTCATCTCCATCACAAGATTAGAACTCATTTCTTGAAATTTCGTCAGTCTCTTCTCATCAGAAAACCCAGCTCATTCATTTCTAAAGAAACTGCAACATAGCCCAAAAACTCACTTGTTCATCCAATTCGCCCCCAATTTCTTACATCGTCTCTGACGGCGTCATGAGTTCCACTTTTGAAGCAGCTTGTCAATTCAACATCCCCAAGATTCTATATATTCTACACTATCATCGCTTTTGGGATGTTGGGCTATTTTCAATTTCAGGGTTTAATCCACAAGGGCTATTTCCTATTGAAAGACATGTTTAATCATTGATTGACGTGTTCTGCTCTGATTGGTTCCTCTGTTTGAGTGTTAAATGGTGGGAGGTTTTCCTTTCTGCGGATAAGAGAGATTTGGAGAATGGATATCTTGATGCAACAATCATTGATTGGACGCCTATGTGAGCTATTAGGTTGAGGGACCTTCCGAACTTCATTCGGACAACCAATCGAGATGATCTAATGTTCAACTACAACTGGGAATCAATCAACAATGCTCTTAAAACAAGGTCTCTGATTCTAATAGAGATAGAAATAGATTCAGTAGACATCAGAGTGTTAGAGTTCTAAGAAAAGAGAGGCGAGAGAAGAGTGAAAGAGAACAAAGTCTCATGCATTTATCTTTGAACACCATTGATAGGTTTTTAACGGGAGTGCCTTGATCTTTCATTTTAAGAAAATAAGGGGT
The DNA here is from genome assembly GCA_023678885.1 of Pogostemon cablin. Lineage (NCBI taxonomy): Eukaryota > Viridiplantae > Streptophyta > Magnoliopsida > Lamiales > Lamiaceae > Pogostemon > Pogostemon cablin. Next base: position 9,872,093 of record CM042979.1, read on the forward strand.
TAAATTGATTCAAATTAAAGATAAAAAGGGCTTAAATGAACAAAATAAAAGATGAAGGGCTAAATATATTGAAATAAGATAAGGGGCTTATATGACTCTTCTCTTTAACTTTCCTACAATCATGAATAAAATATTTCTTTTTATTAAGAATACAATAATAACTTTTTATTAATGAGAAGGACTACGGTATGATCGGTCCCTTTTTTTGAAAGAAAGGAATAGTATTTTATTATAAGGCATGAGCCTTGCCTTTTTCAACAGTACAATAAGACTTGAAAATACAAAAATCACATAGTACAATAAAACTTACAAATATAACAATCACATTGTGAATGATCCTAGCGTAGGACATACGAGTGACAACAAATTAAAATTTTTCTAAACAGTTGGAAGGATCAGTTATCCAATCTTTATAATTAATGTCTCTTTTGATCCTATTTCTTCTCCAAACCCACCAAAACCAGACATGAGATTTGATCTCCTCCACCATTTTCTTTTCACTCCATTCCCCGTCCTCAAAGATAATATTATTTCTATTTTTCCATAAACACCAAATGTCTATAACTAGCTTCCGTCTCTCCTTAGATTGGAATAAGTTCCCGAATAGAAGTAGCGTACCTGAAGCGTTGTTTGGGATTGGAGACTGTATTCCCATCCAGTTCAAGCACTCTCCTCATTTTCTTTGTGACATTGGGCATTCGCAGAATCTATGTTCCACTATTTCATCATTTCCTCTACATATAGAACATGTAGTCATGCTTGAAGATGGTAGGCTTTATCTTTTTTCCAACTCCACTGCTGTTGATATTTTTCCTTGTACTACTCTCCATGCTAGCACTTTCATTTTTGCATCCGCTTTGCTCTTTCATATTCTCTTGTACAATTCCTGTTGATGCTCCTCGACTAATGCTTTTCTTTCTTCCAAGCATGCATAAGTACTTTTCACGTCATATATTCCTTTCTTGCTTGCTTCCCATCTCCAGTGGTCATTTCCTTCTTCTATTTTGTACCTGTATAACAATTCCAATAATTCATTAAGTAAGTTAAACTCACATTCCCTCAAGATCAACTCTCTCTTAAAGAATAACTTAATTATTTTTTAGGGTTAAATTAATTTTATTTTAAAGGGTCTAATTAGCTCTTCGAAAATTTAAGAAGGGAGGAAATAGTCCTATAAATAAAAACTTACCACGGAAGTCATTATTGGCGTTTGGATCTTTTGGTTAACGTGAACTGTTAGAGTTCCATGCAATTCTACAGCAGCGGAAGCATAATATAGAATATTCATTACCTTTCACCAGGGTATGTTGAAGAAGATAAAATTTTCAAAAATTTTTGAAAATTCTCGCTGGCAGCTTGTGCAACCTCACGACTTGGGGCATAACGTCCTCATCCAATCTCTGATCAGTGGATTCATGTGTGCTCTGGGATGTTCCAATCGAGTCTTTAAGAAATTTCGAGCAGGTCTGACGATCGTGCCTGGCAGTCGGGTCTGGTTGCTGGCCGACGACGATGTTAATCTCTAGAGATCGACTGCATGATGAACAAGTCGGCAAAGCTGATGGATGCAGTCTCGATGGGCATGCGTCGCTACTACAGCTCATGGCTGGAATTTTCAGCGGTGGCATGAGCGGCGGGCTTAGTAGATTTCATGTGGCGGTGGGTGTTCCATGATTCACGGCAGGGCTATTCGCGGCAGTTTCATCGGGGAGGATAGCTTGTGCAGCACGATATTTCTGATCTCAACCTGCACAGGTGCAACGCAGGCAGGACATTCCCCGCACGGCTGGAAAGGGGGCTTCTCAAAGCCTGACCATCGTTTCGCTGGAACCTGGGTGGAAGCGCAGGACCAGTGCTGGAACACGACAAGGCAGGGATTACACGGTTGGTTCAGGTTGGACGACGGGACGTTGTCGGCAAGCTACTACGGTGGAGGGTTGGCGTGCTCAGAAAGTCAGCGGCTAGTCATTGATGAGAGGCGACGGATCGGCGACTTGACACGCCTGTGGCCAGTTCTTGGATGGTGTTCTTGGATGCGACAATAGCATGCTTCGGCAAGCATCTAGGGTTTCGGCAGACGTGTTGATAGATGACTTGGGGCAAAAGTTTACTAACTTTTTATGCAAGTCACCTGTTTTCATTGCTTGGAGTGTTGACCAAGTCAACCTAATTTTGGCAATTTTATTTCCTGATATATAACTGTTATAATTATTTTATTTGTCAATTATTTTTATATATGTGAAGGCATGTTCTATATGATTTACTGCTTTAAATTGTTGTGTTAGAATCATGCTTAATTGCATATTATATTTGATATATTATATGCATGCAAAAATCCTTTTGTTAAATAGCTAAGTGGGAGAGGGATTGGTTATAAATCTCGCGGCCTCCATTATTAATTTATTATGTGATGCAAGTAAGCTTATGAGTCGGCTATAGTGCCTTCCTTCCCAACGGATGAGTTTTATTTGTGGATCACTGGAATAAATTTTATGAAATAATTATTATTTGTAATGTGATGCACATGAACTTATGAGTCGGCTATAGTGCCTTCCTCCCCAATGGATGAGTTTTATTTGTGGATCACTGGTACAAATTAATAATTGATGACTATAGAAAATTATTTGAGGGCGTGTGGACTTCTCCAACTGTAAGGCACACAAATTTGGGTAACGTACTTAATGTCAAATAATGGTACACACTTAGGTGCAATTGATATGTATACTTCCCAACGGAGTAACTGCTATTATTTTGCATGGCTAAAGTACAACCGATTATTAATTATGGTGTCATAAGATTAAATTGACTTTTGGAATTAATAAGTAAAACCTTCTCTTTCGAATGTTAGGGTTTGTATACGTCCACATTGTTGGCGTTCGATCGTTTGGTTAACGTGAATCGTTAGGGTTTCATACATTTCTAACAGTCAGCGAAAGTAAGAAAACAAGAAACGTATTACCTTTCACCAGGGTATGTTGGAGAAGATGAATTCTCGCCGGCAGCATGCGCAGCCTCACCATTTTGGGCATAACTCTCTCATCCGATATCGGATTTGAGTGATCTATATACTAAAACGATTCTCTCTTCAGTGGCTTTCCGTCAATATATCACACTTTAAATTCTAAGGTCTGTACAATTTTATAAAAATTATACAAATTTGCGGACAGCAGCAGCAAACAACCTTTCGGTCTTTTGTTGTATTCCTAAGTCCAATCTTGACGTCGTGTGAGTGATGATCCTCGAGATCTTCTTAATCTGTTGTTTCGTCTATCCTCTTCACGTGTTAGGCGTGTCTCTTTTAAGGTTAGAACAGTTGAGATGACTTATATATGGGCTACAAAAGGGAACAGGAGGAGAAATTAGAGTTGGGCCTCCATTGGGCTTAAGTATCCAAGCTTAGCCCAAAGCTTACACTTAAGTCCAATAATAATAATAATATATTCCACTAAAATATTATTACTGCACTATCGTTCTAATCCCATAATTACGTTATGAGCTCCTTCTTATTATGAACTTGTTAGTCTCCCCATGTTTAAGATATACAATGTCCATTAATTAATTAAGTTACTGGCAACTTCATTAATTAATATCTCATTCGAGAGTAGTACCACTCAACTTCATTATCATGCCGGAATAAATCCACCTACAGGGTTTACATGATAATTCTTATGAGCTCCTCAAGGGGACATCATAAACTTATAACGGACACTGATTCCTTCTACAATCAACAGCACACCATAGAGACAGCACTATTTCCCAACTCACCGAGTTTGTTGATTTAATTACATGTAAATCTCACCATTGATGAATCAAAGAGATACATATTGCCCTATGTATCGAGGTTATTGTATAGAGATTAAGAGCACGAACATCCATAATAACTGAGGTCAAGTTCTCCTATAAGTCAGTATAAGTCGAACGATCTCAAGCGGTCCAACTCAATACACACAATGTGCACTAATATGATTCTATAGCCAAGACAAGCTAATACCAAACCACACTACAACCATTCCGATATAGAGTCCTCGTCTATCTCGGTTGTGAGCATCTGTTTATACTTTATAAGGAAACCGATAATATGATCTTCCGCGTATTGTCGCACAACATATTATCTACAGTATAAAGTAAATGGACTATTGCATCGTGCATATAAATAAATTATAAGACACAATCATTTGATCATATGATTCTAATTTCAAATAAATTGTTATAGCATGATTCATACTAAAGCTAGACTTTTAGTATACAATCCAACACATACTAATATGGCATGCAAATTCACGGTGCTTGAGATGTTGGTGAATTTATTTTATATTATTTTGAGGTAATCAATATAAATTTTAAATTCAAAGTGTTTGATCGGTGTATTTATTTACGTGATTTTCAGTATTTTCAAATAGTTTTATTCCACTTATTGTTAACTAAAAGAGACATATTTACTAGTTCAAAATTAGATGATAAGATAAGAATCATGTTTTTAATTCTTACTGCTTAGGAAAATAAATGTGTTCTCACTAAGAATATCCTCTAGTGCTTATTTAAAATCTCTAGTGGAGAGGTGAGAGGTTCATAGAAATATGATGGTCTCATGAAATTATTTGGATACTTGAGTAAGTTAGAAAGGAAAGAGATCATGGTTAAATTGATGAATGTATTGAAAAAACTTGGAGTAGAAATTGAAGGGGAAACCTAGGTCAACTTATTCTCCATAATTTGCCTAGTTGTTTTGAGCAAGTTTCACCTGAATTACAAGAGGTTGTATGCGGTGGAAAACTTCTGACAAAACGTGTGGCGAAGAAAAGTCATTTTCATCAAGAAGTGAACAAGATTAGTATCTTATTCACTAGTTGTTGAAGCATGATTAGTGATGGCATTTACTGACACGTTGTGTATAGATACCGGAGTCACTAAATATTTATAACTAAGTGATGATGAGATTACTGTATACATGGGTAAAGCTACTAAAGTAGTGGGAGTTGTTTATTTATCTTATGATAAGAATAAATATTTGATTATGAGAAATTGTCTTTACATACGTTTTCATATAAAGAATTTGATTTCAACTCCTATGCATTTACGGATGGATACACTATTTCATTAAAATGACATGGTCATTATAATGAAGGATGGAGCTATAATCTATTGTGGTACGTTGATAGAAAATTTGCACACTCTTAAATCATGTTAATCCCACAGATGCAACTTTTAGTAATTAATAAACTCGTCTTCTAAACCTAATAAAAGAAAGGAACATTCAGAAATGAACCAATCATACTTTTGGGATCTGAGACTAGATCATTTTACTCAAGTACGATTCAAAAGTTGATAGCAGATAGACCGTTAAGTTTATTGGTTTATTGGAAACTATCGAACTAGGAGTCTTACTTGGAAGTGAATATGATTAATTGCCTCTTCAGGGCAAAAGGGGTATAGAGTCATGTAAAGGTATGTTGGAAATGGTTCATTCTAATTTATGCGGTCCTAAAACTGTCCAGGAGAGAGGTGGTTATGAATATTCGTCCCTTAGTAGTTTGATGATTATTCTAGAAACAAGATATATTTATTTGATGCACTGTAAGTCTGAGTACTATGATTAATTCAAGAAGTGCATGACTGATGCGGTGAAGCGTCATTGAAAATAGATCAAGTCACTACGATTTAATCGTGGTGGCGAGTACCTCTTAGGATAGTTTAGGAGCTATTAATCAGAGGTTGGGATTGAATCCCAAGTAGTCTATACCGGGCAAATCCCTGCAGAATAGTGTCACGGAATGAAGGAATATGACTCTTATGGAAATGTTTAGATAGATGATGAATTATTTAGAATTACTAAATTCATTTTATGGGTAAGCCCTAGAAACAGCATGACATATGATGTTTGTCTGTTTGTGGGATATCCTAGAAAAATGAAGGATGGTTTATTTAAATAGTCCAAAAGATCAGAAAGTGATTGTTAACACGAACACTAGATTTTTTAAAGGGACTATGTAATAAATCATAAAACCATGTATAAAATGTTCTAAAAGGTGTGAGAAGCGAAACACAAAATTTAGTACCAAGACTACAAAAGGATATATCACAAGTAAACTGTATCGCGTGACATGTCTGATACACAATTGAATGTAGTGTCTTGTTGTAGTGGGAGGGTTGTTTTACAACACGATAGATTTATATTTTGGGAAAGTCATGAGACTTGGTCCCTAGTAAATATAAAATCAGCCCATGGACACGACAAAGCACAACAAGATCGAAATGTGGAATCTTAGTTAGTTGCAATAAATTTTGAAATAAAATTTATGGATTCTAAATCAAATCTGGGAGCTTGTAGGACCACTAAATGGTGTAAAAGCCATTGGAAGTAGTCATACAAAATAAAAGAAGATCATACGGTAAGGTGAAAACCTTAGAAGCAAAGCTTGTTGCGAAAAGGTATACTCAGAAAGAAAGAGTTCGATTATGAGAAAACCTATTGGCCGGTAGCTTTGTCTAAGTAAATTCTGATTCTTTTGTCTGTTGCTACTCATATCAAATATGATGTATAGCAAATAGATGTCTAGACGGCATTCTTGAATGGAAATCTTGAGGAAAATATCTATGTGAAGTAACTAGAGTGATTCATTGCTAAGGACTAATAGCATATTGAGTGCCAAGAACTTGATGCGCATTTTTTTTGTACGCAAAATTAATCCCCAAGTATTAAGGATATCAATTGTAGCTTAAGCAAGCGACCAAGTGAATATCGAACCCAAAGGACGGCGTATTATCAATTTAATTATTTACTAAATTAATTAAGACGAATGACAATAAAAGTTTGAGGTTTTAATCTAATAACTAATAAATAATTAATTAAAATAATAAATAAAATAAGATATCACTCGAAGAATTCGAAAGTGGATCAAATAGGAGAATAGGTAACTCTAGGATAATCCAGTTTTACTCATTAATTTCCCTTCCATGTGTTGATGTCCGACTCTACCTTGTGGAATATGAAAGCATCACTAAACCATGCATATCTACTCTATAGACACAAGTAAACATGCGTGTAACACGTGTGAATAATCTCGGAGCAAGAGATATAATTCTACCCCTCTTTCTAGGTACTATCAGTATCAATTATTTTCCTTGGCAATTGGTACTCTAACCCGATATGATCTCCCTTTATATGTACTATAAAATTACTCTCTTTATCCTACTTATTAACCCGAATTCAATTCAATTAACAAGTATTCATATATGATAGTTCTAATAAGACTTCGGAATCCCTTCACTAAAAATTATAACATGTAATCCTGCTCAGCAGTGAACGCACTCAATCAATAACCAAAATATGTATTCAGACTCTACATAACAGTTAATGATGCATAAAACGATCGTGAGTATGAATTAAAATTGCACAATCATATATAAAATAAATCCACAAGTAGTATTGTACCGATTTTACACATGAAAGTTCAACTAATTGGTAAAAACCTTCATAACTCTAGTTCTACCAAAAAAACTCTAGCCCATGATGTTACGAAGAACAATCATGGGTGTTGGATAGATCTTACCCGGATGTCCAGAAAATACAAGATAAATTAGGAAACGAATAAAACTCTAGATATGGGCGTCGTCGCATCCTTCTCCATCTTGAATTCTCCTCTTGGTTCTCCTCTTGATTCCACGAACGAATCTTCAAAGTGATGGATGGATGGAGGAAAGGATGTGGATGATGGTTGGGGGGTGATCCCCCCTTGTGGGGTGTAGTATGGTTGTGGCCTCTCTCCAATCCGTATGTTATTGTGTTGTGTTTCTTCTTTTTCTCCTGCGGAAGCCCTTCTTTTATACACATAGGATCTCCTTATGGGCTTAGGATGGGCCTTTGCTTGAAGCACACATCAAATTTGGTGAAAGACATCCAGAATTACCATAAATAGCATTCAGCGACACGCCGTTTGACCTCAGCATCCAAGTCGAACAAGAAGCCCCTGGTCGAACAAACATTCTGGACAACTTTGGCAATTTGCTCGACCAAACCGCTCTTGCTCGACCAGATTGATCTTGGTCGAGCAACTCCTCCAAGTCGAACTGGCTCACTGGATGGGCTCTGGCAATCTGCTCGACTTGTCACCTTCCGTTCGACCACCTATTGAAGGTCGAACAAGCCATCTTGGTCGAACAACACCTTGATTTCGCCTCCAAAATCGTGTCTTCCAATTCTGAGTATTTTTTACCTGTTTTCCTATATGAATATGCTCAAATAGCCCTTGTACCCTTTGATTCGTGCCTTTTCCATAAACGTACCGATTCATCTCGATAAAAGACCAAATACTACTCTATTTCCACGCAAATCAAGGCCCAAAACACGCTTATTTTCACTCTCAACATAAGCTTAAAAGTGTCCATCAATGGACTTTAAGATAATGGAACATCCATTTTGATGAGAAAATCCAGTCATCTGGATTTAATTAATGCTCGGATATATCTTGTGTGTTGAAAAGAGTGACGAAAATATGATGGTATTTCTTGTATATACGTAGATGGTATCTTGCTCATTGAAGACAATGAAAGAGTATTGTCGGGCGTATGGGTATGGTTGATAAAACAGTATGAAATGAAGGACTTAAGAGAAGCAAAATATATTCTTGCGATCATGGTTACAATAATCACAAGAAAGAATGTTGTGTTTATCTCAAGCTTCATATAAATGATACAATATTTACTCATTTTAGCATGTAACTTTATCCAAGGATTTGTGTCTTAAGACACAAAATAAGATAAAATAGATAAAGGCGGTTCCTATGCTTCGGCAATAGAGAAGTTTAATCTATGGAATGCTATGCATGAGATTGGATATCTATTTTGTCAATGGCATAGTCAGTGGGTATCAAGGTAATCCAAAACAAGAATATTGAATTGTGGTAAGACATATTTGAAGTGCCTGAGAAGGACTGAAAATTATATATAGGCTTACCGGATAAATTCATTACTTCTTGATGGTTACATAGATTCGATTTTACAAATCATGGGGATGGCAGTAAATCTATCTCAAGGTTATGTGTTTAAATTGGAAAGTAGATCCATAAAATGGAGGGTGTTATATGAAAATATATTTCGGACTCCACCATGAAAATGATAATATTGGAGCCTTGTGGCAGCCAAAGTATTTATATGGTTCTAGAAATTTCGTAATGGACTTAGATGTTATTTTGAGTTTGCCCAAGGTTATCACAACTTATTGTGATAATAATGGTGCAGTTGCAAACTTGAAGGAATCACGAGCCCATAAGATAATTAAACACATTGAGAGCGCAAGTACTACCTGATACGAGAAGTCGTATGATGAGGGGAAGGTTGTTGTCGCCTAGATTGCATCGGATGATAGCCTTGTAAATCCTTTTACAAAGACCTTAAGGCGAAAGCGTTTGATGGTCATATAGTGGGAGTGGTAATCAGATGTATGGCAGCGAATATGGCAGCATAGTCTTTTAGTATAAGTGGGAGATTGTTGGATTGTATACTCAAAGTCTAGCTTTTTGTATGAAGAATGTTTAGACAATATTTGAAATGAGATTCATGTAATCAAACGTTTGCAATAATGATGTTGCAAAAGTCCATTTACTTTATACATAATATGGTGTGCGGCGTCACACAGAATATCATATTATCGGCTCCTTATAAAGTATAAACAGATGTTCACAACCGAGATAGACGGTGACTATCTATCGGTATGGTTATAGTGTAATTTGACATTAGTCTGTCTTGACTATAAAATTGCACTAGTACACTTTATGTGTATTGAGCAGGACCGCGTTGAGATCGTTCGGTTTATACTGACTATATAATAGAACTTGATCTCTGTTATTATGGATGTTCGTACTCTTAATCCCTATACAATAACCTGGACACGTAAGCCAGTATTTATTTTCTTGATTCATCAATGGGTGAGATTTAATTATTAAATCAATATGCTTGATGAGTTAGGAGATGGTGCTGTCTCTATGGTGTGCTGTTGATCGTAGAAGGAATCTGTGTCCTAACGGAACTGGTTGATGATGTCCCATTGAGGAGCTCATAATGATTATTATATAAACCCTGCAGGTGGATTTATTCCGGTATGATAATAAGGTTGGGTGGTACTACTCTCGGTAAAGATATTAATTAATGGAGTTGTCAGTAACTTAATTAATTAATGGGCATTGAATCTTAAACACGAGGAGATTAACGGGCTCATAATAAGGAGCTCATAATATAATTTGGGTTTAGGGTGGCAGTGCAATAATATTTCTTTAGTGGACTGATTTATTATTATTGGATTTAAGTATAAGTTTTGGGCTAAACTTGAATGCTTAAGCCCAATGGGAGGCCCAACCCTAATTTCTCAACCTGGTCCCTGTTATAGCCTATAAATAGCCATTCTCATCAATCCGGATCATAAGTTAATACGCCAAAAACCGTGAATAAGGATTAGGGATTGTAGATTGAGAACTTAGGAATACAACAGAAGATCGAGAGGTCATTTTCAGTAACCTGATTGTCAATTTCCATGATTTTTCTAAATTCGTGTGGAACTCAAAACTGGTGGTGTTACATGGATGGAAAGCCACGGAAGAGATGATCGTTTTGGCGTAAAATCACTCAAATCGGAGATTGGATGAGTACATTATGCCCAAAATCGTGAGATCGCGCAAGCTGCCAGCGAGAATTTTCAAAAATTTCATCTTCTTCAACATACCCTGATGAAAGGTAATGCATATTCTATATTATAATTCCGCTACTGTAGAATTGCATGAAACCCTAACGGTTCACGTTAACCAAAAGATCCAAACGCCAACCATCATTGCCTTTTTAATATATCTACCTTCATGAAGTAATTAAGACTGTGTCTTAAATTAATATTAAGAAAATTAAATGGTGAAAAGGACGTATACCTAATACTTGACATCCGCATAAACTAAAATTGATTGGAGTGTTTGAAATTTGAGCGGTGGAATTGGATGCTCCTCTTTGTTGACTCCAATCAACGACACACGAAACTTCCTCTTGCTTAACATGTCTAACTAAGGACCAACACAAGAAACTTCCCATTGCTTATCAACTCTAGTTAACTTTTTAAGTCAACTCTTGCCCTCACATTCTTCTTTTTACTCCTCCGTCCGTCTTTAAGGGTGATATTTATTTTTTATATGTGGATTAAAGAATATTATTATTTAATATGTAGTGGATAGTTGTATTAGTGGAAGTGTGAGTCCTATTTTTTAATTATATTAGTGGGTGTGTGGATCTCATATATATAAAAATGGAATGAGATCCTTGGGGGCGGACGCCCAAAATGAAAAAATGATACCCTTGAAAGCGGATGGAGGGAGTATTTATTATTTTTGAGCAATTTTATGTGAAACCGTCTTATCATGTGAGATAAATAAAAAGTAATATTTCATTAAAAAGATGTTGCCCGTTCAATAGATCTTTTTAATAAATAATTTGTTGGACAAATAAAAAAATTAATAACAAAATATTTGTATAAAACCGTCTTGCAGAATTAAATATGTGAAACGAATAAAAAATAAAAAATGATAATATTTCATTAAGAATCATTTGTTGGATAGATTAAAGGGTAAAAAAATGAAAAGAATGTTATCATGATAATACAATTTTATGTAAGGTTTTGCTCTTAATAATTAAAAAATAATAATATACTAATATTTTAAATGTAAATATAAATATGATAAAGAAAAAGTGAATTACATCTTCTAACCTTTCCCTTTTCTAATAAAATTAAAAATAGGACTAAGCATATGACGTTTATGGATGCAATTGCGTAGAATTTTATAATGTCACGTGTTAGTAGGAAGTGTGAGACGTGTATATAAATTATCAAAGTCTTATCAGAAACTAGAAACGTGTATACAAATTATCAAACTCTTCACAGCAAGATCTTTAATTAAAAGAGATGTATATGGGTAGCATAACCGGTTATGGATATGACAACTCCAATACCCTACTTTTCTTACTCTTATTCTATTCCATTACTTTTAAATTTGAGTATTGAGTCAGGTACACAGGTAATTCAAGTTTAGACGAATATCCGCAATCATGACAGATTATATTTAAAAAAAAATGATTATCCTACCAGTCCTGAATTCAGATTTTTTTATTTTTTTTTTAACATCATTAACCATAAAATAATAGGAGTAATAAATAAATAAAAACTACCCAAAATAAAAAAAAAATTGAAAATTAATATCAACACTTCACTCACTTTTATATATTTATTACTTAATAGACACTTTTTAACATAAATGTCCCTCATCTCTTATTACAATTTTTGCCACCTGGGTGGCTTGGTTTTACGGTCGGCGGTGAGGGCGGCGGCGTGTGGAGGGGCGCCGTCCGCAGCTGGATGGGGAGAGGGAGTTTGGGGGTGAGAGGGGTATTAGAGTCCAAAAATTAACTATAGGTTGAATTAATAATTACTTAGGTTGTATTTGGATTAGGGGTGTGCGTATCGGGATTCGGTACGGATTTTTAAAAAATTCGTTTCGTACGCATTTTTAAAAAATTCGTTTCGAAAATTCGGTACGGATTTTTTTTAAAAAAAATTCGATATTGAATCCATAAAGAAAAAATCCAATATTGAATCCATACCAAAATTCGGTTCGGAACGGATTTTTGGGAAAATGGATTTTGACGGATCGAAGCGGATTGGAGCAGATCGGATTGGATTTCAGTAGAAAAATGGATTTTTGCACACATAAATACTTAGAAAAATATCAATTAGATAAAAAAAACTAAATTTTCCAAATCCAAATAAGAATCAACAATAAATAAATATTTAAAGCATTAGATATATTTTTAAATTATTATTTGTAATTACTCCCACCATCCCATAAACAAATTCACACTTTCTATTTTTGTTCGTCCTATAAACAAGTTCACACCCCCAAATAAGGATATACACACAAATCAATAATCTCACAACACACTTTAATTTCAAAATTGTCACCCCTTTACAACTCACATAACTTACTTTATAATTTATTTATTACCTAAAAATACTAAACTACCCCTAAAATTAAAGCAAAGGGCAATTTTTTCTTAAACTCCGTATCTACAATAACGGAAAATTTGTCTTTGGGACAGAGGGAGTATATTATAACTAATTTTAATGTATTAATTATGATTACATTATAATTAGGAGAGTAAATTAATTATTTCATGACATATAAAGTATAAATTATAAAATAATAAAATAAATATAATATATACTCCCTCCATCCCTTTTCAATGTTTACGTTTGCTTTTTGCACATTGATTAAGAAGTATAATAGTTTAATAGATAGTGGATGGAAAAATATAATATTTAATGTAAAGTGGGTAGGTGTATCAGTGTTGGATGATATATTAATAGTTTTAGGTGGGTCCCATATTCCAAAAAGGAAAACGTAAACATTGAGTTAAGACGCGCAAAATAGAAATGTAAACATTGAAAAAGGATGGAGAGAGTATAATTTAATGCATAATTTAAATTCGGTTTTTCGGTATGGTACGGTACGGTTCGGCTCGATTAAATTCAATATTCGGTACGAGAAAATAAAAAATATCCAAGTCCATACCAAACGAAAAATCAGTTCGATTCGGTTCGGAAAAAAGTCAAAAAATCAACAATTTTTTTCGGATCGGAATTAATTCGGTACAGTTTCAATTAAATTCAATATTCATGCACACCTCTAATTTGGATGGAAGGATTTGATGATGGATTTAATCCCTCCCTCAAATCTCTCATTCGGATGTCACTTGAAATCAATAGATTTACATATCTAAGATTTTAAATTAATGAATTTCAAATCATGAATTTGATTTTGATTTTTTTAGTTGTTTTTTTAATTAATTTCAAATCCTTACTCAAATCGTGTCATTTGAAATCATTTCGTTGTGTAATTGATATATTAATATATAAAATTAATAAATTAATTTAAAAATATTTATTTATTTATTTTTAATTATAAATCCTACCACCCAACTTACCCCCTACCCACCCCCACCCAACCCCCTACAACCCACCCCCCTCCCCTCCCCCAAAATTTTTTTATAAAACTTTAAATTTTAATATTTAAATAATAAAAATATTATCACCCAACCCTACCTACCCCCTATCCACCTACCACCCCCCACATCTACCCCGCTAATTTTTTTTAATTTTAGATTTTAATATTTAAATAATTAAAATATTACCACCCAGCCCTCCCCTGCCCACCCACTCCCCAAAAATTATTTTTTTTTAAAAAAAGATTTTATTATTTAAATAATAAAAAATAGGGTGGGATAGGGGGTAGGGCTGGGTGGTAATATTTTTATTATTTAAATTTTAAAATCTAAAATTTAAAAAAAAATTGGGGGTGATAGAGGGTGGGTGGATAGTAGGTAAGGTTTTGGTGGTAATATTTTTATTATTTAAATATTAAAATCTAAAGTTTTATTAAAAAAATTTTTTGGAGGTGAGTGGAACGGGGGGATTTGGATAGGGAGTATGGTGGGTGGTAGAGTTCCCAAAAAAAAATTTTTTAATAAAATTTTAAATTTTAATATTTAATATAATAAAATTTTATTATTTTTATATATCATATATAAAATTTTATTTTAAAAATAATTGTTAAATTATGGATTTGAAATTCTTTCAAAAATTCATATTTTATCCAAATTTAAATTCATATTTTATCCAAACAGTGGAATTCAAATGAATTGATTTAAAATTCAAGGAATTTAAAATCCATTCATATTCAAATTCATTGGATTTGAAATGACTTAATCCAAACACAACCTCAACTAAGGTATTATAATGATTTTCAACTTTAAAATTTATATATTTTTTTAAAATTCTCCCATAAATATATATGAGGAGTATAAAACATGAAAACAAAGACAATAACAAAAACTACTTAATCCATGTCCATTATCACAAAGAGCAATAACAAGAAAACATTATAAACTTATATTTAATCAAATAAAATGAAAATAAACACTATAATCGAATAATTGCTTCCAAGTTTAACATGACAATATCAAGGTATCTATTATCTCATTAGCAAGAAAATATCATAAACTTTTATTTAATCAAATAAAATGAAAACACACACTATAATAGAATAATTGCTTCCAAGTTTAAACATGAAAATAATTAGCGACAAAATATCTCAAAACACAGCATATTCAATCTATCTATATATAATATCTCCTTAAATTAATATATGTTATAGTTTAAATAATTATTATTTGATTTTATTTAATAAATTATTAAAATTGAGATTAGTTATGGTAACTACATCTCATCAAAATTAAACTTTTCTTTAATATTTTAAAGATATATTAAATAAATAAATATATATATATAATTTTCAAATTTATATTTTTATTAAATCAAAATTTTATTAATTGAAAATTTGTTATTCTCTTAATTTTTTATTTTAAATATTATAAATTTATAAAATGTGATATTCGTTTAATTGAATTATTTCACGAACAATTCATTGGAATAAAAAGTAATAACATGCTTAATAAAAAGTGATACTACATGATAAATAAAAAGTGATAATTATTTAATTTAATTATTTTATAAATAATTCGTAGGATGAATAAAAAATAATAATATTTATAATATAAAGTGATACTAAATAAAATAAAGTGATAATAAAATAGTTAAACTATTTCATGAATAATTATAATAAGAATGATTATTATAATAAATGATAGGTGCCGA
Source organism: Pogostemon cablin (assembly GCA_023678885.1). Classification (NCBI taxonomy): domain Eukaryota; kingdom Viridiplantae; phylum Streptophyta; class Magnoliopsida; order Lamiales; family Lamiaceae; genus Pogostemon; species Pogostemon cablin. Next base: position 9,887,829 of record CM042979.1, read on the forward strand.
AACTTTTATAGTTTAAGGGATAAATTTAATTAGTAAAGCCAACCAATGCTTTTTTTAAATTTTTTTAAATTTAATATAAAATATATTTATTTAGATTAATAACGTCTCACGATTAGAATTCGTGGAATGTTCTCACCCACACCTTCACTTATTAATATTCACGAAAATTAAATTCGTTTAATTAATTTGGAAAAGTTTCAGTCTTTGGGAGTGGAACGAACTTATGATGTTTCGAAATGTAGCAACATTTTGCATTTCTTTCTGAATTATTAGTCAACAATTAGGTGCTCAACCCGCTCCTCACTTTCAATAGTTGACCAACAAATGCCAAAAATACCCAAAAGTCAAAGCATAAACACCAAACTCAATTACCAAATTGGATACATACAAATAATAAAGTACTTAATAATAATACTACAGTAATATATTAAAGCAATAAAATAAGTGGTCATACAGCCGTAGGAGTCCACACTATCCACATGACTAAAATGTGCAACTGCATCGAACCCACATATTTCGACACAGAAAAAAAACACAAAGGGTCATGTCCAAATAGAACCAGTCAACGTGATTTCTACACTCCAAATACGAAATAAGAAAGATCCAACAGTCACACCCCCCAAAAAAAAGAAAAAAAAAAAGAAAATAATTAATCCTATATATAAACTAATTATTTGTGGTGCAAGGTGGATCATGATTCCATTGGGAAGTAGTAAGGGGAAAGCGTGGTAAGCCTGCAAATACAATTCAAAATTATATTAATATACTATATATATGTTTATACACAAAATATCTTTATGTAATTTTATAGGGTAGTCACTATTAGTACTTCCAAACTTTTTTACATACAATCTCTGTAGTCAAATATGCTCGAATAAGAGGATTTAGAAAAGAAAAAAAAAACATTAATATAAAATAAATAAAGATTGTATCTTTCATTTAATGTTTTAATTAATTAGGAATATTTTGCAAATAAATAGTGAAGCTCACCAATTTTAGGATGGGAATTAGAAGAAAATTTAAAAGTAATTCTTCCTTATAAATGTATCAATCTATTTAATTTGAATAAATTGATGATAAAACTTTTGAGTATGTATTGCGTGGAATTGGAAGTAAGGAAATCGGGTGTAGGTACCTCTTCTTAAAAAATAAAATAAAAAATACTCATGTATAATATTATACAACAATAATGTTTCTCTTTGTTTTGAAAAATAATACTCTTCCATAATGTAAAAGAGTACAAATGAGGACAACTACTCGGCCACACAAATACTTGCTTGAGTAAACCTTAAAATAAATAGATTATAAACTATGAAGATAAAGTAGCAATTTAAAAAATTGTAATGATATCTTAAAGAGAGGAATGTAATTAATTTTAAAAGTAATAAATCCTGAATTGTAAGGATGAAACTAACATTTGAATACAATAATTTATCAATTTAATTTTTTATTATTATTTTTTTAATCCAGAGAATTTAATTGAATTCAATTTAGAAAAGGGTGTATTGGAAAATTTGGTCTAAACCCCATATCTTCTTATTAAAAATGCATTTCCTAAAACTTACTAGTATTATTTTATTCTTAATTATTGCCAATAAATTTATAATTTGCCTAAATTTATTAATTTGGAAATTAGGAGTTAGGGTAGATATACTTTATTGATTCAAATTATTCAAATTTGGTAGGGGCTGTGTCTCTTTTTGTCACAAATTAATTACAAGGAAATACTAAAAAAATAATTAAAAAAAAACTAATAACAACCTCAATTATTCCACGTTAATGTTAAGAGTCTTCATTAACTGAAACATAAATTTCACCTAAATATTGAACAGATTAAAGTACTGATTTAATAATTTTACTATTGAACACATGTGGACTTTTAATTCCAAATACGTACATAGTAATTATTCAAGATATGGGAAAAATATAATTGAGTCATTTAATAACTATTTAAGTTCTTTTGAATATATAATATTCTATCACGAATATCAAGATTTAGAAATTATGTTTTAGGGGCAAATTGTGTGATATGACATAATTAAAATTTTCAGAAACTAAATTTTAAAATTTTAAAATTTAAAATCATTTTTTGTAAAAGATCAAAAAGTGGAGTCATATTGAGACGTCGGTGTAATTAAACACTATTTGACCACGTTTCAAATCTGATTAATAATAATTAGTTATGATAAGATTAATATTATGAGTTATAATGCACTAAGCTTTTTTATTTTTTTATTAAAGCTTTTTTATTTTTTTATTATTTTCTTAAAATCATAACAAGCTGTATTAATTTTATTTAGTAATATAAATGCATTATTTTTATATTTAATTGTAACATTAGTTTTTATTAACAAAACTAACAGTATTTTTATTTATAAAAAAGGTTAAATTTTTGATAACAAATTGTATAAGTTTTTATTAATTATTAGTAGTATGTTTTTATTAATAAATGTAAATAAATTGAAAGCAAATACTTTTGTAAAATCGTTTTATAGGAAGATTTTCGTAAATTAAATAAAAAGTGAAAATATTTTAATAAAAAGTGATACTTGAATTAATAAAAAATATTACAGAGTGATCTACTGAATTGTTTCATAAATCATTCAAAATATGAATAAAAAATAATAATATTTTTTATTTTTAATAAAAGTGATAATTATTTAAAAAAAATTTAAAACAATCTCATGATAGAGAGTCCATAGACTGTCTAAATAAATATCTCCCTATATTGAATGCTCCCTATATTGGATTTTGGTGTACAATTAAGATAGTATTTTTTTTTACTTATATATTTGACGGATCTTTACGATAATTCTTTTTGAAAGAATAATATTTCTAACAAATTAAAATAAGAAAAAATAATAATAATAATACAAGTACCTTTCTTTTCGTTTTTGCAAAAACATCTGCAGAGAATTTCTCCTTGATATGGGCAAATCTGCTGAATACATTTAAAAATAATAAAATAAATAAGATTAAATTTGTAAAATTAAAATAGTCAAAATGGAGAAAAATATTACTATAAGTAAAAAAAAATAAAAAAATGAAGTAATGAACCTCCATTAAGAGATTCCAACAGATTCATCTGGGCGTCGGTGTTTCTTTCAACCGCTTTTGAGCACATTTCCTTGGCAGCATTCACAATTTCTGTTGCCTATTTAAGATCATGCATAAATTTTTTTATTTAAATAATAATCACTCCTATTTCCCAAAATATTTTTATTTATTTATTAAAAAAAAGAAGAAAAAAAAAAGAACCTGCTGAGGAGATAAATCGAAAACCAAAACCATTCCATCGTAGAAAATGGTCATAGGAGCTGTATTTTCATTCTTTTCACTTCTACCACCAAGGCTGCACCAACAAATTAACACATAAACAGAATTAAATCCCATAGTATAGTACATTAATTTTTTATTTTAAAAAAAACTTGTGAGACCGTATATTTTTCATTAAAAAATTAATATATAATCGATAAAATATGATAATAGTTTGATTGTTCAACTATATTTATCCTAACATAGTCAAGAATACTGTATGAAACTATCTCATCGTGAACCGTTGTCATAAAGAAAAAATTAGGTGTGTGAAGAGTGGGAAAATATAAAAATTCATTATTTTAGCTTGGTTGATTTCAATTTTTGTCATTTTTTATTTGTAACTTTTAATTTTGGTCCTTTTTTATTTGATTTTAGTTCTTTTTGTTCAAATTTTGAATAAAATTACTTTTTTCATCCCATTTCAAATGACACACGTTCATTTTGGTTGTTCCACAAAAGTTTGCACCTTCTTAAAAAATAAAAAAGACAAACACAATCACCCTTTCATATACTCCACTTTATTTAACAAAAACTCACTCATACCTAACACACCTAACATACTTTATCATTTACTCCTATCACCAAAAAATATCATAATTTCCCTAAAAATTATAACTTTTCTTAATATTCGTGTCGAATGAGGGGTGCAAACATTCGTGTGACGGAGGAAGTAGACAAATTCCAACATAAAAGACTAAAATCGGGCAAAAATAAAATTGTATACTAAATTTGAAAATAAGTAAAATTTAAAAAATTAAAATAAAAAATTACTAAAATTAGATACGGTCATAAGGTACGATTATTTTGTGGTGAAGAATGCTACCTAAGTTTGGGAGTAGGAGGGAGAGGATGAGAAGATTTATTTGGAGCAAAAGTGGTATTGTTGATGACACACTTGACCACATCTGGATTCATCTTGGATATAACACCTTGTAATTCTGCATATCAAAACAAAGAATTAAAATGAAAATTAAGCTGCAAAATATAGTGTCTAGAGAGAGAGAGAAAAGAGGAGAGAGAGAGACCACGAAAGCTTCTTTTGGGGGGTTTAGAGTCCTTCTCCATGCTGAAGAAATCAAGCTCACAAGAGGGTGAAGTAGCCATGGATTATACTTAATTGTATGATGCTTGAGATATGATGCATATATAGATTGATAGATATACACCCAATAATATGTGTATGTGTGTATATATAATATGAAGAGGTGTATATATATGGGTAGGGTCAAGGGAAGAATGGGTAGATGTGTACTTTTCCTGTATGCTGAATGTCACGTGGAAAATGAGAGTACACTAAATGGACTCCCAAAGTCTTATTACCACTTTATTATGCAACGGAGTTGAATTGAACAAATCAAATTTTATCCAACATAATTACCCCTCCATCCACGCAACCAAATGCTCACGTTTTTTTTTGGTATACCTAATATTAATGGCAAGTAACTATTCTAAATAATAATTTAATAAAAAGTGATAATACCTATGTTCCATTAATTAATGTATTCCCTCCGTCTCAAAATTGATTGCACACTTTTCACATTTATCCATCCCAAAATAGATTGCACATTTCAAAAATAGCAAAAACAAATTACCAATTTATCCTCCACTTTTAAACATTTATAAAAATGCCACTCTAATTAACAATATAAACTCAATTCATTAAGTAATGGGTTTGAGCCCAATTAACTTCACCCAAACCCAATTATAACCCTAAACCCAACTCACTTATAAACCTAAATCATACTATTACACCTTATAATTGTATTGCTCTCTCTCTCTCTCTCTCTCTCTCTCGTTCTTCTCTAATGAAATTCTAGCCTCTCATTCTTCTTCTCACCATGAAACCCTAGCCTCCAATCTGTTCGTCTCTTTCTTCTTCTCACCATGAAACTTTAGCCTCCCTCCTGTCTGTTTGTTCGTTTCTTTCCTCTTCTTGCCTCCAATCTGGTGTGTCGATGAAAGCCGCTATTAGAATCCATCCGGATGAGGGCTGGAATCATCCGAATGAGTGTTTCGCACCGCATACACAGCCAGATGTTTCGTCTCCTCCGAGCCCGAACCTTAGCCACCTCTTTAATTTCTGGGATCTTTCTTCTAACGGCGAGGTGTTTGAGATCTCCGTTGGATCTGAGTCGGAGTTGCACGGATCTAAGATCCCGAGTATGGATCCGGTCTGTCAGTGGTCCGAATCAGCCGATGATAGTATGGGGCTAGCCGGAGGGAGCGTCGGAGGAAGCCAGTACACAGTGGTGTCGGAGACGGAGTTATCTGAACCTGTGTAGTCTTCCGAGGTGGTGGAGGACTCCGACTTGGAGGAAGAGACCGCCGGACCTCCCCCACTGACCTTGTGTTTCCCGCGAAATCGAAGGCACTCCGCCGCCTCCCATCCGGCCAGAAGGTCTAGCCTGTTGGATAAAGAAGACAGGGGGACTGATGAGGAATTCACATACAGATGGCTGTATATGTTGATTCCTGTGTATGTTGATTCCTGCATGGGGGTACATTTCTATCCTTTGAGGCCTACCTTTAATTGCTTTTCCGTTCAGTGTGTTGGCCCTGTGAGGAATGACATGCTTTAATTGGTTATCCATGCTATGTATTGGCCTTGTGAGGCATATTATTGGTCACACATGCTTTATGTTGGCCCTGTGAGGCCTCTAATTGATTATACATGCTATTTGTTGGCCCTGTAAGGCATATTATTGATCATGCATGCTATGTGTTGGCCCTGGGAGGCCTGTAAATGCTTATTCCATGCTTTAATTGGTTATCCATGCTATGTATTGGCCCTGTGAGGTATATTATTGGTCACACATGCTTTATGTTGGCCCTGTGAGGCCTCTAATTGATTATCCATGCTATTTGTTGACCCTGTGAGGCATATTATTGGTCACACATGCTTTATGTTGGCCCTGTGAGGCTTCTAATTGATTATCCATGATATTTGTTAGCCCTGTGAGGCATATTATTGATCATGCATGCTATGTGTTGGCCCTGTGAGGCCTGTAAGTGCTTATTCCATGCTTTAATTGGTTATCCATGCTATGTATTGGCCCTGTGAGGCATATTATTGGTCACACATGCTTTATGTTGGCCCTGTGAGGCCTCTAATTGATTATCCATGCTATTTGTTGGCCCTGTGAGGCATATTATTGATCATGCATGCTATGTGTTGGCCTTGTGAGGCCTGTAAGGGCTTATTCCATGTTTTAATTGGTTATCCATGCTATGTATTGGCCCTGTGAGGCATATTATTTGTCACACATGCTTTATGTTGGCCCTGTGAGGCCCCTAATTGATTATCCATGCTATTCTCAGGTGATCTTTTTAGGCTGACCCAATGAGGATATTATTCCGAGGGTTAATTTTACCATGTCCCTATTGTTTAAGTGTCACCATTTGGTTTCTTAACCTAATTAGGAGACCTGTACCCAATGAAGATATTATTCCGAGGGTTAATTTTCCCATGTCCCTATTGTTTAAGTGTCACCATTAGGTTTCTTAACCTAATTAGGAGACCTATACCCAATGAGGATATTATTTCGAGGGTTAATTTTCCCATGTCCATATTATTTAAGTGTCACCATTAGGTTTCTTAACCTAATTAGGAGACCTGTACCTAATGAGAATATTATTTTGAGGGTTAATCTTCCACATTAGTCCCTTTAAGTGGTATCTCTAGTCCCTCATGATGAAGTTTAGTGTCACAATTAGGGTTTATCGACCTATTTAGGAGGCCCAAATATCTTTGGATATTTTGTTGGCAACCAATAGGCACTATAAACCTTTTTAGGAGACCAAGCTCGATGATGAAATTACATTCTGAGAGCACAATGAATATTTCCTCCAATGTCATTTAAATATGATTTTGTTTACAGCCTAAACAACACTCACACAACAAAATGTAATACATGATCCATTGTTTCTGCTGTAAACAACTTAAACTATCAGTCTAAGACACCTTATACCCCATAACCCTTTCTCATACACTGTTCTTAGTAGCCATAAACCAAAATGAGATCACCATTACCCAATAATCAAACATTTAATGCTTCCACTAGCTCTGAAATGTCATACACCATCTAGTATAGAGCCTGTTCTTCAACCAACTTGTCTATGCAGCCTTTAACCAAATCAGGATTAATCTCAAGATTGATGGGCAAAGTTCCTTCCCTAATTATCTTTGCCTTCCCCATATGTTTTAGTTGTTCCCCCCTCGACCTTCATTATCTCAATTAGGCAGGATTGTAGGTTAAGAAACACATTATTGAGTGTAGTAGCTATTAGATTTTCAAAGGACTGGTTCACATTGTTGATCATCTCATCAACATTATAGCTTCCACTCTTCACTTGTAGTGACTGTAGGGCTCTGAACCAACCAAGGTCATTCACATTTAGATCTGGAGAGCATGGAGGCTGATTAACAAGTCTGATGTTGAAAAAATCGGATCTTGCAGCTGTTCCAAACTCTAAATCTGTGTCATTGATATGAGGTGGTGCGTTATCCTGCTGGATAATGATCTCCTTACTCATATTCTGTGGCTATTTAGCTTTTTATAGCTAGAATGACCTGTCACCATGTGTATAGATGCATATAAAGGTATCTTAGGAGGCCTCATTGTCTAGAAATTAATCCTAGACTGATCTTAAAGCTGAAATAGGAGTAGATGGTTATACCTGATTGATTATTAATGCTCTGATAACATCTTTGTTCACTAAATTAAATGGTTTAGTAACCATTATCCCTCGAGCCCTATTCTTAGAGTTCTTCTTCGCTGTCTCCATCCTTGAGAAAGAAAATCAGCCTATTTTACCATCAAACAACACTTCCCTATCACTTCCAATTATTGGCCTAGAAACAGCACACATGAACATTATCTTAGTGATGAACTTCTTTGACTTGCATGTCCCATGTAGTTCTGCCTCCCCTGGAATCATGTAATACCTCTCATTCTCCCTTATCATATAGAACTATTTTTCATCAATATGAACAACTTGATATATACCATCAAACATTAGCTTGTTAACAGCCCTATCAAGATGAATTTGATGCAAACAATAATTAAGCCTTTGTAGCTTGTTTTTTGGAGTTAGGCCAAGCTTTATAGCATTTGTGTGAGCTCTTATTTGTCCATCTTTTATCCATCTTCCAACTGATGATTTGTTGACTTTTAACTTCCCTGCTAGCCTTCTAATTGTACCCATACTTTGAAAAGTTATCTTCTTCACTTCCTCTGGATCTATTGAACTCTCTTTGTCTTGGCCACCCCCTTTTTCTTGGAAATTAAGTTGATTGGCAGCCCATGTTGAATCTGATTCCTAGCCTCTTTCCAAATATTTTGAACTGTTCTTTTAGAACAACCAAAGATCTGCACTGCCTGTAACACCTTCCCATAGACAACTTTTCCATCATGGCTGTTTACCAGTAGATATTGCCCAATCTGATTTTTCTTTTCAAGAGGAACGTGTGGTTTTAGGCCAGCCATTAAATGTTGAGTGAGTGCATTAATGTGTGCTAACAACCCCCTATTTATGGTGATGACATTGGAGGAAAAATTTTAAAATTTTGGCCTATCTTAGTTTGAACATATTAGAGGGAAAAAAGTGGAGGAAAATTTTAAGTTTGGTAGAAAATGATAATTAAAACTACAAATGGTGGGAAAATTTTACCCCATAAATTATTTGGGAGGAAAACAATCCCAATGATGATGTTACAATCTGAGGGTTTTTTCAATTTCATATTCATGTACATCATACATACAATGTCTCACTTCTATTGTTGTTTCATTCTTTGCAATTTTCAGAAGTACATGTCCACCCCCCTCAAGAAAGCCACTTTAGTAAAAAAAAATTTATTTTAGAAGATCATGTATTTTGATGAACAAACAATATTGCTGTAATTTCAGACATTACTCCATGTAATATTTAGAATTTGTACTAGATGAATTGTAATAGGGCTTTATGTAAATGTCTGTAATTTGTAATGTTGTAAAATGCAGATGCTGTACAACCTACTTTTTTTATTGTAGAGTTTTTTTTTATAATTTTATAATTTTCTGAAATTATTTTATTATTTTATTATTTTCAGTGGATTATGATTTGGATTAACTTTAATGATAAAGTTAATCCAAAATATAAACCAAAATGCATGGACAATTTTACCCCTCAAAGTTGAGTTGAAAAGTCAATAAAGTAATATTTCTTAAACTCTGTATCTACAGTAACAGTGCGATCAATTTTGGGACGGAGGGAGTATTTTTTTTCATCACTTATACACGTTTATAAAAATAAATAAAAAATACAATACAATCCACTTTTTACCCGCATCTCAACAACTTTATATACTTTTTCATTAACTTATCTAAAAATAATTTTATACCCACATTCCAATAACTTTAAACATCTTTATACACAAAAAAATATATATTCTAAATCTCCACGCACTAAAATATGTGCCCAATTTACCTTTTATAAAGAAAATTAATATTTAATTGATAAAAAATAAATGAAAAGTTATATGATATCATGAACAATTTATAATATAAATGAAAAGAAAATTCTAACATTTTTAATAAAAATTATAACTAATTACGTAAGTGTAAAATGATCAACACCGCCCCAAATTAATAAATCTCCACGCACTAAAATATGTGCCCAATTTACCTTTTATAAAGAAAATTGATATTTAATTGATAAAAATTAAATGAAAAGTTGTATGATGTCATGAACAATTTATAATATAAATGAAATGTGATAACATTTTAAAGAAAATTCTAACATTTTTAATAAAAATTATAACTAATTACGTAAGTGTAAAATGATCAACACCGCCCCAATATTAGTAGGTTTAAAATAGAGTGTACTTGGCACTAATTTCTTTTATTTTTTAATTATTTTTATTCTATTTACTGATAGAGATTAAAACTAACATTTAATCTAACAATTAAAATAGTTAAGGTGTACCGATGCTCTAAATGCATTCTAGTTAGACTCTCAATTTTATGAGTTAATATACTGTGCACCGGTGCTCTAAATGCATTCTAGTTAAACTCTCTATTTTATGAGTTGATACCTTGTGTACCTATATATGTATTAGTTTTATTTAATACTCCATGTACATGTGTTTCTCACTAATTGTATAACTTTTTTATATACAGATTTTCATTTAAAAACTAACAGTAAATTCGTTAAAATTTTGCTAATAAAGTGTATAAGTTTTTATTTTTTAGTGTATATATTTTTATTTATTAGTGTATAAATTCTAAATGTGAGTGCATGGGAGAATATGCCAAATCTTATTAATTTTTTAAGTTGTTTTAGTATTTTTAGATAATAATAAATAAAGTGTAAAATGTGTTGTGTCATGTGTATGTTATATGAGAGAAGTATTTTAGTTAAAAGTATTGTGGGAAAACAAATAAAGAATGTGTAATGAATTTAATATGATATAAGTAATAATATTTTAAATAATAATTAAAGTTTAAAGTATGTTATTTACTTGGTGAGATAATATTTTTTTTAAAATTAGATATATTAGGGAGCTATTGTTTATTATTTTGGGAAAATTCCATTTTAAATCCCATAAAAGTGCTTCCTTTTCAATTTTGGTCCTGTAAAATTTTAATTTTCAAAACTGGTCATGTAGCTAACGCTTTTAGTCTTTTTTTTTTCTCTTTTAGCCCAATTTCGTTAAAGTTTTGGATGGACTACTTAGTGGTTGCACTATTAGTCCCAAGAGAACTAATTTTTCGAAAATTTTCATTATAAATCAACTTGTATCATCTCAAAATACCAAATTTTCTTTATTTTTTTCTTTTCAAAATAGACATAGTCCATTACAACCATATCAGACCCAACCATGTTTCTGCATAGTACTTAGACAACTTTAAACTCAATATTAACCACAACCTAAAAAACTAACATATTTTTTAGCCGGAAATCCGCCGGGTGTTTAAGAGATTTTACAATTGCTCTTCACAGTTAACCACACGCCTTACGATTGATCAATCTCATTCCTTACGACCAGAAATCTCGTTCCTCACAGCGAATCACATCACATTCCTAGTTCGTTTCCTACATTGGATGTACATGATACTACTACTTTTTTTTGCCAAAAAATATGGAGATTTTGTTATAGAAGAAAATGAAATTAAGGTTACATGCTAGAAGAGTAGCCTAAGATTATTTAATATTTATTGAATGAAAATGGTTCATTACACTCCAATGCTTACTAAACAAGAGGAGAAAACTCCTCTAGTTACCTATTGTAGCTGAATACAAAACACTCATTTAAAATAAAACTATTACAATGATTCTTAAATGAGAAAACAAAAGGGAATGATCGATGTCTTCTGCTTTCTTCAACTCTCTATTTATAGAGGTCTCGAACTCGAAATTCAAATTCTAAAACCTCACTAATCCTTTTAACGTCACTGTTTGCCTAATTTTATAGCACTCACGAGCAAGAATACTCGATCGTTGTAGTAGTATATCCCAAGAAAAATTATCAATCCAATAAGGAGTTATGTTCGGACTAGCAAAATACGTGAGCTCATGTTCATGCTGTTTTTATAAAGATGATCGGGGGTTTTGAGATTGATTAACAACTAAAACAAGTAACAAGTAAATAACAATATCAAATAAGTAGAATGACAAGAATAGAAAATGGAAGGGATGAAGTTTTGATGGAGAATTAATGGAGATGATGAAGATGGATCAAAATGGATGAAGGTGGATGAAGATGATGGTGGGAAATAGAAGAAATGGTGTGTGAGGTGTGTGTAGATGATAGGAATTTCGGATTCTCTGCCAATTGTTGAATAAAGGGGTATTTGTACCCCTATGGAGGCTTCTAGAAGGATCTGGAAATTTCTGCAGGAAAATACCCGGCACGAGTCGTGCTCTGCAACACGGCCACGAGGTGGCCGTGTTGTGTCTTCTGATGCTCCCGCACGGCCTCGCCTTACAGGGCCGTGTTACGCAACACGGCTCGTGTGCTGCAACACGAGTCGTGTGTTGTAACACGGGCACAGGTGTGGTCGTGTTGGCTCTTCTGATGTCGCCACACGGCCACCTTCTTACAGGGCCGTGTTGGCGACACGGCTCGTGCTCCCGACTCGACTCGTGCGACTGGACACGACCGGAAGTTGCCCGTGTTGAATGACTAGATATCGCCACACGGCCAACTCTTACAGGGCCGTGTTGGCTACACGGCCCGTGTTGGTGCTGGCTCCTGCATTTCTTCACTATTTTGGCTCGTTCTCCCTCGTTTCAACTCCGAATTGAGATCCGCTTTTTCCTACACCTTCCTTATCATGTTTAGCATCCAATAAAAAGTGAAAATCTTACGTTTAAGTTCATTCACACACATTTCAACAAAAATACAAAACACAACCAAATAACATATAAAATACGGATAAAATAATACGAAAATACATATAAAAAGACACTAAAATATAGGTGAAAATAGCTCTAATCAACCCCCCAAACTTAAGGTGTTGCTCGTCCCCGAGCAACGAAAATGACAAATCAAAAGGAGAAATTTTCACCTAGAAAAGACTAAACGAATATAAGCAATAACACATCGTTAGCACTAATAAGTTTCTTGAAATCTTCAAGAAGATTCAAATCAATATCCCTTTCGCCGATGCTTTGGATCAAATGCCTCATTATGCTCGTTTCTTGAAGGACATCATGGGAAAGAAAAGAAGTCTTGTGGACAATGAAACGGTTAATCTAACCAAAGAGTGTAGTGCCATTCTACAACGGAAACTTCCACAAAAATTGAAGGATCCGGGTAGTTTCATTATACCATGTGAAATTGGAAAGAACAAGAAGAACAAGGCTCTTTGTGACCTCGGTGCAAGCATTAATCTAATGTCTCTCTCCATATTCAAGAAGCTTGGATTAGGTGAAGTGAAACCAACTTCCATCACACTTCAATTGGCGGATAGATCTATGACACATCCAAAAGGAGTAGTTGAAGATGTGTTGGTGAAAGTTGATAAGTTCGTCTTTCCGGTGGATTTTGTTGTTCTAGATATGGAGGAGGATGAAAATGTGCCATTGATTTTTGGGAGACCGTTTCTTGCTACTGGGAGAGCTCTTATTGATGTCTACAAAGGAGAATTGAAGTTGAGGGTTAATGATGAGGAAGTGGTATTCTCTCTACACAAGGCCATGCAATATCCAATGAATGATGAAGAATGTAAAAGTGTGGATGTTGTTAAGGGAAGTGTCGAGGAGAGTTGGCCTTCCATTGTAACCAAGGATCCACTTGAACTATGCTTGAACAATTCTCTATCTCTTTCTAATATTTCTACTACTTCTCTTGATTTAAATGAAGAATTGATTAATTGTTTGCTTGATCTAGGTGATTGTAGTGAAGCTCAAGAGGTTGCAGCCGCCATATCAAGGGGAAATGAAAAGTTCTTACCACTTAGAGATCCACTCGAGCACGAAGAGAAAAAGGAAAAGAAGGTGGAGTTGAAGCCTCTACCCGATCATCTTACTTATGCCTACCTTGGTGAAAGTGAGACATATCCGGTAATTGTATCATCATCTCTAACTTCTAGTCAACTTGATAAATTGCTTAATGTCCTTAAAGAGCATAAGTCGGCTATTGGTTGGTGTATTGATGATTTGAAGGGAATTAGTCCAACAATTTGCATGCATAAGATAAGACTTGAGGATGAAGGGAAAGCTTGTGTTCAAAACCAAAGAAGACTTAATCCTATCATGCAAGAAGTGGTAAAGAAAGAGGTTCTTAAGTGGTTAGACTCCGATATGATTTTTCCTATTAGTGATAGCCCCTATGTGAGCCCGTTGCATGTAGTATCTAAAAAAGGGGGTATGACTATAGTGAAGACCGATAAAGATGAGACCATAGCCACTAGGACGGTGACGGGATGGCGTGTGTGTGTTGATTATAGAAAGCTTAATGAAAACACACGTAAAGATCACTTCCCCTTACCTTTCTTGGATCAAATGTTGGATAGGTTGGCCGGATATGAGTTTTATTGCTTTCTTGATGGATATTCCGGGTATAACCAAATTCTCATAGCACCCGAAGACCAAGAAAAGACCGCTTTCACTTGTCCTTATGGAATATTTGCTTTTCGAAGATTGCCATTTGGACTTTGCAATGCACCGGCCACCTTTCAAAGGTGTATGATGGCAATCTTTGAAGGATTAATTGAGAATATAATGGAAGTTTTCATGGATGACTTTTCGGTGTTTGGTTCTTCTTTTGATAATTGTTTGTCTAACCTTGCTATTGTTTTGAAGCGATGTCAAGACACTAATTTAGTGTTGAATTGGGAGAAGTGCCATTTCATGGTAAATGATGGCATTGTACTTGGACATCACATCTCTTCAAAGGGATTGCAAGTTGACCGAGTCAAAGTTGTTGCTATAGATAAGCTTCCACCACCAACAAATGAGAAGGGAGTACGATCGTTCCTTGGCCATGCCGGGTTCTATCGTAGATTCATCAAGGATTTTTCTTCATTTTCTAAACCTCTATCTCATCTCCTTGAAAAAGATGTGCCATTTAAGTTTGATGATAATTGTTTAAATGCTTTTCAGGTGCTAAAGGAAGCTTTAATTTCATCACCCATCTTGATCACCCCCGATTGGAAGGAGCCATTTATATTGATGTGTGATGCAAGTGATGTAGCTCTTGGAGTAGTTTTGGGGCAACTAAGAGAGAAAAAATTCCGAGCTATTTACTATGCAAGCAAGACATTTGATGCGGCTCAAAGGAACTACACCACTACCGAAAAAGAGTTCTTGGCGGTAGTATACGCATTTGATAAGTTTCGTCCTTATTTGGTAGGAACGAAAACTATTGTATACACCGACCATGCCGCTATCAAGTATCTCATGGCAAAGAAGGATGCAAAGCCAAGGGTGATAAGATGGGTACTACTTCTTCAAGAATTTGATATTGAAGTGAGAGATAAGAAGGGCACGGAGAATGTGATAGCCGACCATCTTTCAAGGTTAGAATCGAGGGAGCATTGTGAAGGTACTTATGAGTTAATCAAAGAGGTTTTTCCCGATGAAGAAATCTTGGAGTGTGATTGCTATCAAATTGAGGCTTTAGTGGAGGAAGAAGGAAGCCCGTGGTATGCGGACTATGTGAATTACTTGGCTAGTGGAAGGAGGCCTTATGAGCTTAATAAGTATCAATCCAAGAAGTTCTTTCATGATGTTAAAAGTTACTTGTGGGATGATCCATTCTTGTACAAGATGTGCAATGATTCTCTAGTGCGAAGATGTGTGCCCGAGGAAGAATGGAATAGTGTGTTGGAGTTTTGCCACTCTTCACCTAGTGGAGGCCATTTTGGAGCTCAAAAGACCGCTGCAAAAGTCTTACAATCGGGGTTGTATTGGCCATTTTTGTTCAAGAGTTGTAAGAAATTTGTAGAGGGTTGTGATCGATGTCAAAGGATGGGAGGAATCTCCAAGTGGGATGAGATGCCCCTTAAGAGCTTTCAAGAAGTGGAGATATTTGATGTGTGGGGCATCGATTTCATGGGACCGTTTCCTCAATCGAATGGATTCCTATATATCCTATTGGCGGTTGACTATGTCTCAAAATGGGTTGAGGCCATACCTTCAAGAACAAGTGATGCTAGAGTTGTCATGGGATTTCTAAAGAAGCATATCTTCACAAGATTTGGAGTACCTAGAGTATTGGTAAGTGATGGGGGTAGTCACTTCATAAATAAGCTCATGGAGAACATTCTCAAGACTTATGGAGTGAAGCATCGAGTGTCTACTCCGTATCACCCTCAAACGAATGGTCAAGCTGAAATTTCCAATCGACAAATCAAACAAGTCTTGGAGAAAACAGTGAGTGTGAGTAGAAAGGATTGGTCAAACAAACTTGATGATGCATTGTGGGCCTTTCGAACCGCATTCAAGACCACTCTTGGTATGTCTCCTTTTCAAATTGTTTATGGTAAGTCTTGCCATCTTCCGGTGGAGTTAGAGCATAAAGCTTATTGGGCCATTAAGAAGTTGAATTTTGACATGAAAGCTTCGAAGAAGATAAGATTCTTACAATTGAATGAGCTTGAGGAATTTAGAGAAAATGCTTATGAAAACTCAAGGATTTTTAAGGAGAAAACCAAGAGGTGGCATGATGCTCGTTTGAGGAAGAAGAGCTTTGAAAAGGGTGAGAAGGTGTTGGTATTCAATTCTCGACTAAGACTTTTCCCGGGCAAGTTGAAGTCCAAATGGAGAGGACCTTATGTGGTAAAGGAAGTACTTGATGGGGGAGCTCTAAAGGTTATAGATGAGAACGGGGGAGAGTTCTTGGTCAATGGTCATCGTGTGAAGCACTATGTGGATCCATCACAAAGGGAGACCCTCTTTGTGGATACTTTATGTGAAAGATGAGCTAAACATTCGTCTAGCTTGAAGACGTTAAACTTAGCGCTCGATGGGAGGCACCCCATCACTATCTTTATTGCTTTGTTTTTGTTGTTTTGTATTTTGGCCTTTTAGGTTGATTGTGCTTATGGAGAAAAATGCACATTGAAGAAAAGAGAAATGCTTCATGGATTCAAGTTGACATGTTCCACAACTTGTTGCAAACTTAATTCGTGACTCTTGTCTCGAGTTAAGTTTGGGGGGTGCTAGTGCGTGGTGGACATAGCTTGAGTCGTGTGGATGCGGTTACTTCTCTACAAGAAGATCATCAATGGAAACTACAAGGGTAAGTCTCACCACTTTTTGCAAACTTAAGTCTCAACTCTTGTTTCGATTTAAGTTTGGGGGGAGAGTGTGTGGTGTGACTCACCACTTGAGTATGATTCTTGTAAAATTGGACAAATTTTAAAATTTTTCTCATGAGTTTGGGTTGATTTTGGCATTATTGGTGGTGTTGAAGTGCATGATAGTCCATATTCATAATGAAATTGTTGAAATAATGGTGTTTGTTGAGTGTTTGAGCATGAATGAGAGGTATTGGAAGCATGATGGAGCTTGAAGCTAACACTTTCCTTACCAAATGCCTATTGAGGGAGTACTCTACACCTTATCATTTTACTACTTGAAATGAATTGAGTTTGATTTGGATTGTTGTGACTAGCATGCTACTTCATTTGTTATGTTTATGGGAGGTTTACTTTCGTAAATTAGGATTTCCTTTTCAATAAAGGTTGGGATGAATGTGTGCTTAATTTTCTTATGGATGATGGTATTTTGTGTTTTTGCATGTTTTGTGTTTTTGTTGTGTCTTGTTTGTTGAGTCCTTATTTGTATGTTGTGTGTATTTTCATTCTTGTCTTGGGATGTTTGGTGGTTTGTTTAGGGATGTCGTGAGTCATTTTTGAACATGAGTGATGATATGTTGTGGTGATAAGTGATGACAAATTATGATTAAGAATCTCTACACTTTCAAATTGTGACATGTTTTACTTAACTTGTTCAATTTTGAGATGAATGTGGTGTAATAAGTTCCTTAAGGTCCGAGCACAAGCTTGTGAGCATTTGAGCCTCAACCATGCATACATGGTATTTCTTCATGAGTGGATCGGTTGTGTTTGATAAGTTAGAACTTGCTCAAGGACTATAGGAACGAGCCCGATTAGTGGAGATTGGTGAAATGATCTAAGGCCATCCTTGTTATTATAGTCATTACCATATATGTTTCCTACCTTGAACATCATCCTTAGTCAACCACTTTGAGCCTATAAGCCTATTTCTTGTGAATTTAGCACATTACAAGCCTTAATTACACATTCAAGCTTATATACACCTTTGTGTGGGTCATTGAGGAGATGGTAGCTAGAAAGGATTGATTGATTAGAAAAAGAAGAAAAGGGAATGGTAAACAAGCAAGAAAAAGGATGAAAGAGCATAAAAAAAAAAGAATGAACATGCAACCTCAAAACAAGAAAAATGAGTAAAGCAACAACAAGATGCTCAAGGAAATAAAAATTCAAAGAAAGGAAGCATGCATCATAAGAAGCTCAATCCAAAGGAATGTTGATAAGTAGTGCTTGTGAGTACCAAAGTTGAGAAAGGAAGAAAGAAAAGTGGAGAAGTTGAGGAAGTTGATCATCTCTTCGATTACTTACACTTGTTAGTCACTCTTATCCATATACTTCCTACCATACCAAAGAGCCTATCATTACATCCTAATTAAAGACCTTTTTGATCATTAATTGAAACTTTGGTGGTTTGAGAATATAGTCCGCGAGCAAGCTTATAGCGAGTCGAGCCAATCGATTAATGAGTGTGATTTACCCTATTTCAAAAGAGTGTTGAGAGACATCAATATCCATTGTGAGGCTTGGACTTAAAAGGAACTATATTACACTTTATTTTCTTTTGATTGAACTTGTTAATTTCTCATGTCATGATTTTAATGTTGTAGGATGACTTAGCATAGTTTGTTGTTATTAGTGCTAACGATGTGTTATTGCTTATATTCGTTTAGTCTTTTCTAGGTGAAAATTTCTCCTTTTGATTTGTCATTTTCGTTGCTCGGGGACGAGCAACACCTTAAGTTTGGGGGGTTGATTAGAGCTATTTTCACCTATATTTTAGTGTCTTTTTATATGTATTTTCGTATTATTTTATCCGTATTTTATATGTTATTTGGTTGTGTTTTGTATTTTTGTTGAAATGTGTGTGAATGAACTTAAACGTAAGATTTTCACTTTTTATTGGATGCTAAACATGATAAGGAAGGTGTAGGAAAAAGCGGATCTCAATTCGGAGTTGAAACGAGGGAGAACGAGCCAAAATAGTGAAGAAATGCAGGAGCCAGCACCAACACGGGCCGTGTAGCCAACACGGCCCTGTAAGAGTTGGCCGTGTGGCGATATCTAGTCATTCAACACGGGCAACTTCCGGTCGTGTCCAGTCGCACGAGTCGAGTCGGGAGCACGAGCCGTGTCGCCAACACGGCCCTGTAAGAAGGTGGCCGTGTGGCGACATCAGAAGAGCCAACACGACCACACCTGTGCCCGTGTTACAACACACGACTCGTGTTGCAGCACACGAGCCGTGTTGCGTAACACGGCCCTGTAAGGCGAGGCCGTGCGGGAGCATCAGAAGACACAACACGGCCACCTCGTGGCCGTGTTGCAGAGCACGACTCGTGCCGGGTATTTTCCTGCAGAAATTTCCAGATCCTTCTAGAAGCCTCCATAGGGGTACAAATACCCCTTTATTCAACAATTGGCAGAGAATCCGAAATTCCTATCATCTACACACACCTCACACACCATTTCTTCTATTTCCCACCATCATCTTCATCCACCTTCATCCATTTTGATCCATCTTCATCATCTCCATTAATTCTCCATCAAAACTTCATCCCTTCCATTTTCTATTCTTGTCATTCTACTTATTTGATATTGTTATTTACTTGTTACTTGTTTTAGTTGTTAATCAATCTCAAAACCCCCGATCATCTTTATAAAAACAGCATGAACATGAGCTCACGTATTTTGCTAGTCCGAACATAACTCCTTATTGGATTGATAATTTTTCTTGGGATATACTACTACAACGATCGAGTATTCTTGCTCGTGAGTGCTATAAAATTAGGCAAACAGTGACGTTAAAAGGATTAGTGAGGTTTTAGAATTTGAATTTCGAGTTCGAGACCTCTATAAATAGAGAGTTGAAGAAAGCAGAAGACATCGATCATTCCCTTTTGTTTTCTCATTTAAGAATCATTGTAATAGTTTTATTTTAAATGAGTGTTTTGTATTCAGCTACAATAGGTAACTAGAGGAGTTTTCTCCTCTTGTTTAGTAAGCATTGGAGTGTAATGAACCATTTTCATTCAATAAATATTAAATAATCTTAGGCTACTCTTCTAGCATGTAACCTTAATTTCATTTTCTTCTATAACAAAATCTCCATATTTTTTGGCAAAAAAAAGTAGTAGTATCATGTACATCCAATGTAGGAAACGAACTAGGAATGTGATGTGATTCGCTGTGAGGAACGAGATTTCTGGTCGTAAGGAATGAGATTGATCAATCGTAAGGCGTGTGGTTAACTGTGAAGAGCAATTGTAAAATCTCTTAAACACCCGGCGGATTTCCGGCTAAAAAATATGTTAGTTTTTTAGGTTGTGGTTAATATTGAGTTTAAAGTTGTCTAAGTACTATGCAGAAACATGGTTGGGTCTGATATGGTTGTAATGGACTATGTCTATTTTGAAAAGAAAAAAATAAAGAAAATTTGGTATTTTGAGATGATACAAGTTGATTTATAATGAAAATTTTCGAAAAATTAGTTCTCTTGGGACTAATAGTGCAACCACTAAGTAGTCCATCCAAAACTTTAACGAAATTGGGCTAAAAGAGAAAAAAAAAAGACTAAAAGCGTTAGCTACATGACCAGTTTTGAAAATTAAAATTTTACAGGACCAAAATTGAAAAGGAAGCACTTTTATGGGATTTAAAATGGAATTTTCCCAAAATAATAAACAATAGCTCCCTAATATATCTAATTTTAAAAAAAATATTATCTCACCAAGTAAATAACATACTTTAAACTTTAATTATTATTTAAAATATTATTACTTATATCATATTAAATTCATTACACATTCTTTATTTGTTTTCCCACAATACTTTTAACTAAAATACTTCTCTCATATAACATACACATGACACAACACATTTTACACTTTATTTATTATTATCTAAAAATACTAAAACAACTTAAAAAATTAATAAGATTTGGCATATTCTCCCATGCACTCACATTTAGAATTTATACACTAATAAATAAAAATATATACACTAAAAAATAAAAACTTATACACTTTATTAGCAAAATTTTAACGAATTTACTGTTAGTTTTTAAATGAAAATCTGTATATAAAAAAGTTATACAATTAGTGAGAAACACATGTACATGGAGTATTAAATAAAACTAATACATATATAGGTACACAAGGTATCAACTCATAAAATAGAGAGTTTAACTAGAATGCATTTAGAGCACCGGTGCACAGTATATTAACTCATAAAATTGAGAGTCTAACTAGAATGCATTTAGAGCATCGGTACACCTTAACTATTTTAATTGTTAGATTAAATGTTAGTTTTAATCTCTATCAGTAAATAGAATAAAAATAATTAAAAAATAAAAGAAATTAGTGCCAAGTACACTCTATTTTAAACCTACTAATATTGGGGCGGTGTTGATCATTTTACACTTGCGTAATTAGTTATAATTTTTATTAAAAATGTTAGAATTTTCTTTAAAATGTTATCACATTTCATTTATATTATAAATTGTTCATGACATCATACAACTTTTCATTTAATTTTTATCAATTAAATATCAATTTTCTTTATAAAAGGTAAATTGGGCACATATTTTAGTACGTGGAGATTTATTAATTTGGGGCGGTGTTGATCATTTTACACTTACGTAATTAGTTATAATTTTTATTAAAAATGTTAGAATTTTCTTTTCATTTATATTATAAATTGTTCATGAAATCATATAACTTTTCATTTATTTTTTATCAATTAAATATCAATTTTCTTTATAAAAGGTAAATTGGGCACATATTTTAGTGCGTGGAGATTTAGAATATATATTTTTTTGTGTATAAAGATGTTTAAAGTTATTGGAATGTGGGTATAAAATTATTTTTAGATAAGTTAATGAAAAAGTATATAAAGTTGTTGAGATGCGGGTAAAAAGTGGATTGTATTGTATTTTTTATTTATTTTTATAAACGTGTATAAGTGATGAAAAAAAATACTCCCTCCGTCCCAAAATTGATCGCACTGTTACTGTAGATACAGAGTTTAAGAAATATTACTTTATTGACTTTTCAACTCAACTTTGAGGGGTAAAATTGTCCATGCATTTTGGTTTATATTTTGGATTAACTTTATCATTAAAGTTAATCCAAATCATAATCCACTGAAAATAATAAAATAATAAAATAATTTCAGAAAATTATAAAATTATAAAAAAAAACTCTACAATAAAAAAAGTAGGTTGTACAGCATCTGCATTTTACAACATTACAAATTACAGACATTTACATAAAGCCCTATTACAATTCATCTAGTACAAATTCTAAATATTACATGGAGTAATGTCTGAAATTACAGCAATATTGTTTGTTCATCAAAATACATGATCTTCTAAAATAAATTTTTTTTTACTAAAGTGGCTTTCTTGAGGGGGGTGGACATGTACTTCTGAAAATTGCAAAGAATGAAACAACAATAGAAGTGAGACATTGTATGTATGATGTACATGAATATGAAATTGAAAAAACCCTCAGATTGTAACATCATCATTGGGATTGTTTTCCTCCCAAATAATTTATGGGGTAAAATTTTCCCACCATTTGTAGTTTTAATTATCATTTTCTACCAAACTTAAAATTTTCCTCCACTTTTTTCCCTCTAATATGTTCAAACTAAGATAGGCCAAAATTTTAAAATTTTTCCTCCAATGTCATCACCATAAATAGGGGGTTGTTAGCACACATTAATGCACTCACTCAACATTTAATGGCTGGCCTAAAACCACACGTTCCTCTTGAAAAGAAAAATCAGATTGGGCAATATCTACTGGTAAACAGCCATGATGGAAAAGTTGTCTATGGGAAGGTGTTACAGGCAGTGCAGATCTTTGGTTGTTCTAAAAGAACAGTTCAAAATATTTGGAAAGAGGCTAGGAATCAGATTCAACATGGGCTGCCAATCAACTTAATTTCCAAGAAAAAGGGGGTGGCCAAGACAAAGAGAGTTCAATAGATCCAGAGGAAGTGAAGAAGATAACTTTTCAAAGTATGGGTACAATTAGAAGGCTAGCAGGGAAGTTAAAAGTCAACAAATCATCAGTTGGAAGATGGATAAAAGATGGACAAATAAGAGCTCACACAAATGCTATAAAGCTTGGCCTAACTCCAAAAAACAAGCTACAAAGGCTTAATTATTGTTTGCATCAAATTCATCTTGATAGGGCTGTTAACAAGCTAATGTTTGATGGTATATATCAAGTTGTTCATATTGATGAAAAATAGTTCTATATGATAAGGGAGAATGAGAGGTATTACATGATTCCA
Source organism: Pogostemon cablin (assembly GCA_023678885.1). NCBI lineage: Eukaryota > Viridiplantae > Streptophyta > Magnoliopsida > Lamiales > Lamiaceae > Pogostemon > Pogostemon cablin. The sequence goes on from CM042979.1 coordinate 9,911,230, forward strand.
GGGGAGGCAGAACTACATGGGACATGCAAGTCAAAGAAGTTCATCACTAAGATAATGTTCATGTGTGCTGTTTCTAGGCCAATAATTGGAAGTGATAGGGAAGTGTTGTTTGATGGTAAAATAGGCTGATTTTCTTTCTCAAGGATGGAGACAGCGAAGAAGAACTCTAAGAATAGGGCTCGAGGGATAATGGTTACTAAACCATTTAATTTAGTGAACAAAGATGTTATCAGAGCATTAATAATCAATCAGGTATAACCATCTACTCCTATTTCAGCTTTAAGATCAGTCTAGGATTAATTTCTAGACAATGAGGCCTCCTAAGATACCTTTATATGCATCTATACACATGGTGACAGGTCATTCTAGCTATAAAAAGCTAAATAGCCACAGAATATGAGTAAGGAGATCATTATCCAGCAGGATAACGCACCACCTCATATCAATGACACAGATTTAGAGTTTGGAACAGCTGCAAGATCCGATTTTTTCAACATCAGACTTGTTAATCAGCCTCCATGCTCTCCAGATCTAAATGTGAATGACCTTGGTTGGTTCAGAGCCCTACAGTCACTACAAGTGAAGAGTGGAAGCTATAATGTTGATGAGATGATCAACAATGTGAACCAGTCCTTTGAAAATCTAATAGCTACTACACTCAATAATGTGTTTCTTAACCTACAATCCTGCCTAATTGAGATAATGAAGGTCGAGGGGGGAACAACTAAAACATATGGGGAAGGCAAAGATAATTAGGGAAGGAACTTTGCCCATCAATCTTGAGATTAATCCTGATTTGGTTAAAGGCTGCATAGACAAGTTGGTTGAAGAACAGGCTCTATACTAGATGGTGTATGACATTTCAGAGCTAGTGGAAGCATTAAATGTTTGATTATTGGGTAATGGTGATCTCATTTTGGTTTATGGCTACTAAGAACAGTGTATGAGAAAGGGTTATGGGGTATAAGGTGTCTTAGACTGATAGTTTAAGTTGTTTACAGCAGAAACAATGGATCATGTATTACATTTTGTTGTGTGAGTGTTGTTTAGGCTGTAAACAAAATCATATTTAAACAAAATCATATTTAAATCAGAAGACACAACACGGCCACCTCGTGGCCGTGTTGCAGAGCACGACTCGTGCCGGGTATTTTCCTGCAGAAATTTCCAGATCCTTCTAGAAGCCTCCATAGGGGTATAAATACCCCTTTATTCAACAATTGGCAGAGAATCCGAAATTCCTATCATCTACACACACCTCACACACCATTTCTTCTATTTCCCACCATCATCTTCATCCACCTTCATCCATTTTGATCCATCTTCATCATCTCCATTAATTCTCCATCAAAACTTCATCCCTTCCATTGGGTGTGAGAGATCTCAAGGAATCAAGAGCTAGAGGTGGAGATCAAGAAGAATAGAAGATTCTCTTCAAGAAATTGATAGGGAAGAATCCATTCATTTTGTATTTCTTTAGATCTTAGACTATGGGTAATTGTAATGAATCATTTAATTGTTTTGTTACTTTTACTATGATAGGCTAATCCCTCTAGTGGGATTAGGAATATGAAGAGCATATTAGATTTATATTATCATGTGGATTAAATTGGTTTTTGATTTAATTGATGTTGATTTCTATTCATGGAATTTAATTGTCTTGATGTTGTGATGGCATGGTTTGTTATTCATGAATGTTTATTGATTTAATGGATTGTTGACTGCTTACGTCATTATGCTGGCATCACTGCTTATGTCAGTGCTTTAATAATTGATGGTAGCTGACTTAAACTGTCTTCTCGTCTCTTTGAAGAGTCACATGGCTCTTGGGGTATATGAAGGGTCACCCGGACTTTACCTTTTCTCCATGCGTAGTCTCTTCTTCGCTGGATTTTGATCTGATTTCGATTGGATTCTCTATAACACTTCTTCTTCTTTCCAGACATAACTTTACTCATTTCTCTAATTTTGGTTCATTTTGGATGGAGCAGCTTGAGCACACCTTTTCTTTCGAAGCCAAAATTTTCCATATTACAATATTTCTAGTGTGTATTCTTTCTTACCGATAAGCTTGTTTTCCTAGAAAAGTGCCGATTTTTTATTGAATATTTCTTCCGCAAATCTCGTTATACTATTTCCAGTTAAAGTGTTTAACTGGAAAGATCCGTTCATCGTGCTATGGAAGTATTTGAACAGAAACTTTACCTTGTTCATTTCTTGAAGACAGACATACAAACTCCTTGATCATCTTGTTGGGATCTGGTCCTTTGTATAGGTAGAGAACATGACTAACCTCTTTTCGAAAGACTCTTTGATGTTGTTTGGTTGTCCTAACATCCGGTCTTCGTAACATTATATAATTAAAGGCTTCATTGTTGTCTTTCTCTATAGATCTCCTCAGGACAAAATTTTATTGTATGCCCACAACTTGGAGACTACTTCCCTTATCCACTTTGATAATTTTGAGAATTTTTGGAAGTTGGGTACAATAGTATATATTGAGGCTAACATTCCAAAGTCGAACCATTATTTTACGTCTTCCAAATGCAAACCTTGCCTCATCTAGACTCAGGGGTATTTCCCAAATGTGTTTATCCAAAATTTCTCCAGACGAATCCCTTGTCTTGTATTTAGTTTATGCCAGCTAACTTAATATACCTGCACGTAAGAAGATTAATATCAGTATTAGAAGTGCCCATCATCGGCCTAAGACTGGTCTCTCTCTCCTTTTCCCCTAAGGTGTTGGCTCAATGACTTGAGATGTTCGGAGCCTCAATTTTTTTGGATCAATTCTTCCTTGGGAATTTCTAATCCAAAACTCGTGCTAGGAGTATTTGAATCCCTTGCTCTGGGTTTAAGGCCTCATACTTGAATATAGTCCTTTTATTGATTACTATTGACAAACCGGAGGAGTGTCACTTTCAAAATCTTGTAAAGATTCGTATTGTTATGAATACATGCTTGTAATCGATTGGAAACTTTGTCCCAATTAACTCGTTGTAATTTCCAATAACCTCTGTATTGATTACCAGATTCTCATAATCCTTTTGAAGTATTTCAAGTTACTCCATCAGGTGTCTCAAAATGACTAGGATTGAGTTTACTTAAGCTCCCTTCATCTTTTGTCAGGTGTCTCGTTCTTATCCCAACATGCTAGTGGATCTTCATTGAAATTCCACTTGATCTTCTTCTTGACTTTCTCCAAAAATATTTTCTCCTTAATTGTGAAGTCACTTTGTGACTTACTCCCTCCGTCCCATTCAAAGAGTGTCTTTTTCCATTTTGATTGTCCCACTTAAAGGGTCCCATTTTCTTTTTACACACATGGAACTCACACTCCCTCTAATACAATTAAAATATAGGATTCACACTCTCACTAATACAACTACTAATTACACATTAAATAATAATACTCCTTAATCTACGTGCAAAAAAGCAAAAGACCCTCTTTTGACGGGACGGAGGGAGTATCTCCTAGATTTGCTTTAAGAAGTTGGATGGTTTCTTCTTTTAGTTTTTCCTCATATTCTCCTCCTAGGGTCTCGACTCTCATCTGAAGGATGGTTCACCATATCTTCTTTGATCCTTCATTTTTGGATGGAAAAGTTTTCATTCATCATCATCATGCTTGCTACAAAATGGATTGACATTTTTCTTCGAAATACAGTCTGCAACCTTGGTGCAATAATTTTATGATCATAAAGAGTTGTGAAAGTAAGCCTTCTTGTTACATTTTCTTGAGTAAAACGGTTGAATGTCTATAGAAAATTATTTTCTATCAGGACATCCGCTCTGGTGTTATGAAAGTATATTGGTGAAATCTTTAATTTGTACCATGGGGTGCGAGCCATTTATTTCTTGAGTATGTTGAGTTCCTTCGTTATTTCATCAATAGGAACTAGTTGCAATTCTATCACATTCCTCGTGAGTTCCAAAGGCTGCGATCTCTCCTTCTGTCACCTTATATATAATGTGATATTTTCTCTTTTTGAAGTTGAGAAACATCTCAATTCCTCCTACCATAAATTCATTCATAGTATAAAACCTCATTAATTATTCGAATTCTGATTTAAAATTATAAATTCATTTTTTTAATAGTATTTAATTTCTATTTATAAGAATAAGAAATTTTATTCTGTACTTTTTTTAAAAAAAATTCTCGTACTATGAGTTAGTTTTAAATATTTTTATGTATTACAAATTAATCATTATCTAATTAAATATAACAATATTCATATTTGTATTTGAATAACATTCGAATGGTAAATAATATTTATATTTGAATTCTTATTTGAATATTTCGAAATCGAATATTAATTGATATTCTAATACAAATCTCAAATCAAATTGAAAAAAATAATTTATTTTACATCTGTTTTTACAGCTGGACCAACTCAAAATTTAAGATGAAGGATAAATATTGAGCCTTAAATCAACAACTTTAGAAGAGGGCTTATTTAATAAAATATAGTAGTTTAAAAAACTTTTTAACCATGTATGGTAGTTTTAGGATGGGTTAATTAAATACTCGCTCTGTCCCGATCAAACTGCATCGTTTGACTGCATAAAGCTCTCACAAAAGTTACAATAAACGTAGCAATATGGGCGAGACGGAGGGAGTAGGTGGAGGCGCCACTTATAGTGGCGCTTTTAACACTTCTGACAATTTCTTTTGATTAAGTCGCAGTTGAAATGGCGATTTAAATAAATAATAATAAATTAATATTTAAATATAATTTAATAATTTAAATTTTACACTTTTTGTTTATGTTCCTTCTATATTAAATTTCATCATAAAAATAATAATATCACATCAATTTTCAATCTTAAAAGTATATTTTCATTACTAATTTATCATTCTCAACTAACACACATAACATACGTTATAATATAAATAATAATAAATTAATATTTAAAAAATTTTAATAATTTAAACTTTACTCTTTCGTCGCATATTAAATTTTACACTTTTTGTTTTTATTCGTTTCATATTAAATTTCGTCAAAAAAAACACATTAATTTTTTCAATCTTAAAAGTATATTTTAATTACAAATTTACCCTTCTTAACCAACACATAACATATGTCATAATATAGTAAATAATAATAAATTAATATTTAAAATAATTTAATAATTTAAACTTTACTCTTTTATCGCGTATTAAATTTTACACTTTTCATTTTTGTTCGTTCCATATTAAACTTCATTAAAAAAAATATCAAATCAATTTTCAATCTTAAAAGTTTATTTTAATTATAAATTTACCACTATTATGACGTATGTTATATGTGTTAGTTGAGAGTTATAAATTTTTAATTAAACTAATCCCTCCATTCCATTTTAAATTTTACGTTTGCTTTTTACACGTAGATTAAGGAATGTAGTATTTTAATGTGTGGTGAGGTGAGATAAATAATATTTTAATATAAAGTAGGTAGGTGTATTAGTATGAAATGTGAGGTTATGGAGAGAGAAAAAGTTAATTTGTGTGGGTCCCATTTATCAAAAAGGGAAATGTAAAGATTAAAATGAAACGCCCAAATTGAAAATATATAAAGATTGAAATGGGATAGAGTGAATATATCTTTAAGATTAAAAATTGATATGATATTTTTATTTTTATGATAAAATTTAATATGGAAGGAACATAAAGAAAAGTGTAAAATTTAATAGGTAAGAAAAGTGTAAATTTTAAATTATTAAATTATATTTAAATATTAATTTATTATTATTTATTTAAGTCGTCATTTCAACTGACGACTTATTTAAAAGAAATTGTCAAGAAGTGTTAAAAAGCGCCACTAAGTGGCGCCTCCACTTATTTAATTAACACATCCTAAAACTACCATACATAGTTAAAAAGTTTTTTAAACTACTATATATTTTATTAAATAAGCCTTAGAAGAGTGACTAAAAAAGAACTTGATAGAGTCATACTTGTATTTACGTCCTCCGTCCCAACAAGTATTTCATGTATTGGTGTGCGCAGAGTTTAAGAAAATTTTGTATTTTTATGTATAAAGTAGGAAAATGAATATATATTTTAGTTGATTTAATGAAAAAAGTGTGTAAAGTTGTTGGGAGGTGTATAAAGTTGTTGGGAGATATGAAAAAGTAAGTATTATATTGAGATGTGTGTAAAAAGTGAGTATTGTTATAATGTATTTTTTACCAAATTTAATAAAAGTAAAGTGTGAAATACTTTGAGGGACGGATGAAAAAGGAAAGTGTGAAATACTTTGGGGACCGGAGGGAGTATGTCGTAATTATAGGGGTAGTGATAGTGCGCAATTTAACTTGGGTGAAGCAATTAATCTGACCTGTGAGGTAGTACAATTATTTGAAAATAGTGAAATTATTTATTAGCAAATAATTGAGTTAGGGCTGTAGCAACGTAACTATGGGTGTCAACGGGCCGGGTAGTTAACTATCCGGACAAGGCCCATTTCTGAAAGCCTATCCCGGACCCGTCCCGAACCAAACGAGTCCTATATCATAGGACCCGTGCCCAGACCCATATAAATTAATATATATTTAAATCATACAAAAAATATTCATATATTTAAATAAATAAACCATAAAAATATTAAATATAATTATAATTTAATAAAGAGTTTATTACTCTCAGATACACACTTTTAAGCATATTTACTATTAGATACATGAAATTTAAATAATTACTCTCACATACAAAATATTAAAGTGAAATATCAAATATAACCTTAACTCCATACACTTTTAAACCAACAATCCTACCCCTCATCCACTCACTGGCGTTGACCGGCATTGACTGGCCGTTGACCTGTGTTGATCGATCGTTGACCGAAGTTGACCGGCGTTAACCGGTCGTTGCCCCCCGCCGCCTGCTGCCGGAATTTAAAATGTGCGAACAAAATGTGCAAAAATAAAATTGTGCAGAATCAAATTGTGCAGAACCAAATTGTCTAGAATCAAATTGTGCAGAACAATTGTACAAATATATAGGAGTATTTATGGTATCACAATCATAATTGTGTAGTTATGAGTAATAGTGCTTTGAGTCATGTAGTTTATATCAATTATGCATTTTTTTGTGTACCTCCTAGTAAGTATATATATATCATATAATTATAAATAATTTATATGTATAAATATAAAATAATTGTATAATATATATATATATAATAACAAAAAATATAATTATATAAATATAAAATATAAAATAATTTTTAATATATTATATATGGGGTGGTCCGGGTGGGGCAGGTCTAAGTTAATACCCGGGCCCGCCCCATATATGTACGGGTTCGGACCGCCCCGTTTCTCCTACGGGCCGTGTCTGGGCCGCCCCAAAACGTGCGGGGCGGGCTGGGTACCCATTGACAGTACACCTAAACGTAACTGCATCATCCGTCATTTCAATGTTTCATCTCTTATTACATTCATGATATTCTATTTTATTTTAATGATTCTTTTTTATTTTAAATATATTTTTTTCGTTTTAGTATATACTTCCATTATCCGAAGATTTGGAACCAATTGACACATTTTTTTTTACATGGAGATTTATTAGCTTTTCAATTTTTATTTTTTTGGATATAATTGTCCATTTATATTATTTAAATGTTAGTGATTAACGTACAATTCATCCATCCATCCAACGTTTTAAAATAGGAAGAGTAAAACTAAAATATAACAAAAGATTCAGACGATTGTGAGTGCTACAAATTGTCTGATGAGAGGAATGAAAGTGTAATTACAATTCAATTTTAAATTTGGTTGTGTTGGGTTGTTTTGGTAGCAAAAAATTGTGATTATAAAACGAAGAGCAACCGAGTTACGTATAAAGAATTGTGGAAGTTATTTTATATTGATCTAATGAAAGAGTTATATACAATATCCTAGGTATAGTGAATGTAATATACAACTGATGTGGGATATAGAGATGTAATATAACAACATTCTCAATACGCCCCCTCAAGATGGCGATGGATGAACAACGCCAATCTTGGACATAAGGAGATTAAGCCGAGGACGAGCAAGAGGCTTGGTTAAAGCATCCGCAAGTTGATCAGCAGAGGAAACCCGAGAAACACGCAACTGCGAGCTTTGGACCAGTTCCCGAACAAAATGGTAGTCAATGGCAATGTGCTTCATTCTGGAGTGAAAGACAGGATTTGAGCAAAGATAAGTAGCACCCATGTTGTCACAGTAAACAACCGGGGTTGTAGGCAAGGACGGAATGCAGAGCTCAGTGAGAATAGAACGCGTCCACTGAACCTCGGAAGCAGCAGAGGCAATGGATCTGTACTCCGCCTCAGTGGAAGACCTAGAAACAGTGCGCTGCTTGCGAGACCTCCATGAAATAGGATTGGATCCAAGAAAAATGACATAGCCTTCTGTAGAAGACTTGTCATCACAGTCACCACCCCAATCAGCATCCGCAAAGCAGTGGAGAGATAGCGACGAAGAACGCCGAAGAAGTAAGGAGAATTGCCTAGTACCATTAAGATACCGAAGCAACCGTTTAACAGTGCCCCAGTGTGTAATAGTTGGAGCTTGCATGTACTGAGACAGTTTGTTAATGGCGTAGGCAATATCCGGGCGTGTAAGGAGGAGATACTGGAGTCGCCCAATAACACGTCGATATTGGGTTGCATCACAGGCATCTGACCCGTCATTACAAGAAAGCTTCAAACCTGCAGCAAGAGGACCGAAAATAGGCTTTGAAGTGAGCATGTTAAGACTAGACAGAATATCAGTAGTATATTTGTGCTGAGATAGGTGACAGCCCGCTGACGATCGGTGCACTTCAACACCCAGAAAATACGATAGATCGCCCAACTTCTTAACGGAGAATCGCGAGGCCAAAGCCGCTTCAAAGCGTGACAGAAAGCCAATACTGTTGCCAGTCAACACAAGATCATCAACATAGACAAGAAAATATGCAAGCACCCTCTGACGGTGATAAACAAATAGGGAAGTATCTGACTTAGCATAAGTGAATCCATACGAAACAAGAAATATCCGAAGAGCTGTGTACCACGTCCGTGGTGCCTGTTTTAACCCATAGATAGACTTCTCAAGCTTGCAGACATGAGTAGGATGATCAGGAGAGATGAACCCAGGGGGCTGCTGCATGTAAACCTCAGTGGACAGAGTACCATGGAGGAAGGCATTATTCACATCAAACTGAAGTAAGGACCAGTCTTGGCAGACTGCAATGCTCAGAACAATCCGGATGGTGGCCGGTTTCACAACGGGGCTGAATGTCTCATGAAAGTCAATGTCCGGGCGCTGATGAAAACCTTTCGCAACCAGACGGGCTTTGTACTTGTCAATAGAGCCATCCGGCTTTCGTTTGATGGGGAAAACCCACTTGCACCCAACAATATTATGCGCCGAAGAAGAGGGAACGAGAGTCCAGGTCCCGTTATTCTTCAGGGCATCAAACTCAGAGGCCATCGCATCACGCCAGCAAGGAACAGAGAAGGCTTGAGAAACTGTAGTAGGTTCAACATCAATATATAAAGAAGTGTGAAGACAGTACCTGGGGTTAGGTTTGAAAATGTGGTTCCGAGACCGTGTGGTCATAGGATGAGGATCCGGAACAGGTGGTGAAGGTGGAGGCGGAGCATCCGGCTGCAGAGGCAAGAGCATAGGACTTGGTGGAGGATCATCAAGAGGTATGAGTGCTGGGGGCGGAGGCGATATGGGGGGTGGTGTAGGAATAGTTGAATCAACTATGGAATTAGACTGTTGAGATGGCACCGAGGCGTTCTCTTTGAAGAACGGGAAAACATTCTTAACAAAGTGAACGTGTCGGGATGTGAAGATTATGTTGGAGACTCGGTCAAGGCAGAAATAGGCACTCTGAGTGAGAGAATATCCTAGGAAGACACAGGGTTTGGAACGAGGATCAAGTTTATGAGTAGTGTAGGGGCGAAGCCAGGGATAGCAGAGACAGCCAAAGACACGGAGTTTACCTATATGCGACTTTTATGGAATAGTTTTCCATAGGAAGATAAAAGTTGCAGGTTGTCTTTGGGGAGGCGATTGATGAGGTATGTGGCGGTGGAGACAGCATAGGGCCAGTGAATGAGAGGCATGGAGGCGTGATGCAAAAGAGAGAGAGCAGTTTCAATAATATGACGATGGCGGCATTCAGCAACACCATTGTGCTCAGGAGTATGAGGTGGAGTGGTGAGATGAGTGATACCGTGTGAGGTAAGGAATGAGCGTTAGGCAATAAACTCACCACCATTGTCGGTGTATAGAGTACGAATACGTGATTGAAGTTGATTTTCAACAAGAGATTTAAAGGCAGTGAAAGTATGAAGTACATCAGATTTGTGCTTAAGCGGATAAAGCCAAACATACTAAAGTGATCAACAAAAATGACATAATATTTGTAACCATCAGAGGAAGTGATAGGTGAAGACCAAACATCAGAAAACAGTAACTCAAGTGGCACAGTAGCAGTCAAAGTAGAATCAGCAAAAGGAAGTTTATGACTTTTCATTGTCCGACATGCATCACAATTTATTTCATTGGTATTCGAAGAGGGCAAGTTATGACTAGACAAACATGACGTAAGATTTTGAGGGAGGGGTGACCTAAACGAGAGTGCCACAAGCGGACTTGTCTGTGAGAGGAGAGTAGAGCATAAGGTTTCTGAGCAGCTGAGGAAGGAACAAAGGGCCAAAGGTAAAGTCCATCAACTCTTGGACCCTCCAGCAAGGTAGCGTCAGTCCTCCGATCCCTCACCTGAAAGGAAGAAGAGGAAAACACAACAGAAACATTATTTTGTTGACAAAGCTGGGAAACAGAAATTAGATTTTTTGAAATTGACGGAATAGTAAGCAAATTAGAAAAGGAAAGAGACTGCAAGCTAGGGAAAGAGAGAGAGCCTATATGCGTGATGGATAATGAAGTACCATCACCAACAACTACACTATCTGAACCAGCATAAGGAGAATGGAGGGAGAGATTGGAGAGATCCGTGGTGATGTGGTGCGACGCCCCTGAATCTAAAACCCATGCATTCGGTGGCGCAGAAGAAACAGCAGAGTGGGCAGTGGGTAGAGCAAACGGTTGCTGCCGTGGCGGCTGATGACCGGCAGGAGCGGCTGGAGAGCGAGCCACCTGGGGGAGATCGGGACACCACCGGGCTGAGTGGCCGAACACACCACAGAACTGGCACCGGCCCTGATAACCGCGACCAGATGAGATGCCGGTGGGAGATGGCGATGGGCCTGGGCGAGAGCCGGTCTGAGACGACGAGCGGCCGTGACCAGCACGGCCACCCGAGCGACCACCATGGCGCGGCTGTGATGACGATTGCGCCGAGGACTGGAGAGCAGTGGAAGACAGAGCAGGCGACGGAGCAGCGGCATGGGCAAGCTGCGACTCAGCACTCAGGAGCTTGTCGTAGAGCTCCTCAAAGGTGATCGGAGAATCTCGCGCCTGAATGGCGGATCCCAGATCATGGTAGGAGCCATCAAGGCCATTCAAAACCTTGATGACGAGATCTTCTGGATCGGTGGTAACGCCAAGAAGAGCGAGCTCGTCAACAACACCCTTGATTTCAAGCATGAAATCGGTGATCGAGCGGCTACCCTTGATAGGGTTATGAAGCCAATTCTTGAGGGCAAGGATGCACCTCCTGGAAGACGAGCCGTAGATGGTGGCAAGGGTTTGCCACGCTTCTGCAGACGTCGTGGTCGACGCTATAAACGAGATCAGCGTCGGCGTGATGGATCCTATGATCATGCTGAGGATCAGTTGATCCTGACGAATCCAGTAGGACCAGAGGGAAGCGACGTCGGGAGCGGTAGCAGTGGATGTTGAACCTGCATCGGCGACGGGATTTGGAGCCGGAGCAGCCCCGGGAGCGGTATCAGCACCCGGCGTGGACGACGCAGCGGAAGGGCAGGGGAAGGATCCATCAACGAATTTGACAAGATCGTAACTGGCAAGAAGTGTACGGAGTTGAAAACTCCAGGCAACATAGTTGGAAGAGGTGAGCTTCAAAGGAACCTGTGAAGCAGTGTTGTAGGCAATCAGAGAGGGATTGGATGCGCCGGTGTTGTGGAGATCGCCGGCCATGAGAGAATTAGGGTTTTGGAACGATGCGTTAGCCTAAAATGGCTCTGATACCATATAAAGAATTGTGGAAGTTATTTTATATTGATCTAATGAAAGAGTTATATACAATATCATATGTACAGTGAATGTAATATACAACCGATGTGGGATATAGAGATGTAATACAACAACATTCTCAATATTACGGAGTGTATTTAGTGCGAATAAAAATACTCTTTTATAAAATCACCACATTTATTTCAAGACAAAACTGATGTGAAATTGTCTTGAAAAGTTTTCGTGAGATGGATAATAAGTAATACTGTAACATTTTTAATAAAAAAATTGATATTCAATTAATGAAAAGTGATAATAATGATATAGTAAAGTATTTTATAAATAATTTATGGTATAAATAAAAAATAACAATACTTTTAAAAAAAATATATAATATCTCTAATGAAAAGTTATAACTAATTAAGAAAATGTAAACGGTCTTATGGTGAGACAGTCTCACGGTGCATACTTTTGGTTTTTCCAAATTCCAATTGACGACTTCGAAGCACGGTGCATACTTTTGGTTCTTCCAAATTCCAATTAACTACTTCGACCCCAAATGATCGGATAAACCCAATTATGTGGATTCTATATCCAAGTAAAGGGCTACGGCCCATAAAGTAAAATTCTGAGGCCCAAACGCCAGAAACCCATCGTGGATGTCGAAGCTCACGAGGCATCGACAACTTTCAGGAGACAATAACAGGGCCCATCTCTTACAAAGCTTAAGGCCAAAGGCCCAAGGACAGAAGCCCAACAGGCCCATTGATGAACGAGGGATGAATTACGGAGCCTGTTTGGAAGAGATAATATGGACAAGCCCTTTGATAAAGAAGGATATGGACGAGGGATAAAAATTTATTCCGTTCCTTTGCTTATGTTCATTTTCCGTTCTAGAAAAGATAAATTTTCAATGCAGTATTAGCGATTTTAAAATAGGGCCAAAAATACCCTATTTGGGTTGATTTTCGTTGTCACGTTATAATCACGTGCAGTTTTCCAGTAATTTCAATATTTTCTGGCAAAAATTGGGCATTTTTGCCACATTTCAGAATCGATGGTATTAAATTAAAAATTTTATCTTTTTTGGGACGAAAATTGAACATAAGCAAAATTATAAGACTAAATTAGTTTTTATCCCTATTATATATTTATTTATGTAAAATATGTTTATTGTTAGTGAAAATATGCTTTTATAAAATATAATCAATGATACAGTAAAGTACTCCCTCCGTCCCTCATTAAGAGAGTCTTTTATTTTTTGATACGTGGATTAAGGAGTATTATTATTTAATGTGTAGTGGGTAGTTGTATTAGTGGGAGTGTGGGTCCCATATTTTAATTGTATTAGTGGGTGTATGTGGGTCTCATGTGTGTAAAAAAAGAAAGAAGACTCTTTGGGTGGGAAGCCCAAAATGAAAAAAATACCCTCTTTTAAGGGGAGGAGTGAGTATGATTTTATGATGTTATAATATGATTCACTATAAATATACTCTATTAATAATAATCATATTACAGACAAATCCTTTTGTGAGACTATTCCGCGGAATAATTTTCGTGAGATGGATCAGAAGTGATACTTTTTTAATAAAACGTAATACTCAATTGATGAAAAGTAATAATGGTACCGTGAACTATTTCATGAAAAATACTACTCCCTCCGTCCCATAATACTTGTCACGTTTACTATTCCACGTTATTTAAGAAAATATGCACTTTTTGACAAATTTTATTGACTTTGGAGGGTATTGTGGTACTTTTAGATAATAAAAATGAATAAAGTAATGATATGTGTGTGAAAAAGGAGTGGCAAATTTGAAATTAAAGGAACTTTTGATGTTGTTAAATAAAGTGATGTTTCCTTTTTTGGGGTGTGAAAGGTTTTGTGGGACAAACAAATGAGGAAAATGTGAAAGGTTTTATGGGACGGAGGGAGTATTATATATATTCCCTCCATCTCATTTCAATCTTTAATTTTCCTTTTTGTAGATGGATCCACACAAAACAATTAATATATTTTCATGGGACTCACACACTACACTAATACAACTATGCATTATTATACATTAAAATATTATATCTCTCAACTCATTATATATTAAAATATTATAATACATTACACTAATACAGCTACTCACTTTACATTAAAATATTATATCTCTCAACTCATATATTAAAATACTCCCTCTATTCCACCGAAAGATCCTCATTTACTATATAGGGTGTCCTCTCCAAAGTCCCCATTTTTCTTTCTAAGTAAAAGGGCCCCACATATAACCCACCATTCACTACTAATACAATTACCCACTATACATAAAATAATAATATTTTTTAATCCACGTGCAAAAAATAAATAAGGACCTATGTCCGGGACGGAGGGAGTATTATATTTCTTAATTTTCATATAAAAGCATAAGTAAATATTGGGATGAGACAAAGGTAATATATTTATTTGCTCAGATAAAATAAATGAATAAGTAACTAAAAAGAGAGAAGTGAGTAATGGTGGTCCATGTCTCATGTGTACCCGTTGAAATAAACGTATGAGCACTTCTTAGTTGATCTTGGATCACGTATTACCCATGTTAGCACAAATTACAGATCATCTAGTTAACACATGCAACGTGATCAATTGAATTTTATTGAATTCAGAAAAAAAAAACTTAATTTTATTAAATCACCACAAATTTTCCTAGGCAAAAATAATAATAAAAAGGGAGAGATTTTTATGTGACCTTAGTGATATATGATCACGATCACTTAGGTTGTGTTTGGTTGGAAGGATTTGAGGAGTGATTTATAAATCTTTTTCCTCAAATCTCTCTGGATAATACTTGAAATTAATGGATTTATAAATTCAAGATTTTAAATCAATGGATTTCAAATCATGGATTTGATTTTGAATTTTTTGTTGTTTTTAAATGGATTTCAAATCCTCAATGAAACCGTGTCATTTGAAATACTTCAATTGTTGTGTAATTGATATATTAATATATAAAAGTAAATATATAAAATTAATAAATTAATATATATATATATATATATATATATATATATATATATATATATATATATATATATATATATATATATATATATTATGTTTTAAACTCTACTACCTAGTCTACCCCTACCCACCCCCACCCACACCCAAACCTCCCACCCCCCTCCATCCCCACTCCCAAAAAATCTTTTTTTTATAAAATTTAAAATTTTTAATATTTGAATAATAAAAATATTATCACACAACCCTACACCCCTACCCATCACTCACACCCAAAAAAAAAAAATTTTATAAAATTTTTCTCTAATATTTAAAATTTAGAGAAAAAAATATTATTTACAAACCAATAGACAAATGCAATAGCACAGTGCAGAAAACAAATCTAATAAAGAAAGCAGAATTAAATATAACTTGCGCTTTTAGTCTAGTTGTATGATTCTCGCTTAGAGTGCGAGAGGTCCCGAGTTCAATTCTCGGAATGGCCCTTTATGAACAAGTATATGCATTTGAAATTCTTGGACAAGTATATGCATTTGAATTTCTTGAATTTTAAATTAAAATTATTTGAATTTCACTGTTTGGATAAATTATGAATTTTTTAGAGGATTTTAAATTCATAATTAAAAAATTATTTTTAAAATAGAATTTTATATATAATAAATAAAAATAATAAAATTTTATTATATTAAATATTAAAATAAAAAAATTATTAAAAATAATTTTTTGGAAGGGAACTATACCATCCAACCTACCCCTACTCACCTCACCCCCCACCCTCCCCCCAATTTTTTTTTTAAATTTTATAATTTTAATAATTGAATAATAAAAATATTACCATCCAGCTCTATCCCCTACTCCCTACCACCCCACCCAACACCCACCCCCCAAAAATTTTTTTTTATAAAATTTTAGATTTTAATATTTAAATAATAAAATTATTACCACCCAATTCTATCACCCTATCCATCCACCCACCCCACCCCCACTCACCACCCCCCACCTATCAAAATTTTTTTTTTAAAAAAAATTAGATTTTAATATTTAAAAAAATAAAATCTAAAATTCTATTAAAAAAATTTTTTTTTTGGGAGTGAGGGTGGGGGTGGGGGTGGGGGTGGGGTCAGTGGCAGGGGGTGGATTGGGCGGGTAGGGTTGAGTGGTAATATATTTTTTATTTAAATATTAAAATTTAAAAAAATTAAAAAAAATTTGGCGGGTGGCCGGGGGTTGGGGGTGGGTGGGTCGGGGTAGGTTGGGTGGTAATATTTTTATTATTAAAATATAAAATTTTATAAAAGAAATTTTTGGGGGTTGGGGGGGTAGGGGGTGGGCGGGTAGGGGGTTGGGTGGGTGGAGGTGGGTGGTAATATTTTTATTATTTAAATATTAAAATTTAAAGTTATATAAAAAAAATTTGGGGGGTAGGTGGGGGTGTGGGGATAGGTAGGGGTAGGCTGGGTGGTAGAATTCAAAATTTAAAAAAATATATATAAATACATTTTTAATTAATTTATTAATTTTATATTTTATTTTTATACTTAATATAATTAATTACACAACAATGGAATGAAATGATTTCAAATGACACGGTTTGAGTAAGGATTTGAAATCCATTAAAAACAACTAAAAAAATTAAAAATCAAATCCATAATTTCAAATCCATTGATTTCAAATCTTGGATTTATAAATCCATTGATTTCAAGTGACATCCAAACATAAGGGAGGGATTTATAAATCCCTCCTCAAATCCATTCATCCAAACACAGACTCAATTAATTTGAAGGGGAAAATTTGCAAATTAATTTGACGATGGCTAAAGTGGATGGTGAATGGGATTTCCGTTGACGACGGGTCTTCTCTGACGAATCTTGGCGGCATTATGGTTGAAGCGAAATAAAAGGTGGTAGCTTGGATTATACATGCACCCCGGTTCGGAACCGCCGGTTCCAGTTCCGAACTGGCGATTCCGGTTCCAAGGTAGGGGGAACCGGAACCGAACCGGGGTACGAAGGTTTCGATTCCGGAACTGACGGTTTCGGTTTTATTTTTTTTTTGGGTTTTAAGCGTAAAAAGTAAAAGAAAAATTAAAAAACTGGCGGTTCGAACCGGAACCGCCGATTTTTTTCCCAAATATGAGGAACCGAAACCAAACCTTCCTTAGCCGATTCCGGTTTTTTTTTTGCCGGTTCCGATTTTTTGGTGCATGTCTAGCTTGGATTGCATCTTTGGTTATTTCTTTTGGGTAAGAATAGAGTGACCAACTCCTCTTGATTTATTGGTCCAAATTAAAAGATTTGCAAAATCAAATACGTATTCAATTTCAAATTTTTTTACAACTTAAACACCATTTTCTTGTTCGAGTGTGTTTATGGTGTAAAAAGAGGTAGAAGATAAAAGGATGAATACAGTAATTTAATTTTTTGAATAGGTGGATATATTAAATTTTGAATGTAATTATATTAAGGTTATTTTGGTCTATTCCTACCCTTTAATTTAAGTTGTTGGGCGCTTTTAGTAAAGTTATGGGTGTCAATAGTGTCATCCAATAAGTTATATTCTCTATGTTCCAAATTCATCTTTTACGTTTATGGTAGATACAGAATTTAAGAAAAATTATTTTTTTTGACTTACTTTTAAGGATAATATTTTATTTTTGGATAATAGATAAATTGTAATAGCCTGAAATTTTATTTTCATAAACATTAACTTAAAAAATGCATAAAAACCAATATTTAACAATTTCCAAATATTTAAATCATAAAAACCAATAATCAAAGTTCCACCACACCACCACACCCTGTAATCATATGGAAGGGGTGGGCACTACAACCGTTCAGTGAAATAAAATATTATCACAGTTAAACATCATGTAAATCACTTGAAATCACACAATAGTATTACTTGTAAATTTTGTAACCATGTATCTTGTATTATGTAACTTGTCATGCCGTTGGCCAGTGCACGGTGAGGAGGACCTCATATAGGACCGTCGTCCCCGCGATGCATGTTTTATACCACTGTAACATTTATTACGTATCACAGGACAAGATTAAGATTTCATTTCATATACTTACATTACATATCATACACATTACAGGATAACAAATTATTCACATAAAATTTAAATGCAATAATATAAAACGCCACCTCAGATCTTACGAATATCAGAAGAATTAGACATAAACCTTAACTCACAGAACTATTACATACGAGGGAGAAAGTTAATCAATAGGGAAAGAACGGTGAAGAAATAATTAAAGGCTATGCAAAACTCTCTGAAATGTGAAAACCGAGACTTGTAGAATGAAACTGTATCGTAAAGACTTAAATGGGGAAACTGAGAACTGTAAAATGAAACTATATCGTAGAGGTTGAATTATCGAACTGCATAATGAACTGATATTGAGAGAGAAATGATGGGAGACGATGCAACTGCCTCCGAGATCCTGCAGAGAGAGAATTAAGATTTTACGAATAAAATATTTGAAAATATTTTTCTTTATTTTGAAAAACCGTATAAATAAATAATATCCATATCATTATTTCAAATTTTGAAATTCAAAAATAATGCTTATCATATTTAAATAAATTGAAAGTTTCGGGATATTACAGGTAAAGTATTTTATGTGTGTTAAAAAATTGGGACATCCAGTATTAAGTTTTATATTTTCTATTTTGGGTTGTTTTAAGTTAAGTTTATATTCCTTTCTTTTTTTCTTTTTTATAATGTTGGACCCACACAAAACAATTAATTATTTCATGTAGGGCTCCACACACAATTCTAATATAACACTCAATTTACATTAAATATTATTTATTTTACCTCACTATACATTAAAATATTATAGTATCTCTTAATCTCAATACAAAAAGCAAATATCAACACGGGATGAGGGGATTACATGTTTACCAACCTAACAATTCATTTTGACATCTTTTAACACGCAAGCATGTCTCATATCACAACAGCTCACGAAAGATATATATATATATATATATATATATATATATATATATATATATATATATATATATTTCTTTTTTTTTTTTTTAAATCCTTAAGCCTCACATCTATCTTATTCGGCAAAAACTTGTGGGAGAATTTTGTGTTAAATTGTATACCCTTTAGTATAAAGATGTATAACATGACAAAAACTTGTGTGTGAACACATTCCGTGTATCTTTGAAATTTTGTGTTAAATTGTATACCCTTTAGTATAAATATGTGTACCCTTTATTTTCTGAAGAAAAATAAAAAGTATTAATAAAATGTATACCCTTTAAAACAAAATGATACCTTTATTAATTAAAGTGTATACCCTTTAGACCAAATTAATATACCCTTACCCATAATATTAAATTCTAAAAACGCACGGAATGTGTTCCCGTGCGCACACAAGCGTTATCTTATTCCTATATTTTACGTTATCTTGTGGTTCAATAAATAAAATATTTAAAAATTAGAGCTAACTATACAATAAAATACTATTAAGTCAAAAAAAAAAAAAAGAGACGAGTGTGGCAGTTGTGATGTGCTGAATATATTAGACGTGGAACATTCCAGATGAAGCCACGTGGAACTACCAACCCCAACTCAACTCACAAGTTAAGAGAGGTTTCTAGCAAAATCTCTAACGCGCTTAAGTTTTCTTCTCTCTCAATATATACAATTCTAATTCTCCTTACCTTAATCCTTAATTTTAGCATCTCCACATCCTTCTCTTTCCGATCAATTTCAAACATCATGGCTACTACAAACGAGGACAACAAACAACCGGAGCCTTCCACGGCGGCGGAGGAGGACACGAAGAAGTGGGGCACTCACATAATGGGGGCACCGGCGAGCCCGGCAGTTCACCCCGACAATCAGCAAGCGGCACTGTGGCAGGCCCAAGGCCCGGCCCAGCAGCAACCGTATGTGGTGTATTCCCCCGTGGAAAGGCCCGCCGACAGCCCCGTGGATTATGTTATTAACATGTTCAATTCCTGGAGTCACCGGGCCGAAGATATAGCCCGAAACTTGTGGCACAATTGTAAGTTTGTTCAACTCAACTACTCGTCTTAATTTCCTATTTTAATGTGGTTTTATCTGTTCCGATTGATGATTTAGTTTGATCAAATGTGATAAACAATTGATGTAGATAGTGGAATTATGAATTGTTTGTTAATCTGGAGAACTGGTAGCTGTACAAATGGAATTATATGGACATAGTAATTTAATTTTGATTGATTTTACCTTGTTAGCCTGGGTGTGGGTTTGCAGAGGATGAAATAGTAATGGGCTGAGTGTGGATGTGTAAAGGGTGAGATAGCAATATCACGGATGGGCTGGGTGTGGATGTAGAGGTTAAAATAGTAATATCACGTACCGAGCTGGGTGTGGTTTAACAAGCCCGCCCGAATATTCGAGTTTAATGAAATGAGCATAAGGAGAACCGAGCACGAGCATTAGCGAGTCGAGTAGCTCGTCTAACACCTTTAGGTGTGGGTGTGTAAGTGTAAAATAATAGCATCACATTTTTCTATACAATTAGAGTGATCCATAGGTACGCTGCAGTCATTTTCGTATTTCATCTCTTGTGTCATTAATTAAATAATGTCAGATTGACATATAATACTGGAAGGAAATCCAACCATTGTCCTAGGTTTATACTTTTTTTAGGATTTAGTTTTCTTCTATCTTATGTGTTGTAGCACAAAACATGATACACCAAATGACACATGAAATTCGAATTGCTCTAATTTGGATGAATTTTACTAGTTTACGTTAAGAGACTCGGTGACTTGGGAAGACTTAGATGTAGTACTTTTCAAAACATGTTGGTTCTTTTTTGTTTATCCCACCTGCGATCCAGTTCCAGCTTCTTATTAAAGATGTAGCTTTTATAAAAGTGCTATGTGTGTTTTGTTTTTGGATTATAATCAAGAAACATCACTCTAGTAAAAATGATCTGGCTTTTGGTATGTTTGTAGTAAAAACAGGGCCATCAGTATCAGGAGCAGCATGGGGAAAGGTTAATTTGACAGCCAAGGCCATAACCGAAGGCGGGTTCGAGTCTCTTTTCAAGCAGATCTTCTCAACCTATCCAAACGAGAAGCTGAAGAAGACATTTGCCTGTTACCTCTCCACAACAACCGGCCCTGTCGCCGGAACCCTCTATCTATCCACGGCTCGTGTCGCCTTCTGCAGCGATCGTCCCTTATCTTTCAGAGCCCCTTCTGGCCAAGAGACATGGAGTTACTACAAGGTAATACCTCACATGTAATAGAAGATTACCATTAAGATTAAACTATCCCCACATTTCCTATCATTGTTTGTTAACTAGATCATGAACAATGTGAGCAGGTAACAATACCTTTAGGGGTGGTATCGAATGTGGACCCTGTGGTGATGAGACAAGATCCGCCGGAAAAGTATATCCACATTGTGACGGTCGATGGCCACGAGTTCTGGTTCATGGGATTCGTCAACTACGAGAAGGCGTCGCACCATCTGTTGGACACACTGTCCGAGTCGAGGGCGACGCACAACGTCGTCTCCAGCTGAACTCCATCAAATGTTCTTGGAACATCTCCCCATCTGTATTCTGTTTCGTAGTTCATCTATTGTCTTTATGCCTTTGAGTGGTTTCATTTGTGTATATCTTCTGCTTTCAACGTTTTACTTTGGGAGTAACTTGTGTGAATGAATGGTTTGTGTATAGTGCAATAAGAATCTCGTAATGGGCCATTATTAGGGCCTGCTTAAAGCCCACAAGAAAGTTGCCAGCCCAAGTTTTAAGTAATGCTGAATGCTGATTATAATTTGGGTTACAAAAATATCTGCTCAAACCCGAAAAAAAGAATTCACCTTAGAAACAAAAAGGGAAATAAATAAATAAAATGGACAAGGTTGTTGAGCAACTTTTTACATGACACGTGTCGATCATTTGTGTTAGTCTCCTGTTATTGGTTGAAAACGAAAGTAGTAGTAATTTTTTTTTAAATATATAATTATTATTTTATAAATTTAATACTTACGTTTTCGCTTGTGTTGATAAAAAATTTTGTGATGTTAGATAGAAAGTGATAAATTTATAAGAATAAAATAATATTTGTTTATGAAAATGAATGTGAATCAATTGAATTACTTTTACGAATATGACAAATGAAAAGTGATACAAAGGTGATACTCCTCGGTTCCAAATTTTACAAATACTTGGTGAGAATTTTTTAAGGATACTCATGTCATGTTAAAATGTTACTAAACGTTCATACGGTAAGAATCAAAGTTTACAAGCCATCACTCATCCAATCTCACGCCCTTAATTCATTCGCATGCAGCCAAGTTGTTCATCATTCTCTGATCATTAAAAGTGGTTCCCTTTAACGAAGTAATTAACAACAGTGTCTGTCAGGGTTTAACAATAATGTTTATTCCCCAAATATAAGAGTAATTCTTTCAGTACGCAAAACGATGGATTTAACCTTTACTTGAAAATAATTCGTGTAAAATAATGCATTCGTGTAAAAATTCGTATCAAATAATAAGTTGTGTTTTTTTTTTAAAATTTAACATGAATTTTTGTAATTTTTTACATGAATTGTTGTAATTTTACACGAAATTTCTACACGAATTTTGATTGACTTTTTTATTTTTTATTTTTAAATATTTAACACTGATATTGTAATTTTTTACACGAACTGTTGTAATTTTATACGAAAGGATACACGAAATTTTGATTGAATTTTTTTGTTTTTTTTTTTTTTAATTTAACAAGATTTTTTTTAATTTTTTACACGAAATTTGTAAAGTTACACGAATTCGAAACACGAATTATTGATTGACTATTTTAGTTTTTTTAATTTAACATGATTTTTTTTAATTTTTAACACGATTGTTGGAAATTTACACGAAATTGCTCACGAAAATTTGATTGACTTTTTTATTATTATTTTTTAATTTAACACGATTTTTTTGTAATTTTTTACACGATAAATGTAATTTTACACGAAATTGCACACGAATTTTTTAATGCATTCGTGTAATAAATTCGTGTCAAAATAATGCATTCGTGTAAAAAATTCGAGTAATATTTTTAATGACTTTTCAAGTAAAAATTGTTTTACTCTAATATATTGCTCGAAAATTCGTGTAAAGGGTATTTTGGTCAATTCGGGAATAAAAAGATACAGTGTTAAAGTTAAGATAAGAAAGAATATGTGTAAAAAAAATAGGGTAAAGTAAAAATACCCCCCCCCCCCCCCCCCCCCCTCTTTTACTATAGACTTGTGAAAGATTTTTTTACTACATCGTTTCACATTTAGTGTTTGTCCAAATTCATTATAACCATATAAATAAGGCACATATGCTTGCTCACTTTACTCTTGTACCGTTGTAAGGTCCTATTTCGGAATGTTTTTTTTTTGAATGACTTTTTTTCAAATGAAACAAACTTGGGTATTTTGTCACTACTTTCTCTTTAATTATTTAAAAATAAATTGTTTGATTATTAGGGTTGGGTGGAGGAGCTATTGCATCTAATTGGAGTTCCTCCCGCCCACGTTTATATTTTATAATTTTTCCGACCACTCTAAAAGTATCAATTTTCTATTTTCGGTGAAACGGTCCTACACATGGCCCGTCATATCTCTCTAATAAAATTACCCACTAACTACCCACTAAAAGTAAAATAATCCACATACAAAAGAAAAATGAATACCTTCTAATTAGCCGGAGAGAGTAGGATTCAACATCATCAATAAATGTATAAACATATAAATTTTTCCTCCTTTATCTAGAAGGGACCTATATATGGGTGTCATTATAGTCACGTAATATAATAAACCCTAGAATATATTATAAAATATACTCGAGATACAAGAGTTGTAATACGACTTAAACTAAGGGAAACTTAATAATATGGCTTCAGAATTAGGTAACTCACTTGACCACTGAGCTCTTCACTTAAGCGAGTGACTTAAATTCAATTTCTCTTGAGAACGAATTAAAGAGTGCAAAGGGGAGGGGGGCTGGAGGAGTGCAGGTAGGGTGGGGGTTACTAGTTTTTTTTTTAAAAAATATAGTATTTATAATTTTTTATATTATTATTTTTTATTAATATTTGTTATAATATTAAAATATTTTTTACGGAGAGGAAGAATTTTGAATGACTCGATTTGAGTAAGGGTTTAAAAATTCTACCAAAACATCTAAAAAATATAAACTTCAAACCCAAGATTTTAAATTCATTCATTTCAAATCATGGATTTAGAAATCCATTAATTTGAATGTGGATCCAAATATGGGGAAGGGATTCGAGGAGAAATTTATAAATCCCTCCCCAAGTCCGTGGATTCAAACACAACCTTAGCTAGATTGTTTTTTTTTATAAATGCAAATCCTATGATGATGATGTAGTTGTAATGTAAATTCTGCAGTGATATCATGATCAGTGGAATTAATAGATGGAGATGGGCTAGGTGTGAAAGTGATAAGTAGATGTTAGACCACAGATTACATAGGGAGTGTTGAAGGAAGATGGCAGAGTAGGAGAGTAAATAAAAAAATAAGAGAGAGAGAGATCAGATGGAGTATATATATGTATGTTGTGATTTGAACATTACAAACCCTATCCCAACTAATCCTAAAAAAAGACACATGAATTTTGTAGGCATGCATGGTGATGATAAGGAGAAAGGGGTTAATTAGATGGGTGGGCCCAAGTGATTGGGAGAGTGAGACAATGGGTGAATATAGAAAGGTCCATCTCATGTTCCCTCAGTTATCTCCTTCTGCTCTGCTCTTCATCCATCTCTTTCTTGCTCTCTCTTCTGCATGCAAGATTCCTTTTCTCTTTCTGCCATGCATTTCTAATCAAACCTTTGTTTTCATCATTCTCTCCAGCTATCATCATCTCATCTTTCCTTCTCAACCCCCACCCCCACCACCCTACCACCTATTGGTGGACCATTTTCTTTGATTCCTTTGTCCCTTTGATTCCTTGCTTCTAATTAATTTAACCAAACACTGTTATGGGTTTGATTATAAGGACTTGATTAACCAAAACTTCTACATATGGAGGTCTCTACGTTAAAGAAGAGACAAGGAGAAGAGTCCTGACAAGATGCTGTAACGGTAGCTAGTACACACATTCAGTCTCACGAACATGTATTTTACGTGTTTATTTAGGTCATTTGTTCATTGGTATATGCATATTTTGAGCTTATTTGTGGCATTTTATACTTAATAGTTATATAATTGTACTTCACGAGTATTTTCAAGAAATTGCAGATTTTAAGGTATTATTAGAGGAGAATTGGAGAATTTATGAAAGTGTACGTTTTATCAAGATTAATATACATGAGTAGATAAATTGGAGTCCATATGTGAAAGTTATATGCGAAATGATTCATTGGCGCGCACGTGTGGGCGAGATTTCCCGAAAATTAAACCTAATTTCCTATTTCTTTTATTTTCTTGGACCATAACTAACTTTCTACTCCCTCCGTTCATCCTCAATGTATCAATTTGTTTTTTGCACGTGGATTAAGGAGTATTATTATTTTATGTGTAGTAGGTAGTTGTATTAGTAGAGGGTGTGAATAGGCCTGTTAAATGAACCGAGCGAGCCCGAATATCACATACTCGAGCTCAGCTTGAGTAGTTATCAAGCCGAGCTCGAGCTAGAACGAGTAATTCTCGAGCTCGAGCTCAGCTCGACTCGTTAAGCAAAACGAGTCGAGTTTTTCGAGCTTTATCGAGCCTATCGAGCTTTATTTAATTTATTTTTATTATATTTAATAATAATTAATGTAATATAATTAAATAATATTTATTATTATTATTATTAATTAATTAATTATTATTATTGTTATCGAGCCTAAACGAGCCGAGCCGAGCTCGGCTCGTTAAGGAAACGGGCATAAGGGCGAGCTCGAACTCGAGCTCGAGTAGTCACGAGCCGAGCCGAGCCGAGCCGAGCTCGAGTTTTAATGAGCCGAGTCGAGCCGAGCCGAGCTCTCGAGCAGCTCGTTTCGTGTAACAGCTCTAGGTGTGATTCCCATATTTTATTTGTATTAGTGGAGGGTGTGGATTCCATAGTCCAAAAAGAGAAATAGGTAGATTAAGGATGGACGACCCAAAATGGTAAAATGGATAGATTGACAGTGGACAGAGTGAGTATTTTGTATCAAGATATGACCCTATATCCTGTGAAAAGTTGTTTTCCATATTTTATTCCCTTTTCCACATGTATATAATTTTTTTTTATATATTGACACTCATATCCATAAAATGACTAATTCGGCTAAATACCACCGTCCACTAGCAAAAACTCTCATATTAAGCTAGAGCTTTGCGCTTGATATGGACTAGTTTCATAGATGTTAATAGCACTCGCAGGTTTAACCACTGCTTGTAGATGCAAAAACGCATTGATTCAATATGATGAATGTATAGTAGATGCAAAAATGCAATTTGATTCAATATGATGCATGTATAGTAGATGCAAAAACGCGAATTGCAGAATGTATGTATTGGTTTATATATCTCCTAATTAATTCATTTTATAGATATTGTGCACCTTTATCCCATTTATAGGATCTTGGATGTCCTATTACATTTTGGTGTTACATTTCCTGTTATGAGTGACACGTATGCGGAGTGGAAAAGGTTGATTGGTAGGGTATAGAATAGTTTATCCTACGTGTCAATCATCCAACGATTTTTAATATGAGATGTAACACCAAAATGTAACAGGAGATCCGTACCGTTTTCAATTATGGTAACATTGATTGAAAAGTTACACTACCTTTATTGAATCCATACGTGTTGAGTTTGTTGGGCTCCGATTTTATGACTCAACTTATAATTAATTATTTAGAGCTCAAGAGCTTCACACCATGAAACTCTTGTCCAAATGGATATAAAACAACATAAGGTCCTACAAAGTTCAATTCAATTACTCAATTTTATATGTCAATTCATCAATTATCGAGATTCCTTATGAATACGCTACGGTTATCTACTCAGCACGTAGATTAATTTGAGACGTTATTTTTCCAAAATTAAACATATAATCCTCAATTAAATTGGTGATTAAATAATCATCAATGATATAATTAATATTCCTTAATGAACTAATTTTCTAAAAAAAAAATTTGACTTGGTCTTAGTTGGATCCTTCTTTCTATCTTAATTAATTTTTTAGAGGTAAACGTTGATATCAAGAGCATATTGACAAATTGAGATAAAGTTTTTATTGAATAATAAAAAGTTATATTCCTTTTGCCAGGATGTAATAATTTTTATTATTTATTTTATTGGAAAAACAGGACGGAATAGGTAATATTCTAATGCATTATAGATTTGACTTTTGAGGAGGAATGCAAGATGATGCGATCGAAGAGGATGTTTTCCACTTCAACAAACATAATTATTACTATTGTGAAAATCATGTATTTAATTAATTAATTAATGTATGACTTCATCTCACATGTAACTTTAAACCAGCTGTAATCACATCATTACGTAGAATTTGCTCAATGCAACCCGACGTGCGAACCATTACCTATTTTGATTGAATTAATCCTTTGTAACCACACAACTTTTTGCCCAAACTTGTTTTCAAGTAAGCGCGTTATCTTTTATGAGAAACTCTCTTGTGACGAGTTTTTTGTGAGACGGGTTGATCCATTACTAAAGTATGCTTATTATATAGGTAAAGTATGATTATTTATAGTTAAAGTATTTTAATAATGAATCATATTATAACATCCTAAATCATACTTTAATTCATCATTTATCAGATTTTAGAAAATATACTTTAACAACCATTAAGCATACTTTATTTATTTATTAAATAGGCATATTTTAACGCGTCTCACAAACCGTCTCACATATATAATGTCTCACAAGAGAATTTGTCATATTTTATATATTAGAGTATTTGGTTAAACGTGGAATCTTTGTGATCTCCATTAAATTTTATATCTTAATTTTAAATATTAAACTCTAGTAATAATAAAATAAATCAAAACTGTTCAAAAATAGATAAAATAAGGAAAAGACAAAATATTACTCACCTCAACATGCACGGTTTTGAATTACCGACTTATTATATATATTAAAATTTGAAAAGTAATTCTCCCTCCGTCCCACAAATTCATTGTCTTAGTTACTGTAGACACGAAGTTTAAGAAAAGTTATTTTTTGACTAAATTTATTGACTTTTTAAGGGTATTGAGATATTTTTAAGTAATAAATAAATTTTAAAGTATGTTATGTATGTTAGGTAGGAGTGGTATTTTTGAAATTAAGATAAACTTTTGAGATTATTGGTTGATGTGAAGTTTCCTTTTTTGGAATAAGATAATTAGTTTGGGACGGATGAAAACAGAAAGTAAGACAATAAGTTTGGGACAGAAGGAGTATATTTCATTTAAAAGAATAATAATGATTCATATAGTAATTTTATTATTGAAATTAGTAAATATTTCATGGAAACATATCAATGTATATTGACATTTGTGAAAGTCATTTTTTATATAATTATAATTATATCTTTAAAATTAATACTAAACCCTAAAAGTAAAAATTAAATACTAATGGTAATACAGATAAACCAAATAAAAAAAGATATAAAACTAAAGATCAAAATTGTACTCCAAATTACAAATAACAATGACTAAAATTTTAATATTTTATGTAAAATAATATTCTCTCTACAGCTTTCCTTTACAATTGAAAAAAAAAAGTGAAAGGAAAAAAAAGTTAATATTATCTGGTAAAATAAATAAATAAATGGAACGATCCACTGTGAAATAAATACAAAAACAAGATTATTTTATTAATATAAATTGTTAACTTTGGTCGTCTGTGTTATGATATGGAAATAGAATTTGATTACTTTTTGAAGAAAATGAAAAGAGAAGGGACATCACTACACTTTGTTCATGAACTTCATTGGAGACCATTCCTTTTAATCATCTCCAAGACACTCTTTAAATTTTGAAGAACATTTTCACAATATAAAGAGTGATTTTAATTTTAAAGAGTTATAATTTTTTTGTGCTCCAACAAATTCTTTAAAATTTGTTTTCCAATATTAATTTATTACATTATTTTCTTTTTTATTGATTGTGTAAATTACTTCTATTGGATGAAAACATTAATAATTAAATACATTTAATGAAGTAATAAATTATAAAGAGTGATTTGTGCTCTTCAAATTTGAAAAGTGAAGATGACTCTTTAAATTAAATAAAAATTTAATATAAAAAGTGAATTGGAGTATGTTTTTCTTGTATTTCTCTTTAAAATATAAATATTCTTCATTTTAGATGAGCTTTTGAAGAGCTCCTACACTTTAACGTTGTATTCTCTACTTTCACTTCTTGTTTTACTTTTGTACCCTTTTAAGTTAACTAAAATCACATATCATGAAAAATATTCTACATATTTTCTAAGTATCATAATTATAGCTTTTATTTTTTATGCGTTAGTTAACTCTCGAGTGAAATTGTTTGACGAAGAAAAAGTTATATATATATATATATATATATATATATATATATATATATATATATATACTAATATAAATCCCGTGTATTGCACGGGTTGTAAAGTTACAATTTGAAAAAAAATATAATTCAAACTTAATATAACTATTTATTCAACAATTTTAAAAATATAATATAAGTTTAATATAACTATTTATTCAATTATAATCTAATATAAGTTTATATTGAAGAGTAAAATTCAATTTATATACATTCAAATATAAATTTGCTTCCATTGGTAAAAGCTTAATATTGTTGTTAAATTGATTTACCAAAAAATTTTTAAAAAAGTTTATTGAATTGGTTTCTTAATTTTTGTTATGATTTTTGATGCATAATTAAATTAATCAAATTTTTTTAAAATATATTAATTTAATTATTGAAGAAAAAATTTATAATAAAGTTAATTAATAAAAAAATTTAATATAAATCAATTCGATGAAATAAAAAAAAAGAAATTTTAACATAAATAATTTTAAAAATTATAATATTAACCATGAAAAAAATAGTAATGTAAAGAATCAAAAGATTAAAATATTAAAAAAAGAAAAGAAAAACATAATTATAATAAAAAAATAGATATTTTTCTTCAGAATTTGAATAGAACTTGAAAAAAACTTTTGTTCTTTACCTGTGTTTGTATAAAAATCGAATAAAGAGTTTTACTTATATGTGAAGAGTAGATTATTTGCACAAAACATTCACATGAAAAATTCCAAAAGAATAAAAAAAAATAAAAAAAAAACCAAAAAGAAGTTTAAATAGAAACAAAATAATAAGTAAAAGATAATTTAAAAAATATAAAAGAAACAACAAAAATTAATCAATAAAAAAATAAAAAAGAAATTGAAATTTTCTTTAAAAAGTGAAGATAGCTTTTGTTCGTTGTGGAGAATAATTTATGCGAACGAATAAATGAAGATTCTTATTATATAGGTGGAGAGGGATAAATTTAATTTAATTTAATTTTTTATGTTTATGCGAAGTTAACATTTTAAAAAAAAGATTTAAATTTAATATAATTATTTTTCTAATTTAATTTTTTTATTATTATACCCTCTTTTAATATATTAAAGATTGTGAAATTTGAATTTATGCACACCATGACGCAAGTGGTTTACTTTTAATTAAATTTAATAATTAAAAATATATGATAAAAATATAACAAAATTAATAAAAAAATTTAATAATATAAATTAAAAATAGAATAGCATCTATTCTTTAGAAGTTAAAGAAATTTTGAAGAGAATAATTTCTGAAAATTGAACTTAAAATATAAAGAAATTCAAAAGAAATAAATACCTATGGATCAAAAGAAATTAAAAATAAAATAAATAAATAATTAAATACTAATTTGAAGAAAGCTTCAAGGGTATAATTTCTCTATATATATATAGTTGAATGAATTATAGTTGAATGGATGAATAAAGGGTCTTATTTATAAGTGAAGAGAAAATTAAATTTATTTATTTAACTAAATAAGATTTTGATTCGATTTGATTATATTCAATACGTAATCAAATCTTTAAGTAAATACATGTATTTATTTACAATAAATTTTAATTAATAATTATTTTTGATTGGATCACATTCATATTCAAATCTTATAATAAACATACATAATTATCTATATTAAATAATAATAATTAAAATAATTTAGAAAATTTATGGAGATGAAACCTTATTAAAATTAAACTCTCCTTCAGTATATTAAAGATAAGATTATATTATATTAGATTTGATTTGATTTTTATTTAATCTAATCAATATAAATATTCAAATATTAAAGAAAATAAAAGTCTTATTTATAGGTGGATATGGGATAAATATTCTAAATTTTAAAGTAAATATATGTATTTATATATATTAATTTTTAAATAATAATAATTGATAATATTATATTCAAATCTTAAAATAATATATGTATTTATCTATATTAAATTTTATTAATAATTAGAATAATTGAGATTTTTAATTTTAATTAAAAATTAAAATAATTGAGAATAATTCTGGTGACGACACTCATTAAAATTAAACTCTCCTTTAGTATATTATATATATATATATATATATATATATATATATATATATATATATATATATATATATATATATATATATATATATAAAGTATATTATAATTGGGTTTTTTTTTTCTCGCATGGCTAACGGGTCGGTGCCTCATTAATTTATTATAAAAGAATTTATTTTTTCAAAATAATATATTTTTTTATTTATGATAATTAAATTTTAAATTATAATTTAATTTGGTATCTATTGCAATTAATTACTAAATTTTCAATATAAATAAATTAATTAATATAAAAATTAAATCATATACAGAGAACAAACGAATACTTCATAATACCTCACTTAAAAATAAAATTTTTTAGCCAATCATGTCAAACACACCTATTTGATTTTGTAAGAGTAATGAGAACTTTCTTCAAGTTTCTCTAAAGAATCATTTTAAATTATTATAAATTTTTATTTTGATTGAGCAATTCAAGTAGTGAATCGATTCACCATATTCAAGTAGAGAATATATTGAAGAATAAATCGATTTCAAGTATTTTTCTAGCGGAATAAGTAACTGAAAAAAATATTAATTCACGTTGAGAATAAATTCACCTTTCAGAAAAGTGATTGGAGTATTTTTCAAAATGAATAAGAGGTTGAATTGTATTTGGTTCTCCAAGAAAATAAAAGTTTTCTTCAAGTTATTCTAGAAGATCGGCTTGAATCTTCAAGTTCAAGCATTATTTTATACTTCTATTATATTCCATCCATCCCGGTTAACTTTTCACCGTTAGTGTAGATACGTAGTTTAAAAAATGTTACTATTTGACTAACTTTATTGGCTTTTAGAAATATTGTGGTATTTTTAAGTAATAAATAAATAATAAAGTAAGTTAGGTAGTTAGGTAAGAGTGACATTTTTTAAATTATAATGTAGTGAGAGGTTATTTGTTTTGTAATTTACACTATTTTTTTAGGGTGAAGAGTATAGAGGGACAAATAAATAAGGAAATAATAAAAAACTTGTTGGGATAGAAGGAGATTTTTTTTAGTACATTATTATTCTTATAATTTGGTTTGATGATAGAAATAATATTATAACTGTGTTTGTAAATATTTTCATTATTTTTTTAACTTTAATATATTAATATTTTTCATGTTTTAATCATTCATATATTTCCTCCGTCTCTTTAAAAGGGTTACATTTACTATTTCTACGGAGATTAAGAAATATACTTATTTTAATATATAGTGGGTTGAGAGATATGCTCTCCCTATCCACTTCAAAAGTGGTCATATACCTTTTTTTCACGTGGATCAAGAAATTTTATTATTTTATGTGTAGTGCGTAGTTGTATTATCAATGAGTGGTGGGTCATATGTGAGTTCTTTTACTAAAAAAAAGAGAAATTTATACCTTTAGAGTGGACAAAATGAGGACATTTGGGTGGACGAAGAGAATAATATTTTAAGGGAAAATTGAAAATAAACACAAATTTTACACTTCAATATCTTTAATTACGAACAACAAATAACTTTTACATCAATTTTAACTAAATGATACTTTTTATATTTTAATACCCCTACCTTGCAACCCACCCTTCAAAATGTATCATTTAGGTGAGTATGTAAGTGATTATATTGGTACGGATATCGATTCTAATATCGGGACGAATATCGGAGTATATCATGTTGGTGTTAGATCGTAAGGTTAACATGAACCGTTAGAGTTCCATGCAAACTAAAATAGCAGAAGCAAGTAATCAAAGTTCACATTACCTTTCACCAGGGTATGTTGACGAAGAAAAGCTGCAGAAAACAACCTCTTGATCTTCTGCTGTATTCTCAAGTCCAATCTTGATGTCGTGTGGGCGATAATTTTCAAGATCTTCTCAATCTGTTGTTCTCTTTCCCTTCTCACAGTGTCAGACGTGAAACGTAGTGTTACCGGACAGCTGAGATGACTTATTTATATGCTACAGTAAGGACCAGGAGGAGAAATTAGAGTTGTGCATCCATTGGGTTTAAGTATCCAAGTTTAGCCCAAAACTTATACTTAAGTCCAATAATAATAATAATAATAATATATACCACTAAAATATTATTACTGCACTACCGTTCTAATCCCATAATTACGTTATGGGCTCCTTCTTATTATGAGCCCGTTAGTCTCCCTATGTTTAAGATATACAATACCCATTAATTAATTAAGTTACTGACAACTCCAATTAATTAATATCACATCCGAGAGTAGTACCACTCAATTTCATTATCATGCCAGAATTAATCCACTAGCAAGATTTACATGATAATCCTTATGAGCTCCTCAAGGGGACATCATCAACCTATATCGGACACGGATTCCTTCTACAATCAACAGCACACCATAGAGACAGCACTAATTCCCAACTCACCGAGTTTATTGATTTAATTATATGTAAATCTCACCCATTGATGAATCAAAGAAATACATACTGCCTTACGTGTCGAAGTTATTGTATAGGGATTAAGAGCACGAACATCCATAATAACAGAAATCAAGTTCTTCTATAAGTCAGTATAAGTCGAATGACCTCAAGCTGTCCTGCTCAATATACACAAAGCATACTAATGTGATTCTATAATCAAGACAAACTAATACCAAATCACACTACAACCATCCCGATAGATTGTCCCCATCTATCTCGGTTGTGAGCATCTGTTTATACTTTATAAGGAAATCGATAATATGATCTTCCGCGTGTTGTCGCACAACATATTATCTACAGTATAAAGTAAGTGGACTTTTGCACAAATATATAAATAAATTATAATATGCAAAACGTTTGATCATATGATTCTCATTTTCAAATAAATTATTAAAACATTGTTCATACAAAAGCTAGACTTTTAGTATACAATCTAACAATCTCCCACTTATACTAAAAGACTACGCTGTCATATCTGCTGACATGCATCTAATCCACATTCCTTCTACATGCCCATCAAATGTTTTCGCTGGAAGGCTCTTTGTAAAAGGATCAGCCAGGTTATCTTCAGATGCAATCTTAGCGACAACGACCTCCCCTCTTTTAACGATATCTCGTATCAGGTGGTACTTGCGCTCAGTGTGTTTACTCGTCTTATGGGCTCGTGGTTCCTTCGAGTTTGCTACTGCATCACTGTTATCACAATAAATTGTGATTGCTTTAGGCAAACCAGGAATCACATCCAAGTCCATTAAGAAGTTCCTAAGCCATACTGCTTCTTTAGCTGCCTTAGAGGCTGCTACATATTCAGCTTCCACGGTAGAGTCCGCAACGCATTTCTGCTTTACACTCCTCCATATTATGGCTCCTCCTCCAAGAGTAAATACATAACCCAAGGTGGATTTACTAGCATCCCTATCTGACTGAAAATCTGAATCAGTATAACCCAAAGATAACAAAGTATCTGCCCGATAAACCATCATATAATCCCTAGTCCTTCGCAGGTACTTCAAAATATGCTTTACCGCAGTCCAATGCCCTTGTCCTGGGTTACTTTGATACCTACTGACCATGCCCACGGCATAACAGATATCCGGCCTTATACATAGCATCGCATACATGAGGCTTCCTACTGCCGAAACATAAGGAACCAGCTTCATTTCCTCTATTTCCTGTTGTGTCTTTGGACACATTTTCTTTGATAGAGGAATTCCATGCCTGAAAGGTAAACCTTTCTTGGAATCTTGCATGCTAAAACGAGCCAGGATTGTATCAATGTATGAAGCTTGGGATAAGCACAACATTCTTTTCTTGCGATCCCTTATTAATTTGATCCCAAGAATATGTCCGGCTTCTCCTAAGTCCTTTATCTCAAACTGCTTGGATAGCCATACCCTAACACCCGACAATACCTTTACATTGTTTCCAATGAGCAGGATATCATCTACGTAAAGTATAAGAATTACCACTACATTTCAGTCACATTTCTTGTACACACATGATTCATCCGCACATTGAATAAATTCATATGACTGGATTACTTCATCAAAACGAATGTTCCATGATCTAGAAACTTGTTTCAATCCATAAATGGACCTATTAAGCTTACACACAAGATGCTCTTGGCCCTTTTCAATGAATCCCTCTGGTTGCTTCATATAGATGTTTTCCTCAAGATTTCCATTCAGGAAAGCTGTCTTGACATCCATTTACCATACCTCACAATCCATATGAGCGGCAACAGACAAAAAAAATCGGATTGACTTAAGAATGGCAACGGGCGAG
Source organism: Pogostemon cablin (assembly GCA_023678885.1). Taxonomy (NCBI): domain Eukaryota; kingdom Viridiplantae; phylum Streptophyta; class Magnoliopsida; order Lamiales; family Lamiaceae; genus Pogostemon; species Pogostemon cablin. The sequence continues at coordinate 9,947,170 of CM042979.1, forward strand.
AAGGTTTCCTCATAATCGATTCCCTCTTTCTGAGTATATCCCTTCGCAACGAGCCTTGCTTTTAAGGTTTTCATCTTACTGTCAGATCCCCTTTTTCTTTTGTAGACCCACTTGTGTTTCTAAAATTCTTGTGTTCCCATGGAGGCACGGTGTGTCCCGAGGGCACATGAGTTTTTGTCAATTTAACTACATATAATAATTTTTGAACTACATTGTAATATTATTATTATTATTATTATTTATATTTATTAAAAAAAATGTGTAACTTATAAATATGATTTTTTATTATTAATCAATTGTGTACGAGAGCTTAATATGCATATATTTTTTCCATTTATTTTCAATACATTTTATTTTTCTGTGTACTAGTTTTTTTAATGAATAAAGTAATTCAAAGTTTAAATTTGTATTTATGGTGCAGAAATAAAAATTACAATTTTGGTAAATGATCAGTTCAGTCGCCCATTTTAAACTATATATATATATATATATATATATATATATATATATATATATATATATATAAACCATATAGGTAATTAAAGTTTCCCGCTTAAAAGTTTAGTCAAAATCTCTTATCAATATATCACCAATTTCTCATCAATTTCTCGATTCTCTCTTCTTAATTTCTCCTCCATTCATGTTGTTTTCTTAATTTATTTTGTTTTTATATGGTAATAATAATCATTTCCTCCTTTATTACATAAATTGTTTTTGGCTTTTCTTATTTCATGTTGATATATTTTCAACAAAAAAAAAGAGTGTGAAATTAAAGATCATAAATATATGTATTCATTAAAAATACATTAAATATAAAAATACTCATTTTAACTATCAATGTTTTTTGAAAGGACTATCAATTTGTTTAGACATATTCACGACTCATTGTATTTTTCTGTAATTGTTAAAATTTTATGATTAACTTTAAATTGATAGTTATAGTTATTTACGGATTAAATTGAGGTAAGAGTTTAAATTTTATCATTGTATTACTAAAGATCTCGAGTTCACAGTGTTAAAGATTTATGACCATGGAATAGTTATAATTTCAAGAATAAACTTGACATTCCTTTTAGACATATTTTTAATAATTACGTTTGTTTTTCGCACGGGGTTAAGAAATACTCCCTCCGTCCCACCCAAAGAGTTCCCCTTTTCTTTTTTATACACATGCGACCCACACACACCAACTTATACAATTAAAATATGGGGTCCATATTCCCACTAATACAACTATCCATTACACATTAAATAATAATACTCCTTAATCCACGTGCAAAAAGAAAAAACTACCATTTGAATGGGACGGAGGGAGTATAGTATTTTAGTATGTAAGAGGTGAGAGAAATAATATTTTAGTGTATAATGAATAGTTGTATTAGTGTTGTAGTTGGTCCCATAATTTTTTTGTGTGGTCTACATAACAAAGGAAAATGTATCTATTAGGATAAAACGCTCAAATTGAAAATATGTAAACATTAAGATGAGATGGAGAAAGTACTTCCTCTATTATATGTGCATTAATACTAAGGTTAATTGTAGAAGCAGATGTTAATCAAGAAAGAATATAATATGTGTTTATATGTGCGCGCCATGCCATCTATATATATAAATACATTGATTATTAAAAAAATATTAAAAGAATTCGAAATTTTAAAATTTATTTTCGTGCAACGCACGGATTAAAATGCTTGTCTGAATTATTTTCTCACCATTAGACATTAGTTCACCATTTAACTCATGCCCCATGCATCCCCATAAAATAATTATAGTGAATAAGGATTACCAATTTAAAATATACTCTCTCCATCTGAGATAGCAAAGCGTTTGAAATGGGTGGAAGGGAGGGAGTTTACTAGTACTAATGTTTTGATTTGTAGACTTCAAAATCTTTTAATGGAAAATCATAAAATTACAGTAAAAATTATCAAAAAAAAAAAATCACATGTACACTACAAAGTTAAATATTGACTTTTAAGTCCAGCATAAAGGAATGATATTTCCACAGTACGTTCAAAGATCCATTAGTCAGTCTGCTATGAATACTAGGAAAATAAACAAATATTACTTCCATAAATTACATTAACTACATAAGTTGGTCTGTTTTGAAGTATTCCATGATAATATTCTATTTTAAAAGTATACACTTTAATTACTAATAAAATATTACTCCCTCAATTTCATGAAACGCTTTACGGCTACTGTTCCAAGTTGTATAAGAAAAATGACTGTTTTTTACTAACTTTATTAATTTTAAAAGGTATTTTAGCATTTTTAAGTATGTTTTTGACTAATTTTATTAATTTTAAAAGGTATTTTAGCATTTTTAAGTTATAAAAAAAATAAAGCAATGATATTTGTGTGAAAAATAACGATGTTTCATTTTTTAAAATGTAAAAATTTTATTAGGACAAACAAACGAGGAAAAGTGTATAGTTTGAAATAAAAAGAATATTAATAAAAAAATAAAAATAAAAAAATTCTAAAAAATAAATAATATAAGTCTTTTTACAATAAAGTTGGAACATTCAACAAAAATAAAAAAATAAAAAATAAAAAAATTATATTTGGGAGCGCAAGAATTTGTAATCAAATATTAATTCAAAGAAAGAAACGGTTTTCATTTTTCAATTATTTAAAAAAAGTTATTAGGGTTTAAGTGTTTAACTCAAATTACCAAAAATAAGCAAAGAACTATGATATACCTTCCATATTTGTATTTAAATTAACCTGACCTAAAAATGCAATCTTTCTATCAACTTCCCACTCAAATAAATTGGTGGACTGCAACATCCTTCAAGCTTTAATGGCTGCTCAAATGCAGTACAATTTATCCAAACATAACAATATAAACGCAGGAAAAATAACTCAATAAATCAAAACAATGAATATATCAAAATACATAACCCAAAAAAAAAAAAGATAAATAATTAATCAACAAGAATGAGGATCCCTTTTGTCTCCCATCAAGAAAAAAAAAAAAAATCAGCCCACTTCAACATCCAATGATCCAAGAAGAGAGAGAAAGAAAGAGAGAGAGAGATTCAAGAAGAGGCGTTATCGGATCGATCAAAATGGAGGAGTTGACCACAGCATTTGGGGCAAATTTGGAGGTGTTTGGGAACCATGTAATACATTAAGCAGCTCTTGCAACCAGCCACCACCAGCACATTATTATTTGAATTATTATTTGAATTATTATTAATCTCATTTTCTTGATTATAATAATAATTGTTACCATTACATTGCTCTCTCGACGAAGACGGCGACGTTTCGGAGGACGACTCTTCGCTGTCGTACGAGCTGCTGTCTTCCTCCTCCCAGTAACATTCGCCGATGTACTCCGCTGCCGCCGTCGTCCGCGGATCCTCCGTCGCTTTCATCCCCGTTCTCCAATTTATGTAGTATATCTCACCACTCTGCAACAACAAACCAATTCGTTTTCAGTTTCCGAAAATAATGCATGAAAGAAAAAATCCCTAATTTGGGGGAAAAAAAGGGGGAACAATAAATAACCGCCATTAAAGAGGAGACACATCTGGGGTCTTAAGAAGCTAAAAACAAAGGGGGAGTAATGGCGGATCTGTTAAGGTTTTCACAGCATTAAATGAAGAGAAACAACACAGGTACTACCTGATACAATAATTACAACAACAGCAATAATGATAGCGATCTCAAAAATTTAATTCATTCCCACTCTCTGCTCTGTTCACCTTTAAATCGAGGCATTGCTCCCAATGGAAGGGGAGGGAGGATTGCGAATTGAGTTCCACCGCGTCCACCGGCGGCGATTCCGACCCACGCGCCGCCCCCCCTCCGCTGCTGCTGCTGCCGCCGTGTTGGTGGTTCAACGAGAAGTTCTGCAGAGATCTCTCTAAAGATGCTGTGATAGTGGCCATATTTGGAGCTGCCATTCCCAACCTCCCACCTAAAATCTAACAACCCCCAAATAAAACCACCGAATCAAATAATGAATTCACAGAAAAATAAATTTGGAAAAGAAAAGTGGGCGTTTGAGGGATGGGCGAAGCTGGATTTGGTGTTGTGAATTGAAAAGGAGAAGAGAGAGAAGAAGGAATTTAGTTCCTCTAAGAAGAAAAAAAAAAGTTATATGATTTGCAAATAATTGTTTCTGAGGGTACGATTTGTTGAGGGTTAGGAGAAGATCGCGCGTGGCGGCGCGTGAGATATCTTCGAAAAGAATCAGGAAATAAGGCTGGGAGGGCACCAATCCGTGCTGAGTGCTAACAACTTCTTTTTTTTTTTTTCTTTTTTTTCTAATATTGTTTTTTTTTAATTGTATTTTGTTTTGTTTTATCAATATATATTAATCCAGAAACAACTTGTTATAATATATATACTGGGTAGCAACAAAGATTTCGACGATCAACCCCACCTTTTGTACTTGGAACAATGTTGTTTGGGTTTTTTAATTATGAAAAGAATGGTATTCAGGGGAAATTTTTTACTGAAATCATTTATTTTTTAATCGTATTTTTTAAAACTATGTACTAGTACTATTTTTAGTTTCAATTTTTGGTTTACAATTTCATTAGTTTCTTTAGTTTTAATTTTTGGTTTACAATTCATTAGTTTCTTTAAGTATAATTCTATATGATTAATTATTAAGGAGTCCACATGTTAATTAATTGCAAGCTTGACATTAAAAAGATTAAAAATTAAATAGAAAAGTAAAATCCATAATATATCCATTCATACTCGACGAAATTCAATTGTATACCTTTAATATAAAATTTTATATTTTTAACTTTATGAAGAAAAAAATTATTTTTAGAGTTAAAATATTCATTTTTTAATAAAAAAATAATATTCTTATTAAATAAAATTTTATACACTTTTTGTGCACTCGAATTTCAACACAAGAAATCAACTTTTGAATTCAATATTAATTATATATATATATACACTCCCTCCGTCCCGCCCATATTAGACCGTTTACTGTAACTTTTGTGAGAGCTTTATGCAGTTAAATGGTGCAGTTTGACCGGGACAGAGGGATATATATATATATATATATATATATATATATATATATATATATATATATATATATATATATATATATATATATATATATATATATTAAATAATATATCCTTTAATAAAAATTCTAAAACCTTAATTTCAAGTCTCAAACTCTCAACTCATAGTTTCATATATACATAAATACAACTACTCATTAAACGTAATTAATAATACACTTTAATCTACATATACAAGAGGCAATTATATACCTTGTTAGTGGATTGAGGAAGTATATACTCATTTCGTCTCATTTCAGATGACACACTTTTCATTTTGAATTGTCCCACAAAAGTTTGCATATTTCCATAAAAAGCAAAAAGTAAAAAACAATCATCCTTCCCCATACACTTTATTTACAAATAAACTATCTCTACCTAACATACTTTTTCATTTATTTATTACAAAAAAATATCATTATACCCCTAAAAGTTATCACTTCCTTAATCTCCGTACCGGAATTGGGAGTGGAATCTTTTGTGGGACGGAGGGAGTGTCATTATTTCAATGGTAATTTCAAAAGAAAATTCAGTTGGAAAAATATTTGAATCAGTTTTAGATTAAAAAAAATTCCAACAAAAAAACATCGTTGGATTCACCGTTGGATTTTATAAACTTTTGGAAATGTTGTTGAAAAAATGACATTCTAACAGCCATTTTTCCAACGGATAAAATTTGTTAGAATATCTGTTGGAATCATGAATTCTAACGGTATTTTTGCATATACCAACAATTTTTCGCCGTTGGAATTTGGCAATTTTCTTGTAGTGATAGATTTGTACCACTATTGTATCTATTTATTTTGTGTATAAACAAGGTCTTGTAGACTCCTCTTCTCTTGTATCCTTTTTCAAATAGGAAAGAGTCAATCTCTCATACCAAACTCTTGGTACCTAATTAAGTTCATACACAACACACCTAAGTTTGTACACATATTCTGGAAATTTCTGATCAATAAACACTTTAGATTTAGCAACATAAGCAATTTCTTTCAGGTAAATATTATAAAATACGCTCTTTACCTCCATCTGATAGACTACAACTTTTAATTGACAGACTAAGACAAGTAACATCCTACAACTTACAATCTGACAACTGGAGCAAATGCTTCTTCAAAGTCAATACACTTAATTTGAGTGTACTCTTGAGCAACAAATCTAGCCTTGTTTTGAGTAACAGTTCCAATCTCATCAGACTTGTTCTTAAAAATCCACTTAGTTCTAATGATATTGCAATTTGGTGGCCTAGAACCAGTTCTCATGCACCGTTCCTTGCAAATTGATTGAGTTCTTCATAGATAGCTAGAATCCAATTTGAGTCAGTACAGGCCTCATTGACATTTTTTGGCTCAAACAAGGAGATAATAGTAGGAATAGAAAGAGACATTAATCATTTTCTTATTTTTTTTTTTTGAAAGATTTCTAGTGGTTACGCGAGTAGTGACATCTCCTATGATGAGCTCTGAGGGATGATCTCGTTGAAACAAGAGTGGAGGATCTTTACGCGAGTAATGACATCTTCTATACTAATTTTTAAAGTATAGTTGTAAGTTCATATTGTGATTAATGTAATATTTTTCATTATAATTCATGATCCGTTGAGAAAATTGTAATAGTGGTCTCATCCGTCACAATCTCATTTGATTTTGATCTTAAGGTTTTGCGTTTTAGCTCCAAAGTGTTTTTTCATGCAATTTTGGTCCTACATAATTTTTTTTAGCATTTTTTCCCAAGCCATCTAAAACTAGTGGAGACTGTCACGTGGATATCACATGGTTGAGGTCATCACCTGGTCTTCGAAAAAATTACAATAGTACATGGTCCCATTCTGGTCGAATAGAAAGCTATTTTTCAATCAATACTAGTTGAAAATTTTATATTTTACTGGCTCTCATTGATCGAACAACCTAGCATTGGGGAAAAATAAAAGGAATCACTACATTTTAATCGATTTAAATGCGTAAAAATACATTCCTTTAAGCTCTTGAATACATCATCTCCCGACATTACGTCACGTTTGAGCATATGAATTGATTTATTAGGTGAGGTAAATAATGAGCATTTTATACACACTTCAATTTAATTCCCAAATATAAAGGATATCAATTGTAGCGGCAAGCAACCAAGTTAAATTATCGAACCCAAAAGGACAGCTAATTATTTATTTATTCTAAATTACTAGATTAATCATAATTAAGTAACCGATTTTTCAAGTGTGTGAATTTAATGATCTAAAATAATAAAATATAAATAACTAAATAATTAAAAGCAAGAAAAATAATTCAAGTTTGAATCAAGAGAAAAGCAATAGTTCTAAGGTATCAAGTATAGATCAATTAATTTAGGTTCCTAGACAGAAATTGATTATTCATGCAACATCAATGAAAATACACCACATAACCCTATTAACCCACCAAACATGATCCGATTTTAAGCTAACAGAATACTTATTTCCTAAGGTGCGTGAATATTACCAAGCCCCCCTTCCTAGATACTAATCAATGCAAACAACAATACCTCCGAATGGCAAGTTTGACTAACAAAATATTCTCTGAAAGTACTACAAAGTTCTACTTGAAGGTCTAATTGCATTATTCCACTAAACAATTCAAGTATCTGATTTACTAGTTCTTGGAATTAATGTGTTCACGGACAAACTACCTTAATTCCTAACAGATAGATAATATACAATTCATGAATGCACACAAGCTAACACAACAAGCCAAGCATCACGGGCAATGACATGAATTATTATGAAGACGTTACGAAGCAGAAAAGTATAGACTGAATAAACCAAGTAAGATCAAAATATTAACTGCACAAAATCAGTAAATTGGTCTAGGTCTCCAAATCAGTTGAATCTAACCTTCAAACCCAAGAACTATAATGGAAATTAGCCCATGAGGTTACAATCAACTCTCATGGCTATGAAATTCATAACAATAATCAAGACAAACGAAAAAGAAAGAAAAAAGACACGAAACCCTAGCGTAGGCGTATCTCTGTGTTCCTTCTCCATCTCTCCAATTGTCCGATCTCTCTGATAAGTAGTAATTTTACCATATTGTTTTAGATGAATTCATATATATTTTTATGTGAGTTGTGATTATTTTATATTAATTACGACTTATTTCTATCTCACACATTATATTTTAATTCTTGTCTAAACAGGCCAAATAGAGATAAATTGTACAGTCACAATAAATTATTTTGTGGTTGTTATAATTATCATTACTGTTGGATATTAAAAGAGTTGATCAAGCAATATTAAGAAGGGATTTGATTTGGAGAGCAAAAAAAAACTTACCAAAAAGACTGGAGATACAATGAACTTGGACAACTAAAAAAAAGAAAGTGATCAAGGAATTTAATTGGAGGAATTAATTTATAATTTTGGGGATTATATTATTCCACAAATCCAGACACGCATCACACGTAGGGATCACATTTTGAAGGCAGATTGGTGGCTTGGAGAAGGAGCCCACCACAAAGAACACGGTTTTATGGTTTTATTATTTTAATTTAATTTCTATTATATAATTCGTTTTCTAGTCCGAGGATTGTGAACCTCCGTAGATTAATTTATTTATTTGATTAGAAATAAAATTATCAACATGTTTTATGAATTTATTTTGTGATTGACTTTGATGTGTATCTTGAATTTTCAATTGCTTGTTTGGACTACCCCTCCAATAGGTGACTGATTTTTCAATAGCTATTTTACATATTGTAATCTGTAATTGTTATAATATTGTGAACCGAGTAGCAAAATGAGGGAGTACCTCTTGAAATCATGAAATCTAGGTTGTATGATTCGCTACCCCCGTTTTCATAGCCTAGTAGTCCTAATATCTAAACCCTAATGCATTGTAGAGTTCGAATCCATAGGGTCACTCGGGAATAGTTTAATCTAGAGGCCGTACCCTAGGTTATTAAACTTAAGGATATTTTATGTTAATTGATCGTACCGTTAACCTAGGGGCTTGAGTTTATAAACTTGTTGGGAATTTAGGAATTTGATTCATGTGAATTAGGATACGGGAGGGGATCAAATCCATGGAATAGGTTTTAATTTTATTTGTTCTCTTATTTTATTATTTTTGCACTTTTAATTATTTATGTTTTTATGTTTATTAGTTGTTAGATCAATCTATCAACCCCCTTCGATTACTTTTTAAAACACATTTAATTTGATTAAAATTCAATTACTCCCTTGGGTTCGACCCATACTTATCCTACTACACTCTAGTTTGGATTTGTTCAAAAAATTACAAATCTTATTTTTAGGTGCCGGCGACAGCACACCAAATTATGGCGACGTTGCCGGAGAGTAATCCTAAATTTTTATTGAATTTTTTGCGTTTTATTTTATTTATTTTTGAATTTTGCCCAGCAGTGCACTGACACTGAACCCTTCAGTGTCAGGTCTGCTCTGTTTTTATTTTTTTAAATTTTCGAGTTTAATCACTTTCTCCCCTTGCAGGCTTAGTTCTAATGGATCGATTTCATGGTTATTATGGTCAGAATTTTCAGCCATGCAGAGTTTGTGCAACCACTCTTCATACCACTCATGATTGCCCATCCTTGATTGATAGATTAGCGGTGAGACAAAGAGATGAATATTGGAGTGCTAATCAACAAAGACATTGGAATGATCAATCACATGTCAACACTTACAATCAAGGGTGGCGTAGTCCTCATCATTCCCAATATGTGGACCATTTTTACAATCAACCTTATGAATATCAAAGGCGAGGCTACTATGAGCAAAGATCTCAATCCTTCAATAATAGTGAATGCTATTATGAGGATATGGGTATTATGGTGTTGAACATAGTTCGAAGGCTTCATTGGACTCCTTGGTGAAACGGATGGAAATTAGTAATTTGATATTTCAACAAGGAACCCAATTGAGTATTTGGAATTTGGAAAGACAATGTAGCAAATTAAAGATCGAGGTTGAACATTTGGTGGCACAACAAAGTGTAAATCATGAGGAACGTGTCGTGGAGTCCACTAATGATAAAAAATTCGAGATTAAGTCAGAAATTGAAGATGATAAAGTTGCTGAAAATTTTGCAGATTTTGTGCAAAAGAATCAGACTGCAGAAACTGACACTGAAGCCTTCAGTGTCAGTTCTGTTGGAAACGAAAATAAGAAAAAGCTGCCCGAATTTATTTCTACTAATTCTGATTTATTTTCATCTTTATATAGGTTGCTAAAGGTTGAAGATCCTCAAGTAAAGGAGATAATTGAAGTGTTTCGCATTGATGAAATTCATGACCCTTTTCTTGAGGCGATCAAACAATTTTCTGTGGAGCTTGACATGTTAAGGCTGACCAAGAACCATACAATTTTGAAGGGAGAGAAAACTTCTCGTAAACCAATAAGATCATTATATTGGTTTGAGCATTTTACTCCTATCACGTGAAAGGAAAGTGAATGTCGAGCCAACGACGTAAAGAAAATACGCTTGTTGGGAGGCAAACCAACTTAGTTATATTTTTCTTATTTTATTTTTTTATAATAAATAATCTTGTTCTTTTGGTGTGTGCTATTTTTCAGAAAGTGCTATAAAGTAAAGCAATGATGATGTTGGTAATGTTTCTAGAGATGGAGAAGAAAATCCCAATATGTGATCAATAAAATGGAGCTAAATTTGGTGACTTCTTTCCACTCTTGCACTTATAATTTTTCCTTGAATTTTATTGAATTTGTTTGCTTGAGGGCAAGCAAACGATTAGGTGTGGGTAGGTTTGGTGTATTGCGTGGTATTTGAAGTTGCAAATTATTATTATTTTTTTGTTAATGGCATGTGCATATAATAATTCATTTGAGATAATATTCTTATACTTGTGCACATGTGAATTTGGTATTGGATTTATGATGAAATTATGTTTTGATATGTGAAATATTTGGCATGACAAGAGAGTTGAATTTGATGTATCTATACTTGTGAGTTGTTGGATATGTGAAATAATTTTTGTTTGAGAATTCATGGCAAAATTACCCTATTGTTGTGAGCTTTGAGCCTTAAAGAGCTATCATCTATACAAGCTCTATATTTTTCTTGATTGAGTGCAAATTGAACTTGATATGTACATTCTAGAACTTGCTCCTTGAATGCATTTTGAGATCTTACAATTGAGCATGTGTACTTAAATGATAAAGGCACCTAGACAAACAACTCTTTGGCCTTCTTTTTATCTACCCGATCATATTAATCTTTTAAGAGAGCCACTTTGACCCTAACCTTTTTGTTGATGAATGAGCATATCACTTAGCCCTATTCCATTTCTTTCTTGAACTCTTCCATTTGAACCCCTACTATTTTGCATATTGTGGAATTCATTGAAAAATATTTCTTGTGGTTGAATTGAAGATGAAGGGGATTTGGTGGTTGTAGGAAAAGAAAAAAAATTGAGAAATGGAGAAAAAAAAGGAAAAGAAAAGAAAGGATGACAGATTGAAAAAAAAATGGTTGAAAAATATAAGAGAAAAAATTGGAGCTGAAAAAAAGAACGAAGCTGGAATTTGATTGCAGAATTTTTCCTGAACAATTCAGACACTGATCCCTTCAGTGTTGCCCTAGTTTTTTCAAAATTTTGAAAAGAAACAGGTGTGGGTAGTTGGATATTTTGATAAAACTCAGAGATTTGTCAACAAAAAAATGAAGGAGTGGATGTGGAAAAATTAAGAATAGCAAGAAGTATCGCTTTGATGTACATTTTGTATGATTAACACAATTTGTAAAGTGGTAAATTTAGCCTTTTTAATCCTTTTTGTCCCACCTTATTCCAAGCCCCATTACAACTATTTAAAAAGTCCTTTCGATATTTGCACAATGCTCATTGAACTTGGTGGAGATTTGATTTGGGAGCAAGCCTATGGTAATGTCTTGTCTTATTTAATTTTGAGTGTTTTGCTACCCATTACATATACTTGAGCATTATTGAGCGAAACTATGTGAGACCATGAATTCTTAAATTCATTATTCTACATAAGTTGCAAATCATTGTAAGACATTCTATCACTCATTTGTATTTGGTGCACCTTATTTGGTCTTTTTTGAAAGTGTTATTATTTTGCAATCACTTGCACATGATTATCAATTTTTTCTATACCTTGTTTTGGTTTTGTTTTGCTTGAGAACAAGCAAAGGTTTAGGTATGGGTAGTTTGATAAGTCGTAATTTTACCATATTATTTTAGATGAATTCATATATATTTTTATGTGAGTTGTGATTATTTTATATTAATTACGACTTATTTCTATTTCACACATTATATTTTAATTATTTTAATTCTTGTCTAAACAAGCCAAATAGAGATAAATTGTACAATCACAATAAATTATTTTGTGGTTGTTATAATTATCATTACTGCTGGATATTAAAAGAGTTGACCAAGCAATATTAAGAAGGGATTTGATTTGAAGAGCAAAAGAAAACTTACCAAAAAGACTGGAGATACAATGAACTTGGACAACTAAAAAAAGGAAGGTGATCAAGGAATTTAATTGGAGGAATTAATTTATGATTTTGGGGGATTATATTATTCCACAAATCCAGACACGCATCACACGTAGGGATCACGTTTTGAAGGCAGATTGGTGGCTTAGAGAAGGAGCCCACCACAAAGAACACGATTTTATGTTTTTATTATTTTAATTTAATTTCTATTATGTAATTCGTTTTCTAGTCCGAGGATTGTGAACCTCCGTAGATTAATTTATTTGTTTGATTAGAAATAAAATTATCAACATGTTTTATGAATTTATTTTGTGATTGACTTTGATGTGAATCTTGAATTTTCAATTGCTTGTTTGGACTACCCCTCTAATAGGTGATTGATTTTTCAATAGCTATTTTACATATTGTAATCCGTAATTGTTATAATATTGTGAACCGAGCAGCAAAATAAGGGAGTACCTCTTGAAATCACGAAATCTAGGTTGTATGATTCGCTACCCCCGTTTTCATAGCCTAGTAGTCCTAATATCTAAATCCTAATGCATTGTCGAGTTCGAATCCATAGGGTCACTCGGGAATAGTTTAATCTAGAGGTCGTACCCTAGGTTATTAAACTTAAGGATATTTTGGGCTAATTGGTCGTACCGTTAATCGAGGGGCTTGAGTTTATAAACTTGTTGGGATTTTAGGAATTTGATTCATGTGAATTAGGATATGGGAGGGGATCAAATTCTTGGACTAGGCTTTAATTTTATTTGTTCTCTTATTTTTGCACTTTTAATTATTTATGTTTTTATGTATATTAGTTGTTAGATCAATCTATCAACCCACTTCGGTTACTTTTAAAAACACATTTAATTTGATTAAAATTCAATTACTCCCTTGGGTTCGACCCGTACTTATCCTACTACACTCTAGTTTGGATTTGTTCAAAAAATTACAAATCTTATTTTTTAGTGCCGACGACAGCACACCACTCTCTCAACTTGCCCTTGGATCTCCTTCAAAATTGATGGAAGATGGGATGAATGGATGGAGATCTGATGTGTGTATGTGGATGGGGCGTGGTGATTCACGATGAATTGGGGTGTGAATTGATCTCCTCATTTCTTGTGTGTTTGGATCTTCTTTTATACCTTTTACTTCGAATCTGACTAAACTGAGCCTTTTTTAAAAGTTTTCATGCACTGGAAGGTGTAAAACCCAATTTCTGATCTAAAAACACGCAACACGACTTGGCCCTTGATGAGAGTGAAATTTCACGCATTTTATGTGTGCACATTACACTGTTTTTGATAGAATGTAGCCATGATTTTGTGTAGAATGATGTGGTTTTCATATCTTGCATAATTAAAATGCTACTAAGGTCGTTTGTTGAGTTTTGAAGGGTAAAAATAATCAAAAATTCAAAGTTGGAATGAAGAGTGAAAGTGTGAAAGAATGCTGAAAAATACATGTACACATTGTATAATTTTTCTATATTCATGTTGAAGTTCAAATTGATCATATAATACATGGTTGGAATGCACGGAAGATATAATTGTTTGGCGCAAGAATCACTCAAATCGGAGTTCGGATGAGGAAGTTAAGCTCAAAATCGTGAGGTTGCGTAGCTGCCGACGGGAATTTCCGAAAATTAGGCATCTTTCCTATTTTTTGGAGCACAATTAATTTCCTTATCTCATTCCCTTCTCATACCTATATATATATATCACATCATTATTCATAAGAGATACCACTGTTGGATTGTATACTAAAAGTCTAGCTTTTTGTATGAACAATGTTGTAACAATTAATTTGAAATGAGAATCATATGATCAAATGATTGCATCTTATAATTTATTTATATGTTCGATGCAATAGTCCACTTACTTTATACTGTAGATAATATGTTGTGCGACAACACGCGGAAGATCATATTATCGGTTTCCTTATAAAGTATAAACTGATGCTCACAACCGAGATAGACGGGGACTCTCTATCGGGATGGTTGTAGTGTGGTTTGGTATTAGCTTGTCTTGGCTATAGAATCACATTAGTGCACTTGTGTGTATTGAGCAGGACCGCTTGAGATCGTTCGATTTATACTGACTTATAGGAGAACTTGATCTCAGTTATTATGGAAGTTCGTGCTCTTAATCCCTATACAATAACCTCGACACATAGGGCAGTATGTATTTCTTTGATTCATCAATGGGTGAGATTTACATGCAATTAAATCAATAAACTCGGTGAGTTGGGAAGTAGTGCTGTCTCTATGGTGTGCTGTTGATTGTAGAAGGAATCCGTGTCCGTCATAGGTTGATGATGTCCCCTTGAGGAGCTCATAAGGATTATCATGTAAACCCTGCAGGTGGAATTTATTCCGGCATGATAATGAGGTTGAGTGGTACTACTCTTGGATGAGATATTAATTAATTGAGTTGTCAGTAACTTAAATTAATTAATGGACATTGTATATCTTAAACATGGGGAGACTAACGGGCTCATAATAAGAAGGAGCCCAAAACGTAATTTTGGGATTGGTATGGTAGTGCAGTAATAATATTTTAGTGGAATATATTATTATTATTGGACTTAAGTATAAGCTTTGGGCTAAGCTTGGATACTTAAGCCCAATGGAGGCCCAACCCAATTTCTCCTCCTGGTCCCTGCTGTAGCCCATGTATATAAGTCACCTCAACTTATCTGGAACCCTAATATAATTCATTATTCACGTGTGATGAGGGTTGAGAGCAGATTGAGTAGGTCTCGTAGATCGTCGCCCACACGACGTTGAGATCGGACTTGGGACATACAACAGAAGACCGGAAGGTCGTTTGCTGCTGCAGTTTGTCATATTCCAAAATTCATATAAAATCGTACAGTTCTTCGATTTGATGTATTATATACTGATGGAAAGCCGTCGAAGAGAGGATCGTCTGAGCATAAAGATCACTCAATTCCGACATCAGAAGAGGAACTTATGGCTATTCTCGTGGGACTGCGCAGACTGCCAGCGAGAATTCAACCTCTACATCAACCCTTGGTGAAAGGTAATGCGTTTCATGTTTACTTGCTTCCGCTGCTTGTTAGTAATACATGGAACCCTAACGGGTCACGTTAATCAAATGATCGAATGCCAACAATTGGTATCAGAGCTTCGGTTTCGTGGTGAAGCGTGACACGTTAGGATAGGGTTTATGTGATTAATTTTTCGGAATTAGGATCACATGTTTAGGGTTTTGGTTTTATTGCGCAAACCATGAATATCCCTATGTAATATATACCCTATATCATATCTATTCGTCCATGGTTGTGTGTGAGAGGATTCGACGAAAACTGTTCGTCAATTTCACATGCAAGGAAGAAAGAGAGGGCAAAAATAGAATCACGCTTTTGAGAGAAAATCCAGTGTAGTGATATTGTAGAGGCAATAACCAGAGTTTCAACGGTCGGATTGATCTGTAATTTGGTTAGTACGTTCAAAACTTGTGGATGTACATTCTGAACGGTGAAGATCGAATTTGGAGCTTTTTCTTGCTGGGAGTACGCTGAAAATAGAAGCAGATATTTGGGCGATTCTATTTTGCGCAGTCGAGGGAAAAGTGCCGTTTCTGACAAACTAATCGTTGGATCGAGCTGTAATTTGTTCAACACGTTTAGACCTTGTGGATGTACATTCTGAACGGTGGAGATCGAATTTGGAGCCTTTTCTTGCTGGGAGTACGCTGAAAACAGAAGCAGATATTTGGGCGATTCTGTTTTGTGCAGTCGAGGGAAAAGTGCCGTTTCTGACAAACTAATCGTTGGATCAAGCTTTAATTTGGTCAGCACGTTCAGACCTTGTGGATGTACATTCTGAACGGTGGAGATCGGATTTGGAGCCTTTTCTTGCTAGGAGTACGCTGAAAACAGAAGCAGATATTTGGGCGATTCTGTTTTGCGCAGTCGAGAGAAAAGAGCCGTTTCTCACAAAATAACCGTTGGATCGATCTGTAATTTGGACAGAATGTTCAAGACTTACATTAGTAGATTCTGGACGGTGAAGATTGGATTCTGAGGTACTTTCAGTTTCGAACTACGAACGACAGTTGGTGTAGTTTGGTGTTGCGCGTTGGGCTGAACTTGGTTCCATGCAAGTAGGCCCTTGGACGAGCGACAGTCCGGGCGAGGGGCGCTCGTCAAGGCACTTGGGGCGCTCCCTGACATAATTGGCGGTGGGATATGACGATGGACGTCTTGGGGCACAAGCAATCCTGCTTGTTGCGTAAGGCATCGATTCCACAGTAGGAGTGTCGGACAAGACATAAATTTAGAGGCGTTTTTATTCCTAATATATATAATTGTCATAATTGATTTAATTGTCTATTATTGTTATATATATATATATGGATGCCTGATCTCTATGATTTATTGTCTTATATAGAAACATGCTAGATTGCGTATTATATTTGGTATATTATATGCATGTATTGCTAGAGTGTTGGATAAGACATCCAATTTTAAGAAAACTAATTCCTAATATATAACTGCCATAATAGATTGTATATTATTGTTATATATGGATGTCGAATTAATTCCTAATATATGACTGCTATAATTGATTTAATAATCTATTATTGTCATATATAAATGTTGAATTAATTTCTAATATATAACTGCTATAATTGATTGTCTATTATTGTTATATATGGATGTTGAATTGATTCATAATATATAACTGACATAATTGATTTAATTATCTATTATTGTTATATATGGTTGCTCATCGATATCGATGATTTTGATAATCTAGACGATATGACGATCGATATCGATAGTTTCGGAATTTTGATAATCTTGATGTTTTTCGAATATTTGATAATCTAGTCGATATCGATGATTTTGATAATCTGGACAACATCGACGGTCGATATCGATGGTTTCGAAAATTGGACAATCTGGAAATTTTGAAAATTTGATAGTCTGGAAGTCTTTGCTGATATTCGTGCCTGGTGGCGAACAATCGAATTCGCTGATATATAACTGTTAATGATTGATTTAATTATTGATTATTGTTATATATGTATGCATGACTCTCTGTGATTTACTGCCTTATGTGCCGTAATAGAAGCATGCTAGCGTTGCGTATTTTATTCTGAATATCATATGCATGTAAAAACCCTCGGTGTTAAATTACTAAGTGGGAGAGGGGATTGGTAAATATTCCTGCGGCCTCCATTATTGGTTTGTAAGTGATGCGAGTAAACTTGCGTGTTGGCAATAGGTCTTCCTTCCTAACGGATGAGTTTATTCACGGATCACTGGTACAGACTTCATTACATAATTATTGTTTGTAATGTGGTACATGAACTTGCGTGTTGGCAATAGGCCTTCCTCCCTAACGGATGAGTTTATGTGGGGCTCACTGGTACAAACTTATAATTGATGATTGTAGGAAGCTATCCGAGCGCGTGTGTACTTCTCCAACTGTAAGGCACACAAGCTCGCGCAGTGGACTTGGGATCAAATAATGGTGTACACTTAGGTGTAAATAATTAGTATCCTCCCCAACGGAGTCACTGCTATTATTTACATGGCTAAAGAGGAACCGACTATTAATTATTTTGTCATAAAGTTAGGTTGACAAAATGAAATTAATGGGTAAAACCTTCTCTTGTAAATGTTTGGGTTTGTAAACGTCCACACTAACGTGGCTTGCAGACTCACGGTGCTTGAGATGTCGGTGAATTTTATTTTTATATAGTTTTGAGGGAATCAATATAAAAGGATAAAATTCGAAGATTTGATCGGTATATTTATTTATGATTCTCTGTAATTTCAAATGGTTTTATCTCGCTTATTGTTAACTAAAAGAAATTATATTTACTGGTCCAAAATTAGATGATTAGAAAAGAATCTTGGTTTTGATTTTACTGCTTAAGAAAATAAAAATGTGTTCTCTCTTAAAGATGTTCATGATGCCTATTAAAGTCTCTAGTGGATAGGTGAGAAGTTCATAGAAATATGATGGCCTCATGTAACTCTTCGGATACTTGAGTAAGTTAAAAGGCGGTAGGTCATGATTGAAGTTGATGAATGAATTAGATACATGGAATAGAAGTTGAAGGGAAACCTAAGTCAATTTTATTCTCCATAATTTCCTAGATGTTTTGAGTAAGTTTCTCCTGAATTACAAGAGGTTGTATATGGTGGGAAACTTCTGACAAAACATGTGGTAAAGAAAATTCAATTTCATAAAAGGAGTGAACAAGGATAGAATCTTACTTGCTAGTCGTTGAAGCATGATTAGTGATGGCACCTACTTATACATTGTGTAGATACCGGAATCACTAAATGTTTATTACTAAGTGAGGATAAGATTATTTTATACATGGATAATACTATGAGAGTAGTGGCTATTGCAGTGGGAGTTGTCT
Source organism: Pogostemon cablin (assembly GCA_023678885.1). Classification (NCBI taxonomy): domain Eukaryota; kingdom Viridiplantae; phylum Streptophyta; class Magnoliopsida; order Lamiales; family Lamiaceae; genus Pogostemon; species Pogostemon cablin. Next base: position 9,966,085 of record CM042979.1, read on the forward strand.
ATTTATTAAATGATATGAGTAGACGTTTGATTTTATGAAATTGTCTTTACGTACATTTTCATAGAAAGAATTTGATTTCGGTTTCTATGCATTAATAGATGGATACTCCATTTCATTTAAATGATATGGTCATTATAATGAATGATAGAGTTGTAATCTGTTATGGTACGTTGGTGAACAATTTGTACACTCTTAAATCATGTTTATCCCCTGGATGCGACAAATAGTAATTAATAATGAGTCTTTTAATCTAGTAAGAGAAAGGTACCTTCGGAAATGAATTTCCCACCTTAATGGTGTGACGAATAGAAGGAATAGCACTCTTATGGTAGTGATTAGATAGATAATGAATTATTTGGAATTACTAAATTCATTTTATGGATATGCCCTAGGAACAGTAATTCGTAAGAATGTTTTTCTATTTGTGGGATATCCTAGAAAAATGAAGGATGATTTATTTAGTCCACAAGATCGAAGAGTGATTGTTAACATAAACACTAGATTTTTGGAAAAAGGACTATGTAATAAATCAAATACCCATGTATAAGTTGTTCTAAAGGAAGTGAGAGGAAAACACAAAGTATAAGTACCAAGTGTACAAGAGGATATACCACAAGGTAAACTGCAACGCGTGTCACGTCTGATATACAATTGCATGTAGTGCCTTGTCGTAGTGGGAGGGTTCTTCGACAACTTGTAAGATACATGTTTTGGGAAAGTCGTGAGACTTGGTCCCTCGCAAACATGAAATTGACCCACGGATACGACGAAGCACTACAAGTTAGAAATGCCTAATCCTAGCAAAGTGCAATGAATATTAAAATAGAACGATTTGAAATTAGGTCTGGATGCTTGTTGAACCGCTAAATGGCGTAAAAGCCATTGGAAGCAGGCATGCAAGAATAAAAGAGGATCATAGAATAAGGTGAAAACCTTGGAAGCAAGCTTGTTACGAAAAGGTATACTCAGAAAGAAAGGGTTCGATTATGAGAAAACCTGTTCGCCGGTAGCTATGCCTAAGTTGATCCGAACTCTTTTATTTGTTGCTACTCATATGAAATATGAGGGATAGCAAATAGATGTCGAGACAGCTTTCCTGATTGGAAGTCTTAAGGGAAACATCTATGTGAAGCAACCAGAGTGATTCATTGCAAAGAGCTAAGAGCATTGTGATAGTGAGCTTAAAAGTGTCCATTAATGGACTAAAACAAGCTTCAAGATCATGAAACATCCGTTTTGATGAGGTAATCCAGTGACATGGATCTAATCAATGATCGGATGGGTCTTGTGTATTGAAAAGAGTGATGGAAACGTGGTGGTATTTCTTGTACTATCGTAGATGATATATTGCTCATTGGAGACAATGAAAGAGTATTGTCGGGCGTATGTGTATGGATAATAAAGCGGTATGAAATGAAGGACTTAAGAAGAGCAAAAATATCCTTTTGATCACGGTAATACGGATCACAAGAAAGGATATTATGCTTGTCTCAAGCTTCATGAATTGATACGATCCTTACTTGTTTTAGCAAGTGACTTTATCTAAGAAAATATGTCTTGAGACACAAAAGGAAGATAAAGGTGATGAAAGCGGTTCCTCATGCTTCGGCGAATAAGGAAGTTTAATCTTAGGAATGCTATGCGCGAGAATGGATATCTATTTTGCTGAACGCATGAACAGTGGGTATCAACGTAACCCGGAACAAGAATGATGAACTGTGGTAAGACATATATGAAGTGCCTGAGAAGGACTGGAAATTATATGTAAGCTTACTGGGCAAATTCACTGCTTCTTGTGGATTACGTAGATTCGGATTTTTTAGTCAGATTGGACGGCAGTAAATCCACCTCAAGGTTATGTGTTTAATTTTAGGATGTTGAGTCATAATGTGGAGGAGTGTTATATAGAAATATATTTCAGACTCCGGACTCCATCATGGAAAGATGATAAATTGGAGCCTATGAGGCAGCCAAAGTATCTGTATGACTCTAGAAACTTCAAGATGGACTTCGAAGTGTTTCTAAGTTTGCCCAAGGATATCACAATTTATATTGATGATATTGGTGCAGTTGCAAACTTGAAGGAATCACGAGCCCATAAGGCAATTAAACACATGGAGTGCAAGTACCACCTGTTACGAGAAATCGTATGATTAGGGGAAGATTGTTGTCGCCTAGATTGCATCGGATGATGACCTAGTAAATCCATTTACAAGGATATTAAGGCGAGAGCTTTTAATGGTCGTGTAGTGGGAGTGGGAATCAGATGTATGGCGGAAGACATGACAGCATAGTCTTTTAGTATAAGTGGGAGATTGTTGGATTGTATACTAAAAGTCTAGCTTTTTGTATGAACAATGTTGTAACAATTAATTTGAAATGAGAATCATATGATCAAATGATTGCATCTTATAATTTATTTATATGTTCGATGTAATAGTCCACTTACTTTATACTGTAGATAATATGTTGTGCGACAACACGCGGAAGATCATATTATCGATTTTCTTATAAAGTATAAACTGATGCTCACAACCGAGATAGACGGGGACTCTCTATCGGGATGGTTGTAGTGTGGTTTGGTATTAGCTTGTCTTGGCTATAGAATCACATTAGTGCACTTGTGTGTATTGAGCAGGACCGCTTGAGATCGTTCGATTTATACTGACTTATAGGAGAACTTGATCTCAGTTATTATGGAAGTTCGTGCTCTTAATCCCTATACAATAACCTCGACACATAGGGCAGTATGTATTTCTTTGATTCATCAATGGGTGAGATTTACATGCAATTAAATCAATAAACTCGGTGAGTTGGGAAGTAGTGCTGTCTCTATGGTGTGCTGTTGATTGTAGAAGGAATCCGTGTCCGTCATAGGTTGATGATGTCCCCTTGAGGAGCTCATAAGGATTATCATGTAAACCCTGCAGGTGGAATTTATTCCGGCATGATAATGAGGTTGAGTGGTACTACTCTTGGATGAGATATTAATTAATTGAGTTGTCAGTAACTTAAATTAATTAATGGACATTGTATATCTTAAACATGGGGAGACTAACGGGCTCATAATAAGAAGGAGCCCAAAACGTAATTTTGGGATTGGTATGGTAGTGCAGTAATAATATTTTAGTGGAATATATTATTATTATTGGACTTAAGTATAAGCTTTGGGCTAAGCTTGGATACTTAAGCCCAATGGAGGCCCAACCCAATTTCTCCTCCTGGTCCCTGCTGTAGCCCATGTATATAAGTCACCTCAACTTATCTGGAACCCTAATATAATTCATTATTCACGTGTGATGAGGGTTGAGAGCAGATTGAGTAGGTCTCGTAGATCGTCGCCCACACGACGTCGAGATCGGACTTGGGACATACAGCAGAAGACCGGAAGGTCGTTTGCTGCTGCAGTTCGTCATGTTCCAAAATTCATATAAAATCGTACAGTTCTTCGATTTTGATGTATTATATACTGATGGAAATCCGTCGAAGAGAGGATCGTCTGAGCATAAAGATCACTCAATTCCGACATCAGAAGAGGAACTTATGGCTATTCTCGTGGGACTGCGCAGACTGCCAGCAAGAATTCAACCTCTACATCAACCCTTGGTGAAAGGTAATGCGTTTCATGTTTACTTGCTTCCGCTGCTTGTTAGTAATACATGGAACCCTAACGGGTCACGTTAACCAAACGATCGAATGCCAACAACCACCCTCCACAAGGGGATCACCCATCATCTATATCCATCCCATCATCCATCCACACCAAAGGAGATTTAAGGGCCGTTCAAGAGGGAGATCATTCAACTAAAGAGATTGAGAAGGAATCTAAGATAACTCCAACACTAAGGTTTTTCTATTCATTTCTTTTCTTTTCGTTTGTCAAGACTTCTAGTATGAGTTTGATAGCCATGAGAGTTGTTTGTAATCCCATGAGCTAATTTCGTTTATAGTTTTAGAGTTTGAAGGATAGACGTAATTGATTTGATGAACTAGACTGAATTTGGGAATTCATGCTGATTATTATTTTGGTTTATTTGATTTGTCATGAGACTTTTCTATCATGCTTCGTAACGTCTTCATATTAAATTCATGACATTGCCCATGATGCTTGATTTATTATGTTAGCTTGTGTGCGTTCATGAATTAAATTGTCTAACTGTTGGGGATTAAGGTAGTTTGCCCGTGAACATGTTAATTCTAAGAACTGGTAAATTAGATACTTGAACTGTTTAATGGAACAATGCAATTAGACATTCAAGTAGGAAGTGAATAGAGTCTTGTAGTACTTTCAGAAAATATCTTGTTAGTCAAACTTGCCATCCGGAGGTATTGTTGTTTGCATTGATTAGTATCCAGGAAGGGGGCTTGGTAATATTCACGCACCTTAGGAAATAAATCAGAACATACTGTTAGTATAAGATCGGGTCATATCTGGTGGATTAACAGGGCTATGTGGTGTATTTTCATATAAGCTGCATGAATGAACAATTGGAAGTCTAGGAATTTAAATTAATTAATCTATATCGGATTACCTTAGAACTGTTGATTCTCTCTTGAATTAATCTCAAATCTTTCTTTTATGATTTTTATTTTATTAGTTATTTAATTTTCAGTATTTAGATATTAAATTACAACACCTTGAAAATTGGTTACCTGTCTTGATTAATTTAGTAGTTATAACTATAAGAAGTAAATAATTTGGCTGTCCTGTGGATTCGATATTTAAACTTGGTCGTTTGCCAATACAATTGATATCCTTCACACTTGGGATTTAATTGAAGTGCGTAAAAAAAGTCTATATGTCATACTAATTAGAGTGATAATTCATGTGTTTTGAGCTCCGATTTGTGTGGAAATTGAGTATGATTTGGTCAATTATCAAATAAATCGGGTTGTTTATGGAAAATCCACGAATCAGATGCTACTGAGGTTATTTGAGCATATTTATATAGAAAAACAGATCAGAAGTGCTCAAAATTAGAAGGCATATTTTTTGAGGCGTAGCTCGACCAGGGAAGAGTAGCTTGACCAAGCTTAGATTGGTTGAGCTACACGATGAAAGTCAAGCTGGAGGCGTTCGGGCCAGAGGTGTCGTTCGACCAAGGTAGTGTAGCTCGACCAAGAGTAATTGGATCGAGCTACAGCAGGGAAGTCAAGTTGGGCGTGAAGACGAAGTTTCAGTTTACAGACACGCAGCTCGACCGTAGCTTTATCAAGAGGATCCAGCTCGACCAAGACCATTCTGGTCGAGTTGGGACACATCAGCATCGAAATGTTGAGATTTTACCTCCAGTGCGTGTATTTTCGTACTTTCCAAGAAAAAGCCGAGTAAAGGTCTGTAAGGAGAGTTTACAAGTATAAAAGGAGATGCAGATCACATCAAAAAGAGAGTTAGATTCCACAAACATCCTACACCACATCCAAACCCTAACTCCATCCGCAGGAGCTGTAGAGAGAGATTTGTGCTGCGAATCAAGTGAAGATTCAAGACGGAGCGAGAAGCGATGGCGCCCACATTAAGGGTTTATTTCACAACTTAATTTTTCTTGTAATTTTTAAGACTATGGGTAAGATCTATCCAATCATCATGAACGTTCTTCGAAGCGTCATGGGCTAGAACCACTTTGGTAGTTCTAGAGTTTACGAAGGTTTTAGTAGTTAATTGAACTTCCGTGTATATACTCCGTACAACACTACTTGTGAATATATTTTATATAAGACTATGCATTTTTAATCCATATTAAGAGTAGTTTTGTGCATCACTAACAGTTGAATAGAGTCTGAATGTCCATCTTGGTTATTGATTGAGCGCGTTCACTGCTGAACATGATTTCATGTTATGATTCTAAGTGAGGGGACTCCGAAACTTCATTAGCACTATCTTATATAAATACTTATTAATTGAATTGAATTCGCGTTAGTAAGTAGGATAAAGAGAATAATTTCATAGTATATATAAAGGGAGATCATATCGGGTTAGAGTACTTAGTGCACAGGAAATAATTGATACTGATAGTACCTAGAAAGGGGATGAAATTATGTTCTTGTTCTGAGATAATTCACATGTATTACACGTTGATATGCTTGTGTCTATAGAGTGGATTTGCATGGCTTAGTGATGCGTCCATATTCCAAAAGGCAGAGTCGGACATTGATATACAGAAGGGAGATTAATTAGTGAAACTGGATGGCCCGAAGAGCTACCTATCTTCACACTTGTTTAACTCTCGATTATTCTTTACTGTTTTCTATTTTATTTGTTATTTAATTATTTTATTTAGTAGCTTAATGATATTACCTCAATTAAATTGCCAAACAATAGTTTTAGTTAATTTAGATAATAATAAATTGATAACCATTCGTCTTTTGAGTTCGATAATTATAACTTGGTCGCTTGCCTAAGCTATAGTTACATTCTTCATACTTGTGGATTAATTGTATGTTGAGAAAATGCCCATCACCTACACAACACGACCAGTGTTGCAAATCGTTCAACTAGAGTTAAGACAACACGACTCGAGTTGTCACCTGTTTACTCGAGTTGCGATGCTCTGCAACCTGGATCGCTTCTGGACCCAACACGACTTGTCCCTATGCATAGAGCTGTCAAAACGGGTTGGGCCCGCGGGCCGGCCAACCCCCACCTCTAAAAAAGGTGGGTTGGGCCGTAAAATTTGCAGTCCGTTTGGAGGCGAGCCTAAATGGGCTGGCCCAAACGGGGCCGGGCCTAGGCGGGCTCAACCCAAACGGGGGTGGGTTGGCCCGTTTGGGCCCGCCATAATTTTTTTACAAATGGTCAAGTTTTTAATATTTCAAATATTTGTTGTTCCTTTGTTAAATATTTTTTAAAATAATGAATTAAATCATAACATGAATATTCTAAAATTTAAACATTTTGTACCATAGATTAGTATACAAAATATGTAAATAATTTAAAATCCTATTTTGCTAGATTTTGAACTATTTTAAATTTTTGAAAATTTAATATATAAATGTATATATATGGATTAGAAGCAAATGCAAATACAAATTATAAACCTTTAAGATATCTAATCATTTGAAGATTGACAATGATATAATCATATAATTAATTAACATGAAGATTGAGATGTTTATATTATGATGTTATGATGGATGAGTTTTGAATAGACTTCATAATTATGTTTTGAGCTTTGTGATTGGCCTTTAGAACTAGTTAATTTTTTGTGATTTAATTTGTGTTATTTGAGGATAATTAGACTTACATTGTTTTATTTGAGATTCTTAAGAAATACTCCCTCCGTCCCATTTATATTGCTACTTTTACTTTTTGCACGTTCTTTAAGGAGTATTAATATTTAATGTGTATTGAGTAGTTGAAAGATAAAGTTTACCATTTTATCCCTTGATTAAAATACATTATTTTAAAAAGAGAAAATGATGTACTGTTGGAGGAACATGACATCAGAACATTAGAATGGAAATGGAAATTATCTCCAATTCTTAATTTACAAAACATTATCACAATTCACACGTAATGCAGCCCAATTCATGGAGTAATTCATAATCTGCAATAGTTGGAGGTAAATAAGTTTTGTTTTTCCTCCATAATCAAAAATAATTTATATTTACAAATTTACAAATTCCCACCTAAAATGTACTATATAAACACTTACTACTCCAACTACACTAACTTCTCCAACAAAATGAAGCTCTGTAGCTGGCTATAGAGGAAGTTTTTTGATTGAAAGTGGAAGCATTTTGCAGTACAGAACGGTTTGAAAGATTTTGAAGTACTTTTTGAATGTATTTGGTATGCAATGGAAGTATTGGATGCAAATTTGAAGTTTTAAATGCCTACAAAGAACACAACTAATGGAGGGTGGAAGCATTAGATGCATTTTGCATGTGAATAGGGGTTAAGATTGTTTGTTTACAAGTAAAACACAACTCAAAGAAAGAGTTTGTTTTAGCAGTAAACAATCTTTTATAAAGCTGTGAATCTAAACCTATAAATTAATGTGTATGACTTATGCAAGACAATACACCCAAAACACATCATATATCACATACTATCAAACTTCAAGCAAGATCAAATAAACAGTAACACATCAAATACCAAATTCATACAAAAAAAAATTAAGGGTTTAAAAGGGGATACATCACATACATACAGTAGCAACTCAACACATCACAGTTTTGAATATCACACTCTTCCAAAAGCAATTTATTAGTTAACACTTTGTAATATCACACTCTTCCAACATTAATTCCACACAATTTAACAGATTAGAAAGACATGCATATAACATAGTTTACACATCAATACAAATAACACTCTCAGTGTTTAATCTCATCATCGAGTGTTCGTGTCTCCAAAATGCACGGTTAATGACATTACAATATGAAATTGCAAGTCTCCAACGAACCGCGCATGGTGACACTAAACCACACCCCATAACCCCACTGATAACACAAGTTTTTCATCATGCAATACACAGACACCTCCAATCATGGAATACAGAGAGAGTAAAGCCATTATACCTCTGCCCATTTGGGTAATTTAAGGGCTATATGACACATCTCCCTCAAAATTTGAATGAGGCTCTTGTTTTGCCTCAACCATTTCGGGGTCACTCCTCGAAATATCGGCAGTCAGGTCATACCATGGGAGTTCACGATCTCCTCGTCGGTGTCAGAAACGACGTTAAATAGTTCTCCGACCAAACACCCAGTCACATCAGAGGCCGAGAACACCTCGTTTTCATAGGACGGTGTCGATCTGTGAAGATCTGACACCTCCTCGGAGAACCCACCCACGACTCAACCGTCTCCACAGCCTCCTCGGAGAACCCACCCAACGACTCAACCGTCTCCACAGCCTCCTCGGAAAAGCACTCACTCTTCACCGTCGCTATTTATCTCGGTCAGAGAAGCCAGAGAGCCAATGAAGAAGACGGAGGGGTGATAAAGACGAGCACTTTCTCCAAAATGGAGGGGTGACGGCAAGCAAAATAGAGGGGTGACGAGGGTGACAGCGAGACGAACAGAGAGAAATTGAAGGGGTGACGGCTTACGGCGAGATGAACAGAGAGAAGATAGAGGGGTTACGGAGAGGCGAACAGAGAGAAGATGGAGAGATGACGGCGAGGCAAATAGAGAGAAGATGGAGGGGTGACGGCGAGACGACCGATGAAGAAGATGGAGGGATGACGGCGAGAAAATGGGTAACAAACCTTAAAGAGAGGGAATTAATCTGCCAACCTAATGGGACGGAGGGTCCACATTATTTTATTGTTATTTGCAAATAATGAAGTGGTGGCATTTTTGTATATTAGTGTTGGATCAAAGGGTAGTTTTGTAAAAAATTGTAGGCTTCACTATCTTTTTTTGGAAAGGTAACAATAGAGGTGGGACACCGTTTTGGATAAAAAGTTGCAATATAAATTGGACGGAGGGAGTATATAATTAGTAAACTTTATGTTGTTTGATTAATGATCTTTGTTTTTGTTTAATTGTTCATGGAGCTATTTTGTAAAATCTATATTTATATTTTAATTATCTAATTGATATTATAGATTTTGTAAGAACGTCCATCATTTAAATATTTTATTTTTAAATAATGATAATGATAATTATAATTTTGCAACCGTCCATCATTTTGATATTTTATTTTTAAATAATGATAATTATAATAACATCGTTAAAAAAAAAGAGGCGGGTTGGCCCAACCCGCCACCCGCCTTTAAATGGGTTGGGCCTAGCAATTCTAGCCCATACCCGCCTAAACCCGCCAAAAGGCGGGTTGAGGTGGATTTTGGCCCGCCCCGTCCCGCCGGCCCATTTTGATGGCTCTACCTATGCAACACGAGTTGTTAACACAACTCGAGTTGGCAACTCGAGTTGGTTAAATCTGCAACCTGTTCCGCATGCTCTGCCCAATTCGACTCGAGTTGCAACTCGAGTCGAGTCATGCAACTCGAGTTGAGTCCTCTTCAGCTCGTTTTCAGCCCGTTTTCGATTCTATTTCAATTTTGACCTATTTTAACATTCAAAACTCAACAAAACACCTTAGTAGCATCTTAATTATGCAAGATATGAGAATCACGTAATTTTATATTAAATCATTGCCACATTCTATAAAAAACGGTGTAATGTGAGACTTAAAACGTGTGAAATTCCACCCTCAATAGTAAATTAGGATTTTTAGTTTTTATTGCCAACTCTATCTTAGTTCTTGGGAAAGATGGCTGGTGTGTGTAGTTTGTGGGTGCCTTGATTTGGAGATAATGTGTGGGGTTTTATTGTAAAGGTGTGAGGTGTGTGTATACTTCATTCATTCCCTTTAAAGAGTGTATTTTTTTCTATTTTAGGTGTCTCACCCAAAAAGTCTCTTTTCCTTTTTACACACATGGAACGCACACACACCCACTAATACAATTAAAATATGGACCAACTCCCACTAATACAACTACCCACTGCACATTAAATAATAATATTCCTTAATCCACGTGCCAAAAAGCAAAAGACTCTCTTAGTGAGGGACGGAAGGAGTATAATTTATTGAGTTGTATTATGCTCCCTCTGTCCCGAAATAAGATATTGTAAAGGTGTGAGGTGTGTGTATATAATTTATTGAGTTCTATTATGCTCCCTCCGTCCCGAAATAAGGTATACGTTTGCTTTTTGTACATAAATTAAGGAATATAATTTTTTATTGTGTAGTGAAGTGAAGTGAGAAAAATAATATTTTAATGTGTAGTTGGTAGTTGTATTAGTATAATGTGTGTGCTCCATGTGCATATAATAATTTTTTATATGTGTCCCATACACTAAAATAAAAGTATATGATTTTTTTTAAGGCGAAAATGTATACTTAGTTGCGGAAAGAATTGAGTAATTTTTAGTCATTCATTATATAAATTTATTATTCGAAAAATCAAATATAGGTTAGTGAAATGGGGGTTTCAAACGGCCAACTTTTAATCCACCTAAATTTAAGAATGGAGTATGCTACTATGCTGGTTAAATTAAATATGAGTGATTCACCCAACGTGTAATGTGAAGTGCTTCTCGAAATAAGAAATTTAATTTAAAGGTGTATTTTAAATTGGGGAAAGAATATTTGATGTGTGAAGGAATGAACAAAAAGCGCAGTAACCGAAACGAATGCTGGAGCTTTATTTAACAATTTCTGGGTTTTTTTTTTTTATATATGTAATTTAGTTCAATTCGAAATTCTGAATGATGCAGTTTTTTCACATTTAATAACAATTTCTGATTTTAATTTTTCTAATTTAATTTTGGGAAATGGGTCTTTGGTTGTTGTTGGTCCCTTGGTCTGGTGGTCTACCTAAGCCCACTTTACTGGCACAGGGAATAACCCTGACACAATTTTACAGTTTTGCCCTCCATTTTTGCTTTATTTCATTTGTTATCCTTTCTCAAATCTCACTTGCAGTCTTCTCTACAAAATCATGTCAATATTTCAACCACATTGTAAATAGATTTCTATTTTTGATTCAGCTGATTTTACTTGCTAATGTATTTTTATTTTTTTAAAAAGGTCTCATTTTTTATTTTAGATATATGGGATTCACACACATTTATTAATACAATTAAAATATAGAATTCACTCACTCACTAATACAACTACTCAATATACATTAAATAATAATACTCTTTAATCCGCATGCAAAAAACAAATACGACTCACTAAAATAGATCAAGGAAGTATTACTTTCTTTTTTTTCTTCCTATTTTTTATGCTATCAATTTTAGGTCAGTGCAAAGTTATCTATTTTACCATTTTGGGTGTCCATTCCAAAGGTAATCATATTCCCTTTTTAGTAAAAAAATACATTACATGGTCCACCACTTTCCTCTAATACAACTACCCACTACACATATAATAATAATACTCCTTAATCTACGCGTAAAAAACAAACGGTTACATTTGCATTGACCGGAGGGAGTAGTATTTTCGTATTGTCTCATTTAATAATTTTTTTTTTAAAACACAGTACTTATCATAATTAAAATTGTGTTTTTCTTTATATATTTTTTATAATCTAATATTAACTTAAAGAGTAATTATGGAGTTCACCTAATACATTGATACACCCTAATAGTTTATAGATTTGGTGTAGAGTATATATAATTTTAATTACTTAATATAAAAACTTAGTTATTAATTATAATCTAAGGGTGTAGATTGATTATTATAAAATCTAACGATTTAGATTTTATAATGGGCGGTACTATTGTCATCCAACACGTTCCTAAAGGCACCCAAATTCTTAATAAAGAAAATATATTTATAACCCTAAAACTAAATTTAAACTAACATCCAAAATTTCTAAAATTATCCATCTTATTTCCTTTTCCTGTTTGTAAGAAATTTAATTAAAATTCAGAATATCAGATAATCTCATCATAATATTTATTATCATCTTCAAAGAAATTAATTACAAAGAAATAAAAGGGACGATGGAAAGGATGGAAGAAAACAAATTCAACAGAAATCCCGATCTGGTTTCCTTGCCTGCTGCTGCGCCGCCACAGCCCTAAGATTTGGTCCCTAATTTGCCAATCCGTTCCGGGGAGATCCAGCAAGCCCTGTCGGCTGCGCTGGTGCAACCAGCTCTCGCCGGAGGTGGAGCACCGCTCATTTACGCCAGACGAGGGGGACGACCGCCCGCCATAGGTTTTGAGGTGACTCAACGGCAGGGATGTCTTGTCTCGGGTGGCAATAGTGCCGCCCTTTTATAATTACGTGCATTAGGTGCACCTAGTAAGACTTTAAATATCTTACCAAATGTAAAATAACACTAGTTCTAGAATACACCCTCCACTCCTGCGATTACGCATTTTCAGTTTGGGATTTACATTTCTCTTTATAGTAAATGAGGTTCACAAAATAAAAGTTAATATATCTTCATGGGCATATATACAACATAAATACAATTATCCATTATACATTAAAATGTTACATCTTTCAATTCACTATATATTATAATACTATTTTACGTGAAAAACAAAATGTAAATATCAAACGGAACTGAGGGATTTTCTTATAATTTGCCCCCATCATGATAAATCTCAAGTCAAAATTCTAATTAACAAGAAAATGTCCTTTTGTCTTATTCTACTCATGAATTGGAAGTTTCATAACAAACTGAAAGATCACATTTTTTTTTTCCTAAACTAAATTTTCAAAATACCTTATAAAGTTGCAATGTGTAATAAACTCACAGAAATAACCTAGAATCTTTTGAAATTAATTAATTGTTAATAGTTTAAATTAGTATCTGCAACTCTCTTATTAATAGATTCCTTCCGCTTGTGAGAGAGAATGAAGTCCATTTGCTAAAGAACATAACTCAAGAACTATAACTAATTAGGGATTTTGTGGTATAATTCCTCCCTCCGAGCTAGTAGTTTTGCATGCATGAATATGTGGATTAATAAATATTGCTTTTTAGATATATAATGTAAAGAAAAAAGCAAATAATTTAGGTAATTCAAAACAAAGTGAATAAAACTATTGGATTTAATGGATAAAGTGTAAAACGTAAATAACATATTAATATTTTAATGTTTTAAGGATATTAATAATGTGTAATAATATTATTATTAAAAAAGACAGACAAAGATGAAATGTGTGAAAGGGAAGAGTATATAAAAGTAGATAACATACTCCATATAGTTTTTTCAAATATAGAATTTTAAAATATATCAGTTTCCTCCATCTCATATTAATATTCACACTTTATTTTTCCGTTGGTCCCATATTTATTTTCTCCCCTTATAACAAAATGACATTTATCATTATAACATTACAATACACTTTATATTTAAGTTTTCATTATTTTTTAAATCACACAGTATACTTTATTATCTACAATTTTAAACTATCCATAAGTCATCAAAGAGTACTTCCCCTCATGTCCTAATAATTATGTTTTTTTTACAAGAATTAAGTAATATAATATTTTAATGTGTATTGAGGTAAGAAATATTATATTTTAATATATAGTAATAATTGTATTAGTGTTATAGGTAGGTCCCATAAAGATATTTTAATTGTTTTGCGTGAGTTCCATATACCAAAAAAGTAAAATATACCCATTAGGATGAAATGTACGTAGTATATAAAGAGGGACATAATATTATTCAAAATGAACCAGTTGGGGTAGCTCACCTAGTCATTGGGCTCCACATTAAAGTGAATGACTCATGTTCGATTCCTTTTGGGAACGAATAAGAGGGTAGTTATAAGGAGACTCGGAGAAAATGAGGTATAGGTGCTTTGTGAACTAACTATCCTAATAATTAACTTTGTTCGATAAAAAAAATATATATATTCATTTTTAAAAATCAATGATTTTGTTAGATTGTGGGAAAAAAGATTATTAAAATTTAAAGGGTACATTTTTAGACATTTTCACTTTAAACAAATGTAATACACTAATACTACAAAATCATTAATGTGATATTTGGATTTGGATCCTCATCATTTTATTTATTTTTTTAATTTCGTGAATTTCGTTTAATCTCTATCATTCAATTATATTTATACATACTAATTTGCCACATCATTATGCATGATAAGAGAAAAATTATTATTCAAAATTTAAGAATGATAGATATTTAAAAAGAATTACGATTATATGAAATTTATGGGAGAGTATGAAAGAGATGAAGATCTATGATATTTAATTATGAAACAAATACTACCTAAATGCAGATTAAGGTGGGGGTGGTGGAGGGGATTCACGAGATGATGGGTTGGGTTGTTTTGGGAATATCAGAAAAGGGATGACATGTTTCGTAATTTTCCGCATGTGGAATCTCCTCTGAACTCTTTTACTGAATTTTCTGACAATCACCGGGACCCACATTCCTCTAACTGCATCCCCCACCCTTCAATTATTCCCTTAAACCATTACCTACACTTTTTTTTTTAACTCTATTCTGAATTAATTAATATTTTAATAAATAATGAGTCAGATAAAAATTATTTTAATGTAAAATGAGTAGTTGTGTTAGTGTTGTGTGTGGGTTCTCATAAAGATATATTAATTATGTGTATATATAATTTATTTACTGAAAAGGAAAAAATAATTATTAAAGTGAGACGCTGAAAATAAAAATACATAACTATTATGGTGGGACATAGGAATTACACTCTTCTATTGTCATCAATTAGTAATCATAAAAATATTACTCCCTCCGTCCCACGTATTTTTACCCACTTTCCATTTTGGGGTGTCCCACGTATTTTTACCCATTCCATTTTTGGCAAAAATACATAATATTTTATTACCTACTTTTTACAATCCCAACAACTTTAACTACTTTTTTACACTTTATTCATCATTCCCAACAACTTTATTCACTTTTTCTTTTTAAATTACTAATTTATCCATACTTTTTCTTACATTATATATTAAAAAAATAAAACGTCTTAATCTCCGTGCCCGTACAAACGGGTAAAAATACCCGGGACGGAGGGAGTACTACTTACTTTAGGTCTTCATACATTGGCACCTGTATTCTCAACCATCATTTGTACTTGTCCATTATTCTTTGATTATCATACTGCTTCCCATTACATGCTTCATTGTTTTCTCCTCATTGTCGCATAAAATATATTTCTTTGACGCAGGATTCAAGAGACTATTCTGTTTATACAGCTATGATGCTATAAGAATCCCCAAGCGTGGATTTTGATCTTCTTTGTGGCCTCATTATTTCAAATCATTCCTAAAATCTCCTTTATAGTTGTTGACTCTCTTCTCTTCCTTCTTTGAGCATATCACACAATGATAATTATTATTCAGGATTTAGCAAATCCACTTAAATCATGTTTGTTTTGTGACATGAACTTTGAATTTATTATTTTGCAGATTTCTTATTCTTTTATGCAATGTTTGATTTGAGTTTAATACCAAGGTTTAGATTTATTAAATTTCCTTAAATCTCCTCTATATACACTTACTAATCCAATTTACACTTATCCACTCCTATCCTACATTATCTCTCTTCAATTAATATTTTCTCTTCCTTCCTCTCTCTTTCTTTTATCCCTTATCTCACTTTAATTAATATTTCATTTGACATAAAATTTAAACCTATCATATTTAAACCTAAAACAAACATAAAATACATAGAATAATAATATTCACTTATTTATTAAACCAACTTAAACATAAAACAAACATTTATTGAAGATGAATTTTGAATATCACTTCTATGATTGTGTTTCTTAATTCTTGTTTCGATTATAAATGCATTAAGTTAGAATGGATTGCTATATTTTTGGTAAGGAGACTATAGGTTTAATTCTTGTATTACCTATTAGGTAAATCAATTGATGCTTAAGTTCCTTGTAAGGGAACGTCTCCGCAGCCTAAGTACATAGAAATGGAAATGGGTTTTAAGATTATTGAATTTCACTTGATCAAAATTGTTTAACATATTTAATTGATCACTCTATTATAAGTATGAATGAATGTAAATTTCGGGTCTAATGAGTTAATTGGCATGACTGAACTGAATTACCTTAATACTATATGTCTGCTATCTTGAATATTTAATTGTCTTCTTTCCATTGCCTTTTAATTCAGTTATTTATTATCTTCAATTTAGTAGTTGTTAATTAAATCTTATGAGAATCGTCTTAGAGAAAATTCATAATTGCAATTTATTTATCACTTTGATACGATCCTATGAGTTTGATATTCAGCTTGGTTAAGTTTATTGATACTACAACTGATTCCTAGATACTTGAACGTTATACTCTTTTAGGTGATAAAAAAAGAGTGAATAATAGTATTATAAATATTTACTTTGTATAAGTTTTGAGAAAAAAGAGTGAATAATAGTATTATAAATATTTACTTTGTATAAGTTCTTATTAATTAAGGAGTATATTTCATTAACGAAAGAATTTCTGATTAAACTGTACTCCCTCCGTTCCGTTTCAATGTTTACGTTTGTTTTTCGCACGTTGATGAAGGAGTATAATATTTTAATAGATAGTGGGTGGAAAGATATAATATTTAATGTAAAGTGGGTAGGTGTATTAGTGTTGGATGATATATTAATTGTTTTAGATGGGTCTTATATTCCAAAAAGAAAAACGTAAATATTGTAATGAGACAGACAAAATAGAAACGTAAACATTGAAACGGGATGGAGGGAGTAAGATATAAAAGCTCATGTGCTTAATTGAAAGATAAAAGTCTCGAGACGTTACTTAAGTGAGACGATTTGTGAGACGTGTTAAAGTATGTCTATTATTTAGATAAAGTATGTTTAATGGTTGTTAAAGTATATTTTCTAAAGTATGCTGGATTATGAATTAAAGTATGATTTTAGTGTGTTATAATTTGATTTATTGTTGACATACTTTAACTGCAAATAAACATATGTTATCTATACAATAAGCATACTTTAGTGATGGGCCGACCTGTCTCACAAATAATACGTCTCACAAGAGAGTGTCTCTAATTGAAAAAAATATCGAATAATTAAAAAAATACACAAAAAAAATCATGTAATTAACTATAAAAAGAAAGTTCATATTTGAATTGAAAAAAAGGAAAATTTCATGCATTTCTTTTATAAAAATAAGTTTGTAATTAAACTGAAAAAAAATAAATTAAAATGCATGGTATTTTAATACAATTAACCCTCTGTAATATTGTGTGAACATTGACATTGGGTAGTTTAATTTCTTTAGAAAGGTACGTAAATAGTGGGATTGACGCAGTTACGAAAATAAAGTGTATAAACATATCAGGAACAAAGATGTAATTGGTATAAAAGTGAAATCAGTCACTGCATCCCACCCAATAGAGTGAGGAGGTGGAGCCCCAGGGCAGGGGCGGTGGGGACCCCTAATGGTGGGGTACACCATTTTTAGGGTGAGGAGGTGGAAAAATGTGTAATTTTTTAAAGAATATACAGTCACTTTTGTGCAGCAAATGGAAAAAATCAAAAAATCATTGTCTTTCTTAATAAAAAGCGGGATATTAGATTGTGGAAGTGGAAATTGTTTAGCAACATGGGCTTCAGTTAGTTCGCTAGTGTAAAAGGCTTTTCTAATCAACTGGGCTTCAGCCCATAACATAGCCCATCATACTATAACCGGGCACCCTAATTTTTTGATTCGGGTCCTAATTTTGATCCGGTGTGTGCAAGACTGACTCATTAGATGCCCATATTTTACGGGGTGCACTGATGTATTTTAAAAAAATTTAGGTACAATGAATAATTATTTAATTATTTAATTTAATTTAATGATGAAAATTAAATAAAAACTTAAATATACCCAATTAGTATAGTACCCGCGTCTTACGCGGGTTAGAGAAATTTTATTTTAAATTTGAAATATTTAGTTTAATAAATATAAATATATTAATATATTAAAGAAAATTATTTTGTACACTCGAATGTACGGTGCACCTACATTTAATTAGAATGTATATGCTAATGAATTAAAATATATATACTAATAAACAAAAATTTATACACTATATTAGCGAATTTTCTATTAACTTTTTTAATGTAAAACGGAATATAATAAAAGTTATAAATTTATAATTAAAAAAATATATACAATATTGAATAAAAATTAATATATCGTGTGCATCCAAATGCATAGATATCAACTTATATATTAATTGTTAAATACACTTATATATTACATCTTTAAGCTTTATAATTGGACTTTTTTTTAATAAAAAATAACAATTTATGTTTTTTTTCTTCTAATTTAAATGAATAGATATTATGCGTACTCTTGAATACAAATTTAAAATCTATGCACTCTTTTTTTTAATGACATACTATATTAATTTTAATTCAATTATGTATGTATATATATTTTAATAAATATATCACCCGAGTAACATTTTATTTTTTATTAATTTTCATATTTTGAAAAATACATTAAATACATTTTTTTAAATAGAATACATTTTACATAGAAATCAAATTAATTTTTTTTTAAATATAACTTATAGTATTTAATAATTGCAATAAATACACATAAACCAATAATTGATAAACATATACAAAAACAAAAGTCAATAGTGCACAAAATGGTTACACACATGTTTTTAAAAAATTTATATTAAGAACTACTTGTTAAATATATATATTAAAATAAACACATACAAAAATAAAAGTCAACAGTGCACAAAATGGTTACACACATGTTTTTAAAAAATCTATATTAAGAACTACCTGTTAAATATATGAATTAAGATTAGAAAGCACGTAGCTGTAGGGGTGAATTAAATCGCTCGTAATTTAGCTTGTTTAACGTTCATTTTGTGTGCCTCTTTAATTAAATGATGAAGGCTACTACTACTGTTCACCTGGATGCACCATAGATACGGTACACTCACTTTCAGAAACGTATATGAATAACTATCATATCATAATCATAATATATTAAAAGTGTTTTAGTAGGTGTTAACATTTTTTTCCCATTTTATCCCCACCTATATTTCTTTATTACATTTTTACCCTCTGTTTATCATACTAAAATTCATAATATATTTGTCTCTACCTTATTTCACTATTTACCTTTGTAACCTTATTAATTTAAATAATTTCTAATTTTATTAATTTAATTTTTATTATTAATACGATGGGGCATTTTGAAATTCACATTACTTCTTTAACTTCTACACATACATGCACTACATTGAATCAAACTTAATGAGCAAAGTAATAAAAAAAATTGATAATGCCTCTTGAACTTAAAAAAAAAATATAAATTGATAATGCCTCCTGAACTTTTAGTTTTGTTTCTTATTCATTTCATCTCACCTTCACCTTCCCCAATGATTTATTTACCAACTCTTGAAATTCACCTCTCCTTTTGAGCCATTACTATAAATGTCAGGTAATGTGTTTGGCTGGACAGTTGCACTATGGCTTTAGGAGCTGCTGAAGAGCTCGGGCCGCCCTTTCATACGGGGAAGAACCTTTATATCAATACTCATGCATGGGACAAATGTATGTTGCAAATGGATTGATAATTATAGTTTTTTTGCTTCATTGTAATACACATTTCTCTTACTGTTGGTGTTTTCATAATTTTCATATGCAGGACTTTATTATGTGTCATTTAAATTTAAAGTTATCATTGCATAATGTAATATTGAGGGTATAATGCAATTCTGGGATTTATTTTCATATTTTCAGGATATCAACTTGTATATGAAAGAAACAAGGGAGATCGAAACCGATTATTAATTTCAAAGGATTCATGGTATTATTTCACTTGAGGCTTGCTTTGTTACATTCTAGCATTTGTTATACAAGTACCTAAAGCTAATAATATTAGAGAATAATCTTGATTAGTAGTATATAAAAATCTCATTAAAGTTTAGTGCAAGTTGCAATTTATATATATATAAAATGTGTAAAAATTCCTCTATCCAGGCATTCAGCAACGGTCGGTACTAGAGTGTACATGTAGCATAGAGCGTTGCTCTAAATCCAATTGGATGGGTCATCATGTGAGATCCCGTTGAAAGAGTAAGAATACTGAATTCTATTGAGACTCATGAAAAATAGAAATGGTTCCAAGTGTGAAATTTTTGTTGAATACACAGACAAATGTTAAGAATTCTTAAATCTTAAATAGTTGGGGAGAATAATGAAGTAATTGAATAACTATGTTCATATTATATTAGAATTGAAATGCCATTTGTGATTTTTAATTATATAGTGTCAAATGAGGACTTGATAAAACATAACGTACCTTTCATTTTACCAGATTGATTTACTATGCAATTTTTATAGTTATATTTATAGATGATTCACTATTATTTATTTTATTTTTAAATAATTTTTTTTCAAATATATTATTCTATAATGTATTTTTGGGCATAGACTAACTAATCATTTTATTCTACGAAAAAATAAAAAGAAAGAAAAAAAAACAGAATCTATAAAACTCATCATAATTTAAAATTTTGACATGGTTAATAATATTGTCCATCTTTAATTGAAATTTCAACTAAGATAATATGTGTTACTTTAGAATTTATTTTTCATGGAACTTTATTTACTTATAACTAATAGTTCATGAACGATTTTAGTTGATAAATTAAATTTTATTTAATCTCAATCATCAAATTAAATTAAATAATTAATTTTAAAATAAAAATAAACTATCCGATGTACCTTAATTTAAACCATTTAACTCTAGCTAGCTAGATGTATGTGCACCCTAAAATCACTATATAATTAAATATTAATACATATTAAATCAGTATAATTTTATTAATTATTTGTATTTTCTAATGCTCGTAACTAATATAGAGGAAAAAAAAGTTATTATCATTACTGTTATTATAAAAAGAAATCTTTAATTTTTAGCAATATTATTAGAAATAATTCAATCAATAAAAATTGTTAAAAGTATATACGGCCAGTAATATGCAACTTTCACAATTCATTGGTTAGTCAAATTGACTAGGAAAAGAAATTATGGAAATTAACTTTTTTTTTTTACATATTTCTAAACTTAGAAGTACTACAATAAATAAATTGCAAATTAATATGACTACAAAATCAATCTTTAATTTGTGAAGACGACGTTGAATGTCTATATAACACACAATCTACCAGATAATGGACAGTTAGTGAAAGTGTGACTTAATATCTTCAGGAAAAAAAAAAAACTCACCAAAAATATGTAAAGTTATAGGAGATAGGACGTTTGCAAAATATTTACTGCTCCCTCCGTCAATCGTTAATCTATCTATTTTACTATTTTAGGCTGTACATCCTTAATCTCTCCATTTCCTTTTTTGGACTATGTGACCCACACCCTCCACTATTATAAATAAAATATGGGACACACACACTCCACTAATACAACTACCTACTATACATAAAATAATAATACTACTTAATTCACGTACAAAAAGCAAATAGATACATTGAGGATGGACGGAGGGAGTAAAAGATAGGAAATGAGATTGAAAGACCAACAAAAGATAATTTTATCTCATTGCCAAATTAGTTAACAGTTTCTGCTAAGACGAAATATTTCTCTAGAGCTTCGTTTGATTAATTTCTGCTGAGATCATGATTTAAAGGTTTTCATAAGAAATCACCAAGTCCATTAGTTATGATAGTGTTGACATAACTGATGCAAGGTATTGCCACTAAAAAAAAATTTTGAACACTTTATTATCGAATAAAATTCCACCATATTGATTGTTGTTTAAAGAAAAACGTCCAATTATATTATTCAGAACTTGGACCCAGCAGATGAACTTTGTAATACAATTTGATTAATTTGTCTAAGTTTTATCAAGTATTTAATATGAGCCGAAATTACAATTGAGGAATATACTGTGGAATTATTTTTCATAACATGCATATTATTGAGCCCAGCAAATGATGAGGGATACTAATTCAAATTCACCACACAAAATGATTTTCCTGTGAAATTATGTTTTGCAATAATAATTAGCAAGGCTCAAGAATAGAACATCCAAATTGTTGGAGTCTATCTCCCACGGCATGCATTAATATCGTATGGACAATTGCATGATGCTCTTTTTAAAGGCATATCCATGAAAAATACAAAAATCTTAGTTTGATCAAATAAACATTATATAAGAAAAAACATTGTATACAAACAAGTTTGAATTTAGTTAACAAATAAAAGAAAATTACATAAATTATTTATTAAAATTATGTTAAAAGATAGATTTATATAATAACAATAAAAATACCATAAAAAAATATAAAAAGTATATTACAAAGTATGACGTGCATGCGACGTGCAACGTACATTCGAAAAAACTAGTGAACAAAAATATATACAATTATGAACAAAAATGTATACACTATGTTAGTGAATTTTCTATTAGTTTTACTAGTTTTTTTAATGAAAATTGAATGTAAAAAAATATACAATTATCAAAAAAACATGTAGACATTATTGAATAAAAAGTTATATACATATGAATACTAGTTTTTTTAATGAAATACTGAGTGTGAAAAACGTATACAATTATTAAAAAAATGTATACAATATAAAATAAAAAGTTATATACATAACTCTTAAATAAATATTAATTAATAATATTTCAAAGGTTTTATAAATAAATAGAATTTGGGAAACACTTCTATGAATCGGTTCACGGAGAATCAGTATTTACATTGTAAACCCAATAAGGAGATTAAATCATTAAAGGGCCTATTTCATGTGCGCTCTACAACATGCATGCTAATTTTACGAATTTACTTTTTAATATATGATAAATTACTATTTAAATAATGAACTATTATTTATTTTAGTAAAAAATATTACTCATTTTAATATGAATATAAAAAATAAAAAAGTTAGATATTAGGTGCATTCGGGTGCATCCATATGTGTATCTTTTTATTCTATTTTATATACATGTTATTCTATTTTGTATAAATATTTCTTAATAATTGTATACTTTTTTCACACTCAAATTTTCATTAAAAAAACTAGCATCCATATGTGTATAACTTTATATTCAATAGTATATACATATTTTTTAATAGTTGTATACTTTTTTACACTCAATTTTTCATTAAAAAAACTAACAAAAAAATTGTATACATTTTTGTTTATAATTATATACTCCCTACGTCCCTCACTAAGAGGGTCTTTTGCTTTTTGGCACGTGGATTAAGGAATATTATTATTTAATGTGTAGTGGATAGTTGTATTAGTGGGTGTGTGTGGGTCTCATGTGTATAAAAAAGAAAATGAGATTCTTTGGGTGAGACACCCAAAATGGAAAAAAGTCCCTCTTTGAAATGGACGAAGGAAGTATTTACATTTAAGAAAGTGGGTACACCGTACCTAAGAGCACAATAGTATTAACCAAAATCAAAACATATTAAAATTTAATTAAAAGTAAAATTTTAAAAAAAAAAGAAGAAGTAATATTTCATTACTTTAGAATAATATACTAAAGTTACTCTTTGTAATAATATCCTAATACTAAAATTACCTTAATAAAAAATCCCAAAAAAATCCCGGTGGTCAATCGAAGAAAAAATTATGTAGGACGAAGGTAGCATGATTCTTTGATTATTCCTACACAATCCGGTTCAAATAAAGAAAAGTTAGACTTGATTTTCCATATAGCTTGGTCAAAATATTGTTATCAATGCCTATTTAATTGTGAAGACTTTTAATTTATGCGTGTTCTACTGTCTTCCAGAAGCTCCATATCTAAAGCCCATTAAATCTGAAATTTCTCAAGTTCTTCCTCTTCTGTACAATAAATTAGTCTAACGTAACTTGAGGATTGATCTACTGGTTTACACTTTAATTCTCTCACGTAATTTGCGACTGAGTATTGATCAGAGATGGAGAAAACGGGTAAGATCGATGAGCCGGCGGTGGGGATCCCCTACCACGCGGCGTATCATGCGCCGATGCCCCAGCAATTCTACGTTGAGAACCCTTACCAAGCTGGTGCCATCCCTCCAAACGCCGTCGTTGGGGACCCCAAAGGTATCCCCATTCAACAGACTATCTACCGGGATACTCCGGCGCCCTTCAATTGTGCTCACTGCGGTGCCTCAGCCCTCACCAACGTCAAGTATACTTCTCCTCTTCTCTTGTCTTGTACGAATATTTGTTTACTTGTGTTAGGGTTTATCTTCTGTGGGTTCTCTGTGGAATAGATGTCCTTAGATTTCTAAAATTGTTTGGTTGGGATTTAATTGTTCTAATCTAGATCGAATTTGGCCGAACTACTTTTGATCGTGGATTGAATTCGTCATTTGCTGGTTCTTACTCTCACGTTCGAAACAGAGTCGTCAATTTCAGTGAAATCGCAATTGCACTACAGATGTGGTTGATTTTGTACTAGAAAACTGATTTTTGGGTTATAAGATCTCCGTTCCAGATAATTTCTTTGGATCACAGAGAAATTTATACTGAATTTCGAGGTAGTTAATTCCAATAGGAATATGAATTTCCCATGAGTGATTGCTTTATGATAGTATCTTTCTGGCAATGGGGTTCTTCCGGAGGTGAATTTTTCACTTTGTTATTATGATACGGGTTCATTTATCATTTGATATCGTGCTGTCAAGTTTACAAATGACACTGAAGAATGGAAATTGGATATTAGTGTCAAGTAAATAGGCTAGTAATTTATCTTTTGTGCTCCCTTCTAATGGGTAGTGAGTAGAATTAAGTTGTATTTTTACCTTTTAGTCCTTTAATTTAAAATGATGGCGAATTATATAATATTGTAGAACTTTTAGGGGTATCGGTTTTAGTGTGTATGTTGCTAAAAAAAGAAATGTATACCTTGAAGTGAGACAAACCATAATGGCAAAATGCATACCTTTGTGCGGGACGGAGGAAGTTTTTCTTTAGCTTTGCTTCGAGGTTGTGTAACCTTTTCCAGGATGACAATTTTTTTGTTTCAGTAATGTTGTGTTTTTCTACTTTTCTTACTCTGCCATGTTTTTTATTTGCTTGTAATTTAGGTCAAAACCAAGTTTAGCTGCTTTCGTTGGTTGTATGATGCCAATGATGCTTGGAGTCTGTTTTCTGTGCCCTTCTATGGATTGTCTATGGCACAAATATCATTATTGTCCAAGCTGCAATCAAAAGGTTAGAATTGTATATGTTTCTTTGAAGTTCTTATTTTATATGGCACATACGCCCATTTTGAATTTTTATTTTTTGGGTTAATTTGCTAGGTTGCTGACTTTGAGAAGTCTGACGTTTGTGCTGTGATGGATCCTCCACATTGGCTACAAGAGAGTTTTGCTTTGCCTGCGTGACATAGTGAGTCCAGTGTGCTACCTGTAACATACTCCATTAATTTTCTTGTCTGCAAATATATACTTTAATGATACCATTTAAACGATAGAACAGAAGTATTCTGTTGAATGATGGAAGTATTATTGGTAAAATATAAATCTTGTTCAGAAGTTCTGTTTTTTCAACTTTAGCAAATCAGCTGTGTTGCATATTTATTTTCTGTCCATGTGTGTTTATGTTCATGATAGCTTAGTTGTAGTTGTAGATGTTAGAAGTATGATGTGCGCGTTCTTCCAAAAAATCTACACACTGTGGAAAATTTTTGGCATTACAAGGAACTGGTTGGCATATGTTCCCAAAAAATCATCGGTTTAAGGCTCTTTCAGGGTACCTCGTGAGTGATAAGAGTCTCGAAACGTAGCTTTATGTTTTTACTCAGAAAGGATTTCCCTCTGGGGGGTTCCATAAGAAGAAAAGAGTCGATCACTTTAGACTGCCTCCCTTACTAAACAAGACAGGCTTGCTTCATTTGAGCCGTTGTGCACGTGTATGCATTGGATCGATTTTCCACTATTTGGTTATATGGCTAATAGTCGTTCCAATCGCCTCCATAGCCATTCATGACATGATAAAAAATTGGGGGGTTGCAATGCACTTCTGTCATCTTGTGGGTATACATGTGTAATTAGCTTGAATCTACATTTACGATTGGAAGATTAAAATTCAATTAAGTCATATCTGCGCATTATGTCGCTGGTTGGGGTAGATAATAACAGGATTATACATTCTCAGGTCTTGAAGTATTTACAGTTAAGAACAAAATGCTACCTGTTGATCTCATGGTTTGCCTCATTATGGGTTATTGTATTTTCAATGGGAGTGATGAGAGAAAGGTGGAAGTTTATGTTTGATGAGTGAACCACTCTTTGGAATGTGGTGCTCGACCATTAGTCGGCCTATATTTACATCAAGTTTGTTTAATATTTATCATATCATAGATGTTAGAAGGCGCATGAGCCTCAAGAGCCTTGGCACCTATATTGTTAGATTTTTGCAAAAAATAGGCGACGTTCAAGAGGCAGAGCCTCTTTGCGCCTTTGTGCCCCAAGAGGCGTGCCCCTTGCGTGTATTCTTGAATTTGCCTTCTTTTTTTGTCATGTTTTTTAGAAAGTTATCAAATGTTTCTACTCATAAAAAAAAAAAAAAAAACGTTACTTGAACTCTTTTGGGTAGGGGGAATTTGACTTTTTTTTTTTTTTTTTTTTTTTTTGTATTTAGGTGAATTAACCTTAAGAGTTTCCGCAAACAACATAATGAAAAAAAATGCTTAATTTGATGATGATGAGGAGAGGAAGGGGATGACGAGAATGGCAACGACTGTGCTTACAATTAGTTTGCTTGTGTTTTTTTTTTCAATCAAACCAAAACTCGAAAGGATACTAATACATACAAATATTCATATCAAAGTAAGGACACTAATACATACAAATATTCAAATCAAAATACTACGAAAGATACATTTAGAATATACAATGTGCCAATTATCTTATTTACATAATTGCATTTTTATGGCTAATCCACGAATTTGGTAAACTCCCACAAGTGTTAAGCATAAAAGAATTGTACAATTTGCTCATAATTTGATTTTTAGTTCCTTCAAGATTTTCACCATGTCATAACGTTCACCGCAAAATTCTTTCCCCTCCTTGAAATAAGGGTATCAAGGTGAAGTAGATTTATTGATGGAATAAATGAAAGAACTATTTCCACCCCTATCCAATTGAGAACACTTCATTCAAACATTGTATGCAAAATCACATCCAAATAAACGTGACAATCCATTTCTAGATATTAGTCTTAGAATATGCAGTTGATGTTAACTCTCATCGGGAGGCTATGTTTCCTTTGAAGTATAACTTTTGTTGGAATTCTTTCCAATTGAACCCTCCAAGTATGAACTCGAGTTTTTGGGATCACTAATTTATCACGTACTAAGTTAAATTCTTTTTTCGGTGTTGTTATCTCTCTAATTTTTAGATTCAAGAGTTTGTCACATGCATTCTTGGTTTCTTTTATTCTTCCATCTCCAACTATCCAAAGCATCCTGAGAAGGACAAGATACATTTAACAAAGATAAAATATTATTAAGCATCTTATGTTCTCTATTTCTAAGTTCTCCCCTCTGGCACCGGATCACCTAGTTCAACGTGGTGTTTTATTTTGTATTTCACCTTCTAAATGATTGACCCGTGTCATTATTCTTTTCCAAATTAACATGGTATATCCCAAAAGTTTAATAGTTATTTGTAGGATATAATTTTTTTTATATTATGAAATACTAATAAAATACCATAATAGGGAATTCAATTTTATTTTTAATAATCAAATTATAGTGAATCAGGACTCTAGGATGATTGTAAGAGTTTATCCTAAAAGAATTATTTTTATGGGAAATCCAACTCTATTTAAAGTGATTTAATTTCAAGAACTTTTCTTTTTACGTGAATCCTTTTAATTTATGAATTGGCAAGTATATCCTTGAATATGTTATAAACTATCGATAAATCATTAATTAAAAAATAAGATATATCATAAATCATTAAGGTAAAATTACAATTATATCTTAATATTTAATATTAAACTAATAAAGATTTGTGTCAGACTATCTCATGGAGTGATTTTTGTGAGACAGATAAAAAGTGATAACGTTTAAAAAATAATAATAACATTAAAAATATATTTTACTAATATTTTTAATATAAAATGATAATTAATTAAAAATTAAAAATAAAATCACATATTCCCTATTAAACTCTACAAATAAGCATTAAACCACCTTAATGTACTACATATTTTTATGTGCATTGAGTGCAAGGAAAACCTCTCCTAATTTCAACTCACTTACGCTTACATTTTTTAAACACACATTTAATCTCAATTATGTAGTATAATTCAATTTCAACTAGTTGATGCAAATTATAAAAGTTGACCATTTGAAATAATTTTTTGTATGGTTGAGCCACAGATTCTGTGAAATAAATTTAATATGGGCTGTCACGTTAAGAAAGAAGTGAGGTGGGCCTGCATTTGTAGTGGTTCATCATAAATATGTAATGATTGTGTATCTGTCTTACCTGGCCCATTATGATCTGGATATGGGTCAAGTGACAACCCACGTGGTTTTTCTATTTTTAATTGGGCTCTTAATTCTCTTATTAAATTAATGGAATTTAATGTCAAAGTAACGTTGTACCTTAAATTATTTGTACGCTTATATTCTTTGCGTCAAATTTTTATTTTTAAGACTTAATATTAATTTTAGAATATATAATTATAATTTTACCAGTTGATATAATATTTTCTCTTTATGATTGGAAGTTTATTTACGATTACAACTTCAAATTTCTTGTTCGTTCTCTTTTATTTACGATTACAACTTCAAATTTCTTGTAGGCTTAAAAAATTTCAAATTTCTAATTCAAGAAATACACTCAGAGTAACACTATTTTAAGCGGTATGAAAATTTTATATTTCCATTTGTCACCCACATTGTTCACAATCCAAAAGTGACAACATCACTCAACACAATCACAATACACTTTAATTTTTTAAAAAAATGTCATCAATAACTAATACAACATATTTTA
Organism: Pogostemon cablin; assembly: GCA_023678885.1. Classification (NCBI taxonomy): domain Eukaryota; kingdom Viridiplantae; phylum Streptophyta; class Magnoliopsida; order Lamiales; family Lamiaceae; genus Pogostemon; species Pogostemon cablin. Next base: position 9,995,527 of record CM042979.1, read on the forward strand.
TATTTTTTTTATCATTTAAAAATGCTATGTTACCCTTACAAAAATCAATAAAATTGATTAAAATGTGACTTTTCTTAACTCACTCGAAAAACAATCTTTCATAATGTATCAGGACGGAGGAAGTAATATTTTAATAAAATGTGAAAACTAAATAAGTAAAATGCTCACATGTTAGACGATCTACATAATTGTTGCTCATAATTAAATGTAAAGTATATCGTGTGTATTGTGTGAGAAGATATTTATTAAAATAATTTGTATTAAAAAAATTAATTATTTTGAGCACATTTTCTCTTTATAATAATATTTAAAATTTTATTAAACATTTAAATATGATTATTGTAATAGCTTCTATGGGATGTAAAAAGAATTAAAATTCATTAACCTCTAAAGCTGGGATTAAATTTCCAAATTTCAAGTAAAATAAGATGATTTTTCAAAAAATGTTGGCTCTTTGAGGAATTGAAGAAGGTTGTTAGTGACGGTGAGAATACCTTTTGGGAGGATATATAGGTAGAAGATGTTAAGTTAAGAGACAATTTTATGAGACTTCATAACTGGGGTCTTGATAAGAATGATGTAGTGGTGAGTTTTGGAAAATTGAGGGATAACTGGTAGACTTGGGGGTGGAAATGGAGAAGGTAGGAGTGTGAGTGAATAGAGTGTTTGGTGAACAACTCGTGACTCGATTCGATAATAGCTTGTTTATATGTGTTTGATTAGTTAAATGAATACTAATGAGACCTAAACGAACAGAGCTTGAGAATCAGATAGCTTGTTTGTCAAAAGCTCCTGAACATTTCCGTTAAGTTTTTGTTTAATGTGTCTGTGAATGAGCTCGTTAAGAGCTAGACTAAAATAATTTTTTATTAATTATTATTATCATAATTAAATATTTTATATTAACATACATGAATACGGAAAATAATTTAAGTGATTTTCTAAATATTTATGTATCTCACTTTAAATTTTATTATCCTTTATTGTTGACTTGTTTGATTGTTTAATATTTATGAACAATATTATGTATTTACAAACAAAATGTTCTTTTATTGTCCACGAACGAAAATATTTGTATGTTCGTGAAGAAATGTTAACAAATATGTTATTAAATATGCTCGTGAACACGTTTGCTAACATAAACAAGTCTTAAAAAAATAGCCTATGTTCAAGCTCAAGCTCGAGATCGGGATCGAGCTCAATTTCTTAACAGACGAGACTCAAACAGACTAAAGCTTGATTACACCACTAGAGAAGGGAGCTCAGAGAGAACACATTATGTTTGATGATCATACTAATATGATTAACATGTACATTCCAAGACAAGAAATCAAAGATACTTGGAGGTGGAACGGGATGAAGGATGCAATTACACTACAAAGGCAATTCATAAATGGATTTTAAAGAATAAGTTTGGTGCTTTAATAGTGGAAAAAAGAGAGTTTAAATTGGTATGAAATTGGTAAATGCTTGGTGTGTGTTGTGGGAACGCATGCTAGTTCGACACAATGCATTATCTCTTAATGTGAGTGTTTCATGTTCTTTATTTGGACTACAACTAGAAATAATACGCCATATTTTTTTAAATGTTTATTTGCTCATAATTTATGAATGCATGTTTTCAATTGATTGGGATGTCAACTGCTATTTTCTCGAAAGGTTAATTATACTGTGCACCGGGTGCACCCCAGGATACAGTGCACCCACTTTAAAAAATATATACAATTATGAACAAAAACATATACAATTATGAACAAAAATGTATACAAATTATAGTTAGTTTTTTAATGAAAAATTGAGTGTAAAAAATTTACAACTATTAAAAAATATGTATACACTATTGAATAAAAAGTTATACACATATGAATGCTAGTTTTTTTTAATGAAAAACTAGGTGTGAAAAAAGTATACAATTATTAAGAAACATGTATACAAAATAGAATAACATGTATATAAAATAGAATAAAAAGTTATACACATATGGGTGCACCCTTGCACCCGGGTACACACAATATCCACTCTTCTCGAAAGTGAATCTACTATATTTTTTAATAGGATAAATATCAAAATCGGTCCTATAAGTATGGTCTTTTCCAACTTCAGTCCTTTTTTATTGTATTTCTCACTTTTAGTCCTCCGGGATCCGTTTTTAGTCCTTTTGGTCCAAATTCAGTCCTTTTTTGCCAAAAATTTAAAAAACTCGTCGAAAATTTATGCGTGAGTTGCACGTGCTCAAAATTGGTCCTGTAAGTATGGATTGTTCCAACTTCAGTCCTTTTTTTATTGCAATTTTCACTTTTGATCCTCCATGATCCGATTTTAGTAATTTTTGTTTAAATTTAATCATTTTCGCTGAAAATTCAAAAACTCACCAGAAATCATGCGTGGGTTGCACGCGCCAAGAAAGAAAACATTAATAATTAAAAAAAAGTAGGGGTAACCACATGTAATGAGCAGTGAAGAAAAAAGAATTAAAAAAATTACAGGGTGAGAGTAACGCAGGCCCGCGTGAGAGACATGCGCTCTGCTGTTCCACCGTGATTCCCACTGTAATAAAATTTTTTGTATTTATGATAATATAAATACAAATTTTTTTGTTATAAATTTTGGCACGCCCAGTGGGACCGTCTCTACCTCTCATCTCTTCTCTCTACAAGCTCGAAGATATAAAATGACTCATTTCAAGATCACTGTGGAAAGGACTGCTGCTTCTAAGCTCTCAGATTCATTGAATGAATATGTTGCTGTTGTTATGAGGAGCATGTCACAAAAAGCTCGGTCAGAAGCTTCATCTGGATCCAACCCTTCGATTGAGGAGGCTTCGAGAAAACAACTATCTTTTAAAGAAGATAGTGATGAAGATTCTGCATGCTCATGCTCATCTTCAACCTCATCATCTAGCTCAATTGCAGCTCCAGTGATGACAACAAATGTTACGGACCTTGAGGAATAATTAGCAAGCATAATGAAAGATATCGAAGGGCTCACAAAACACGTATAAGCTCAAGATTCAAAGATCTCCAAACTGATGGAAGGAAGGGACGTCGCGGAGACTAGCCGTGCAAACGGAAAAGAAATTATGGACAATAATGAGGTGGAAGAGTTCATAAGACACCACTATTGAAAAGGAGCAAACTCAAGGAGCATCGCAGCTTTCAGCTGATGGAATGCTCCAAGTCGATCAATTGAAGGATATTATACTTGGAACAATAAAAGAAAGGTTTGAAGAGAATTCCAAGCCCACAGTCACTTATGTCAAGCCATTCACGAAAAGAGTGGACAACTTGAAGTTGCCAGCTGGCTATCAACCTCCCAAGTTCCAACAATTTGATGGCAAGGGAAACCCGATGCAGCACATAGCACATTTTATTAAGACGTGCAATAACACTGGTACTCATGGAGACCATATGGTGAGGCAGTTCATTCACTCTCTTAAAGGAAATGCCTTTGATTGGTATATCGACTTGCAAGCTGAATCCATTGATAGTTGAGCACAAATAGAGCATGAGTTCCTTAACAGTTTCTATAGCATGAGAAGAACCGTTAGCATGACTGAGCTAACTAATACTCGTCAATTGAAGAAAGAGCCGGTGATTGATTATATCAATCGATGGAGGAATTTGAGTTTAAACTGCAAGGACCGATTATCTGAAGAGTCCGTTATTGAGATGTGTATCCAAGGGATGGAATGAAATCTCCTTTATATACTCCAAGGAATTCGACCTAAGACTTTCGAAGAGTTGGCTACTAGGGCTCATGACATTGAATTAAGCATGGCTGCTAGTAGAATCAAACATTCACCAATGTCGGACTTCCACAATTCCAAAGATAAATAAGATTTCAAAAAATGGGGCAAGCCCTATACTAGAAATTCCAACAAAGAATCAATGGCCACAAATACTATGACGGTCACAGTTCGAAAGAATGGAGATGATAAGAAAGATAAAGGGAAGCAAGTTACCCAAGAATTGGGGCAAAGAAGGTTAACTCTAAAAGAAATGCAAGAAAAAGAGTATACATTTCTAAATTCAGACATTTCTGGCTTATTTGATGATTTGATAAAAAATAAACTTCTTGACCTTCCTGAGATGTAACGTCCAGAGGAACCCGGCCAAACTAATGACCCAAAATACTGCAAGTATCATAGGTTGGTGGGTCATCCTATTCATGATTTTTTCGTCCTCAAGGAAAAGATCATGCAGCAAGCTAAGGAAGGGAAAATCGTGTTAGAAGATGAGGCAACCACAAACTTCACTTCTGTAAAAGAAAGTCATGATGAAGGCTCATGTCATGTCATGAACGAGGAGGACAATGAAAGAGAACAATCTGAAACTAAGGGTAAAGCTTACTCAATGAAGGTGACCTTCACGGATGAAGATATGTTGTTGGGTTCGCAATCTCATAATCGACCACTATTTGTGATTGGTGATACTAAAGGAATACAAGTGAATCACATACTTATTGATGGAGGTTCGGAAGCGAACATTCTGTCCTTGAAAATGTTGAAAAAACTAGAAATACCGATGGATGAACTCAATCATAGCCAATTGATGATTCAAGGGTTCAATCATGAAGGGCAACGAACTCTCGAAACAATTATTCTTGATGTGTTAATTGATGAGATGAAGTCAACAGTGTTCTTCCATGTTATTAATGCAAAAACTTCGTATAACATGTTTTTGAGGCGCCCATGGCTACATGAAAATGGTGTAATCCCTTCTACATTACACCAGTGCTTCAAATATAGTGAAGACAACAATGTGAAAAGGGTATTCGGTGATGACAAGCCGTTTACTGAAGATGGAGCTTACTTTGCAGATGCCAAATATTTCTTAAAATGTGAAGCATGAAAAAGCCCCAACACGAGATAATGGGGGCAATAAACAAATAAAGGATGAGGAATGTAGCATATCATCTGCCACTCTCAAGAAAAGCAAAGAGAAGCTTGAGACATTGGAAGAGTTGACGTTGACTTTAACAAAACTTGATGCGAGTAAACCTTCTTCTCCACTACTCAAAGGATTCACACGTCCTGTTTAAGGAGCAAAAACTGAACACGGTAAAGTATTTGGAGTAGGAATAGCCAAGTCATATAGTCCACGAGCTTACAAACTCCTCATCAAGGACGGTTATGAACCAAAGGAAAAGTCGATGGCGAGCAAGTTGCATCAAGAGACTATCAACCCACTAGAACAAGGGCTTAATGCCACTAAAAATGTTGAAAAATGGTGGCCACACTATCAAGAATGCTAAGCCAGGTTTGAGATATGTCCCTCAAAAGCCAGTCTGCATTGAAATTAGAAGAGTAAGTACAAATTATATCACCGAGGGAGAAACTTTATCCACGGAAGATATGTTTGACACAAGTAGTAGGAAAATCAAGAGAATCTCTGTCCTCGAAAGGCTTGGGAGTGTCTTCGAAAGGCTTGGACCCTATGGAAGGAATAAGTGTAGGAGGAAAAATAATTTCAAGTCTCCCAGCTTTCAAAAAATCCAGAGTCGAATTTCTTCTCGCATGAAGAGACAAAATATTTTGACTGTGTCATATGGAAGAGTGTTGAAAGCTAAGATGCGGACAATCGTCCTTACTAAAGAAGATAGTGATGAGGATAGAGAAAGTGTATCTTTCACCAACCGTATCACTGCTCTTGAAAATTCTCAAATGGATAAGGTAGATGCTGAAGATGTCCCTCCACAATTTGAAGAATGTGTGAAAGCCACTGTTGATGAGTTGAAAGAAATCAACTTAGGTGATGAAAATGACCCGCGTCCTACTTACATAAGTGCTCTGCTAAATGTTGAGGAAGAAGAAAATATATCAGCATTTTGCGAGAATTCAGAGATGTCTTTGCATGGTCACATAAAGAATGCCGGGTTTGGATCCAAAAATCGCAGTGCACCACTTGTCCATTAAAAAAGGAACTCGACTAGATAAGCAAATGCAGCGTCGATTTCGATCAGAATTGATTAATTTGATTGAGGACGAGTTTAATAAACTTCTTGAAACAGGCAAGATCCGAGAATTAACATATCCTACATAGATTTCTAACATCATGCCGGTGAGAAAGAAAAATGGGCAACTTAGAGTATGTGTTGATTTTCGAGATTTGAACATGGAATGTCCAAAAGATGACTTTCCACTGCCAATTGCTGAAATCATGATTGATGCAACAATGGGGCATGAGGTCCTTTCATTTATGGATGGGTCATCTGGCTACAATCAAATTGGTCTGGCTCCTGAGGATCAAGAGAAAACAACCTTTCGTACTTCGAAATGAATATATTGTTACAATGGCATAGATTTGAAGAATGGTGGTGCCACTTATCAACGAGCCATGCAAAAGATATTTATATGATCGTCGAGTGCTATGTTGATGATATTATGGTGAAATCAAAGGAAAATAAAGATCATTTCCATGATCTAAGGTGAGTGTTCGAACGATTAAGAGAACATCAACTCAGGATGAATCCACTCAAGTGTACATTTGGAGTTACATCTGGAAAATTTCTTAGATTTATTATTCGCCGTCGAGGGATCGAGATTGAGAAAGCAAAGATTGATGCAATCATGAAGATGCATGTGCCTCGAAATATACATGAGCTCAAAAGTTTGCAAGAAAAATTAGCATACTTGAGAAGATTTATATCAAACTTGGCCGGCCGATTCCAACTATTTAGTCACCTCATGAAAAAAGGCAGCACATTCTAATGGGATGAAGCTTTCAATAATGCTTTCAATAGCATTAAAGAATACTTGATGAAGGCACCAGTGTTGGGTGCTCCAATACCGAGACGTCCATTAATTCTTTATGTAGCTGCTCAAGAGCGTTCTGTTGGAGATTTGCTTGCACAAGAAAATGATGATGGCAAAGAAAGAGCTCTATACTATTTAAGTAAACCATAACTCCAAACGAGTTGAAGTACTCACCCATTGAGAAGATCTATTTATCCCTTATCTTCGTGATTCAAAAGTTGAAGCATTACTTCCAAGCTCATACAGTTCATCTGGTTTTGAAAGCTAACCCACTAAAGTTTGTCATGTCAAAGCCAGTACTCTCTGATCGGCTTGCAAGATGGTATCTCCAACTCCAACAGTTTGAGATCATGTACGTCCCTCAAAAGGCCGTAAAAGGATAAGTGTTGGCAGATTTTCTAGCTGATCATCCAATGCTTGTGGAATAGGAACTATCTGATGAACTCCCCGATGAAGATGCTTTCGCTGTGGAGATAACTTCTCATTGGAAGATATATTTCGATGGAGCATCTCATAGAGAAGGAGCTGGTGTGGGAGTCGTGTTTGTAACATCTAGCGGTGAAGTTCTACCCTTCTCATTTTCCTTAACAAAAAATTACTCAAACAATGTGGCTGAATATCAAGCGCTTATTCTTGGTTTAGAAATGGCGATTGACATAAAACAATTACATCTTAGGGTGTATGATGATTCACTATTGGCGATAAATCAACTCATTGGAGTGTATGAAGTGAAGAAGCCTGAGTTACTCCCATACCATAAGTATGCTCAAAAGTTGATGGGTTGGCTTGGTGATGTTCATATCAAGCATCTGTCTAGAAGAGAGAATAAGCAAGTTGATGCCCTCGCTAAGCTAGCATCAACTATAGCTATGCCAGAGGCGCAAATTCAAATATCGATATGTAGAAGTTGGGTTGTACCACCAATCTTTGAAGATGATGATTATGAAGAAGTTGAAAATCATGTGGTGGAAGTTTTCGAAATTGAAGAAGAAGATTGGCGCCAACCACTCGTGGACTATTTGAAGTATGATAAGTTACCAAGCAATCCACGCCAAAGGGTTGATATTCGGCGTCGTGCACCTCGATTCATCTACTTCAAGGGTACACTTTATAGAAGATCATTTGATGGAATTTTCTTGAGATGCTTGGGTAAGGAAGAAGCTATTCAAGCGATGGAGGAGGCTCACTTCGGAATTTGCGGTGCTCATCAATCTGGACCAAAGCTACATTTCAGAATTAAGAGGATGGGCTACAATTGGCCCACAATGGTGAAAGATTGCATGGATTATGCACAAAGATGTTAAGCTTGCCAGTTCCATGGAAATCTGATTCATCAATCTCCGGAGCCTTTGCATCCGACAATCGCTTCATGGCCTTTTGATGCTTGGGGATTAGATGTGGTGGGGCCGCTCACAAAGTCTTCTGGTGGTCATCTATACATTCTTGCTGCAACCGATTACTTTTCAAAATGGGCTGAAGTTGTGCCTCTAAGGGAAGTGAAGAAAGAAAATGTTGCTGATTTCATTCGAATCAACATCATTTATTGATACGGGGTTCCTCGCTACATCATCACTAATAATGGAAAGCAGTTCATCAACAGTTGGATTAATAAGTTGTGTGAGAAGTTCGACTTCAAGCAAAGAAAGTCATCAATGTATAACGCTGCTGAAGCCTTCAACAAAACTTTATGCAGTCTGCTGAAGAAAGTTATCTCCAAGTCAAAAAGAGATTGGCATGAGAGAATTAATGAAGCTTTATGGGCATATCGCACCACTTATAGAACACCTACTCAGGCCACTCCGTATTCGTTGGTGTATGGTGTTGAAGCTGTTGTGCCTCTTGAAAAATAAATTCCATCGTTGAGGATGGCCATACAAGAAGGCCTCACCGAGGAAGAAAATGCAAAGTTGCGCCTTCAAGAATTGGAAGCATTAGATGGGGAAAAGATTGGAAGCACAACAAAGGCTTGAGTGTTACTAATCTCGTCTCTCAAGAACGTTCAACAAGAAAGTAAAGATACATTCATTTCAAGTTGGTGACTTGGTGCTTGTTGTGAGAAGACCTATAGTAGTCACTCATCGCGTTGGAAATAAATTTCAACCTAAATGGAATGGCCCTCATGTTTTGAAAGAAGCCTATACAAATGACGCCTACAAATTGATCTTTGAAGACGGCGTGAACATTGGCCCTATAAATGAGAAATTCATGAAACACTACTACACGTAAAGCAAATATAAGTATCACACTCCTTGACGCACGAGCCTAAACTGCATGTTACTCCTGGTCCGCATGAGTATAAACTGTGTACGACAAACTCCTGGTTCGCATGAGTATAAACTGTGTACGACACCCACCAAAGATAATTATACGCGGTTAAACTATTAATTCACCCCACCCAGGTATTTTAAATAGTTAAAGTATTAAGTACTCTACTTTGTCTAAAGTGATTAAAAAATAGTCACTCCTGGCTCGCACGAGTATAAACTGTGTACTACACCCCCCATTCAAACTAAATCATGTCCATTTGAACTACGTTATGACTTGATCCTCTGGAAAGAGGTATGTAGGTAGCTTAGTACTCGGCTAAGTTCAGTCATATCTTGATCTATTCGCATCAAGTTTGTGAGGCAAGCAATAAATTAAAATACGAAGGAGTTTTAGAAGAAAAGGTTGACAAAGAGAAGAAGGTAGTTGAACACAAGATTTGATGAAGAATTCAAATTACTGAAACGGTGAAAGAAATTCAAATTCTTGGGGTGTTGAAATAATTTCAAAATTCTGGCAATGATGATGGTGATGAAGGTGATCCATGCTGTCACATCCTATGCAAGAAAATGAGTTCAACTTAATTTAAATTTGTGGATTTAATCTAAAATTATAAATTAAGCCCATGAGGATGAGTGAAGTTCAAGATATTGAAAGGAGCAATTAAATTAATTTATGTTTAAGTTTAAACTCAAAAAACATGAATTAAATTTAATTCAAGTACATGGACGTTAGAGGCCCGAATTTCTTATTTAAGAAGTGAGCCCAAATTGATAAGTTGAATAATTCATGGGCTCAAGTTGAAGAATAAAGTTTGTGACCTGCAGACAAAACTATTTCAAAGTCTATGATGGACTAAATAAATTGGGCTTAACAGAATTAAAATTAACCCAATTTTAAAAGTCAAAATTAAAAAGGAATTGATTCCTTCCTCCAAAATAAGACGTGAGCAGTAGCTGAGTTCAAAAAGAAAACTGCATTCTTTCTCAAAAAAAAAAGAAATTTTTTGAGATTAAAGACTTTTTGCGATTCCTTCACAACAAGACGTGGCGTCCGTGAACAACATTTACAAAAAATTTTGTATTTATAAAAAAATAAATACAAATTGAGTACAAAGATGATCCAGACGGATTTAATTTAAAAGATAATGTAAACGGATTACAATCTCAATTAATCCTCTTATTCTTCTCTCGAACCAATTTGGCTTGACTTTGATTTGTTGACTTGACTTTGACTGGAGTGTGTTGACTACGCTGACTATGTTGACGGTGTATATTGAGTTGAGTCGGATTTTCAATTGAAACTTGTCTGGACTCGAATATAACGTTAATGCAGAGGGGTCGAACCTTTGTTCGAATTAAAATGGTATTCTTGAAGCTTATAACGTTAATCCGGAGGGGTCATGCCTTTGTTCGGATTAAAATATTATTCTTGAAGCTTATAACGTTAATCCGGAGGGGTCAAACGTTTGTTCGAATTAAAATGGTATTCTTGAAGCTTATAACGTTAATCCAGAGGGGTCAAGCCTTTGTTCGGATTAAAACGATATTCTTGAAGCTTATAATATTAATCTGGAGGGGTCGAGCCTTTGTTCGGATTAAAATATTATTCTTGAAACTTATAACGTTAATCCAGAGTGATCGAGCCTTTGTTCGGATTAAAACGTTATTCTTGAAACTTTCTACGAAGAACGTCGAAGAACTTGATTTGAAGAACGCCGGATCAGAGTGGTTTAGAACCTTGATCTCGAATCGCAAGCCATTTTTTGGCTTGAAAATGCTTGAAGATCTCAAGGGAGCACTGATCGTATTCTTGATCTCTTCAGAAGCGTCTGCGTCTTCAGATATTTTTAGTGTGTTTGGAATGAATGGAGGAGGGCTCCTTATATAGGTGAAGGGTGAGGATGCCCCCATAAATAACTCGCAATTTGATTGTTAATGGCAGATTTGACTTGATTCTGCGGGCTTGGGCTTTTCCATCCTTGCAATTTGATTGATCAATATTGATTTGACTATTCTGCAGGCTTTGAATCTTCCAGGCCTTATTTGACTTGGGCTTGCCTTATTTAATTTAAACCTCATTTAATTTGTTGGGTTTTAAATTAATTATCAATTATTTATTAATCTATTTTAGGAATTAATTTATTTAAATTCCAAAATAAATTAAAATTGATATTTACTCATGAAAATCCATGTGTCGCCATTTGATTGGACCGTGAATTTTAATTGCTTACACCCACCCTCTCTTCTTCCACTCTCTTCAATTTTATAAAACTTAGACCCTTTTGCAAACCAACGGCCCATTCCTAATAATTCTAATCCTAATGCTTGCAGCCCAATTCCTATCCCAGAACCAAACCCTGAAGCCCATTCTAATCAGCCCAACTCTCCTAATCACTCTAAACATTCTCCTAATCCTGAAGCCCAACTCGACCTCCCTCTTATTAATATGCCAGTGAGCCCAATTATACTAATTGTTTTAATTCCTCTAATCCTCACTCCAAGTCTTATACCCCCTCTATTTCCAAGCTACCGAACCCCAAACTCTCCAATCAATTTGCTATCTTATCCCAACTAGATGCGAAAACATCATCAGAGGACCTCTTTCCTCTCCCTTGTTTAAATCAGAAACAGGGAGAAGCAACTCCACATTACCCTAAAAACACACCGCCTGGAAATAAAGTTAAAAAAGTTTGGGTACCTGTATATAGTGGAGAATCATCAAGCTCAACTGGTGGGAACTACAAACATAGAAGGACCAAATCCCTTGAAGGAAAGGAAGATTTCCACGAGATGGAAGATGAAAGTTTGCTAGATTATGGAGATTGGATCAATCGGAGAACTGCAGAGGATGTTTTCACCCATTCTGAACATTCTCCATGAGTCTTCTCCTTTGGAATGTGCGTGGATTGGGCTGCACGCCAACCCACAATGCACTAAAAAAACTAGTGCGTGATCATGACGTAGCGATGGCGGGCCTGCTGGAAACTAAACTTTCCTTACATAACATTGCAGATGTTGTCAAAAAGGTGGCCCCTGGATGGAATTACATTCATAACCTTGAAGTTTGTAATGGGGGTAGGATTGTGGTTGTCTGGAATCCACTCCATGTTGAGATGGATAACTTTGTAATAAGTGATCAATCAATTTCGGTGAATGCTAGATGCCTTACCACTTCAAAAGTGTTTGTTCTCTCAGTTATATATGCACACAACCGATATGTTGCTAGAAGAAGTCTGTGGCAGCATCTGGCTTCCCTCTTTCATTCTAACTCCTTGCCATGGATACTAGGAGGGGATTTCAACTGTGTTAGGTATGAAGGGAAAAGGAATAATTCATCTCAGAATACGGGTACAAGGGAAATGAATGAAACTTGTTCTATATTGGGTGTGGAGGACACTGATTCTTCAGGCTGCTTTTTTACTTGGTCGAATGGTGCTTCTTGTTCTAAAATAGATAGAGTTATGACGTGCAAGATCTGGAGGAGTATGGGTTGGGATCTTCAAACCACTTTTCTACCTCAGGGCACTCATTCCGATCATTGCCCTTCCATTACCTCCTTCCATAATCCTAGCCCTCACTATATAAGACCCTTCAGATTCTGTAATTTTTGGACTAACCATGACAATTTTATTGCTCTTGTTTCTTCTTTTTGGCAGGTACAAGTTGCAGGTACAAAACAATACATGCTTTGCCAGAAATTGAAGGCCTTAAAAAAACCTCTGAAGGAGCTGCACAAACAGAACTATCATCACATTTCAGAAAGAGTAACTAAAGGAAGAGAACACTTGCATCATCTCTAGACTCTTTTCATATCAGACTTGAGCAATCATGAACTACACCGGGAGATTAGTGAGGTGCTCAGGAAGCAGAAACATTTAGAGGATTGTGAGACTAACTTTCTTATGCAGGTTCTGAAGCACAAGCACATTAAGAACCAAGATCGTGCTACCAAATATTTTTACTCTCTTATTAGAAGCAATGGAGCGAGGAATGGTATACATTCTATTTATACTGATAGTGGTCCTACCTCTTCATATCAAGAATTGATAGATGAATTTCTCTCATATTACCAATCAATACTTGGTGAGGAGGGCCTGACAACTCAGCCAGTAGATCAGGAGGTGTTGGATAGAGGGCCGAAGATATCCTCTGTGGATGCTCGTAGTTTGGAAGCAGAGGTTGAGGAGGCATAGATTAAGGAAGCATTGTGGTCTATCAACAAAAACAAATCTCCTGGACCTGATGGCTATACCTCGGCATTCTTTCAGAGTGCATGGAGTGTCGTGGGTGGAGATGTAGTGTCGGCAGTGAAGGAATTCTTTCGGAAAGGAAAACTATTAAAACAGTTGAATGCTACTTTTGTTTCCTTGATCCCCAAAAAGAGCCATGAGCCGAGAGTCCAAGATTTTAGACCCATTTCTTGTTGCAACACTGTGTACAAAATCATCTCAAAAATTTTGGCAGCCAAACTCAGAGGTTGTCTCCCTTCCTTAATAAGTCATTCACAGTTTGGATTTATCAAAGGAAGAAAAATGAGATATTGTGTGATGCTAGCGGAGGAGATCTTCAGGGGTTATGGACGGAGAGTGGGGACTATCTCCCCTAGGATGGCAGTTAAAGTGGACATTTCCAAGGCTTATGACTCTGTTAGCTGGAAATATCTCTTTGAATTGCTTAGGGGATTGGGATTTCCCCATCTCTTTTCCAATTGGATAGAGCAGTGTGTTACTACTACTTCTTACCCCTTACTCATCAATGGCAAATCGGAAGGCTTCTTTAGAGGAAAAAGAGGCCTCCGACAAAGTGATCCGATTTCATCCCTCCTCTTTGTTATATGCATGGAGTATTTTAGTAGATTAATGAATAGAGCAGTAGATCTACATGAGTACAGATTTCACTCTAGAATCTGTAAACGTGTGGATGTCTCACATCTGATATTTGTGGATGATCTATTGATTGTGGGCTATGGAGATGTAGCAACTGCAAGGTGTGTTGAGAGGAATTTGAAAGGATTCTCTGAAGTCTTTGGGCTATCTGCAAATCCTCAGAAATCTAACCTCATTACTTCGGGTGTGTCGACCCGAGTGCGTTGTAGGATTGCTCAGATTCTTCCTTTTACTTCAGGTAATATTCCGTTCAAATACTTGGGAATCCCTATCTGTAGCAGGAGAATAGGTGTGGAGAATTTTGCACTCCTTTTGAATGACATTAACAATATGATACAATCTTGGTCTTCTAAGCTCTTGTCATTCACCGGGAGATTGGAATTGATCACATCTGGGATATATGGTATTCTATCTTTTTGGTGTGGTATTGTCAAAATTCCAATAGTGGTGGTCAAAAAAAGTAGAGACCATTATTCGTAGGTTCTTGTGGGGAACGAAGGTGAGCCCGGTGAGCTGTAATGACATCATTCAACCCAAGAATGCAGGGGGACTAGGGTTGAAGGACATTAGCACTTGGAACAAGGCTCTCTTAGCAAGTGCACTGTGGGATGTTCATAGAGAAGCCTCATCCCTATGGGTGAAATGGATCCACACTGTCTACCTCTCGTCTTCTCAGTGGACAGTGACCTCTCCTGGTAACAACTCTATATACTTATGAAGAGTTCTCATTGTTATTAGGAATGCCATCGACAGTGAATCAAAAGGGGATGATGGAGTGATTGAATCTATGGAGAAGTGTTGTGAGAATGGGATATTCAAAGCCAGTCGCATGTATGATCATTTGAGGAGTAGATATATAGCGGCCTCGAGCTTTGTCTATAAACAGGTATGGCACAAGTGGATTGTGAGAAAATACAGTTTCAGACTTTGGTTGGTGCATAGAGACAGAGTTGCTACAAAGGATAGGGTGTGGTGCACGGAAGAAGACAAACGATGTGCTTTTTGCTTTGCTCAGGAAACCACATCGCACCTCTTCTTCCACTGCCCTTACACCACACATATATGGGATCAAGTCAGAAGATGGATTGGATGGAGAAGACGAAGGCTAGCATCAGTCACAGATGCCTTCAGGAAGATACATCAGGATACGAGGACCAACAAAAAGGCAAGAAGACTCCTTTTCATCACTTTTGCTACCACGATCTACCACATATGGATGGAAAGGAATGCTCTTCAGCATGGCACAAGGATGCTGTCTCCGAACTACATTGCAGATAGAATCAGGATTCAGATAGCAGCTTTGTATATGAATTCATGATGTATTTTTATTATCACCTCAAGCAACTTGCTTGAGTAGGTTGGATAGGATGGTTTGTCTCTGTATTCGCATCGTACGTAAGTACTCGATGCAACCGTTTCCAGTGAAATAATATTTACCAATTTCACTAGATGTTGAGCAGAAAACTCATTAAAAAACCTTTACATCTCATAACGCAAAAACCTGTTGTTTATATTTTTGCTTTTGCCCATGAGACATATTATCCATTTATTCAATTAAATATATTTTAAATTAAATTAAAAATAAATTATGAAGAAACAAGGGTTCCATTTTGCTTGCGACTCAAAACACTAACCAATTAATGTGGTAAAATTGTGTCGATGCCCAATACCCATGATTAATTAACCATTTCATTTTTTATTTTGTTATAAATTTATTATCATATTAATTGCTTTTAATAAAAAAATATTTATTATAATTATTATTATTTATATTAATCGTTTATTAGATAATCAATTGTTCTATTATCACTTTATCTTAATCAAGCATATTTTTAAGCATTATTTTACATTAAAAATGTTATCACTTTTTATTCTTAATTAGATATTACTTTACGTTAAAAATGTTATCACTTTTTGTTCATAAAATAATTTAACTAAATAGCTATCACTTTTTCCTTTATCATGTCTCACTTTTTTATTAAAGTGTTATCACTTTTTATTTTTCTAGTGTATTGTTTGTGAAATAATTCAATTAGATGAATTCATTTTATATTTTTTTTATTATTAGGGATATTATATTACTCCATTATCACATTTTATCCATTCTATACAATAATAGCGCGTGCAACTCACGCATGATTTATGGCGAGTTTTTTAAATTTTCGGCAAAAAAATGACTAAATTTGAACAAAAAGGACTAAAATCGGACAATGGAGGACCAAAAGTGAAAATTGCAACAAAAAAATGACTGAGGTTGGACAATCCATACTTACAGGACCAATTTTGAGTGCGATTGTAACTCACGCATAATTTCCGGTGAGTTTTTTAAAATTTCGGCGAAAAATGACTAAATTTGAACCAAAATGACAAAAAACGGACCTCGGAGGACCAAAAGTGAGAAATGCAATAAAAGAAGGATTGAAGTTGGAAAATGTCATACTTACATGATTGATTTTGATATTTACCCATTTTAATATGATTTTGAGAGGGAAGAAATAAAAATACTTCTGCTGTTTGTTTGTATTTGGGAAAGTATAATATAGTTAATATGAAAATTTAGAAATTCCATCTTTTGAAAAAAGAAAGTGGAGATAGGTGTAGTAAAAGAACTCATATCTAGCGTTTGGAGTTAGATTAGAATAAATGGAAAATATTTGTGTAAATTGTGTTCTCTAAGTCCCTTTCCACTAATTAATAAATGCTTGGGGTCAATTAATCTATTTTTATTTAAATTAAGAGTTTAATCCAAGATTTTTTTTTTGTGTTGAATATTATATGGTGTTATTATATTTGAGTCATAAAAATAATGACTTATTGATGTTGATTCATATAATTTTCTTGGGGATACCTCATAACCTCTTCTAATGTTTTACTAATATAAATAAATAATTTTTGGACTTTACTTAACTGATCAAAGTTCATCTATGACTCAATATCATCTTAACTATTAAATTTTTACATTTCAATCCTTCCCAAAGGTCATCTGTGGGGTACATCATTTATGATCCAATATCATCTTAACCATTAAATTTTTATCTTTCAATCCTAACAGTTGAATATTTTAAAAGTGAATGGGAAACCTACTCTTTCAAGTTATCTAAAAATGTATTCTCTCTTATTGCCAACCAATCAAATAATTGTATAGTTATATTTTATGAAAAAATTTAGAATGTTTATAATTTTCTTGTTACATATTTATTATTAATAAAAATCATATCAAATTATTCGTCTTTTTTTCAAAATCTTTAATTTGATACCCATTTTAACTATATAATAAATATTTGAAATTTAATAAAAAAATTATTACTATTAAAATACTTTTAATTATATTTAATAATTAGATTTTAATATTATATTAGTTAAAAATATCAATAATTTAGGAATACACTTCTGTTTAAATCTTTTACGGATCTACTCCCCTAAAATTAAACTCAATATATTCGCAATCTTAACTCACTCAATCTGTATACACTCTTCAATTTGAATAATAATAATAATAATAATAATAATAATAATTAAACTCATTATTATTATTATTATTATTATTATTATTATTATTATTATTGGCAAAGATTTGTGTGAGACCGTCTCACGTAAGGGCTTATGTGAGACGGGTGAAAAGTGATAACTTCCATAACAAAAAGTGATAATGAATTAATGAAAAGTGATAATGTTATTTCATGAACAAATTATAGAATAAATGAAAGTGATAACCTTTTATAGCGGAGGTGATAGCATTTTATAACGAATGTGATAATTATTTTAAAAAGTGTAAAATGGTCTCACGTGAGACGGTCTCACGCAAGACCTACCCCTTATTATTATTATTATTATTATTATTATTATTATTATTATTAATTGCGAATACATTGCTTTAAATAACTTTTTAGAAATATAATGTATCCGGTTAATTTTGTATTTTTTTAATTTTTTATTTTAATATTACACATATAATTTTCTATTTTTATTTTATATTATTATATATTAACATTAATTATTATATAATCATGAATTGATATTAGGTGCACCCATATGTGTATAACGTTTTATTCTATTTTGTATACATGTTATTCTATTTTGTATACGTGTTTCTTAATAATTGTATACTTTTTTCACACTAAATTTTTCATTAAAAAAACTACCATCCATATGTGTATAACTTTTTATTTAATAGTGTATACATGTTTTTTAATAATTGTATTTTTTTTTACACTTATTTTTTCATTAAGAAAACTAACAATTAAATTGTATATATTTTTGTTCATAATTGTATATGTTTTTGTTTATTTTGTATACGTTTTTTAAAGTAGGTGCACCCTATCTTAGGGTGCACCCGAGTGCACAGTATAATTAGCCTATCACGATTATATATCTCAAAAATATTAATTATTATTTTACAAAATATTGGATAAGTCTTTATTCAGTTAATTATTCAAATAAAATAATTATTTAAATATTATAATATACTGAATTAAAAATGAGATCCACCCTATATTTTTATATGTAATGTAATTTTAAAATGGTAAGTTTTGCGTGAAATCATTTAAGGTGAAACTATTGACTTTTTAAAATAGTTTTCAATTTCGTTATAAAATGTTACCATTTTTTATTTATACTATAATTTATTCATGAAATAGTATTATTACTTTTTATTATAAAAGTTATCACGTTTTATCTTTTCTTATTTCTCATGTAACGATCTCACATAAATCTTTGTTATTTTAAAATTAAATTCTACTTCATCAAATGACCACACTAAAAAATTAGATAAAGACTTGGGTGTGACCATCTCACGGATCCCCTTATGTGAGACGGATCATCCATTAACTCAATTAGATAATTATAAAGGGCATGTTTGGTTGTTATAAAATTAGAAAATTGAAAAATCAATTATAGAGTAAAATTTAAAGGATCTTGTTTTGTTGATATATCAAATTAAAAAATTAATTATAATGAAAAGGACATTAATTAAGTGTTACATGCATATATATTTTTTCTACTTTTTTTATTTAATTTATATTATTTATTATTTAAAGATATAATAATTTAAAATTTATTATTCATCGAATTTATTGTTTGATTTAAATATTATAATTCATAAGATGTGATAATTATTTTAAAAAGTAGTAACGATTATTTTAATATAAGAAAATATTAATCAAATAAAAATAATAACTTTTCATTTGAATTATGTTATGAATAATTCATAATGTCAAAAATGTATGTGAGTCCGTCCTACGAACGACTTTCATGAAAATGATAAGAAGTGATAACATTTATAAAGAAAAGTGATCTCCAATTGAAGAAAATTGATAATGATGTTGTGAACTATTTCATAAACGATTTGTATTATAAATGAAAAGAGATAATATTTTAAAAAAAAATATCATAACATTTTAAATAAAAAGTGATAAATAATTACGAAAGTGAATCTCACGACCAATTTATAGAATTGATATAGTGTGATAATATTTTTAATAAAAGTGATAGTAAAGAAAATTAATAACTAACCAATTCAATTATTTCATAAAAAATTAGTAGAATAAATAAAAAGTGATAATATGTTTAATAGAAAGTGACATTTGATCAATGAAAAGTGATAACCGTCTAATATTGCACTATTTAATAAATCACATAAGATGAATAAAAAGTAATAACAATTTAATAAAAATAATATCTATTTTATTAAAAATGATGATCAATTAAATAAATTATTTTATGATTAATTTATAAGATAAATAAAAAGTGATAATATACATAATAGAAAGTGGTGCGTGATTATAATTTTTTTTAAAAATAAAAAATAAAAAAATAATTAGTAAAATTATTTATTAAACAAAATAAGAAAATATCTAAAAAAAAGTTTTGTTCACAGATTTGTAATTAACGTCAAGCGCCGCATACTTGTATTTTATTGTTAAATTGTGATTAGTTAATTTAATTGGCCTTATTTTTATTTAATTGAATTTAAAATAGACTTATTTTTCTCTATGGATGATCCGTCTTACATAGGAAGATCCGTAGGACGATCTCATTCAAGACCTACTCAAAAAATTAATTTCTTTAATAATTTTGTATTTAATTACCATAGTGCTCCACTTAAAAAATAATATTAACGTTTATACAAATATTTATTTAACATAAATATTATACTACTATTTATAATTAGGCAAATTATCCAGTGCCCCGAGTGCACCGTGTACCTAAATTCAGAAACTTATACATTTATCAATATGAATATATATACTAATGAATAAAAATGTATACATTTTATTAGCGAACTTTTTGTAACTCGCAAATGTGGCAAAAAGAAAAATACAAATAATTATATAAATTAATAATTTAACTAAATAAATATTTAATTAACATAAATATTGTATTCATGATAGCGGTAATAAATTATTGCCATCAATCTATTTTTTATTTCAATTATTATTTATAACATTAATTTATATTTAATTTTTAAATTATAATTAATATTTAATTCATTTGATTTAATATATTTTAGGGGCAATTTTCGGTAAGATTATCTTACGGTGACACCATTTTACATATTTTTATCATCGCACCAATATCTAATTTTTTATAATTAAATAAAAAATGAGTAAGATATGATATAAATATTTTTTTATTTAAGAACCATATTTTAATATTATTTAATTTATTAAGTTATCTTAAATAATATTAATTATTGAATTATTTTATGGAGAAATTAATTATTTTTATTAATAATTACTCTAAAATGCAATCTAATATTTATTGAATAAAAAATTAATGTTGAATATTCAATAAAGTTGGTCTAATGAAAGAATTTTTTTTAAAAAATTTAGCTATTATTAAGTATTTAACATTAAAATTTTATGAATGAAAATTAAAAATTAAAATTGAAAAATATTTGAATCTTAAAAGAGATTATCTTCATAATTATATATTTTAAATTATGAATTTATCTAAAATTAAAAACATATCAAATTATATAAATTTTGTAAAATATAAAATTATCTCAAATAAAAATGATAAAAAAATAATAAAATAAAAACTAAAGTATACATTATTTTTTATTAATGATGAAAAAAAGGCACACAACAATACATGAATAGTAATAATTAATAAAGTAAAAGAATAAGATATCAAATAATATATATTACATCAAATAAAATATAGTACTCCCTCCGCTCCATAACTAGGTATACATTTTTTCATTTTGGTCCATCCCAAAATAAAGTATACGTTTCCTTTTTTGGTTGATGTGACCTACATAAAACCATTATTATATCCACATGGCCCCACACACTACACTAATACAACTACCCACTACACATTAAAATATCATTTCTCTCATTTCACTACACATTAAAATATTATACTCCTTAATCTCCGTGTAAAAAGTAAACGTATACCTTATTCCGGGACGGATGGAGTATTACAAATTAAAGAATTACTCCCTCCGTCCCCCAAAGTATTTCACACTTTCCTTTTTCATCCGTCCCTCAAAGTATTTCACACTTTACTTTTACTAAATTTGGTAAAAAATACATTATACTAATACTCACTTTTTACACATATCCCAATATAATACTTACTTTTTCACATCTTCCAAAAACTTTACACACTTTTTCCACATCTCTTAATAACTTTACACACCTTTTTCATTAAATCAACTAAAATATATATTCTCTTTCTTACTTTATACATAAAATACAAATTTTCTTAAACTCCGCGCACACCAATACGCGAAATACTTCCCGGGACGGAGGGAGTATAACAATAGAATGATTTGGTACTATACATTTGTTTATTTCATAGATGGAGAATATATACAAGTACAACGAGCCTAGATATATATGGAAGAACAATAATTACATTTAAAAGAATCAAATCCTGTACTAATCAACGGCAATATGTTTCATGCGAGAATGAAAAATGGGATTGGCACAAAGATAAGTAGTAGCAAGATTATCACAAAAAAAGTTGGTGGAGGTACAATCATTAAGGTTGCCAGCCCAATCAGAATCTGAAAAGGCCATGAGAGAAAGTGAAGAGGTTTGGCGGAGAAGAAGGCCATGAAATATAGTATGCTTTAAATAACAAAGGACACGTTTGACAGCAGTGAAGTGTGTTATAGTTGGACGATGCACAAACTGAGATAGTTTTTCCACGACAAACGAGATATCGGGTCGGGTTAATGATAGGTATTGGAGTGCGTCTACAATTTGGCGATACTCTTTAGCATCTGTAGAGGGAGAGCCATCTTCAAGGTGAAGAGAGATAAACAGAGAGATAGGAGTTGAGACTTCCTTGGCACCAAGCATGTTAGTTTTTGATAGAAGATCACGTATATATTTATGTTGACTAAGAAAAATATAGGGAAATACCACAATTTGTCTTATACGGGGAAGTCAATATCTTTTTTGCCCTACCTTTTCTAATACATCTAAGACTAAATATAGTGTGCACCCACGTACAAATATAAGCAAAAACATATACAAATATGAGTAAAAATGTATACAATTTAATTGTTAATTTTTTTAATAAAAAATTGAGTGTAAAAAAATGTACAATTATTAAAATACATGTATACACTATTGAATAAAAAGTTATACAATATGAATGCTTATTTTTTTAATAAAAAACTTAGTGTGAAAAAAGTATACAATTATTACAAAACACGTATACAAAAGAGAATAACATGTATACAAAATAGAATAAAAAGTTATACAAATATGGGTGCGAGGGTGCACCCGGGTGCACCTAATATACACTCTACATCTAAATTGCCCTAAAAATACATGCAATGCCATGAATACCCTCAAGGATGGTCCACCTTTTTGTATTGGGAATGAGTTGACAAGTACAGTTGCATGTAAAATAGATGTGTCAGGGAATATGTTGATTATTTAGGGGTGACACATTAATTAAAGAAGAAATAAATAAATCTACTAAAATATAACCCCTAATTCGGCGGACAAGCTGAATGAAGTAAAAAAGACAAATTTTAAGCGCACACCTACAATTTAAAATTCACGAAATTTAATTTTTAAATTCCTTAAAATGTTAGATTATAATAGGCTTTTTATTAATTAATACATGCAGTAATTAGGTGATTAAACACATGCAAAATTAACTACCTACCACTCCACTGAAACATACTTCATTAAATGGGGTGAAAATTAAGGCATTGTGTTCACAATCAGTTAATTTATGTAAATTCTTGTCACATTGAACTCTCAACTATCCCCACCAACCAAATAATTTCACCACCAACAAACATAAAAATTGGGCACAGTGGATTCAAACTTCATTCCTCTGTATCCACAAATTATTGGAGCATAAAAAGGTGATCGGCTCCCGTATTTACCCACCGTTTTTGTCGACGGATCCATAGTTAGAGCCAAAAGTAAGATACGAATGATGTTTGCATTGTATTTTATTTATTGCTTTCTTTTAATGTTTTAGGATTTTTAGGGCTTTAGGGTTTCAAAAACGCATGTCCGCTGAGTGAAATGGTTATATATATCCATGTCTGCCAAAGAAAATGGTGAAGTATGCATGTAATATGCTTGTCCGCCGAGGAAAATGGTGAAGTATGCATGTAATATGCACGAATACCACTACATACACCCATCGTAGACTTGTCCGCTAATATGCATGAATAATTGTGCTTGTCCACCCATTATTTGAGACTTATCGTCCATGTCCGCCTATTATTTGACAGTATTTCAGCTTGTCCGCCAAAAATAGTAGCCCAATTTAGCGTGTCCGCCAAAAATAGTTGCCCAATAGATCCTGTCCACCGAAAATTGAGCCTGTCCGCCGAATATTGAGCCTGTCCGCCGATAATTTCACCATATTTGCGCATGTCCACCGAATTTGTACCATATATGACCCTGTCCGCCGACTATTTGACCCTGTATGAGCATGTCCGCCGATTTTCTCACCCTAATTTACCATGTCCGCCAATTTTTTCACCCGAAATGATCTTATCCGCCGATTTTTCCTTCCTAAGTGAGCATGTTCGCTGATTTTCTCACCCTAATTTATCATGTCCGCCGATTTTTTCACCCGAAATGGTCTTGTCCGCCGATTTTTCCTTCCTAAATGAGCATGTTCGCCGATATTTTCACCGTAATTGAGCATGTTCGCCGATTATTTGGGCTTAATAGTTTATGTCCGCCAATTTTTCCACCGTAATTGGGCATGTGAACTGATTATTTGACCCTAATTGAGCATGTCCGCTGAAATGTTACTGGTTTTTGAACATGTCCGCTGATTTTTAATGCATTATTGAGCATGTTTGGCCATTTTTAAGCATATTATATGATGTCCTCCGATTATAATAGACCTGTTTGTCGATTTAGGACCTTAATTGAGCTTGTCCACGTACGTACGACTTAATGTTTAACTTGCATATGTGCTTGATAATTTAATGCTTAATTTGTGTGTACCTACTAAATTGGCGTATTATTTTTAATGAATTCTGTGTCAATATAACAATTAATTATCCTTTTGTTGAAAGGTTTAGGCGTTGGATTGGAAATGAGAAATTTTTGTATATGGTGGGGCGGCTGGTGGCAAGGTTTAGAGTATGTACGTGGCCAACACACGAGCTTAGTTTTAAATTCAGATCAGCTGACGTTGGATTTTATTATTAGGCATGTGCACAATTTAGTTTGCGCCGATTTGAATCATTTCAAATATGTTATACACACACTTGTGGACATCGGTGGTTGTATAACAAAACATAAGGAGAAGGATGATATGGATATAAGGGGGTTGTATCAGCAGGTTGATGAGCCGATGCTGTTTGTCACAGTTAAGGCCATACCACAACAATCAGTTGATAATGGTTGCACTAGTGCTGCGCCAGTGGGGAGCAGTTATTGGACCGACTTGCTTCGTTCACAAATTTCATCTGTCAATATTTATTGTCCCGTAGATTTGGCCAGACCGAGCACGAGTATAGGTGTGGGCGTGTCGAGTCGTACGACAAATATTGATTTAAACAGTGAGTATGATAGCGAACAGCAGGACGAAGAAGAGGTAGAGAATGGAGATGAGATGTGCTCCTCTGCTGGGTTTGAGGGTTCAGAGGGTGATGAGTTTGATGGTTTTGCTGGTTCTCAAGACTATGGGCCCGATGGATCGCAAGGCCATGGGTATGATTCATTTGAGGGGCCACATCGTGAGGATTTTGAGGGTGCTGATGCTTCGCAAGATGAGGGGCGCGATGGTGATCAACTCAATGCTGAAGATGAGGATCCTGAAACTGCTCTGTTTGAGAGGTTCTGTTCCTACATCAGAGCCAAAGGAGGAATGAGTTTCCTGAAACCCGTTACCACAAACATGCAGATGCCCACACCGGTACGTCCTAGTCAAGACACAGATAGGTCTTGCAGCCGTCCATGGAGCATTCCAGGTATGTGTTGAATATAGTACCCAGTAATTTACTGCACCTTATTGTATTCTAATACCAATTGAATAATAACTAATCCATCGTTGCAGGTTTCTTGGAACAGTGTAATGTGGACAATGAAGTTGAAGACAACAACAACATTGATACATCACCGGGTGTGGTACTACAGCATTATGGGGGCCCTGCTGTGACCCTTCACTTCCACCATACGGAGGAGATTGATGTGGGACATGAAATTCACCGAAGTTAAACTGATGTGATCCCTGATATCCACCAAAAGGAGTAGAGTACGTTGGTGGCTGAAATCCAGCTGAAGGAAAGTATGGTTTTCCAAACACAGGAGGATATGATCTCTCCGGAATGACCATTATCGGGTGTGGTACTACAGCATTATGGAGGCCAGACTGAGATGGCCGCGGGGGTGAATCCTCAGATGGTATGTAAGGTCTGTCATCCTGATCACCCATACCTCGTCATCGTCATCATCTTCATCGTCCCCTCCGACGGCATGAAAATCACGTAGTAAGTCCTTCGGTGCTGCTGTTCTTTGTTGCCCCCAGAATGATGTATCAGCAACCGGAATGGCACCCTGACCACGCATTTCATCTTCAGAATCTGAACTAGAGTGCTGCACTTGTTTCTTACCCTTAGCCTTCCCTTTTGGCTTTGGATCCCCATAGACCCTAAAGGTCACTTGAAAACCAGAACTCCAATCAGAATGTATTCCCCTAAAGTATGATCGGCGGAACTCCTCAGGGAGGATGGCAGGTAAATCAACCACTCTTGGGTCCTGAAAGTAAAACAATAAAACATAAACACATATACTCAGGTGACAAAAAAGGCCTCCAAATGCATCCAAGTTAGATAATCAAAAGCTTAATCGCGTAAATATAAAAGTGACAAACCTGTTTAAAAAACTGAGTGTCGTCAAATTTTTTGGCAGCAGTATATGTCCAGCGAAGACACAGAGGTCTGACATCCGGCTCGGGATGTCCATCGATCAACATTGCTGTAAAATCTGCGATGCGCTCAGAGGCCCAAACCTGTGACCAAACATCAAAGTAATTTCATGTCAACATATATCTTTTTAAATGCATTTAGTATAAGAATAAAATTGGTGAAATAAAGTCAGTATCACTTACTGTTAGTGTAAATGAGCATCCATAAAAGTTGATGCGCTGCTGTTTGCCTAACTCTTGCACCGTAGTCTTTATAGAGTCCATATGGTGTAGTAGGGTTAGGTATGCGTACTTCCCCATGGGAAAGAGTTCCACAAGTCATCATTTTCAGTTAAGTACCATACACAGGGCTCTATGTATACTTTTGACGTATCTCGACCTAGCAAAAAGTAGTACATCAGTAGAATGTTGGCCGCTTTCACCGCATTGTGGCCCTTATATTTGTTTTCAATGAATCTTCACATAAGTTCATCAACTAGGATCCTCTTCGAGCGAAAGGTAGCAAACAAACTGTGTGCAGGTGGCAGAAATGAATCATTCGGGTCAATATCCCCACGGTCCTCAAACCCTAGTCCCATAACACGCATAAACTCCATGGGTGTGAAGCTAAGAATTGTATCAGGCACCCTGAAGTACCGGGAGTACATATCTGAACCAGGGATTACAACCTCCTGAGCCATTAGCTGAAATAAAGCTTTAGAAGACCCGTAATCTGAATCCAAATCCCAGAAATGCCCGAAACAAGATCTTCTGAACCTCCGCACTGTTTGATCGCCACTCTTTGTAAGCACCTCGCGTATACAATTAAGAGCTTTGGAAGGCCTATAATAACCTTTAATCCCGACTTTTCGAGTTTGAAGTCCACGTCGTTTCCAGCTCCACTACAGTGCATGCCAACTCGATTAGATATAAGACGTGACTACATTTTATACATAAAAACATCGGCGGACAAGCACAGTAAAGGCACAAAAACAGCGGACAAGTTATTTTTTGCAGAAATAATGGCAAAATAATGCTAACTAATGGTCAGAAACTCGTCGGACAGGCTCAAAAAACTCATAAAATCGGCGGACAAGCTCAATCAGGGCCAATAAATTGGCGGACATGCAATATTATACTACAAATATTGACGGACAAGGTCACTTTACATACAATTATCGGCGGACATGTTCAACTACGCTAGAAAAATCGGCGGACAAGCACAGTAAAGGCACAAAAATGGCGGACAAGCTATTTTATGCAGAAATAATGGCAAAATAATGCTAACTAATGCTCAGAAACTCGGCGGACAGGCTCAAAAAACTCATAAAATCGGCGGACAAGCTCAATCAGGGCCAAAAAATTGGCGGACATGCTATATTGTACTACAAATATTGACAGACAAGGTCACTTTACATACAATTATCGGCGGACGTGTTCAACTACGCTAGAAAAATCGACGGACAAGCACAGTAAAGGCACAAAAATGACGAACAAGCTATTTTATGCAGAAATAATGGCAAAATAATGCTAACTAATGCTCAGAAACTCAGCGGACAGGCTCAAAAAATCATAAAATTGGCGGACAAGCTCAATCAGGGCCAAAAAATTGGCGGACATGCTATATTGTACTACAAATATTGACGGACAAGGTCACTTTACATACAATTATCGGCTGACGTGTTCAACTACGCTAGAAAAATCGGTGGACAAGCACAGTAAAGGCACAAAAACGGCGGACAAGCTATTTTATGCAGAAATAATGGCAACATAATGCTAACTAATGGTCAGAAACTCGGCGGACAGTCTCAAAAAACTCATAAAATCGGCGGACAAGCTCAATCAGGGCCAAAAAATTGGCGGACATGCTATATTGTACTACAAATATTGACGGACAAGGTCACTTTACATACAATTATCGGCGGGCATGTTCAACTACGCTAGAAAAATCGGCGGACAAGCTCAAAAAGATTAGAAAAATATGCCGACAAGTTCATTACACTACAAATTACACTGAAATTTCCAATTATACTCAAACAATTATCGTCGAACATGTAAACTTAAAATTCGTCGGACACGGCAAATTAATACAGTGCAGACTCTACTTCCTCGGGGGACAAGAACAGTTACCAAATTCAAACTCTACAGTAACAACTCCAAATTCACTATACTTTAAATTAAATCGCAATTTTGCAAAACCCTAAAATCCTAAAGACGGAATACCTGGTTATCCATATTTGCTACTGCTAATTTTCGACGTGGAGATGACGATGGATTGAACGACACGCCGGAGGCCCGGATGGAGCGCTGTGTTCGACAAAAAAATCAAGAGTTTGAGAGAGAGAGAGAGGGAGTATGGGAGGGATGAGTGCCGATGAAAAGAGAGAGAGAGAGAGATACAGAGAGTAAATAACAAAAATTTTGAGATAAAGGGGTCAAAGATTCTCTCGCCAATTTCAATGCCTTTAAAAGAGGTACTTTTAACCGCTGGGCAGTAATTGCGAGATTTCAAAAAAAAGGGAAAGATATGACATGTGTCAGGGGGTAAATTAGGAATATACACCAAAAACAGGGCAAATTAGATGTTTTAAAAAGGATAGGGCAAAAAATATGTTGCATGGGTGATATAGGGCATAAAAAGTGTTGTCCCAAAAATATATGAGGAAGTATAGATAACCTCAATACCAAGAGAGTAACCAAGATTCTTAATAGAGAAACGAACAGAAAGAGCGTCAATAAAGGTTTTGATAGTTGTGTGATCGTTACCAGTTACAAGAAGATCATCAACATAGACAAGGAAGAACATCTTGACATTTGATTTGGAGTAAAGAAAGAGTGAAGTGTCTGATAAGGAGTTTATAAAGCCATAAGAACGAAGAAAGGACTTGAGAGCATTGTACCACTCTCGAGGAGCCTGATGTAGCCCATAAATTGCCTTGTAAAGACGACATACATGATTGTGACATGTAGACGGCATTTGGAAGTGACCCATGAAGAAATGCATTATTCACGTCGAGTTGTTAAATTGGCCAAGACCAAGTGAGAGCTAGAGTAAGAAAAATTCTAATTGTTGTTGGTTTGACAACAGGACTAAAGGGTTCCGTGAAGTCAATGACAGGGCATTGATGATATCCCTTGGCGACAACACGAGCTTTATAACGGGAGATAGAACCATTCGGGTTACGTTTAATTCGGAATACCCATTTGCAGCCAACAATATTTGGAGCAGAAGAGTCGGGGACGAGATCCCAAGTATGATTTCAAATTAGAGCATTAATTTCATCATTCATAGCACCACGCCATTAGGAAGACTTTAGTGCCTGAGAAACATAAGTAGGTTCAATGGAAGAAGGAAGTGGATGGTGAGTTGTGACAGAGTTTAGTTATTTTGGACGAAAAATATTATTTTTTGAGCGAGTGACCATCGGATGAGTGTTAACAACTATTGAGGAAGTATCATCAGGTGAGTTCATAGGTTGGTTAGAGGAAGTAGCATTATCAATGATAGTAGAAGAGGTAGGAATTGATGATGAATGGTCTGCAAGAGACGATGGTTCGTCAATAAGGTTGGGTGATGGAGAAGTAACAGGACTAGAGGGGAGAAGATACATCAATATGTGTCGGATTTGTGTTGGTTGCAACCTCTCTATGAGTATGTGGGATGATCTTTGGTAACACAATTGTTGCTGTCAAAGAAGTAGAGGTCATAGATGATGGAGATGGGTGAGCATAAGGGAAAACATTTTCCACAAAACGAACATGATGAGAAATAAATACCTTGTTAGAGGTGGCATCAAAACATGTGTAAGCATGATGTTGGATGTCGTATCCGAGAAACACGCAGGGACGTGAGCGAGGAGCAAGTTTGGAAGTGGCATATGGGCGAAGCCAAGGAAAACAAAGATAACCAAACTGACGGAGAGCAGAGTATGATGGATTGTGGCCAAAGATAGCATAGAAGTGAGTTAATTTTTCAAGAGGAGAAGACGAAAGACGATTGATAAGATAGACTACTGTGTGAAAGGGGTAAGGCCAAAGTGAGAGAGGAATCGATGCATGATGTAGGAGGGTGTGTGCAGTTTTGACTATACGACGATGACGACATTCAGACACTCCATTGTGTTCTGAAGTGAGGGGGGGTTATTTTATGGGTGATACCAAATGAGTCGAGGCAAGATTTAAGAGCTATAAATTCTCCACCACCATCAGTGTAGAGTGTATTTAGACTATACTTAAATTGTTTCTCAACACCACGAACAAAAATAGGAAATAAAGTGGCAAACTTTAAACGCATGGGATAAAACCAAATATACTTAGTAAAATGATCGACAAAGATAACGTAATAACGAAAATCATGAATACACTCCACTGGACTTGGGCCCCAAACATTGGAAAAAACAACATCCAAGAGAGCTCAACTCGTAATACTAGAGACACCGAAGGATAATTTATGACTTTACTAAGACATAAAGAGCAAGAAAAAGAACTAGGCAATACTGAAGTGGTAGCAAAAAGACCAGAAGCCAACAGTTGATTTGTCGTTTGCGGAGACGAGTGACCAAGTTGACTGTGCCACAACAAAGAAGATACTCTGGTGATCGAAAAAACTTTTGGAGGTGATTGAGGCTTAAAAGACCATTCGTAGAGATTATTTTTTGCTTGGCCTTGGTGAAGCATTGAGCTTTGAGATCCTTAACAGTGAAATAGTTAGGAAAGAATTCAATAGAGACAGAGTTTTCAGAGCAAAATTGAGATACAGATATGATATTACGCTTTAGAAGGGGAACATGTAAAATATTAGACAATGAAAGATTGGAAGAAATATTCGTTTTGCCAATATTAGAGATTCCAAGAGTAGTGTTGTTACCTAGAACCACATCATCGGGGCCATCATAGAGTTGATGATATGAGAGATCTGATAGGTTGGAAGTAACGTGATTTGTAGCGCCAGAGTCGAGGAACCATGCATTGGTGTGAGAAGGCAACGACGTTGAATCAGAAGTAAGAGTACCATTTACTTGCTGGCGGGCTGGTCGCAGATGTGGAAATAAATCCCAGCATTTGTCGGCCGCATGACCAAGATGATGACAGTATTGACATTCAATGGTTGATCTATTACCTTTTGGGCGTGAATCACGTGGAGGTCCCCGTGAGCTGGATTGAAAGGCTGGTGTTTGTGGAGGTGGTTATATACTTGGTGTGTGAGACGGATGTGGTGTACGGAAGGAGCTGGGTGGACGGTTGGAGCGGGTTTGGTGGTTGCATTTATGGAAAGTATGGGAGAGGGTGTTTTTGTTTCAGAATCACGCAAGTACGTCTCGTTTGTGAAACACACGATGTAGACGATTTCACAAAATTTTTATCGGGTTCGGGTATTACCCTACCCGTTACCCAATAATGCCTACCCTACCCGTACCCACCACCTTGGGTACTCGCGGATAACCCAACCCTGCGGATAAAATTGACATCCCTATCCATCAAAGTACCCCATGAGATCCAAACCAAAGAACAATGATGTAAACTGAAGTTTCCACAAGACGTAATTGGTGGGGGTTAGACAAAGGGGTAGCTGGGTGAGAGCTTTGAGTTGGATAAGGGGAGGAAGTTCATCAGAAGAAGATTTAGAAGACGTGTTGTTTGGTGTATTGGTGGTGTTTTCAATAGTTGACATGGCTAGGGAGATAGGTAGGATCAGAGGGCTGATACCATAAAGAATTGTAATAACGGCAAAATTTTAAAATAGCCACTATTCCTGTTGAATTTTTTCTAGCTACTCTTATAATAACAAATTTTTTCTAGCCACTTTATACTATTCATTCCAAAATTACCCTTTCCTTCTTTAAAATCAAAATTTTCTTTTTATTACCTCTACCCGATTGATATCCGTATATGATTTTCAATACCTTTTTTTTTCATCACAATTTTCTTCTTTAAAATAGACATAGTCCATTACGATCATATCAGGCCCATCATGCTTTCGTACATTAATTAAATAATATTAATCTCGTAATTAACCAATTTAAAATAGTAACAGTATCTTTTTTGACCGTTAGTCCACCGGGTATCCGGGAGGTTTTACAGCTGCTCCTCACAACCAACCACTCACCCCGCAGTGTGATGGTTCCTTCAGCGGACTTCAGCACAACCCTGGTTCGTTTTCTACACCGGGTGTACAGGATGCTGCTACTGTTTCTCACCGAAAAATATGGAGATTAAGGTTACAGAATATAATGGAAGATTACATAATTTGGGCAGTAGCCCAAGATTATTTATTTATTGAATGGAGAAATTTATTACACACTCATCCTCACCGAACAAGAGGAGAAACTCCTTTAGCTACCTATGATAGCTAGAACAGAAACACTCATACAAAGAAAGAAAAGAAACTACAATGTTTATTGAATGAGAGAAAACAGAGGGTGATGGTCGATGCCTTCTGCTTCCTCAAAACTCTTATTTATAGAGGCCTTCGGATTTGAAATCCAGATTTCAAAGCCTCCTGATACTTTATGACGTCACTGCTTGCGTTACCATATTTGCGTCAGTGTTTGCGTCACCTTGCCTCGGATGCCATTTTTAACAGCTGGCTGGTCCTCTTTTTTACATCAGATACCTTCTTGAGGGCCACCCCTATTGGTCACATGTCTCTTACCCTTTCAGAAAGGTCATTTGGCTCTTGCTTTTTTGAATAGTCATTTGTCCTCTTTAGTTCCCGATGATTCTCCTAGCTCCTGGGTATTTCGAAGAGATTTTACCCTCTTCTTTCCACGTGTCTCCTTTGTTGGGGTTGGATCAGCAGTTCTGATCATCCCTATGCCCAATCTTATTCCTTTCCCAAATTCAGGTTCTGTTTGGGTAGAACAACTTGTGCATACTTTGTTCGTCCATTGCCCAAAGTGGGCCATGTTGCAATATCTCCGATGAGTTTGCTTACTCACTGGAATCTTGTTTTTCCAGAGAAGTTCTTATTTTTCCTGGAAAGCCTTCTCAGCGAACATTGTCTTTTTTCCTGTTAAAGTGTTTAACAGGAAAGACTCATTCAAAGACTTATGCTCAAACTTGAATGGGAACTTTACCTCCACCATTGCTTTAATGCAGGCATACAAATCCCGCGCTCTTCGCGTAGAGATCTGTTCTTCAGAAAATGTAGAAACCAAGACTGGTTCATTTCCAGAAGATTCTTTGATCTTATTTGATGCTGAAACATCAGATCTTCTCAGCTTGATGAAATGGAAGGCCTCGTGGTTGCCTTTTTCGACTGGTTCTGGGGCCGCACTGGTGAAGTACAGTTCTAATACATCGCCTCTGGATAGAGTCGAGTTATTCTCTCATGCCTTGAAAACCTTTTTTTCCAGCCATTCTGGAAGTTTCGCAAGTTCTGGAAAACCTGGTGCAATAGTATAGATCGAGGCTAGTGCCCCAAAGTCATACCACTGCTTTACATCTATTGGATTTGAGCCTTCTCGCATCCAAACTCGGGGATATTCCCCAGATATATCCACCTGGCATTTCTCCGGTCGGATTCCTTGTCTAGTGTTCAATTTCTCCCAGCTGGCCTGATATTCCTGCCAATAAGAAAAATCAGCTAAGTTAATACCAACCTTAGCAGTGCCTTTCATAGGCCTAAGGTTGATCTCTCCCTCTTTGTCCCCAGAGGTGCTGGGTTGATTCGTCGACTCTAGATGTGACTCCAGGTCTTCGATTTTTCCTTGGGCCAGTTCCTCTTTTGGAGGTTCCAGACTAGGACTCGTGCTAAGGGTACTTGAATCCCTTGCTCTGGGTTTAGAGCCCCGTTCTCGACTACTCTCCTTTTGTAGATTGCAATTGCTATCAACAGCCCGGAGGAGTGGCTCTCGTGTTGCTTCGAACAGACTTGCGCCATTTCGAATGCAGTCTCGTATGCGATTAGACACTTTGGTCTGATCACTATCTTGTATTCTTCCTGCACGTCTTGCATTGAGTGCAAGATTCTCGAATTCCCTCTGAAGCAACTCAAGGTTGTCCATCAGGTGCCTTGAAACAGTCAGGATGGAGTCTATCTCAGCTCCTTCCATCTCTCGTCAGGAAATCTGCCAAAACATTATCAACAGATTTAATAATGACAATATCAAAATCATAATATTGGCATTCTGCTTGCCATCTTAGTAGTCTAGCCTTTTCTGGTTTAGATTCGATTTTATTTTTCAAAAAGGCTTTGACACTTGTGTTATCAATTTTAAGGATGAATTTCTTCGCGAGAAAAAATAGCGGCCATTTTTTGAACGCCTTTCGGACTGCGAAGAACTTCTTTTCATTGATGTGCCATCTATTTGCTTCGCTCTCCGTAAAGAGCCTGCTACAGTATCTGCATGGCTTTTCTCCTTCTGTCGTGGATTTTGTAAGCACTGCTGCCCACCAATGGTCACTGGCATCTGTATATAGTACCAGATCATCCTCGTCATTAGGAATGGCTAATTTGGGGAGCTTTTTTCAAACTTTCTTTAGTTGTTTAACCATTGCTCGGTGTGAATCATCCCATTTGAATTCAGCATCCTTTTTTAACAAAGTACTGAACACCTTCCTGTATTTCGCCAGATTGTTGATGAACATTCCGGCAAAGTTAACCACTCCTAAGAAACTTTGGAGTTGTTTCTTGTCTTTGAAATCTTCGGGAAATCCTTGGACCTTTTCAACAATATGTGGTTGTAGAATAATTCCGGATTCGTCAATCTCTACTCCAAGGAACTCGATCTGCCTTGTTGCTATTACTGCTTTCTTTTCTGAAAGCACCAATCCTTCTTTGTGGCATACTTCTGAAAATATTTCCAGATGTGCTAAATGTTCCTTCATGTTCTTTGAAGCTATGAGGATGTCATCCACATAGACAAACATGAATGAGAAATAATCTTTGAAAAGATTATCCATTTTTCTTTGGTATATCTGGGGTGCGTTTGCCAAGCCCATAGGCATAACATTCCAAATATAATGGCCCTGTGGTGTGGAGAAGGCTGTGAACTTCTTGCTCCCTTCTTCCATCATAATCTGGTAAAATCCGGATTTGCAGTCAAACTTTGAGAATACCTTGGCATTCTTGATACAGTTGACCAAGTGTTCCCTACTTGGTATGTAGTATCCATCGAACTCCAAGATGTTGTTGATCCCTTTGTAGTTGATCACAAGCCTCGGCTTTCCCCGCTTGATTTCTCTATGATTTCGGACTAGAAATCCTGGACTGCTGTATGGAGATACTCCTGGTGATATTAACTTAAGGTCTAGATGTTCCTTAAGTATTAGCTGTATATCCTTTCGATCCTCTTGGTTCATTAGGATAGGCTTATATCTCACGAGCTCATGCTCCTTTCCTTCTTTTACTTTGAGTGAAGCTTTGAGCTCGTTCTTATCCCACCAGGCTAAAGGATCCTCATTGAAGTTCCTCTGTATCTTTCTTTTGACGTCCTTCAAAGATGTTTGTTCTTCGATTGTGACGTCTTTCTGTAGGTTTTCTCCCAAGCTTGCTTTGAGAAGGTGGAT
This sequence comes from Pogostemon cablin, assembly GCA_023678885.1. Lineage (NCBI taxonomy): Eukaryota > Viridiplantae > Streptophyta > Magnoliopsida > Lamiales > Lamiaceae > Pogostemon > Pogostemon cablin. The sequence goes on from CM042979.1 coordinate 10,031,295, forward strand.
TGTGTTCTCCTTTAGTTTCTCCATCTTCCATCCTCCTCTAGTCTCGGTTCTCATCTGAAGGACTGCTTCGCCATATCTTCTTCTATCATTCATCTTCGGATGGCTCAGTTTTCCTTCATCACCACGCTTGCTGCGAAATCTGATTGGCATTTTTTGTTGAAATGCATTACGCAGTCTTGGTGCGATGATCTTACGTTCACAAAGGGTTGTGAAAATAAGCCTCCTTGTTGCGTTTTCTTGGGTAAAACGCTTGAATGTCTGTAGAAAATTATTTCCTAACAGAATATCCGTTCCAGTGTCGTGAAAATATAATGGCGGAGTTTTCACCTTGTACCATGGGGTACGATCTGCTCCTCCGATCATGATTTCCGCTTGCTTGGTTCCTCTATTAAAGATTAACACCCTTTGTGAGAAATCTTTTCCGAGGATTGTTGGCAGTTCTTCGCCTGAGTCTTCCGGGAAGATAACTTCCTTTGTTGTGCAGATGCCGGCTCCTGAATCAATGTATGCCGTAAAGTATTCTGCACGATATTCTTTATATATCATCCCTACGGTGATATATATCGAAAATGGACTTGTGGCCATGGGTGGATCAGAGCTTTAAACCCCTGAGCCTCTACTAGTAGACTTTGTATTTTTTTCCCTTGATCATAAACTCCATTCCATCTTGCAGTCTTTCCCAAGGTTTATGATCCTCGAGAAACTCCAATCCCAATACTAGTTGTTCTGGGAACCTTCCTGCAACTCCTTCGATTATCAGCTCAAGATCGCCGAGTTTGAGCTGTCCTTGGTATCTCCCAATTGTTGGTTGTTGGAGATAATACAGGACATCACAAGGAATAGAGTTTTCCTTTTTAGTGATATCAAATATTACTTCGACTTCTCTCCATCCTTCTGGGCATTTTAGTTCACCTTTAGTTGTGAACTTTTCCGGTTCTTGGATCACCTCCACGATTGGTTTCTTTCCCCATTTTTCGCTAATCATTCTGTCTTCTTGAAAAGAAATTCTTCTTTGCTCGAATCTGAGGCTGTTTTGTCTGCTCCAGATTGGCTTGTCTTTGATCCGCAAATTCATATCGTGAATTGGTGGTAGCTCTATTATTTCTGGCCTAGTCGCACATGCAACTTTCTCGAACACTTCAGGTATCTCAATATATTCCTTCATTTGGAATAGATCTGAATGATGAGTGTTGCAGAGGGCATACGAGATGCTGTATGTGATAGAGTAAGGCCTGTTTCCTTCCTTCATCAAGTCTTTATTTTTAAAATCTTGATGAAGGGTAATTGCCCTGTTGAAATCTCGGTCTGCTAGATTGTATGCGATCCTTGGATAAATGTAGGATGCTACTTTTCCAGCGTATAGATTTCCTGAGAGTCCTCCTAGGCATGCTTCTCTTGGGCTCTTGATTCTCTTATCGAAGACAGCAATATCGATTAGTGTATCGATTCCTTCTTTGAATGTGGCTTTGATGAGAATCCGAATAGCTCTGATATGGACCCAAGACATAGTCTTGGACATTCTCTCCGGGAGTTTAATTAGTTCCTTCTTGATTTCTTCATAAGGAACCAGTTGCATTTCCATCATATTTCCTGTGAGCTCCATCGGGATAGCAATTTTCCCTTCGATCACTTTGTATATGATGTTGTGTTTTCTCTTTTTGAAACTTGGAAAGAATTTTTCCAATTTTCCCACAGTGAATCCATCGTATAGGTTGAGCCTTGGATCCTCTCTCATGATTCTCATAAGGGCTTTATGAGAAATAGATGTCTGGGAAAAGAATCCAGACATATCTTCTTGCATCTCTTTCCTAAAGATTTCCTCTTCACTCCGACTCATCTTCGGAAGATTCGTCTTGGCTAAATAATTCTTCTTCATAGATGCTCTCGTCTGAGGGTATATCTTCGAATTGATATACCTGTACTAGGTCTTGGAAGTAAACTGCTTCCTCCATTTCTGGAGTTGTCTCGAACTATCGTACTCTCCTTTTCTAGTTTTTCGGGCAATCTGGTGAGATATGCCCTCTTGCTCCACATGTGTAGCAGTTGCAATCCTTGAATCTTTCGTTGATTCATGTGGACGCTCTTCGGAACGCCTTTCTTGTGGGAGTTCTTCATGTGCTCCTTTGGTTTGACCCTGAGGATGAGGCTTGGCTTCTTGAACTCCATCTTGATGGTCCAGATCTTTGCCCTGATTTATAGCTACGGGCCTTTTGTTTATACCAAAATGATCTTGGTCTTCTAGATCTCCATCCTCCGCTCCTTTGATTGTAAGGATGATTCTTCTTCATCCTTTTCTGCTTCTTTGGGTTTCTTTCAATGATAGTTGGAAGATCATTGCTTTCGCAACATAAGGGGACTGCCTTGTTGATTCCCCTTAATCTCTTGTAGTTTTTGTGTAGCGCCGCTTGATGACACCATTCTGCAATCTTGGCTTTGAGGAATGACATTCTCCTTGCTATCGAATCCAGATCGCATGGTTCATACTCTTTGATCAATATTTCTCTCCATGGGCTCGGGATCTTGGCAAAGAATATGTGGAATACTTCTTCCTCTTTGACCTTAGACTTCCATCTATACTCTGTGAAGAGTTTGATGTACTCATCTACGTGACAAATGTCAAGTAGTTCTAGGCTGTATAGGGCATTCCTATACTTCTTTTTCTTTTCTTCTTCCATTCCTTCGAAGTATCCTACTCCGATGAAATGAATCTTGAAGATCTTGGTCATTCGATCGACAATATTAACTAGATCTTCGCCTTCCATGACCTTCTTTTTGACTTCGTCTGAGAGTTCTTCCCAGGCGCATTTTACTGATCCTTCCAGGCTCATAGTAAGGAATCTTATGAACCGTTCTTTGTTCAACTCCAATGCTCCACCTGCGATCTTCATGGCATTTGTCCATTCATCGATCAAGAATTCTCTATTCTTGAAGTCTAGAGTGTCGAGATTTAAGATCGACCCGTATGGATTTATCGGTTCAAGGTGAGACCGGCCATATGGGGTGTTTTGTATATTAGATCCTCGAACTCGGCTTGCTCCTGTTGACATTCCTATGGCCCTCATTTTGAAGTTTCCTGGTGGTTGGAATGTATCTTCTTGTCTTGCCCCTTGGACTCCGTGTGATCCAGAGATTCCTTCTTGGCTCCGATCCTGTTGTGTCTGATGAGCCTGGGACTGTTGTTGAGAACTTGATGCCTCTTCAACGTTCATCTTTAGATCTACAATTGATAATCCTTGGAAGGACTCATATAGATCTTGTAGATCTTCAAGATTTGCTCTTTCCATCTGAGGATGTGGAGTCTCCTTGAAGGATAGCAATCATCTTCTCGCTTTCGGACTTTGGCCTTATGACCTCCGTCGTTTTTCCTTTTTGGTGCAAAAGGGGTTCTGTTCCAAAGGTTAGTGGTAACCTTCCTCCAGGCCTTCTTCCTGTCACTTTGGTTTCCAGGGACTTTACTTGTTCTATCAACTTTATGATGAGGTCGAATTGTTTGTTCTGCAATTTCTCGACCTTGTCCATCTTGAGGCTGATTTCGAACATAATCTTGGACATGCTTTGGCAATATTCTCCAAAGAATCTTACCGTATTCTGCAATTCTCTAAGATCTTGGTTTATCTTAGAGTTATCTACCTCGATCTCCCTCCACTCGGTCATTCTTTCCAATGCGTAAAGTGGTAGGGCTTGCAAATTTCTCTCGGACCCTGGTTTGGTCGTCTTCTCCATTGCTCTTGTTTGGGGATTCGTCCATGGATCTCGGTGAAACTTCGGATTTCCACTATGTTCCTCGAAATTTTCTTGGAACAATTTATCTCTGTCTGGCGAATTTCTTCCAGACGTTCCTCTTTGGTGAGGTCCTCAAGATTCGCCAATTTCCATTTTCGATGGAGGTTCTCCCAAAATAAATCGGCTTCCTCGTCCTCTTTCTCTACATATTGTCTATACAACACATTATAGTATTGTTGTATAGAACTGCTTGTTTCGTCATATCCAATGGGCCAAAAATTCCGGTTGCTCCAGCTTGGAACAGGGCTAATAGTCTTGTCACTCTCGGATGTCGAACTTTCGTTCGGATCCATATCTCTTTGAAACTCTCCTCTCGTTAAGTGATATAAGTTTATAATAAATTTTCCATTCATAAATAAATAAACCTAGGGCTCTGATACCATTCTAAAGCGTGATAAAAGCGATGAAAATTAGATGAACATATAGGCCGAATAGGCTAATACGTATAGGCCGAATAGACAAATACGTATAGGCCGAATAGGCAAATACGTCTAGGCCGAATAGAATAACTATTTAGATGAAAACATATAGGCCGAACAGGCTAACACGTATAGGCCGAATAGACAAATACGTATAGGCCGAATAGGCAAATACGTCTAGGCCGAATAGGCAAATACGTCTAGGCCGAATAGACAAATACGTATAGGCCGAATAGGCAAATATGTCTAGGTCGAATAGAACAACTATTTGGGCCGAAAAATATCAAGGATATAAGTCATTTCGAGTATCAATCAGATATTTATTTGAATTTTGATTTAAAATTGCATTTGAATAATGTTTTAGGGGTAAAATGGTCTTAAATATAAAAAAGTGGCTAGAAAAAATTAGCCTTAACATGGGTGGCTAGAAAAAATTCATTTTAAGTCAAGGTGGCTACTTTTGCCATTATTACTTGTAATAATAGAATTATTACTTTTAATAATAGAATGATTTGGTACTGTACATTTGTTTATTTCACAGATCGAGAATATATACAAGTACAATGTATAATTCAGCCTAGATATATATGGAAGAACAATAATTACATTTAAAAAGAATCAAATCCTCTACTAATTACAAATTAAATATTTGCTAAGATGTCGCTGCATTTTGAATGTTATTGTACAAAATTTTCTCCTTTGATGTAGTTGCATCATTATCTCTATTACAAATAAGTGAGGGACCTCCTTAATTTACAATCTTGAACTGACCGAATCATGAGTTCAAATCAGCTAAAAATTGACCATAATTTTTTGCTGTTAAAAGAAAAAAGAATGGAAGTAAACAGAAATGGTGAAAGAGGAAGGAAAATGGAAGAAAGGGGTTGGAAATGACGAAAAGGGGCCTGAATAATATGTCAGGCGTGACGTAAGCGGACCTAGGGAGCCGCAAAACATAGGGTTAGAAAATGCCAAAACAAGTAGCTGCATTACGATACTCAACACGTGATTATTATTTTCAAATATTTCCTCCACTCCAATAATCCGCCATTATTATTATATTTAATATTCAACAAATACTGTATTAAATTAATCTCAGTTTCTCTTTGAAGTAAGTGTGTGGTCCCCACTCCATTGAAATATTATTCTTCCCACTTTGACCCTCTAATCAAATTATTACACGCCTTTCGGGCTTCACTTTTTCGCCATAAATAAAACATAAAACTGTCCTTCTTCTTAGATCGCTGTCCAATCACTGTATCTCTTTTAAACATTTATTTTGGATTTTATTTTTTTTACTCCGATTAATCAACAGCTTAACAACCTCAGACTGACCACTTATTCTCTAATCGGAGCGGGTCAAACTTTAACCCTTTTATAATGCTCCGTTGAGGGAGTATTCAAATTTAGTATACTAAAGGAGGATCCAAATTTGATTAGGTGTCAGAGTAAATTAAGGGTGACATGTCATTTTATTAGATTTTTGAATTTTTTTTAATAATAAACTTAGCTTATGAAAGAAGATACTATAGTTATTTTATTTTAAACAACCAATCAAAATATTTATTTTGTTTATCTTATTTAAAATTTTATCTAAAACTTTAAGTGTTTTTATCTTTTTAATTTTAAATTAATTTTATTTAAAAATTATACTCCCTCCGTCCCATTTTCATCTTCATATTTACTGTATACACGCAAATTAAGAAAAAACACTTTTTGAGTAACTTTTGGGGGTAGTTTGGTATTTTTGGGTAATAAATAAATGATAAAGTATGTTATGTGTGTTAAAAAGGTGATGTCAATTTTGAAATTAAAGTATATGAGAGGGATATTAGTTATGTACCTTTTCCTTTTATGGAAATATGAAGTTGAAATTGGGACGGACCAAAACGGAAAGTGTGAAGTTGAAGTTGGGACGGAGGGAGTATCAAATTAATCGTCTTCTCATGATCTTTAGTTTGACATCCATATTATCAAATATTATATGATTGGAGAAATAGTTTAAATTTAATAATAATTTCTTTATTTTAAATGATTCTTTAATAAAATCTATTAATAAATAAAATATTTTTAGAAGAGTAATAAATATTTTATTTATTTAATCTATTTATCCTTAGAATTTTTAAGTTTAATAAATTTAGTTAATTAAAATTTTCTAAATAAGGAATTTCATGAGAAAATAAATCTGATTAATTTTCATAATTTTTATCATTAATTATTTATTTTATTATATTTAATAATTTATAATTAATTATACAATAATGTATATTGTTATTTATATTTATTAATTTTATTATTAACCGATAATAATTAAGAACAGTAGTGAGATGGGTATTTTTGAGTATCCATTCTATTCAAACTTTAATATGGTGGGTATGGTTATTTGAAAACGGATTTGAGATGGGTACAGATAGTTATAAAAAATTTCATTATAGTTTGAAATGGGTACGGGGAATGTCTCAATCTATCAAATTAATCCTCTTCTCATGATCTTCAATTTGACATCCATATTATCAATATAATAAAATTTGAGAAATAGATTCTTAAATTTAATAATAATTTTTTTATTGAAGATAAATTTTAATTAAAATTTATCAATAAATAAAATATTTTAAAATAGTAAGAAATTATTTATTCTATTTTTAACTTTATTGTAAGCAAAATTTTTGTATAACACAAAAAATGGGTAAAATATGAATATATGAAATTAATAAATAAATGTATACACAAATAAAAAAACTCTTATTATCAATCATCATTTACTTTTATAAAAATATTTATGCTCAATAAATGAGAATATGTTAATTTAATAGTGTTAATAATATATATATATATATATATATATATATATATATATATATATATATATATATATATATATAGAGTAAATATTTAATAAACTATTTAAAATAATAAGCTTTATATTTATATATATATATATATATAATATTATTATTAATATATTTTATTATTATATATTAGAATACAAGGCCAAGAAACTATTTAGTAAACCACTAAAATAATTTAATTTCTTTTATTGTGAATTTTAATTTATTAATATAGGTGCAAGACTTCCAAAAGAAGACATTTGCAAAACTTCTACAACAAGATTGATATTTGACTAATGTGCAAGACTTCCAAAAGAAGACATGTGCAAAACTTCTACAAGAAGATTGATACTTGACTCTATATAAGTGGTCATGGGCAAAGTATTATTTAGTCTCAAGGTTGGTTTGTGAATATGGTGGTCCACGTCGATTACGGACTAAATATGGGGGCCAACGGCAATGTGGAGGAACCGACACTACTTAATGATCTCTCGAAGTCGTCGATTTATATGGGGTCGGCGGCAATGGTGGAGGAGCCGACACTACTTAATGTTCTCCCGAAATCATCGACTTATTTCATAGATTTGGTGGTCGCTTCGTCAATTGATCATTGGGAGATCTCTTATTGTAAGAGTAGGAGTTTCTTCATCATCAACCCCTCTTCATCAATTTATAGTTATTTGAAATTCTCATATAGCATTAGAAAAGGGAACGAAGCTCTTAATCAATTTATAGTTATTTGAAATTCTCATATAGAATTAGGAAAATAGTTATTTGAAATTCTCATATAGAATTAGAAAAGGAAAAGGAAGAATAAGATGGTTGGTGTAATCAAGAGGTATATAATTTAATTGGCAAGTAGGATTTCACTAAATCTTAAAGGAGAATGTATTGAAACATATTTATTGCTAAGAAATCATGAACTCAAAAATAATGAAATGAATAAATTAGAAATTACAATAATCATTTGTTAATGATATAAATAGTAAATGCATAAGTTTTAAAATGATATAAATAGTAAATGCATGAGTTTTAGAATTATTGTAAGGTTTATAATTCACATTAACGAAAAAAATATGTAAAAAATTATTGTACTATTTCACAAATACACCATTCAATTAATGTAAAATATTTAGAAGATATTAAAATTTTTTTCTTATGAATATTTTATATTAATATGAATATTATTAAAATTTCATTAGAAATATATATATGTTTTAAGTATATATAGAAAACTTATAAAAATTATTGAAATATATAGAGAAAAAAATTATATAATATAGAGAGAGTATATCACTTATTTAATGAAGGTACATAGGTTTGAAAATAATACAAAATTTGTGTAATATTCATTGAAGAAGAAAAAATTGAAATCTATCATTTGTATAAATAAATAAAATTACGTAATTTAAAAAAAAAGAATGAAAAAATCATTAAAATTATATTTATTTATAAAATGGAAGAGAGACATGAGTTGGAGAAGAAAAGAGTTTTTGATTAATTAATAGTTTTGGTCGGGGACACATCAAATGTTTTGATAATATGTTTAAATTGGTATAAATATTGAGAGCTTAATTTGTTTACAATTAAATAATATTTGATAATGAATAAAAATTGCTCCGTTTATCTCATAAATAAATTCAAATTTTCATTATTTATTTGTCTTATTATTGTATTCACATTTTAAAAAATAAATAACTTTTAAATCACAACTTTATAATTTACTTAAGAAAAAATCAATTTACCTTAAAAGTGGGGAGAGTCTTTAGGAATAATTTTTCATGTAAATCTTATTACTTAAAAATTGTAAAGATAATTTTTAAATATTTTAAACACTACTGTTTTTTTTTTGATTAAGTTAGGATAATAAAATTGAGTTTAGAAATGATAAGATTTATAAATTTTATAATCAATATTATTTTGAAATTTATGTAAGGTGAGTTTTAACCCTAAAAAAACAAATAGAATAATTAAGATGATTAATGATAGATTAATTAAGATGATTAATGGGGTATATTTTAATGAATTGGATAAATGATCAATAAATTATAAACATATAAGATGGTATTACTCATGCAAATGTTACTTTTATAAAAACTATAAATGAATATATTTAATTGGGGTTGCAATGAATACTAAATTTGATTTGTAAAATTTTTAAAATTTATAAATGTGAAACTTAAAATGTTTAAATTTTATAATATAAATTCTAAAATAAATTTTATTAACAATAGATTTAAATTCACCCTAATTTAATCATAATAATAATATTTTTAAATTTAATTTCTAATAAGTTTAGAATTATTTTAAAAAATTTATGTGACTAATTATAATCGGTAGTTCTATTTGTTAGATGTAGATTTTGATATTTTAAACAGTTAGCTTCGATCAAATATAAAAACTTAAAATTTATAAACTAAGAACCAACCATTTTATTTATTGCAATTAGTTGTATTTATGCTATTGCACCATCAAACATTTTAACAAATTTATCTTTAATCAAATGTATTTTTTTCGTAATTATTAAGTCTAAAAACATTTCACCGGCTCTTTTTTTTATCCCTAACTTATTTAAAGACCTAAATGTTTGAAATTTATGTGATATATGTACTATTAATTGCACAAATTTAATTGTAAATGCAGTATTTTAAAATTAAAAATATATTATTTATTCGTACTACTTGATATTTTAAAATTTATTATGTATGGTACTATCAATTGATAGTCCAAATAACTCATCAGAAGGATCATAATCTACCTGCAACAACAAATTCTCCACCTTGGTCATTATTTCGTTAGTTTCGTTTTTCCTCAGTTCGGATTTTTAAAATATACTTATATTTTTAATCCTTTAAATTATAAATTCGTAGAATTTTAGTTATGTGTTATAATCATGTTTGTCATCATATGTGTGCTTGAGGATGATTTATGCAAATTAGGAAATAATTCTTCACTCGAACATTTGGATATCACCATCCCTAAAGGAAAGGGATGTCCCATTACTCCAACCGAACACATCATTCGGGTAATCCAACCGAATACACAATATTTTGTTCGGGTACTCCAATCGAACATAATTATAAGGATATTTATGTTTATTTTTTTTTAGTACGCTTAGCAAATTAGGAGTACAAATAGTCAATCCCATAAAAACTTTATGATCCCGCGTATTACGCGGGCTTCGTATATAACAATCACACAATTAGATAGTCTAAAATTGCCACCCAATTGTGTACACTACATTCACCTTCGAATGTAAATTTTACCAATATTGTTTTGTGTATATATGAAAGGCAAATAGTTGTATTTTAATGAAAATGTGATATTTAATTAATAAATAATAATTTATTAAATTATTTCGTGAATAATTTTTATAGTATAAATAAAAAATAATATATTAATTTAAAAAAATATAATATTTTTAATGAAAAAATGTAACTAATTACAAAAGTATGAAATAGTTTCACTATAGAACGATCTAAGATTTCACACAAGACTGTCCCTATATGAAAATGGGGCAGTTCTGAGCGATACCTTCTCACGGTGAGACCATCTTATATTTTTTTTAATTAATTATATTTTTTATTAGAGATGTTAACATTTTTTTAAAAAATATTTTCACTTTTTATTTATACTATAAAAAATATTTTATATTACTCCCTCGGCCCCACCGAAAAGTTTCCATTTTACTATATTGGGCGTCTCATTTAAAGATTCTCATTTTTCTCTTTTAGTAAAAGAGTATCATATATGGCCCACCACTTATTACTAATACAATTATCTACTATACATAAAATAATAATACTCCTAAAAAACATACAAAAGCAAATATGGGTCTTTACCTATGACGGAAGGAGTATTAGTAATGTCAATTTTTAATCAACATAAAAAACAAATGACACCATATTGAGAAGGAGTAATTTTTAACCGTCTAACTCATTTTTTTGAGTTATTATGGATTTGTAATTTGTAACGATAGTGTAGATTATTTTTTTATATTAGAATAGAAATGTGACGGTGTTTATAGGATTGTATAAATAATGTTGAGATTACGAAACAGAACGTATAACGAAATGGGGGTCATAACAATAGAATATTCTACTTCTAATCCATATATAATATAGTAGTATAAAATATTTCAGCAAATTGCAATAGATGTAGTTCACAACTTTTGGCAAAATAAATATCTTTTCAAAAGATTACATGGATTATTAATATTGAAGTGATTGATAGTTGCGTATGTGGATCCCACAATTACAATTATTATTATTATTATAATATTAATTAATTAAGAAGATAATGAATCTTATGCTTATCCAAAAATTATTTGATGGAAAAACTAACATTTAGACGTGGACAGGTGTGACAGGCTAGAATTCATATTTATCTTACCACTAACTCAACTTTATAATTATGATGTATAGCATTACTTTATTATTATTATTAGCAAATATGGACAAAAGTGAACTTTTATACTTGGGCTTATTAAATTCCCTCCCACCTTGCCTTAATAGCCAAAGATTCAATGATATTGTAAGGTTTAGTTAGATAATAATTTCAAAATAGAAAATATAAAATTTTAGCGAGATTATTATTATAAACTATATTAAATTTGTGCTACGATATTCAAATTCAACTGCAAATTCAGGAAATTTTAACCATTAATGCTTTGATGACAAAATTAAAAAAAAAACTTAAAAAGCTTTATTAATATAAAAAATGAAGAATTACCTTAGAAGAGATTAAAATATAAAGAAAGATAATTCAACAAATTAACATTCAATTAAATATTTCAAGATTTTTGCTTCATTTTTCATTCTTGAAAAGAATACTTTATTTGATACTCTTTTTTCATCACAAGCCAATTTTTTATGTGTGTGATTTTAAATTAACTCATCTTGATTTAGTAGATGTTTGTTTGATGAGTTTTAAGATAAATAATGAAAAGAAAATTAATTTGATGCTTGGTTTTTCTCTAGGAATAGTTCCCAAAAGTTTTTGGAATTTCCCATTCCACTCATAAATAGGAGGAAGAAACTCACTCCTATTACATTCCCATTCCACTTGGGGGATATTTGTTTTAAGGGTATGGGATGAAGCAACGAAAATAGAATAAAAATTTGTTTGATGTTAAAGATTTTGGAATTTAATTAATTATTAAGAATTAATTATTAAATAATCACCGATTAAATGAGAGTAATCTGAAATTTGGGATCATTTGGATGAGAGGTCAAATGAAGTTTAATGGGTCTAATGAAGGATTAATGTCACATATTGAATGTGGAAGGAAAATCTTCATTTTTATTAGTCCATGCCTCTTATGTCAACTTGAATTAATGTGAAATGGTGATCTTCCAAATCATAGCGCGAGCACTGTCGCCCCCAGTTGCGCTTCGACCGTGGCCATGAGCCGTGGCCTTGAATTTTGACAATTGGACTTTGAGCTTTAGGCCTCGTACCCCATATATTTTTTTGGGTAAAAATCAGGTCACCCTTAGGCTCGAGCCCAATTAAATTGTGCTCGTAAAGCCCAAGCCTCTCAATAAACGGTCCAGTTAACTTGTACAAAATGATGTCAACCATCGGTCCATCAAATGATTAAATCAGGTTCCTGAATTGACGCGAATAGCGAGAACTTCGCCCTCATTACGCAATCGACACCCATCAGTAATTATGGCGGAATGGACTGGTGCAGTATAAATAAAAACATCTCATCTATTCTCCAAGCACACCTCGAGCATTGCATTCACATCTCACATAGCATCCTAGTCAATCCCCTTCTCCATCAGTCCATAGTTTGTTGGAATTTAAGTGTTAGCGGTATTGCATCGCTGAAAATGAAAGTTGTTTTACCTTTTGGAACTATCCACCAAGATCGAAAAGGAAAAAGTGATTTGATTCCCCAATTTATGGGAATAGGTCATACCTCCCAAAATTTGAAGAAATATATGAAGTGCCTTTTTAAGGATAAAGAAATTATTTTCTATTCTAATTTTAATTGTAATTCTTTTTTGCTCGAAAAGACAATTTTAATCTTTACTCAAATTTAATGATTTTCGAGTGAGTAAACATAATATTTTAATAATACGAGTTAAATGATTTGAGTCAAATAATTTCGAGTTAATATTTTTCAAGTATTAGTAGTGATGTGAGTAATGTAAATGAGAGAATATTATGTGAGTTATATGAATAACGTAATTTGAGTGAGTGAGTATTATATTGTCAGTAATCGTGAGTAACGTGAGTGAGTAATGTAAATTCGAATTAATGTATTTTGAGTAACATGAGTAGTGTGATTAAGTAATATAGTGTTGGAGTTAAATATTTTTTCAAGTGAAAGATTACAATTCTCAAATTAATTTTGAGTAAAGAGTATTTTTGCCTATTAGGATAAAAAAAGGTATATTGTTAAAATGGATTAAAAAGTACTCCCTCCGTCCCGTTTCAATATTTATGTTTCTATTTTGCGTGTCTCATTTCAATGTTTACGTTTTTCTTTTTAGGAATATGGAACCCACCTAAAACAATTAATATATCATCCAACACTGATACACCTACCCACTTCATATTAAATATTATATTTTTTCACCCACTATCTATTAAAATATAATACTTTTTAATCAACGTGCAAAAAACAAACGTAAACATTGAAACGGGATGGAGGGAGTAATTTGTGTACAATAATTTTTCACCCTCCAAAATTGAGATGAAAACATGATTGATTAGTGTACTACCCCTTCTGTCCACTTTCAATTTATCAATTTTATCATTTTGGGTCGTTCACTCTTAATCTATCCATTTCCTTTTTTAGATACATGGGACCCATCCACACACTAATACAATTAAAATATGGAATCCACACACCTCACTAATACAACTACCAACTACACATAAAATAATAATACTCCTTAATCTACGTTCAAAAAGCAAACGGATAGATTAATGTTGGACGGAGGGAATAATTAATACACAACAAGAGATTGAGAAAGGAAAAGTAATTTGATTCTACTCCCTACGTACCATGATAGTTGACACCTTTTTTTATGGGCACGGAGATTAGGGAGTATAATAATTTAATGTAAAATGAAGTGAGAAAAATAATATTTAATGTGTAGTGGATAGTTATATTAGTTGTGAGTGTGATGTGTGTGTGGGCCTATATAAATAAGTAAACTATTTTGGTGTGGGTCTCATATCCTTAAAAAGGAAATATGTCAATTTTCGTGGGACAAAAAAAAAGTGTGTCAATATCTTTGGGATGAAGGGAGTATGAGATTTGGTCATCCCTTCCAAAATTGGAATGAATCAAGTGATTCAACTGCAAGGGCGTGATTGGTATAATTGAATGGAATTATATTGGAATGGAATGAACTCATGAATGGAATAGAGATAGGAAATGAATGATTAAAAATAATTAGGAATGGATGAAGGAATAGAAATACATTTTTTAATTTGATTCAAATCTCATTATTAATATTTTATTAATATTTTAAATTAATTAAAGTCTCAATGGAATATTTCCATTTTTGGTTTTGATATCACTAAACCATTCTGAACAACAATTTGCTTAAATATACGCAAATGTTTAAAATGCATTTCTATTGATTTAGAAAATACAAGAATATCATCAATATAAACAATAATAAACTCACTATAAGGAGTAAAAATATCATTCATATTCTTCTGAAATTCAGAAGGAGCATTCTTCAAACCAAATGGCATAACATTCCATTCACAATGACCTATTGGTACATTAAAAGCAGTTTTGTATCTGTCAGATTTATTAATCTGAATTTGCCAATAACCAGATTTTAAATCAAATTTAGAGAATATGAGACTATCATATAATCTATCAAGCAAATCCTTTTTATTAGGAATGTGATGTCTAATCCATTTTAACACCTTATTAAGGGGTTTATAATTAATAACGAGTCTAGGAACTCCTCTTTCTATCTCAGAGTGTTTATTAACATAAAAAGCAGTACATGACCAAGGCGACTGAGAAGGGCTTATTAAACCCTTTTGTAATAAGGAATCAATTTCCTTTTTACATAACTCTAGATATTCTGAGTTCATTTGACATGGTCTAGCTTTTGTAGGAATATTATCCTCTTTAAATGTTTCCTCATAAGGAAGTGAAACAATATGTTTCTTCCTATCCCAAAAAGCATTAGGATGATCATTGCAAATATCTAATGCAAATTCATTCTTTAAAATGCTAATTTTATCCTGTAATTTAGGATTATTTAATTTTTCTTCAATAGTAATCATACTAATTTCTTGTTTTAAGAAATTAATTTGATTCTGTTTAGCCTTGATATTATCATATAAATTATGTAATTCCTTTATAAAAGGTTCAGTAATAAATTCTAAGAAAATATTATTTCCTTTATAAGTTCCCATTATACCCTTTTTATCAATATTTTTTATAGGGTATATCATATTAAGAAATGGAGTATCAAGTATAACTTGGTTATTTATATTTTTCACAAGTATAAAGCTTTGTGATATACATGTGTTATTAACACAAACATAAGCTTTAGGAAGCTTATAATTAATTTGGAGTTTATCTCCTCCTGCATGATACAAGTTATGACTTGTTTTTTCAAAGTATCTTGTGGGTATTAACCCTTCTTGAATAACATTTAAATCTGCACCGCTATCAACAAGAGCAGTAAATGTCTTTGTATAATGATTATCAATTAATAATGATATTTTTATATACCATTTTTGTGATATTACCATTTCAATGGTAGATAAAAATTTATTATCAATCATTATATCATCCTTATTATTTTCTTGAGGAATAGCAATATTATTCATTCTAGAATTTTCTAACCTAGTAATTCTAGATTCTTGAATAATATTCTTATTCTTCAATGTTTTAATTTCTTCTTTGAGATTATTAATCTCTTTATGAAGATCTTGAAGAGATATTTATCCTTTATTCTGATATTTATCTTTTAACTGACTCATAACTTCAGCCATACTATAACCTTTATTTTTATTTAAAATATCATTTGAAAATTCATTTTCTCCCTTATTAGAGGATGAAGCTCCATCATTGAAAGAAATTTCATCAATAATTTGTGCTTTCAATAATGGGTCTTTGATCATTTTTAATAAATCAAAAAGATTTTTATTATTTAAAACATTTATAGAAATGTCTGAAAATTGTGACATAATTTTATAAAATTCTGACTGGTTTATATTATTAACCTCTTTAGGACATATAAATCCTTCTTGACAAGGTTTGCATATTTCTGATTCTGATTCAGATTCAGAAATATCTGTATCATCAAGATTATTAATCTCTTCTTCTGATTCAGAAGTTTTTGAAGAATCTGAAGATGATTTTTCAGCTTCAGTTTTTTCTTCAAGAGATTGCAATATTATTGCTTTAATATCATCAGGAATTTCAAGAGAATTTATTCTCTTTTTAGTCCAACAGAATTCCTTAGTATGACCAGGTTTACCGCATAATTTGCAATATCTATTCATTTTTCTTTTAAAAAATCTAGGAGGTTTTTTCTTATCTCTTTCCTCATTTCTCTTATCTTTCTTTTCTCTTTGTTTAGAAGAATATTTTCTTCTTTTCTTAGGTATATAAACCTTATCTTTTTTACTAGTTTTACTAGTTGAAGGATTATCAATACCAAATTGTTGACAAAATTCACCTAATTGCTTTCTCTCATTTAGGCTTTGTCTTTTAATTTGCTGATTTAGCTTTATTTCATTGCATAAAGCTAATCCTTCTTGTATACAAATATCTATAAGGGATCCATATGTGTAACAGTGTACGAATAGTATCACTATTGTCACTGAAACGACCAGTAAAATGTTCAATAATGTTGATTGCAAGTGTATAAACTGCATTTTCAACCATTATATTATCACCCTCTTGTTTAACAGTATTAATGATGCTATTACGATCATTAAGAGATAAATAATTATCCCACCAGCCTTTAAGCTGTCCTGTAAAACCAGCAACAATCATTGAAGCAATAGTTTTATCTGTATTATTGCTGTTTTTACATATAGTGGAATACATCAACATACGATGTACAGTATTATAAATCTGTTTATTAGAAAATCCATCAATATTCCATTCATAAATTTTATTACCAGAATAACTGATATCAATAGTATCAGTATACTCCTCATGTAGAACATCCATAGGAGTGGGTCTAGAATAATAAAATTTATTTTGGATAGGCTTATCAGCCCATTTTGTGTTAATTTTATTAATCTGATTTTTGAAAACCTTTTTAAAATCATTATTATTTATTAAATCAGAAAATAACTCTTTATCAAGAGTTTTTATACTAAGTTTATCAAACTTTTCTTGCAACAATTTTTCTAATTCAAAAAGAGGTTGCATTCTGAAATTCGAAATAATTGGAGGAGGCTGAAAGCTTGGTATAGCTTCCTTTTTATTATCTATAATTACTTCAGATTGAATATTAAGACTTGTAGAAACCTTATTCTGATCTGTAATAATTATAGGTTTCTTTTCCTCTTTTTTATTAAAAGCAATAATCAAATCCAATTTTTCATGAATTGATTGAATCTGTTCACCAATAATATTAAGGAACAGATTAGTATAATTCTGACATTTAAACATGGTATTGATATGATCACATGTAATTCTAACTGTATCATCTTCTAATAATTTCGCAAAAGCAAGGAAGTTTTGAACTTTCCCTTCTTTTTCAATATGAAATTGTTGACATTGGGGAGGATATAATCCTTTAATACTCATTTCATTCTGAAAATTATAGTTTCTTTCAACAATATAGATATAATCTTTCACATATGTGTTCATAAACCATGCAACAAATGGAATTAAAACATTTTTCTCTTCACAAATTTTATAAAACTCATTTTGAAAAATCATGGTTTCTTCTTGTGTAAAATTTTCAAAAAACCATTTTCTAAAAGGAATATAACCTTCATTAAAAAATTCATCAGAAATAATTTTTCTGGCTTGAGAACCTTTTGAAAAATCAATTTTTTTAAATAGATCTGTCCAATCCATTAAAATGTAAAATTCATATCCGACATAGTCGGTCCTTCATCACTATTGTGAGTTTTTACAATATTATTCTTATTAATGAATAACTTCTCATTCATAGGAGTAAATACTGATGGAGTATTTTCTCTTATTTGAGAAGTTGAAGCTCTAGCCGATTCGACTATGTAATCAATTGGAGAAATATAACTTCTCATTGATTGGCTTTTATTAAAGGTGTTGTCAAACTGTATATTAACAGTTCCTTTTGTATCTTGAATAATATCAATCTCATTAGACTGATCTTGTACTTGTGTATGAACAGGTACAGCATTCTCAATAGTCCAATTATCTGGAAATTTTATTTCTTCCCATTTAATTGGTCTACGAGTCATAATATTAGATTTATTGAAATTTGTTTCAATAATAATCGTTTCATTTAACGATTTGTCCATAATTTTACATTGAGGATTCAATGTAATTAATGGTTTATAATATATTCTATAACAGATACATATAACTTCTGTTCCTTGAATATAATTATAACCATTTGTTTTAACATTTAATGTTAAAGCATCGAGTATATTAACATCAGACAATGATAATTGTAAATTTGGATAAACATTAAAATAAACAGGACCATTGGTCAAACTGGATTCTATAATACCCATTAAAGATTGTTTCCAATTTAAATTTCTTCCATCACGTAAAGCTGCTATAAAGCTTTCTGGAAGACCTTTTAATGTCAAAGGTTTGAATGCAATCTGCACTAATCCTATATGAAGAAATTTATGAGTATGTCTATATAGACTTATATCTTTTTCAGATAATAATCTGATTCTCATCTCATTATTATTAAGAGATATCGATTCCTCAGTAGTTTTAACTACTTGTCTAAGACTGATTATATCAAAAGTCCCTATTTTATATATCATCCTAGGATTAATCTTAGGAATAGTCCACTTATTAAGTAGATCTAAGTTCTGAGGTATATCATACTCTTGACACATAGTATTTTTAATACTATAATCATTATTCTTAAATAAGTTCATGATATTCATGATAAAAATGTGTTAATCCAATAACATACTAATTACTAAGTCCATGGCTCTGATACCATACCTGAACAGGATCTTATTTAAAATGGAACTCTTTAATCAAGATCAAAATTCGTTATAAAATTAATAAGGAACTTTACAGAATTAAATATAAACTGGCAACTTAATACCAAATTATTCTAAAAATAAAACGCACCTAAGCATGCCCTAAACGCCTTCATCAATGGCTGAAGCGGGACTTACAGACTAGTGTCTACATATTTTTAGATTAATCTGAATACAAGGCCTGTTTATCACATCTAACCTTATAAGATTATAATTCATTATGATCTTAATCTTCAAATTACCATATTAATAACATCATAAACAGTTATGTTATTATAACCATGTAAACAGTAAATAGCAGTTATGGATTAACACATATTGGTTTAGCCTATAAGGCTAACCATGAACATAATTTAAATTAATTAAACAATAAAAATTAAAACTATAAATAATTAAAATACTTACAATATTTATTGCTTCTTCAGAATTATTACAGGATTTATATTACAATATGAAAGGAAAATGCTCAACACATGAGCTGCTAGCTTATGATCAGAGAAGGGGGAATTCTGATCGATGCCTACTAAATGAAAAATTCAATCCTATATATACAAAATGAAAACGCGTCCCAACAGTAGAAAACGCGTGAATGAACAGTAAAAAGCCAAAATTTTTGGCTTGCACAGTATTATTCCTGTAGATGAACAGTATCCTGTCTGGCTGCTTTACTGTTGATGAACAGTATCTTGTCTGGTTATGACGTAATCCATGACATCATATCCACTGTTTTTGACGTATGCAATGACGTCATCTCTCTTTCTGGCTTATTTTCCTGAATTCATTGATTTATGTGAAGATTTTTCTTCTTCTGATAGCAATTTTTCTACCAAAGTGTCAGTCATTGCTGCAAATATATCATCTATATTCATCTCAAATTTTCGTAACTATATGAAATAAAATGTAATAAAAATAATTATTATAATTTTATTATATATTACACAAAATAGATAAAATAAATAAATAAATATAAATAATTGATTCTCATGGGGTAGGGAATAGCTAATACCATGGGGTATGGAAGGAATGATAATTCTCATGGACATTCTCATTAATAAATTATACCAAACATGAGAATGTGAATGATATTGGGAATGTTGATTCTATTCTCATTTCATTCCATAATACCATGCCTTAATATCAAAGGATTCTCATTCCATAATTTTATTCAAACACACTCTCAATTTAGCCAAACACCACTCAATTAGAAAAAAAGTAAAAATAGTTGGTTGCTTAATAATAAAAAAAAATTCTAATAATTATAATCTTACAAGGCATCGTAAGCATATATATATATATATATATATATATATATATATAATAAAAACTTGTCCAAGTAATAATCAGTTTTAAAAAGAATAATTTAAGTAAAAAAAAAACTATTTTAAAGAACTTTTTTAATGGAATTTAATAAGTAATAAAATCATGGACTAAAACTTTGGGAACGGTCCTATGATCGACCCACCTCCCCTTTCAATATTACTGTAACGTCCTCCCACAAGTATGGAGTATGTGTGTTTATTTATTTATTTTTCGTTTTTTTTTTCTTTATCGGTATAGACGAAACATTTTTGTCCCATAAATTTAGTCCTGTACAATTTTTAAACAAAAATAAAAAAGATAAGTTTTAGACATTTATTTCACTATCTTTCTGATTGCACCAATATCACCCATTTTTCGTTGGATAATACCAAATTGAATGGTCACGTGACATGCACGTGCTCGATTCCAAAAAAATTAGCAATTCTCGGCGAAAATTGGTCAACATTAGCGCAAATAGAAAGATATTGAGATAAATGCTAAAAACTTATTCTTTTTAGGGGCAAAAATTGTATATGACCAAAATTTCCGGGACAAAAATAGTTTTCATCCCTAATTCATTCTATGTTTTAATTGGAATTAAATAAAATCAAATTATATAAATTTTATTTATTTATCTCTTACACACACATCACATCTTTTTCTCTCACACACAATCACCTTTCTTACCCATTGACATAAAATTAAAATTTACAATACTTAAATCTCAAAACAAATATAAATTAACACTATTGGTTGAATTTACTAAATCCACTTAATCCTAAATTTACCTTTTCTTCTTCCTACTTGAACCCACACTAAACATCACCTATATTATTAGCTTTGTAATAGTCATAGCATCCAAAGAAATAAATATAACTAAGTAATATTTTATTTTATAACTGTCAAATTTAAATTTTATTTTCAACATACTATTTAATTCAACGAGAGATGCTCTTATCCTAGTTCTTAATTATTTCTTCCATACACGATTAATAATTTTAAACAATTAATTATTGTTGAGAAAATAGTAAACAAATCAAAATATATGGACTTATGAAAATTTATGCGAAAATTGCAATTTCAGGTAAGTACTAGGGATATTTATATTTTTAGGATACTACTATTGTTATGGGTATTATATTCCCCATGCTAGACGGGCCAGAGCCTAACAAACTAATATACCACGAGGGAGAGGCCCAACCACGAAAAGGTCCAAAGATGAGAATGAATAGCAAATCAGGGGCTGACAATAACCCAAAAAGGAAGGTTCAGGCCCAAAAGACACACTTAGGAGAAGAGCCAGGAAGAGGCCCAAAAGATGAGCCCATCATCAAGGGCTGAGAAGCCCAAGAAGACGAGGTCAGGAAAGGGCCAAGAAACAGGAAGCCCACTAAAAGGATCAAGGGCCAAGACCCCTCGGCAGAACACCCCGACTCCGAAGGTTAAAGGAGACATCCAGGAGGTTTGGACAAGCGGCGTAGTCTCGGAGACCAACCCATCCGACGACTGAAAGGACTATCAGAACTGTTGGGCAAAGTACAGACATGACTTGAGAACGGTTAGTGGCGGCAGGCTAAAGGACAAGGATAACGGTAAGAAGGGGTGTCTTGGGCAACACTCTCAACTAGAAGATAACACACGACAGGCACGTCTCATTTTGTGAACCAATGGGAAGCAAGCAAAGGATGAAGAAAAATCTGCTACACTCTGCAAGACATCTGGCGGCTCCCTGCATCGGCTCCCAAAAGTCGTCGTTGTACCAGCAGTCCCCATTTATGGCTCCTTGTCTTCGTTCAGGTGGTTTCACGAGATTAGACAATCATTAGGGTTTTGTTAGAAGTATAAATAGCTTCTCTCACAAGAGAGAGACATGTTACTCATTCTCACATTAGACATTACACTTGTAATTGGGAGGGGTTTACGAGTGTTGTTCTTGAGGAGAGTAATAAAAATCGATTAAAGACTTTGGTTGGATTTCTCATCTCTCACATATTTACTTGTTTATTGTGTTTGATTGCGCTCGTTCTTAGCTCAGTTACACAACTCTATCATCTCCTTAATCCTAAAACTAACTAGCTAAAGAACAGCCATCAACAATTATGTTGTCATGCTGGCAATTATAGGACATTATATCTTAATTTTCGTGATTAATGGTCACATTTGGCTTAAATTGTCCTTTAATGTTAAAATTAAGATATAAGTCCTATAATTGCTAGTCTGACAACATAAAGTTTTAGAAATTCAAAACCCTTTAATGTCCTGAAATTGCAATTTTCCACACGGTAAGAAATACATTTCCCTTCGTATGTGTATATTCGAGCGTTTTGAAAACTTGGATGTAAAATTTTCGAGTAATGCCCACATGACAGTTCAACTGTTCAACAGGGATAACAACTTGGACATAAAGCAAGGATCGAATTTCACTACCATAGTGTTGGAGCAATCTTTCAAAATGAGATGGACTCCTTGTGTGCAGCGAGTAATGATCTAACCTCTGTTGATTAGTTGAGTCACCATAATTTACCTCTCTTCTACTCTGTCGTGTCGGGATGTAGGGATGCCTTGAATGGACGATCCACTTTTTGTACAAATTTTTTTGAGTAATACGAGTTAAGAGTTTTTTGAGTTAATGAGTCAATTAATTTCGAGTAGATGTAATTTTGAATAATTACTTTTCAGAGTTAACCACTTGAATAAACACAATTTTCGATCAATACATGTTAAAAGGTTTCGAGTTAACATTCTTCTACTTATGAGTTAATTTATTTATTTTTAGTTAAAAGAATACTCCCTCCATCCCATTTCAGATGTTACAATTCTAATTTTAGTTTATTCCGCAAAAGTTTGCACCTTATTAATAAAGCAAAAATGTCAAACACAGTCATCATTCTCCATACACTTTATTTAAAAAAAAACCACCTTTATCTAATACACTAAACATAATTTATAATTTATTTATTATTTTTCTTAATATGCGTGCATAAAGTAGTATTCAAATATTTATGGGATGGAGGAAGTATATTACTTGAATTGATTGAAGTAAAGGTTTTTTTTATCATTCATGATAGGTCTTGAAATTAGGGTAAAAAAGTATATCCTTTTTACTGTTGGGTACTTATTGTTTTTCCCAATAATAATTAATGACATAAACTGATCACAACAATAACTTTACCAAAAAAAAAAAATTCAATACATTGTATTTGTTGTTGATTTGTCATGACATTCAAGATACATCTTCACTGAATGATTTCTTACAGTAATGCAATCTAAGTTTCATTTAATCAAATCAAAATCAAATAACGTGGATGGTGCAAATGGGTAATTGGATTTAAATCGGAGAAAAAAAAAAGAATAGTGTCGGTAAAAGAAAAAGAAAAAGAAAAAAAAAAGATGCTTCTGCCAACTCAGCAAAAAGGTAAAGATATTTTTACAAAGTGGTCCACTCCGTACGTCCGCCAAACACACTCAAAATTAGACCGAAGAGAGAGAAAGAGAGAATATCTAACTATTCATTATTGGCATTGTTTTACTAATGTGAATACATGGAATTACTATAATTATAATTTTATATAAATATATTGAGTTGAATACATTCATTTTATGGAGTAAATAATTACTTTATCTGATTGTATGGTCGGAGATTGAATATATATATATATATATATACGTAGTTCCAGATCCACCCGTTGCTGCAAAATCTCGCTACTCTAAATCGGGAAAGTTGTTAAACCTTCTCTCTCACCATATGTGTCAATTTCATTGGTGGGAGGTTTTACGGATTTGAATTTTTCTGTTTTCCGATCGATCGGTGGAGGTTTCTGTTGCCCGATTTTCCGATGGTTTCTTGTGATTTCTGCGGCGAGCGAGCCGCCGTGCTCTACTGCCGTGCGGATAGCGCTAAGCTCTGCCTGTCATGTGACCAGCACGTGCACTCCGCCAACGCCCTCTCGAAGAAGCATCTCCGTTCCCAGATCTGCGACAACTGCGCCGCCGAGCCGGCATCCGTCCGCTGCGCCACCGATGGCCTTGTTCTCTGCCAGGAATGCGATTGGGACGCGCACTGCGTCGTCTCCGCCGCGCACGATCGCTGCCCGATCGACGGGTTCTCCGGTTGCCCGTCGGTTTTTGATTTGGCGGCGGCTTGGGGTTTGGATCTCGAGGAGAAGAAATCGGCGGCGGAATGTGAGTGGGGAGGGCTGCTGGAGGAGCTGATGGTGCCGAATGCCAGTTCGGTGATTTATTCCGGCTGTGGGGGTGAATTGGTGAGGAAGAAGAGAAGTCCTAACTGTGGGAAGCAGAAGCAGGTTATTATGAAGCAGCTGATGGAGCTGTTAGACTGCGGCGGCGGAGATGGAGAGGATGTGAGGCCGCGGACGCCGAGCAACGGTGCTTGGCGGCAGGAGAATTTTGAGGAGCAACCTCAGGAGCCGCAGCAGAGGCAGCAGGGCGGAGGGTTTACTTCGTTGCTGATGATGCAGACGTCGTCCAATCAGAAAGAGGAAGGCAACATGTTATGGAACACCAGCACATGTGATCACAGTGCACAGGTACTTTTTGGATCTGCTCTCCTCAACTGCATTCCACGTATCTCTTAGAGATAGATGCTTTCCTTTTTAAGCTACGAGCTAAAAACAGATTCTTGCTACAAATTGTGATCTCTTGCTTTTACTGAATTAGTTGTCTTGGTGTTTTTAGACATATATCTGATAAACAATCTTGATGTGATATAAACTGGTGCAGTATCCTTGTGATGGTGTGATGTTTTCAATCCTCGAAATTGAGGTATTTAATTGGGAAGTCTCATTGATTCATTGAAATATTGGCAAGATTTCTACAGAATTTCCATATTTTAGGCTTTGATTTCGCATTCATCAAATATGTGTTTGTTGTTTCTGGATTTGGAGGCTTTTGGTACTTCATTTGTCATTGTTCATGTGCTGTTATTTTGGTAGTCAATTCTTGTCCTTATGGCTTTTCGGAAATAATATGGGGGCATGGAAAATGCTTAAGGATATTCCCATCATATTCCTAGCACAACTCACTGAGTTGGAAATCCACTTTTTAGTTTAAGATCTCTCTTACCATCTTCTTTCATTTTATTTAATGTTAATGTTTGTTTTGGAATTTTGTGTATTGGCATTGAGTAGGTTCGTATACTTCTTCAGGAGTGCATGCTGTCTGCTTTTGCTTGTGCTTTTATCTCTAATTATGGTTGGCCAAAGATTTCATTACTTATAACCCAAATTCTGATTAGATTTAATGCTGCTGAGTTTCACGTTTAATTGCCTGATATATATTTAGTTGGGAATCAAGTAAATTTCGAAGAACATATACATTTACTACGCTTTGAATGATAATCCGGTGGGTCACTTAACTACATTTTCAAATGCAGAACACAAATTTTGTGATTACATGCGATCTTTGAGGTCTGTTGCTTTTTTTCTAGGAATTCATCTATTATCTACAATATGCTAATTATTCTGCTGCATTCTGTTTAGCAGATTTGGGACTTTAATCTGGGACAATTACGTGGCCGAGATGAGGATATCCCCATTGAAGTAGATTATGGTGGAGGTGACATGGTGTACACTGTGAAAAACTATGGAGAACTACTCAAAGAAGCATCCCTGTCCAAGAGAAGAGGGGTTGATCTCTCTGGAGTGAACTGCTCTATTGTCCCTGAAGCTATGATTCCCTTTAATGTAAGTGTTTCTTCTCCTGCAACGTTTGATCTCTACTAATTTAAATTTCTCTTGCATTGTTGATTCATATGGTGATTCATCCAGTCTGTTAAGTTAAATTTGTCCAAACTGCTTACTGGTGATGTCTTTTCAGTCTAGATGAACATGTGGGGATTCTGAAAATATATTTCTTGATTTAATACTCAAACTTCTACATAGGTAATAAAATGTACTCGTAAAATTATATTTCATCTGCTAATGACTTGGTACGGCCATATAGCTCTCTATATACTATTCACATAAACTTCTACACAGGATTTATTGATCGTGAATTCATGTAAAATTCCTTATGGCATAAAAAAGATATAATCTGGAACCATGTAATAGTTGCCTATAATTCTTCACTGCATTTCATTTTTCTTTCTTTTGGTTCAGTGTTCGAGTTAGAGGCATTCAAACATTAATCAATAAATAGAAAGATCATAAGGAATAAGTAGGTGGTCTATGGATCTTGATGCCTACAAATAAATTGGTAGTGGGAAAGTGAAGATTGAATATTTTGTTTGCATTATAATATGTGCAAATAATATACGTCGATAAGCATGCATGGAGTTCATCCCTCAAGAGTTTACTTATCTTTCTGTTGACGTGAAATAGCTGAGATTGTAGCTAAACTAAATCTCAAAACTTCTAATATGTGTCGCTTTTATCTCTGTTTCTCCTGTGGTTGTTAGATGGTTTTTCTAATAGTGAAAAACTCGTATATCAGCCCTTGTCCGAGTTCGTTACTCCAGGACAAGGACATGGCTCTTTCTTCTTACAATCTACTATAATGTCATGGAATCTGAAAAGGAAAACTATGGTTGAAGAGGGAAAAATAGGAAACTCATCTTATTCTAAAACTAACCAATGATTTTCAGACTTTCTATTATGTTTATTGCTCCCTGCATAAGAATTTGGTTCTCTTGTGGACATGCAGGGTGCCTCAAATTTCCAGGTGACAAGTCAGGGGCCAGCAACATCGGAAAGCAACAATTTACCGGGTTCAAAGCCCCCATCATCATGTTCAGATTTTAGCAAGCCCAAAGGTTTTGGTGGATCAAAAGACATCCAGTTCATGGGTCAATCCATTCTAATGACAAGTGAGACAGCAGCAGCTATTGCAAAGAGTGACCTCGAGCTTCTGGCGAAGAACAGAGGCAATGCTATGCAACGGTACAAGGAAAAGAAGAAAACAAGGAGGTAGCCATCTATCTATCAATCATTTCTCTCCCACTGCAGATCCACTCTTTTCTTATGTTTTCGTGCTTGAATCAATGTGTAGATACGAAAAGCATATACGGTATGAGTCGAGAAAGGCGAGGGCGGATACTAGAAAGCGAGTGAAGGGCAGGTTTGTGAAAGCTAGTGAAGCTCCTAAAGGATGAGAAGAGAGCCCTCATAGTTGACGTATGTAATGTACATATTTGCTTCTTCAGTTCAAATGTAAAATTTTTGGTGTAGCGGCCATATCATGGCTTCCTCCAAACAAGATTTTGTGTGCTTTATCTTGTTATCATTATTTGTAGGAACCATAATATGGAGTTCAGAGCTAGAGTTGTGATCAATTTTATTGGCACCAGATGATCCATCTTTTTTTTTATTATTTAACAAATTAAAAGACTAGAATTCTATAATGCAAAATCTCTTTATTTTGTACATAAGCAAAGAAATAAATACTGTATAATTAAGAGTTTTACTTAAGTGACCATGAGTTATTGGTGATTCTATCATATGGAGTATATAGTGTGCACATTTTATGTGAGAGGATTATCGTGGCCCACGATCAATTATGAATCATCCTATCCTATAGTTAAAACTGTGGGTTAATCATGATTTTTGGCATTACCCTATAGTACTTCTTTGACTTTTAGGTCCTATAATTTGACATATTGTGTACTAATAATATATTTTATCATAACGTGATACACGTGATGTGATGTGTGGTAATTATTTCAAATTATAATAAAAAGTAAAAAAAATGTTTCAAAAGAGATGAATAAAAAATATTGTTAACATGAATTTTACTAACTGATGTGTGTTTTATTAATTTTATAGTGGTAACTGCAAATATGAGATGGCAACATCACATGAAACCCACTTCCCCATTGAGTCCAAAAATATTAATTACACCAGTGGCATATTGCAGCAGTGAAATTACAATATGACATTTACTGTTACTTTGGAGAAAATTGGAGCTGGGTAGAATATTTGGTGCTAATCTATAGCTAGATGTAGCATTAATTATGCCACGTATATGATGAAATTAAGACATTCTGCAGTGGTTATTTGAAAATTTGAAAGAACTCAACAAACCCATTTAAATGAGGGTAAGCTTTTGATGGAGGTGGGAGTTGAGAAAGTTGTGAAATTCCTCTGTTTTCATGTGATTGCTTTAAAAGCATGTTCACCATTAATATCACCACACCACCACCACCAGTGATGAGTAAACACATCCCATTTCAGCTTAGAATCAATATAATGTATCATCATCATCCACCATGAAGGATCTCTCTTTCTTTCTTCTCAAGAATTCATTTGGTTCCAAGATGAAGAAGGGCTTCAGAAACTTGTGCAATGGAGAGACCTCCACCTCCACTCTGGACCAGCACCACCCCTCAGCACCCAGGGAGACCCACCCCACCTTGGAAGAAATGATTCTTCAGTTGGAGTTGGAGGAGAGAAGAGGAGGGGTTGTGCAGCACAGAATGTCATGTGTGGACAGTTCAGACATCCTCAGAAGTGCCAGAAATGCTCTGAACCAGTATCCTAGGTTCTCCCTGGATGGGAAGGATGCCATGTACACGTGTTCATTCACAGAGCTGAGGGCAGCAGAGAGAGCTCCAAGATTGCCTTCCATGGTTGGTGGGGTGAGTGTGGTGTGGTGCAAGCCAGGGGTGGTGGGGAAGCTCATGGGCCTTGATGCAATGCCTGTTCCATTGACCACCACCCGGAAAGGCGGGAGACGAAGAATCGAGCCGCGGAGATTGGCCAGAGGGGTGGTGGGATCTTGCTCTAGAACTGGATATTGTGTTGTCAAGAAACCTGTTGAGTTGGACATTGTTCCCAGTGGTGAAATTGTTTGGCCAGTAAGGCATTTTCTGTAGAATGTTACATATATGTTGTCTTAATTTCTCTCTTTTTTTTTTACTGCTATGATTCTGAATATGTGTTCTTTTTTAGTGTTGATTGATTTTGATCCATCATGGCAATTGGTTAAACTTCTGCCGTGATCTCTGTAGCTAGAAATGTTATTAGATTATACATCTTTTGATTATGTGATGTATCTTTACTTGGCAAAAAATAATGTGTAAATTACTGATAAACAATTTTCACAAGTACATAGTTTCTGTTCAGTTTTATTTAATGGCGAGTACAATGTATTATGAAACTCACCCACATTGACAACCAACTTTTAAGTACCCTAGGGTATTGATTGATAATTAATTGATTTTTTTATAGTCATTATTATTTTTATGTGTAGATTTTTTATTGTTATTAGGAGTACTAGGGGAGATTGCATACAGTTCATAAAATAATTTGTAAATAATTATAATTTGTAATACCAATCAGAACAGATTAATTTTAAGAGTTGATAGACTTTTGGCTATTTCCTCTTCAGCTCCCGAGTCTAACCCTTTAGTTCCTGCATTTAACCCATCAGCCCCATAATTTAACCCTTCAGCTCCGCGTTGTCCTTCCTTAACAAGGAGTTTCTTTTTGACTGCTGAGGGGATAAATTAGAAGAAATATACACCAAAGGTTAAGGAGAAGAAAAACTTCTATTGCAGAGATGTTTAAACGAGTGGCTTTCCATAGGTAAGAGGAATACTGGAAGAACTCGCTTCTACTACTAGCCCCATGAAGCACTTGAAGAACTCATACTTGCTATTCGACCATTTCTTTTGGGAGTGTAAAAGACCGGAGTTTGGAATCCGTTTTTGAAGAAAGAAGCCCCACCGCCTCCATCTTGGTGATTGATGAAAAAGGTAAATCCCTATCTTTAGAATTTGTGGATGAGTTAAATCAAAGGATATATCTAAAATGATTTATAAAGAGGACTTGCTGTTTCATTATGCTTACAAGGGGTCAAATCCATGATAAAGGTAGAATTAAATCCCGACTTGCAAAGGGCCAAATACATACACTTCATTTCTGAAAAACGCATTACGTTTACTACCCATGTTGTTTAAGAAAAAAACTAACTTTATTAACTTTTTTGGGGTAATTTGACATTTTTTGTATATAAAAATAATAAAAAAATAGTGGTGTACCCACTATTAGAATTCCTACCCTGAGGGAGGAGGTAAATCGTAGAATAAATCTCAAATGCCTTATAAAGAGGATTTTTGACTATGCTTGCAAGGAGTAAAAGTCAAAGGTAAGATTCGAACTCTCATAAGGGGTCAAATACATCTTGTAAGGGGGTCAAATACATGCCAAAAAGAGGATTCGAACCTTCCCATATAAAGAGGACTTTTGACTGCGCTTGCAAGGGGTAAAATGGTCAAATACATGCCAAAGACAGAATTCGAACTCCCACATAAAGAACTTTTGACTGCGCTTGTAAGGGGTAAAATCCATGCCAAATGCAGGATTTGAATCCCCCACTCGTAAGGGGTCAAATACACCTTGTAAGGGGTTAAAAATATGCCGAAGGCAGGATTTGAACCTCCCACATAAAGAGGAATTTTTACTGCACTTGCAAGGGGTCAAAGACATCTTTTAAGGCAGGATTTGAATCCCCACTTATAAGTGGTCAAATACATGCCAAAGGCACGATTCATTAAAAAAGGCAGGATTCGAACCCTCCAACACAAAGAGCACCCCCCACTTGTAAGGGGTCAAATACATACCAAGGCAGGATTCAAACCGCCCACTTGTAAGGGGTCAAATACATGTCAAAGGCAGTATTCAAATAACTACCCCCCAATTGTCAGCTCAATTGGAAGATTTCCCCCATCCCTTCTATCACTTGAACTATGCCTTAGGGACTACATATTGCAAAGTACTGTTAGACAAGAGAGTTAATTTTTAAATTAAAGTGTATTTTAAGGTTATTTGAATGGTTGAATATTTCCTTTTATGCAGTGCAAATGGAATAAACAAATAAGGAAATTATGATGTTTCATGAGACGGGAGGAGTATATATTTAGTATGTAGTGGGTAAAATTTGAAGAGTTGGTATCTTGTATATTTGGATACTGTTTGAAGGTATAACATTTTGTTCTAAATGGTATAATTGAAAAGATCGACTGAAATATGAATAATATAAATATTTGATTAAAAAATTATTTTTTTTTCAAAAATAAATAGTACACGTTTTTATATAAAGGGTATAATATTTAATACTAAAGGGTATTAAAAAAAATACGTGATTTAGGAGCACGGTGTTCCCGGGGCATATAAGTTTTAGCCCATTTTGAATATTATTTTATCCTCTTGCTGCAACAATCTATTTTTTTTTTTAAATGGAATATTGTGTAACATTGTAGTGACTTTTTTGAATTTTGTCATGAGATGTTGGATCCATATTTACTAAAACACAAGTGGATACTACAAAAACATACCAAAATAATAAAATGAATACGTTATAGATTCATGTATCGTTCTAAATGTAACTTGCAACTCTCAATGAAAGTGATGAAAGTGTGCATGATGTAACGATTACGTATTTTTAGGTTAATGTATCGTGGTCTAGGAAAGAATGGGTGAACCTAGATTACATGAACCTCCGCTCCATCAAATGAGATCATGTAGGTAATCATGTTCCCATTGATTGCTGCAATTATCTTGATGGCTTTTATCCTGCTATTGTCATATTACGCCCTTAAACACTGGATCTTATTGGTGTGATTAATCTTTCAATCATGGCAACTCTGACCTCCTAAGGTTACACCAGATTAATTAAACTTGTGTTGTGTTCATTGAATGTGTTATGCTTTGTGGGCTTAATAACTTAATTGAGCTTAATAATTCGTAGCCAAGTATACCCCACTACGAAAATTTTCATGAAAAATATAAACGGGCTTCAAGGCCCATGGCCCAAGACAGCCCAAGTCCATCCCAAAGTCCAATTCAAACACATAACATTATGTATTATTGTCTTATTTCTCACTCACCAAAAATTAATTTTGAAATTATGAATACAATAGGATTGTCTACTCAAGAGGTAGATTAATCCAATACCATTTAATTCCTTCAAAATCAAACTTGTAGCCCTCAATTAAATTAATGATGATTTAATAAACATTAACACACTTTATACTTTATATACTACTTAAAATAGTACAACTCCAAAAAGTAAAAAAAAAAAAATATTAGACAAAAAAAAATATTAATAGTAGTTAAGATGGATTAAAAAGAAAATAGCAACACTTACGTGATCGTTTTATAAAATTTTATTTAAAAGTTATCATTTCTTAGCCAATTACGGAATCTCCCGTGAGACGTAAGATTGTTTTACACAAGAATTTACCAAATAAAAAGACGTGCAGAAAAATTTAGGACAGAATAAATTTTTATAAAATTATTCTACTAGTGAAAAAAAGAAGAGGATCACTTGGGTGACCCGTGGTCACCATGACCCTCTCACATGAGGGGTGGGAGGAATTACCCAAAAAAGAAATGATAAAAAAGTAGACCGGAAAAGCGAGAGAAAAACAGACATGAAATCTCTTTTCATCAAAACACCTCCTTTACTTTCAACAAAACTTACATGTTATAAACTCATACTATACTACTGACACAAAAATAATGTATTTTGTTGGACTAATAATAGTATCACACCATTTTATTATGCAAGCCTAAACTAATTGCTAGTAAATTTCTTGTTTGAATAATGACCTTTGGACTTCGTATGAATGCAGGAAAAACTTTAGTTGAGGGTTGCATTAAAATTAGTAATTCTAGTTTGGTTAAAAAAACATTCGATACATTCAACAGTCCATAAACTCCTCAGGAGAAAATCGGATTAACACTGTACACAGAATGGATGCGTGATACATGCACACATACACATGATGTAATGACTGACCTATCGTTGCGACTACTGGTTGAATCTCAGAACAGCTAGGTAGAATCCAGGTTCATCCACAAATTCCACCACTTCGAAGGAATGCTCAGCAGCAATGCTCTGTAAACTAATTCTCGGTGGCAAATTCGAGACCACCACACCAGGATACTGCTTTTGTTGCTCTTCAACCACTTGCCTGCCTTGGGGATGACTTACTACTACTCTTGCTCCTACGTACCATCAAACCATAGCACATTAAATGAAATCAAGAATGATTTTCAATAAATTACACTGGAATTAGACCATGGTGTATTTGAAAAAGCTCTTAGATCCAAGTGCAGCAAGTTGATTGAGTCATCAATCTATTATTTTCGGAGATAAAGAACAACGTCTAACCCAGCATTGGGAAAACAAAATGCAACTAGCATATTGAAACATTCACCAAGAGAAAATTCCTTGTGGACATGAGAGAAGGAAAATCAGCCGAATATTTGACAGATAAAGTCTGTTGCAATGTTACCTGGCACACAGCGCTTTGCGAGAGCTGCAAAAATCTGACTGAGTTTAAAGGGCAAAGCTGGGAGGAAGTAGAGAAACACAACATCAAAAGCTTTCCACTTCTCAGGTACATTTATCAATTCTCCTTGCCAACATTTGACCTTATCAAACTTCTCTTTGATGCATGCCAATATAAAAAGAGAGTCATGAATGATAAGCATCTGTTCACAAGGGGATGACTCGACTAGTTTATCCACAAATGCTTCAGA
The DNA here is from genome assembly GCA_023678885.1 of Pogostemon cablin. Classification (NCBI taxonomy): domain Eukaryota; kingdom Viridiplantae; phylum Streptophyta; class Magnoliopsida; order Lamiales; family Lamiaceae; genus Pogostemon; species Pogostemon cablin. The sequence continues at coordinate 10,065,300 of CM042979.1, forward strand.
ACTCAAAGAAACCATAACATTTGAGGTTTCTTTGATGTCTCCAGCAGAAATGATTCTATCAATCTTCTGCAAATGCTCTGTATCAGAATTTGTGTCATCTGTGTCAAGAAACGACCAATCCTTCTCAACAAAGTCTTCAAATTCAACTACTGAAACACTTTCTTGATTTGAAGGGTTTGCAGCACAAAATGAATATTGAAGTGCACGTGAGGGATTGGGTGAGGTGAGTGGGACAACCAAATGAGAATTGAGCACATGAATCCTAGGATAACAACCAAGAGTATAAAGAGGCGGTGAAGGGAGGGACATCGGTTTAAGAAGGATAGATGATGAAGAAGAGTGTAAAAAGTTCATCAGAGTATTCATATTGCGCACAGCTCAGCTAATTGCAGCTTCAGCCTTTGAAATTAGCCATACAAATGGTTTGACTTAAGCCATTGAGTGAAGTATAGTGTTCCAACGTGGACTGTATCGACAAAAATAAATTCAGCTCAATCTTTCAGCTCACTACCCTGCCATTCAACAAAATAAAAATGCAAAAACTTCAGACATACAAAGTGTAAAAGAAATATGATATATATTAGGGAACATATTGAGTGTATTCTAAACAGAAACTCGATCTCTGGAACATGTATGTCGATGTAGATCTTGAAGATTTTTCACAGATAGAAAAGAAGCAGTAGACAGTGATATATAACACATTCATTGGTCTAGCAAACATAGGTAACTTAAGTTTTGCAACTGAGTTAGATGATTTCCCTTATTGTTCTTCAACCAAATAAATAAAAGAGTTTCAGGCCTAAGTATCCCATCTCAAAATTTGAATTGTGAACACTGATCTAAGAAATACAATGTAGGAAATGACATAGGAAGGATAAACATGTGGAAGCTTGGAAAGGCATCCTGAGTTAAAGAGTGGTAAATCTATGATTGTCAACACTAAGTAGCAGGGTATCAAATATTTGAAAATATGCTTTTGCAATCAGTTTGTTCATGATTTGTATAAATGCAAGTGTGAGTGAAGCAACATCATGAGGGTGCGAGAGAAGCAACATCATGAGGTCTTGGCATAATAAGAGGAAAAAATAAATTTAGTCAAAAGAGAAAAAACCCTCTGTAGCTACTGATGGTTCATATATTGTTTAGCAAACCTCTTTTTTTTTCTTCTTACAATAACCATGTGCATCACAATGAAATACACTAAAAGAAAACTCGGAATTGAAAACAGTTGTTTCCTTCTAATGCTATTCGAAACCAAGTAAGAGAAAAAGATAATGGCAAAAAAAAAACCACAAAAAGTTAAGTGACATACTGAAAAGGCTAGAAATTTTTTGAAATTTCATAAGAGAATTAATAGCAACACACATTTAGATTTCCGTATGCATTAAAATTTAAAAATAAATAAATAAATAAGAAATTGATTAACAAAGACAAGCTAAAAAAATGATAATACAAAAATAGCGAATAAAATTTACTGCCACAAAATAAAGGAAGAAGCATTTGTTAGCAACAGACCAATTATCCTCTCCGAGAGTTTAGGGGGAGAAGATGAGCTTTAGCAGTTATGCTTTGTAATAGCTAGTATTCATATAACAATGATGAAATTAATTTATTTGGAAGAGTTAAGAAGGATCTGATACTAACACAAGATGGAACTAAAATTTCTATTGAACCAGCCAGAAACAGGAAATAAGCAAATAAACACTTAGGAAAAAAAAATACCAACTCTTACCAAGAGAAAGGAAAGAAGAAACCCCCTCCATTCAGATTAGAGAATCAGAATCAACGGCCCACTCATATATATTCATGCGCTCAGCTAAAAGTTGTTCTCCCCCTTAAGTTTTCCTAGTTAGTGAGGATACCTTACTAAAATGTTAATTTCAAATATAACCTCCAGTATCCACTCAGTCTTGACCTACTATAATTCCAAACAATCAATACAATATCGCATCAACTAACAACATCCATCCATCCATACGTCCACCCATCCAACCAACCCACCCACCCACCCACCCATCTATCTTTTTTTTAAATAAGTATTTATTAATTAATTAATCTCCTAATTAGGATGAGTAAGCCACAATTCAGTAGGGGGAAAATAATCTTAGAAACTAAAAGAGGCTGGAAAGAAGAGAATTATTGCTAAAGAAAGTATTCAGTACAACTAACAACCATATAAATCAACTCTAAGCATTCTGTGAACAAGGCCAATTGTGCACCAAAAAGCCTTTCTAAACAGAATTCCAAAGATCACTGATGTCTAAATCAAGGTTAAGAGCCTCAGAGAGACAAATTCAATCATGATAAGAAGCTATTTCTTAATATCATCATGGACTCCTTCAAGTTGATAAATATAAACCCAAACTTATATATCATTCCAGTTTCGATCCGCTGGCTGCCAAAATTTAAATACCTATTCAGAGAGCGATATGACCATCAAGGCCCAATATAAGAATTTGAAACAAATCCTTCCTGTGTGATTGTTTCCCAGCAAACACATTATTGACTTTGGGGATGGGCTTATGATTTCATCTCAGGCTACTTGCTGACAGAATGTACCAGGCACCAGCACTCTTCATACCAACGCTGTATAATTTAGTGATACCTAAACTTATTGATCGTTTCCCCTCATTCATAATCTTCGCACATGTAAGTACACATTTTTTCAACATACCAAAAATTTTAGTTTTTTTTTTTTTCTCACTATTTCCATGGTCAATCTCTAAACAAAGTTCTCCCTTTATTTTTAGCTAATATAAACAAGATTTCTCATTGAAAGTATGCATAGTTTGTCTGGAATCGTGGTCAGTGAAATGACTAAAGTGAATGTCCCAATTCCATTCAACAGCTAAAGGAATTATCAGAGAAATGAAAAACCCAAATATTAAAAAAGATTTTCAGGTTAAATAATGTTGTTCGTTATAAAGACTCAAGAAAGATCAAAACAAAGCAACATGAAAATTGGAAAGCACCATGTAATATAGTACTAATTGATAAGCAATAAATAAACCTCAATACGAAAATCAGGAGTGCAGGTAAAACAAGGGAGAGGGAAGGCCGTATAAAAATCAGAGTAGACGAAGAGAGAGAGGAGAGAGGTTACCATATAAAAGTCGCGAGTAAAAGAGGAGGGATAAATGGACTTACAGTACGGGGGAGCGGCGGTCGTGGCGCATCCGGCAGAACTAGGGGAAGAGGAGTATCTGAGCTTGGGCTCAGAACCAAAGGGAAAGGGAGATAAGATAGATGGGCGAAGAGCAATGGAACGGCGGCTTGGCTTGTTATCGTGTGTTACTCCATGTTAGGATAATAGGATATCTTTTTTGGGATGGTATGAGTTATATACGTATGATATCGAATCGCTGTTCCATTTTCATATCCGTCCGCTTGAAAGAGGGTATTTTATTTTTGTGCACGTTGATTAAGGAGTATTATTATTTACTTCCTCCGTTTCGATTCAAGGGTGCCATTTACTTTTCGGCATGGAGATTAAGGAGTATTGTTATTTAATGTGTAGTGAGTAGTTGTATTAGTGGAGGAGTGAGTCCTATTTTTAGTTGTATTAGTGGGTGTGTGTGGATAAAAAAGAAAATGAGATTCTTGGCGGCGGACGCCCAGGAAAAATGATACCCTTGAAAGCGAACAGAGAGAGTAATGTGCAGTGGGTAGTTGTATTAGTGGGAGTGTGAACTCCATATTTTAATTGTATTAGTGGGTGCGTGTGAGTCTCATATATGTAAAAAAGAAAATGACGCTCTTTGAAGCGGACAACCCAAATGAAAAAAAGACCCTCTTTCGAACGGACGAACGAAATATTTCATTTATTAGATTCTTGTCATAGGTCATAATGACTGCTCAAAATTTATTAGATTAGATATCCTAAAGGCAAATGAAATATAGGAATAGGAATTTGTGAATGATAATCAAAGGGCAAAGTAGGGATGGCAATTTGGCCCGTCCCGCTCCCCTGCCCTACCCCAATCTGATTGGGGCGGGTCCGCCCCGCCCCGCACAGAGAATGGGGCAGGTTTGCCCCGCCACATGCATGGGCCAATTCGGGCCTGAGTTCCATTTTATCAAAAAATTAGTTAAAAAAAAACGGGGGCAGGGCATGGGTCCTCAATAGCTGACCAGCAGCGGGGCACGGGGCGGGGCGAGGGGATAGGAGTGCGGGACGGGGCACCTAGATACCCGGCCTGCCCCACCCCATTGCCATCCTTAGGGCAAAGGGTTTCTTCCTACTAAAATTTGATTATTTGTTGGGTTTATAGCTCTAGGAAGAACTGGGCCCACAAAGTGGGCAGTGAACTATTTGATTCAATAGCATGATATTATTCACTTTGCGCCATAATATACTCGCACAATTTTACTTTTGGAATTTTTCAAAAGACCTTATACTAGGGAGGGTCTAATCCACACTTTTTAACTTATAATTATTCTCACTATTAATTGATGTAAAACTTTAGTTGACACACAACCAACAAAAAAAAAAAAAATATATATATATATATATATATATATGAACAAACTCTCTTTCTTTATAAAATGGAACAAGTATGCCTTTTAATTTTTGAAACTGAACATGCATGCCCTTATCTATTGTAAATGAGTTACTCCGTTCGTTCAATAGTTATACATTTACTTTTGGGTCCAAATTTTAAATAGCCACTATTCACTAAGTACAATTTTATTTGGCCACCTTCATTAAAAATAATTTTTACTAGCCACTATTAAGTGCACTCCCCAATTTACCTCCATAACTGTCAGGATAAAGGACGAAAATAATGGGGGCATCATTATGTCAGTGTTGACCGCATTAAATGAGGTGGGTGGGAACACATTTAAAATTTATCCAAAAAGTTAACGTCATTTTCGTCCCAACTCCTCTCTCTTTCTCTCTCCTTTTCGTCCCAAACTCCTCTATCTTTCTCTCTCCTTTTCGTCTCAAACCACAGTGTATCCCACCCATTTGCGGTCCCCCATTTCTCACTCTCTCTTCTCCATTTGCGGTCCTCCCTTTTTCACTCTCTCCTCCATTTGCGGTCCACCTAGACACGCACCAATTAACCAAAACCGCCGGTTCGAACCGCGGAACCGGCAGTTTTAACCAGAACCGGAACCGGCGGTTCCGGAACTAGGAAAAAATGAACCGAAACTGATAGAATACGGTTCGGTTTCAGTTCCCACTACTCTCGAACCGGAACCGCCGGTTTAAACCGCCGGTTCACGGTTCAAACCGCCGGTTCCTCTATTTTTTTATTTTTTTTTTGAACGGCCAAGATCGTGTATCCATTGGAGATCCGACGGCCCAAAAAATGACCGTTGGGCTGTAAACTGGCAGTTCAGGTGGGTAAACCGCCGGTTCAAGTTTAGTCGGTTTAAACCGGCGGTTTCAGGCGGGCCGGCGAGAAAATTTGAATTTTAAAATTCAAATATGCGGCCGAGATTGTGTGGCCGTTTGAAGATCAACGGCTGAGATTGATTTGGAACCGGCGGTCCCGGTTTAAACTGGCAGTTCCAGTAAACCGGCGGTTCCGACGTATTTTTTTTTTTCAAGGGTTGAGATTTTTTTTGTGTTCAAAATTTGAAATGGATGGATGAGATCAATTCCAATCCTCTATAAATACCCCCCAAGTATGATCAATTTGTGCACACAACATTCAATCTATACTCTACTTCTACTATTCTACATTCTTAATAGATGATTTAATTCTACTTCTATTCTACACAATACACTTTCTTAATTCAAGTTCTCAACTCTCAAGTTTCTTTTTTTAGTTCATATATATCAAACTCAAAAAAAAAATAGTTGTAGTCTTTTATTTCAATTCTCTCATTATCACTTTCATTTCAATTCTCTCATTATTATTTTCTATTCTTTCCCACATATACTACTAATTAGTATACTTATAGTCTTTTAGTTTTAGTTCATAAATCATATATATTCATCATTTTTTCAATCTAAAAAAAATGTCTAGAAGAGGCTCTTCTTCATCCGGTGCCTCACCTTCTTCTTCTAGAGGAAAATCCATACCCAACACCTTAAATTGTCCTCCACCACCTCCACGTGGACCACATCAACTTCCACCAACTCTAGAAGATGTTGAACTTGAAAATATTCCTTCAGATGAAGAAATGTCCCCTCATTTGTTCAACTTGAATTTTAGGGATATACTTGGAGATGATTTCTCCTCCGACGACGACAACGATAATACTCAAGGTCAATCACAACAAAGGGCGAGTGGAAGTCAACCAACGTCGGGTGGTACGGGTACAGGAGATGGAGCCGGAGGCTCTAGCGGAGGCGGAGGCAGAGGATCGACTAGAAGTTCCCCACAAGTGTTACGTTCCGATATATTTTCCATTCATTTCAAGAAGGAGGCGATTGAGAATTCGAATGAATTCAAAGTTATTTGCAACTATTGTGGCACGAAGTATAAATTCAAGCATGGCGGAGGATATGGAACGTTCATCAAGCACATCAACTCGAAGCATCCGGACAAGATTGATATCTCAATCGGTCAAACACAAATAGGACGAGGGTTCACGGCATCTTCCGGAGGCGAAGGTTCATCGGCGTCGGGTAATACTCTTTTTAAATTTGATGAATCTAATTATTTGAGATTATACCTTAAACTTATGTGCACCAAACATTTGCCATTTAACTTTGTGAATAATATTTTTTTCAAGATTGGGTTAATCTCACTTTAAATCCTCAAGCCCCAGCTTTGCATCGTAATAAATGTAAACTTGGTGTTGCTAAAGTTGTTAAAGAGTATGGTTTGGTTTTAAAATAAATTTTGCAACAATTACCTCATAAAGTGTCTATATGTTCAGATATTTAGAGCAATTTTTGGCAAAAAGCGGATTATATGGGTATTACTTGTCATTGGATTGATAGTTCATGGAATATACAAAAAAGATTAATTGCTTATAGATCATTTGATGTTCCTCATACCGCCGTTAATATTGCTCACAAAATTAGTACTATTTTGCAAGAATATGGTTTAGTTACAAAGATTTTTACAATCTCATTTGATAATGCTAGTGCTAATACAACTAGTTTAGAAAGTCTTATTGATATTCGCAAACCCTCAATTGGTGGTAGATTTTTTCATGTTAGATGTATTTGTCATATATTGAATTTATGTGTTCAAGATGGTATAAGTGCTTTGAAAGCACACATTCAACCTATTAAAAGTGCTTTATGGTATATAATGAGAAACCCTTCGGTGACTAAAAGGTGGAAAAGATATTGTCACTCTGTGAATATTCACCCAAAAAAATTTTCTTTAGATGTTTCAACTCGTTGGAATTCAACGTATAAAATGTTGCATGACTCTTTTGATTATAAAGATCATATTTGTGCTTTTTACTCACAAGATGCGGGTGGTCAAGTCTTGTTTGCTAATCAATGGGACACATGTTATACTTTATGTGATATTTTGTAAATTTTTAATGATGCTACGGAAGAACTATCCGGTGTTTATTATCCTACTTCAAATTTAGTTGTTGATAATTGTGTTAAAATTGCTATGATTTTTAGTGCTAATGAAGCACACCCGTTGTTGTCAAATGTTATTCTTTCCATGAAATCTAAGTGGTTAAAATATTTTTTTCAAATTCCGGACTTGTGTTTAGTTGCTAAATTGTTAGACCCACGTATTAGAACGGATGGTTTAGAAGAATTGTTAACGCTTTACTATGATTCATTGTATGCTAATTGTGATTCTCCTACTAGACAACAAGCTCCTAATCCTAAAGACATAGTGGCAACTACTTATAATCTACTAAAGGAACTTTTTAAGGAGTATAAAGAACAAAATGGTATGAATGATGATCAATCTAGTAGTGATGATAGTAGTGATAGTGCTGATAATTCTAGAAAATATGATGCTCTTCAAAAATTTTATAGTTTTTATGATGCTAGATCTCAAAAACGTGCACGGGTTATATCTAATTATTTTCAAGAACTTGATTCTTATTTTACTAACACTTTTGAGTTTGATACAAGCGGGACTAGTTTTGATATTTTGAAGTGGTGGTCAAGGAGAACAAAATCATTCCCTATTTTATCATTGATTGTAAGAGAGATTTTTGCATCTCCCGCCTCTACAGTCACCGTCGAACAAGCATTTAGTCTTGGTAATCTCACTTTGGATCCAACACGATCCAATTTAAGTGTGACAAATTTAGAAAATTTGTGTTTGTTTGATGATTGGTCAAAGGCGGAAAGACAGATTCAAAATCAAAATGAAGAAGACCGTTCGGATGATGACATTACGGAATATGAAAGCGATGTAGACTGGTAGAGTAAACAAAAAAGGCCATCACCATTCACATCCACCGAGCCAAATAGGTAAGTTGAGGTAAGTTAAGAGAACTACGTGGACTTTGATTCCTTTCGAGGATACGTAGACAACTTAAATTTAAGTTGAACTTGAATTTTCAAGTTTAACCCTAAATTTAAGCTCAAGTCTTTTTTTTTTCCACTCTATTATGTTGTTGTATTTTACCTTATAAAGTTTGTATTTTTCAAATTTTTATATAGTAAAAATAGATTAGTTGATATGGTTGTAAACTTGTAGTGTTCTATATTTGTAAATTATAATGGTTTAAATTTTAATATTTAAATTACAATGTGATCACATTAATTAATATTGTATGATTATGAATTTAATATCAACTTTCAAATTTTTATTTGCATTATTGAATATTGCATACATCATGTTTTCAATTTTAATGAAATTACACATACTCAAATTCAATATTTCAATTACACATGTTTTACTTATTTAGTTATTTAATAAATAAATAGCACTTAAAAAATAAAAAAAAACAAAAAAACCGTAAAATCGGCGGTTCCGAACAGAAACCGGAACTGCCGGTTTGAGAACCGAAACCTTAAGATCCCCGGTTCGGTTCCGGTTTCCTCTCTATTGGAACCGGAACTGCCGGTTCGGAATCAAAACTGGCGGTTCCGAACCAGGGTACGTGTCTAGATCTATCCTTTTTCTATTGGCCGGAATATGCATTTTCCGACGAGGGCGGATTCCGATGAGATTTGTCAATGGCGCAATTTCGGTTACGTATAAAAGTAGTTTTATTTCATTTAATTTTTGAGTTTGTAATAGTCGTTTTCCATGTTTTGCCTATATTTTGTGGTTTTGTTCATGATTAAATGGTGAAAATTTACTTGTGTAGAATGTGACTTAATTGTGTATAATATTTTGCCTACATTTTGTGGTTTTGTTCATATTTAAATGGTGAAAATTTACTTGTGTAGAATGTGACTTAAATGTGTATACATCATTTTAGAATGTAGGACCGCAGTGGGAGTGTTTTTTTAAATATGTGAAAAAACTTTGTAGGCCGAATAGAGCATCTGACATAGGCCGAATAGAACAAATATGTAGGCAAATAGAACAACTATAGGCCGAATAGAACAAAGTATAGTAGGAATAATGTGATAGACCTACGCCAAATAGAACAAAAATGTAGGCCGAATAGAACAACTGTTGGACGAATAGAGCAAATTATGTTGGCCCAAACGTACGTAGGCCGAATAGAACAAAAAATATAGGCCGAATATAACAACTCTAGGCCGAATAGAACAAATCATAGGAGGAATAATGTGGCACAGACGTAATCCGAATAGAACAGCTGTGGTTGGCCGAATAGAACAAAGTGTAGGCCAAATAGAAGGAAATGTAGGCCGTAAAATTTTTTAATGTTTAGTGTGCCTTATTATTTATTCAGTTGATACAATGACCTTATTGTTATTTTATTTTTGTAATTATGACTATTTACTGAATTAAGTAGACTGGTTGAATTGTCTTAGAATAGATAGATATGCTATGTCTTACAAATTATTGAAAAAAAATGTTACTTGTGCAAGGTGAGTGGAAGCATCCAAGTATGGAGGGGCAGAACTGTAGTATATATAATTACTTCAAACCGGGAACTATTATGAGAATGATCCATATAAAGTTATCAGAGCTTGGGGAAAATGCCGAACATATGTTCAGGAGATCAAGTTTTGGTTATTTTTGGGATCTTGACGATAATTGGAACGCGCACGCTAATATCCAAGGTCTGATGACACGGGAGATTGTAGTTAGCGGAGAGGATTTAACTTCTAAATTCTTTCAGGTTGGGAACGTGTGCATTAGATTTTATAGGGTAGAGTACATGCGGATTATGGGACTCTGCTTCTGGGATTGAGTGGGGTTTGATCCGAACATGACGTATAATATCCCGTCTGGTGGAGTTTACGATACGTATTATGGGCAACGCCAAAAATTATTAGTAAGCGAGATTGCCAAAGATTTTCAAGGTCATACATTTAATGATAGCCCCGAGGACGCGATAAAAGGTTACTAAAGCACTGTTGGTCTCCTATTTTCTCCTAGGATCGGACGTTACCAAAGTCAGTGTAGACAATTAAGTTTGGATGCTAGTAGAGGACAGTCGCAGATGAGATTTATTCCCCTGGGGCCAGGTCAGTTACATGACTCTACTGCACTTCATGGACAGCATTTTGACCATACTTCCTGAGGGAGCAAACCCCAATACGTAGAGATACCACTTTTACTGGTGCACATTTGCGCCCCTGGTACGCGTTGTAGTAGATTACTAAAACTTTTTAGTTATCTTATCCTAGTTTAATTCCAGTTTATGCAACAGTAATAATCTAACAATAGCAGTTTACTTGTGACAGGTTTGGGCGTATGAGTGTATACTTGCCATTGCTGCACCATATGGGGCTGTCCCACCCGATAGGGGGAATAACCGGCCACTTTACTTGCGATGGATGTTTCGTACGATGAAGAGGGTTGTGAGGAAACTATTTTCTCAGGTATGAAATCTCAATTATTATGAATACTTGAGCAATTTCAACATTTAATCAGTGATATTGTATCTAAGTGTTTTACTTTTTTGAATAAGAATCCTAAAGTGGTGGCGTTTCCTGGGGAGCTCGGCGATGAGAGCACAGCTGATTATTGGATTATCATAGAAGATGATCATTTGAAGGGTTTATGCATGAAACTGTACACCAAGGAGTTTTTTAATCCCAAAAAAAGGTCGTCCGACAGCCTGCAGTCTCATATTTGAACCAGCAGAACGGGAGAGGCCTACGATCCCACACGTGATCCTTGGCATCAGCAGTACTATGCACAAGTGGTTGATGAGGATCTGTGGCAGGGCAGACGAACGGTGGATCCTTTAGCATGGCAGTCTAATTGGGATCCTGGTGCATACCAACCGATGTCTACTCCCAGCCCTGACCAATGGGGACATGATTTAGGGGAGACGTGATTCGATGAGCACAATTCTTATTATCCCATGCATCATATTCTTCCATCATCCGCAAATAGATGTCATGATCGAGCTGTAGATGAGCATGATGGACAGCGCCACTTTGATACTGGAGTGGATGCTCCCCCAGTGTTTAGTGGGAGTAGGAGGGGTGACGATGACGGATATGATTAAGCATTCAAGGAAATGGTCCTCCATAGGCTGGATGATTAGGATGAGTACCTACACCAGCTGGCATATCACATTGTGTCTGCGAATCAAACCTAGGCGTACTTCCGAGTTGCGGTTACGGAGGAGTTCAGGCGTCTCCATACTGATCTTACGCACAACAGGTCTGAGTATGAGCCATCTAGTTTGAGGACAGGGGTTAGATCTCCCCCTCCCAGTATGGTGGAACTTGGGAGTGTCGTGGCTCCGACACCGGGTGTCGCTCATGCTGGTTTGATGCATCTTATTCGGTCCAGAAACCCAAGTGCAGCGTTACTATCACCATTCACAACGACTGAGCGGGAGCGCGCGTCGCAGCTGTATGAGCGATTCAAGAACAACAGTCATCTGTAAGTGTTAATTTACTCTTTTAGCATTTTCATAGATTAATTTAAATACATGTACTTGTTGTTTAACAATTCTTAAATTCAGGGTTGACGTTGGACTTGGGTACGGAGTAAACAAGGATTTTTTCCAAGAGCTCGAGGACCCCAGTGTTTGGTTTGACGAATAGGTGAGTGAAAGAGTGTTCATTTGTATACTTAATATGTTAATTACTTCACATTATTCCGCAATACAATTGACTATGTTTCAGCACATGGATGCTTTCCTCCGCTTATTATCCGAGCGACCGGCAGCCATAGACGTACACGTTCATCAGGAGGTTGGCCATTATTGCATTCTAGACATGCAATTCTCTGTAAGTAACAAACATATTCACAATTTATGAAATAATTTCTCCTGTATTTGTGAATCTAATCTTATACGCTCAATTTTCTCAAAGTCCCAAGTTAAATCCGTATGGAATTTGCACACAAAGATATACAAAGATGATAGATTGACATTCGCCAACATCGCTGATGAACTGTTGATAGATCTTCGTGAGTACGTAGTAGGAAGACTTCCCGTGTGATTGGGGTCGAGACGATGGACATACTGTGACGTGGTATTACAGCTTAACCCTTGTTTTACATCTAATACGTATATCTACTAATTTATACAAGTATTTTACATCTAATATATGAATTGTTCTGAATTCCATGGCAGATTATGTTCATACTCCATACAGATGCGCACTACTACCTCTGTGTCATGCTTATAAAGGACATGATATTCCACTATTTTGACTCATTTCGGTATAAATGGGATGTCGAGCTCGACATGAAAGAGCATCGGATAATGAAGACTCTACCATTCAGATGGATCATTCCAGCTCTGATGCGCGAGAGTCATTGTAATGGACAGGTTCCTCATCATATGAAATTGACTCCAGCTCGGTTAAAGTATTGTTACAGACAAGATGACTCCTCCAGTTGTGGCCCTGCATGTCTCAGGACCATAGAGGGGTTATTATCGAGGGATTATAACTGGATGCCCCTGAGTACATGACGTGTTATCGGAGGCACATTGCTTTCCAAATCTTTCAGCTAAGCACCATTATTTCCACAGCATGATGGACATGTATCTCATGTGATAGAAATTGTTCTTTATTTTGAAGTTCACTAATGAAAGGGATGACTTATAGTGTATTTGATTAAAAAAATTCATATTGATAATCGTTGATATGTTATGCTTTTTATTATATTTATACGGATAACCAATTTAATAGTCTTGGGAAAGTAAGAACTAGAATTGTCTTTAATTAAATCTGGCCAGTTTTTAAAAATAACAATTATAGTCTATTGGTTGAATTGAGAAGGACAGCGTTGACGTGTATGTCCAGTTTGTCCACAAACGCCATATTTTTTCTATCTATGGACACGGGGATTAGGTACAGCCGTCGAAGAAGGAGCTGGACCGCTGTTCGATGATGAAGCATCAGTACAGTTTACTCGATTATAACCTGGCTATCGAAAACACGAACAAACATGTTGTTTGTGATGTCTCCTGATGACTCCACACCTGACCTTATCCGAGATTGTCATGGGAGGCCGGCCTACCTGTGTGGTAGCGAGGGGTTGACACGCTATGACTAGACTCCGTCAGGTATGTCCCACTGAGTATAGCGTGGAACAGGTATAACTGGACCAACCCACATCCCTAATACACTGCTGCGATGGAATACGGTAGACACGAAGCCACTAGTTGCCAACCTGCAATTACTGAAGAAAGTATAATATAAGATCAGTGATTCAGGCGATCTATACAAGTAAGACATTTAACTACGTACTCGATTGCCTTTATCGCATGAATACATGGAACTAGTTCTTTTTAGAACTTCTCACATGTCCAGCTACGAGCGTTCAAATCCACAGTGAAAATCTTGTCAACGTCCTTGATTGCATACTTATTGCCAATGAGTCTCGATATGGGTAGCTTTTGGGCAGCACGAGAAAGTTCCACTAACTCGTCATGGACACACTTGCAGAGAATGGTACTCTCTTGTTCAGCTTGAGTTCGACGATCGTAAAACCATCTCTCAGTGATTGTGCGGGCAATCTCTAGCAATGTGCATACATGTAGCTTGTGCGCCCAGAGGATGGCATTGTTATACGACTCAATTGCATTAGAGTTCATAAACTCGTACCGTTTGATAGGACAATGGACCCTTGCCAATTTCTCATATCCCCACGACTGAACTAAATCCATTAAATCCTGCGACCGGGCACCTCTCAAGGAGGTCATGCAGCTGCAAATAACAAGTGGGAAGGGGGAACATGAGTAAAAAATCCATTAAAATGATGACATGTAAATGTAAAATTATGAAGAAGTGGATGGAAGACTAACCGATCAAAATTTCTCAATAGGTATGCATCAATCGCACTCTGAAATCTAAACATAATGTTCTTTCCATAACAAGCCAATTTGTTCTTTAAATGATACTTGCATAGACCGTGATGTGCATCAGGATAGACAGAAGATATAACATGTGCGATACTGCGATGCCCGTTTAAAATTATCAAAAGATCTCGGGGACATCCGCATGCCTCTCGTAGCCTTGCTAACAACCACGTCCGCGACGTGTTATTCTCAATGTCGCCAATGCCCAAGGCTAGTGGAAAAATCTGATGGTTTGGATCTTTCGAAACTGCGATGAACATAATTCCTTTATGCTTTCCCTTCATATGAGTCCCATCTATGACAATGACTGGATGATCAAACTTAAAAAATCTACGCCTGGATGCTCTAAGTGCATAAAATGCAAACCTGAAATGATCATCTTCACCGATGGATATGCTGGTGTACGTATCGAAATTTGCCAACTCCAACTGATACATATACGCAGGGAGCATATGAAATGAGCTGTCATGATCCCCGTATGTGTGTCCAACAGCCAGGTGTTTGGCCTTTAACGCTACATTGTAGCTAATGTCGAACCCGAAATCCTTCCTGATCTCTGCTCTCATCCCCTGGGGTCGGAGTCCAGTAAACTTATCAAACTGCCTAGCAGCAAAATATAGCCCGATTAGCTTAGATGACACATGTGTTGGAGTGGACCTGTCTGGATCATTTAAACAACCATGATGTTGAACCAATTTAATCACTCTCTACAGCCCATAGGTCATTCTTGCGTTCATCGCAAATTAACAACCTGTTTTACCCTTTAGTTTACATTCCATGTTGTACCTGTTCGAGTTATATCTTTCAACACGGGTCTCCACTCCGTTCCGCAAGTTATATATTCCTACGGCTATTTGCAACTTCTTTTTAGAATCAAATACACTTTTCTCGTGAAGGACGCCAGATGTATCAAATTCAGTGCAGTCAAATAATCTTCTTTGTCAGCGTCATTCGGAATGCCTATGAACATGACAGGTGCATCAGTTTTAGTTAGAAATTTACTTTAGTAGGATTCTCAAAAAATAAAGTTTTGATATGATACCTGGAATCAACCAAGGACGGGTGATCGACCGTCGACTATGAAAATCTTCTGGCTAGAACGGGGCAAGTCGCGACTAATTGGCTCTAGAAAGCTAGGTCCACCTCTCTGACGTATGTAATGACAGATTTCTTCATACAATTGGATTCTTCTCTCTTCAGCACCATCATCACTTTCGCTAGAAGACTGATTAGACTCATGCGATATATCATCTTTGTTGCTTTCATCTTCTTCTTCGACAGTCCTATTCCCGGATTCAACATCATCATTATCATCATCAACATCATCCTCACCCTCACCAACTTTGTCATCAGCTTCAGCATCTAGAGATTCTCTAAAATCAAACCACTGCAGCTCTGACGCTGGACTGTACTCCTCATTCAAATCAAATTCAGGCCTAGCACTAGACTGTGTCCTCGTACGTGGATTATTGCTCGGACCAACACGTCCATCATCCTAACCTGTTCCTGAACCCAAGCTAAGCACTGAACCTTGTGCAGAATGTTGAACGAATGCATTGTCTGTGATAGGCCGGAGTGTCACATACACCATTCCTACATCAACACAGTTGAAAACGTCTTCCACACGTGCATCATTCTTTATCTTATACTTAGATAAACGGTCATCGTACTCAACTAGAGAATGAACTTCATAACCCCAGTAACTCAAATCAGCTCGTACTATGTTATGAATTTCTATTAGCAAACTATTATAATACAGATCGTCATCCCACAAGAATAATCAATTCACATGTCCACCATTGTATAGTAACCCTTCCCAAGATCCACCCCAACACATCCCAACTTTTTTATAGCTCATCTGCAAATTTTTTCAAGATGTCAACAAATCTTCTATTCGGCCCAAAATTTTGTTCTACTCGGCCTGTATTTTACTTATGCACAAAAAAAACACAAAATTTAATACGGATTAAAATTTTTTTCTATTCGGTCTACAACTATTCTATTCTGCTCAGAATTTTGTTCTATTCGGCCTACACTCATTTGCCTATTCGGCCATTATTTTACCTGTGCACAAAAAAGTACAAAATTTAATACGGATTCAAAGTTTCTTCTATTCGGCCTACAACTATTCTATTCGGCCCACATGTTTGTTCTATTCGGCCTATATTTTTTTCACTGGAAAAAAACGTTGAATAAATAAATACACTCATGAGGCATGTAAATACAATAAATTAATGTATTCAATAGGCTGTATAAAAAAAATTTACACATACCTTGTATACTTGCTCCCCAAATTCTCACACATCTAAAAAACTAGAAAAATAAATGTATGCATATGTACGCATACTCGAGCTCGACTCTAGTAATTTGAGCCGAGCTCGAGTTCAACTCGATTAGGGAACGAGCTTATACACAAGCTCGAACTAGTTATTCTCGAGCCGAGCTCTCGACTCGACTCATTAAACAAAACAAGTCGAGTTTTTCGAGTCTCATCGAGCTTATCGATACTTTATTTAATTAATTTAATACTATTACATTTAAATATAATTAAATAATACTCCCTTCGTCATGTTTTAAACTTTACGTTTACTTTTTGCACGTAAATTAAGGAATGTAGTATTTTAATATGTAGTGATGTGAGAGAAATAATATTCTAATGTAAAGTGAGTAGGTGTACTAGTGTGACGTGTGGGCCATGAAGAGAGAAATAATTAATTTGTGTGGGTTCCATTTACTAAAAAGGAAAATGTAAAGATTGAAATGAGACGCCCAAAATTGAAAATATGTAAAAATTGAAATGGGATTGAGAGAGTATTTATTATTATTTTCGAGTCATATCGAGTCGAGACGAGCTCGGCTCGTTAACGAAACGAGCATAAGGCAAACTCGACTTGTCGATATTAATTTGATAGAATTAATAATTTCTAAACAAAATTATAGGTATTAATTTTCAACAATAAAATTTGTAAAAAAAAATTCCAAAGATGTACTTACCCCATTATACATTAAACTACTGTACTATTCTTTAATCCAATAAAAAAAAAGCAAATGTTAACGTTTTAATATTCCCTCCGTTTCAAGAATACTTGCACACTTTTTTTTTTGTCTGTCTCACTAAAAATGAAAAATAATACACAATATCAATAACTTCATAATACTACAATATTATAAAAAAATTACTTTTTTAAAATTCGTGCCACGAATATATTATTGTTACGGAGGGAGTATAATGGGGTGAGTATTCGTTACCATTCCTTAGTTATCATTTCTTTTCTCATAGACATTACTTTTAATAAAATAAACGGAAGTTACGAAACGCCCCTTGTCGTTTGTATTCTTGGAATAGTAAAGAGAATGGAGTAATACGCAAGTGGGTCGCTACCTTACAAAATCACCTGCATGCTATCTATCCTCTGAATCACATAAACGCGGCAACCCATCCTCGTGCCACCGCCAACTACGTGTCCAAACACACCCAATTTATATCAATCTCATCCTCACACTCTTTCCAAAGCAACTCTCTCCCACATAACGCACTAACTCAATCTCCAAATAATCAACAATGAAATCAACACTGCTGCTGCTCCTCATCTTACTCGGCATTCAGTATTCGGACGCAATGATCGGAAGGAAAGTGGGAGGCAGATCGCAGGTGAAAAACGTGGAAGAAAACAAGGAGGTACAAGACTTGGGGAGATACTGCGTCCAAGAGTACAACCGTCAGATGCAGCTGAAAGTCAACACCTCCGCCACGAAGCTTCTCGTGTTCTCGCGGGTGACGGAGGCGCAGACGCAGGTGGTTTCCGGAATCAAATACTACCTCAAGATCTCCGCCGCCGTTCGCGGCGGAGCGCCCAGCACGTTTGAGGCGGTGGTGGTGGTGAAGCCGTGGATCCACTCTAAGGAGTTGCTCAATTTCGCACCCTCCCCACCTCACACCTACACCAAGTGAAGGAGAAGATAGACCACTCATAATTAATAACTTAACATCAGATGCATGTTGTTCAGTTTTACTCGATGTTTGATTTTCATCTTTTCTTTTTCAGGCTTAATAAGTAATAATTTATTTCTCTCTTAATTAATCTCTTGCGGCATCAAGTGAAACTCTGTTGCAGTCATAAATCTATTCATGACTTCTTGGTACTTGGTTTTTTTTTTTTATTCATTTGTGTTTGATGAGTGGCATATAAGAGAGAATAAAAACTATACCCTAAGTCAATTAGTCAATTCTTGGGGTAAGGGATTGAATTTTTCCACTTCGACATATGTCATTCCATAAGCCGGGATTACAAGAGTGATATTTCTTGTGCTATTATGTTTGATGAGTGACACGTAAGAGAGAGAATAAAAATTATACCCTAAGTCAACTAGTCAATCCTTGAGTAAGGGATTGAATTTCTCCACCTCAACACATGTCATTCCGTAAGTTGGAGTTACAAGAGATATCACACTAATATGTCACATCTCATTATTGACCACTATTTTTTAAGCTAGAAGGGACCGTGTCTATAGAAGTTTGGGTAAATAATGCATATGTTAATTAGTCATAATTGATTTTTTATTTATATAAACAGATTGTGCAGAGGGTATTTGGAGGGTATACTATATGAATTTGTAGTTAATTGCAAGATTTTAATATCAATGTACTGTACAGTAATTATTCAATCTGCATTCTATCTAATAGTGATGAACTCATTCAAATCAAGCCATTTGTGAATTATTCTGATCTCGATTTGATTAAATATACATTAGAATTTGTTTGTTAAGCTAATTGAGTTGAGCTCAAAAAAATTATCGAGCCGAACTCAAGCCTGTCAGTATTTGGCTCTGATGAGCGTTGAAATTGATAGAAAATATGATCTATTTTTTTGCTAGATTTTATATAATTAAGGTTGTTTTTGGTGATTAATTTTTTAAATTTTCTTAATTTTTTTGGAGAGGAATATCTTGATGAAATTTGCAGAATATATTCGTAAAATGAGCTTTTACATTCAATTACAAAGAACATAGCTCGATTCGAAATTAAAACGAGCAAAAATGGGTTAAAATGAGAAAAATGTGACGTGCTGAAATCTCAGCAACATCAGCTACGGCCCATGTAAATTTTAAGCCCATTTTCTATGCCCAATCCACTCCATTAAAGCCCACCTTTCGCCTATATTGATGTTGGCCCATTTGAGGAAAGTTAACGTGCATGTTGTGGTTGATAAATGATTTTTAACAAATTAAATAATGTCCCCACCTCAATTAGATTGGCACCCATTTCATTTCTATCATGTACTTAAAATAGCAGCCCACAATGAACTCCACCCGATTTCCACAACCATTCATTTTATTCCATTTGTTCACTTCCTTCCCAATTTACCATCCATCAAATTTCTCCAATTTCATCCATTTAATTCACTATTTTTCTCCATCATCCACTCCAAATGATCAAGCAAGCAAGGGAGATTAAAAATTATAAGAAAAGATAAAACATCCAAATAAAGAAATTCAAGGGAAGCATTTATTTTATTATGTAATTTTTTTAGGTTTGACATAAATTTTATAAGACGATTTATTTTTCTTTACTTGAAACTATGTTAGACTAATTCCCTTTGTGATATTAGCTCCATGATTAATGTTAGATAATTTAATTTTCATGTAATTTAATTTTAATTTTAATTTGATATTGAGTTATTTCTATCATTGATGTTAATTGCTTGATTTATAAGCTTGGTTGTTTGATTAATTGTCTTAGGCATGTGATTAGAATGAGAATTCAATTATGTGTTTAGGATAGTTGATTTAATCATTTCATCATACATTTTATGTGCATTAATTTAAAATAAGATAAAGATGTCCTTCTAGATTTAGAACTCTTTAATAGAACAACTCGTTGACTTAATCGAGAGATTGGTTAATCAGGTGAGGGAACCCAAACCGTTAGTGAATTCATAGTACATATAAAGAGAATATTGCCTATGATTTGATACCTAATTAGAAAACTCGTAAAGTAATTAGTACCTATTGAGAGATGTTCGCTTTGATCCCGATCCTAGGAGCTTTTGGGAGCCTTGTTGAGGGCCTACAACTTAAGTGACTCGAAAGATAGCTTAGGACATATTTCTGATCACTCCTATGCTGTGTTCATGAGAGATTATAATTAGTTGCATGAATATTTTATTTTCAATGTCATGAGTGTTGCTAATGTCATCATTGCACCATTTGAAATTCATTCATTATTTGCTCGCAAGCATGTTCACGAACAAGTTCAGTAAGAGATTTGCATAGAGATTTAGAATCATATATTTAAACTGAGTTCAGAAACTCTAAAATAAAGCGTGATTGCTATGATGGAATTGGTGAGAATGGAATCGTCCTTCCTACTTATATTTCTATTCTTGAGATTGGTATGTTTTTAGTAATAGGAATCACGATTCCAAAGGAATGTGTATTCCCTTACATGTGGGAATGGACATTCCTTCCACCCCCATAGTATTTCCCATTCCATTCCCTCGTTCCCCTACCCCCCACACACACATATATATAATTATAAGGGAGAATTACTACTAGGTACACAAAAAAACCCTAAATTACTATGAGATACAAACATACAAAAGTATTACTACTAGGTACAAAAATATATAGTGATATTCCAATATTACCCCTATTAATGTGCTGCACATAAATATTGTGTGCAGCAAAAGTTCATGTGCAGCAAAGTGTGTGCAGCAAAAAAAGTGTGTGCAGGAAAAAAAAAGTGTGTGCAGCAAAAAAATGTGGTGGTCCGGCGGCGGCGGTCCGGCAGCTTTTCCGGCGGCGGCAGTTTTTCCGGCGACCAGTTTTTTTTTTTTTGGACGAACAGTTTTTTCGGCGACCGGCTACCGGAGCTCCGGCGGCGGCGGCGCGCCAGCTTTCCGGCGACCAGTTTTTTTTTTTTTTCCTGACGAACAGATTTTCCGGCGACAGGCCGCAGGAGCTCCGCCGGCGGCGGCGGCGGCGGTCCGGCAGCGGCAGCGATGGTCCGGTGGTGGGTGGAGGTTGGGGTTAGTGTTTTAAAGGTATATGGGTTTAGGGGTATATTTGGTATTTTACTTTAATATTTTGTATTAAATAATAATTATTTTAAATCAATGTATCTAGTAGTAATTAGGGGTACAAAGTGTGTACCTATCAGTAATTATTTCTAATTATAATTATAAATAATATTATTTTAATTTATACAATATTTATTTATATAATTATAAATATGTTACTATTTTTCTACTTAACATGTACTCCCTACGTCCGCTTCTAAGGTATCAATTTTACTATTTTTGGCGTCCGCTTCAAAGGTATCCATTTTTCCTATTTAGTAAAAAAGTACACAATATGTCCCACCAATTCCCTCTAATACAACTACCCACTTTACATATAATAATAATACTTCTTAATCCACGTGCAAAAAACAAATGGGTACCTTAGAACCGGACGGAAGGAATAATATTTATTAAAATCATTTGTATTAAATTATTTAATAAAAAATAAAATAATAATTCATTTAAAATCTAAATAAAAAATTAAATATTTTTATATACTCAAATCGGTAAAAAATATATAATTAAATTAAATTCTTAAAATTTATAAATATAAATGTATATAATTATTTTAATATTTATTCAAAATAAAAATTAGTAAATTATATATAAAAAATTAATATTATTAATTAAATTAAATATATACATGTAATATAAATATAAATATAAATTTTTATACATAGTTTAATATTTTTAATATATATAGTTTTTATTTGTATTTTAAATTTTATTTATATTTTAAAAATATTAATATTTTATTTTATTTAAATTTAATATTTTTCTATAATTATAAAATATATAAAATCTTCATTAAAATTTTAATTAATTTAATATTTTAAATAAATTAAATTTAAATATAATATTATAAAAATACTATTAATGAGATTGAAATGATTAAGGAATACAAATTCTATTACTTGAGTTATTCCTGAACGACACCAATCATGATAAAAAT
This sequence comes from Pogostemon cablin, assembly GCA_023678885.1. Classification (NCBI taxonomy): domain Eukaryota; kingdom Viridiplantae; phylum Streptophyta; class Magnoliopsida; order Lamiales; family Lamiaceae; genus Pogostemon; species Pogostemon cablin. Next base: position 10,087,620 of record CM042979.1, read on the forward strand.
AATTTTTAATGATTCCATTCTCATTACTATTTCATTCATAAGTTCATTCAATTCCTATATTATTCCATTCAATCATATCAATCTAGCCGTAAAGAATTTGAGTCTAGCTCTAATTTGAGCTTGAAATTAAATTATTATCATCGAGCTCTATTGAGATGAACTTGAACTATACACGAACTCACTATTTTTCAAATGAGCTGAGCTCAAACCAAAATATTAATATTTAAATTGAGTTCGAGTCGATCCTGATGATATTCAGCTTGGTTCGGCTTGATTACATCCTTATCGGCGAATGATTAAGGAATCAAGACAAAATAGGAAATGACCTTGATAGGTGTTGGTCAAGTCGAGCCACATGGCTCAATTGGTTGAGTTGGCCCCGATACTTCTAAAAATTGCCTAGTTTAAGAAACCAAAGAAATTATAAATTGATAATGATATTTTTATAAGTGGAAATGAAAAAGATCAACAGCCGAAGAATTATCAAATATTTTAGCAAATAGAAAATATCAATTATAAATTGTTAATGATTTTTTTATAAGAAAATAAATAAAGATTAGAAAGATCAGAAAATATTTATAGTGAAAATATTTTTATAAATATAAATCATTAATTGATGAAAATTAATGAAATTTATTTTTTCTAATTTTCTATAACTTTTATAGACTTAAAGATATAATTAAGTAATATATAATATTATTGTTGGAGTTTTATCAATTCAAGGCCCGAATTATGGGTAAATTATCAATTCAGGGCCTGAATTATTTTTTCTATCAATCCAAGACTTGAAATATTAAAACTATCAATACAAGGCCTAAATTTATCAAATATTATCTCCTATTTTATCAATTTAGGGCCTAAGTTCAGGCCCTGAATTTATAGTTTTACATAATTTAGGCTCCTAATCGATAGAAAACATAATTCAAGCCCCGAATTGATAGTTTACCCATTTTTCAGGCCCTAAATTGATAAAATTCCTATATTTTGTATTATTAAAATTGCAAAAAAATATATACAAAATTTATCAATATAACAATTGAAATATAGTGATTTGGTCAATGTTTAATGGATTAATTGTTGGGAGGTACACATTATTAACCTCAATTACTCTTAAATACATACACTATAAAATATTATTATGAGATACATAAAAGTATAACTATATACCTGATATACCCCTAATTATAAATGTAATCTTACCTAATATATTTAACAATTTTCCAAAATTATCTTATTATCATTTACCATACAATTGAACATAAATAAATTCAAAATCATAATCTTCTTTCATTATCTCAAATAATTCTATTTTTATTAATTAAACGATTATATTATCCACTTATTATAACCATTATCACACTAAATTAATTAGAAGAATGAAGTATGAATTTTCTAAAAATATGAGAAATCATATATCTATATAATACTAACTTTCACTCCAATACTAACTTAAGTTTATGCATTGTTTCGATGTTTTTGCTGTATTAAATATTTATGTTCACAAAATATTTTTTTTGCTTCACACAAACTTTGATGCTGCACATTTGTTGCATCTAATATTTATATTCTCAAAGCATTTTTTTTTTGCTGCACACAAACTTTTATGCTGCACATAATATTTTATTGCACATAACACTTAGTATTCACATAACATTTATGTTCAACATTTTTTTATTCACATGACATTTACGTTGCATAAATTATTAATAATTCACATAATATTTATGCTGCACAGAACATTAATGATTTACGTGACATGTACACTACACAGAGAATTTTTTCCATATAATAATTATGCTGCACATAATATTTATGCACATATGCTGCACATAATATTTATGCACACAAATTTTTATATAACACATAACATTGAACATAATATAATTATGCTACACAGACCAAAAGAAATATCTTGTCAAAGATTTGTGTGCTGCAGTGGTGTATCAAATAAGGTAAAGCGAAATAGATTTTACGTTAGAAATTGTAATTTTAATAAGTGGCGCAAGAGGCGCAAGAAACATCCATTAAAGGGTAATTTTGATTTTTGTTTGAATAAATTTGTAGTTGATACTAATATTTAATAGGCATGTATCTCAAAATAATTACAAGTTATATTTCGTAGTTACCGGTAAGTATCCCATGTTTAATATTCCTTCTATAAAGAAAAAATTTGAAACATAATGATTATGTACTGATATTCTTCCTATAAATAAAATAATTAAAACATAGTGATTATGTGAATTTACTTTATAGAGAAAATTTATATATAAAAAAACACACTGAATCCATTGTAGAGGTGAGAAAATAAAAGAATATTTGGTCAATAAATTTAGATAGTTCGTTTGAGTGTAAATAGTTTGGTCTTATGATTATGATTCTTATTTTATATAATGAATATTTATTTGATTTGATAAATTTATAATTATATATGATATTTAAAAGTTAATATTTATTAATAATTTATATATATAATATTAGATTTAAATTTTTTAAAAATTTGTTTTCAATGGATTACTTAAATTTTACGTGATAAAGATTTATTTACTACATAATTACTACTCTAATATATATCCTAATTACTACTCTAATATATATCCTTATTCCATTTCACCTGATGATATATAGATTTTTTTAAAAAATTTTATTTATAATTATAGAGGAAATATATAATTTCTTTAAATTTTTATTGATAAATATATATATTTTCTTGGAATTTATATGGGTGAAAAATATTATTGGTACTAATGGTATTAACTTTTTTTTATATTTATATTTTTTTGGATTAACATTATTATAATAAATATTTCATACTTATATCAATTTTTTATTTTTTTAATTTATATTATTATTTTCAAATGTAATTTTTAATTTATAAAAATTTTCTTTTTCGCCGTGCAACGCACGGGGTTATACTAGTTATAAACAAAAATATATACAATTTAATTGTTAGTTTTTTTAATGAAAAATTGAGTGTAAAAAAATATACAATTATTAAAAAACATATACTATACACTATTGAATAAAAGTTATATACATATGGATGCTAGTTTTTTTAATGAAAAACTTTGTGCAAAAACAAGTCCTACACGTACAAGAGGGAACCCATTGTTTTGCACTTTTGCTCAAATGGGGAAAAGGTTGATATATCAATTTCTTTACAACAAAAAAAAATAAAAAATAAAAATAAAAAACAAAGTTGCACATCTTGAAACTGGTAAACAAATATCCACTGTAAAAAAAAAAAACTTGACAGTCACACACAGCCCCACAAGACCAACCCTTCCCATGACTAGTCATTTTATGGGCTCTATAAATTCCCCAACATAGATTGGGACTCCTTCCCTTCTTTCTTATTCTTTTCTTTCTTTAAATAAAATAAAATAGTAAAAAGAATTTTTTTTTCAAGAATTGAAATTTAACAATAACATTTGCAACAAGCTTCCCTCTCAACCTATTCCAAAAAACATGGCTCTAGGTATTCTCTCTTTCTCTCATCCACTCCTCTTATCCCATGCATCAGCACCCTTGTATGCAAATTTAGAAGGTAAAGATTTGTTTTGTGCAGATAACACATTATTTTTGCTCTCCCTCTCTCTCTCTTAATGTTATTGTTTTACAGGGGATGCACTTTATGCATTTAGAAGAGGTATAAGTGATCCAGAAAATGTTCTGCAGAGTTGGGATCCAACCTTGGTGGACCCTTGTACTTGGTTTCATGTCACTTGTGATGGTGATAATAGAGTTACTAGGCTGTAAGTACAATCTTTGTATTTTTGAGGGTTGTATTTGATTAATTAATTTAATTTAATTAATTAAAACCCTTCTGTGTATCATTTATTTATAGTTGTCTTGGAAGATTGCTCCTGAGTTGGGGAAGCTTCAACATCTTCAGTATCTGTAACTACTCTGCTTTCATTTATTTATTATTATCTGTTAATGTAGAGTTAATTTCATTGCTGATGCTGTAAATAGTAAATACGGGTCATACTCATACATCATCATCAAAATAAGCAGCTGGAATCATCAAATCTTATTAAACATTCAATAGCCTAATTGAATCAACAAGATTGGTCAAAGTGATTAATGGGTTGTGAATAGCAGTAGCATTTAATAAAACATTAATTTAATAAATTGGGTGTGGTTGGTTTAATGAGGTGAGTGCAGGGAACTGTACATGAACAACTTGATGGGACCAATCCCAGCTGAATTGGGAAGGTTGAAAAGTCTAGTCAGCTTGGATTTATACCACAATAATCTCACTGCATCCAATCCCTCCTTTCTCTCACCTTTCCAATCTCAAATTCTTGTAAGCATTCTTGTAAGCATTCTTAAATTACAGTTATTAGTATTTACTGTATGTTCATCTAACTAGTTCTTGAAACGCCACCGTTTTAGGCGGTTGAATGGTAACAGGCTTTTAGGGAGAATACCAAGGGAACTTACAAAACTGGGAAGCCTCAAGATATTGTAAGCCATTAGTTGCTATTATAACACAAATTGAACCCTCTCAATTATTAACCATTTTCATTTTCGTTCGTATTAATAAATTGTGAACAATATAAAAGGATAAAAACACTCAACATAATGATGCCATGTTACACTTTGATTTTAAAAATTAATAATCTCTCCATTCGATTTAAATAGTATCATTTGTTTTTTATGTGGATTAAGGAGTATTATTATTTAATGTGTAATTGGTAATTGTATTAGTGGGTGCTTGTGAATTCCATAAGTGTAAAATAGAAAATGTGTCCAAAATCAAAGAAAATTGACTAGGACTGACGGAATACTATCGTTTTAAACCACATAATATGTTCTACACTTTATTCATTACTACATAAAATATTTATATTCTTACGAAAGTCAATAAACCGATCGAAAAGTGGTTTTTCTTAATTCCCATTAAAAATAAACATCCATTATTTCATTTTATATTTTGAGGTCATTTTTAATTAAGAGTGTTTTGAATGTTAATATATTTGATTATGCAGATGTGTCGGATAACAATTTGTGCGGTACAATTCCAACTTCCGGAACCTTCTCTAAATTTACACAAGATAGGTAAATAATTTGTCCAAAAACATTTTTTAAATAGTTGATGGATTATGAATATCTTAAACCTTGCTAATTTTGTGAGTTGTGTTGCAGCTTTGCTAATAATTCAAGATTAGAAGGGCCAGAGTTGATGGAGTTTGTGAGATATGATGTGGGAAATTGCATGTAAATTGCAATTATGGGTTGCTTAATTGTTAGAATGCTGAAATGGGCCTTAAACAGTTTGTTTGATGGTGTCTGTGAGAATCATAATCTTTTAATAGATGAAGCTACTTATGATTTGTGTATGTTAATCTATCAATCGAAATGTGCTACTATTGCTATTTTTAACCTATGCAGTAATAAATGATTGGTCTAGTTCTTTTATCCAAACAAGGGAGACAGGGGTATATGTTTGCCTATTTTGTAGCACTCATGAGCAAGAATACTCGATCGTTGTAGTAGTATATCCCAAGAAAAATTATCAATCCAATAAGGAGTTATTTTCGGACTAGCAAATACGTGAGCTCATGTTCATGTCGTTTTTGTAAAGATGATCGGGGGTTTTGGAGAGTGATTAACAACTAAAACAAGTAACAAGTAAATAAGGATAGCAAATAAGAAAATGACAAGTAAAGAAAATGGGTGCTAAAGTTCAAATATGGAAAAATATGGGATTAGAAACATCCAAGCACACTCGATTCATATTATCATGCAAACGGAATTCAACTCAATTGATGTAGACTAAGGGTGATCACGATTGTATCCTAAGCTCTCTTTCGGGTTACAAAGGTTGTTGATCCATTTTAGACTCCCAAAAGCACTTAAGATCAAAGCCCAACATTAACCCCTTCCATCTAGGTACTAGTTAGATTAAACTCTCCCTTTTTGTGTACTAAGGCCAACGAATGGATTGGTTCCCCTCATTGAATTCAAATATCCTTTCGGTCAAACCTAAACTCAATGTCTATTCATGCCTTCCTAATACTATAGAGGGTCGTTTCCGTCTCACTCCAAGCAATACATACATGAACATCATGATAGCATTTAATTACCACAAATAATCCATTGATCAACAATCCATTAAACCAATAAACATTCATGAATAACAAACCATGCCATCACAACATCAAGACAATTAAACTCCATGAATAGAAATCAACATCAATTAATTCAAAAACTAATTTAATCCACATGATAATATAAATCTAATATGCTCTTCATATTCCTAATCCCACTAGAGGGATTAGCCTAACATGATAAAAGTAATAAAACAAATAAATGATTCATTACAAATACCCATAGTCTTAGATCTAAAGAAATACAAAATGAATGGATTCTTCCCTATCAATTTCTTGAAGAGAGTCTTCTATTCTTCTTGATCTCCACCTCTAGCTCTTGATTTGAAGTCTTTAGCACCAAAAATAGAAGATATGGTGGGTGGATGAAGATGGATGAAGATGGTGGTGGAAAGTAGAAAGTGGAAGAAATGGTGTGTGAGGTGTGTGTAGATGATAGGATTTCGGATCTGATCTACAAAGTGTTGAAATGGGGTCTATTTATACCCCATGTGGGCCTTCTAGAAGATTCCAGCAATTTCTTGCATTTTTGCACCAACACGGCTCGAGCTCCGCCGCACGACCCGTGTTCTAAAACAGCGCACGGCTCGTGCGCAGCACACGGCCACAGGGGTGGCCGTGTTGTGTTTTCTGACGTTTGCGCACGGCTTTCTCGACAGGCCCGTGCGCGGTGCACGGGCCGTGTTTCTGTACTCAGCACGGGGCGTGTTCTGTACTCGGCCACAGGCGTGGCCGAGTTGGCGTTTCGAGCGTCAGCGCACGGCCACTTCTTACAGGGCCGTGCGCTGTACACGGCCCGTGCGCGTGCTGCCATACTTCCTCTTTTCACTGTTTTGGCTCGTTCTCCCTCGTTTCAACTCCGAATTGAGATCCGCTTTTTCCTACATCTTCCTTATCATGTTTAGCATCAAATAAAAAGTAAAAATCTTAAATTTAAGCTCATTCACACACATTTCAATAAAAACACAAAACACAACCAAATAACACATAAAATACGGATAAAATAATACGAAAACACATATAAAAAGACACTAAAATATAGGTGAAAATATCTCTAATCAACCCCCTAAACTTAAGGTGTTGCTCGTCCCCGAGCAACGAAAATGACAAATCAAAAGGAGAAATTTTCACCTAAAAAAGACTAAACGAATATAAGCAATAACACATCGTTAGCAATAATAACAACAAACTATGCTAAGTCATCCTACAACATTAAAATCATGACATGAGAAATTAATAAATTCAATCAAAAGAGAATAAAGTGTAATATAGTTCCTTTTAAGTCCAAGCCTCACAATGGATATTAATGTCTCTCAACACTCTTTTGAAATAGGGTAAATCACACTCATTAATCGATTGGCTCGACTCGCTATAAGCTTGCTCGCGGACTATATTCACAAACCACCAAAGTTTCAATTAGTAATCAAAAAGATCTTTAATTAGGATGTAATGATAGGCTCTTTGGTATGGTTGGGAAGATATGGATAATAGTGACTCAACAAGTGTAAGTAATCAAAGAGATGGTCAATTTTCTCAACTTCTCCACTTTTCTTTCTTCCTTTCTTATCTTTACAATCTAAAGCACTATTCATTAACTTTCCTTGGATTGAGCTTCTTTTGATGCATGCTTCCTATCTTTGAATTTTGTTTACTTGAGCATTTTGATGTTGTTTTACTCTTTCTCTTGCTTTGAGGTTGCATGTCCATTTCTTACTTTTGCTCTTTTCATCCTTTTTCTTGTTTGTTTACCATTCCCTTCTCTTCTTTTGCTAATCAATCAATCCTTTCTTGCTACCATCTCCTCAATCACCCACACAAAGGTATATATAATCTTGAATGGGTAATTAAGGCTTGTAATGTGCTAAATTCACAATAAATAGGCTTATAGGCTCAAAATGGTTAACTAAGGATGATGTTCATGGTAGGGAACATATATGGCAATGACTATAATAACAAGGATGACCTTAGATCATTTCACCAATCTCCACTAATCGGGCTCGTTCCTATAGTCCTTGAGCAAGTTCTAACTTATCAAACACAATCGATCCACTCATGAAGAAATACCATGTATGCATGGTTGAGGCTCAAATACTCACAAGCTTGTGCTCGGACCTTAAGGAACTTATTACACCACATTCATCTCACAATTGAACAAGTTAAGTAAAACATGTCACAATTTGAAAGTGTAGAGATTCTTAATCATAATTTGTCATCACTTATCACCACAACATATCATCACTCACGTTCAAAAATGACTCACGACATCCCTAAACAAACTACCAAACATCCCAAGACAAGAATGAAAATACACACAACATACAAATAAGGACTCAACAAACAAGACACAACAAAAACACAAAACATGCAAAAACACAAAATACCATCATCCATAAGAAAATTAAGCACACATTCATCCCAACCTTTATTGAAAAGGAAATCCTAAGTTACGAAAGTAAACCTCCCATAAACATAACAAATGAAGTAGCATGCTAGTCACAACATTCCAAATCAAACTCAATTCATTTCAAGTAATAAAATGATAAGATGTAGAGTACTCCCTCGATAGGCTTTTGGTAAGGAAAGCGTTAGCTCCCAGCTCCATCATGCTTCCAATACCTATCATTCATGCTCAAACACTCAACAACACTATTAATTCAACAATTTCATTATAAATATGGACTATCATGCACTTCAACACCACCAATCATGCCAAAATCAAACCAAACTCATGAGAAAAATTTTAAAATTTGTCCAATTTTACAAGAATCATACTCAAGTGGTGAGTCACACCACACACTCTCCCCCCAAACTTAAATCGAAACAAGAGTTGAGACTTAAGTTTGCAAAAAGTGGTGAGACTCACCCTTGTAGTTTCCATTGATGATCTTCTTGTAGAGAAGTAACCGCATCCACACGACTCAAGCTATGTCCACCACGTACTAGCACCCCCCAAACTTAACTCGAGACAAGAGTCACGAATTAAGTTTGCAACAAGTTGTGGAACATGTCAACTTGAATCCATGAAGCATTTCTCTTTTCTTCAATGTGCATTTTTCTCCATGAGCACAATCAACCTACAAGTCCAAAATAACCAAGCATCAAAGATAAAAAGAATGGGTTGCCTCCCATTTAGCGCTAAGTTTAACGTCTTCAAGCCGGACGAATGTAAGCTCTTAACAGTCGGAAAAATCTAAGACCCCATCGGTTCTCATCTTCACTTTGAGAAATTTCTTGGCTCTTTTCTTTTCCATCATCATGATTTCTCCATTCTTGCTTATAATTATCAAATCATCACGAAGAATTGTGGATGGAAATGCTTCGTCTCCATAAGGCCAATGAAATTCTTCTTTATCAACCTTCCATTCGATGTCCGAGTCCTCATTCCTATACATATCAAGTAAAGACAAGTTAAGATTAAAATCTTCAATATAATCATGAAAAAGAGAATTAGAAGATTCAAAAGAGTAAGAATTTTCAAATCCATAAGGATCATCCGGAGGTAGGATTGGAGGCTTGAGGTAAGAATCTTCCTTCTTTCTTGCCTTGTTACATGAAAATGTAACACTCTCCGTATTTGAACTCAAAGAAAGTTCTCCTCTTTCCACATCAATATGAGCTTTTCCCGTAGCTAAGAATGGCCTTCCCAAGATCATAGGTGTTTGAGGATCAACCTTCATCTCCAAGACAACAAAATCCACCGGAAAAGTCAACTTCTTCACTTCAACCACTACATCCTCCACCACCCCTAAGGGCTTAATAGTTGATCCATCCGCCACTTGAAGGCATGTAGTGGAAGGCTTGAACTCTCCAATATCCAATTCTTCAAAAAGAGAATGAGGCATAACATTCACACTAGCTCCCAAGTCACACAATGCATTAACAACCTTCTTTCCTTCAACTTCACAAGGGATAACAAACTTTCCCGGATCACCAACTTTTATAGAAGGCTCCTCATGCAATGGTTCATTTGTTTCAACTAGCTTCGCTTTCTTTCTCTCTTCAAATTTCTTCTTCAAAGTTTCAACAAACTTTTGAAATTCCTCCATCTTTTCTTTTTTAACAAATCTTTGAGGATAAGGGAGTGGATAAGGAGTAATCGGAATTCCCCAATAATCACATTCATATTCCACTTCTTTTTCCCTTTTCTCCTTAGCCTTTCTCCACTTAGGTACGTGCTCTTCTTTCCATTTCTTCCTCTTTTCTTCTAACTCAATTTCTATTCTCTTTGCTTCTTCTTCTTCTTCTTCATCCACCGTGCAATCCACCAACTCTTCTTCAACCAAACTATCCTCTTTCACCTTTATGCACATGCAATGCTCTTTTGGATTTATTTCTGTGGTAGATGGGAATTTTCCTTGTTGGTGTTGTGATCCCACGGAAGAAGCAATTTGCCCAATTTGATGCTCAAACGCTCTCATCCTATTATCGGATTTCCGTTCATTCTCCTCCATTCTAGCCTCAAGCTTTTTCATGAATGCTAGCAATGTCTCTTCCACCGATGACTTCCCTTCTCCATTGGGCGACTTAGCACTCGGATCGAATCCCGGAGGAAATGACATGGCGGCTTGAGAATTAGAATAAGAAAGATTTTCATGCTTTCTCGGCGCTTGATAATTTCCTCCATGAAAATTTTCTTGATTAGAGGGAAAATTACCTTGGAAATTCCCTTGATGTTGAAAATTCCCTTGGTAATTTCTCCTATCCAAATAGGCAACATCCTCTACACTTCGCATCACATTACTCTTCTCGTTCAAGGTAGTACTCGTACTTTCCCCTTGACTCACTCCTTGAGTGATCAAATTCAATTGCTTAGTTAAAGCATTGATGCTCTCATTAAATTCTTTCATGCCTTGGCTTTGAAACACATCGCTCTTCACTTTATGCACACTTTCCACTTGAGCTACCGTTCCAAATGCACAACTTCCCATGACTCGCTCGGAAGGCCATTGATAAGCATTCATTGCAATATCTTCAAAAATTTCCATTGCTTTCATAGCATCCACTCCAAATATAGACCCTCCGGATGAGGCATCTACATGCATCCGATGTTGTTGGCTCAATCCTTGATAGAAGAACGCCACTTGTTGATTCTCATGAAAATCATGTTGATGACACTTTCGGAGCATCTCTTTGTAGCGTTCCCATGCTTCATAAAAATTTTCATCCGGAAGTTGCCTAAATTGAGTTATAAGGCTTTTCAATTGGAGCGTTTTTGAAGGAGGAAAGTACTTGTTTAGGAACCTTTGCTCAAGATCTTCCCATGTATTACAACTTCCCAAAGGAATTGCATTATACCATGCCTTAGCCTTGTCTCTTAAAGAAAAAGAGAACAACCTCATCCGAATAGCATCTTCCGATACTCCATTCATCTTAACGGTATTTGCAACCTTCAAGAAGCTAGCTAGATGCATGTTTGGATCCTCAAGAGGACCTCCCCCAAACTGATTTTCTTTGACCATGTTGATTAATCCAGTCTTGATTTCTAAATTGTTGGCTTGAACCGGAGGAACCATGTTGTGTACGGCTCTCGGTTGGAAGTAATCCCGGATTGCTCTAGGCCTTGGCCTCTCTTGAGGTATTTGCACATTTCCTTGCATTGCTTGGTTATTGAACATATTAACCATCTCTTGGACATTTCTACGAACATGTGGTTGTGCCTCTTGTTGTTGGAGTATCCTTTGAGCTTCTTGATTGGCAAGGAATTGCATATATTCTTGATTTTGAGCAAAGAAATTCCTCATTATCTCCATTTGATTCTCTTGCACTCCTTCTTGTACCCCCATTTGATCTTGTAAAGGATCTTGGGGTGGGTTATAATTAGCATTCTCTCCACGTTGATTCTCCATATTTTTTTCTTTTCTAGCTTTACGCATCTCTCGCTTCCTTTGTCGTGCGGTCCTTTCAATCTCCAAATTCAAAGGAATGATCGATTGAATTCCCTTTGATCTTGTGATCATAAAACACCTACGAAAAGGCCAAGAGTGAGACCACAAACACAAATAATAAATAAAAGAAAAATAAAAAGAATCCTTATCAAGAACAACTAAAACAATAACACAGTACTCGACTAGTCCGTCAAACTCCCCTTTGGCAACGGCGCCATTTTCTTGTTTGCCTATTTTGTAGCACTCACGAGCAAGAATACTCGATGTTGTAGTAGTATATCCCAAGAAAAATTATCAATCCAATAAGGAGTTATTTTCGGACTAGCAAATACGTGAGCTCATGTTCATGTCGTTTTTGTAAAGATGATCGGGGATTTTGGAGAGTGATTAACAACTAAAACAAGTAACAAGTAAATAAGGATAGCAAATAAGAAAATGACAAGTAAAGAAAATGGGTGCTAAAGTTCAAATATGGAAAAACATGGGATTAGAAACATCCAAGCACACTCGATTCATATTATCATGCAAACGGAATTCAACTCAATTGATGTAGACTAAGGGTGATCACGATTGTATCCTAAGCTCCCTTTCGGGTTACAAAGGTTGTTGATCCATTTTAGACTCCCAAAAGCACTTAAGATCAAAGCCCAATATTAACCCCTTCCATCTAGGTACTAGTTAGATTAAACTCTCCCTTTTTGTGTACTAAGGCCAACGAATGGATTGGTTCCCCTCATTGAATTCAAATATCCTTTCGGTCAAACCCAAACTCAATGTCTATTCATGCCTTCCTAATACTATAGAGGGTCGTTTCCGTCTCACTCCAAGCAATACATACATGAACATCATGATAGCATTTAATTACCACAAATAATCCATTGATCAACAATCCATTAAACCAATAAACATTCATGAATAACAAACCATGCCATCACAACATCAAGACAATTAAACTCCATGAATAGAAATCAACATCAATTAATTCAAAAACCAATTTAATCCACATGATAATATAAATCTAATATGCTCTTCATATTCCTAATCCCACTAGAGGGATTAGCCTAACATGATAAAAGTAATAAAACAAATAAATGATTCATTACAAATACCCATAGTCTTAGATCTAAAGAAATACAAAATGAATGGATTCTTCCCTATCAATTTCTTGAAGAGAATCTTCTATTCTTCTTGATCTCCACCTCTAGCTCTTGATTTGAAGTCTTTAGCACCAAAAATGGAAGATATGGTGGGTGGATGAAGATGGATGAAGATGGATGAAGATGGTGGTGGAAAGTGGAAGAAATGGTGTGTGTAGATGATAGGATTTCGGATCTGATCTACAAAGTGTTGAAATGGGGTCTATTTATACCCCATGTGGGCCTTCTAGAAGATTCCAGCAATTTCCTGCGTTTTTGCACCAACACGGCTCGAGCTCCGCCGCACGACCCGTGTTCTAAAACAGCGCACGGCTCGTGCGCAGCACACGGCCACAGGGGTGGCCGTGTTGTGTTTTCTGACGTTCGCGCACGGCTTTCTCGACAGGCCCGTGCTCGGTGCACGGGCCGTGTTTCTGTACTCAGCACGGGGCATGTTCTGTACTCGGCCACAGGCGTGGCCGAGTTGGCGTTTCGAGCGTCAGCGCACGGCCACTTCTTACAGGGCCGTGCGCTGTACACGGCCCGTGCGCGTGCTGCCATACTTCCTCTTTTCACTGTTTTGGCTCGTTCTCCCTCGTTTCAACTCCGAATTGAGATCCGCTTTTTCCTACATCTTCCTTATCATGTTTAGCATCAAATAAAAAGTGAAAATCTTAAATTTAAGCTCATTCACACACATTTCAATGAAAACACAAAACACAACCAAATAACACATAAAATACGGATAAAATGATACGAAAACACATATAAAAAGACACTAAAATATAGGTGAAAATAGCTCTAATCAGTATATGAAAACAAAATGGAGTATTTAGGTAAGAGACATTCGTTTCGTAGAAATTACTGACCAGGGCCTAGCTCAATTGGTAGATGGGAAGGTAGAAAGACCTTCCAACTGAGCTTGTTTGCTGCAGGGTGGGGGTTCGAATCCACTTGAGAATGGATGGGGGTTCGAATCCTGCCTTTGACATGGATTTGACCCCTTGCAAGCACAAGTTAAATAGTGGGGGTTCGAATCCGGCCCTTTCTATAAGTCACTTGAGGTACGATTTACCTCCTCCACCAATCCCCAAGGACGGTGAGAGCCCCTAATAGTGGGGTACACCATTTTTTTTAGAACCCTTTCTATAAGCCACTTGAGGTACATCCTGCGATTTACCTCCTCCACCAATCCCCAAGGACGATGAGAGCCTCTAATAGTGGGATACACCATTTTTTTTAGAAATTATTTGCTGCACCTAAATTTGAAGCAATTAATAGAAGTATCCAATTTAGAGATAACAATTTAGTTTTTAATTCTAATTTTAATACTATATATCTTTTAATGCTCGACGAAAATACCCTTTACTTGAATAAATTCGAGTAATGTATTCGAGTTTATATTCGAGTAAAATGAAGAATAAGTTTCGAGTCAAATTTGAGTCAATTTTTTTCGAGTAAACATATTCAAATAATAAATTCGAATTAAATAATGCATTCGAGTTATAAATTTGAGTTAAATGATGCATTTGAATAATGAATTCGAGTTAAATGATGCATACATATGATAAATTCGAGTTAAAATGAATGAAGCATTCGTGCATTTTTATACATGAAAAGTTAGTGTTACATGATGCATGAAAATTTATTAATCGAATTTGTTTTGATACATGAAAATTTAACTCTGTTAAATGCACAAATTTTTATACAAAGCATTTTATTCGTGTGAATGCATGTATAATAAATTCGAGTTAAAATAAACATTCGTGTGACATACTCATTTAATACGAAAATAATATTTTAACACAAAAATAATGAATTCGAATAATGAATTCGAGTCCAATAATGTATTCGTGTAAAAAATTCGAATAATGTTTTTTAATAATTTTTCAAGTAAAAAATATTTTACACGAACATATTACTCGAATATATTTCTCGAATAGAATAAAGTGTATTTTCGTCAATTCATGTATAAAAAGATATAGTGTTAAATTTAGGATAAAAAAAAATGTGTAAAAAAAAATAGGGTATCCCCCAAATTTTAATCTTTAATTACTCCTTTTGTTTTTCAAAATTTCTTACCTATTCTTAGCATCAGTGATTAAGAAAAGTGATAAAAGAGTATTATTTTGGACTCCACTCCCTCTCTTCTTCCAATACAATTAATTGTACCAAACTACATCAGTGAAATGTAACTGAAAATTGCATCTCAATAGAGGTGCAAAATATCAATCATTTAGGAATTATACCTACTGTTAGAGATAAACAAAATATCCAAAAAAATCTGTCACTTAAAGAATTATACGTATACATAGGGGTGGACGGTATGGTATACCGAAGATTTTTGGTCATACCAAATATCGTACCAAAATTTTCGGTATATAAAAAATCATACCGTTACCTTACCTAAACTTTCGGTATCCCATAGTTTGGTATACCGATATTTCGGTATAAAAAAATAGTATACATTCTACTTACCAATATTTTGGTATGCCGTATCATACCTAAAATATCGGTATATACCATTCTATTAGATAGTTTGTTATGCCATTATGCACCTAAAATTCAATAAATCTAATTAAAAACTGTACTAAAAAAGTGAAAGATAGCTATAAAACAAATTCTAATAGATAACAAATTCATAATAAGAAAAATATACGATAATTCACAAACGACCAAATTAAATAAGAGTGAGTCTCATGTAAATCGAATTTATATGTAAATCCTATTTTTTAAAATTACTCTTTAGTATATAAAAATTATTCTTTGAAGAGTAATGATTTTTATACAGAAAAGTACTAATTCATGTTTCTAAAAAGTAATTTTTCATGTACTAAAAAGTAATCGATAAATAAGGATTTAGAAGAATTGGAAGAGTAATTTTTAATTTAGAAGAGTAACAATTTATGTGCTAAAGAGTAATTTTTTATGTACTAAAGAATAACATAGTTTATATAATTAAACGTAAACCCGGTTTACACAAGTGTTTGGTATTAAATAAATAGTACCAAGAGATCTACACAAGAATCATATGGAACTTATATTAAAATCAATACTTTTAAATTTTTATATAGGATAGAACTACATAATTAAAAAAGAAGTGCAAGATATCATTAAAGCCAATCAACTTTATCACTCATTTATAATTATGAAATTTATAATATGATTTTAAATTTAATCTTTAAATTAAATAGTGTATATATATAATTTAATTAAAATTATAAAATATAAATAATAATTATAATTGCATATATCATGTAGTATGGTATACCGTATCATATTACCCAAAAATTAAATATTTTCCGGTATTTCGGAATATACCAAAATACCGCGGTATTGATAATTTATACTCCCTCCGTCCCTTGGTAAAAGTCTCGTTTGCTTTTGGGCACGTGGATTAAGGAGTATTATTATTTAATGTGTAGTGGGTAGTTGTATTAGTGGGTGTGTGGACCCCATGTTTTAATTGTATTAGTGGGTGTGGGTGGATCCCATGTGTCCAAAAATGTAAATGGGATCATTTGGATGGGACAACCAAAATGGTAAAATGAGACTCTTACCTAAGGACGGAGAGAGTATACCTTTATCATACCAAAATTTTCAATACGGTATCATACCTTACCAAAAATTTAGGCAGTTTTCGATATGATAAGGGCGGTATACCGAAATTTTGATATTTTTCCCCAGTCCTACCTACACAGACCTTGAACTTAAATAAGCTTTCAATTAAATAAACAAAAACTCAAATGTATAACAACTTAAGGAAGATGTGGGTTATCATATTCTATGAAACTAATAAAGAATTAAGACAATTCTCATGCTTATTCCTTGTTTACAACAATTTAAAGCGTTATTAACTCAACTAATAACTTTAATGAACTAAACACTCCAAAATCTACCATAAAAAAATGACTCCCTAATGCTAAGCAATTAAATTAATATTCATCTCCTCAAAAGAGCCTAAAATATAAATCTGATACAGTTTGATATCAGATTTATCTGTGATATGAAATATCATGGGAATCAAAAGCACACTTTATAATGGGAGACATACACTCCCATCAATAGAAAAACTAAAAAACTTGCCAAGAATACCAAAATCATTGCGTCCATAACCCTACATTGGAATGATCAAGAATGAAGGTAAGGACAACATTTTATCCAAAAAGATGAAATGGTCAAGGATACCACTCACTGCAAAATTTGTTAGATGAAACCGATTATGATACACAGTTACAAAAATTGATCGTATCAGCGACAATTTTGCAATTTCGAGAAGCTATATACACGATTAACATTTTGTGTAAGACTATCAAGTAAACTATTCACAAATCTATGCGAAAACCTGCACTTGTCGTCATAGCTAATTTCTTCAAGGTTCCTGCACATTTTAAAACCAAATCAACACCAATGAGACCATGACATTATGACATTCTCCACATCGAAAATATTGAACAGAAGAAGTGGTAAATCATAGTTACTATAGGCTAGTATGAAACCTAAATGGAGTAATTTAACTTTAAAGCACACCATGAAAGTATAAATACCTATTACAATCTAGTATTATATCTCAATGTTGCACATCACCAATATAAACAAAAAGTTTATACATTCATGATATAATTAGACATTTCACATCTATGCCCGTATGATATGCAATATAATGTTGCAACACAGGATCCAAGTACAATGTCTAGATGGTGGACCTACAGTTCACTCATGAACTAAAAAAATACAGAATCCAAGTACCATGTCTAGGAGGTGGACCTGTAGTTTACTTGCGAACAAAAAAACCAAATAATTTCACGAGTTAATGATCTGATTTATATTCATCCAGCACTTAACGATTCAAAAAACAAAACATCAAAACATCATATTTATAACTAAGTTAACACATTGATATTTAATGATAGTATGCCAAATGAAATGCACAGACATTTACCTGATTTTAATGTAAATATATATGTATACCTTGTAGACATTTAATGGTTCTAGAATTCACGATATTGACACGCTATGCCAAATTTTCAACACTAAAGAACTCTTACACTTGCAAAGCTATGCCAGATTTTCAACACTAAAGAACTCTTACACTTGCAAAGGAATACATACATTCAGGGAAATGGTGGTTGAATATAACTATTATGCCACTAATTGCAATTACTATGATTCTATGAAAGATGTAGCAAAGAAACAATCATTTCAATTACCTTTCATGACTTGTTGGCTAATCATCTATTGCATTTTGGATATTTGGTAAGGAAAGTGGCATCATAGGAGGTGAAGCATTATTTTCTTCCATCTTCATGTTTTGAGAACCTAATGACGCCTCCATTGGACCTCCAGCTGGAATTGAGTAGCTGCGTGATAGCCCCAGTGGTGGAATTGGGAGTTTAGATGCTTCTATTGATGTCGTTGATACGCGAGTAGTAGACAGATGACTTTTGGATATTAAGGGACCGGAATGACTATAGCGATTGGAGGTTCTTCTTGTAGCTAAATTAGCCGGTGGTCGAGGAAGCTCATGAAGTTCACTTATTTTAGGTGATGACACAAAAGTATGTGAAACATGTGAAGACAACTTCGCCGTTGATGATGGCCTAGGGAACCCAGAGCGCAATAGCGAACCAGAAAATGGGAGAGGGAGAGATGATGAAACAATGGGACCACTAGCTGTGTAATTTGGATTATTCGGCCATGGCTTTCCTGTTAATGGGCCGGAAAAAGCTTGTCTTTTGGCTTTCTTAGCATAGGATGCTACATTTGGATCAGGTTGACTAAATGAAAGACCTTCTGACAATGGAGGGGGAAACCAAGTGGCTTTTAGGGTATTGTTACTCTCTTTGAGTACTGATTGTGTGTCTAAGATGATTGGTCCAGACAATACAACATTTGCCCGGAGTTTTTCATACTTTTTTGGATCAACGGGAGATGAATGCCGAAGGTTGAGGTCTGCTTGTCTTGTTTGAGGAACTTCACTAAATAATTTCCCAGAACTTGGACTCTTGGTTTCATCTGGTGTAGGTAGCACATAAGAAGTGAACTTCCGCGATGGTGAGGGCCCTATCTGTGGTGTTCGCTCGGCTGAATCAAGTTTCTTTCCAGGAAATAGAGGTGCTGATTTGCTGACTGCTCTGACCCCCCTTGGGAAAGAAAAAGGACTTTGACCAGGAGCTTGTGATCTCTCCTGCAATAACAGATAGAAGCTGTTATCAGCTTTAGTTCAAACAAAATTAGTGATTGAATATAAGGCGAATAGTGCCATAGTTGTTAAAGGCGCGCCTAAGGCGCTCGGGCGCTCAGGCTCAGGGGTCTGCGCCTAGATTGTTGTTTTTTTGCTATTCCAGGCTCATGTATCAAAGGCGGCGCTCTTCAACATCCTGTTTTTTTCTTTTTTTTTTTTTTAAAGTTTTTTGAAATTGCTACTCAATTATTAAAGGGTTTACACATTTTTAAGATAAAAATGGACAACCCACTTATAAAATGATATAAATAGAGAATTAGGGTTAGGGTTTTAGTACTTGAACTTTCAAAACAAAGACAAAAAGGTGGGCTGCCTTCACCTCCATCATCTGCCGCCTACTTGAACTTTATTTGTGTGTATGTTTTATGTGTTATAATGCTATTATGAGTTATTATGTATCATTATGTGATGTTATGTGATTTTTATCTTAGTTTAGTTAGGTAATATGATTGTAAGTAGGATATATTTTGTATATACATTGTAAATTCAGTTTTGGGCAAAATGTAGCTCAGGCGCGCGCCTTAGGCACGCCTTGCGCCTCAGGCGCGCCTAGGGGTTTGTGCGCCTAGTTGCGCCTCTCGCTTTTAAAAACTATGAATAGTGCAAATAAAGAAGTCTGGTTTAGGATGCAAGCAGCTAAGAAAAACATGACAAACAGAATCCAACTGTTCCTTTGTGTAAAATTGGGTTATTCTGACAAGTGGATACTCCTCATAAAGTTCAGCTAGTGAAGTAAAGATACACCTTCATTCAAGAGCTAACCAACATTTGTAAAAATCTAAGAAGCAATAGTCATTCTTGTAGACCCCAACGAGGTTTCATCCCCCCCCCCCCCCCCAGAGGACAGTTTCTTTACTCTGATAGACCAAAGAAAGCAAATCGAAGAACTCCTGAACAGATAAACAGTTGCAACTTGCATGAACTAAGACATGCATTTTCTAACTCACATTCGGGTTCTGCACGTCAAAAAATTCTCAAGTGGAGTAAAGGAATCAATTAAAAGACATGTGCACTTCATCAGACCAACGCACTCATTTAATACATGAAACAAGCATTGTCACTGAATCTGAGCATTATATTCCCATTTTCCCTTGTATCAGTCCCAAAGCAACTCAGAACTCAAAAGCAAAAATTTCCTTAAATATGTAATCAAGATTTAAACTTCATCTATAAACAGCTCTTAACACTCTTGAACTGAACCACAAGTTCGAAAGGGGGAGCAAGTGCAGAATTTAAAGAACAAAATATGATAATATTCCAGAGCAAGCGTATAAACTTGTTCACATAATAAATCATTTTGGCATAAAAACATTGGCAATAGAACAGGTCCACGGGAGGAATTCTTACATTTGCAGGGCCCAATTTAGAGTTAGGAGATAATGTCACATCACCATCATCCAGCTGCAAAAGTAAAAATTTTGTTCAGTGACCAAGCAAAGCTATTAACTTAATTATCAACACATCTGGGAAAATATTCTTAGCTGAAGGGCTGTAGCAAACAAGTTCAAAAAGGTAATGACTTATTCAATATTCAGATACTCTTCAAGTTAAGATTGTTTAGGATTGTATATAAAATGCATTGACTATCTGAAAATGAAATAACAGATTGAGCTTCACAAGACATCAATGATCACTTAAGATGGTATTTATGATAATTTGAATCATACCTTCAGGCTTCAATAACTTGATATATTAACAAGTTCAAATACTAGATTTTTAATCTCTGCGAGTCAAAATTTAGCTTCAAATTGAACATAATCTCTCAAACACCACATTCAAACTAGAGTTAACCTCTGTATTCTACTAGCACTATAGCAAAAGAATGTGATAATAAACCTCTTTTTTTTTTTCTACCAGGGCAAATTCAAAGTATCACATAATGTTACCTCCATCGAGCTTTTTAATGCTGAGACCTCTTGCGGTGGACCATTTTTACCATAGTCAAAACTCAATTCGCCGTCATCGTGTGTTTCAGAACCATCTTCAGTATCATCATTACTTTCATCATAATAAACTTCCTGCCCATCATTATAGAGTCCACTAAAATGATAATCAATATGTAGCTGTTCAGCAAGTAAACTGACATGCGGCTCAATTGTCTCCAAAGATCTGGCTGCCCTCTTGAAGAAGTACAGCTGTCATAAAGGTGAAGTTCCACATTGTAAATAATAATATAATAGGAGATCACATATTATGTTTGACTTTGAGCAAAGAAAACAACCTGAGCCGCATGATGTCGAGATGCCTGTGTTAGGAAACTGCGGGACTGTCCCTGTTTTAGTGATTTCATGCGGAAGACAAAAACATTTGCCTCCTCGTCATACTCTTCATGGGCTTCCTGAAGATGATGCGAATTAAAACATTCAGATTTACCGTTTCGCAACCTTACTTTTTCTTTCTGTCTCTTCAGCAGATCTTCATATATTTCCCTGGAAAATTATTTGTTCAGAGTTAAAGCACACTTGCTCAGAAAAATGACAATAACAAGTTAAAGATTACACACATTAGAGGACAAAAAAAAAAGATAGAGAGAGAGAGAGAGAGAGAAAGTTTTGGACCTTTTTTCATCACATCGCCTCTTCATCTCCTGAGTAAAGAGAAAAAAGAGAGAAAGTTAAGTAGCTGTAGGCATGCACGGAAAAGAAAGGTTGAAAATATACTCCAAGGCCCTTTTAGTGACAAATCGAAATGTTAAATTTAGCATGTTACATACTGCACACTAAATGTACACAACTGGTTATGCTCAGTCAAAAAAAAGAAAAGAAAATAGACATCCAAAACAGCCAAAATGAGAGAGGAAAAATATAATTCAACTCCAAAAAACAAAACATGTTACATACTACACACTAAATGTGCACAACTGGTTATGCTCAGTCAAAAAAAAGAAAAGAAAATAGACATCCAAAACAGCCAAAATGAGAGGAAAAATATAATTCAACTCAAAAAAACAAAACAAAAAGATTCAAGCTTCTTATAGCATCCACATATATATCTGGAGAATAGGGGGTAAGATTTGTGCATGTTTATGCTTTGGGCAATACAGGGAAAATTTTTAAGGCTAGCGCCTAGCCCTGAAATATGATAGAGAGAGTCCGGATAGGGCTAGCCCTGAATATGATAAGAGTGAGTCCGAAGCCCATCCAGATAGGTGGAGGACAAAGAAGACATGAGTTTAGTTCTAATTTATTATTTTAGCACTTAGATTTCAAATCAATTATTTCCTTATCTAGATTAGTTTCCATGTTACCTTAGTTTCCTATTTCTGCTCTACTAGTACTAGGGCTTAAGGCATTGTTCATGTGCCTTGAACCTATTTAAACTCCGTATGTTTACTCTAGGGTTTTACGAAGAAATTATTTGTTGCAACCTAATTGGCTTGTGGCAGAGCTTGTCTCTGTGGTCCTCGTTTGAGAAATCTTTCTTATTTTCTTCTTCTTTCTGCATTCATATCTATCAAAATATGATTCAGAACCTTATCTATCCAAAAAACAATAAGTAGAGGACTAGTCCCATGCAGTATTTCAAAAGATATTGGGAAAAGATCCAAGCTAGCATATTAGAATTAATTCAGAATCTCGATCACTCTCAGGAGTTTGTATTTGGAAACACAAAATGACCAATGCAGCTATCAATTGATTCAATTTGCAATTTCGAGAGTAAAGAAAACGGATATGAAACCACAATATATTATCTACTGAAGCCCACCTCTACTATCCGAAGTTCATTCAAAAGAGACTCCGACGGTATTGTAATTGTCTGAAATATATGAGAACGCTGAAACAAAGAACAAAGAGTTCATGAGAAGACTTAATGCAGGAGCTAGTAACTAATTTGTATATATTAGTTAAAACATAAAACTTACATAACCATCAACAAGTTTCTGGAGTTCAAATTGTACTTTTCCTAGCATTAATAAAACTTTACCTGCAAATATAAAACCATTAGTTCTTTTGAAAGAGGAAGAGCATGGGTACACAAAAATTCATTGCAGTGAGAAAAGAAATCCAAAAGATCCTCTCGCTCCATTACAGGACAGAACTTTTAGTACAATGACATAATGTCAGTAACTCAACAGAGGTAAATGGAAGAAATATCATCATGCATATCTACCGCTGAAGGTGAGTGCATCAACAATAGGCATTAAATAGAAATTTTCTTGTAAGCACCCTCCCCTCCTCACAGATAAGAGTTTGGAAAAAAGAATAATGAGCAAAAACATATCTACATAGATCAGAAATCATCTTCCAATTTTTCATGAGACATGCATAAGTATAGCAAACTTTCTCCTTACCACTTTCTTCATCATCATTTAAGGCTGTTTTTTCAAGAAGACAATCACCCATTTCCCTAAGTGATTCTGAAAATTCTGAAAACAAGAAGTTTGGTTAAGAGAAGATCATGAAATGCAATCAAATAAAAATCAATGACTACAATATTAAAAAATATAAACACTGCACAAACTACTTTAAAAAATTTTAAGAAAACTTTTCATTTGTAGCAACAGCTCATAAGAGAAAAATCCACTTACATACAAGACTAAGGCTTGTCTTGTCTATATAGAGCTTTTAACAGAATTACAGAAGTAAAAATGGATTTATAAGCAAATAGGCTTACAATTCTGACTAACAGCAAATAAAGCAGCTTCATGCTCTATCCATTGTTCAGATAATAATAAATCAGTATTAACACAAGTGTAGAAAGTAGAAACAGTTGCAAGCAAAAGAAAAATGAAATTGTAAGCCTCATGGAGAAGGTATCCCGATCTGGTGTCAACAATTGAATCAATTTATTTCTTTAGCCTAGAGAAGACAATGGGGAAAATAACAAATCCAAACAAAGATTTTATCAAAGGTTATACTAAAGAATAAAACAATTTATGTTGATATCAAATAGCCTAGAAAACAGAAATCTAACACTATTGACTATACTAAGAGAGAATTCAATATTTGCATATGTTTTATTTCCATGAAGTCTAAAGAATACTGAAACATATCTGGAAGTGGTCACATGGTAGAATATTGCAAGAGGCTGTTTTAAAAAAGCACAATTATTTATATTTTGGTCTGCACTCAAGGGCATGTCATTTCAAAGTCAACTCTGATAGTTTTTGGTTCGCTTAAACTTTAAAGCATTCACCATAAGCTAAGTTTTTCAGATGTTGAATTTTTTAAAAATTCTTCCTATTGGCAGGCAAGTTTACCTTTAGCTTCTTAATTTGATAACATGAATCAATATCATTGAAAGACAATTGAATCAGTAACTGTCAGTAAGAAAGGAGCTGAACCCAGTTGAAGTTACTGTTTTATAAAGAAAAGACCCACCAAATCCTCAGTTAAGACCTTTCAGCTATCTGTGAAGCATGAAACTTAATTTTAGCACACTTATGAAGGCCAATGAAGTTACGTCATTGTATAAGTAGGATTTACCAAAAGCTTTGAAAGTCTTCAAATTTGTCTCACTAGATGTATAATACTCCCTCCGTCCCACGTATTTTTACCCACTTTCCATTTTGGGGTGTCCCACGTATTTTTACCCATTCCATTTTTTGGCAAAAATACATAATATTTTATTACCTACTTTTTACAATCCCAACAACTTTAATTACTTTTTTACACTTTATTCATCATTCCCAATAACTTTACACTTTTTCTTTTTAAATTACTAATTTATCCCTACTTTCTCTTACATTATATATTAAAAAAATAAAACGTCTTAATCTCCGTGCCCGTACAAATGAGTAAAAATACCCGGGACGGAGGGAGTATGAATATTTTATTTCAAATACATGATTTGCAACACATGGAATACTTAGGCCCATGTAAAATCTGAGCAACTAAGTACCTCAAAAGAACTTAAATTTATCTTCAGAGTGCTCTTCCAAGTGACAATTCTAAAGGAATAGTAACATTGATCAGCTGGCACTGAATGTGATCAGCTATTTTTTTAACACATAATAAATTAAAACAACTTAAAAGTGACGATCCCAGGGTGATTCCTAAGATATCTTCTAAAAATGTACTGCACAACTTCAGAGAAGAAGGAAGTCAAGAATGTATAAAATTCCTCTTATAAGCATCAACTTACCATATACACTGTTCGCAGTTGCAGCAGCAGCAGACAATAACCTATCATAGCAGCCCCTCATGTCAATCAAGTCCTGACAGACATACAACACAATCCAATAACGAATTAATATTATAGACTTTAAAGATCAAATGCAAAATCTAATCCAATAAAAATATTTAGCTAATGGAATAAAAAATTTGGCACATGCTCAGTAAAGAGTAGAAAAAAATTAACCAATCACTCTGAAACAGAATTTTTGCCCCACAAGACCAGATAAACCACCGTCAACACAAACACAATATACCCTTACACCACTGGCAAGGCACCAAAGTCAACTTTCTAACACATAATTATGCTACACAATGAACTGAAGAAGGCAACTTTATAATTCCAACAAAAAAGTATGGAATATAAATGAGAGGTCCCGCACATATTTATTTGCAGATAAACTTACAGAAAAAATTATACCACTTCTTAAGGAAAAAGAGTAAAGTGATGCCACTTATAATTGATAACATCCGACACTTTACTTGTTGATGTCAGAGGACCTCATAATCATCTTGATGTTCCACTATACTCTATGAATAGCAAGTTTTTTTTATAAAATTAAAACAGCAGCCTTTGCCTATAATGACTTATATAGCAGAATTCATATTTTATTTACCTTGTCTATTTTCTTTAAAAGCAAAAGCAAACACAATACATTAACATTTACAAAGCTAAACTCAATGCAATCTTTTGCCCTTTTTTAAGACTTTCTATACCTTATATGTCACCATGTAAACACTAACTTGAAAAAAAAAAAATACATCATTTTGCTCATACAAAACCACTGTCACTACAAACTCTAACGCTGCAGCAACAACTGCACAGCAGATCGACAAAAGAACACATTAAAAATTAATGAGCTCGTAAGATAATCAGTCAAAGTTCAATCCATCTTTTATAAGTTGCTATACCCTCTGAAAAATAAATCATAATCAACAAATTCCCCTTTTCCAGAATCCTAGAAATAGATTCACTAAAGCCCCCAACTACCCGATATTTCCAACCAAATAATCCACATTAACGCAAAACTGAAACAAAAATGAATAAACATATTCGCGCGAATATTAATCTCTTATTGCTACTGAAACCAAATTACAGCATAAATTTATATACCTGCGTAGCTCGAGCGTGCTCATCTACAGACAGGGAATGGTGATGCCTTTGTGCTCTTTTATCTTGCCTATTTGCAGTAAATTTCTGCAATTTCTTCAGCGATGTCTTCATCTTCTCTCAAAAAGTAAGATTACAGAAATACACAAAAAAATTTAGAATCTATGTACGTATTGGAGCTTAATTGGAAGGAAAAGGAAAGGTCTCCGAGTATAATTGATTTTAGTGATAATGAAACCCTAGATCAAAATTAAATGCCTAGAGATAGATGAGAGAGAGAAGAATGTGGAATTTGATTTCCGCGTAGCGAGAAGCAGGTCGCCATTTTTTTGTTACGTCAAAGCTGTTGGAATACTCCTACGTTGTAAGATCAAGAATTTGGTCGTCCCTCTCTTTCTATATTGTACTATTAATTTTTTTTTTTTTTTTTTTTGGGCAAGCTGACTTGAAATTTTACACTAATATTTTAATAAAAATATCCGTTTAAATAACCAATTCAATGACAAACGCAGTGTAAATAAAAAAAAGGAAACACTTGTCTCGATGTGAACCTCCTCTGATTTGAACTACTATTACTTTTTTAAATAAAAAAAATTATCCTTAAAATTTTTTAATATATTAATTTATGAATTACTCTTTAATATATAAAAGATTATTTTTAAAGAAATAAACTATTAATTTTTTAAATAAAAAATATTACTCTTTAAACAGTAATTTTTTAAGTATTAAAACAGTAACTTTTAATTGACTAAAAAATTTTTAAATTTTAATTTAAAAAAATAAGAATATTAATGTTTATATTTAAGGGTATATAATTTAAGTAATTAGAGTATTACCTTTTCATTCTAATATACAAATCTAATTTTGTGTGTCGGTTTTTAAGAGTCTTTCCTTACACCGCAATATATGTTATCATGTTGATCTAACAGAGAGATTATCTATAAAGAGAGAGGGATGGTTGATGTTGTCGAATAACATTATAAAATTACGTAATTTATTGAATATTACTACATCCATTTCATTAATCTCTTGGGTCATTTGGTAGCTAAAATAAAATAAAGAGTTACACCTCCTTCCAAAAATACATTCGCCTATTTGGTGGCACGGGTTAAAAAAAAATAACTTTTTGTTTGTGTGATGTAAAAAAGAAAGGGAGTATTTTGGGTAATTGAATAGAATAAAATGTATGATATAGTTGATTTTGTTTAAATTGTATATAAAAAGAAGTGACATTTTTGTAATATTGTAGTATTGTGAGGTTATTGATATTGTGTATTGTTTCTATTTTTAGGGTGTACAAGTATTTTTGGGATTGATCAAAATAGAAAGTGTGCAAGTATTCTTGGACAGGTGAGTATTATTTAAATAATTAATATGAATATAAGAAAATAGGAAAATAGCTTTTGTTTAATAGAAAAGACAACAAGCTGTAAGATTATATTTAAAGAAATGGTGAAAAATGCCCAATTTAATATTTTGGAGATAGGTATTTTTCATATTTAACTCTTTTTAATGAAATGATTATTTTTTATTAAATATAAATAAATAAAAAATGTCATTCAATATAATTTTTTTTTTGGAAATATGCCATTTTTTTTATCCTTCTTCATTACATAATTAATAGATAGTCAGTCGCACATATAATCACATGCAATGTTGCACGCACATATTGTTAGTAAATAAATTATGTGTATGTTCGAACATATAATCGTGTGAAAGGTCCGTATGGAAAAAATTGTGTACTATGAAGTTGCAAGTTTAGTTGCAAGCTTCATTGTAGGCATAGTTGTAGGAGACGGCGCCGCATGAAATAATTGTGAATAAATAAATTATGTGTATGATCGTATATATAATTGTGTGAAAGGTCCATATGGAAAAAATTATGTACTATGAAGTTGAAAGTTTAGTTGCAAGCTTCATTGTAGGCATAGTCGTAAGAGACGGCGCCGCATGAAATAATTGTGAATATGGTCGCAAGTGTAGTTGCAGGCATAATCGCATGAGATGTCATATAAAATTGTGCATGGAGTTGCAGATGTAATTCCAGGTGTAGTCGTAGAAGGGGTTGCAAATTAGAGTTAATTATGTATGACCTTTGATAAGCTTATTAGCATCTTGCTCGGAGAACATCTCAAAGATAATCCATCATTGTTGCGTGAATGGCGACTTCAACCTCCACATTTGTCCACGATTTCCTTCAAAGCTTTTCATGAACCCGTGATATCTATTCTTGAAATAACCAATTACGGTTCCATTCTTGGCTACGAGTTCCGCTAGAAAGAACACTCTTACCATGATCTTGAGGGAGTACAAGTTTCAGGTTGTGCTTGACATTGGGTTGTCTGTTATGGATACCTTCTTTAGCATAATGAAGATGAGTTAATTTCTTGTGAATTGGGTTTATGGTGTAAACCCTGTAATTCCCCTATAATTTAAACTTCTAGCAATACGATATATAGGATTGGAGGGGGACCACAGGGTTCACATATTATGCTATGTAAACCGGATTCATAAGAATATTTGTGAATGAAGATATCAGAACAGGGATACCAAGGTTTGGCACATTGGTGCAGTCAGATGCACCGTACTACACCGGTGGAAGGGAAGATGTAAATAATAATTTATTATTATTTATTTTTCCACATAAGAAGTGGATAAGAGAGAAAGAGAGGGAGTTAATAAAAACCGTTAATTAACTCCCATCTCTGTGTACTCTATTTCTTCTGCGTAGAAACATGCAGAATAGAGAAGAGAATACATGAAGACATGGTGGAGCATGAGAGATATGCGCGTGTGTATTCAGAATGCGTTTGTGTCACACCCCAAAATTTATAAATAGTATTTACATGTTAATTCCTTTAATAAGAGCCTTTAGAAAGGGATATGACCAACCAATATAGTAAATAAATAATAATTAAAACTGTTTAAGTTTTCTTAATATTTCTAAACGTAATAAAATCAATTAACATAATCAAATAATTATTTAGTTGGATAAATCGTTAGATAATAAAAGACATGATTCTAACTAATTCAATGCAGAGATCCAAATAATTAAACAAATTAATCAAAACATCACTTAATCGACTAAGAGCCAAGCTAGTATTTTATTTCGACAAACTTCACAATACGAAATTGATTGCAGCCATCACGTAATTAAAAACAATGAATTCTCATGTAATTTCTCCATGCTCAAACGCAAAATAAAATAAAAACATAAACTGCAACTTATATGAATTTTATTAAGTCACCTCTTGCCATCGCATCCCCACTCGTACGCTACCGCCACGCTTAACCTGAAAAGGGGGGTAATTGGGGGGGTGAGCAAACCACAGCTCAGTGAAATAAATTACGTACTATTTATCATTCAAACACTACTACGAGTGAAACTGAAATTCTTACACTTGTAACTTGAAATTTCAAATCATGTTGGTAAGCACCTTTCGGTTCAATACCCATGTTGGTAAGCACCTTTCGGTTCAATACCCATGTTGGCAAGCACCTTTCGGTTCAATACCCATGTTAGCAAGCATCGCGATTCAATACCCTTGACTTGTACTTAATAATTCATGGATAACATAGCATGTTCATGTATAATCACATCATGTAGGGTTTTAAATACATAAACAACACATAATAAATCCCACCTTAAACCTTGGATTCAAGAGTTGAATGTCGTGATCAGGATCCTTCGAAAATCTTTTCTCCTCGTACAAGTGCAGCCGTGTGATAAGAAATTGTAAGTGGTCTCCACAAGTGAAAGGATGGATCGAATTATATGCTTGCACGGCTTGAACTAAATCTCAGAAAAATAATTGATGCGTAAGGGAGTCAAACTTTCCTTAGCAAGAGAATAATTTTGGATGTGATAGCAGGGGAATATCTTCTTGAAAAATTAACGGGATATGATGATATTTTCTTGGGCAGGAAGAGATTTGTTTAATATGGAAAGAGTATAACATTCTGATTTCTCCTCCTCACTCACGCGGTTTGGCAAGCAAACAATTGGGCTTTTAAGGGTTGGGCCTAAAAGAATTTGGATTCACGTATAAAATTATATATTAAAATTTTTTTTTTTGGGTGTTACAGTTTGAGTACACGGAAAGCTAAACAAGCGTATACGCATGAATTACAGAACATGCAGAACGCAAACTAAGAACGCCTAAACATTATATCTCTAGTTCTCTCTCTCGGATTCACATACAAATCCAGTCATCATATTCCACAGTTAATATACATTCGTGGAAATATATTCTCTCAACCCCGTGTTGAAGGATTGATCCAGAGATCACAGTTTAACAACGTGAGTACCAACAGGTTCGTGTTTCTTCCGCTGCAACACAATCCTACGGTGAGAGGTAAGAGATTTCCTCTCTATGCATGTTGAGGGATGTGTGTTTCCAACATTGGTATCAGAGCCAATGATTGGTACTTCGTTTTCCTTCTCTGGATTTCTTGCGTTAAAAGTTTTCTGCTTTTATTTTTTTTGAAACATTCTCACATTATTTTGTTTGAAGTTATATGATTGGTGAATTGTGTGACTTTGATGAGTTATTTATGTGAGTATGAGGCAGATTAACTTCGTTTCCAGTGTATATGTGTTAATGACGTTGTGATCCACCATGAAACTTGAAAGTGTGATTTTTTCGTCATTTTTTTGTGCAATCAAAAGCATATTTTGATTATACCACTGGATATGGCTCGTCGAGAGGAGTCCGTCAGTATATTTTTTGGAATTTTTGGCCTTCTAAAACTCTAGTTATGAATTTTTGAAGTTTTTTACGAAATTGGGGCTAAACTGCAAAAGTTCAGAAACTTCAGGGGTTGTTTTTTGAAAATTCGATAAAGTTTAGGGACTTGATCGTAATTTCGAAAAACCTGAAGGCGGACCGGGTCAATCAGACGAAGCCGGGTCAGACCCAGCAGAACCGGGTCGGTCCAGTGGGTCAACCCGTGACCGGAGACACCGGAGAACACGGCGGCAGGCGGAGGCGCGTGGCTTTCACACTCCGGTACCCGGCAATGGCGCGTGACCCCACGCGCCAGTAACAGGCAGAGGCGCGTGTGGTACACGCGCCGGTAGCTGCCATCTCCGGAGGAGGCGCGTGTGTTGCACGCGCCAGAACTCAGACTGCTTCCAGCCGCGCGTGGCGGCGCGTGCGGGCGCGTGGCGGCTGCTGCCGGCGCGTGGTAGCGCGTGCTGACGCGTGGATGTGTTTTGCCGGCGCGTGGGGGCACGTGCCGGCGCGTGGGGTCACGTGCAGGCGCGTGCAATCGTTTTCCAGCCACTGTTTGATGTTTCCGACGTGTTTTTGATGCATTGAGTCCGATGGTGATGTTTTCGAGAATGTTTGACGTCATCTTTAGTGTGTATATGTGTTGTTGCTTCATTTAATGACATATTTATTGTATACAAACCTACGGGGTGGCTTTTTGGTTGCAAATTTCGAGGAATATGCACCTTAATGTGTCATTTAATTCTATATTTATGGGGTTTTGGTGATGTTTAAATTGTTCAAACTCCTGTAGCCTATGAAAGTGGGAGCCAAAATGAGTTGGACTGATTCACTTGTGAATATACCTATTGCATCTTGGAAAGTTGTTTCCATATGCATTAAATAGAGAGGAAATTCATGTGATATAGTTTGACTAACACTGGTATGTTTGTTTTTGGTTGCTCATTTTCTCAGAGGCATGTCAGGACCGGGAACAATTTCAGAGGAAGACATTAGCACTAAAAATGAAATCCTCCATGAATTCTTGAATTATAAAATGAAGCCTACACACAACACAAGGGACCACGCAATTGATTTGATCGAACTATACAACCGATTGTTGCCTTTGATTTATAGCAATGCGATTCCACGTGATAAGTATTTCGAAGTTTCCTATCCTGAGACCTGGGCGAACACTTTGCCTCTTTACCTACAAAAGGATTTTTGGGTTCAGTGGGAGACTTATGAAGTGAAGCCTAATGGTCGACAAATTATGGAAGATTTGGTTGATGTTTCTGTAGCAAGAGATAGGACACAGGCACTAAGATCAGCCTGCTTAAGGATGGGAAGGATTCGACGTTCTGATTCTTTGAGACTAAGTGGTCGAGAGAAACGTCAGATAAAGAATCCTCATATGGATCCTTTGGGGCAAGCTATCTATAGTGTGGGGACTAAGAAATTTGATTATGAGCATCGATGGAAATCTAGTAATGATAAATTAGGGAGATTAATCCATAGATTTCCTTAATTCTTTTCCATTGTATTTCTAATTGGAAACTCAGGGAGTTCATTAGAATTTTATGTTCATGACTTGTCTGACTTGGTATTTTTGCTATTGTGGATGGTTGTTTAAGTTCTGTTTATAAGTGGCTGTTCAATGTTATTGTTGATTACTTGAACAATGTGTTTTATGTTTTGAAGCAAGAATCTAGTATTGTGACACTTGATGAGATTGATGATTAGTAGTCTCCGAGCTATTTTTCGAGATCAAGTCTTGTGTTATTTATTGAGATGTCTGTGTTTGGCTTAACGTAAAACTTAATAAAACATAAATAACATACTGAATCACTATAATCTCTAACAAAGAAATGAACATCAAAATCTATTGTCATTGAGTTGCACAAAGGTGAGAAACTCAATAGTGACAATTATGACACAGAAGTCATAAAATTTGGTACATATTGTATGAACAAGATGCATTGGATGCTATAAACCAAGTGATGGCTTATCCAGGCGTGGGTATTGGAAACCAAAGGAGGTGTGACCAAGGAGCATACAAGGCATGGAAAGGGAAAATTCCATTTTCACGAGGTATTCTTGTAAGCTCAGTAATCGATGCGATGATTCATGAATCCAACTGCACATGATATCTGGTTGTATCTACGTGAGAAGTATGGAGGTACATCGATTACAAGGCTTATGCAGTTGACTATTAAGTTCGACACTTATAAAAGGAAACCTGATCATAACATTAGACAACATCTCAGGGAGATGTCTAATATGATAATCGAACTTAAGACTACCGGTCGTATGCTCTCTAAGGATCAGTAAGTCCAAGCCTTAATACGCTCTTTACCTGATCATAAGGAACATCTTAAAGTCAACTTGACACATAATGAAAGTATTAAAACTTTCAATGATGTTTCTCGTCATGTTGAGCTGGAAGATGAGAGGCTCTGAGCCTCAAAGCCTTATTCTGGGGCCTTCTATGCCAGTTTTACTTCTAAAGGAGCTTCATGCTTCAAAAGGAAAAGGAATTGGAAGAAGAGAAAGAAGGAAAGACGATCTGATGGTGATGGTGGTAAGCCTGACGATAATCCAACTACAAAATTGATGAACAGAAAAAGGAAAACAAGCGTGATAAAAAGAATAAGAAAGATAAAAGCATGATGCCATTTTACAATTAAAGTAAGTTTGGTCATTATGCTCGTGAATGCCCTAATCCCGGGAGGGAAAAGGTGGATTCATCTTATTCTATTTTGTGTGAAATTAATGTCTCGAGTACTGTCTTTCTGTCTGATTCTTATCTTTTGAGTATTATAGACTCGGGAGCAACGGATCATGTGACGAGAGACAGAGGAGCTTTTGTAGATTTTCGCGAGTCGAAGTCAAAGGACTTTGGACTTGCAAATTGGTCCTTAACGATGGTCCAAACTTTATCCTACATGATGTTCTATATGCTCCGGAGATCACGCGAAATTTGATTTCTGTTTCAGTTATACGTAATTTGGGTTATGATGTACTGTTCACTAAAAAACTGTGGTAATTAGCGTTAATGATACTTGTCGTGCATCTGGACATATAACTGATGGCTTTAAGATTTTTATATTGTAAAGAATGATGTTTAGTAGTTATGATGATCATTCATATTCGCTAAACACTTGTTCTTCTAGCAATGCAAATGTGAATGATGTTTGGCATGCTAGATTAAGTCATGTTGAGCAAGATGGATGATAGACTTGTGGAAGGATTGTTGAATATTTCTTCTAAGGTCGAATTATCCAAATGCGAACATTATCTTGCTGGCAAAATGACTAGAAAATCTTTTGGTAAAGCCATCATGTCTTAATCTCCATTAGTAGTAATCCATTCTGATATATGTGGTTCTGTAAATGTGAGAGCACGACATGGAGCTCACTATTTCATTACGTTCATTGATGATTTTTCAGTCTATACGATATCTCACGTGTCTGAAGCATTGGATTGTTTTAGACGATACTTGAGTGAAGTAGAAGACATGAATATCTATCAGAACAATTCAAGGAATTTTGTAATGAAAAGGATATAATCCGACAATCAACTTTTTCTTATACACCTCAACAAAATGGTGTTACTGGAAGAAGGAATAGGATTTTGTTGGAGATGGTTAGATCCATGATGGCACAAGCTAATCTAATGAGATGCGTTGCTTACAGCAGCTTATGTGCTTAATCGTGTGCCTTCAAAGTCAGTTGCTTCGACTCTATATGAATGTTCGACGGGTAGAAACCTGACTCGAGTAACCTTAGAGCTTGGGGATCAGCAGCTTAGTACATGATTCATCGAGCCAGTATGAAAAGTTGGGTCCTAGAGGCAAACATTCTAAGGGTTACGTGTTCATAGGGGATGAGGATGAGAACTTAACTGAGACAGAATCGTGTAATGCTCATTTTCTGGAAACTACATTTCCTAGTAGAAAGGGCATCAGGGATGCCAGACCTGTTTTCGAGATGGTAGAAAACCAATACCTACAAGATCCAAGTGGGAGTAATAAGCTGATGATGTGGATCTTGATAGATATTTACCGATTGAGAATCAGGTGATTCTCAATGAGAGCATTTTGTCTATCAAGATGATGTGGATCTTGATAGATATTTACCGATTGAGAATCAGGTGATTCTCAATGAGAGCATTTTGTCTACAGAAGACCATCATAAGTTATCTCATCTCGAAAAGTTCTAGGAAATATGTGCACAAAAGGCATTATGACATTGAAGGACATGCCTTCTTGGTTTCACCAGAAAGTTGAGATGTTTTTCCTGATGATGAGGAAGAGCCCAAAAACGTTAAAGAAGCTTTAACTTGTTTGAAAAAGAAGAAATGGATGAAAGGGGAGATGGAGTCTATGAAGTCAAATCAAGTCTGGGGACTTGTAGATCTTCCATAGGGACGAAAGGAAATTGAGAATAAATAGATTTTCAAAATCAAAAGAAATGTTGATGGCTCAATAGAGAGGTAGAAAGCTCGCTTGGTGGCAAAAAGGTTATACTTAACAAGGGTATAGACTACGTAGAAACCTTTTCACCCGTAGTGAGGTTTGCCTTGATTCATCTACTGTTGGCTATAGTGGCTAGTATGGAATTAGAATTACACCAACATGGATGTTAAAGACCACATTTCTCAATGGAGAATTAGAAGAAGAGATCTACATGCAACAGCCTGTAGGATTTATTCTTTGAGGTCGAGAGGATAAAATTTGTAGATTATAAAAGTTGTTCTATAGACTCAAACAATCCTCCAGACAGTGGTATTTGAGATTTTACACTACGATCATCTCATAAGACCACTGTGTTTACGTTAAACGATCCAACAGTTGTTTTGTGATTCTATCCTTGTATGTGGATGACATATTTCTAGCTTGAAATAGAAAAGAGTATCTTGAAACCATTAAAAGGTGGTTATCTTCAAAATTCGAAATGAAAGATATGGGTGAAGCAGAGTACATACTTGGTGTGAAGATCCATAGGGATCGTTCAAAGAAGTTATTGAGTTTGTCTTAAAAGACTTACATCAAGAAACTTTTATAACGATTCAAGATGGACACCTGCAAACCTAATGATACTCCTATTGTGAAAGACGAATCATTGAGTCAGCAAATGTGTCCCAAGGCTCTAGATGAGAAGAATAAAATGGCCAGAGTACCATATGCCAATGTGATTGACTGCAGATTATTCTTTCTGTTATCACTGAATGGGTATACAGACGTTGACTGGAGTGGTGATTTAGATAAACGTAAATCAACTCTCGGTTATGTCTTCTTGCTCAATGATGGAGCAATCTCATGGTGTAACAAGAAACAGACTTCATCTGCAGTTCAAGAGACTATTTGGTTGAGAAGATTCATGAAATATTTGGAGGTCTCAAACACTCCAGTGGGAGCTGTTTTAATTAATTGTGATAATCAGGTGGTTATTGCTTACACAAAAGACCCCAAATTTCATGGATAGACCTAACACATTGACATGAAGTTCAACTTTGTTAGAGATATTATAGATAAGAAGAAAGTGATTCTTACTTACATTTCTACTCGTTTGATGTTAGGTTCCTTTTACTAAACCAATTCCTAGAGATGTATACATAGTACATGTAAGGGATTGGGTTTGCAAAGGATTTAAAACGATGAATTGAATATGTTTATATATGTTAATGGAATAGTTAATGGTTTAACTATATACATGTTTTATATAATATATGTGATGGTTCATATATAATAGTATGTCGGCAAGTTATGATTGGCTCTCTCATACGAGCAATCGCCTCTGGCTCAGTGGGAGTGCAGAGATGAGATTACGATAGTTAATGTAATCGGGACAGATTTCGCCACGAATCTAATCCAACTTGTTATAAAGCTAAATCGACGGAGATCCTATACGTTGGAAAGAGGATATCCGGGTTAAGTGTATGGGACACACTTGAACTTTGATTTACACGATGTCTAAATTAAATGAAATACGATATACGCTTTCTTGGAAAGAAGTTAAAGACATTGTGACATGTGTTTTAGAAAAACGACATGTGCTAAGTTGACCTCAAAAGGATTGAGAAAATAATCCCTATTTTCTCAAAGGTATGAGTCCTTATCTATTGGTTACCCTTATGACTTTCTACTATATTCTAAGTCTTCACTTTGGTGTTGCTACTTTAGCATGCTACCAAAAGAGCTATGGTTAATAACGGCGATGCGGTACATGTCTAGGAAAGCAGCTATAGTGGGAGACTGTAGATACTTAGTGAGATGGGAAGAACGTCTTAATTTAACATATACTATTGTGATTCATTGACTAGTCAATCAAGCAGTGTCTTGATTATGAATACATAGTAATTTTGCAAAAGGGTTGAATATGCTCTGACAAATTCAGGGATTGAAAAGAGATATGTCAACTTATGTTAAATGTTCAAGAGTTCTGGGGTATAGCGAGCTTGTTGAGTTTCATTGATGAACTGGTTGAGTTGCTATATATCTCTAACAAGTGTATAGCGATTAAAACTCATATCTCGTGGGTCACACGATGTATTAATCTGTACGAGAATATGATTCATGAAGAAAATGAGTCAGACGACTTTTGACTTCATATGTGAGTGGGAGATGTAAATAATAATTTATTATTATTTATTTTTCCACATAAGAAGTGGATAAGAGAGAAAGAGAGGGAGTTAATAAAAACCGTTAATTAACTCCCATCTCTGTGTACTCTATTTCTTCTGCGTAGAAACATGCAGAATAGAGAAGAGAATACATGAAGACATGGTGGAGCATGAGAGATATGCGCGTGTGTATTCAGAATGCGTTTGAGTACACGGAAAGCTAAACAAGCGTATACGCATGAATTACAGAACATGCAGAACGCAAACTAAGAACGCCTAAACATTATATCTCTAGTTCTCTCTCTCGGATTCACATACAAATCCAGTCATCATATTCCACAGTTAATATACATTCGTGGAAATATATTCTCTCAACCCCGTGTTGAAGGATTGATCCAGAGATCACGGTTTAACAACGTGAGTACCAACAGGTTCGTGTTTCTTCCGCTGCAACACAATCCTACGGTGAGAGGTAAGAGATTTCCTCTCTATGCATGTTGAGGGATGTGTGTTTCCAACAGAAGAAGATCAAGACGGGAGGGGAACCAAGATTTAGAGAAACTTACGAAGAGAGATTTTGTTTTGTATAAGGTTCAATATATACTCTCCCATCCCATTTCAATGTTTACATATTTTTATTTTGGACGTCCCATTTCAAGGTTTACGTTTCTCTTTTTGGTATATGGGACCCACCTAAAACAATTAATATATCAATATGGGACCCACATTCAATCCTAATACATCTATCTACTTTATATTAAATATTATATCATTCCACCCACTATCTATTAAAATACTATACTCCTTAATCAATGTGCAAAAAGCAAACATAAACATTGAAACGAGACAGAGGGAGCATTTGTTATCGATTTTAATTTATACTTTAAATTGTTTATGAAATAATAAAGTGCAACTTTATCACTTTTTTATTAATTTAAATATCACTCTTTATTAAATTGTTATGATTCCTTTCCAATATTATTTTCATTAAAATGTTATTATTTATTTTACTAGAAGACTTCTTGTGACACAGTCTCATAAAATTGTTTGTCATCAATTTAAGGATAATACATTATAATTTTTTTTTTAAGAACGTGTTAAATCTATAAAAATTTAACGTAGTTTTTGTTAAATTATTTTAATTTTAGGTTTTTGAATGGATAATTTTACATATTTTATCTAATATTGAAAAAAAAACTGCATTAATTAAATTTTTTACAAAAAAGATTAAGGCGTGAAAGAGCACATGGTCGTAGGAGTGGGCGGTATATTTTTTGTCATACTAAATATCGTACCGAAATTTTCGGTATATAAAAATTCATACAGTTACCTTACCTAAACTTTCGGTATACCATAGTTTAATATACCGATATTTTGATATAGAAAAATAGTATATCTTCTGCTTATCAATAATTTGGTATACCGTATCATACCGATATATACTGTCCTATTAGATAGTTTGCTATGCCGTTATGCATCTAAAATTCAATAAATCTAATTAAAAACTGTACTAGAAAAGTGAAAGATAGTTATAAAATAAATTCTAATAGATAACAAATTCATAATAAGAAAAATATACGACAATCCACAAACGACCAAATTAAATAAGAGTGAGTCTCATGTAAACTGGGTTTACATGAAAACCCTATTTTTTAAAATTACTCTTTAATATATAAAAATTACTCTTTGAAGAGTAATAATTTTGTATTCAGAAGAGCAATAATTCATGTCTCTAAAGAGTAAATTTTCATGTACTAAAAAGTAATCGATAAATCATGACTTACAATAATTTGAAGAATAATTTTTATGTTCTAAAGAGTACCAGGGTTTATATAATTAATATATGTAAACCCGGTTTACACAAGTGTTTGTTATTAAATAAATAATACCTCTAAGAACTATATGTAACTTATATTAAAATAACACTTTTAAATTTTCATATATGATAGAACTACGTAATTAAAAAAGAAGTATTCCGTACAAGATATCATGAAAGTCAATCAACTTTATCACCCATTTATAATTATGAAATATATAGTAGTATTTTAGATTTAATATTTTAATTAAATAGTGTAAATATATAATTTAATTAAAAATTATAATATATAAATAATAATTATAATTGCATATATCATGTAGTATGGTATTTGGATATTTTACGGTGAAATACCGCGGTATTATAATTTATATTCTTTTATCGTACCAAAATTTTTAATACGGTATCATACCTTACCAAAAATTTTGACATACCTAAAATTTTGACAAAATCGGTATTTTTAGATATGGTAAGGGTAGTATACCAAAATTTCGGTATTTTTTCCCAGCCCAACATATCATCTTGAAAAGTGATGGATTCTCAGTTCTCACTTCTGCTCATATATACTAATAAATAAAAATATAATATATCTCCGTCTCATGAATATTATTACATTTTATTAATTATAACGTCAATAATTATTATATATATTTTTATAATACATAAAATCCACACAAAATAATTAATATATTTATATAAAAGCCACACTAAATTAAAATATGAGGAATACAGTTTGATAGTGGGGCAAACATCAGTAAAAAAAATTATTATAACGTAATTTTAAAATAATTTTCTTTATGTCTAAATTTACATAAGTATTCATAACTTAAAATAAATGATTCAATTGTATATATTCATACTTGATTGTACATATTCTTAATTCGATTGTATACATTTTATGACTCGATTGACATGTTTATGAGTTCATTATAATTTTTAATCGAATCACAAATTGAATCAATTATATTTTCGTCATTTTGAACATAAAAAATTCAACACTAAATATAGGGTATTAAAAAAACATTTGTAAAATCCATTTGCGTAAAGTTAAAAACTTAAAACATAATATATCTCAATCTATTAAATATTAAAATATTATATTCATTAATATTCATGTATACAAAAAATATAACAATATAACAATAATTATGGGATGGAAGAGTATACGTAAATGAATAAAAATTTATACATTTTGTTAGCAAAATTTCTATTATTCTTTAATAAAAATTTGAATATAAAATAAGATATAATATTTATAAAAATATTTATATACACTATTAAATAAATATAAAAATACATAAAAATTAATACATGTGTTGTATATACAAGAATAAGTGTGCGCCAAAGTGCATATCAACTTTTGAAAAATATAGAGTTAAATTAAAATTTTGATAATTATTACCTAATATTATTTAGGTATTGGTCAACGCATATTTTTTTTAACATTTTTTAATTTTATTTCGCATTTTTTAATTTATAATAAAATAAAAATATAAAACTTTACCTCAAAACGAAGATAACCAATATGTTAAAAAAAAATTGAATAGATAAACATAATTTTAAAGGAAATGCAATTTTTATTCCTTAATTGACCTAGTATATACTTTTAAAACCTTAAACTAAGGTTCACACACTTAGTTAATATAAGTCATTAGATTAAAAAAAACTACCCTATAAACTAAAATAATAATTAAGAATTTAAAAATAAAAAATAACTACACCCTACAAAACTACTCTACTTATTAGTGCACCTGTGTATCCAATTCACTACATAATAACTCTACTTTTAATTATTATTTTTCTTTTTTGATTTTAATTAATTAACTGTCTGTTTTTGTTTTTTTTCAAGTCCTTAGTATATAAATATTTTTTGGTGAAAATTGTATGATAAATTATTTTTTTTCCTACACTTCAAATTAAAGAAACATTTTATTTTTCAAATAAAATTATTTTTTCCCTACACGTCAAATTAAAGAAACATTTTATTTTTCAAATATAACCGTCTAAAAAAAATTCAAATTTAAGCAATTATATCAAAATCGAAAACTTAATAGGACAGAAACGATGATGTAGTAAAATTAAAGGGAAATTTTTTTTCATATTCCCTAATTTTAAATTAACAAAAAGTTATTTTGGACTCTAATGATTGGTGGAGGGATAATGAGGGATAATATTGGGAAGAGAGCACACATCGCACCTACAAAGAAGAAAAATTTTGAACGCACATGGCTTGGTACCATCAACGAATTGATCGTTACTCCTCCAAGATATGAATAAGCAATTCGTTGATGATGCCAAGCCTTGCGCGCTCAAAACACTCCTCCCAATTCAATACTCTA
The DNA here is from genome assembly GCA_023678885.1 of Pogostemon cablin. Lineage (NCBI taxonomy): Eukaryota > Viridiplantae > Streptophyta > Magnoliopsida > Lamiales > Lamiaceae > Pogostemon > Pogostemon cablin. The sequence goes on from CM042979.1 coordinate 10,129,713, forward strand.
TCTCCGCCTCACTAAACAGGGGATGGAATGGAAGAAGAATAAATAGAGATATTAGACTCACCCAATAGTGGGTGAGATGGAAGAGAAGGATCATGATCATTTCTCACTATAGACATAGAGAGATAGAAGGATGTTTAAAGATGGAAGGATAGACAAAAGAGTCACTCAAGAGATAGATGAATGTATAAAGATGGAAGGATGTTTAAAGATGGAAGGATAGACAAAAGAGTGATGGAAAAGAATGATTTATAGCTCACAGACTTTATTTTGAGAGATGAAAGAGAAGTAAATTTAGCTCTTGTTGCTCAAAAAGTAGTAGATTTAGTATTATATATACATGTAAAGAATTGAAGAGTTCTAGCTAAGAAATAAAGAAGATAAGAAAGAAACATTTTAGATAAAATTGAAAATTGTTAAAATTCAAGCCACCTTTAAGAGAAATAACTATTTAAAGCAAGATCAATCAATTATGGAAAAATATTAATAATAAATTTAGAGATAAAGAATATGGCCACGCGTTGTCGACGTATCAATAATAAAATTTAGAGGTAAAAGAATATGCCACGCATATTAATAATAAATTTAGAGATAAAGAATATGGCCACGCGTTGTCGACGTATCAATAATAAAATTTAGAGGTAAAAGAATATGCCACGCATTGTCGATGTAGTCTGCAACAGTCTAAACAACAACAATTAGCAATGAAATAATATACACTTACACCGATATCATATTTGAACATTCTGAACAACAACATCGATGAAATAATATACAACTATATAATTACCGTAGTATCTTTCATATTTTTATTTATATATTTTAACCCTATCGTTACATGTTTTTAATATATTGTTTATAATTGATTCCACATCAAAATTATTGCCTTATATATATATATATATATATATATATATATATATATAATTACCTTCTTGAAGTAATAACTAATTATCTTCTTTAACTTAAAAGTATACAACTCACACCATTTTTTCACATTTGACCCATTTTACCCATTTTGTTGTAATTAATTATCTTGTTTAACTTAAAAGTATACAACATTTTACCCATTTTACCCATTTTGTTGTAATTAATTATCTTGTTTAACTTAAAAGTATACAACTCACACCGATATCATTATAGTATCTTTTATATTTTTATTTATTCTAAATCCTTTCTTCTTAATTAAATATGGTTACATGTTTTAATAAATTCTTTTATATATAACTATTCACATTTTATTTTTTCACATTTCACATTTTGGTTGCCATGTACAAATTATATCATCTATCCAGCTCATCTATCCACACCGCCTTATTTTATTTTTTTATATTTTTTTCTTTCACTTTTAAAACGTTATGTTCACACATGAAAATTTATATCATCTATCTATGCTTTCATCTCTCTATACTTTCACTCAATGCTATAGATTAATTATTCTTTAACTCACACCTAAACATTAAATAATTTTTATTTTAAAGAATATCAATTTAGATATATTGATAAATATTTTACAACAACTTAAATATTTAAATTTAAATTTAAAAATCTTTATTAATTGATTATAAAGGATTAATAAATATAAAATACATTGCATAATTATTTTATTTTATTTAATAGTAGATATTATATTAAAATTTAATTTAACTATTTTAATATAAAATTATTATATATTTTTAATACTTTTTACCACTAAAATTCCATACTTATCAAGTTACCACCTCGAATTTCGAGTCTGAATGTACGGTACCATTTTGATATGACATTTCTTATTCCGTCTTCGATAGATGATGATATGTCTTCGGATAGAAAATGAATGAAAACTATATCTTAAATCAACTTATAAACTTTAAGGACAAGAGATTTGATATTTCGCCATCATCATCCTGTTACGTATTAATTTATGAAGAAATATTACAAGAGATATTACATCATAATGTCACACAACATATTTATAAAAAAAATGTCAAAAGAGATATCACATCAAAATGAAAAATGTCAAAAAGATATCACATCAAAATGTCACACAATATATTCATAAAAATAATACTCCCTCCGTCCCTATATAAGAGTCTCACTTTATCATTTTGGTTGTCCCACCCAAAGGATCCCATTTCTTTTTTTGACATATGAGACTCACCCACACCCACTAATACAATTAAAATATAGGTACACACACTCACTAATACAACTACCCACTACACATTAAATAATAATACTTCTTAATTCACATCAAAATAATATATTAGAAGAACTATCACAACAAAATATCACACACAAATCCCGTACCTCAAATTCCGTACCTATAGATTAGAATTGCAAAACTTGACATGAATGTGTGCACAAATAGGATGAATCACCAAAAGTCTGCTTAATCTAAAATTTTATTCCAAGTCTATTATTTGAAAACATTATAAAATTATTAGTCCAATTATTTATATAATAATATAATGCTTTAAATTTAATTTTAATCTTTTGATTTTGCAAATTGAAATATTTTTATATTAAGTCTTAATTTTAAGATAACGTCTCAAAATAAGTTTCAATTTTACATTCATGATCTCAAATCAAGCTTCTTTTTCACATTTTTTTTCAAATTAAAATTTACATTAAGTTTGAGAATCTCAACTCAAGAACCGTTAACAGATTATCAAAATGCCATTAATTATTTCTTCTCTCTCCTAATTAAGGGATTCTCGTTTACAAGAGAAATTAAGAAGGGGAAACAAAGTTTAACGTCAAGTTCAAAGCCTTTGTTTTTTCAAATTCTTCTTTATGAAATTGTTATCTACGAATTCAATTTCTCAAAGAACGACAAGGAGAATGTTTGAGTAAGGTGGGATGATCTTTCACACTATTATTCATTTAAAAAAGGAAAAAATGAGCATTGTGTTTTCTCTTTGTAAACTCAAGAATTACAGTTGATTTTGGTCATTCTTTGCAGATTATTTTCATTCTATTTGTTATATGTAAATGGGTCTTTGTCTGGTGAATTCAATCGAAAATATTGGATAACAAGTATTTATCTTTTAATCATGTGTAGTGAAGAGTAATAATGCATGTAAAGTGTTCAATAAAATGTCTCTTAGAGCTGTTATTACTTGAAATGCTTTGATTTTTTTGCTGTTTGTAATTGATGAATCTACAATGTGTATGTTTGACTTGATATTCAAAATGTTAGCTTGTTAATGTCACTTGATTGATTGTTCTTTAGGCTTTAGGAAAATGAATACACTGAAATATCAGATGTTCATTATCATATGGTAAATTTTGTGCTCCCACCATCCTCTGTTTCTACACTCTTATATCAACTCAATTTCTTACACGCACCCACATGGTAAGATTATTCAACCTCCAAATGTGATGTTTTAGAGAGACAAAGAAGTGTTTAAAACACCCCTTAAATAACGTGTTCGATTGTGTTCTCACATGAAATCACCATATCACTTCTGATTATCGTTCACACTTTCACTAACGAGAGACTGACTAGACGCTAATTGGTTTCGACTTTTGTGTTCAACACACAAATTGAAGTTTTACATGGAACTAGAAATCGGGTTTTTATGTATTACAATTACGCATGTTAATCGTGATACAAACTTATGTTGTGCTGGTTCATAAATAGGATTATATATGAAAATTTTACAAGAATGCCACTTTCAATACATTTTTTAAATGCCACCCACAATATTTTTTTTTCAAAGTCACTTTTTAATTTTTTTGGACCAAAATATCTCTTCACTCATTAAACTCCATTATCTCTTCTCACTCTATCATTCATTCTTCAAAGATTGTAAAGATTTGAGAAGGCAACCGCACGAGGGAAGCGACAATGAGACAACGCAACACAATATGAATCTAGATTAATAAATCTCACAATTTTTTTTCATAAACTAAATTTAGGATTTTGTGAAAATTAACATGTAAGTTATGTTGGGATGATGTTAATTATTTTGGTGTTTAATTATATTAATAACAGTTTATACATCACCTAACATGTTTAGAATATTGATTAACAAATATATTGTGAATATTTTGGTAAAAATCTAAACTTTGAGGTATAGTCATCGCAATTTGCGCAGAGTTGTGTGACAAGTTGCGTATAAGGTCGCACGCACCTTCAACAAGCAGTCACTTGTAAATTGCATAAATGGTTGCGTGCAAGGACGGCGTCACGTTGGGGCCAAAGGGGGCACTGGGCCCAGTGACGGACGCAGGAATTTTGCAGAGGGGGCCCAAATAATAGTACAGAATATAGTGTATATAATCCCGATTTCTTGTATTTGTGAACGTTTTTTATTTTCATTTGTACCACTGTTTTTCTGTCACAGTAATATTGTACATTATTAATGTCCTTCAATATCACATTATTATAAGAATGTCACATACTTTTTCCTTGTTACGCACCTAAAAAAACGACTTTAAAAAATCTACAATGTTTATTACGTATATTTTAAATCAAATAAATTAATAATAATTAAAATATTTAAAAGATAATAACGATAGAAATATTAATTAAAATATTTAACATAGTGTTTAATGCTATGTAATTTATCAATGATAGTAATATGTATATACAGTAAATGGTCATAAAATTAAATGATGGGAAAAATTTTAAAAATCTATTATACACAGGATAAAAAAAAATACAGCTGAAAAGAAAGAGCAAGACTCGAACAAGTGACCTGCTTGTTAATTGAGAGAACCAAATCACTAATCCATCTAACATTTAGTGTAGTACTCCTAAATATATAGTAAAAATTTGCAAAATTTCAGGGGCCCAGTGCCCTCTGGGCCCAATACACGTCCGCCACTGACTGGGCCCCATGACATTTTTGATAATTATTATATATTTATTATCATTTTTAATTTTTTTACTTGATTGTATATAATTATTTATGCAATTGTACATATTTATGATTCAGTTATACACATTTTTATGATTCGATTGTATATTTTTATGAGTCGATTGACATGTTTATAGATTGGTTATAAATTTTTAATCGAATAATAAATCGAGTGATTCGAGTCAATAAAATTTTCGTCATTTTGAGCATTAAAAAATTTGCCATTAAATATACGATATTAAAAAAAAAATAATGTAAAATCTATTTGGGTATAGTAATATTTTACTTTTAAAATATTATATGTCTCAATCTACTCCATATTATTAAAATATTTTATATATATATTCATTAATCTCCGTTCAAACAGTAAATGTAATAACAATGGTAGGACGTAGAGAGCATACACTAATGAATAAAAATTTGGAGAGAGTATACACCAATAAATAAAAATTTATACACCTTATTAGCGATTTATTATTATTTTTTTGTAGGAAATAAATCCATAATTTGAGACCCTATCATGATAAACTGAGATCGAACTGTAATGCGGAAGCGTACCTTGATCCATGGAGTTCTCAAGGCGGAACACGAACTCGAAGATCAGCGGCATTATGGCCTTCCTCAACTAAGCCTCCTTATTCCTTATGGGACCATCATAATCCCTCCCGATGGGGAGAAGGGAAGACCATGTTCGGCTTAGTATATTGGAACCATAACCTGTGACCCTTTATATACTACACAACTGAGCCACCCATAATCACCTTAGTTATATAGTATTGGGTATCTACTCAATTGGCACATATCATTATTATTATAGCCCATGAACTTTACATCTTAATTGGATCACTTATTAAGTCCATAAAATAATTAAATAGCTAATATAATTGCATAATAATATATTGTCCACAATTAGATTATACAGGAAATTAAAAATTTCCTAACAATCTCCCACTTGGGCTATATATTTTTCCAAAGCAATTATATCAAGAGACTTTAATTGCGCAACTTTATGCTATTCCTCTTCAGGCTATGCTTAATAATCTGGTCCATCTCATATAATAATATAGAACTACCGCGACATTCACTAAATTATAAATCGTGGTTAAACCCCGACAATTACCATATCAGTACATTCAATGACATAGATCAAATATTGTGAGTAGCATGAAAATTACATGCAATGTGATCAATATCATGTCTATTTCCAACTGGTCCTACTATAATCTTTAGTGAGATCAATCCATAATGTAAAATATTACAAAATGAAAAATTAACTTTAGTGAATTCACAATGAATTCAAAACCATCAACTTTATTCTGCAGAAAACCGAATTATCCAAAATAAAATGTCTTAAAAACTTTAAAGAACAATAAATATAGACTTCCACTGAACCAATGTATTCTAAAACCATATAACACCCACATGAGTAGCTAGCTCATAAATTTACAGGACGTTGAATACATAATTGGCGGATCCTTATTCAGGAGTCTATCACAGTATGCTCTACTAAAATTTTATCTATACAAAACACTTTCTTTACAACCAAAAATTCTATGTCAATATGCTTGACTTGTAGTACTCTTGTCGTTAATACTTTACTGCGAACTAACTGTCACAATAAACTTTACGTGACAAAGTTTCGCAACCTTTATTTCATGTTTGAATGCCCCTTAGTGTGCTACTAATTCAGTTGTCATGGTTAAGGGACTACAAGTATTTGCTTAATACTTTTACTTGTATAGCTCTCCAGACCAACAGAAGATATAGTCTGAAGTGGATCTTATACTGTATTGACATCCAACAAACTCAAAATCAGACTACTTTATGATCTCCCATTAATCTGATATCTGATGAGCAAGCATGTTATCCTTAATTCTCTGTAAATATTTCATAAAGATCCATACTAGAGTTACTTAAATGTCTACTAACATATCAACAATAGAAGCCAAATTAGGTCTTGTACAGACCACATCATACAACAACTTGCAACAATCAAAACATATAAAATGTTTCTATATTTCTTAAATCTTTAGTTTAACTTTAGGGCACTTGATTGAGACTTCAGTTGTCTCCCTTAGTTTAACTTAAATACTCTCCCACTGAATCACATAAACATTTATACTTGTCTCAAAACCAAATGAGACAATTACCTCATGATGATAATTGTGATTCCTTTATGGAAAACTTACTTGAATGTATAGATGGATTTCTTTTTAGTTTTTAAACTGTTGAGATTGTTTCATCAATGTTACTATCAAGAAAATTTATCTTTACATCCATCTAATATGATTCAAAATCAAAATGTGCTATTAATGTCACGATTATCTTAAAACAATGCATTTCTTCCCTTTGAGTATAATCCTTTATCAAGATGCAAACATAATCATCTTGTATTGATTTATACTAATCACTTATACATTAACCCACTTTCAAGTATTTCGACCTTGCATGGTTTGATGAACATTGTTTGAATGTTCTATCATTAATTCCATAGTGCCCTCATTATTTAGGAGAAGAACTATTAAATCATTCGAATTGTCTTTCTCCCAACTCTAGTGGTTTTCTTATTGACATTAATTCATGAGGTTGTTGATTTTGTTATTCTTTAAATATTTTTGACATTGTCTAATCGTTATTCTGAATTTGCACCATTTCTTTAAAGCATAAGTGGGATCGAATCGACTCCCCCTTAAAGACAATGTCTCTAATATTATTCTTCCCCCCAAATCAGCATTCTCAAAGAATACCGTATTACCCGTCTCAAATATCATCCGATTAATTGGATTATTTGAGTCTAATTTTTCTTAGTAGATCTCAATGATCTAGCCTTAGTTGGACATCACCATATGTGAAATTTAAAGAGTTCTCATAACTACTTTGATTGGAACTTTATTGAGACCATAAGCTGCAATCTTTAGAATTTCTCCAATTATTAACCATATCCTATGGAGTTTTATTTTGTCTTTTAACTATACCATACACTCCGAATAACCTTAATTATAAGACAAATCTATAGGCCTTTAGGAGAAAACAAAAGGTTATACTTTAGTTTTGTCTTTAACAACTTTCCAAATGGGTTTTCCTTTGTTGCCCTTATAATTTATTGAGACAAAGTTTGTTAGAAACCTATTAGTCTCGTCCTTATTATTGAAGTTCCTCATCATGTATGATTTTGTTATTGATATATATTAAACTTAATTAGCAGACTTCTTAATAGTACAGAGAATTATTGCAAAATAATTTATCAAACTCGCATTAAACTTTATCATCTTTCAAAATTTAAATAATTTAGAATCATCTTGAGGATTTGAGCACAACATTAGTATCAAGTCTTTGGACAACAATACTATTTAAATGATGCTCTCATGCAGTGGTCAAATAATGACAATAAAAACTGTCAAGCAATAGCCTTCCTTTGAGCCGACTTATTACTCACATGTCAAACTAAATTACTGTCACGTATTTACCACCACAGGTGCTTGTGTATTTCGGGCCAAATATTAATCTACCTTTGGGGCCGATCAATACCCGCATGAAGATACACTTGCACAACATTATTAATTGGGGATCCATCACAAGACACCTTGTGTAACATTAACCTCGTCTATGGACAAAAATTAACTGCAGGGATAATCTTGGTGTAATAATCAAGTACTGATAATAAGTTCTGTCAAACATAAGTCTATCTTTGGACCGACTGATGTTCACATGAACAATTCACAATAATTATCACATACTTATCATCACATGTGTGTTATTATTTTGTCAAACTGTGCCTACCTATGAGCCGAACACAGAACACATAAATAATTCACACACATCTATGTAATTTCAATAAAGTCGCACTCCACACACAGATGCTGCTATGGCAACATGATGCTTTGATTGACAAAATTGAAAATTACTAGACAAATTAAATAAATATTTTAAAATATTAAGTTTAACTGAACGACATTTAAAAAATATCTCCCCAATTTAAATTTAATTAAATTCCACTACGAAATGGGAATATTAGATGATTCACCCCAATTTAAAATAATTGAAAGATTCTTAACTTAATTGATTCTGAACTTTAATTTAGAATAAACTAAATTAGACAAATATCTTCTCATAAATAATTCAAATATAATACGAAATTGCCCCAGACAAATTTGATAATCACTATCATTAACCAAAATAATAAATTATTATTATGGTTGTTTACTGTAGTGGCCGCATTAAAAATTTCTTAAAGTAAACAACTACCACAAAATCAATTTCTCAACTAATGGGTCAATATAGTGTCAACAGAACATTAATATCCCACTAAAATAAAAATGAGGCCATCATTCTTTATCTTTTGGCAATTACATACATCTCTATTAGTAGAATCTTAATATCCTCCAATTAACACAAATGCCACGAGTTTCAACTAATGGGCATCAAATTTCAATAAATGTATGATTCTTAAACCGCAATTGATTTATTGAAAATCATCGGATTATATCGAATTTGATTCAATTCACCATAAATAAAATTAATAAAATAATCTATGCAAGGTGACTATATCAATTACCCATATAATCAATAATCAATTGAATTAAAAATTCACAAGGCAATTCTGAATGATCATTCACGTGTCATTGACACTCACAGATGTTATTCAATTTATAATGCATAAACCAAAGTTACATGTGAACTGTAATAATTATGGCAAAGCATTACTAAATAAGAGGAGCAATTGTAGATCACTCATAAACATAATTAAAATATTAACACTAATTCTGAAAGCCTTTCTATTATGTACCGTAAATAATTTTCATTTCACGGATATAAAATTAATAGAAATCCAACTCTATCAACCGTTAAAGAAATTTTCATGTCCAGATTTTTGTGATTTTATATAATGATTCAAATACAAATATTTGAATCAAATCACAATTCAAACAGATCTCAGAGAATCATATATAGGGTGGCTCTGATACCACTAGTAAGAAATAAATCCATAATTTGAGACCATATCATGATAAACTGAGATCGAACTGTAATGCAGAAGCATACCTTGATCCATGGAGTTCTCAAGGCGGAACACGAACTCGGAGATCAGCGGTATTATGGCCTTCCCTCAACTAAGCCTCCTTATTCCTTATGGGACCGTCTTAATCCCTCCCGATGGGAAGAAGGGAAGACCATGTTCGGCTTAGTATATGAGATCATAACCTGTGACCCTTTATATACTACACAACTGGGTCACCCATAATCACTTTAGTTATGTAGTATTGAGTATCTACTCAATTGACCCATATCATTATTATTATAGCCCATGAACTTTACATCTTAATTGGATCACTTAATTAAGTCCATAAAATAATTAAATAGCTAATATAATTGCATAATAATATATTGTCCACAATTAGATTATACAGGAAATTTAAAATTTCCTAACATTTTTTTCATAAAAAATTGAATATAAGTAGTTATACATTCGTTAAAAAAATTTATATACACTATTTAATAAAAATTATATATATATATATATATATATATATATATATATTTATGAGTGCATGCTGCGCACATATATATCTTTTGAAAAATAAATTGATTTCTTGTGTTTACCGGTGCACATTGTATGTAAGGATATAATATTTTATTTTTAATAATATATACTTTAATTAATAAGGATATAATTTTTGTATTGAAAAAATAGAATGAAATATAAATGGTATAAATGTTTGATTAATGAAATTAAATTTTTTTCTTAAAAATCTAGGATATACGTTGATAAAGGGTATAACATATAGATAATGATGGATATAACTTTCGAAAATTATTAGATTTGAGAGGGGACATGCAAATTATAGTCATGAAAAATATAGAGTTAAATTAAAGATTTGATAATTAATTCCTAATGTTATTTACTTATAGGTCAACGCATATTTTTTGAACTTTTTTTAATTTTATTTTACATTTTTTAATTTAAAAAAAATAAAATTAAAATAGAAAAACTTCTGCCTCAAAACAAAGATAACCGATATGTTAAAAATAAATAGACAAAGACTTGTGTACAACCTTCAATTGGTATAACCCCGGTACAACCTCCTTCCTTTATTTTCGGTGTATATTTTTCTCTTTTTTTAAAAAAAAAAAATTGTTGTTGTTACTGTTTTTATTATTATTATTATTTATTTAATTTTAGGGATATAATTATAATTTTACCCTTGTGCTGTAGGGTATAATTTATCCATACGGTTTAGAGTATAATTGTAATTTTACCCTTGTGGTTTAATGTATAATTTATCCCTAGGGTTTAGGGTATAATAATCATTTAATTAATATAAATTTAAAAATAAAATAAAAAACAACATTAATGAAGGAGTAGAAATTAATTAAAAAGGTGGCGACCAAGGTTGTTGTACCCTAGTCACTCTCAAGTAAATAAATAAAATAGTTCAATAGATAAACATAATTTTAAGGGAAAATGCAATTTTCATTCCTTAATTTACCCAATTATACGTTTAATCATTTTCTATTAAAGTTTTTTTTTTTTTTTGCAAATATAACCGTCTAAAAGAAATTCAAAGTTCAGTAATTATTATAATCAAAATCGAAAACTTAATATGACTGAAACGATAATGGAGTAAAATTAAAGAAAAAAAATGCATATTCCCTAACCTAATTTTAAATTAATAAGAAGAGTTGGTCCGAATATACATATGATATAATATTTTATTTTAAAATATTATATTCTTTTATTAATAAGAGTATAATTTTTTCGTTAAATAGGTTTGCTGAAATATGAATAGTAAAAATATTTTATTAATTTTTTTTAAAAAAAAAATCATCAAGCACATCTTTTTTATTTTTTATAATAAGAATACAATATTTAACATTAAAAGATATAACTTTAAAAAAAAATGAAATTTGGAACACTGCCGATAAACACATTCCAAGTTTTTGCCTTATAAGAAATCATTTTGGATTTTATGATTGGTGCAGGGATAACACTTGGAAATGGAGCGGCTAAAAAGAAGAAGAATTTTGGTCGCACACAGCGTGGCACTATCAACGAATTAATAATTACTCATCCACGATATGCAGAAGCAATTCGTTGATGATGCCACACCCTGCACGGTCAAAACACTTCTCCTCCCAATTCAATACCATATCTCACTATGCTGAACAAGGATGGAAGAATAGACTGAACAGAGGATGGAAGAATAACAGATATACAGAAGGTAAGGTGGAAGGGAAGGGATGGAAGAATAAACTGAACAGAGAATGGAAGAATAAACAGAGATACAAAAGGTAAGGTGGAAGGGAAATATGAAGATGATGACCACTCTCATTCCTCACCATAGATAAAGATGGAAGAATAGATAGAGACTCATCGAACAGAGCTAAAAAAAATGGTTTAGAATGCTCACATAGTGGAATGACAAGAGTAGATTGAGTGCTATATATAGGTAGAGAAAGAGAGTTCTAACTAATTAATAAAGAAGATAAGGAGAAACATTTTAGATAAAATTATTAAAATTTGAGTCCAGCTGCTAGATAAATCAATTATTGAAAAAAATAAATTTAGCGATAAAGAATATGGCCACATCGACGTAATGTGAATAGCTAGTCATATACCACTCACACCGACAAATTCTGAACAGCAACACGCACACAGACGTAAAATACAACACGTAGACACGCACGCAGCAACACGCACAACATAAAACAACTCACGTCAATATTAGTATTATTTTAGTTTCTTTCATAGTTTTATTTATCTTTTGATACTTTTATATGTTTTTAATAAATTGTTTATAATTCACCCACATCAAAATTATTGTCATTTTAATTTTCACATTTTGTTGCCACATAGAAATTATATCATCTATCTACACTTTCTCTAAATCAATTTTATAAATTAAATAACTACATTTTATAAATTTTGTTGCCACATAGAAATTATATCATCTATCTACACTTTCTCTCAATCAATTTTATAAATTAAATATTTTCTTTAGTTTAATTTTTTTTCTTCCATTTTTTTTACATTTTATTGCTATCTGAAAATTTATATCATGTATCTATACTTTCACTTTATAGATTAATTATCTTCTTAAAACTCACATCATATAAACATTACATTATATTCTTAGAAGTGAAACTCTATTGTAAAACAAATTTTTTATGAAACGGTTGTGATACGGGTTGACCCATTAATAAAGTATACTTATTATATAGGTAAAATATGCTTATTTATAGTTAAAATATGTTAATAATAAATCATATTATAACACCCTAAAATCATACTTTAATTTATCATTTATCATATTTTAGAAAAATATACTTTAACAACCATTAAAATTCAGATATATTATTGGATAGATAGCTATTGCGTGAAACCATTTCACGTTAAAGCATTTTCATTTTTTAAAATAGTTATCACTTTTGATATTAAATGTTATAGTAAGATATTAAATATTATCACTTTACTATAAAATATTATCACTTTTCATTTATACTATAAATTGTTCATAAAATTGCATTATCACTCCCCATTAATTCAGTATACTTTCTCTCTATTAATTCAAATATACTTTTCGTTATGAAAGTTATCAGTTTTTATCCATCTCAGTAAACTATAAAATGTTCATGAAATTGCATTATCACTCTCTATTAGTTCAGTATTGTTAATGAAATTGCATTATCAATCTCCATTAATTCAATATGCTTTCTCTCCATTAATTCAATATACTTTTTCTTATGAAAGTTATCATTTTTTTTATCATACTTAACACTTACATGAGCCACCATCACACATCTTTGCCAAACTTATATGCACCACTTACACAACCTTCTATCTATGCAACTGGATTCTATTTAATTCTTTTTAATATTGTAAAATATACTAATACTTTGAGATCACCGTGTCTAAACAACTCAAATATTTATGCTAATACTAAACTTGAGTGTGTGTCTTGAGAAAGGGTGTGATCAAGTAAACATCCATTCTATTTAATTCTTTTTAATATTGTAAAATATACTAATACTTTGAGATCACTGTGTCTAAACAACTCAAATATTTATGCTAATACTAAACTTGAGCGTGTGTCTTGAGAAAGGGTGTGATCAAGTAAACATATACTTTTTGCTTTTATATATATATATACTTTAAGGTCAATATATCAATATGTAGGAGTTGTTCTAATTAGTATATGTTTAAAACTAATAAGTGAAATTGCAATTCTTAGATATTAATACGTTATTATGATGTACTGTTATATAAATTTTAAAAAAAGTGTAAAAAATTCCGAAATAAAGGGAATATATTTTTATAAGAGAGCAGAATATCACACGTCCCATGAAAAATTTAAGGAACCGAATCCTAAATAAACACCCTATACAAAGATGAATATGGATCCCAAAACTCACAGCGGCAAAATCTCGGGCGACAACTCTGAAGCTGAATCTCTACAAAATTTCTACAGAATCTCTACAAATCCGCCTTCGCCGCTTCCCAATCCTTCAGAACCTCCAGCTGTTTGGGTTTCAGAAACGAGATTCGAAGACTTTCAGAATGGCATTTGCAGAAATCTAGGGTTTCCATGAGCGTACCCGTCGGATTGGAGGCGGTTGTCGGCGACGATTCCTTTTTCAAGGACTACAAGCCTTCTACTGTTTTCCTCTTTCCTGGTCAGGTCAGACGCTCATTAGGATTTGGCTTAATTGGTGTTGAATTATGTGTTTATGAGGCTGAATCGGTTGCGATTAATGTTTTTAAAGCTCCGTCCTACTGATTGAATCGCAAATCATTGCTTCGTTTTGACGCAGCTGCTGTTTATTACACGCTATACAGCTCAACATTGTGTACTGAACTGCAGTAGAGTGTAATTTTGCTCTATTTATGTTTATATTTGCTGTAGATATTGGCCCAGAATGCTTTCTAGTTCCCCTCAGTTAGTTGCCTCAGTTAGTTGCTCCGTTGGTTCACCCGAACCCGTATTTGAACCCACAATTGCACAGGGTGGGCCTTATGGCGGGGGATCAGAAGGGTGATGAAGTGAAGAAAGTGCTAGAAATTATGTTGAGAAGCAAGAAAAGGAACCCTGTTTTGGTTGGTGATTCTGAACCTGAGGCTCTAGTTAAAGAATCCTTGAGGAAGATAGAGAGTCAAAATTTGGGAAACGATGTGATTTTCAAACATGCTATGGTTGTTCCAATGGAGAAAGGGATCTTGTCAGATGAGAATCTGATGGCAGCAAAGATCAAAGAATTGGGAGAGGTGATGAAGAGTAGAATCGTGAACGGAGAGGTAATTCTTGATTTAGGTGATTTGAAGTGGCTCGTGGAGCAACAACAGCAGCCGAGGCGGTGGCGGAGATGGCCAGAGCACTGGTGGTGGAAGTCTCACTTAAAGTTATATTGTAGTGTCTTTGTGTACCCCACCATTAGAGGCTCCCACCGCCTCTGCCCTGGGGATTGGTGGAGGATGTGCCTCAAGTGACTTATAGGGAGAGCTCACTGTTAAACTTATGCTTGTAAGGGGTCAAATCCATGTCAAAGGCAGAATTCGAACCCCCACCCTGCAGTAACCAAGCTCAGCTCCACTCTTCCCTCTACCACTTTTGTTATGCCCTGGGGCATATTGCAGTGTCTTTAAATATGTGACTGATTGGTTTGTTGAAGGTACAAATGAATCTGCTAATGTATTCTGTAATTTTATTTTGCTTGAGAGTTTCTGCTGAATTCTCATTAATAATGATATGAGCATCAAGTGTATTGAAACTATTTGTTTTTTCCTTTCTACTTTTCTCTAAACCAATATATGTACTAGTAGTATAAAATTTGTTCTTTTCTATTTATTTGTTTGTAAGCGGAAAAGGCAGGTAGCTAAATAATTTGGTACACATGACTTTTCTGTTATAGAAGACACCTTTTTTTTTATATTCACTTATTTTCATCATTATGAATGCATTTTTATGTTCTTATTACATTGCAAAACACTGAATTTCGAATATGTATAAAACTATTTCAGTTTATAATAACAAATTTATTATAAAGAGTAACCCAAGAAATAAAGAAGAGTAACTCAAAAAATAAAAAATAATAGTAATCCAATTTATTACAAAAAAAATAAAAAGGAGTAACCTAATTTATTATAAAGAGTAACCAAAATATAAAAAAGAGTAGAAAAAAAAGAATAACCTTGTTGAATCAACAACAAAAATTTCAATATAAGACCAAACCAATATAGTAAAGTAATCTAATTAATTATAAAGAATAACTTAAATTATTATAAAAAGTAATTCTAATAATTTTTGATTTTCTATATAAAGACTAAACCAATATAGCACAGTAACCTAAATCATTATAAAGAGTAACCTAAATTATTATAAGGAGTAATGCTAATAATTTTAAGAAAGATTAGAGTAAAGAGTAACCTAAATTATTATTATAAAGAGCAATTCTAATAGAAAAAGACAATCTTATTTGATTTTCACAAAGATTAATCTCAAATAACCTAAATTATTATAAATAGTAATCTTAATAATTTTTAGAAAGATTAGAGTCTCAAATAAAAGAGTAATTTAAATTATTATAAAGAATAATCCTAATAGATAAAAACAATCTTGTTTGATTTTCAGAAATATTAGAGTATCAAATTAAAGAGTAACCTAAATTATTATAAAGAGTAATCATAATAAAAAAAAAGGTAATCTTGACATACAAAACGAACACAATAAAAAAAAAAAAGATAATTCAAAAACTTGTTTATAGTAGTTGTAAAGAGTAATATAATTAATAAAAAAATAAATGGATTGAAACACACAAATATGAGCATATTTCTCTGCAACTATTATATTTATAATCTAAAATCTAAAATAGGGAGTAGGGAAGTTGGTGGTCTCCTATATTAGTTATTATTATCACATAAAGGGAAAAAATTGCCATTCTGCAAAAAAATTAAGAAGCTCATTCGTGAAACCAACCGCAATTGATACAAATTCAAATACATTTACGGCACGTTTGGTAGCCCTTAATGCTTTTAATAAATGTAACGTAGCTTTTTAACCAGTTTGGTAGCACACATGCAAATATGTAGGGGCCCGATACAAACTCCCAAGACCGTTGTTATTTACTGTTTCACCCTACATTCATTGTATGTCCAAAATTACAGTATTAATATTATAAATTAAACAGTACTTCCATACAATTGAAAATAATTACCAAAACATCCCTAATCCCTTTTGCTCGCAGCTCATTCTCAACCCTCCAACACTGCCGTCGCGGCGGCTACCTCTCCCGTCCCACCACCAACGCCGTCGCGAGGACCACCTCTCCCGCCCCACCACCAACGCCGTCGCGACGACCACCTCTCCCGCCCCCACCACCAACGCCTTCGCGACGGCCACCTCTCCCGCCCCACCACCAACGCCGTCGCGACGGCCACCTCTCCCGCCCCCACCACCAACGCCTTCGCGACGGCCACCTCTCCCGCCCCACCACCAATGCCATCGCGACGGCCACCTTTCCCGCCCCACCACCACGCTCCCAATATCCTAACCCTATCATTTCAATACCCTGACTCTCAACATCAACAAATCCCTTAACACTAATTTCAAAAGAGTAATAAGAAGTGTAATTGCTATTCTCAGGTAAATTTTCCCATCATTTCTCTTAAAAATTAATGGGCACTTGGACTGCACTCTTCTCCATTTGGTAAGTAAATTCTACAGAAATGGAAATAGGAGTGATTTACTATTTATTTATGTAGAATTTACTTTGTTGTATTTATTGGATGCAAGGTCTTTCGGGCTGTCCTCTTTCGCCATCGGTCTCTCTTTTGCAGGGTTTCCTTTTCCCCTCCTCTCCTGTGACTGTGACTTTTGGGTAAGGAATGTGTAAATTAATTTTTTAATTGAAAATAAAATAAAGGTTATAAAGGTAATTTACTATTTTATAATAATACTTTTAATTCCTACCAAACATTTCAAATTTTAATAATCTCATTCTTTATACAACTTATTAAATAATTTTCATTATTCGTATTATGAATTCTTATCTTTATTTACATCTCAATTCTTATATATACTTCCTTATCTTATCTCACCTATCAAACTAACAGTTAGGCCTCCTCCAACGGGAGGTTTTTTTGTTGACGTGTCAATTACAAAAAACCTAAAAATTGGTTTTTTCCGTTAGGAAGGCGTTTAGGTTTTTTGCTGGGTAGTATGTATACTACCCAGGTTTTTTACATATGGGAGAGAGTGGAAGACAGAAGAGTGGGTGACACCAACCAACTGCAGAGCAAGTTCTCCTCACGCGTCCGTGGCATGGGCCCGCGCCCCACTCTTTGACTCTGTACCACTCTTTTGCTGGGTAGTTGACAAATTAAGTTAAATGAAAATAAAAAAATATGGGTCCCCAAAAAACTTACTTTTGTGTTTATTATTGGGGAAATATTTTATTTTATTTGTAGAGATTTTTTACTTTTGAGGTGGCGATGAGGTGGCTCAAAAAAACCTGTTTTTTGTGTTGAACCATTGTAGAAGGCCTTAGTGTTGGCGACGACTCTAGCTGCCCTGCTGCCATGTCAGCACGCATTCTGTCCATCTCATCTATCAATTGCATCATCTTTTTCTCTTCCTCCTTTACGCGTCTCTGCATTTCATCTATCAATTGCTTCATCCATTTCTCTTCCTCCTTCCTCCGTCGTATCTCTTCTTCCTTCTTCCTCCGCCGTAATTCTCTCTCCCTTTCTTCCACCCTCCTTTTCTTTTCTTCCTCCCTACGTTGCCGCAGAATCCCTTCTTCCTCCTTCCTCCACAGCAAATCGTTGGAGTACTACCATCTATAAACCACTCGCAAAAAGGTGGGATTCTCAAACTAAAACCTTCTTTCCCACGGACAGTTTCACTCTTAGGGAGCAAGACTGTCCTAACTTCCATTAATTTTTGGGCATCTATCTTCTCTTCCCTTTTTATTTTGAATCGACGAAGGAGCCGGAAGGTAAGAATTGGATGATTGCCGGAATTGCAATTCGGCATCGTTGAAGCAGATAGCAGATATCGACCAAGGTCAGGGACCACGGGCGGCGACGCCGAGGAGAACTCCATGACCTCGAAGCGAGTGAATCGAGAATTCTCGAAGTTCTGCCGTTGCCACTTGAGAGCTCAAAAAGAAAAAGGGATATGCCATCTCAGCTGTGGAGATTTCTGAGTGTTAAATTCACGATTGCTAAATCTGAATTAGTCCCCAATTCACGCGACCCGTATTTTTAAATCCTCATCCATTTCGTTTTACAGATCCGGTCCTATGAAAATAAAAAAAAGATGGGCCTATTGTAGTTATTGTCTTTTTTTAATGGTAAACAGTTATATGATATTGTTTTATGAGTCGAGTGAAATATAACTTCACTTAACATACTAATAATAATAATAATAAAATAATATTAAATTTAGGCTAATTATACAGTGTATCCGGGTGCACCCTAAGATAGGGTGCACCCACTTTAAAAAACGTATACAAATATAAACAAAAACATATACAATTATGAACAAAATTGTATACAATTTAATTGTTAATTTTTTAATAAAAAATATACAATTATTAAAAAACATGTATACACTATTGAATAAAAATTTATAGACACATGAATGCTAATTTTTTAATGAAAAATTTAGTGTGAAAAAAATATATAATTATTAAGAAAAATTATACAAAATAGAATAACATATATACAAAATAAAATAAAAAGTTACACACGTGTGCACCGGATGTATATCGACTCTTGTATTTATAATTTGCTTGGAATTTTTTGACACAAAAATTATAAATTTCTTGATTTTTATGTGCACCGAATATATTGTGGAAAGGATTTTGAACTTAAATTATCTTCTTTAAGTAATTACAAAAATATGGGAAAAAACAGAAACAACGCGCAAGTTGAAGTTGAGCCTATTGCAGCTACGAGTTAAATGCCCATTAAACAATTAAGCCCAATTTTAATCTTTGGTCCACATTTTCCTATCAGAATGGCAGCACACTTGATATTCATCAACCCACGTAAAAAGAATGGACAAAAAAATATATGGGCCCACCGAAAATTCAATTTAGAATGCTGTAATGCAATGCACGTGTGTTAACTATTTGTTGGAATCAACTTTTCTTCGCCATCACACAATCACTTCCATGGTATTAGTTTCAAATGGTGGGCCCACATAAATTTTAGGCAAGATCCATTGAGCCCATGGAATGAATTTTTGAGAAGAAACTGAGCACATAAGCGAACGGAAGTAAAACAAATTGAGTGTATATTGGGTGCACTCTGATGTGTATAACTTTTTATTCTATTTTATATATATGTTATTCTATTTTATATATGTGTTTTGTAATAATTGTATACTTTTTTCACATTAAGTTTTTCATTAAAAAACTAACATCCATATATGTATAACTTTTATTCAATAGTGTATATATGTTTTTTAATAATAGTATATATTTTTACACTCAATTTTTTATTAAAAAAACTAACTATTAAATTGTGTACAATTTTACTCATAATTATATACATTTTTGTTTATATTTGTATATGAGTGCACTCTATCCAAACAAATTTGATCATCCAATTTTCATTCCCCTTTTATCCTTTCAATTTTCACCTTATTTCCCAATTCACCTCTCATCAAATTCTACAACTCCACCCAATTACTCCATTCACTAAATTTCGTCATCATCCACTTCAAATGAATAAGAAAGCAACGGAGATTAAAGATTGCAAGAGAATATAGAGACTCTAATCGAAGAAATTCAATGGGAGGATTTATTTAATTTTGTAATTTTTTTTGATTTAATGATGGAATTTTGTAAAACATTTTTTTTTTTGTTTTGCTTGAAACTATGATAGTTAATCTCCTTCGTGAGATTAACTCTATGAATGGTGTTGGATAATTTCGTTTTATGCAATTTAATCTTAATTGGACATTGTATTGTTTCTATCATTGATATTAATTGCTTGATTTATATGCTTAATTTGTGTGATTAATTATCTTAGACATATGATTAGATTAAGAAATTAATTATGTGTTTAGGACAATTTATTTAATCATTTCATCATACACGTTATGTGCATTACTTTAGAATAAGATAGAGACATACTTCTAGATTTAAACACCTTTGATAGAACACGTCGTTGGTTTAATCAAGAATATGGAGTAGTTGATTAGGTGAGGGGCTCAAACCATTAGTGGAATCATAGTAATTAGATAGGGAATATTGCTTATGATTTAGTATCTAATTAGGGAACTCGTAGAGTAATTAATACTATTAGGAGGTGTTCGCTTTGGTCTCGATCCTAAGAGCTTTTGGGAGCCTAGTTGAGAGTCTACAATCTAAGTAACTCGAGAGAGAGCTTAGAATATATTAGTGATCGCTCCAATGCCATGTCCATGATGGATTAGAATTAGTTTCATAATTTCTTTATTTTCTATGTGTGCTAATTTCATCCTTGCATCATTCGAAATCCATTTGTTTTTGCATCCATTATATCTTTTATTTCTTACATCACTTTAATTGCTTTTCTTTGCATGTTTATCTATCATCTTCTCCAGTCGTACGCCCTTATAAAATCACAATAAACTTGAGATTGCTTAAATTCTTAATTACTTGATTTCCTATTGTTAGATAATTTATCTTGGTTGTTCGTGAACTGCATCGATAGAAGACACCTGCTCTTTTGTATAAAAGAAAATACGTATCAGACACCTTCCCTTTCCCACTTAACCTAACAATCAAACCACATAATATAATCATATGGAACCTTCTTCTTCTCCATCAAAAGCTAGACAGCACAACAAAGAAACAACCTTCTCTCAAAATAGGAGGCCGGACAACAAATTATGTACAGAGGAATAGAGCAATACAGTCATTGGTTACTTTGCGAGTATGTATCCGGAATTTAAAGCTGACAAAGATCTAACTGACACATGGGGTGTGGATGCCTGCATTTATAACCATGAAAGTGGCTGGCAGGGGCGGATGGATGTGGGGGCAGCTCCGGGCTCAAGCCCAAGGCTGCCCCCGAAAAGCCCATTATATTATATGTAAATAATTTATAAATAATTTGTGTTTTTAAGTTTAGCCCACCCTAAAAATATTTTCAGCCCACCCAAATGAAGCTAAAAAAAGTGTTTTTAAGTTTAGCCCAACCCAAAAATATTTTAAGCCCACCGAAATGAAGTTAAAAAATAAATATATCTTCTTAAATTATAGTATATATATATATATATATATATATATATATATATATATATATATATATATATATATTATTTTTTAATTATTATTATTTTTTTTTTATTTTCTTCAATAAACTTAGTCCACCCCACCCCGATTTTCTGGATCCGCCACCGGTGGCTGGATACTATTTAAAATGATATCAGATGATGATGCTGACAAGGTTATGCATAGAGGTCCATATACCATCTGGGGTATGTTTCTCATGTTGAAGAAGAAGCCAAAGAACTTTCAATTCAATGAATCAAGAATCTCTCAAGTACCAGTGTGAGTTAGGTTTTCTTCCTTGGCCCTTGAGTATTGGACTAGTAAACATTTGAATATACTTGCATCAGCTGTGGGTTACCCTATAGCTACTAATAATCTGATATGACATCTACTACAAGAGAAAGAACATCTTATGTAAAAGTCTTTGGGACAAGTGAAAGGAAGTTGCCTGCCCTTTACTCGTAGAACCAACCCAACTCACCTCCAGAATCTGGGGCTATTGATGAGGTAAGTGAAAACTCTAAACTTGAAGAGATCTGTAAGAGGCCATTTTCTGCAGCCATCTGCAAAAAGAGTCTCCTTCAAGGTGAAAGGCATCCACCTTTTCGGGAAAGCTAAACATATGCATCAAAGGTCTGCAGACTCGCATGATTTGTCATCTGAGGAGCACTCATCATGATTTCTATTTGTTCGATTATGCGTGGATCAGGTGGACAACCTATGGAGCACTTAAAAAATTGATGGTGGTTGCTAGTCTGATTCAATCTAAGCTCAATTAGAGTAAACTATTTCCAGGCTGAGTACAAATTCACTTTATATGCATATTTGTCACACAAGGCACCAGTTCCTAATCATTCGAGACATATTCCAATCAAAATCGGTGATGAACCATGATCCTTTGAACAATTATCTCTGGTAAATCAATCGATAAGAGTGGCCGTGTATGCGAGTGATCAAAGAAGAGAGTGCGCGAAAGGCTGAACTGAAAAATATGGAACTAAATTGTGATATTTCGTTGGTTCTGTTACACCCAGGGCTAGCTATTTAAAATAGAAGCTTAACTTCTCTAACTATGATTAACTACCTAACTATTCAACCCAATTAGAATTGCTGAGTTTTAATAAAAACGTGGTTCTAAAATACAAAAGCAATTACACTTTATTAATACTATGACAATTGCCTCCCCTGAAGAATGGGGGATTCCTCATTTTCTAGGAATTGAAAACACTGTACTACTATAATACCTTCAAATCAAACACATTTTCCTAACCCTTTGCTCAAAAACCTCCAATACTCTTGTTAAATTAGTGAGTTATTAAGTAAATGTAAATTTATTCTATTCAAAAGTTCTCTTTTGAGAGGTAAATGAACTTATGAATAAAAAATGTGTCTTACTAAATCCTAGTATTGTGCAATAAACTTTCTAACTTGATATAGTTTAGCCATCTGGATCTTTTCATTGAATCTGTTGTCAAAATAATTAACAACTCAAGAGATGCAACAATCATTCAACAGTTACAAAATAAGAAATGTATAAAATAAGAAGGTAAAATCAAAGATTAGTCGAGAGGTGTTTGGATCATGAGGAGGAAGTGTTCTTAGTGAGCACTGAGCGATGTTGGTTAGTGAAGCTTGTTGAGGATGAGGAGGTGAGGGCTAGAGTTTAGAGTACGAATGAAATAAATTATAGGGGCCTGATAGTTATACCTAAGTTCTCGATTACCAAGCTGCACCAATTCACATGACTTTGAATTAAGGATTACACCTTTATCTCAACATTGTTGATGATATTTTTGTAGTATTACGATATTGTAATGGCTCGTTAGATGTGCAAAAGGGTGAGCTACGGTTGAGGATGGATAAAGAAGAAGTCCTGTTTAACTTGGATAAATCAATGAAGATGCCGATGGAGATGCAGTGTCACAACATTGATGTGGTGGAGGAGATCGTTAATGAAGACATGTCTCTGATTCTTTCCAAGGATTCTCTTGAGACATGCTTGATGGAGTCTCTTACTTTTCCTACTACAGAGTTAGATGAACTCTCCAATGAAGTATGTATCGAATTTCTTGAAAACTTTCTTGCTTTAGGTGATGACAGGTATGAATCAGTGGCTTTAAAGAAGATGGAAATTCAATTTGAGATTTTGAATGGAGATGGTGGGAAGAATAAGGATAGAGAGAGGTTTGACAAGGTGGTTGAAGAAGTGTTGAGTTCTGATTTTTTTTCCTCTTATATTCTCACTAAAGGTGATCAATTAATTTGAAAGCATTCTATGCATGCAATTAATCATAAAGCCTCAATGTTTTTTAAAAAATAAAATATAATTACAAATGATTTAATATATATATATATATATATATATATATATATATATATATATATATATATATATATATATATGTATATGTATATGTATTAAACATAAAATAATAAGATTCTTGAGCCACCAGCTGTGGAAAACGAGCGGCGACCTCCTGGAAATCCTCCTACGTAGCTTCTTCTTCAGGCAAATGGGCCGAGTGGACCAAAGCTTGCGAACGGGGTGTATTGTTTCATTTAACAATTTTACGAGCCATGATTGCAACATGATGCAACAAAACCTTGCCTTCATCATCAAGATGTGGTAATACAAATGTAACTCTATTCAATGACTTGACACCCTTCTTAAGCAAACTCACATGGAATATTGGATGAATGCAAGTTGAAGGAGACAGCTGCAATTCGTAGGAGACAGGTCCCACACGTTTAAGAACTTGAAAGGGACCAGCATACCTTGGGCTTAGCTTCCAGAATTTGTGTAGCTGTAGTGAGTGTTGTTTATACGTTTTGAGCTTCAAGTATACCCAATCACCCACCTCGAACTCTCGAAAACTGCACCCTTTATCCGCTCGTACTTTCATCATATCTTGAGCTTTCTATAGTACTCGCTTGAGGTGAAACTGAATATTTCTTTTCTCTCGGAGAGAAGCTTCCACACCAACAACTTGCGATTGTAAATAGGTAGAGATAGCCAAAGGTGTGGGCTTGTAACCATACAAGGCTTCAAATGGGTTGTTGAAGTACAAAGGGATGTTGTTTGTGGGTTCTACAGATACGTTATGAGAGAAAATAATAAAATATATGCATGCCTCGGCTATGGAGGACATTCAGGGGTGAATCCCATCTATCAGATGATTAATTGGTGACAAGGTTCCTCTTAAGGTCCTTGTTAAAGGGAAGGTCTGGGGTTCGATCCTCGCTTCCAACAACCTGCCACAGGGTACTGTTAGGGTAACTGTGGAGATTGTGGTTGGGGTGTATTGGGCTGCAGACCTGGCGTGCCCGGGTGAGTACCCTGAGTACCCTGAGGGGATCAAGATGAGATCAAGATCTCGGGGCGTTATAACAACCCATCATAGTATGAAAACAGAGATAAATTATAGAGAACAATAACATTCTCTATTATGGCTTCTTGTGCTGCCAAATCTCCCTCATAACTACTCTATAACTCAGACATCCAACTAGTTTTACACTCAGTAATTGTAAGACAAGAAAACTCCGTATGATCTCTTCTAAACAAAGCATCAGCCACCTTGTTCTCTGCCTCTTTTTTATATTCAATTCTATAATCAAAGCCAAGCAATTTAGTCAAATACATGTGTTGTAGAGGTGTAGAAATCTTCTGTTCAAGCATATTTGAGGTTGTGACAGTCAGTTCTAATAATAAATTGACCATTCAGCAAGTAAGATCTCCACTTTTCAATAACTTGAATTATTACAAGAAATTCATTTTCATATATAGAAAGACCAAAGATTTCTCTTAGCAAGAGCCTTGCTTAAGAAAACAATAGGATGAGAATCTTGCATCAACACTACCCCAATACCATCGTAGCATGCATCTGTCTCTAAAATAAATATTGGTAGAAGATTGAATTGGATGAGTGGCGTGAGTGAAGAGTGAATTAGTAGGGTAGGAAATATGGAGAAGGGAGGATGGTTGATAGACTTAATGGGTGGAGAGAAAGAAATAATGTATTATTCTTTCTACTACTTGATTGTGTTACAATACCTTGTATTTATAGGCGGGTAAGAAGCTTCTCAAGGCTTCCATGACTTTTCTAGATAATTTATTTTCTAGATCATGTGTTAATTTTCTAGACTATTCCAATTAATCACATGCTAATATATTATTTAATTTTCTTTTCTAAGACTAGATAATTCTAGAAATTATGCACCATTCTTAATACTCCTCCTTGGGGCATATTTCTTGAATTCTCTAGAAATGTGCATCAATAATTTATCACTCCCCCTTGATGCACATTCGGATGATTCCGTTCGAGCTTCTCTCGTATTATCTCGAACCTTGATTTTGATAGCGCCATTGTGAATATATTCGCTAGTTGCTCTTTCTTTCCAATGTGTTTGAGCTTGACTCCTCCATTATTAGTTGCTTCTTGTAAGAAGTGGTATTTGATGGCGATGTGTTTTTATCTTGCTGTTAAGCATGGGATTTTTCGCCATTGCTATTGCCGACTTATTATCGTAGTAGATCTCTGTAGGATCTCTTGTTGTTCTCCCATCATGTAGTTGCTGCACCCACTTGCACTCTCTCTCGATACTCCCCTTTAGTATATCCAAGCTTCTTTGGATGTCTTAGCTCTAAACTTTGGAAATAGTAACTCCGCCACAACAACCTGCTGTAGAGCGCCAAGTTGTCCTTCCCCTCCTTTTGTCTAGTTTTCTTTGTCTGTATTAGATAAAGATGTTGTGTCCATTGGGACATACTTTTGTTTAGTTTTCTTTGTCTGTGTTAGATAAAAATGTTGTATCCGTGGGGATAGTGTACCCCACGATCTCCCAAAGGCCTTGAGACATGAAGTATGTCTTCATTTAAATGGCCTAATAGTTGTAGCCTTCGTTTGAGAAGGTTTTGGATTGGGATTTAGTGGATATAAGTTAGAGAGGACAATTTTGGAGGCTTGAAAATGGTTTGGGTAGTATAGTAAGGATTTTGGATAGTAAAATGCGGAAGCTTAGTTTAACGCCCAATTATTGATTCAATCGGGCTCTGATACCATGTTGGTAGAAGATTGAATTGGATGAGTGGCGTGAGTGAAGAGTGAATTAGTAGGGTAGGAAATATGGAGAAGGGAGGATGATTGATAGACTTAGTGGGTGGAGAGAAAGAACTAATGTATTATTCTTTCTACTACTTGATTGTGTTACAATGCCTTGTATTTATAGGCGGGTAAGAAGCTTCTCAAGGCTTCCATGACTTTTCTAGATAATTTATTTTCTAGATCATGTGTTAATTTTCTAGACTATTCCAATTAATCACATGCTAATATATTATTTAATTTTCTTTTCTAAGACTAGATAATTCTAGAAATTATGCACCATTCTTAATACTCCTCCTTGGGGCATATTTCTTGAATTCTCTAGAATTGTGCATCAATAATTTATCAATAAATGGAACACCAAAATTTGATAATCGTAAGACAGGTGCAATAACCATGGCTCTCTTCAATTCCTCAAATGCATTTTCAGCTGTTTTCGTCCACACAAGGTTCCCCTTCTTAGTCATGTCAATTAATGATTTGGTAATGATCCCATAGTGCCTTATGAATTTCCTGTAATAGCCCGTTAGGCCCAAAAATGCTCTTAGTGACTTCACTATTTTAGGCTTAGGCCATTTCTCCATAGCCTTTGTTTTTCCTGGATCTGCTGCCACCCCATTTTCACTGATAATATGGCCAAGATACTCAACTTGATTTTTGCCAAATGAACACTTAAAAGCTTTGGCAAACAACTGGTGTTTGGATAGTGTTTGAAGGACAGATTCAAGGTGATGTGTATGGATATGCATATCAGGGCTGAAGATAAGTATATCATCAAAGAAAACCAACACAAACTTTCCCAAAAAAGGTATAAACACAGTGTTCATCAATGATTGGAAACTGGCTAAAGCATTGGTTAAGTCGAATGGCATGACTTTGAACCCACACAACCCACTAGGAGTAACAAATGCTGTCTTATGTACATCTAGAGGATCCATTCTAATTTGGTGATGCCGAACACTTAAATCTATCTTTGAAAAAATAGTTGCACCCCCAACTCATCGAAGAGATCATCAATTAATGGTATTGGAAAGTTATCTTTTATTGTCAAAGAGTTCAATTTCCTAAAATCTACACAAAATCTCCAGATTCCATCTTTCTTTTTTACAAGAAAAACAGGGGATGAGAATGAACTTTTACTTGTTTGGACAACTCCACTAACAAGCATTTCTTTTATTAATTTTCAATTTCATTCCTCCGTAAGTAAGGGTACCTATAAGGTGGTAGTTTAAATGGTTGGACGCCGGTTTCAAGTGGAATTTTATGGTCATGAGACCTCTGTGGTGGCAACTCAGTGGGTGTTACAAACACATGTAGGTATTTGGAAATTAAGGGCTGCAATTCTAATGCGGGTTTGCTATCTTTCATAACTTGTTCAGCTTTAATCATACAAAGACAACCAAATACTAACCCTTTTCTCTTTCTGTAGTCTTTTTTAAATTACTTCCCACTTATCATTTTCAAAGTTATATCTTGTTTAATTCCCTGCAATGTTATTTCTTTCCCATTCTTTCTAAATTTTACTTGATGTTCATCCAAATTAAAAGTAACGGGGTCCAATTGCCTAAGTAAATCCACCCCAATTACCATGTCACAACCCCCAAGGTTAAGAATCATAATGGATGAGCTAAAGTTCCAGTTTCCCATCTCCTATTCTAACTTTGGGCACCTAATGTTACATTCTAACTTCTCACCATCAGCTACTGTAACCAACAAGGGTTTTGTACATTCTAAAATACATCCTAGCCTTCTAGGAGTTGACTCCTCTAAGAAGGTGTGGGTGCTTCTGGTATCAATTAGTACGGTGATCTCATGCTTCCCTACCTTCCCCAAGAGTTTAATAGTATCTGGGGTGACCTGCCTTGCTAAAGCATGAACTGAAATATGATAATCCCTATTTTCCTCTTCTAACTCATGCAAAACAAGCTCGGTCTCCTCATCCTCACTAGGTTCATAGTTTATTACAAAGAGTTTTTTGCATTTATGGCCAATGTGGTAGGTATCTTCACAATTGAAACATTGATTCTTCTTCCTCCTACACTCTATTTCTTCTAGAGTTAGCTTTTTAAAGTATTGTAGTTTACTGATTAACATGCTTTCAGTGTTTTTAAACCCCTTACTTGGTTTATAGTTATCTTTCTTCCACTTATTATCACCCATACCATTGACGTTTTTATTGAAGTTCTTGGGACCCCTTCCTAAAGAGTTTATGAGCAGTTCCTGTTTCTTAGAAAGTTGAATGGCTAAACTCAAAGTTTTTGAATTAAACATTTCAACCATTTTACCTACTTCATTTTTCAGCCTACTTATATAACTTTGAACAAAATATTCTTCATTCAAACTCTTATTAGAATTGGCTATGAAAGCTTTAACTTCTTCAAATTTCAGGGTATATTCAGACACATCATTATCTTGCCAAAGTTTATTAAACTGAGCGACAAGGTTTTTGCCATCAACATTAGCAAATCTTTCTAAAACTAGACTGGTAAACTCTTCCTATCCTAAGTCATTTCTACCCTCAACATATTCCAAGTACCACAAATCAGCATTTCCCTCCATGTACATAGCAACATTTAGAATTTTATCATGATTATTCATGGGGTTGAAAATAAAATATTTGCTGCACTTACGGATCCACTGTCTGGGGTTTTCTTCAGAAAATTTTGGGAAATCAAGTTTTGGCATACAATGTGGGAAATGAACTGGTTGAGTTAAGTTACCTTGGCCCATTTACAGTGCGCACCAGAGCCATATCAGATTCTCCATCTTGTTTACTGCTCGAAGCCCTAGCCTCCTTTCCATTTCCAACGCCAGACAATTGCATTTCTTTTCTGAATTTCTCAAATTGTTGCTTCATCTGAGACATTTGAGACTCTAAATTTTCTACTCGAACTTCCATTCTCGTTCTTCTCGGCATAAACCACTTATCAAATTGCTCTGATACCAAATATCACACAAGGCACCAGTTCCAGATCATCCGACACCCATTCCAATCAAAATCGGTGCCGAACCATGATCCTTTTATTGTCATAGTATTAGTAAAAGTGTAATCGCTTTTGTATTTTAGAACCACACTTTTATTAAAACCCAACAATTCTAATTAGTTTGAATAGTTAGGTAGTTAATCATAGTTAGAGAAGTTAAGCTGCTATTATAAATAGCTAGCCCTGGGTGTAACAGAACCAACAAAATATCACAATTAAGTTCCATATTTTTCAGTTCAGCCTTTCGCGCACTCTATTCTTTGATCACTCGCACACACGATCACTTTTGTCGATTGATTTACCAGAGGTAATTGTTCAAAGGATCATGGTTCGTCACCAATTTTGATTAGAATAGGTCTCGGATGATTAGGAACTGGTGCCTTGTGACAATATTTCCCTAAAAAACCTTGTTAATATAAACTATTATTATAAATTTATTTTTCAAAATTTAAAATTACAAATTTCCCTAAAATACTATTATGAGAATATATAGACATGATATATATATATATATATCACAAAATTTGGTTAAATCTTTTCAGTGTGAAAGTTTATAAAATGATTTTTTATCTTCTAATAACATTGCATCAAATAGTCATACTATTTAGTTATATGAAAATATTTTGGATTTAATAATATTATTTCGATTTAAAAAAAAAGAAAAAAGAACTCGGGTTGCTATAAAAGAATTGGGTGAGACCCTTGCATATAAGGATTTTTGTGAGACGATAAGAAGTATGTATATGTTATATTAAATAAATATATTACTTTTTGTTTTTAATTATATTATTATATTGCATATATAAATATTATTAAATTATATGGGTAGGTCTTGTATGAGATCGTCTCATGTGAGATAATTTTTTAATTTTTAAAATAATTATTAGGGAGGATTACTACTAGGTACACAAAAAAACCCTAAATTACTATGAGATACAAACATACAAAAGTATTACTACTAGGTACAAAAATATATAGTGATATTCCAATATTACCCCTATTAATGTGCTGCATATAAATATTGTGTGCAGCAAAAGTTCATGTGCAGTAAAGTGTGTGCAGCAAAAAAAGTGTGTGCAGGAAAAAAAAAGTGTGTGCAGCAAAAAAATGTGGTGGTCCGGCGGCGGCGGTCAGGCAGCTTTTCCGGCGGCGGCAGTTTTTCCGGCGACCAGTTTTTTTTTTTTTCTTTTTTTTTTTTGGACGAACAGTTTTTCCGGCGACCGGCTGCCGGAGCTCCGGCGGCGGCGGCGCGGCAGCTTTCCGGCGACCAGTTTTTTTTTTTCTTTTTTTTTTTTGGACGAACAGATTTTCCGGCGACCGGCCGCCGGAGCTCCGCCGGCGGCGGCGGTCCGGCAGCGGCAGCGGTGGTCCGGTGGTGGGTGGAGGTTGGGGTTAGTGTTTTAAAGGTATATGGTTTTAGGGGTATATTTGGTATTTTACTTTAATATTTTGTATTAAATAATAATTATTTTAAATCAATGTATCTAGTAGTAATTAGGGGTACAAAGTGTGTACCTATCAGTAATTATTTCTAATTATTACTTTCGTTATAAATCATTATTATTTTTGCTATAAAATGCTATCACTTTTTATTTATATTATAAATTATTTATGAAATAATATTATCACTTTTCATTAATTTATTATCACTTTCCTATATAAAAGTTATCATTTTCTGGCCGTCTCACGTAAGCCCTTACGTAAGACAGTCTCACACAAGTCTTTGCCAAATTATATTGATTGTTAATATATATTAAAATAATAAAATGTATTAATTCCATAATTTTATATGTTAAATATATTATTTTGTAATATTATTTTAAATTTTATTGATATTATATTGTATATCAATATTTACATAGATTTATATATATTTTAAATGATATTTACATAAATTAACAGAAGATCATTGGGTTAGGAAAATGAATCGAAGCTTGTTGTGTGAGTTTTCAAATTTGGACATAGTGGACTGTACAAGGTACATATGTTCGAAAATCCCAGCATCATTCACATGCATGTCGAAGGGTTCTAACTGATGATGAATCCTTCTGGATGACCCTCACGATGACTTCATGTGTTTGGAATACTTGCAAAAACATAAAATTGGGGGTGGAGAAACATTTTTTTTATCAAAATAAAAAAGTGATATTTGGTGCACCAAGTGTATAACTTTCTATTTTATAATAGAGTACTCCCTCCGTCCGGATTCAAGGGTGCCATTTATTTTTGGGCACGGAAATTAAAGAGTATTGTTATTTAATATGTAGTGAGTAGTTATATTAGTGGAAGTATGAGTTCCATTTTTAGTTGTATTAATGAGTGTGTGTGGACAAAAAAGGAAATGAGACCTTTGACGCGAACGCCCAAAATGTAAAAATGATACTCTTGAAAGCGAATGGAGGGAGTACATATTTATTAATAATTATATTGTATAGTCTTCTGTACATTTAGTTTTTTATTAAAAATATTTACAGAAAATTTACTAAAAAGTGTATACATTTTTATTCATTATTGTATACTATAATTTTTTTTATAAATGTATAAGTTTCTGAGAAGGAGTGCACGATGCATGTATTAGGCCAAGATAAATTCTCTTTTTAGGCCAAAAGTATATTATCCTTTAAAATTTGATATTTTATCAAAATTGACTTTTTTTTTTAAAATGAAAATGAAATAAATATTATAATATATACTCCAAATATCACCCAATATAAGAGAATATTGGTCTTAGTTACACTGATATAATATCTCAAATCTAAAAAAATAATTATTATTTTGATAATTTGAATTTATAACTAATAAAATTCTTTAAAAATAAATAATAGCATATCGTACAAATATGAATCTACTTTACATCAATAAATTGTTTAAGCCCAATATCACTCTTTTATAGGTTTGCCGACTCGACTCAAGGTGTATGATTGCATCCCGATCGCAAAATGGGAAATCTACCGTGGGAAATCTACTCTTAAGTACACCGAAGGCACTCGATAACGTTCCTAACAACTTCTTGCGTGACAAAGCAGCTTCGTCACTCGCAGTTCCTAACAACTCCTTGCGTGACAAAGCAGCTTCGTCACTCGCAGTACCGCAGCCCTAATGAATTTGTGCAATTTGTTCAATGCAAATCATATTGTGGTTTTTTTTTTTCTTTTGGTAAAATTTATTATAGGAGTACGAAAGTGTGAAGGGTAAAAAGTGTAAAAGAATATATTATTCTAAGTGAGATCTACCTTTTAAAATTTGATATTTTATCAAAATTTATTTTTTTTAAATTTAAATAGATGAATTATGTATAAAATCTATAAATGAAAATGAAATAAAATTTATAATATATACTCCAAATATAACCAAATAAAAGAGCATATTGATTTTAGGCTAAATATAGTGTGCACCCGGGTGCACACGAAGCTTCGTGTGCACCCACGTACAAATATAAGCAAGAACATATACAATTATGAGTAAAAATGTATACAATTTAATTATTAATTTTTTTAATAAAAAATTGAATGTAAAAAAATGTACAATTATTAAAATACATGTATACACTATTGAATAAAAAGTTATACACATATGAATGCTTGTTTTTTTAATGAAAAACTTAGTGTGAAAAAAATATACAAATATTACAAAACACGTATACAAAAGAGAATAACATGTATACAAAATAGAATAAAAAGTTATACAAATATGGGTGCAAGGATACACCCGGGTGCACCTAATATACACTCTTGATTTTAATTACACTGGTATAATATCTTAAATCTAAAATAATAATTGTTATGTTGATGAATTTAGACAAAGTTTCTTGTGAGATCGGTTAAAGTATGTCTATTATATTGATAAAGTATGTTTAATTATAGTTAAAGTATTTTTCTAAAGTATAATGAATTATGAATTAAAGTATGATTTTATGGTATTATATTATGATTCATTATTGGCATACTTTAATTACAAATAAACATACTTTAACTATATAATAAGCATACTTAGTAATGAGTTGACCCGTCTCACAAAAAACCCGTCTCATAAGAGAGTAACTCTTGAATTTATTACTAATAAAATTATTTAAAAAGAAATAATAGCATATCCTAAGCTTAAATAAATCCAAATATGCATCTATTTGTTATGAATGAATTGTTTAAGTTTATTTTTCTAATTAATTCTTATTAATAAAGGTTTTCTAATTAATTCTTATTAATAAAGATCTATATTATTGATTCAATATTATTATTCTTATTTAAAATTATTTCACTTATGTTATCATAACTTTTCATAAAAATAATATATATTATATAAAAATACTTATGTAATTTTTTTTATTATTAAGGATACCGTACGTGTCTTGAATATGATTAATTGTCAAATTATTTTTTTATGACATATATGACTTTCTATATTTTTTTATAGTATTTAATTTTTATTATTAAGAATACTTTTTCACATTTTCTTAAATAGTGATAACTCCTTTCTTTCAAAGATTAGGGATTCTAAGTAAAGGGTTTAACTGACTAATTTTTTGCTTTGTTCTTTCTACTCGGGTTCAAAATTAGGGGTTCTAACTGTTTATTTAGTATTTTTGGGCGTTTTGTTTTTGGTATATTTCAACAAATGGTAAAAGCAGTCCGTTAAACCTTCATCGGATATAGAGTGTTAAATTACTCTCTATAGAAGTGTTGAAATTCAAACTCACCAAATCCCTTCTATTAATATGGGGGAGAAAAAAGGGTAACTGAAATATAATTGATAACTTTATTTGATGTGTCATTTTTCATAAAGTTTTAAAACAGGATATATTTAAAATATATATATATATATATATATATATATATATATATATATATATATATATATATATATATATATTTAAAAGTTAAAATATAATATACACTACACCAAAAACGCTGATAGACATCACTAAATAAACATCGGTTTATCATAAAACCGATGTCTTTTCATGTAAAACCGATGTCTTTTCCTAAACCGATGTCTATCAGTGTGAGAAAACGCTGATAGACATCAGTTTTCAAACAAAATGCGCTGATAGACATCGGTTTTTTATTAACCGATGTCTTTAAAGCGATGTCTATTCAGAATTTAAAAAAAATGCGCTGATAGACATCGGTTTTTAATAACCGATGTCTTTTCTGGCGATGTCTATTCGCACCTCTAAATAAAATCCGTTGATAGACATCGCTTTTGAAAACCGATGTCTTTTGCATGATGTTTATTCCATAATAGACATCGGCTCCTATAAAAATAAGGTGATTGACATCGGTTTTGCAAAACCGATGTATTTTTTCCGATGTTTTTTTAAATTAAAATTTTAAATTTTTTTACGGGATTTGAATTTGACTCTCCAGACTTGTATATATGTTTTGAAAAAAGGGAAGTATTGTATCAGAAATTAAAAAGGGCAGTACTGTATCACAAAAAAATCCCAAAATCTCTCATGAACCCTACACCCCCAAATCGACGGCGCCCCTTCTGGTCGGCCGAGAAGAAGGATTCCGGCGTGACAGGCTGTGCTTCCAAGCACAGAGTCCTCCCTAGAACAAAGCCCTCTTCCCCGGCCCATTCTTGCTCTCGATTAGCCCATTCTTCCTTCCTCCACCGACGCGACTGCAACTGCAACGATGGTCCTCACACGCCTGCTCGCCCACAGATTCAACACCGCGCCTTCCCAGATTTATTGCCGGCTACTCATGAAAAATCCACCGCTGCCGCTAATGAATGGTACCCCAATTCATGTCGTCGCTAATCGATGGTACCCAATCCTTGCCTTGTTAATCCCGCTGCCACCGGTATCTCAGACTTCCTAGGGCTTCTCAAATCCAGCCCCCACCGATCGACACGCCGATGCAATTCGTGGGGTTGGAGACTCTCATGTGAAATTCACGCCATATCAGTCCAGGGCTGGTCGTCTCTCTCTGTTTGGGTTAGCCCTTTCTCTGCCGCCACCATTTTTTGTCGCTTGGCTCATCTTCAAGGCGATCTCTTTGCCGCTTGGTAAAACGAATATAGATATGTAGACCGGATTGCTGCTGGTTTGCCATGTGGTAATGAGGGATTTCTTCTCATGTTTGCTCGATGGAGAAAATTGGAGAGGGATTTGTATAATGAACGCAAAGGGCAAGTCATATCTGATTATTTCTGTGATTTACTTTGCGTTCTGCAATTCAATTTTCTTAGGTTTGGATTATTTCATCTTCAAAAAATTTCACTACCTTTTTTTTTTTAACACAATTTCTGGCGTTTCGACATTACACAAATTCCTGATGTTTATGGTTCTTGCAGGTAAGGATTTAGTATGTCTTTATCTCCTTTTAGTCTTAGCCTTGGTTCGTCGTCCATTTTTAGGCCTCTCCACAACCGATTGGGCTCGCGCCTTTAATCGGTCGGGAGAACGCCATTGGGGTCCAGATCTAGGCTGTGATAAGGGAAGAGCGAGGTGGCAGTGGAGGAAAATGGACAAGGGGAAGGCGCGGTGTGGTGGACGGGTGGAGAGGAGACTTGCTTTCTTCCTATTTTTTTAGATCTATTGTGTCTTAGTATATATCTTTAATATGTTCAGTGGGTTTTTTCTCATTGTTGGGTATTTGGAGGTTCATCTATGGATCTAACTAGCATAGATTGTTTTGTTCAACAGTTTGTATTTGTTGATCCTTTGATGTTTCTTTTCTTTGCTCGATTGTTTGAGCTTTGTTTATGGGTTTTTGCATCCTTTAGGGAGTATTGTGTCCTCCTTGCGAGGTTTGGAATTCTCCTTTGTTGAGATGTTGTAACTCATTTATGGAGTGATTGTTCTCTTGGTTGATTTACCATAGAGACCCATTGTAGCCCTTTGACTAAGTAAATGAAACCTATCGTTTGAGAAAAAAATTATGATTTACCAGAAATTGGTCACGTGCACATGACGGATGAATATGAGGGTTCCGGCAAAAAATGGGCAAAATTGAAATAAAGCTCATAGTTAAAATCGATACAAATATATTTTTTGGAGACAAAATTAAAGTTTTAAAAAGTTATGGAACAAAAAAAATACATCATTTATTATTATTTATTAATTATTTTATGTGGGTTTCATGTATCAAAAAAAGGAATCGTAAAGATTGAAATGATACGTCCAAAATAAAAATATGTAAAGATTAAAATGTAACAGATGGAGTATTAAATAGTTCAATTATATGATTATCACTTTTCTTTTATAATATATTATTTTTATTTTTATTAAAATGTTATATTTTTTATTTGTCTTATTTAATAAATAATAATAAACGATGTAATCCAATTATTGTTATTTCAATTAAAATTAAAAAAAGGTTAATTATAAAATAAGATAAGAGTGTAGTAATTGTT
Source organism: Pogostemon cablin (assembly GCA_023678885.1). Taxonomy (NCBI): domain Eukaryota; kingdom Viridiplantae; phylum Streptophyta; class Magnoliopsida; order Lamiales; family Lamiaceae; genus Pogostemon; species Pogostemon cablin. Next base: position 10,167,258 of record CM042979.1, read on the forward strand.
AAATAAGCATAATTTTTTATTGAATACACACCTTTATTAAATACACACTCCTCATTAATTTTTTATTTTTTAATTTTATTGTATACACTATCCTTTAAAATTCCAATACTATCCTTTTAAAATTAAAATTATACCTTCTATTAAAATCTTTAATTTAATTAAAATAGATTAATATTTGCAACATGAAACCTTCCATCGTGTTCTAGAATCAATCTCTCATCTTTAATAAGACGTTGGGAACATGGTAAATCGGAAAGAGTAGGGCTCTTACAGTATGGTCTGATCACACGATCTATTTTTCTGAAGTGCTCTCTGTGTGAGTGCAAAGAGATTTTCAGTCGACGCCTAGTTCGATGACTATCCGGCTGACAGTTACGGCAGGAGCCGCGCAGCCTGCGCATCCGGTGAGGCCGGCATTGGGTCAGTACAGGTCGAGAGACATATACCTGAAGAACGCCGTCGGAATTGCGTCGCCGGCTGGGGCACGAGACGGCGTCCGCCATCACCTTAAAGCACGTGTACGAGATCGCGAAGATCAAACAGAGCTATCCCTGCTGTCAGTATATGTCTCTCTCAGTCAATTATTGGGACTGCGAATTCCATGAAAATTAAGGTGGAGAAAGAGCTCCATTAATTTGAAATTATTGTTGGCTCTGCTTTTTGACTTAATACATTTAACAGGTCTTTTACCTCAATTGGAATGATGTTGTTTTCAAAATCGGCATTTGAGTGATTTTCAAGAATGCGAGAGAAGATGAAATCTTTAATTATTCTCTAACAATACTTCACAATTGTGCAACCCTCAATTATGAAATCTTTGTTGGTATATAGGTACATCAATCAATCACTATTACTGAATATGAAAATAGAAAAGAGAATTACTAATCTTTCTTATAGATCTGGATCTAGGATCTTGAACGTTTCTGGATATACGATTTAGGATCTTGAACATCTTGGGATGATGTGCAAAGTGGAGTCGAGTAGAACTCTTTCCGCAAGAAGACACACGCCCCAGTAGTGTTTCGATCTTGGCGGATCTTCCCCAAAGGTAAAATAACTTCTCGTTTCCGGAGAAGCAGCACCACTATCGCAGGAACTCCGGCGAACTAAGATAGAATGGAGGACTAGATCGCCTAGACTATGCACTATGCAAGTGTATGCAGACGCTTGAAAGACTTTGGATTTTTGTGTTCTTAGTGTCTATCATATGTTTTGAATGAATGCACAATAATCCTATTTATAGGTTTCAGAGACTACTCTAGGATTGTTATTTTAAGTAGTGATCGTGATAACTACCATATTTGATCAATTCCACATATGAGACTACTTTCACTCACTTTAATTATCTAATTGGTGATTAGTTTATTTATTAATCCTTACTAACTAATTAAATTCCCCAACAATCTGTATCTCCCACACCCGTCAGTCTATTGAGCGCCACCACCGCAGTGGAGGTGCTCAGCTGGATATTGTGGGCGCCGTAAAGCCAAGGCAGAATGTACTATTAGCAATCAACAAGCTCTATTGGCATCAAACTCAAAAAAGAGTCGGAGCAATAAAATAAATTTAATTAGGATGTGTATTTTAAAAAATAAGGGTAATTTAGACATTTCAAATATATAAATATTTAATTATTATTTTATAATGGGTGTGTATTCAATAAAATAGGGGTGTGTATTTAAAGTGAACCATGGAGCAACTTTTTTTAAATTTAATCAAAATAACTATCAAAGAAAAAAGGCAACTAAAAAGGATTGTGGTAAATTTTATATTTAAAGAATTAATAGAGGATTCGTCTCACATAAGGAGATTCGTGAGTCGGTTTTGCACAAATTTTTGCCTTAAAAAAATAGTAAATATTGTTTCAAAATAAATAATCTCTCAATATATTATTCACTCCGTCCCGCGTTAAGGTTTAAGTTTTCTATTTTGGGTTGTCCCAAGTTAAGTTTTAAGTTACCTTTTTTGTTAAGTTGGGCCCACACAAAACAACTATTTATTTTATGTAGGGCCTACACACAATACTAATACAACTACCCACTTTACATTAAATATTATTTTTCTCACATCACTACACTTTAAATTATTATATCTTTTAATCTACGTATAAAAAGTAAATTAATACGGGACGAAGGGGGTATATTTTTAAAAAATGTCAATCTTACCTCACCCACTTTATTATTTATTTAGGAGTATTACTTTAAAATACAATTTTACCGGTTAATAAAATTGGTAAAAGATCACCTTTTTATTAAACTCCTCATGTATCTACATCAAAATGAAGAGCTTATCAGAAAGAACCATGTTTTTTAAACTCCTCATGTATCTACATCAAAATGAAGAGCTTATTAGAAAGGACGACGAGAGTACTATTAATTAGAGTGGGTATGCCACCTTGCAAATATATGCTATCAACTTTATTTATACATCGTTGTGTTATAATGTTATACTTTCTCTCATACTTTTACTCTTTTTATTTTCGTTCGATCCTCTTCATCACTTAAAAAAGAAACATCATGCCAAACAATAATCTAAAAAGTCATCATAAATTAAAAATATCAACCCACCTAACATGATATACTATTTATTATCTAAATATACAGCACTCCTAAAAATTTAATAAAGTTGATTTAAAAAATAATTTTTTTAAAACTACATGTCTACTGTATTGGTGCAGATAATTAAGTTAAAATTGGTATAAAAAAAACTTTTTAAAACTATATATCTACTATCTACTGTGCCGGCACATAGAATTAAGTGCGGGATGGGAAAGTACCAAATTAATTAGGGGAATTAATTGAGATCACTTATTCCATTTCCTTTTTCATCTTCTATTCCATTTATTAGACTTTTCACGTAGCGTTATAAATTATAATCCATGTTCGCGCTAAAATATGTTATAAACTGAATAGGAGATCAAGTGTCATTTTACTTTCTCATAAGATGATTGATTATTAGAGCAATATTATACTCCAACATTTAATACTAGTGCTTTTCACTCATGTTATCTGCTATTTTTGTGCATCATCTTTTCTATACACGTTATAGAATTGATACTATATGATTGAGAAGGGAAAGAAATCCAATCATTATCCCTAGTTTTAAACTTTTTTTAGAGTATAGTTTCTCTATCCTGTCATCTAACAATATTATAAAATACTCCCTCCATCCCATTCGGTGTTTCCATTTTATTATATTGGGCGTCCTATTTAAAGGTCCTTATTTTTCATTTTTAGTAAAAGGGTATCACATATGACCCACCATTCATTACTAATACAACTACTCACTACATATAAAATAATAATAATTCTTAATTAACGTACAAAAAACAAATGATGACCTTTCACCTGAAGGGAGCGAGTAAGAGATAATGTAAGATGATCCATTCAATCAAAATGTCACGGAAAATCTGAATGCATGTTGTACACTACATTATATAGGGAAAATTGCACTTTTGGTCCGAGTAGTCTCATTTCATTTTTGTCATATTCACTACATTTTTGGTACTGTTGTTTATTTTCTGAATTTCCGTTAAGTAAACTAACAGAATAATCACATGCTACTCACATGCACGTTAGCAATGTTGACCGACAGGATTTGAGAATCAGATTGACATTCATTTTCAATGTTGAAACTTTCCTTTTTCAAAATCCCTAAATAAGAGCGAATTCAATTTCAATCTGATGAAACTCCTCTTCCAAAAATGGGCAAAGGATCATGTAGATCCTCCAATTTTATGTCAAGGATCAAATTAGCTCTTGAACTTCTTATTTTATCATTCAAGCCATTTCCATTTCTAATTTGGATCACTTACACCCCTCATTTTCTTAAATAAGAATACCTATGCGCTCCCGTTAAATATTAATCAAACGGTGTTAAAGTATTAGGATCAGCCTCTCTTCTCTCACCCTCTTCTTCACATTTAGCACGCCAACGTCGCGTTTTCTTCCATGTCCAAATGGAGCTGTTCTTGCGGGATTCTGATACCATTGGACTGTCGAAAGTCAGGAAACAGACGAAGTAGGGATAAGGTCGGCCTCCGATAATGGGTAATGTACTTCCAATTATTTTTTCTCTCGCTTTATGCTGAATTCGAACTCTGTCATCTTCTTTCACAAAGAATAGTATATGTGCACCTCGCACTCAATTTTCACAGATTCTGTATAAAATAAAACTAATATCATTGGATCCATTGATTATTGGATGAAGATTTCGCAAGAAGAGAATGGAAGATGGGAGAAACCATGGTTACATAACTTAGATTCGAGCTGATTAGGTTTTAATGTAGCTTCTAGCACTATGTTGTCAAGTTATTGGATCTATATCTGTGTGGGTATGAGTTTTATTTTGATAATTTGTTCAACTATTTTGTGGAATCTGATCACATGAGTTTTAAGTTTTATTCATGACTGTTATCGGATAGTTTTTCCCCTCTCATCCAACTCAATGCATAGCTTTTAGAGGAAAGTTTTCTTTTCCGATTGTAAAAAAAAAAGGAACATTTGTTAGTTCTTGAATGTGTTATAGAACTTGGCTGTGCATATCCTCAAGTGATCTCTAAACACATCATGGAAACAAACATAGATGCATGTGCATTAGATTTAAGACTCCCAGCCTTGATTGGCTAAATGATTTGATAGAACATGCTTTAAGCTTCCAAATCTTCTACCAACAGATAGTATATTTAACTCCTAGTATAATTTGTAAAAATTACATTTAGTATACAAAACACTACCACGAAGGTCTGAATCTGTATATATAGGTATTCTGATTATGCCATTATGTCTTAATTGATTATCTCCCCTTTTTTTTCATGATTAAAGGGATAATTTTGGTTGTTAGGTTAACAAATTTACCCCTTTTAGTTTTTTTTTTGAGTTTTCAAGTTCAGACCCGGAGTAAGCTTTTTTGAAGTATTAACTACGAATATAAGGAATAATAAACTAATTGTCATTATTATTATCAATGCCACCGGCAACTTTTTTTTAAAAAAGCCATAATATTTACTTATAAATGATAGCATTAAGCTTGAACAGTTGAATATCATTTCATCATTTTCTTTTGGTGTACACATTGTAATGTGCCTTGTGGATTAATTGATGCCAACTCATTACATCTGTGTGTAGTACTTGGAAGATGAAACTGAAGAATGGAATCCACATTAAATCTGTGTTCAGTAATGGGATGACGGAACTGATGAATGGAAACCTTTGGATGCTTGTATCAATCCATAGAAGTGGTGTATCAGAAGAAATGCTTGTGTAAAGTCTCTGCAGTTTTTTTTCCCTAGTATTCAATTAATTTCTTAAGACTGGGCTCAAATAGCATAGATGATTCATGCCCTATAGTACTTGATGTATTTGTGGGTGTTGTATTTTTGCATATTATTAGTAGAGTTAATTGCAGATCATTTACTTGACACGTGTAAATAAAAAATATTGTAGCATATATATTATGCATCTAGAGTGTAGTAGAAGGGATAAAAACCTTTTTAGTCCCATAATTTTCCCCATGGGCTTTTTTAGTCCCAAAAAAGATAAGTTTGCCAAATTAATCTTACCGGCGAAGAAATAGGGCCAAAAACATCCTATTGTTTTAATGCTAATAAGATATTTTTATTTAAACAATTCCGATCGGTGTCATGGCCGATGGCGAAATCGTGGTCGCTGGCGAAGTTCTGGTATTTGTGATGTGGGCCTTGATGGCGGCGATTTCGTGCCAGAAGAGAAATGGGCTGATGACCCTTAATAATTTTTTTCCTAATTATTTAAAATTTTAGAAAATAAAAATGCCTTGTTGGTATTAAAATAATATTAATTCTGACTGAAAATCAACGATTCCAGCTGTCACTTGGCAATCACGTGTCATTTTTCGATGATGTCCGCATTTTTCAGCGAAAATAGGACTTGTTTGGTCCTAATTCTATAAGGGTGGGACTAAATTGACAAACTTATCTTTATTGAGACTAAATAGAACATGAGGAAAGTTATGGGACTGAATAGACTCTTATCCCGCTGACTCACCTGCCATCAGGCGCCACGTCATCATACTGGTCGGAATTCTAGGATTCCGGCTGTGACGTGGATGTTTCCAGGTGATGTCAGTTTTTTCCGGCGAAAATAGGACGTTTTTGGCCCTATTTCTTCGCTGGTAGGACTAATTTGGCAAACTTATCTTTTTTGAGACTAAAAAAGACCATGAGAAAAGTTATGGGACTAAAAAGGTTTTTATCCCGTAGTAGAAAGATGAGTTTCCATCTGTTACTTAACTTTCACAAAGTTGCGGATTGCAAACAACACAACATGACACTAAATCCACCCATAACCTATAACACATTGACAAAATCTTTGTGCAAAATAAAAATCATTAGAATCTAGAAGTCTCTTACACTTTTGGAGTTGTTGAGCTCCACAAGCGAATCACCTCAAATTAACACAATAATACCCTATGTTACTAGGAGTATGGTTTTATACAAATTATTACACAAAATAATGATAATTCATTCCAACCGGACAGTATCTAATAAGTATCTTGATTATTTATAATACAAATATATAAACCATTTTCGTTCTATAAATTACGCCACAAGCCTATTAACCAATATAGTAGGAGTTAAAATCATTTTTCGTCCCATAACAATATGAAATTTTTGATTCTGTCCCAAAAAAGATATCATTTTTAATTTAGTCCCATAACTTTTTATATTGGCCAATTTTGGTCCCAAAATCACCGGAATTCAGCACGTGCACCTCACGTGACCCCTCAATTTGGGGCTTTCCGGCGATTTGGGACCAAAATCGGCCAATATAGAAAGTTATGGGACTAAATTGAAAATGATATCTTTTTTGGGACAGAATCAAAAATTTCATATTGTTATGGGACGAAAAATGATTTTAACTCAATGGAGTAATTTATTGATGGTGGTTCTGAGATCACTTTAATCTGTTTTCCAATTTTTGCATCAAATTGAGATATCCAAATGTTTCTCAGCATAGTAACTCTTGTATTTTAGCTGCATACCTGTACTCAATGACAGAAGAATGCAAGTGATGGTTATTTCTGGAGACCGATCTGAAAACCAAACTCAAACTCAATTAAACCATGCCACATAAGTTGCTTTAATCCACCTGTCTCAATGACCTCACAAGAGACTCAATGTTCTAAAAGCACCCCGGTTATACCCATGTTAACCCATGGTTCTATATAATAGTAGATCTCGTCTTTGTTATAGGGCTTAGGGGATTTTAGCTTGCTTGATGTGATTAAAAAAAAAAATAGAGATAAGATATTCAGAAAGATATTTTGTTATAGGGTTGAATTGATTTAAAAAGTAGTGATGTTGAGAAAATTACATATTGCTCCACAAGCTGCAGAAAGCCAAAGCTATTGTTTGTGAAGCTTCTAGTAGCTAAAAGTAGAAGAAAATTTGAAGGAAGCTTTTGTAAACATTCTTTTACTATATAACCTTGATTCTTCTCTTAGTCTAAATTTAATGATGATCTTCTTTCTGAAGGTGCCTTGATAAAGCTGCAATAATTTCGGATGCTGAAAGCGCGAATGGGGATTATACTGACCCTTGGAGGCTTTGCACCGTAACACAAGTGGAGAAACTGAAGATCTTGATACGGATGTTTCCCATCTGGGCCACAGGAATAGTTTTCTCTGCCGTTTATGCTCAAATGTCAACCATGTTTGTGGAGCAAGGCATGGTGATGGACACTACGATTGGCTCCTTCACGATCCCTGCAGCCTCACTCTCAACTTTTGATGTAATCAGCGTCATCTTCTGGGTCCCAGTATATGACAAGTTCCTCATGCCACTTGCCCGGAAGCTCACAGGCAGAGAACGTGGATTCTCCGAGCTTCAACGGATGGTTATCGGCCTCTTCATCTCTGTCTTGTGCATGTCAGCTGCTGCTATCATCGAGATCTGGCGTCTCTCCATTGCTAGGGACCTTGGTGTCACAGGCCAAGCGGTGGCTGTACCTCTATCAATCTTCTGGCAAATACCTCAATATTTTCTGCTGGGGGCAGCCGAGGTTTTCACATTCATCGGTCAGCTGGAGTTCTTCTACGACCAATCTCCAGACGCCATGCGCAGTCTGTGCAGTGCCATGCGCATCAGAATCACCATCAACAATTTATATATATATATATATATATATATATATATAAATTGTGCTAAGAATTTAAATAAAAAAATTAAATGGAGTTAAAATCATTTTTCGCCCTATAACAATATGAAATTTTTGATTCTGTCCCAAAAAAGATATAATTTTCAATTTAGTCCCATAACTTTCTATATTGGCTGATTTTGGTCTCAAATCGCCGGAAAGCCCCAAATTGAGGGGTCACGTGAGGTGCACGTGCTGAATTCCGGTGATTTTGGGACCAAAATTGGCCAATATATAAAGTTATGGGACTAAATTGAAAATGATATCTTTTTTGGGACAGAATAAAAAATTTCATATTGTTATGGGACGAAAAATGATTTTAACTCAATATAGTAGTTTCATTGTCACAGATACATGTCTTTATTGTTGAAGGAACATTTTTCATTCTGCTTGACTTTATTAATCCTTTCCTCGAAGCAGCATACGGATACCCTATGGGTGCCGCCACAAGACCTGTTACAAAAAAAAAGGAAACTGATTCAACTCTTGTCATTAAACTTAGATTATATTCGTAGTATTTATAGCATGTACCTTTCACATTAAAGAAAATCAATCCACTAGAACATTAATGAAAATTATTTGTGAGCTGGATCTATTTATATATTAGATGATCTAATCCAAAACAGAAGAATAAGAGATCTAAGAGCTCTGTCTCATTGGTTGCATTGTATCTATGAGATAACCATTCATTACTCCATGCCAATAACCAACTTTGTTGAATTAGCAATTCTGAAGAGATATATTTATAATTTAAAATAAGTTCAACAAGCAAGCAAATAATTAACATATCATGTGAGAGAACCATAAGAACCAATACAATACAAATTCCTAGCTTTAGTCCCCTGTAAAACATACATGCTCTTGACTTCCTCTCTATTTCCATATGTTCCCAATAGACAAAAATGTAATGATTTAACAAACTTAAAACATACTCCAAAGTCCAACCAATAAAAAGGAAGACTTGGATTTCATTTAAAATGCCAGCCACATTTAATATGTTTTCTGAAATATGTTACTAGCTAGTATCTTTTCTGTATTGCATAATTTTATATTCTCCTTAACAAGCCAATTGAGATGTCCTAAAATTTAGTTCAGGATCAAATAGCGATAATTCAATTCAAAGTGCTGAGAGTCTTTACTCTAGTACACTGTTAGGAAGAGGACTATTTTTGGTGGAGAACTCTTGTTTTTTTTATGCTTCATAAACAACAGATTTACATGGGTATTTATAATACAAACTTAACACCATTCAAACTATCCTAATAATGATGGATCTTGAAAGACACTTTGAATACATTAAAGATATTTTGAATGCATGAACTAAAATTAACTCTTGGATAAGCAGCAGACTATTCAAATTATATTCCAACACTCCCTCCTAATTTGAAAATTCCTTTCTTACTCCAAGCATAGTTCTCAACCTTCGAAAATCTTCAAACTTCAACGGCTTGGTGAAAATATCAGCAATTTGATCTTGAGTCTTCACATACTTTAACTCCACTTCTTTGTTGGCAATGCATTCCCGAATGAAATGATATCTCGTATCAATATGTTTGCTTCGATCATGAAAGATCGGATTCTTTGCAAGTGCTTGTGCAGATTTATTATCAATGCAAATTTCAGTAGCTTCCTCTTGTGGCAAATGAATTTCCTTTAATAGCTTCCTCAACCATAAAGCATGGCATGTGCTTGAGCTTGCAGCAACATATTCCGATTCACATGTTGATAACGTGACAACCGATTGCTTCTTTGAACACCAAGAAATAGCACAATCACCCAAGAAAAATACATAACCCGTAGTGCTCTTTCTATCATCAATATCACCCGCAAAATCACTATCACAAAATCCATTCAACCGAAGATCATTAGATGAGGAATAGAACACTCCAAAATCGAGCGTACCTTTAAGATAACGAAGAATCCTTTTCGCAACACTCATGTGGGTAGATGTGGGAGTTTCCATGTAACGACTTATCACTCCAACCGCATAAAGTATGTCGGGCCTTGTACTCGTGAGATATCTCAAACTTCCCACAAGACTTTTATAGAGAGTAGGATCCACCTTTTCTCCATCCTCAAACTTGGACAACTTCATTCCAGCTTCCATGGGTGTGTTCACATGATTGCAATCAATCATCTTGAACTTTTTCAACACTTCCTTAGCATAACCTGTTTGAGAAATAAATATTCCTTCCTCCATTTGCTTTACTTCCAAACCCAAATAATATGTCATGAGCCCCAAATCCGTCATCTCGAATTCAGCCGACATGCTCCTTCTAAATTCATCAAATAAATTTGGATTGTTGCCGGTGAAAATGAGATCGTCAACGTAAAGACAAACAAACATAACATCTCCATTCTCATGAAACTTAGAGTATAAGGCATGCTCGTTCAAGCAACGAACAAACCCGCGATCTTGAAAATATTGGTTGATGCGGCTATTCCACGCTCGTGGGGCTTGTTTCAATCCGTACAACGACTTCTTGAGTTTCAACACCTTCTTTTCATTCCCTTCAGCAATGTAGCCCAATGGTTGATCCACATACACCTCTTCTTTAAGATATCCATTCAAAAATGCCGTCTTCACATCCATTTGGTAAATCTTCCATTTCTTTTGAGCAGCAAGAGAAATCAACAAACGAATAGTTTCCATCCGCGCAACTGGAGCAAAAACTTCATCATAATCGACTCCATGTTTTTGCTTATAGCCTTTCACCACAAGTCTCGCCTTGTATTTCTCCACCTCTCCTTTTGCATTTCTTTTCACTTTGTAAATCCATTTCACTCCAATGGATTCATGGCCTGTAGGAAGAGAAGTTAATTCCCATGTATCATTCTTTTCAATGGATTTAATTTCTTCATCCATGGCTTCTCTCCACTTCTTATCTTGCACAGCTTCTTGAAAATTTAATGGCTCACTATCTGCAAAAAGACAATAGAGTTCATCATTATTAAGAGTAATCTCTTCAGTTCTTTCATATATTTCGGCAAGCGATCTCATCGTCGGCGGTCTTTTATTTGAGCCTTCAACATCTTGAGCTGGAGACTGAGGCTCAAGATTAGTTTCAACATTCTCCGATACTTGATCATCATCAAAGTATGGAAGAAAATTATATGAGCTATCTTGTTGTCCATCCCAATTCCAAGCTGCTCCTTCTTCAAATTCAACATCACGGCTCACCACCACCTTTCCATTCTTTGGATTATACAACCTGTACCCTTTAGATTGATAATCATACCCAACAAAAACATACTTGGCACTCCGATCATCTAGCTTTGATCGTTCTTGTTGTGGAACTTGAGCATAAGCGATGCTTCCAAAAACCCGCAAATGATGGACACTTGGCTTATTTCCATTCCATGCTTCTTGTGGTGTTTGATCTTTCACATTCACCGTTGGAGAGCGATTCGACAAATACACCGCACAAGAAACAGCTTCAGCCCAGAACTCCTTCGGCATATTTTTTGCTTTTAACATACACCTTGCCATGTTAAGAATTGATCTATTTTTCCTCTCCGCCACGCCATTTTGCTGAGGTGTTCTAGGAACAGTGAGAGGACGGCGAATTCCATGTGCTGCACAAAAATCATTGAACTCCTTTGAGGTGAACTCGCCTCCCCGATCAGACCTCAACGCTTTAATATAATAGCCACTTTCCTTCTCAACAAGCATCTTGAATTTTTTGAATGTGGTGAAAGCTTCTGATTTCTGTTGGAGAAAATAAACCCACGTTTTTCTGCTATAATCATCAATGAAGAGTATAAAATATTTACTCTTACCAAACGACTGTGGATTGATAGGCCCACAAATATCCGTATGCACCAATTCAAGTGGTTTGGAGGCTCTTGATGTCGCTGCCTTTGGAAAGCTTTTCCTTGCATGTTTGCCAAGAAGACATGCTTCACACAAGTGATTTGGATTATCAATTGTAGGCATCCCCTTCACCATCATCTTCTCTCCCATAGCTTTTAATGAACCGAAGTTCAAGTGCCCAAATCTCATGTGCCAACACCATGCCATGTCTTGCACATTAACCTTCAAACAACTTGCTTCAACAGTTTGGATATTCAATTTGAACATCCGATTCCTTGACATGCCCACCTTTGCAATTAAATTATTATTTCTATCTTTAAGCCAAAGATAATTATCCTTCATCAACACTTCATACCCATTCTCAACAAATTGTCCAAGACTAAGAATATTACTTCTTAGTTTAGGAACATAATAAACATCAGAAATCAATTTATGGCCACCATCCTTTGAAGAAATGAGAATTGTACCTTTTCCTTCGATGTGGATTTTCGAAGAGTCTCCAAAAGAAACACTACCTTTCACCTTGTCGTTGATCTCCACAAATTTTTCTTTGAACCCGCACATATGATTGCTCGCACCATTATCCAAATACCATGAACTGTCCACTTCATTTTCTTCCTTTCTCACGGTAAGTAGCAAGGTGGATTCTTCAACTTCTTTATTATCATTAACAAGATTGGCCCTCTCATAATTATTTGCAGCATCTCGACACTCCCATGAATAATGACCAAGCCTGTGACATTGAAAGCATTCAACTTTAGACTTGTCATACCTCATATCATTTGATCCTTGAAAATTTCCACGACCTCTTCCTCGACTCCTTCCGCGGCCTCTAAAATATGAAGGATTCCGCTCATCATTTGTGGAACTTTCACCACTGTTTCTTTCTTGTCCACGTCCTTGTCTTCCACGTCCTCTTCCTCGTCCATTTCCACGTCCTCTTCCTCGAAAAAATTGTTTGTCTCCTTCTTCATTTTTTAAAGTTGCTTTAGTTTTAAGAACCTGCTCATTTGGTTCTTCTTGCCTTCTCTTCATTTTCTCCTCTTGGGCATGTAAGGAACCCTCCAACTCTTCTATCGTAATTGCTTCAAGATTTTTTGTTTCTTCAATGACACACACAACATAATCGAATTTCGGAGTTAGAGAACGAAGTATCTTCTCCACCACTCGACCATCTTCAATTTTTTCTCCATAGCCTCTTGATTGATTCACATTTGCCTTCACCCTTGAACAATATTCCGAAACCGATTCGGAATTATTCATCTTCATTGCTTCGAAATCACTCCTTAGTGATTGAAGCCTGACTTTCTTCACTTTATCAACTCCTTGGAAAGATTTTTGCAAAATCTCCCAAGCTTGCTTTGATGTAGTTGCGTCCGCCACCTTTTCAAACATAGAATCATCCAAACATTGATGGATGAGAGTGAGTGCTTGTTGATCCCTTTTCTTTGTCTTTGCCAAAGCCTCCTTCTCCGCTTGAGGTAATGTTGCTTCATTTGCCGGCTTATCGTAGCCTTTCTCTACGATATCCCACACATCTTGGGCGCCGAGCAATGCTTTCAATCGAAGACACCATTTTTCATAGTTCTCTCTTGTAAGACGAGGAAATTGAAAAGATGACATTCCATTGTTTGCCATTTTTCACTCAGATCTTTCACATGTCTTCTTGGCAAACATGCAAGGAAAAGCTTTCCAAAGGCAGCGACATCAAGAGCCTCCAAACCACTTGAATTGGTGCATACGGATATTTGTGGGCCTATCAATCCACAGTCGTTTGGTAAGAGTAAATATTTTATACTCTTCATTGATGATTATAGCAGAAAAACGTGGGTTTATTTTCTCCAACAGAAATCAGAAGCTTTCACCACATTCAAAAAATTCAAGATGCTTGTTGAGAAGGAAAGTGGCTATTATATTAAAGCGTTGAGGTCTGATCGGGGAGGCGAGTTCACCTCAAAGGAGTTCAATGATTTTTGTGCAGCACATGGAATTCGCCGTCCTCTCACTGTTCCTAGAACACCTCAGCAAAATGGCAAAGCGGAGAGGAAAAATAGATCAATTCTTAACATGGCAAGGTGTATGTTAAAAGCAAAAAATATGCCGAAGGAGTTCTGGGCTGAAGCTGTTTCTTGTGCGGTGTATTTGTCGAATCGCTCTCCAACGGTGAATGTGAAAGATCAAACACCACAAGAAGCATGGAATGGAAATAAGCCAAGTGTCCATCATTTGCGGGTTTTTGGAAGCATCGCTTATGCTCAAGTTCCACAACAAGAACGATCAAAGCTAGATGATCGGAGTGCCAAGTATGTTTTTGTTGGGTATGATTATCAATCTAAAGGGTACAGGTTGTATAATCATACCCAACAAAAACATACTTGGCACTCCGATCATCTAGCTTTGATACCACTTTGTTAGGAAGAGGACTATTTTTGGTGGAGAACTCTTGTTTTTTTTATGCTTCATAAACAACAGATTTACATGGGTATTTATAATACAAACTTAACACCATTCAAACTATCCTAATAATGATGGATCTTGAAAGACACTTTGAATACATTAAAGATATTTTGAATGCATGAACTAAAATTAACTCTTGGATAAGCAGCAGACTATTCAAATTATATTCCAACATACACATGCACTTATGTTTGTTTCAAAGATGTGTTTAGAGATCACTTGATGATATGCACAGCCAAGTTCTATAACACATTCAAGAACTAACAAATGTTCCTTTTTTTTTTTACAATTGGAAAAGAAAGCTTTCCTCTAAAAGCTATGCATTGAGTTGGATGAGAGGGAAAAAACTATCCGATAACAGTCATGAATAAACCTTAAAACTCATGTGATCAGATTCCACAAAATAGTCGAACGAATTATCAAAATAAAACTCATATCCACACAGATATACATCCAATAACTTGACAACATAGTGCTAGAAACTACATTAAAACCTAATCACCTCGAATCTTAGTTATGTAACCATGGTTTCTCCCATCTTCCATTCTCTTCTTGCGAAATCTTCATCCAATAATCAATGGATCCAGTAATATTAGTTTTATTTTATGCAGAATCTGTGAAAATTGAGTGCGAGGTGCACATATACTATTCTTTGTGAAAGAAGATGACAGAGTTCGAATTCAGCATAAAGCGAGAGAAAAAATAATTGGAAGTACATTACGCATTATCGGAGGCCGACCTTATCCCTCCTTCGTCTGTTTCCTGACTTTCGAGTGGTATCAGAATCCCGCAAGAACAGCTCCATTTGGACATGGAAGAAAACGTGATGTTGGCGCGCTAAATGTGAAGAAGAGGGAAAGAGAACAGAGGCTGATCCCTAATACTATAACACCATTTGATTAATATTTAACGGGAGTGCATAGGTGTTCTTATTTAAGAAAATGAGGGTGTAAGTGATCCAAATTAGAAATGTAAATGGGTTGAACGGAAAAAAAAAAAGAAATTTAAGGGCTAATTTGATCCTTGAGATAAAAATGGAGGGTCTACATGACCCTTTGCCCTCCAAAAATCAAAGAATCATACTCCGTCCATTTAATCACTCCCTAAATCATCGATTCCTCTTTTCACCGGATTCCTCTCACAAATCATACTATCCACCCATTCAAACTCTTGGATTCCATCGATTTGCTGTAGAAATTCTCCGACAAAACCATCACCCATCAATAGCGGCGAGGAGCTCACTCGTTATCCCGAGTCGAGATTCGGGTTATGGACAAAGATTTTCAGCCCGAGTAAGAAGAAGTTGTACAGGGTGTTAAGAAGAGACATTGGGGAAAATGGGTGGTGGAGATTTGATTCCCTCAGAACCGGATGCTGGTGTGGTTGGGCAACTACGACACGACAAAAGCTGCTGCCTACGCCAACGATAGAGCGGTGGACAAGCTGCGGGGCAACAACTTCTCCAACCTCCACGACTTGGCAAAATCAGGCTGTGGGAGACCGACTCGCCGCCCTGAAGAAGAATTCCGTGGATGCAAAGATTTAGGTGAGTTGCGAATGCCAAAAGGTGAAAAGGGGGAAGAAAACGGGCAAGAAAGTGGAGTTTTCTTTGTCGGTAGTGAACAATGAGAGCTGGAATGCGAGTGTTTCTGAGGATGTATTTTGGAGGGCGGCGATCGGAGTGGCGCTTGTTGGAGCTCACTCGCCCGATTATCGGTATAATATTTTGAGCGAGCTTCACTTTGTGGAGATCAACTATTTCCTTGCTAATTAGATTGTTCGATTTGATTCCAATTCATGATTTGTTGTGTTTGTTTGAATTCAAATCATAAGTATAAGGAACGAATGTTTAAGATAAAATTCGTTTTTTGGAGTAAACCTTGTTGAATGGTAAAGTCGTGTATGAAGAAGATGACATTCATTTTCCATTGCTCTTTAATTAATTTTGTTGCTGTTGACGTGATGAGCTTTATAAAAGGGCCTGTGTAATTTCTTTCAAAAATTTCTTATATTTTCTCATTTTTTATTTTAATGTTTTTCGTTTATGACGTAACGGAAGGGACCTCTTATGAATGAATGCAAGTTTGAACTCTTCTTTGATCAAATTCACACACTCTATCTTCCTCACTTTCACTCACGTATTGAATCAAACTTAAAATTGAAACATAGCAAACAAGAACTTAAGGATGTATAGTGGTTCAGCTTAAAGCTTACATCCACTCTTAAGGAGAAGAAAATCACTATGATGATGAACCAGTTACAACCACTCAATGAAGATGATGAATAATAAACTTCTAAGAACCTTAATCTTGGATCTAAACTGACATGATTGATGGATGATGATAACTGATGCATTCATCCCTTATATAGCATGCATCAGCTTGACTAACTTCCATGTGTGTAATCCCACGTGATCAACCAGCTAGCAAACGGTTGTAACTGATTATCAACCACCTAAGATTCTTGTCATGTCATCAATCCATCAGCTCAACTTATCTTTTGATCCTACAACTCACCTTATAGCAGCAAGTTGATTC
Source organism: Pogostemon cablin (assembly GCA_023678885.1). Classification (NCBI taxonomy): domain Eukaryota; kingdom Viridiplantae; phylum Streptophyta; class Magnoliopsida; order Lamiales; family Lamiaceae; genus Pogostemon; species Pogostemon cablin. Next base: position 10,184,240 of record CM042979.1, read on the forward strand.
TAAACCTTCAATCAAGCTTGCTGCTCAACCAATCCTCATCTTCCATGTTGATGAGTGATATTTTCATCTAGATTTTAGTGTCTTTTTATATCAATTTTCGTAATATTTTATTCGTATTTATGTGTATTTTGGTTGTGTTTTGTATTTTTATGGAAATGTGTGAAAATAAGATTAAACGTATGATTTTCAGACAAAAATAGATCCTAGACGCAAAAAAAAAAGATGTAAGAAAAAGCGGATCTCAATTCGGAGTTGAAACGAGAGAGAACAAGCCAAAACAAAAGAAAAAAACAGGAGTTGCACCAACACGGCCGGCCGTATTCGGAACACGGGCCTGTAAGAGGTGGCCGTGTTCTGGCACCTGAAACACCTACACGGCCATCCTATGACCGTATGCGGGAATACGAGCCGTGTGCATGACACGAGCCGTGTCCGTGCAAAATTTAAAAAATTTCAGAAATCTTCTAGAAGCTTCCCAAGGGGTATAAATACCCAATACTTCAATATTTGATGATAGTATTCGAGGGTTTCGCCCCTGCACACACCTCACACACCATTTTCCTTTATTTTTCACCATCATCTTCATCCATTCTTCATCCATATCATCTGCCTTTATCCCACCATCCAAATCTTCATCCAAGTAGTTAGAGAAGCAAAGGGGAGTGAAGATTACAAGAAAAGGAAGAGAAGCACCATTGAAGCTATTCAAAGGAGTTTTAATTCTAATTTTTGTAAGACTTTTTTGTAGTTCAATCATGTGTTTTGGAGATACAATTGTCTATGTTGTTTTCTTTGAGACTATGAGAGGTTAATCTCTTTTGTGAGATTAGCAATATGAATTATATTGGATAATTTTGGGTATTTTGCAATTGAATTCATATGTTAATTGAATTTGTTAATTTTCTATCATTGATTGTTAATTGTTTGATTTGTATTGTTGATTTGTGTGATTAATTATCATGGGCATGTGATTAGATTGAGAAATCAATTATATGTTTAGGATAGTTCATTGAATCATTTCATCATACACTTTATATGCATTATAAGTTTTAAAGAGATTGAGAAATCCTTTGGAATTTAGAACCCTTTGATAGAACATGTGATTTGTTAGATCAAGAGGTCAATTGATCGTGTGAAGGGACTCTCTAATTGAACTTAGTACCTAGTTGGAATTATTTGTTTGAGAACCAGCCTTACAGCCTTTTTGAGACCTTGTAAAGGATCTACATCCTATCCATCTCGAGAGGGAGTTTAGGTGAAATTCGTGTTGGCCCTTAGTTATTAATCCATGACATATGTGAATTCATTGCATGATACCTAAATTTTCCATGCTTTAAGTATTGCTAGTCTCATTTTCTATCTAATTGGCTCATTCATCCATCTTCCATTCATCTATCACATTGTTTAATTGTCATTTCTTGATTAATCCTATCCCTTTATGATCATCTCTATAAAATTATAACAATTACAAGATCACTTAAATCCTAGTACCTTCCTCCCTGTAGTTCGATAAATTCTTTAATTAGCCTTATACATATACCTTTTGTGTGAGTTATCGAGGAGATGGTAGCTAAAAAGTTTGATGAGAAAGCAAAAGAAGAAAGAAAAGGGTAAACAAGTAAGAAATGATGAAAAGAGCACCAATAAGAATGGACATGCTACCTCAAAACAAGAAAATGAGCAAAACAACAACAATATGCTCAAGTATTTAAAAGTCCGAAGAAGGAAGCATGATTTATAAGAAGCTCAATCCAAGGAAAGTTGATGAATAGCGCTTGAGATTTGCAAAGATAAGGAAGAAAGAAAAAGAAGTGAAGAAGTTGAGAAATTGGCCATCTCTTCGATTACTTACACTTGATTAGTCACTATTACCTATATTCTTCCTACTCTACCAAAGGGCCTATCATTACATCCTTAATGAAAGACCTTTTTGATCATTAATTGAAACTTTGGTAATTTGTGAATGTAGTCCACGAGCAAGCTTATAGCGAGTCGAGCCAATCGGTTAATGAATGTTGATTTATCCCACTTAAAAGAGTGTTGAGTGAAATTGATAACCTATGTGAGACTTGGACCAAAAGGGACTATATTACTCTTTATTCTCTTTGAATTGAACTTGTTAATTTTTCATATTATGAGTTTAATGTTGTAGGATGACTTAGCATAGTTTGTAGTTCTTATTGTTATTGATGTGTTATTGCTATGTTCGTTTAGTCTTTTCCTAAGTGAAAATCTCTTCCCTTGTTTTATCATTTTCATTGTTCGGGGATGCACAACACTTTAAGTTTGAGGTGTGATGAGTGATATTTTCATCTAGATTTTAGTGTCTTTTTATATCCATTTTCATATTATTTCATTCGTATTTATGTGTATTTTGGTTGTATTTTATGTTTTTATGAAAATATATGAGAATGAGCTTAAACATATGATTTTCAGGCAAAAATATATCCTAGACGCAAAAAGAAAGACGTAAAAAAAAGCAGATCTCAATTCGGAGTTGAAACGAGGGAGAACGAGCCAAAATAAAAAAAGAAAAACGAGGTTGCACCAACATGGCCGGCCGTGTTCAGAACACGGTCCTGTAAGAGGTGGTCGTGTTCTGGCACCTGAAACACCTACACGGCCACCCTATGGCCATGTGCGGGAACACGAGCCGTGTGCATGCACACGAGCCGTGTCCGTGCAAAATCTGGAAAATTTTAGAAATCTTCTAGAAGCTTTCCAAGGGGTATAAATACCCAATACTTCAATATTTGATAATAATATTCGAGGGTTTCGCCCCTGCACACACCTCATACACTATTTTCCTCCATTTCTCATCATCATCTTCATCCATATCATCTATCTTCATCCCACCATCAAAATCATCTAAGTAGTTAGAGAAGCAAGGGGGAGTGGAGATTACAAGAAGAGGAAGAGAAGCACTATTGAAGCTATTCAAGGGAGTTTTAATTCCAATTTTTGTAGACTTTTTTGTAGTTCAATCATGTGTTTTGGAGATACAATTGTCTATGTTGTTTTCTTTGAGACTATGAGAGGCTAATCTCCTTTGTGAGATTATCAATATGAATTGTGTTGGATAATTTTGGGTATTTTGTAATTGAATTCATATGTTGATTGGATTTGTTAATTTTCTATCATTGATTGTTAATTGCTTGATTTGTATTGTTGATTTGTGTGATTAATTATCATGGGCATGTGATTAGATTGAGAAATCAATTATATGTTTAGGATAGTTCATTGAATCATTTTATTATACACTTCATGTGCATTATAAGTTTTAGAGAGATTGAGAAATCCTTTGGAATTTAGAACCCTTTGATAGAATATGTGATTTGTTAGATTGAGAGGTCAATTGTTCGTGTGAAGGGACTCTCTAATTGAACTAGTACCTAGTTGGAATTGTTTGATTGAGAACCAACCTTAGAGCCTTTTTGAGACCTTGTAAAGGATTTACATCTATTCCATCTCGAGAGGGAGTTTAAGTGAAATTCGTGTTGGCCCTTAGTTATTATTCCATGACATATGTGAATTCGTTGCATGATACCTAGATTTTCCATGCTTTAAGTATTGCTAGTCTCATTCTCTATCTACTTGGCTCATTCATCCATCTTCCATTCATATATCTGATGAGTGATATTTTCACCCAGATTTTAGTATCTTTTTATGTGAGTTTTTGTATATTTTTATCTGTATTTGTGTTATATTTGGTTGTATTTTGTGTTTTTATTTGATGTTAGATATGATAAGGAAGGCATAGGAAAAAGCGGATCTCAATTCGGAGTTGAAACGAGGAAGAACGAGCCAAAACAGTGAAGCAGACAGCACAACACGGACAGCCGAGCCCGGAAACACGACCCGTGTCCAGTGCAGAAACACGGGCCGTGTACCAAACACGGGCCTGTAACGAAAGCCATGCGCGGACACCAGATTACACAACACGGCCACCCCTGTGGCCGTGTGCAGAGCACGAGCCGTGTAGGTGTAAATTCTGTCAAAAATCAGAATCCTTCTAGAAGCTTCCCAAGGGGTATAAATACCCCTTTATTCAACATTTACAGAGAGATCCGAATTCCAGCCCTGCACACACACCTCACACACCATTTTCTTTATTTTACACCTTTTCTTCATCCATTCATCATCTATCATCATCCTTTCATAAATCCACCATCATTTCATCTTCAAATCAAGTGAGGAAGCAAAGAAGAGGAGGATTTCACTCAAGGAAGGAAGGAGATTCATTTGGATTCAATCCAAGGGAGTTTTCATCTTGATTTAGTGTTAAACCTTTTAGTTTACAATGATTTGTAGGATTTCTAATGTCTATGTTATGGATCTTGTGATGATTGTAGGCTAATTTCCTTTGTGAGATTAGCAAAATGATAGGAGTTGAATAATTTGTGATAGTCATGTACTTAAATTCATGTGTGGATTTGGTAATTGATTTTCTATCATTGATGTTTAATATCTTGAGGTTGATGATGTTTTGTGTGTTTAATTATTTTAAGCATGTGATTAGATTGAGAAATCAATTGCATATTTAGGATAGTTAAGTGAATCATTTCATCAAACACTTTATGTGCATTATAGATTATTAGGAGATTGAGAAGTCCTTAATAGTTTAGAACCCTTTGATAGAACATATCATTTATTAGATTGAGAAGTCAATAGATTATGTGAAGGGACTCTTAATTGAATCTAGTACCTAGTTGGAATGATTTAATTGAGAACTAACCATGGAACCTTTAAAAGATTATATCCTACCCATTCCGAGAGGAAGCTTAGGTGACATTAGTGTTAGCCCTTAGTCAAGCCTTAAACCACATGAGTTTGAATGCATGAATATATGAATTATCACTCCTTGATTGTTGTTAATCTCACCCTTGCTTGATTTGGAAAACACTCATTTAATCATTTAATCTTGCTTGCATTGATTGATTTAATTTTTTATTTTATCACTCCTCCATTGATATCCGTCTCTATAAAATTACAATGAACATGAGATCGCTTGAGCTCTAGTGCCGTCCTCCTTGAGGTTCGATAATTTTTAGTTGGTCATACCACTAATCTATGGCTAATCAAATGGCGCCGTTGCCGGGGAGGTAACGGTTGCTAGTAGCTTAACGAAGGATCATTTTGAGTAATCTTAATAGAGACATTTTTCTTTTATTAATTATTTGTCTTTGCTTTGAAAATCTTGTTCTAACTTCTTTTATTTTGAAGGTGTATGCAAACAAGGTCAAAAGGGGAACAAGTTGAACCTATTGATTTAGAAATTGAACACACTTTTCGAAGAAGAAGAAAGGAGAACAATACCAAAAAGAGTAATCTAATGGAAAACAATCAAGATGAATGTGGAAATGTTAAGAATGATGGAGGCGGAATGCAAAATATGCAAGATCAAGCCAATGCCAATCTTCCTCAACAAGCTTATCAACAATTTGGAGAGCTTAATAATCAAGCTTTGATTCAACAAATGGTGCAACAAGCTATGATTCAACAAGGCTTTCAACAAGCGTATGCTCCTCCACAACAAGCATTTGTACCACCACCTCCGGTGCAACATGGAATTCACAATGATCAAAGGGTGATCCGGGATTTCTTCATGCCGAGGACAATGCCACAAATGATGGGACCACCAATTCATGCCAACAACTTTGAATTTAAAATGGGCTTGATTTCATTGGTGAGAGAGCAACAATTTAGTGGAACTCCGAATGAAGATCCTAATGCTCATCTAGCTCAATTCATTGAGATTGCTAACACCGTGAAGATGAATGGGGTGAGCGAGGATTGCATAAAAATGAGGTTATTTCTGTTTTCTTTGAGAGATCGTGCTCGCACATGGTTATCTACTCTTACTCCGGGAATGTGCAACACTTGGGAGGAACTTGCACAAATATTCTTGAACAAGTATTTCTCACCTTCCAAGACACTTCAAATGAAGAGCTTGATTACTCAATTCAAGCAATTGCCTCAAGAAAGTTTTTACGAAGCGTGGGAAAGATTTAAGGAAATGCTACGCAAGTGTCCTCAACATGGATTTCCGGAAAATCAACAAGTGGGGTTTTTCTACCAAGGTTTGGTAAATGGTCAAAGAGTGCTTGTTGATGCTTCGGCGGGTGGATCCATACTTGGAGTGACTCCAGAAAGGGCTATAAGGATTTTTGATGAAATTTCTACAAATGTCTACCAATGGCCATCGGAGAGGGTTAGTGGATGCTACGAATTTGAGAGCTATGATCAAGGGCAACACACGAGTGTGAAGAGTGTGAATGTTGAGCCACAAACGCCAAGCATGGAAATGATAGTAGCGGAGGTAATGAAGCAAATGAGTTTGAAACAAGGGGTGACTAATCAAGGAGTTAAGATGGTTGATGGCCAAATGGATCAAAGTGTGCTTCCTCCAAATGGTGTTAGTGGGGAACAATGAGCTATGACAATGCCACGTGTGGAGGATGTGCAATACATGCAAGGAAGAAACTACCAAGGGAATTACCAAAATAATTTCCAAGGTAGTTTTAACCAATGTCAAGGAAACTATCCACCAAGGCAAGGAGGTTTCAATGGTCAAAGTAGTGGAAGCTCATACCCACAACAACAACAAAGACATGGTAACTTTTCCTACTCTAATCCAAGCAATGCGGTTGCGTATCCTCCGGGATATCAACCGGGGGCTAAGGCACCGAATAATGAGGGAAGAGCATCAACCGATGAGCTACTTGAACAATTGATTGCATCAAACAAAGCTAGAGAAGTATTGAAAAAAGTTAGAGATGAAGCTAATGAAAGAAGATTCAAAGCTATTGAGGAAAATAGTGATAGAAGATGCAAAGCTTTGGAGTACAATGTTGGATAAATGGCAAGTTCATTGAGTGCTCAACAAAAAGGAAAGTTTCCGGCCACAACCGAAGTTAATCCAAAGGCTCAATGTTTGTTGGTTGATATGAAAGAGGAACGAAAGATTGAAGAAGGGTTGGTGGAAAGCAAGGTTGTTGGAGAAATGGAAGAAGTATGTAAGAAAGAAGAGAAGGGGCCTAAATGGATACCCAAGTGGAAGAGGGTGCAAGAGGAAAAGAAAGTAGAGGAGAAGGTCAAAGAAAAATAGTACAAACGTGACTATTGGGGTATCCCGATCACTCCATTCCCTATTCCCTATCCATAAATGTTTGTAAAGGAGGAGAAGAAGAAGGAATTTGAGGAGTATGTCATGTCGCTCAAGAAGAAGTATGAAGAGAAAAAGAAAGAGGAGCAACCCGAAATGAGTAAGTCGATGCAAAAAGGGGGACTACGAAGGTTGGTGATCCGGGGAAGTTCATAATTCCTTGTGATTTTGAAGGAAAAAGCACCCTTGATGCATTGTGTGACTTGGGGGCAAGTGTCAATGTGATGTCTCATGCCACGTTTAAAGACCTTGAAATTGGAGAGCTAAAGCCTACGACTATCCGTCTTGAAGTGGTAAATGGTGAAGTTGTGAAGCCACTTGGGATTGTTGAAGACGTGGAGGTGAAAGTGAAGGGGCTAGCTTTCCCGGTTGATTTCATGGTGTTGAAAGTAAAGACGGACCCTCGAGTTCCACTCATTTTGAGAAGACCATTTCTAGCCAATTGAAGAGCAAAGATTGATGTTGGGAGAGAAGAGCTTTCTTTGAGCTCAAATGGAGAGAATGTCACATTCTTGTGCAAGAAAGATAAAGGGATCAAGCCTCATCATACAAGGCCTCCGGATGATTTCGATGATCATGATTCTCTTCTCTTTGACAATTTAAATTCATTTCTTCATGATTATATGAAATTTTCAAATGCTAACTTATCTTCTTATGATGTTAATAGGATGAAAGAATCGGAGCTTGATTGGAAAATCGATAAAGGAGAAAAAGGAAGTCCACTAGAATCACACCTTGATGAAGATTTGATGCTTGTAAGTAAGAATGGAGAAGTTGAATTAGTGGACAAAAAGAGGGCTAAGCTATTGTTCAAAGTGAGGATGCGAGGAGAAAGTAGGATGGACCATCCTTTGGTTCGATGAGCATGAAAATTCCGTCCGGCTTGAAGACGTTAAACTTAGCGCTAAATGGGAGGCAACCCATTCTTTTTATATTTTAATGCTTTTTGTTGATTTTGGTCATGTAGGTGGATTGAGCTCGTGAGAAGAAAGCGTATTGAAGAAAAGAGAAGTGTTTCATGGCTTCTCCACAAGAAGACCATCAATGGAAACTACAAGGGTAAGTCTCACCACTTTTTGCAAACTTAAGTCTCAACTTGTTTCGATTTAAGTTTGGGGGGAGAGTGTGTGGTGTGACTCACCAATTGAGTGTGCTTGATATGATGATATTTTGATAATGATAAGTCTTCTTGTAAAAATTGGTCAATTTTAAAATTTTCTCATGAGTTTTGGTTGGATTTTGGTATGATTGGTTGTGTTGAAGTTCATGATTGTCCATATTTTTATGAAATTGTTGAGCTAATGGTGTTTGTTGAGTCTTTGAGCATGAGTGAAAGGTATTGGAAGCATGAATGGAGCTTGGAGCTAACGCTTTCATTATCAAATGCCTATTGAGGGAGTACTCTACACCTTATCACTTCTAGTTGCTTAACATATTTTGATTTGGATTGATGGATTAACATTCTACTTTATGTGTTATGTCTTTTGGAGGTTTCCTTTTCAATCAAGGATGGGGATGATTGTGAGCTTACATTGTTATGGATGATTGAATATGTGCTTCATTTTCTAATGATGGTGATTGTTGTTTTTGCATGTTATGTGTTTTTGTTTTGTTTCGTGTTTGTTGAGTCTTTATTTTATGTTTTGTGTGTTTTCTTATTTTTATCTTGGTATGTTTGGTGGTTTGTTTTGGGATGTTGTGAGTCATTTTTGAATATGAGTGGTGATATGTTGTGGTAGTAAGTGATGACAAGTTATGATTAAGAATCTCTACACTTTCGAATTGTGACATGTTTTACTTAACTTGTTCAATTTTGAGATGAATGTGGTGTAATAAGTTTCTTAAGGTTCAATGCATAAGCTTGTGAGAATTTGAGCCTCAACCGTGCATACATGGTTTGTCTTCATGAGTGGATTGGTTGTGTTTGATAAGCTAGAACTTGCTCAAGGACTATAGGAACGAGCCCGATTTGTGGAGATTAGTGAAATGATCTTAGGCCATCCTTGTTATTCATAATCATTGCCATATATTTTTCTACCATGTACATCATCCCTAGTTAACCATTTTGAGTCTTTAAGCCTTTTTATTGTGAATATAGCACATTACAAGCCTTGATTACCTTCTTAAGCCATGTGTATATACCCTTTGTGTGGGTGATTGAGGAGATGATAGCTAAAAAGGTTTGATGAGGAAGAAAAAGAAGAAAAGGAAATGGTAAACAAATAAAAAAATGATGAAAATAACACAAACAAGAGTGAACATGCAACCTCAAAACAAGAAAATGAGCAAAGAAACAATGAAATGCTCAAGTATTAAAAGTCAAAAGAAGGAAGCATGCATTGAAAGAAGCTAAAGAAATCCAAGGAAGTTGATGATTAGTGCTTGTGAGTAATAAAGAAAAGAAAGAAAGAAACGGAAAGTGGAGAAGTTGAGAAAATTGGCCATCTCTTCGATTACTTACACTTGTTTAGTTACTATTATCCACATTCTTCCTACCCTATCAAAGAGCCTATCATTACATCCCAATTAAAGACCTTTTTGATCATTAATTTAAACTTTGGTGGTTTGTGAATGTAGTCCACGAGCAAGCTTATAGCGAGTCGAGCTAATCGGTTAATGAGTGATGATTTACCCTACTTTAAAGAGTGTTGAGTGACATTTATAACCTATGTGAGGCTTGGACTAAAAAGAGACTATATTACACTAATATTCTCTTGTGATTGAACTTGTTAATTCTTCATGTCATGAATCTAATGTTGTAGGATGACTTAGCATAAATTGTGATTCTTATTATTATTGATGTGTTGTTACTTATGTTCGTTTAGTCTTTTCCTAGGTGAAAATCACTCTCCTTGGTTTATCATTTTCGTTGTGCGGGGACGCACAACACTTTAAGTTTGGGGGTGTGATGAGTGATATTTTCACCTAGATTTTAGTATCTTTTTATGTGAGTTTTCGTATATTTTTATCCATATTTGTATTCTATTTGATCGTGTTTTGTATTTTTATTTGATGTTAGATATGATAAGGAAGGCATAGGAAAAAGCGGATCTCAATTCGGAGTTGAAACAAGGAAGAACGAGCCAAAACAGTGAAGCAGACAGCATAACACGGACAGCCGAGCCCGGAAACACGACCCGTGTCCAGTGCAGAAATACGGGCCGTGTACCAAACATGGGCCTGTAACGAAAGCCGTGCGCGGACACCAGATTACACAACACGACCACCCCTGTGGCCGTGTGCAGAGCACGAGCCGTGTAGGTGTAAATTCTGTCAAAAATCAGAATCCTTCTAGAAGCTTTTCAAGGGGTATAAATACCCCTTTATTCAACATTTTACAGAGAGATCCGAATTTCAGCCCTGCACACACACCTCACACACCATTTTCTTCATTTTACACCTTTTCTTCATCCATTCATCATCTATCATCATCCTTTCATAAATCCACCATCATTTCATCTTCAAATCAAGTGAGGAAGCAAAGAAGAAGAGGATTTCACTCAAGGAATGAAGGAGATTCATTTGGATTCAATCCAAGGGAGTTTTCATCTTGATTTAGTGTTAAACCTTTTAGTTTACAATGATTTGTAGGATTTCTAATGTCTATGTTATGGATCTTGTGATGATTGTAGGCTAATCTCTTTTGTGAGATTAGCAACATGATAGGAGTTGAATAATTTGTGATAGTCATGTACTTAAATTCATGTGTGGATTTGGTAATTGATTTTCTATCATTGATATTTAATATCTTGAGGTTGATGATGTTTTGTGTGTTTAATTATTTTAAGCATGTGATTAGATTAAGAAATCAATTGCATATTTAGGATAGTTAAGTGAATCATTTCATCAAACACTTCATATGCATTATAGATTATTAGGAGATTGAGAAGTCCTTAATAGTTTAGAACCCTTTGATAGAACATATCATTTATTAGATTGAGAAGTCAATAGATTATGTGAAAGGACTCTTAATTGAATCTAGTACCTAGTTGGAATGATTTAATTGAGAACTAACCATGGAACCTTTATAAGATCATATCCTACCCATTCCGAGAGGAAGCTTAGGTGACATTAGTGTTAGCCCTTAGTCAAGCCTTAAACCACATGAGTTTGAATGCATGAATATATGAATTACCACTCCTTGATTGTTGTTAATCTCACCCTTGCTTAATTTGGAAACACTCATTTAATCATTTAATCTTGCTTGCATTGATTGATTTAATTTTTTGTTTGATCACTCCTCCATTGATATCCGTCTCTATAAAATTACAATGAACATGAGATCGCTTGAGCTCTAGTGCCGTCCTCCTTGAGGTTCGATAATTTTTAGTTGGTCATACCACTAATCTATGGTTAATCAATATCCCATTGTTTAATTGTCATTTTTTTATTTATCCTATCCCTTTATGATCAACTCTATAAGACAAACAGAGATCGCTTAAATCCTAGTACTTTCCTCCAAGTGGTACTATAAATTCTTTAATTTATCATCCCGACTACAAATGGCTAATCACATGTGTATATTGATGATTTACACCACACATACATGTGCATGCATGATCTATATACAACAATTCTCCACCTTAGACTATGCATCATCATAAGTAACAAGGCTTCTCCACCTTGCTGCAATTACAGGCTGCAGCTCACCTCTTTTCCTTCTTCTAGTGAAAACCTATCAAATTCTTACACAATTCATATTTCTGAACTGGTAGAGCCTTAGTGAATGCATCAGCTGGATTCTCTGATGTTCTAATCTTCTTGACAGCTACTAACTTCTCTTCTATCATATCTCTTATGAAGTATAGCCTTACATCAATGTGTTTAGTCCTTTCATGATTCCCCTGATGTTTTGAGAGATGTACAACACTTTGGTTGTCACAATATACTTCAATAGCATCAGCTTCAGTGGTTGAAAGTGCTACTATATGTTGGTGTGTAGCCTTCCAACTTATTGATGTACCAAATAGATTGAACACATAGCCTGTTATTGACTTCCTTGTATCTAAATTTGCTGCATAATCAGCATCCACATAGCCAACAACAGCTCTGTCCCAAGTGACTTGTCTCTGAAATTTTAATCCAACTGATATAGTTCCTTTGATGTATCTAAGCGCCCATTTTACTACTTCCCAATGTATAAGTCCAGTCATAAACCTACTGATCATACTCATAGCATAAGCCAAGTATGGCCTGCAACATACCATTGTATACATCAAACTGCCAACAGCACTTGCATATGGTATGTTGTTCATTTTTCTACCTTGTCCTTATTTGTTTGAGGACCTTGAATTGATGACAAATTTAGCCCTTGCTTAACAGATATTGAAACATTCTTACAGAGATTCATGTTATATCTCTTAAGAACCTTATCCAAGTAAGACTCTTGAAACAACCTTAATTGAGCAGCTGATCTGTCCCTTTCAATTTGCATGCCAAATATCATTCTTGCTTCTCCTAAATCTTTCATGTCAAATTCCTTCCTCAAAGAGTCTCATTTCCTTTTTTACACACATGGGACCCATACACCCATCTAATACAATTAAATGTTAGGACCCACACTCTTACTAATACAACTACCCACTACATATTAAATAATAATACTCCTTAATCTACCTACCAAAAGGCAAATGGCCCTCTTAATGAGGGACGGAGGGAGTAATTAGTTTCTATTAAAAAAATAATAATAAACTTTTAAAACATATCTATGAGTAATGTATCTCTAGTGTTGTCTTGAAAATTGATTGTATCAAAATCAATAAAATTCAAGCTAATTTTGTTAGTTTCCAACGGCGAAGTCAATCGCACCAACGTGTAATTATGGATGTTCAACTTGAATTCATGATTTGTAATAAGGACCGACCCAATATTTCCAGCAACACGGAAATTTGATATAATATATGTTGCCCCCTCACTTAACAATTTCTCAAATTTTGAGAGGTGATTATGGCGAATTGTTGCTTGAATCTTCGAACCCTACACATATAATATAACAATAATTAAATAAAAAATCTTATCATGTTAATAATCTAAAAGTTGTGGAAATATAAAATATACCGTATACTTAAAAATATTTAATCATTATAATCAACTAAAATTTACCTTTACATCCATCATAATCATATCCAGGTATGTTTTTTTGTCTGTATTATCAAGGTATGATATCCAAAGCATCAAGCATTTAACTTTAATTCGCCAAGTCTCCTTTTGCATAGTAATTTCAAACACAGTATCATAAATTGATGACATGATTTAATAAAGGAAAAAAGAAACTGTATAAAGATTGCAATGGAGGTAAAAAAATTTCACTATAGATGAATAGTGATCGATTGTATTATGTCGTATACTTATATACAATGAATTTATATGATAAATATGGTAATAAATAATTTAAAATCAACACCAAAATTACTTTAAAAATATTAAATTTAAATAATATACTCCATCTTTCCTAAAATTATTAAAACTTAATTTAAATAATCAAACAACAATAAAAGTTTTTTTGTTTCTTCATAAATTTACCAAAAATTTATAACTAATTGATTGTACTATGCCTTAATTAAAATTTATATGCTAAATATGAAAATAAATAATTTAAAATCCAATGAAAATAAATAATTTAAAATACACACAAAATTTATAGATTAAATCAAATATATTTAAAGTATTAAATTTAATTACTTACATAAACTTTTATAAGAAAATTACTTAAAATAATATTGAGAAAATTACTTAAAATAATATTATTACATAATACTATAAATTTACTAAAACTTTATAACTAATTGATTTGATGGTACTATGCCTTAATTAAAATTTATATGCTAAATATGAAACTAAATAATTTAAAATACACACCAAATTTACAGATAAAATCAAAAATATTTAAAGTATTAAATTTAACTACTTACATAAACTTTTATAAGAAAATTACTTAAAATAATATTAAAAAAATGACTTAAAATAATATTATTACATAATACTGTAAATTTACCAAAACTTTATAACGATTGTACCATACCTTAATTAAAATGTATATGCTAAATATGAAAATAAATAATTTAAAATCAAATAAAAATAAATAATTTATCAAAATTTTATAACTAATCGATGGTACATACCTTAATTAAAATGTATATGCTAAATATGCAAATAAATAATTTAAAATCCAAGGAAAATAAATAATTTAAAATTCACACAAAATTTATGGATTAAATAAAAAAATATTTAAAGTATTAAATTAAATTACTTATATAAACTTAAAATAATATTATTATGTATTAATGGTAGGATTATTAAATATTTAAATTAAGATGTATTAATAGTAGGATTACAAAATATTAATTATTTTAAATTAAATACTCCCTCCGTCCCGGAAAAGACTGCACACCTCTTTCCGGCACGGAGATTAAGAAAGTGATAACTTTTAGGGGTATTATGGTATTTTATGGGTAATAAATAAATGATAAAGTATGTTAGGTGAGTTAGGTAGTGGTGGTTTTTTTGTAAATAAAGTGAATGGGGAAGGGTGATTGTGTTTGATTTTTTGCTTTTTTTGGAAGGTGCAAACTTTTGTGGGACAACCCAAAATGGAAAGTGTGCCATCTGAAATGGGACGGAGGGAGTATACATTAATTGCGGGATCAACGTGGGAGCGCCATATACACAAAATTTTTCAAGGAGCAACGTGAGCCACTACCTCACAATTTAAAAAAAATATTTTTGGCAAGCAAATTAATAGTATTAATGATTATGCTATCAGAAAATTAATAATATAAATATAAATAAACGCAGCAGCGCCTTTAAAGGAGTCGACCTTAAGACCTTTCGTTTAGAGGAATTAAAACTTACCACTTGAGCTGGCAACCAATCTAATAATAATGATTGGCTAAAATGTATAAAAATCTTTTATACATATATAAATATATAAAAAAAAGTTGGGGCCCTCGCCGGATTGTTAAAATATATTTTGTTACCATTACACAAATTAGCAACGGATATTTAATAGCTACAATAATGGGGATACACCGTTGTTAAAAATATCCTACGACAACGGGTTTTCCATCATTGTTAAAAGTCCAGACTTTTAACAACTGCCTGGTTAACAACGGAGTTGGAGGGGCTACGATAACGAGGATTCCCCGTTGTCTTTCCACAGTTTTAGCATAGTAATCACCTAAGATTCTTGCCATGTCATCAATCCATCAGCTCAACTTCTCTTTTGATTTTACGGCTCATCTTATGCAGCAAGTTGATTCTAAATCTTTAATCAAGCTTGCTGCTCAACCAATCCTCATCTTCCATGTGTACACTGATGATTTACACCACACATACGACGTACGCATGCATGATCTATATACAACTGGACCACATGTGCACACAATACCAAATACAGAAAAAAGATGATGACAGATCCATCTCCGCTACTCTGCTCAGAGGATCCGCCCACCCTGCCGCCATTGGCGGAGGCGAAGCAACACCAACTCTCCCTCGAAGACACCATTGAATTCTGCATTGGAGATTTTGGGTGGAAGTCTATATTTCAAGCCATCCTAGTATCTATAGCCTGGTTCTTCGATGCACAGCAAACATTCATCAGCATATTTACCGATGCTGAACCCAACCAATCATCATGCACCACAGATCCATGTCAGCTTTCCTTCTCCATTATTTCTGAATGGTCTCTCCAGTGCGCCGGATCCATCATCAAGGGCCTCCCTGCTTTGTCTTTCTTGTTCGGCTGCTTCGTCGGCGGCTTTGCGCTTACCACCTTAGCCGACTCCACTTGGGGCCGGAAGAAGGCGCTGGTTTTCTCCAGTCTAGTTATGTCACTCGCCGGCGCGTTGACGGCGTTCTCGTCTAATATATGGATGTACACTCTGCTCCGATTCGTCAGTGGGTTTGGTAGAGCGACGATCGGGACTACAGCTCTTGTTCTAGCGACTGAGTTGGTCGGAAAGAAGTGGAGGGAGAATGTTGGAATTTTAGGGTTCATGTGGTATACAGTCGGGTTTCTCTCTCTTCCGCCGATTGCTTTCTCTCTCCAGGGCTCTTCCTGGAGATTGATATATCTATGGACTAACTTTCCGTCGGTTGCGTATTCGATTTCACTCTTCTTCCTGGTTCGAGAATCTCCGAGATGGCTGTTCATCAAAGGAAGGAAGGAAGAATTTGCAGAAACCCTAAGGAGCATCGCCGCGCCGACGAATCGGAGCAGCCTGACTCAAAGCTTCTTCAGCAAGTGCACTTCGTGGGAGGATAAGAACTCGCCGGAAAATATCTTCTCCGCCGCCAAAGTCTTGCTGGAGAGAGGCTGGACTGGCCGGCGGCTGATGGCGATATCGGCGGTGGCGTTTGGGACCGGAATGATCTACTACGGGATGCCGTTAGGGGTGGGAAACCTGTCGATTAATCTGTACCTGAGCACGACGCTGAACGCGCTGTCGGAGTTTCCGGCGTCGTTCGTGGCGCTTGTGCTGGTCGGAAAACTGGACAGAAAAAGGTCGGTTCTGGGACTGTGTTTGATCGGCGGGGTGTGCAGCGTGAGCTGCGTTGTGGTGAGTTGGAAGGGACTGCAGATGGGGCTGGAGATGGTGTCGTTATTCAGCGCATGCACGGCGTTCGACGTCGTTTTGATATACACGATGGAGTTGTTCCCGACGTGCGTGAGGAACTCGGCGGTGTCGATGGTGCGGCAGGCGCTGATGTTCGGCGGCGCGGTCAGCCCGATCCTGTCGGCGGCGGGGAGGAAGAACGGGGTGGTGTCATTCGGCGTGTTTGGGGTGGCGATATCGGCGTGTGCGGTGTTCGTGGTGTGCTTGCCGGAAACCAGGGGAAGGGTACTGTACGATACAATCGAGGATGAAGAAAGCGCCAATGCTGCTTCCATGGGAGCTTAAACCGCATTTAATTTCTTGTTTTGCGACTATGATTGTTGGATTGGATGTAAACATGTTGATGTAGCTATTAATTAGTTGATGTAGCTATTAATTAATTGTTTGCGTGATTTGATAGGAATCTCATTTTACCATTTTGGTTATTCCATCCAAAGATCTTATTTTCTTTTTTGGGCACATGAGACTCACTCACATCCACTAATACAATTAAAACATGAGATCCACACATCTACCAATACAACTATCAACTACATATTAAATAATAATATTCTTTAATCTACGTGCCAAAAAATAAATGAAATTCTTACCAACAGGGAGAAATTAAATGCAAGTGTTTCTAAACACCCCACAAGTTTGGGGCCCAGGTTAGTACTGTCGCTATCTCGTTGACTTTTGTTTCTTGATCTTTTTTAGTTTTTGTCCCAAGAGTTTATTTATCATAAATAATACCCCTTCTGTCAAGCACTTACGCTTGTCTACTTTTGCATGTAGATTAGAACACATAATAATAATTTTTGGCACTGGAATAAAGAATATTATTATTTAATGTATAAGGGTAGTTGTATTAATAGGTATGTGAGCTTCATATTTTAATTGTATAAGTAGTTGTGTATGAGTCCCATGTGTTTAAAAAATGAAAGAGGACCATTTGGATGAGACTCCCAAAATGGAAAAAAAATGAACCCTTTGAGTGAGACAGAGGGTGTATAATATTTTAATAGATAATAAATTGAGAAATATAATTTTTAATGTGTAGTATGTAAATTAAAAGATATAATATCATTTTAATAGATAGTAGTATAATATTTAATGTGTAGTAAATAATTTTATTGTTGTTGTGTATGAATCAATATTAATTATTTTATGTAAATCATACCTAACAAAAAGAAAAATGTAAAACTTAATTTGGTACAAATCAAACTACAATTTAAAGCGGGAATGGAGGGAGTATAGGAATCTAACCATGATGCACATGGAAGGTCTTAACCCTGGAAGGTCTTACCATTAAATTAAATTTTAAGTTAAGTTCTATCATTAGAAAAATAAAATAATTATAATTTTTAAAAAATAACTATCCACTTCATTTTATTTTAAACCTATTAACCCTAACCCTAGGTACATAACTACACCTCAAAATAACTGCATGTATATATAATCTGAAACTTTAAATTGAAACTTTAAATTTGCACTAACGGTTCGACTTCTTTTGATTCTATAAACAAAATTTTAAAAATTCGTGATACTATTAAGCTTCCACATAACAAAAAAAACAAATTATTTTAAAAATAAAATATTCGATTGGTAAAAGCATTTAATTTCATTGTTGTTAATAATTTCGTTGGTAATTTATATAAGGAGTAATTGATATTTCAATTACTAAAAAATATACTTCCTCCGTCCTGTTTCAATGCTTACGTTTGTTTTTAGCAAGTTGATTAATGAGTATAATATTTTAATTAATAGATAGTGGGTGGAAAGATATAATATTTAATGTAAAGTGGGTATGTGTATTAGTGTTGGATGTGGAGCCCATGGTGATATATTAATTGTTTTAGGTGGGTTCCATATTCCAAAAAGAAAAATGTAAACATTGAAATGGGACGTCCAAAATAGAAATATATAAACATTGAAATGAGATGGAGGGAGTATATATATAATTTTTGTTCGCAATTCGTTGATAGTTACAAACGAGAACTCCGTTGCTAAATTTCGTTACTAAAAGAGTTTTTTTTATTTATTTGGATTTTCTAAATTTCACACATTTCTCACACACATCACACATCTTACCTTCTTACACACATCACCTCCTCTTCAAAATCTAAAGAGAATAATATGAAAACTTTTTTCCGTAGGTTCTTCGTCTTTAACTTATTTCGTCTCTCTAGAATTCCCATTTCATTTCATAATCGACAAATATTCTCTTGAATCCTCCTTACATGAATGAATCGTCTGGCCGGTATCTCACCGGGTAATGCGCCCATCCGACCAGAATCATGTCGGATCGAACGGCATCCGAATAGCTGCTGACGTCGACGTCGGATACCCTTCGCTGCCGTCCCATCCGGCATGTAGATAATGGAGTACTTCTGTCAAGCACTTACCCTTGTCTTCTTTTGCATGTAGATTAGAAAACATAATAATATTTTAATAGGTACTCCTCCGTCCCATCCGGATAGTTGCTGACGTCGACATCCGGATAGCCCACTGAGACCATTTTCCATGGGCCCACTTCAATTACAATTGATCGTTCTTACATGAATCGGATTAATGGCTCCACTAAATTAATTAGCGTAATAATTCAAGGTGACCACTAATGATAGGAAGTTTGTCTCCATGTGACAAAAATCCTCCTTTCACGTGCATTCCGATGAAATAAACTCCAACTTTAATTTTTGATCTTATTACCCTTATTTCCTACGCAAAGACTTGTGCGACTTACTCATGAGATGGATCCTAATTAAATCCAAAAAATTACAAATCTACAATGAACTATGACAAATAAAAAATATATATATTTAAATTTGTTATTAGTTTATATTAATTAATTTATTTTTATTTTCATAACTTAAATTTTAGGATCACTTACTATTGAATACATAAAATAATGCATAATTGCTATAAACTACATGACTCAAAGCACTAATACTCATAACTACACAATTATGATTGTGATATCATAAATACCCCTATGTGTTTGCACAATTTGTTTGCACAAATTTAAGTTTTACACAATTTGGTTTGCACAATTTTGTTTTGCACAATTTATTTGCACATTTTAAGTTTCGGCGGAGGTCCGGCAGCCAGCAGCTGTCCGGCAGAGGCTCGGCGACCGACCGGCAGTGGTCCGCAGTGGGTGGGTAGGTGAGGGGTAGGGTTTGTGGTTTAAAAGTGTATGAGATTATAAGATTATATTTGATATTTTACTTTAATATTTTGTATGTGAGTAATTATTTGAACTCATTGTATCTTATAGTATTTATGGTAAAAGTGTATACCTATTAGTGGTTTTCCCTAAATTTTATTATTATTTATTTTTAAAATTAAAATTGAACTAATAATATTGAAATATGATAAAAGTGATAACTATACATTAAAAAAATGCATGAAAATTTTTATAAGAGGAATAAAAAGTGATAACATTTTTAATATAAAGTGAGTACTTAATAAAGAAAAAGTGATTATCATACTAAAAATTTTAAACGTCTGTAGTACACAAAAAAGTGATGACATGTTTAATTAAAAGTGATATCTAATCAAGTAAAAGTGACAATTTATTGACTATTTCATTTATGAATAATTTTTGGACAAATAAAAAGTGATAATGAAGGAGAACGATTATGGGCTAGGGTGATTAAGTCTAGATGGGGAAGGGGTGGAGGAGTGAGGGTGAGTAATATAGATAATAGTAAGCCGACTGGTTGGTGGGGTGAGATTTTAAAGGCAGTGAGTAATGAGGGATGGTTTGTTGAAAATATTGAGAGAGTAATGGGTGATGGGAGCAATATTTTTGGAAAGACAGTTGGGTTGGGGAAGGAGGTTCATTGGAAATTAGATTCAAAAGGCTTTATCATTTGACATTAGATAAGTTTAAGAAAGTGAGTGAGTTGGGGTCTTGGAGGGATGGGGAATGGAGTTGGAGAAGGGAGCTTAGAGAGAGAGAAAAGGAAATATTGAATAATCTAACTTCTTTGCTTAATGTGTTTTA
Source organism: Pogostemon cablin (assembly GCA_023678885.1). Lineage (NCBI taxonomy): Eukaryota > Viridiplantae > Streptophyta > Magnoliopsida > Lamiales > Lamiaceae > Pogostemon > Pogostemon cablin. Next base: position 10,205,007 of record CM042979.1, read on the forward strand.
TCCTAAGCAGGGGGTTGTTGATGGATGAAGATGGAAGAATGGAACCAAGGGCAAATATACAACTAAAGAAGTTTACGACATGTTATGGAGAAAGAAGAATGGAGCCTCAGAATCGAATGGAGCCTCAGAATCAAAGCAAAATTTCCACTTGGTATGGAATAATAAAGTTTTACCTAAAGTACAAGTACATGCTTGGAGAGTCTTATAAGAAATAATTCCAACAACAACTCTGCTTCAAAGGAGACAAAGCTTACCGGCTGGAGTTATCACTAATTGTGTGTTTTGTGACACTCATCCTGAAACAGTTCGACATATTTTCTTTGAATGTGATTTTGCTTTTAAAGTTTGGATAAAGTGTATCGAGTGGATGTGTGTGAAGACGGTTCTTTTCTCGAACCCCTTGAATAACCTACTCCATTTCAGTAGTCTTATTCCAAGGAAGAAAAGAAAGGATCTAACTATATTCGTATGTGAATGTGTTATATGGTTAATATAGATAACTAGAAATATGTTCGTTTTTCATGGAGAGAAATACTCATTGAAAAAGTTGGTAGATGAGATAAAGGTTAGAGTTTGGAATTGGTTATGTGATCCTTCATTGGTTAATTTACCAGGAAGATTTCAAGATTGGATGACTAATCCTAGAAGTGTGATCAATTAAGATATTGTATCTCTGATAATATCCCTTTATATTTGTAAACTCTCATGTAATAATTTTGGAGCTATACATTTCTCATACCTAACTCTTTTTAATAATATGAATTATTTTTCCTGATAAAAAAAGTGATAATATTTTTAATAAAAATTACGCCTGATTAAGAAAATGTGATCATTTTTCAATAAACAATTTGTGTGATTAACAAAAAGTGATAATATTTTTTAGTAAAAAATGATACCTTATAATAATAAAGTGATAATAATTAATCAATTGAATTATTTTTTGGAAAATAATTTAGAGTACAGATAAAAACTAATAGGATTTATTACTCTCAGATACACACTTTAAAGCTTACTCCCTCCGTCCCGCATCAAGGGTATCTTTTTTCCATTTTGGTCGTTCTACCCGAAGGGTTCCCTTTCTCTTTTTATGCATAGGTCCCATTCTCACCCACTAATACAATTAAAATATGGGGTTCACACCCCACTAATACAACTACCCACTACACATTAAATAATAATACTCCTTAATCTACGTGCAAAAAAGCAAAATACACCATTGATGCTGGACGGACCGTCCATCGCAAACGTATCCATTTACTTTTTGCACGTAGATTAAAGAGTATTATTATTTTATATAAAGTGTGTAGTTGTATTAGTGGGGAGTGGTTGAGAGTGGTGGGCCATATGTAGACCTTTTTGCTAAAAATGAAAAATGAATACTTTAAGAGTGGAGAACCCAAAATAGCAAATTTGATATATTAGTGTGGACGGAGAGAGTATGAGATACATTGAAAAACGGAAAATATAATAAGATACACAAATTAATGAATAAAGAGACAAAATTACCCTCTACTAAATAGAGATTTACTCCTCTCTCTAAAACTCTCTCCATTGAAATCAATCATCTGACCCACAAATCACTTATATGGTTGTCTCTTCAGCCGTGTCCTCCCCCGTTACCCCGACGGCAAGCTGCGCTACCACGGCGGCGAAACTCGTGTCCTCTTCGTCCACCAATCCATTTCTTTTTCCGGTAATTTCTCAATTCTAATCATACTTTATGTTTACTTGATTGTGTAATGGCGTTTAATTTGACAAATTATTTGTCATCGTTTTGTTCAATAGAATTGGTGGTGAAACTAGGGCTGATTTGTGGAACCGCCGTGAATCTGAGATGCCAATTGACGACGAAGGATTTGGACGCGTTGGTTTCGATTACCTCCGACGAAGATCTCGCCAATCTGATCGAGGAATACGACCGCGCCAGTGGCGTCTTCCGTCAAGATAAGAGCCTTCCTATCCGCCCCCAAATTCACCAAAAAATCATCCCCTCCTCCAGCAGTAATGACTGCACATCGCCAAAGTCACCCTTTACTTGTCGTTACAACCAAGATTAATAATAATAATAATAATAATAATAATAATAATAATAATAAAATGTGCTGAAATATTGTAAGATTAATGTACAGAGAAAAAATGTGAAAAAAAAGTACAAAATAAAACGAGTAGAAAAAAATGTGCAAAATAAAATGTGCAAAACAAAATATGCAAATAAAATTATGCAAAACAAAATGTCCAAGAATAAAATTGTACAAAATAAAATATTCAAACACATATGGGTATTTATGATATCATAATCTATAATTGTATAGTTATGAGTACTAGTTATTTGAGCCATGTAGTTTATAGCAATTATGCATTATTTTATGTATCACATAGTAAGTAACCATTTAAATAAAAGTGATATCAGATCGATAATCATTTGATTAAATTGTTATACAAATCATTTGTAAAGAAAATAAAAAATATTACATTTTTAATATGAAGTTATATATATTATTATATTTAAAAATAATTTTAAACGTGTTTATTTTAAAGTAATGAATGATAAATTTAAATAACTTTTTTTAGAAAAACGCGATTATTAATTAATTAATGTAATTAAAATTAAATAGAACAAAGTACCAGCATTACGACTACTTATTTATAGAACTGAATGAATTAATAATAATAATAATAATAATAATAATAATAATAATAATAATAATTTAAAAAAAAAAACAGTGCTGTAAGCCAGGGTCAAAGCGATATTAATTTATTTTTAATTTTTAGGAATGAAGATGACATTTGATCTATACAAATAGAAAAGGTGCTTGTTTAAAGAAAGAAAAAAAATCAATATGGGGCTTATTTGATCAATAAAGGTAAGTTGAAGGGTTTTTATGATCTTTGCCCTTTATTCAAAAAAGATAAGTAGGGCTGTAAACGAATAGAGCGTGCCGCGAACAGCTCGTGACTTATCTCGTTAAGAACTCGTTTGTGTTCGTTAAATTAAGTTCGTTATGTAAATGATCAGAGTTTGAGCATTGCATAACTCGTTTGTTAAAAGCTCGTGAATAAGCTCGTTTAGTGTTCGTTTATATATATATATATATATATATATATATATATATATATATTTTATTATTATTCTTTATAATATAAATATAATATAAAAATATTGAAAGCATTTATACATGTTAAATTTCCTTATTTTTATGAAATATTATATATATATATATATATATATATTGGTAGTTGATGAATATTTTGTTATTTTAGGATAGTGGTGTGTTAGTTTATCATGTTCACGAACGAAATTATATAGGTGTTTACGAACAAAAGTTTTATGAACACTTTATCAAATATATTCTCGAACAAAAGTTCGCGAACACGTTAACGAACATGTTTGCGAACAAAACGAGTTTTTATTAATAAACTCGAGCTCGTTTATTTCTTAACAAATGGGATTCAATCTTCATAAAGCTCGAGTCGGCTCGTTTACAGCCCTGAAGATAAGGGGCTAGTTCGATCCAATCCAATAAAAACAAGGGTTTAGATGTTTAAAAAATAAATTTAGGGGTTTATTTGATCTTAAGGGATAAGTTGAAGGGCTAAATTGACCATTTGCTCAATATTATAATACGTAGTGAGATGAGAGAAATAATATTTAATGTGAAGTGGGTAGTTGTATTAGTGTTACGTATGGACCTAGCTACAAGGAATAATTAATTATTTTGTGTGGGTCCAACTTAACAAAAAAGAATATGTACTTCCTCCGTCCCGCCACAAGAGTTACATTTTACTAATTAGGGCGTCCCGCTACCAGAGTTACATTTCCTTTTTTGGTAAATGGGTCCCACACAAATCAATCACTTTATCTTTATTGGGCCCACACCCAACACTAATACACCTACCCACTATACAATAAAATATTATATCTCTCAATCAACTACACATTAAAATATAATATTCATTAATCTCCGTGCAAATATTAAATATAACTCTTTTCATGGGACAGAGAGAGTAAAACTTAACTTGGAACATATCAAAATGGAAAACGTAAATATTAACGTGGAATGAAGGAATTATTTTTTTAGAATTACATTATTTTATTGGGCGACATTATTCCCACTCAAAATTACTAAAAATACCCAAATTTCTAAAAATACTAAAATTAAATTACATATTTATAACCTTGCACCCCAAGCTTCAACTCTCTTAGTTACCAAGTACACCCAATTACTTAACAACCTTACTCCACGCTCTAAGTAACCAATCCATTCAAATTAATTTCGTAAAATACCCAAATATACATCTATACAGTTTACAAATTAAAGTAATTTAACACAGACAAATTAATTGAGAACTTTACCCGACAAGGAGAGAGAAGCTCAACGATCAATCTCATTTCAATGCTTACATTAGCCTTTTGCATTAAGGATAGTATAATATTTTAATGGATAGTTGGTTGAAAGATATAATATTTAATATAAAGTGAGTAGGTGTATTAGTGTTGGATGTAGGTTCCAATGTGATATATTAATTATTTTAGTTGGTCCCATATACTAAAAAAGGAAACATAAAGATTGAAGTGCGACGTTTAAAATAGAAATATGTAAATATTGAAATGAGATTGAGGGAGTACATTTATTTAAAAAACATATACTCCCTCCGTCCCAAATTCATCTTCACGTTTACTGTAGATACTGAATTTAAGAAAAATAATTTTTTAACTTATTTTTTGGGTTAGTATGATATTTTTGTATAATAAATAAATGATATGTTATGTGTGTTAAAAAGGTAATAACAAATTTGAAATTAGTATGTTAGAGGGATATTAGATAGTTTTTTTTTTCTTTTATGCAAGTGTGAAGTTGAATTTGGGATGGATCAAAACGAAAAGTGCAAAGTTAAAGTTGGGACGGAGAAAGTATATAATATGCATATGGGTGCAAGCATGCATGGACCTACGTGTGCACAGGATATTACACAGGATATCAATTCTTTTACTCCTTCCGTCCTGGGTTTTTTTACCCGTTTGTATGGGCACAAAAATTAATGAGTGTTTTTATATATATAATGTAAGAAAAAAGTATCCATAAATTGGTATTTTTGAGAGAAAAAGTAAATAAAGTTGTTGGGAATGATGAATAATAAAGTGTAAAAAAGTAAATAAAATTATTAAAAGAGGCACACTCACTTATGAGACGAGTTATTTATGAGACGGGTGTAAGACTGGTCGACCCATCACTAAGTATGGTTATTATATAGATAAAATATGCTTATTTGTAGTTAAAGTATGTTATTAATGAATCATCATATTATAACATGCTAAAATCATACTTTAATAAATAATCCAGCATACTTTAGAAAACATACTTTAACAACCATTAAACATGCATTATCTATCCAATAAGCATACTTTAGTTTTTTTTTTGAAGCAGGAAAATGATTTTATTAACAAAGGTAAGAGATTTACCAACTTGTACAACAATAGAACAACATATAGCAGCAAAATAATAGAAGACTTATAAGAATACAATCCAAAATATCTCCTCTCCATCACAATCTCTAACTTTTTCGCACTAGATTTCTAATATCTTCATTCCACTTCGAAATATCTGCTCCTTTCAATAATTCATTCTTCTTAAGAGTAATACATCCCCAAACTTGTGTTTTAATCTCCCCCAGCAAATTCTCCAAGCTTCAATCCCCCCTTTAAATACAATGTTATTCCGTGTTTTCCAAATAACCCATATCATACAAATCCAAATACAAGAACCCACCAAGTTTCCTAATCTCCCTCTAGAAATGTTCTAAACTCCAAGAAATTCTTTTCTAAAACTCTTTGGCATGGTCCAACCACACCCATCCAATCCATCACTCCATCCTACAAGTTTGTCACCTTATTACACTCCACAAATAAATGCGAAATAGATTCTGAATAATTATTACATACCGGGCAGAGAGTGTCAATATTTTTCGGTAGGGCGTTCCTCTTCCTGAGCTCTTCTTTGGTCGGCAATCGATTTTGTATTACCCTCCACGCAAGAAATTACATTTTAGGTGTAGCCACTTTATTCCATATGAATTTAATGTATTCTGCAGCTTGCTGATCATCTCCCAATATCCTTTTTTGAAGTATTTCATATGCTTCATTCACAGAATACGCTTCATTCTTCTTACTTACCTATTTCCAACAATCTCCTACATCTTTTTTAATTTTCTTTTTATCCACATTCTTCATGAACTCCACAAAAAGATTTGCTTCCCAATCTCTAAAAGCTCTTCTCCATCGTATATACCAAGTCCAATTATCTAGCTCCCATAGCTCCAATATTTTCTTCTTTCATTTCACGCAACATATAGAGTCTTGAATATTTATTTCTCAAATATGTGTCGCTTGGTCATACTTCATTCCAAAACGACGTATTTAATCCATTTCCCACCTCTCTTCGCAAGGCCTTCCTGAACCAACATCATTTCTCGTCAACAATATATTTTATTATCTCCCTCCACCATCCTTTTCGATTTTGGCTCTACAACATAATCTTCTCAAAATTTCTCGAATAAGCATCTAAATCCATCCTTGCCACCATAACTTCATTTCTTATTCCTTATTGCTTATTGATCAGTTTCCAAAACCACTTACCCATGAATGCTTTATTATACAACTCTAAATTTTTTACATCCAAGCCTCCAAATCTTTTATCTATGCAGATGGTTGACCAGCTAACCCATGCTATCCTTCTTCCTTCACCTTTTCCACTCCACAAGAAATTTCTTTGCAACCTGATTATCTTCTTCAGAACACAAGATGGAGCTCAAAAAATCGATAGCATATAGGTAGGGATTGCATTTAAAACTGCGTTTACCAGCACCAGTCTACCTCCATAAGAAATCTTTAATTTATCCCATTTCTGCAATCTATTTTCAATCTTCGAGATTACATAATCACAATCACTAACCTTTTTATAATTGCTTCACACCTTCACTCCAAGGTATTTGAAAGGCAACGACCCCACCTTACATCCCAAAATGTATGCAATGTCTTCAAGCATCCCCATGTCTCCATTAGCTCCATAAATATGATATTTCTCAACATTAACTCTAAGCCCTGTCACAAGCTCAATTAGTACAAGTAATCTCTTTAGAAAAATAGCATTCTGTAAAGTCACTCTACCTATAAATATAGTATCATCAGCGAATTGCAAGACTGATACTTCCTTCTTGTTCCTTCCATAAACAAATGGATCAAAGAGCCCCATGGAAATGGCCTTCTTCAAACAAATGCTTAAAAATTCTGCAGCAATTATGAACAAAAAAGAAGACAAATGGTCCCCCTGCCTCAGTCCTCTCTCTAGTTGGAAATCCCGTGATGGACTCCCGTTCACCAAAACATCGGTGTGCGCCGTCAAGCAACATTCCTTCATCCAGGCTACCCATTTTGAATCAAAACCAAAAGCAACTAGCATATCTTCCATGAAAACCTAATTCACAGAATCGTAGGCTTTCACAAAGTCTATTTGTTGCAAAATCCTCCATCCATTTCCCCAACATCTCCTCAATCACCATGTTAAGAGTTGCAATACTATCGATAATTTGACGCCCTTTTATAAAAGTTGTTTGACTTTCTGAAATTATAGGACCGAGAACTTTGCTTAACCTCTGAGCTAGTATCTTTGACAATATCTTATATGGGGCACCAATAAGTGAGATGGGTCTAAATTCCTCTAACTTAGATGCACATTCCACTTTCGGGATGAGAGTTATGAATGAATGATTCAAACCTTTTGGCATCCTAGCGTTCTCATGGAACTGAGTTATAAAACTCACCACATCCCCTTTGAGAGTCTCCCAGTACACCTTAATCATTTTCATATTCATCCCGTTCGAGCCAGAACTTTTGGAACCATCGCAGCCGTTTACTACCTTAACTACTTCTTCTTCAGAAAACTCTTTTACCAAGAGTTTGTTTTACTCCATTGTAATATTTTTATTGATAAAACCCGCTCCACTCTTTGGTCTACTATAGCTCTGATTGCTGTAGTGTTTTTTAAATGCTTAAAAAACTGCATCTTTTACCAATTGGACATCCTGAGACCATACACCATTAACCATCAACTTGATAATTTTATTTTTTCTTTGCTCTCTCCTTTATAATTTTGTGGAAATTGGCTGAATTCATATTTTCATTAATGATCCATTTAGCCTTTGCCCTTTGCTTTAAGATGCTCCTTCTATCTTTCACATCACGGATCAATAGAGCCCTAGCTCGATTTCTTTGAATAACTTCAGCTTCTTCCAATCCAAACACATCATCCATCACATCTAAATGTCGAATCTGCTCTTTTCTGTTCTCAATTCTTCCAAACACTTCCACTTTCTATACCTTTAGATCTTCTTTGAGCCTTTTGATTTTTTCTTTTAATACATATCCTCCCCAACCAACTAATTCATAGTTAGTCCATCCATTCCATCTACCATCATCCAACCATCAAAATCACCATCCATTTGAGGAAAAGAAGCAAGGAAGAGAGGAAAATTGCAAAGGAAAGAAGAAGATCACCATTGGAGCCATCCAAGGGAGTTTTCATCCAACTTTTATATTAAAACCTTATTGTTTATCATATTTTGTAAGGATTTTAATGTCTATGTTAATTTCCTTTTGATTATGGTAGGCTAATCTCCATTGTGAGATTAGCAACATGAGAGTTGTTGGATAATTTTGGGATTTATATATTAAAATTCATATGTTGATTGGGTTAATTGATTTTCTATCATTGATACTTAGATCTTGATGTTTATGATGATTTGTGTGGTTTGTTGTTTTAAACATGTGATTAGATTGAGAAGTCAATTGCATATTTATGATAATTGATTGAATTTTTTTATCATACACCTTATATGCATTATAGATCTTAAAGAGATAGAGATGTCCTTTAGGATTTAGAACCCTTTGATAAGACATTTGATTGATTTGATCGAGAGGTTGATTAATCGTGTGAAATGACTCTCATTTCAAGCTTAGTACCTAGTTGGAATTGTTTATCTGAAAAACTAACCTATTGAGCTATTTGAGATTCATATCCTATCCATCTCGAGAGGGAGATTAGGTGAACTTAGTGTTAACCCTTAGTCTTATATCCATGATCATATGAATTTGATGCATTTATCCTAGGATTTTTACTTCTTAATTGTTGTTAATCTCACTTTTATTTAACTTGGAAAACCACCCTTCATCTATCTATCTTGTTTGTTAATCATTGTTTGCTTGCATGCTTTGATTGATTTTATTTGTTTGTTTGATCAACCTATCCATTGATGATTAGTTTCTATAAAATTACAAGAAACATTAGATCGCTTAAGCACTAGTGCCTTCCTCCCTGTGGTTCGATAAATTCTTGAATTGTTCAACCCGACTACAAGTTATGGTTAATCAAATGGTGCCGTTGCTGGGGAGGCAACAGTTGCTAGTAGCTTGAAGAAGGATCGTTTTGAGTAATCTTAATAGATATTTTTATTTATTTATTTTATTTGTTTACTTGTATTAGCTTTACAAATCGTGTTCTAACTTCTTTCTTTGTGAAGGTGTATGCAAACGAGGTCAAGGGAGACACAATCGGAGCCCATTAATGTGGAAATAGAACAAACTTTTTGAAGAAGGAGAAGAGAGAACAAGAAGAGTGATAAGATGGAGAATTTTCAAGGTGACAATCGTGTGGAAATAGAGCATGATGGGGAAGGCGGAAAAAATGTGCAAGACAACGTACCTCAATTCAATGCCAACCCAACTCAATATGCCTATCAAAATCATGGAGCTTTCAACAATTAAGCTTTGCTTCATCAAATAGTGCAACAAGCTCTAATGTAACAAGGCTTTCCACAAGCTTATGCACCTCCACAACAAGCGTATGTGCCACCACCACTACCTTCGGTGCAATATGGAATTCATAATGATCAAAGGATGATCCGGGATTTTTTTATGCCGAGGGCTATGCCACATATAATGGGTCCACCAATCAACGCCAACAACTTTGAAATTAAGGCGGGGTTGATTTCTATGGTGAGAGACCAACAATTTAGTGGAACCCCAAATGAAGATCCTAATGCTCATCTTGCTCAATTCATTGAGATTTCAAACACCGTGAAGATGAATGGGGTGAGTGAGTATTGTATCCGGATGAGATTGTTTCCGTTTTCTTTGAGGGATAGAGCTCAAACATGGTTATCCATGATTACCCCGGGTATGTGCAACACATGGGATGAGCTTGCACAAATATTTTTGAACAAGTACTTTCCACCTTCTAAGACACTTCAAATGAAGAACTTGATTACTCAATTCAAGCAAATGCCTCAAGAGAGCTTTTATGAAGCGTGAGAAAGGTTTAAGGATATGCTTTGCAAATGTCCACGACATGGTTTTTCGAAAAATCAACAAGTTGGATTTTTCTATCAAGGATTAGTAAATGATCAAAGAGTGCTTGTTGATGCTTCGGCGGTTAGATCCGTACTTGGTGGAACTCCGGAAAGGGCCATAAGGATATTTGTGAGATTTCTACAAACGTATATCAATGGCCATCGGAGAGGGTAAGTGGATGCTATGATTTTGAGAATTTTGATCAAGGGCAACAATTTAGTGTGAAGAGTTTGAATGTTGAGCCAAGTGTGCAAAAAATGCCAAGTGTTGAAATGATAGATTCGGAAGTCTTGAAACAAATGAGCTTGAATCAAAGTGTGAACAATCAAGGAGCTAATATTGTTGAAATCAAGTTGAGTAAGGTGTGCTTCTTTCGACTAGTGTGAGTGGAGAACAATGGGCCAAGTCTATGCCAAGGATTGAAGATGTACTTTACATGCAAGGAAGGAGTTACCAAGGGAATTATCAAAATAATTTCCAAGGTAATTTTCAACCAAGGCAAGGAGGTTATAATAATCATGGAAGATCCTTTCCACAACAACAAAGGCAAGACAACTTTTCCTACTCCAACCTAAACAACGTGGTTGCTTATCCGTCGGGATATCAACTGGGGGCAAAGACACCAAACAATGAAGGAAGAGCGTTGATTGATTAGCTACTTGAACAATTGATCGCATCAAACAAAGCTCGAGAAGCATCTGTCAAGGCTCAAGATGAAACATTGAAAAAAGCCGAAGAAGCAAATGAAAAAAAGCTTAACGCTTTGGAGTACAACGTAGGTCAAATTTCAAGTTCTTTGAGTGCTCAACAAAAAGAAAAATTTTCGGCCACACCGAGGTTAATCCAAAAGCTCAATATTTATTTGTTGATACGGAAGAGAAACGAAAGGTTGAAGAAAGATTGGTGGAATGCAGGGTTGGTAAAGAAAATGAAGAGATAAGTAAGAAAGAAGAGAAGGGGTCTAAATAGATACCTAAGTGGAAAAGGGTGCAAGAGAAAAAGAAAATAGAGAAGAAGGTTAAAGAAGAGGAGTACAAACGTGACTATTGGGGTATTCTGATCACTCCATTTTCTATTCCCTATCCACAAATGTTTGTAAAAGAGGAGAAGAAAAAGAAGTTTGAGGAACATGTCAAGCCTCTAAAAAAGAAGTATGAGGAGAAAAAGAAAGAAGAGCTACCCAAAACAAGTGAATCGATGCAAAAAGGGGCCTACAAAAGTTGGTGATCCAGGAAAGTTCATAATTCCTTGTGATTTTGAAGGAAAAGGCACTCTTAATGCATTGTGTGATTTGGGGACAAGTGTCAATATGATGTCGATGTTACTTTTAAAGATCTGAAAATTGGAGAGCTAAAGCCTACGACTATCCGTCTTGAAGTGGTAAATGGTGAAGTTGTGAAACCACTAGGAGTTGTTGAATACGTGGAGGTGAAAGTGAAGGGGCTAGCCTTTCTGGTCGATTTCATGGTATTGGAAGTGAAGGCGGATCCTCACATTCCACTTATTTTGAGAAGGCCATTTCTAACTACGGGAAGAACGAAAATTGATGTTGGAAGAGAAGAGTTGTCTTTGAGCTCGAAAGGAAAAAGTGTTACATTTTTATGTAACAAAGAACAGGGAACCAAGTCTCATTTGAAGCCTCCGGATGATCTTATGGATCATGATTCTCTTCTCTTTGACAACTTAAATTTATTTCTTCATGATTATATAAAAATGTCGAATTCTAACTTATCTTCTTGTGGTGTTGATAGGAAGAAAGCTTCGGAGTTTGATTGGAAAATTAACAAAGGAGAAAGAGAAAGTCCATTAGAAGTTTTTCTTGATGATGATTTGATGCTTGTAAGCAAGAATGGTGAAGTTGAGCTTGTAGACAAGAAGAATGCTAAGAAATATTTAAAGTGAAGATACGAGGAGAAAGTGTGGTGGACCACCATTTGGTACAATGTTCGTAAAATTTCGTCCGGCTTTAAGATGTTAAGCTTAGCGCTAAATGGGAGGCAACCCATTCTTTTATCTTTTGATGCTTGTTTTTTTGTTTGGTCTTGTAGGTGGATTGTGCTTGTGAGAAAAGATATAGTGAAGAAAGAAAAGTACTTCATGGATTCGAGTAGGCATGTCACATCACTTGTTGCAAACTAAATTCTCGACTCTTGTCTCGAGTTAAGTTTGGGGGGCTAGTGCATGGTGGACGTTGCTCAACTCGTTGGATGGATGCGATTACTTCTCCACAAGAAGATCATCAATGGAAACTACAAAAGGGTAAGTCCCATCATTTTTTGCACACTTAAGTCTCAACTTATTTCGATTTAAGTTTGGGGGAGAGTGTGAAGTGTGACTCACCACTTGAGTATGATTCTTGTAAAATTGACTCAATTTTAAAAAATTTCTCATGAGTTTTGGTTGGATTTTGGTCCGGTTGGTGGTGTTGAAGTGCATGTTAGTCTATATTTTTAGTACAATTGTTGAGCTAATGATGTTTAATGAGTCTTTGAGCATAAATGAAAGATATTGGAAGCACGAATGGAGCTTGGAGCTAACAACTTCCACTATCAAATGCCTATTGAGGGAGTTGACTCTACACCCTATCACTTCTAGTTTTATTGATATGATTTGATGTTGATTTAAATTGATGTGATTAGCATGCTACTTCATGTGTCATATTTTTGGGATGTTTACTTTCGTAATTTAGGATTTTCTTTTCAATCAAGATGTGGGATGTTTGTGATGCTTAATTGTTTGGATGAATTGAATATGTGCTTCATTTTCTTATGATGGTAATTTTTATTCTTGCATGTTATGTGTTTTTGTTTATGTTTTGTTTAGTGAGTCTTTTCTTATATGTTTTGTGTGTATTTTTATTCGTGTTTAGGGATTATTTTGGTAGTTTATTTTGGATGTCGTGAGTCATTTTTGAACATGAGTGATGACATGTTGTTGTGATAAGTGATGACAAGTTATGATTAAGAATCTCTACACTTTTGAATTGTGACATATTTTACGTAACTTGTTCAATTTTGAGATGAATGTGGTGTAATAAGTTTCTTTAAGTCCAAGCACAAGCTTGTGAGCATTTGAGCCTCAACTGTGCATACATGATTTTCTTCATGAGTGGATTGGTTATGTTAGATAAGCTAGAACTTGCTCAAGGAAAATAGGAACGAGCTCAATTTTTTGAGATTAGTGACATGATCTAAGACCATCCTTGTTATTTATAATCATTGCCATGTATTTTTATGCCAAGAATATCATCCTTAGTCAACCACTTTGAGCCTTTAAGCCTATTTATTGTGATATAAGCACATTATAAGTCTTAATTACCCACGTGAGCCTTATATATATACCCTTTTGTGTGAGTGATTGAGGAGATGTGGTCTAGAATGGTTTGATGAGAAAGCAAGAGAAGAAAGGAAAGGGTAAACAAGTAAGAAAAAGGATGAAAAAAATACAAGCAAGAACGCACATGAAACCTTAAGACAAGAAAATGAGCAAATCAACAACAAATATGCTCAAGTAATCAAAAGTCAAAAAAAGAAAGCATGCATCAAAAGAAGAGTAAAAATCAAAAGGAATGATGATGATTAGTGCTTATGTTCAACAAAGATAGAAAGGAAGGAAGAAAAGTGGAGAAGTTGAGGAAGCTGATCATCTCTTCGATTACTTACACTTGATTAGTCACTATTACCCATATTCTTCCTACCCAACCAAAGAGCCTATCATTACATCCTAATTAAAGACCTTTTTTATTATTGATTGAAACTTTGGTGGTTTATGGATATAGTCCACGAGCAAATCTATAGCAAGTCGAGCCAATCGATTGATGAGTATTGATTTACCCCACTTTATAGAGTGTTGAGAGAAATTGATATCCAATGAGAAGCTTGGACTAAGAGGGACTATATTACACTTTTATTCTTTTTGAATTAAACTTGTTAATATTTTTTGCATGTCATGAGTTAATATTGTAGGATGACTTAGCATAGTTTGTAGTTCTTATTACTATTGATGTGTTATTACTTATGTTCGTTTAGTCTTTTCCTAGGTGAAAATCTCACCCCTTGGTTTATTATTTTCGTTGTTCGGGAATGCACAACACTTTAAGTTTAGGGGTGTGATGAGTGATATTTTCACCTAAATTTTAGTGTCTTTTTGTATGTATTTTCGTATTATTTTATCTGTATTTAGGTGTATTTTAGTTGTGTTTTGTATTTTTATGGAAATATATGATAATGAGTTTAAACGTAAGATTTTCAGGTAAAAAGAGATTCTAGACGTGAAAAGAAAGGCGTAGGAAAGAGCGGATCTCAATTCGGAATTGAAACGAGGGAGAACGAGCCGATACAAGTTGTAAAAATAAGAGTTGAAATGAGGCAGTGTTCCGAACACGGTCCTGTAAGAGGTGACCGTGTGCGGATATCAAAAGCACCAACACGGCCATGGCATGACCGTGTTACAGCACACGAGCCGTATTGCACAATACGGCTTTGTAAGCCTTGACCGTGCTCCGTCATCCAAAACGACAACACTGCCACCCTGTGGCAATGTTGCAGCACACGACCCGTGTTGCTGAAATATCTGTAAAAAATTTAGAATCCTTCTAGAAGCTTCCTAAGGGGTATAAATACCCAATACTTCAATATTTGAGGAGAGATCCAAAATTCAGAGCCTGCATACACACATCACATACCATTTCCTCCATTCTTCATCCATTCCATCTACCATCATCTAACCATCAAAAAATCACCATCCATTTGAGGAAAAGAAGCAAGGAAAGGAGGGGAATTGCAAAGGAAAGAAGAAGATCACCATTGGCGCCATCCAAGAGAGTTTTCATCCAACTTTTGTATTGAAACCTTATTGTTTAACATATTTTGTAAGGATTTTAATATCTATATTTTGATTATGGTAGGCTAATCTCCCTTGTGAGATTAGCAACATGAAAGTTATTGGATAATTTTGGGATTTATGTATTAAAATTCATATGTTGATTGGGTTAATTGATTTACTATCATTGATGCTTTAGATCTTGATGTCTATGATAATTTGTGTAGTTTGTTGTTTTAAACATGTGATTAGATTGAGAAGTCAATTACATATTTAGGATAATTGATTGAATCATTTTAGCATACACCTCATGTGCATTATAGATCTTAAAGAGATAGAGATGTCCTTTAGGATTTAGAATCCTTTGATAGGACATTCGATTGGTTTGTTCGAGAGGTTGATTAATCATGTGAAGGGACTCTCATTTCAAGCTTAGAACCTAGTTGGAATTGTTTATGTGAGAACCAACCTATTGAGCTATTTGAGATTCATATCATATCCATCTCGAGAGGGAGCTTAGGTGAACATAGTGTTGGTCCTTAGTCTTATATCCATGATCATATGAATTTGATGCATTTATCATAGGATTTTCACTTCTTAATTGTTGTTAATCTCACTTTTACTTAACTTGGAAAAGCACCCTTCATCTATCTATCTTGTTTGTTGATCATTGCTTGCTTGCTTTGATTGATTTTATTTATTTGTTTGATCAACCTATCCATTAATGATTAGTCTCTATAAAATTACAAGAAATGTGAGATCGCTTAAGTACTAGTGTCTTCCTCCCTGTGGTTCAATAAATTCTTGAATTGGTCAATTCGACTACAAGTTATGGTTAATCAATCAGTTCCTGCTTGGATTCTTTAGAGTGAGAAATTTTGGTTTCCTGTTCCTCCCTTAATGCTATTGTGTAATGGGTTTCTGGACTTACCAAGATATTTGTACTTTTTTCCATAACATGCTTATTCTCATTTCCCCTTCATTAAGCCCAATATTATAGTCTGCCCAGCCCACAACCCATCCTAGAGGTGGCCCATCATCCAAAGAGCAACTAGAATTTTCAAATTTCTCACTCTTCTTATCTCCTTTGACGGCTGATTCCATTTCCCCAGAAGAAAGTGACTTTTCGATTACTGGTCCGTCATGAATGCATTTCTCAGTTGCCACACTAGGGTTCCACGTTCTTGGACTTCAAGGTTTTCGATGACCCCGTCAGAATCATCATCAGCTTCAACCCATTCTGCCTCCACTGGATTCTATACATGTTCCATTGGGTTCCATTCATCTGATGAGAGAGATTTCGATTCATCATCCGACATATCCTCATCTTTTGGACTTAGCTGCTCCTCCACCACTTTGATAGAAAAAAATTCTCCGTCGATCTTCGCCTTAACGATCTCATTGACATGCTTCTTATACGATACCAATAGCTTCACTCTTGCGATGTCAAGTCCTCTTCTAGATAGGACCCAAATCTGTCAGCAGCATGTTTGAAGAATCTACTACACCAAGCGTGGCAAGGCACGCCATACCAAAGTGTCCAAACCTCTCGCTTCAAATACACATCATCTGGTTTCCAGCTCCGTACCCAACTGAACCAATAAGAACTCCATTTCTCATTAATTTTAGTTCTATCTAGATCACTCCCCAATTTCTCTATCAGAACCATCTTCTCTCCCATGTATCTTATCATATGAGTACTACTAACTTCTTCTCTCATCTCCCCCGATATCTCCTCCCAACAGTGTTCTTCTTTGAGAAGAGCTACCTTACATTTTTCTAGCCATCTCCTTTCATCCTCCTTAGTATCGAAGGTTACCATCATCTCCTCTTGTTTCTCCCCTTCTTTCCTATTAATCTCATTGGCAAGCCTGCTCACCCCCTACTCTCTGAGACATTTGGGATTAGTTGATTTGTTTTCTCCATAAGGTTGCGTCTCTCAAATTTAGGATTGAAAACCCTTAATTTGTATGACCCAATCCACACTTCATTTAGTTTACGAAGTAGGGAGTTTGTGTAGTTTTCCATTGTCACTTTCATCCGCACAAACCCAAATATCTTCCCCATTTTGTCCAATTTTTTTGGGCAGAACAAATCAACCATAATACCCACCTCTTGAAATTTCTGCCAAAGCCTCTTTTCATTGCAATCTTCTAGAAAATTATTAAAGAAGAAAGTATGTATATTCCTTATCCCCTTAAATGGATCTCCATATCTTATCTGTCGATGATCGAGCTCAGCCGTCCTGACTCCTCGATGACTTCATGTCCATTGTTTTCTCTCTCTCTCTATCCATCTCTCTCACAAAATTTCTCTCTCTATCAATCTCTCTCACATATTGCTCTTTTTTCACTCACTTGCCCTATAATAAGCATACTTTAGTGATGAGTGAACTCGTCTCACACCCGTCTTATAAACAACCCATCTCACAAGAGACTTTGTCTTGTTAAAATTGATGAATAAAATGCAAAAAGTAAGTAAAACGTAAAGTGTATTTTTACTATTTATGGAATAAATAAAAATAGGTAGGGCGACTCAAAATAGAAAGTAGGTAAAAATACGTGTGGTGGAGGGAAATTTTTTCTAAGAAAAAATGATATTTGATTTCAATATGGCAAAAGCTATTGTACACTTGGGTATCTTATCAACAGGGTCAGCCCTACTCAAATGACCCAACATATATATAGAAATTAAAACCCAAATTTCATTCTCCTCATCTCTCCTCTTTCTACGCAGTGGCTGTTGTCCTCTCTTTTCTTCCTTTCTCTCTTCTCTCCCTCTCCATTCTCCTCCTCTCTCCTCCACCGATCAGCCGTTCTCCACCGCCCACTAATTTTTCTCAGTACGGCGAAGCCGCCACTCCGATCAACCCAACCCACCGCTCATTCTCTCTTCTCTCTCACCGTTCCAAACTGCCTGTTTCCTCATCAAAAATTAGATCGACGCATTCACCGTTCGTTGAAACTCTTGTCGCTCATCACCTTCTCCTCGTACGTCTTTCTCTCGTTTCCTCATAAAAAATCAAATCCACTTCAAATCAGTTTTGTTATCGTGAAGAACGCCTCCATCTTCAGATATGCTATCACGATGAACGCCTCCACCTTCAGATTTGCTGTCACGATGAATGCCTCCACTTTCCGGCAACACTGCTCCGCTTTAAATGGCTAAGCCGCCGCTCCGATCTCTCCAGATATGCAGAGTAGGTCATACTCAACAACTTTTCCTCTTTCGATGCTCTCATCTCCTCTAGCATTTCTCCACGTACTCGTCTCTTGGAGCATTTCACTTTTTTTCCGTTTGAGTTGTCGATTTTATTAATGTATACTTTTTAAATATAAAGTATATACGTTTTATTGAACAAGTGTATAACGTAGCCTTTCACTTTTTTTGTTTGAGTTGTTGATTTCATTAATGTATACTTTTAAACATACAGTGTATATATTTTATTGAACAAGTGTATAACATATCCTTCCACTTTTTTCTGTTTGAGTTGTAGATTTTATTAACGTATACTTTTTAAACGTAAAGTGTATATGTTTTATTGAACAAGTGTATAACTTTTAATAAATAAATAGTTCGGGTGTTTGAAGACTGATTTGGCTGCAATTGATGAACAGTTTCACTATATTCTTAATGAGAATTGTATTGAAGGAATTATTGATTTTAAAACTTAAGTGTATAAAATTTAATGAACAAGTGTATAACATTTTATTAATAAATGTATACTTATTAAACTTTGTCGGTAAATTTTAATAATCAATTATACAGAATCTTATTGAGAGAAATAAGGAAATAAGTTGTGGTGGTGTTCTGCTTGGTTGATGATGAGAGAAGTGAAGTGGGGAAGATTGAGAGAAAGAGAGAAAAAAGTTATCGTGGTATTCTCTTGGATTGAGGAGAAAGAAGAGTTAAGCGGGTCATTTTACTTTATATACATGACCCATTTAGAATATGAGTTAGGTATATTTAGTGTACATTTGTGTACAGTAGATCAATTCTTTCAATATTAATGTACTTGATATCAATATTTTTTAAAATATAATTTTTATTTTTTTTTGCTTTAAAATGAAATTTTCTTTATTTTTGAGCTTTAAAAAAAAATCTAACACACTTAGTTTGATGATAAGTATGGAATTTGACGTGATAAAAAGGTATTAAAAATTTAAAATATTTTTATATTAGAATCTAATTAAAGTATCCTTACTGTATTGCTGTATCTAAACTATCTAAAATTACAATATCTATTATTAAATCAAATAAAATAAAATAATTACCTAATTGCATGATATAAATTTTCATATAGCAATAAAATGTTTGAAAAATGAAAAAAAAACTAAAGAAGACATTTAATTTATGAGATTTACTTCAGTGACCCGTGGTCATTAGTAACCACGGGCCCAATCTATCCCTGGATCAATATTCTTTATTTGTAGACCGTTGGATCACTAAATGAATTTTTAATTAACTTGTTACTTACCCAACCGGTAATCATTATAAAATAATGAAATAATGGCACAATTTCCAACATTATCCTACCCTCTGTCCTTTCTCCTCTCATCTTTATTTTCTCTCTCATATCTCCTCTCTCTCTCTCTTTTTCTCTCTCGTATCTCCTCTGTCTTCTCACTTTGGAAATTATTAATATCATGTACTCTACTTCATTTAGATTTTTGAAAAAAAGCTAAACAACAAACAATCAGTCCGACGCAAAATGATTCGCGAATTAGATCAAACGGGTATTTCAAATTCACGATTCCATGGCATATGCTCGTTCTGAACCGATCCGTACCCAAACCCATTCCCGCTCCTCAGTAATCGGAAAACAAAGGCAAGATTTTTTTTGCTGCGCCAACGCCGTAACCAGATTTAATCCGATCTTCTTCAAAATCGTATTCGATATCTCTCGATCTCAGGGCAGCGCCGGATCCGCTCTGGTGCTGAGTTCGTCCCTGCTGCTTTCCCCCTTTGCCGTTGAAGTCTGGTCATTTTGTTCCGCCGCATCTCAGTTCAGGATTCATTTACAAAGAAAAGTTCAAGTTAGTGAAGAAGGATTAGAAGAGAGAGGAACTGAGAATGCAGAGACTCCGCAAGAAAGAGGAAGGGAGAGCAATATTAAATTATACATTCATTCAATCGGCTAGATACATCTGCCCTTGGATACAATTTGCAAATTATTCAAAGGCTGTAGTATTTTTTATTTTTTATTTTTGCCAAAATTCAAACGTTTGTGACTAAATTGCAAATGGGTAAAGGTGAGTTTTTTTTAGTTAATTTTTTGTGCGTTCGGGCATATGAATTTAGATTCATGCATTTTTATAATTTCGGTGCATTTACAATTTAAACTCCTAATAATACATAGATTTAAGTAAAATTGGAGGGAAAGAGTTTAGTATTCTTCTATGTCTCCGGAGGCACAGTAATTTTTTTTTTTTTGCAATTATCCCTAAAAAATTTGACCCACGCTTCAACCTATTTATAAAAAATTGACCTGCGCTTCAACTTAAGTAATTATTTTCTCGTTGTATTGACACGATCATTTTTCTTTTCTTTTAAGTATTTTAATATTACTCTCTCCATTTCGGGTATTTTTACATATTTGTACGGACATATAAATTAAGACGTGTTATTTTTTTTAATACTCTATTCGTCCCACACAAAGGTTTCTTTTTGCTATTTTGGTCGTCCCACCCAAAGAGTCATTTTTTCCTTTTTTTACACACATGGGATCTACACACTCTCTCTAATACAATTAAAATATGAAGCACATACTCCTACTAATACAACTATCAACTACACATTAAATAATAATATTCTTTAATCCAGGTGCCAAAAAGCAAAAACTTTCATTTGAATGGGACGGAGGGAGTATATATAGTGTAAGGAAAAGTATGAATATATTAGTAATTTAAAAAAGAAAAAGTAAATAAAGTTGTTGTGAATGATGAATAAATAATAAATAAAGTGTAAAAAAGTGGGATTGTAAAAAGTAATTAATAAAATATTATGTATTTTTTTCCATAAATTGAATGAGTAAAAATATGTGAGACAACCCAAAATAGAAAAAAGGTAAAAATACGTGGGAAATATGGAGTATTATTATTTACTATATTTTTTTTTTTATAACCACGGTTGATTCATTTAATTTTGAAAATTTTGTTTTCGTAATTAGCATTCAAGTAAAGGATAAAAAATACTTATATTTATTAAAACACTATAAAAGTAATAGGATCAATTTAATATTTTGTGAGCAATTAGAAAATTTGAAAAGTGATAATATATTACCTAAAAATTACTTAAATAATCATTATAAAGTGTTATTTATACTGTTGAATTATTTCATGAAAATTAATACTCCATCCGTCTCATTTTGGATAACACACTTTTTATTTTAGGTTGTTCCATAAAAATTTGAACCTTTCTCAAAAACCAAAAAATTAAACACAGTTATCCTTCCTTATACTTCATACTCATTATACTAGAATTATGGTCTTTTGTGATATGTCATATAAGATTATTTAATAATACATTTTATCTAAAATTACACTTCTATAAATTGTCATCTATACCAATGTAATATTAAGTGATTACCTTTCATGACATTTATTATTTGCACGGACATTAAGAAATATTATATTTAATGTGTAATTGATTGAAAAATAGTAATAATTTATGTATCATGTGTAACTGTGTTAGTGTTATGTGTGGACCTTATAGAGAAATAGTGATTTTTTTGTAAGAGCTCATTTACCAAAAAAAGAAATGTAACAATATTTGTAGGACATTCTATTTAGTAAAATGTAACAATACCCATAAGATAATTAAGGGATTTTTTTTAATATATTGATTTGTAACCTTATTCAATAACACAACTTATATTTATTATTTGAAACTTACAACTTGAATAAGTTTCCAAATCATTATATTAAAAATATATATTTTCTTCGTTCATGAGTATCGTTACATTTTACCAAAAATGGCGTACCGCAAGTGTTGCTATATTTCTCTTTTTAGTAAATATGACCCACACAAAATAAGTAATATATTTTCATGGGGTCCACACACAACGCTAAAATAATTACCCACTATATATTAAAGGACATGGCTATTTACACCCCCAGAATTTCTAAACATACCCCGATAATATTAGGATAAAAATATTTTTAACTAAAACTACTAAAATACCCTTATATACACATTCCTAATTATATGGTAGATTAGATGATAATGGAGAAGAGGAGTTTTCCAAAAGAAGCTATTTCCGGTAGATTACGTAATAATGAAGAAGGGGAAAGGAGTTTTCTCCATTGAATTAATAGCGACGAAAAATAGCAATTTCCGAAAGATTTATTTTCGGTCGAGCAAATGGCGACGGAGAATGGGTGATTTCTGGAAGGACTAGTTCTCCTCCATTGAATGGACAAAGAATGAGAGATCTCTGGAATGAATCGTTTTTCGTTCAATAAATAGTGGAGTTGAGACGTAATCCTAAAATTATACAGTTAAGCATCGTGAGAGGGACAATGTGACTGATATTTTCACCTAGATTTTAGTGTCTTTTTATATGTATTTTCGTATTATTGTGATAAGTTGTAATTTTACATGATTATTTTGGATGAAATTCACTTCTTTACGCGTGAGTTGTGAATTATTTAATGTAATTACGACTTATTTTTATTTTATACATTTGAACTTTAATTATTTAAATTTTTATTGAAACAAGCCAAAATTGAGATAAATTGTACTGTCATAAATATTTATTTTATGACTGCTACAATTATCATTACTGCAAGAAATAAAGAGTTGACCAAGGCAAATTAAGGAGGAATTTAATTTGTAGAGCATAAGGAAACTTACGAAAAAGATTGGAGATACAATGAACCTGGACACTCTTCAAGAAGGAAAGAAATCAATTAGGTTTCTTGAGGGACAAGAAGATAAATAAGGAGGATATATACATCATATCACATCCGCGATCTGACGTTGAGACACGCGAGGATAGAAGCAAAACGCAGATTTGGGGCTGGGAGGAAGAACACCACACCATGAGGATCACGATCATCGGTTTTATTATTTTGAATTTTATGTTGTAAACTTTTATCTGAATTTATCTTATTGCATGCACTGAATCGATTTTATAATAGTTTGATAATTGTTTTAGACTGACCATCTAGATTAATTGTTAAATTATTTATTGCTATTTCATGATCCATGATCTTTAATTGTTGTGAGGATTTAATTGAGTAGCGAAATAGAGGAAGGCCCTCTAGATGTAATAAGATCTAGGTTGTATGATTCCTAGCCAGTTTTCGTAGCCTAGTAATTCTATGTTTGGAGTCTTAATGCATTTGCGAGTTCGAATTCATAGGGTCACTCGTAAATAGTTCAATTTAGTGGTCGTGCCCTAATTGATGATCTTAAGAACATTCGGGTTAATTTGGTCGTACCATTAACCTAGGGATTTGAGTTTATATAATTGTTGGCATGTTTAATTCTTGCGATTTTATGAATTAGGATATGAGAGGGGATCAAATTCTAGAACTAGGTTTTCAATTTTATTTGTTTATCTTATTTTTATATTTTCTTGCAATTTTAATATTTACTTTTATGTTTATTAGTTGTTAGATTCAATCAATCCCCCCTTTTTACTTTCTTAAAAATACGATTAATTCAATTTAAATTCGATTACTCCCTGTGGGTTCGACCCGTACTTATCCTATTACACTCTAGTGTGGATTTATTCGTAAAATTACAAATCTTATTTTTGGGTGCCGACGACAGCACAACATATTGTATCTGTATTTTATGTATATTTTGATTGTGTTATGTGTTTTTATAAAAATGTGTGAGAATGAGCTTAAACATATTAAAAACAGGTAAAAATAAAGTAGAAACGAAAACGAGCAAGAAATGGGCTGAAAAAGGGCCAACACAACTTGCAAGACCCAACACGACTTGCAACATGAGTCATGTTGAGGTCCACAGGTGTTCAGAATTGTCCAGTGAGCTAATACGACTTGGCATGTTGCAACACGACTTGCAACACGAGTCGTGTTGCGTCTGATCCAAGTCGAGCAGCAAATCGTGTGGAGCAGAGCAGCGACAGAAATCATATAGTGAGCTAACACGAGTTGACAAGTCATTACACGACTTTCAACATGACTCGAGTTGGGTTTCGAAGACAGACCAGTTTCAGAGCCTAGCAACACGACCGAATAAGCGAGTGCACGAGTTGCCAACACGAGTCATGCTAGGTCAACACGAGTTACAAACAATGCAACACAACTCGTGTTGCACGTTTTTGGGCCAAAAATCAGGATTTTCACTTTCCAGTACGTGACAATGTGTGTAAAAAACCCAGTTGATGTAAAATTCGTGGCCCAAGTTTAGAAGAGATATAAATACCCTCAAGTTCAATATTTGAGAGAGATTCTACAAGGGCTTCACTTGGACACACACATCACACACAATTCCTTCTATTTTACATTATCATCTTCATCCATTCACCATACATTCAATCTACCTTCATCCATCCATCAAAGCCTTCATCCAATTGAGGAAAAGAAGCAAGGAAGAGAGGAGAATTGCAAATGGAAGAAGAAGATCACCATTTGAGACATCCAAGGGAGTTTTCATCCAAACTTTGTATTGAAACCTTATTGTTCATCATGTTTTGTAAGGATTTTAATGTCTATGTTGATTTTCTTTTGAATATGGTAGGCTAATCTCCCTTGTGAGAATAACAACATGAGCGTTGTTGGATAATTTTGGGATTTGTGTAATTAAATTCATATGTTGATTGGGTTAATTGATTTTCTATCATTGATGCTTTAGATCTTGATGTTTATGATGATTTGTGTGGTTTGTTGTTTTGAACATGTGATTAGATTGAGAAGTCAATTACATATTTAGGATAATTAATTGAATCATTTTGTCATATACCTCATGTGCATTATAGATCTTAAAGAGATAGAGATGTCCTTTAGGATTTAGAATCATTTGATTGGACATCCGATTGATTTGATCGAGAGGTTGATTAATTGTATGAAGGGACTCTCATTTCAAGCTTAGTACCTAGTTGGAATTATTTGAGTGAGAACTAATCATTTGAGCTAATTGAGATTCATATCCTATCCATCTCGAGAGGGAGTTTAGGTGAACTTAGTGTTGGTCTTTAGTCTTATACCCATTATTCATATTAATTTGATGCATTTATCCTATGATTTTCACTTCTTAATTGTTGTTAATCTCACTTTTACTTAATTTGGAAAACCACCCTTCATCCATCTATCTTATTTGCTAATCATTGTTTGCTTGCTTGCTTTAGTTTTTGTTATTTACTTGTTTGATCAACCACTCTATAGATGATTCGTCTTTATAAAATTATGAGAAACGTGAGATCGCTTAAGCACTAGTACCTTCCTCCCTGTGGTTCGATAAATTCTTGAATTGATCATCCCGACTACAAGTTATGGCTAATCAGACAACGATGTAGAAGCAGAACCCCTGCCTCTTTATATCGTTAATTTATGCATCTAATGTTTTCACCTTGCGTATACCTCTTTTCGGCACCATAGAACCCGATGAAGAACATGTACAGAAATAAAAAAATAGTTATGTTCTCTTTCAGTGGTTAGATTCCAATTTTTAATTTCTATTAGTATTTCTTAGATATTTTCTTCTTAATGCTCGGAGACGTCTTATTTTCTCAGACTCTTCTTAGTGCATCATAGTATTATCTTAAAAATGTCAGTGCAAATTAGATGAGTGGGGGTAAATGGTTTCAGTATTACAGTAATTTGTTTTAAGGCAACAGGAATGATGATTTGTTCTTTAAATTTCATTTTCTTTTTAGCTATGATGATAAACATTAGGAACGATCCGTAGAATGTTTAGAAAGAATAGGAAGAAAGGGTGTTTAAATCATATTAATTAAAAGTATTTAAATTTTAATCCCTTTGGGGTGCATTTAACAATTTTAGGGGTGCGAATAGTCACTTTCTATATTAAAATATTATATATTTCAACCCACTATGCATTAAATTTAATATTCATCAATCTTCGTGCAAACAGTAAATGTATTAATTAACATTCGTAGAACGGGTGAAGTACTACATATCACAAATTCTAAGTTTTAAATAATGACAACATAGAATTCAAGTACTCCCTCCGTTCCAATTTCAACTTCACACTTTCCGTTTTGGTCTGTTCCAAATTCAACTTCATACTTTCATAAAAGAAAAATCATTAACTAATATTCCTCTAACATATTTTAATTTCAAAATGTTCATCACCTTTTTAAAACACATAACATACTTTATCGTTTATTTATTTTATTATTATTATCATCATCATTATTATTATTATTATTATTATTATTATTATTATTATTATTACTTCCTCCATCCCACGTATTTATTCGCACTTTTCATTTTGGGGTGTCCCGCGTATTTATTCACATTCTATTAATAGTAAAACTACACTATACATCTTACCTACTATTTACATTTTATTCATCAATACCAACAACTTTATTTACTTTTTACACTTTATTCATCATTCCAAATAATTTTATTTACTTTTTCTTTTAAAATTACCAATTTATTCCTACTTTTTCTTACATTATATATTAAAAAACACATTTTAATCTTCGTGCACGTATAAACGTGAACAAATACGTGGGATGAAGGGATTATTATTATTATTATTATTACTACTACTACTACGATCTTGATTGAACAAAAAATGATACTCCCTCCGTCCCGGAAAAGTTAGCACATTTTTTTGGGCACGGAGATTAAGGAGTATAATAATTTAATGTAAAGTGAAGTAAAGTGAGGTGAGAGAAATAATATTTAATGTGTAATGGGTAGTTGTATTAGAGGTGGTATGTGAGCTCCATGAGAATAAATTAATTGTTTTGGTGTGGGTCCCATGTATTAAAAAAGAAATGTGTTAACTTCAGTGGGACAAACAAAAAAAAAGTGTGTCAACTTTTATAGGATGGAAGGAGTATTAATTTTTAATCTTTTATTAAAATATGACATTATTTTATAATTCAAAAATTAAACAAAGCACTTATTAATAATAATAATAATAATAATAATAATAATAATAATGACCTAAATTGATTTTAAAAAATAATATTAATTTATGGTTGTGTATATTAAAATATGACATTAATTATTATTTAAAAATTAAACAAAATAATTATAGATTAATAAATTAAATGGTGTAGATGTAATAATAATAATAATAATAATAATAATAATAATAATAATAATAATAATATTAATATTAATATGTATCAAGTAGATTGATAAAAGAAATGAGATTAATTAATAATCTTGTATTAAAATATGGCATTAATTTATAACTCAAAAAATTTAATAAAATGCTTAATAATAATAATAATTATAATAATAATAATAATAATAATGTGTGTGACCTAAATTGATAATAATTAAAAAAAAGTGTGAGATAATATGTATAGCCTAAATTGATAATATGTATGTCAGAATAATTAATTTACATAATTAACTCATATTATATATATATATATATATATATATATATATATATATATATATATAGTAGATACTATAATTAAGAAGATAATTTATAGTAAGTTATATACATTAATATGAGATAATAATCCTTATTAAGAACAAAAAATTTGCCCTTAAAATTTGAGTGGGAACATAAGTGCCCAATTTGTATTATTATTATTATATTATATTATTATTCAATGGAATTTTTTAACAAATATATAACTACTTATATTCAATTTTTAATGAAAAATTAAAAAAATTGCTAACAAGGTGTATAAATTTTTATTCATTGGTGTATACTCTCTCCAAATTTTTATTCATTAGCGTATGCTCACTCCGACCTGCAATTGTTATTATATTTATTGTTTGCACGAAGATTATTGAATATATATATATATATATATATATATATATATATATATATATATATATATATATATATATAATATTTTAATAATGTGGAGTGGATTGAGACATATAATATTTTAAAGGTAAAATATTACTGTACCCAAATGGATTTTACATTATTTTTTTATAACCCAAGTAAATTTTTAATGCTCAAAATGATAAAAATTTCATTGACTCGGTTTGTTATTTGATTAAAAATTTATAACCAACCCATAAACATGTCAACCGACTCATAAAAATGTACAATTGAATCATAAAAATGTATATAAATGAATCATAAGTATGTACAATTGCGTCATAATAAATACAATCAAGTCATAAATCAAGTCATGGATACTTATATAAATTTGCGAATAAAAAAATTTATCACTTAAATTATAGAATATTGGGTAAATTACCAAAAACCCCCCTCAAGATTTGTCCAAACTACAAAATAAACCTTGTGATGTGAAAAATTACCAATTACTCACTTTGACTTGTTTTTTATTTGAACATAAATAAAAATACCATTTTTTTTAAAAATAAAGAGGGATGTAAATGATATTAAAACCCATGTATATAACATTGTATTTTAAAATTTTATTATTTTTTTATTTTTTTATTTTGTTTAAAATATAAAAAACTAGGGTGAGAGGACTTTTCTTAACATGGAAATGAGATCAATATCCATACATTTAATATTGTATTTTTAAATTTCACTGTTTTATTTATTTATTATTTATTTTTTTTTAATTTCAATACCTAGGATTTTGTTTTACAACTGGTAAAAGATAAATAAAAAAATTCCTCTAATCCCAATTTTCTACATTTAAAATTTCTCTACTGGGCTCTCCACCTAATTCTTCATATTTTAATGTATATTGCGTAGTTATGTTAGTGATTTTTGTGGGTCTTATATAAATATATTAATTATTTTGTTTGAGTTTCACGTATCAAAAAGAGAAATGTGATAATAATTATGTCACACTCTAATTAGTAAAATATAACAATATTTACGTAATAAGAGGAGTATATTTTTATTTATTAATGTATATGTTCTGTAGGTGAATATGAGAATTTGTTTTTTTTTTTTTAATATGAACATTTGTTCTTTCATACCTTAATCTTTTTCGTATGTAAATGTAATTAGTACGAAACAAATTTAACACGCGGGATAATTGATTTTTTATTTTTTATGACTATATCATTAATTTAATATATAATAAAAATAAATATTTGAAATAGTGTTGATAATTTTTTTTCATTTGAATATATAATAAATATTAAAATTAAAATTAATTGAAAATAAAAAATGGTTAATTATATTAAAATACATGACCTTTTACTCTTTTTTTCAATTTAATCATGAATTTTTTTTATTATAAAAAAATTCATGATCTTTCTATTTTTTCTGAATTTAAACAAACTTATTCTTTTATTAATTAAATACACAATCTTTTGGTATTTTCTCAATTTAATAGTTGATTTTGTCTTTTAAAATACATGATCTTTTATATTTCATAATTTATTCATAACTTTTTTTTATTACTCCCTCCGTCCCACGTATTTTTACCCATTTTCCATTTTGGGGTGTCCCACGTATTTTTACTCATTCCATTTTTGGCAAAAATACATAATATTTTATTACCTACTTTTTACAATCCCAATAACTTTAATTACTTTTTTACACTTTATTCATCATTCCCAATAACTTTATTCACCTTTTCTTTTTAAATTACTAATTTATCCCTACTTTCTCTTACATTATATATTAAAAAAATAAAACGTCTTAATCTCCGTGCCCGTACAAATGGGTAAAAATACCCGGGACGGAGGGAGTAATAAAATATGAAAATCTTAATTAATAAGACTTAATATACATTACATATTTAAAATATAATGTATAAATTACGTATTATAAACATATAAAATAATTTTTTTAAAAAAATTGGGAAGTTAAACTAATTAAAACTGCATGTACTAATTCACGTCTAAAGAAAAAAAAACAGTAGTGTGTCAAAAATTTTAAATTTTGTTATTAGAATTTATCATTTTTTAATATTTATTTTCAAATTACTTAAAGTTAAATTATTGATCTGAGTCACCTGTTAAATCTAAAATCAAAACAATGAGAAAATGAATTAAGTAGTTGTAATTTTAAATTTGAATTTTTATACTTTTATAATTTAATAACAAAATTTTCTATTAATAAAATATTTAACTATTTTGATTAATAAAAATCACCAACTATTAAATATTTAATATATAATATACATAAATTTAAATATTATAAATATTAAAAAATTATGAAATAATTTTAAAAAAATCATGACTAAATTTATTTTTTTTAAAAAGTTTATGATTAAATTGAAAAAATAAAAAAATATCGTGTATTTAATTGATAAAAAGAAAATTCTTGATTAAATTGAGAGAAGATAAAAAGATCATGTATTTTTTTATAAAAAGAAAAGTTCGTGATTAAATTGAAAAAAGAGAAAAAGATTGTGTATTTTAACGTAATTAACCCTAAAAAAATACAATGGATGTTTATAATAATACCTTAATGTATAATTTGAAATCAATTATTTATTATTAAAAAAATACAATGTAAATCTTATATAAGATAAGGAAGTATATCATTTTAGCCTACCTAGTTACTGGGCTCGTAAGTGATCCATGTTAGATTCTCAAGCCCACCTGAGCACTGGGCTCCTCACTTAAGTGAGAAATTCAGGTTTGATTCTTATTGTCGAACTAAATACTAACTATACTAACAACTAACATTTACTGATTAAAAAAAATATATCATTTAAAAATTTATTATTATTTATAGTTGACTTATTTTATTGTTTAATACTTTTTAGTAATAATTAGGAGTGGGAAAAATCACTATATCGAAAATACCGATACTGTACCAAAAATATCGGTATGAATTTTTCCATACCGATATCGATACTGAATTTTTGGCATACCGAAATTTCGATAAATTTTATTCTCATACCGATACCGTACCTATATTGATTCTATACCAATTTTTCAATAAATATCGATTTATACCAAAATTTTGACATACCGTTTCATACCGAAATATCGGTATACCGAAAACAATCAATATACCGAGTCATACCGATTTTTTTAAAAATTTTAATTAAATAAAATAAAATAAAATATTCTAACACATTTTATATTACAATCAATGGACATGATAATTATTTAGATGATATTTATATCAACTACTAATTTATTAAAAAATAAGTATATAAATTTATTTATTATTTCTTACCCTATATTCTAATATTAATTGTAACATATTTTTATTTATAAGTATTAGAGTTTATTTTCACGCTTAACAAAAATATATATGAATAATTGTGTTGTATAATTACACATATACTTAATAATAAATTTTATATGTTATTATAAGATAAAAATGTATTTAAACAAAATTTTAAAATACATACTCCATATAGGTCATTTGTTCTTAAAGTTAAATATATAAATTTTAATAATAAGATATGTATTAAAAATATATTATATATAATTAAATTTTTTTAAAATAAATATAAAAATTTTCAGTATTCACGGTACTGTATACCGATACCGAATACCTAAATACCGAAAATATTTTTCGGTATACCGAAATACCAAAAATTTTTAGACATGTTACCGATACCGTACCGTAATTTTCGGTACGACAACCATTCCGTACCGAAAATTTCGATATACCTATATTTTGATATTTTTCGATAATTTTCGATACGACAAGCTCAATATACTGAGTTTTCGGTATTTTTCCCCACCCCTAGTAATAATGTGTTCTTATATTTATATATTTGTGGAGGAGTGTTCATGAATATATTATCAAATGTGGAACACATTCTTAAACCTAAATAAACTTTAATCAACAACTTCTATTTGAGCTAGAATGAGCTTGAGCTCGATGATTTCTTTCGAGACGAGCTCAAACTTAAAATTAACCACAATTATTTCTTAACAAACTATACTAAATTAACTCGAACAAATATAGTCTGACAATGTAAAATTTTGTTAATCAAATTTCATCTTTTAATGGTGATTGTAATATTGACCCAAATGGCCCAATCCATTCATATCTAAGCCCATTATAAATCTGGCCCAAATTAACTGTTCATACTTGAGAACAAAAAAACGTTGCATTCGCCTCTGTGACGAAAGTTGAAGAAAAAGGGGAAAAGAATGGCGACGGCGTGGGGTGCATTTTGGGGAACCAGAGTACTGGAGATAGTTAAGAAACACGATTCCGGTGGCCTTGTTTGGAAGAGAATTAAGCTCACCACCACCCGAAAAGCTAATGCCAAGAAACGCCTCCGTCGCGTTTGGCAGGTATCTAATTGTTCATCTACTTACTCACTTCTTTACCTCTAAATTGAAAAAAATTCGATCAATGGATAGTCTTGTTTAGAACAATTTAATTACCTCAATATGGGTTTCATCGGCTTTGTGTTTTCTTTGGAAAAGCAATGCCGAATTAGTGTGACATCGCGAGCACCACCTGTTCGACGAAAGTCTTTACTAATGGTTCTTTGCATTGGCTTATGTGTGTTGACTGTTGTAGTTCTTTATTTATTCATTTATTTATTTGCCTTTTGTTATAATTTTCCTGTTTGCTGAGGGAGAGAAATGACATTAGAATAGCTGACGGAGAGAAATGACATTAGAATAGCTGTAAGATTCTAGCATTTCGAAAATTTAATAATAAATGCTTAGTTTAAGAAATGATTTCACTTTCCATTGCCCTTGATGATATC
This sequence comes from Pogostemon cablin, assembly GCA_023678885.1. Taxonomy (NCBI): domain Eukaryota; kingdom Viridiplantae; phylum Streptophyta; class Magnoliopsida; order Lamiales; family Lamiaceae; genus Pogostemon; species Pogostemon cablin. Next base: position 10,237,952 of record CM042979.1, read on the forward strand.
GTAAGATAATGCATGAGCGGCAAGGCGATATTTTGATTAAGTTGATGGCAAGTTTTGAGGGATTTAGTCTGGTTGTTGAGAACTACTCTCTAGGGAGTGGAATTTTTTAATTAGATTAAGTTAATGACAAGTTTTGAGGGATTTAGTCTCTAATTAAGAAGTTACTACCATGGATATATATTAATTCATCCTTCTAACTGATCCCAGAATTGATTGTGTTGATTTAATTACTACTGAAAGGTAGGAGATGCCTCATAGTATCTGTGATCTTACTTTTGTAAAAGTACAAAGGGAACTGAGTTTTGATTATGCTTTGTTCAACCTTGCATATAATGATGAGAATTCATGCCATGGAGCTATCAGTACAGATGATTATGATGATGAAAGCATGGGGATTTGTCATGATCATTTTATAATTTTGTTTTCATAAAGCTGTAGTTCAAGTAAAGGGCTTAGGGTTGAGTTCTAGTGTCACCTACAGCCTATGTGAGTCTTCAAACGATATTTTAGGATCTGAAATTGTCACTTGCGAGGTCACAGAAATTTTGTGGTGTTACTGTCACATTTCCTGTTTTAGAGGCCTTATGGTTCATGAGTGCCAAATTCGTTTTTTCTATTATTGAGCTATTTTGTGATAGAGTCAAGGGTATTGAAAGAAGAACAAAGATAAATACTAATATATATTGGATAGAAGATAAAATGAACACCAAGGTTCTCAGAAAAATTCAAGAAGAATCTCCTGCCCAAGCAACCGCCGAAGATACAATTTTGAAAATAAATATTTTGAAAGTTCATCGTCCTATCATTTACTGGAATGTATTTATAGGCTTTTGGCCTTGAGAAGTTTGACAGTCATAATAGTAAAAGTAAATACTCTATTTAATATTTATTTGACCACTCATGTAGATTGCAGGCGTTCTTGCCTCTTTGCCTTCTTATATAAATCTGATCCCTAACAATTCCTCCCTCCTTCCAAAGTGCCTTGTCCTCAAGGCGGAAATCGGGAAATCGATCACAGAAATCCTCAATATTTACCCAAGTTCTGTCAATGGATTTTTCATGACACTGTGCAAAGACTTGCTTACAGCTATCATCCCCTCTCCTCACCTCCTGTTTCGGAGTAAAAATTCTGGAATGAACTTGGGATCCTTTAAAATTAACTTGCTGGGAAGTTGCGAGACTAGTTGGTGTTCTCCCAATACTTTCTTTAAATGTGTCTGATAAATGAGATCTTTGTAACTTCCAGAACTGTGGCCATCAAGTGTTACGAAAGGATAATAGTCTAATGGGACAGCTTATGGCAATGGGTTGATGACATAACATCAATGCAGAAACCGGTGGCTTTAACAACATTTGTTTGTAGATCCCTTTCAGCTTTGATGAATTCACTGAATCCACCCTTTAAAGGAACTCCAACTCTCAACTTCTTCCCTCTTGTAGGAATTTCCCATTCTTTAGGTACCTTATCTGTCTTGCCTGGCCATACAATTGCAAGATTATCTTTCTTTATTGAGTTCAAAACCTCTGAAATCCCATATTCCGATGTCCAAAATCCAACTCTGCTTTCACCTCTCCCAATCACATTCACTATCTCATATGCAGATTTTCCATGCGTGTGTTTTTGTTATATCCGGCAAGCCGGACCAATTGGTAGAGTCAAGGGTATTGGAAGAAGAACAAAGATAAATAATATATATTGGATAGAAGATAAAGTGAACACAAAGGTTCTTACAAAAATTCAAGAAGAATCTCCTGCCCAAGCAATAGCCGTAGATATAATTCTGAAAATAAATATTTTGATAGTTCATCCTCCTATCATTTACTAGAATGTATTTATAGACTTCTGGCCTTGAGAAGTTTGGCAGCCATAATAGCAGCAGTAAATACTTTATTTAATATTTATTTGACCACTCATGTAGATTGCAGGCCTTCTTGCCTCTTTGCGTTGTATAAATCTTATCCCTAACATTTTGCATGTAATTTTTGTTATAATTGATATTATCCTGCATGCAAAGTTGAGTTGGCTAAACACTTGAGGTTGTATTCATTCTTGGGTATGTTAGGAAGTTTTTAGATTGAGGTTAATCTGTCTAAAATTCACCTAGTGCAATTCAAGTTGGAATCATAACTTGAAAAATTTTCCCTAAAGTAATATTACTTGGAAATTTCACACGTCATTGATGAATATTGAACTAACTAATATTTGGGGGTAATGTTGTTGTACAGTTCACTATTTCGAATATGTTGCTCCCCAACCCTCTTTTTCTTTTGTCTTCGTGGGTGGGAGCGATCTCTTTTGATGTCAAAACCTTAAATGAAAATCTCTCTCTTTTACAGAATGAGGCTGTTCTGCGAGCTTGTTCTGAGCCACCACCCCAGGAAGTTTCACAGGCTGAAGGTGGTCGAACTAATGCCCAAGAGAACTAAAACCTCCAAGTTAGAATTGAGCAAATTATGAAACCTCTTTCAGACTATGGGACTAGGAAAGGAACACATAAATTGTTATGCTTAGTTGTAATGCTGTCATTATGCCTAAACTATGGCATGATTTTGATTTGGAATCCATGCCTTTAAACTTCTAAGTCTTCTTGTAGTATTTCCTTTTCTAGGACTAGTTGAAGTCAACCCTGTGCATCAGCCTGTGGTATTTCTATAAATGTTTCTCACTGGTTCTTGTTTGACTGCAACATGAAATTTATACATCCCATCTTATTTACCAAACGTTTATTCAGTTTACTTTTCCCTGACCCTCTAAACGTATCTGTTTCCTTCACTGCTCTTCTGTGGACTGTGAATAGTCTTATGTGCATCACAGCAGCTGTTTCTCTAGGTCGGTTAGTTTACTAAGTTCGTTATTCTTGTGTCGCAGCTACTGAAACTTAGCCATAAAGAGATAGTAGTCTTATTTGGTGAACCAACCCTTGAGATTGAGCATTATGAAAGGGATCATACGTCGTAGTTTAGGTCATAGGAAAAAGGATACTGAAAATATCCAATTGATTGGAGATATAGGAAGTTATTGTTGATGGTTAGAGAATCACCGAAAGCTGAAATTCCAAAGCGGTCCCTATCGACCCAGAAGGTTGATGTTAACGTCGAGGTTTCAAGAATCGAAAATTCATGTTTGCCATTACGGAGATAGGAAGCCCTTGTTGGTATGGTTTGGAAAATACAGGGGCATAGCAAACCTGATGTGAATTCTCTTTACTCAACTGTGACACCAGTCGTTTTTTGCATGATGAGGATAACGTATGGGCACAAGGGTTTGTAGATTAATTAATTATAAAATATCCATAATAATAATATAAGTCCAATCAGCTGGTTGGTATAAGGAGGCAGCGTGTGAAATCCTTCAGTTCAATTTAAGGGGGCCTACGCACCTTTAATACTATTTCTTTCTTTTGGGTAGACTTACATTATGTGTGTATGTTTAGGCCGTATTATTTGAATGTAATGAGATGTCATTGTTGCAGAGATTCTAAGCAAACTACACAAACTTAATTTTGTACAAACAAATAACACTGCAAGTGGTTCTTCTTTGAATTATTCAACTTAATAATTGCCTAATTATTCACATTCCTTGTCTGCAACTGTAATCCCTAAACTGCCCCAACTTCCCACCCAACACCCAAATCTACACATGGGTTTGCATTTATTTTATTTTAATAAAGGTTGAACTTTTTAATTTTGTTTTAAAATATCCTCTATATTTATTTTGTTATGTTAAGCACAGGGCAACACAAGTATTCTGTTATGTCAAGCATAAAGCAACACTTGTGTGAGACCGTTTACTTATTTTTAATTAGTTATTACTCCCTCCGTACACTGTCAATCTATTCATTTTACCATTTTGGGTCGTTCACTCTTAATCTATGCATTTCCACTTTTAGACACATGGGACTCACTCACCCACTAATACAATTAAAATATGGAACATACACACCCTACTAATACAACTATCCACTGCACATTAAATAATAATACTCTTTAATCCACACGAAAAAAGCAAACGGATAGATTGAGGATGGACGGAGGGAGTACTTTTTATTTATTTTTCGAATTGTTCACGAAATAGTTTACTGGATGGTTGTCACTTTTTATGGATCTTTTTGTGAAACATTATTGCTTCTTATTATTTGTCTTAGAAACTTTTTTCATGAAATGGTTTTGCGTAAGTGTCTCATTAATATTTTGTTTATTGAACTCTTCTACGGCACAATCGAACTATAATAATAATAGAATTAGAAGTAGATTGGCTCAATTAAACATAAGAAATGTAAATTACTATAAGAGCTAAATTTGGAATTTCAAATATGAGCGAGCCTCTTCTCACCACTTGATTATACATTATATAAGATGATAAAATATTTCTTGCAATGATTTCACATAATAAATTATGTACACCCTAGTAGTTAATGGTATATTATACCATTAAGGATTAGTATATTCAAGAGAATAATTGTCTTTTTAAATTCATTAATAAAATGAGTTTATGTGCACCCTGATTTACCTGACTAGTTTATATGTGCGTACAAATGGTTGTCTTCAAATATTCAAAGTAACTTTTGTGTAAGACGGTCCCACTTTTCTTTGATTAGTTATAATTTTTCATCTATCTTGTCAATTGTTCATGAAATAGTTCAGAGTTATCACTTCTCTTTAACAACGTATCATTTGTTATTAAAGATTTTATCACTTCTTATCCTTAGCCACGTATTAGTTTTATCTTTAACCACGTATCAGTTGTTATTAAAGATTTTATCACTTCTTATTCACATCATGAAACTCATTCCATGGGTTGTCTTATACAAGTTTTCCAAATACCTAATACATACACACACTCAGTTTTGATATCAAGATTATGGTGCGAATACGATCATATATGATTGAAACCTAAAAAGTGCGAGTGTTTATATGCATATTATTAAATTAAAATTCTCTAGTAGGTTGTGCAATAAAACAATACTCCCTATATATATATATATATATATATATATATATATATATATATATATATATATATATATATATATAAACAGAGGGAAAAAACGCATTTGGGCAATACTAAAAGCAATACAGAAATTCTAGGACTAGTGGGGTTCCATAATTAGTGATTGACCTAATTTGGTGATGCCGTGAACTTTTCTTGTGTTTGTTGCCTACCACTATGGCTGTCCCCATCACAGACAATTAAACCCATAAGTCAGCTATGCGAATTTTCTATCTCACTTTTATAATTAACAAAAACAAATGTTACCTAGCTTTAATTAAATAAAATATAAAGTATTAAAGATATACGTCAAACATATATATGATAATGTGCTGAAAACGTATGTATGCGATATAATTAAAATATATATATGAAATCATATAGAGACATGGCCTGAAAAGGAGATGTGTATGGATTGTGATATATACTTATCGAATTGGTGACGTGAAGAACTCCAACAGCCCTTGACATATATAATTCTCCACCACTGTCACAAGGAACCCTGGTCGGCAATTTTTATATTTTTATGCTCCTTTTTCTTATATTATAATTTAACCTTTTTTTTTTGTTCATGTGTTATTTTACCTTTATAGTTTACAATCTATTTTACTGCTTGATTCATGAAACCTTGTAGTTCATATACTGGTTTACTTCCGGAGTTTAATTTTAGTCGTTGGAGTTTAATGATAATTTTACTCCCTTTGTCCGCCTAAAAAAATATCATTTTTTTAAATCACTTGGATTAATGAGTATTATTGTTTAATGTATATAGAGTGAGTATTTGTATGAGTGAATGGGTGAGTTTATGGGTCTTTCTTTACAAAAAAAAAAACTGTACAAAATAGTTACATTTGAGGTGGACGAAAAGAATACTACTATTATAATTCATGTAATATTATACCAATGGTCCATGATATCTTAACCCAAGGTTCAAGGTTCACGGGATTATTAAAGTATAATTGTCTTTTCAACTATAATGGTAGAAATTTCACGATATAATAGTTGCACGAATACGTTCCCCACGGTCAAAGAAAGCAAGTGGTGGCTTACTTCAGTGGCTCAAATTCAGCACAACACCAAGAATACACAACACTAACTTTATACTCAATAGTGTAACTCATTAAAGGTCCAGTAAAATATGTTGATATTCAGCCACCTTAATACAAAGACCAATTGTATATATACCTTTTATTATAAAGTCAACAAAAATATAAATACACTCGTTGTGTACGAATTTACTATTGGTCTTTGTATCAAAATCTAACTTATACATGCATGAAAAAAAACGATACTCTAGTGGTAAACAAGATTTTATTTATTTATTTTAATAAATCACTAAAATCCCATTTACCATTAGACATGCACCGATTAACCGGAACCGCCGGTTCCAACCGGAGAACCGGCGGTTTTAACCGGAACCGGAACCGGCGGTTCCGGAACTGTGAAAAACGAAACCGAAACCGGTAGAACACGGTTCGGTTTCGGTTCCAGCCGAGCACGAACCGGAACCGCCGGTTCGAACCGCCGGTTCGCCGGTTCACGGTTAAAACCGGCGGTTCCTCTATTTTTTTATTTTTTTTTTATTTTTTTTTGAACGGCCAAGATCGACTGTCCGTTGGAGATCGACGGCCCAAAAAAAGTGACCGTTGGGGCGGTGAACCGGCGGTTCAGGCGGGATGGGCGGGTTTTTTTTAATTTTGAAAATTCAAACGTGCGGCCGAGATCGTGTGACCGTTGAAGATCAACGGTTGAGATGGACGGAGGAACCGGCGGTTCCGGCCGAAATTTTTTTTTTTTTTTAAATTCAAGGGTTGAGATTTTTTTGTGTTTAAAATTTGAAATGGATGGATGAGATCACTTCCAATCCTCTATAAATACCCCCCAAGTGTGATCAATTTGAGCACACAACATTCACATTCAATCTACTACTTCTACTACTACTACACTCTCTTCTCTACACTACTTATTCTTCTATTCCACATTCTTGATTGATTCTACATTTCTACTCAACTACTCAAGTTCTCAATCTCATCTCATCTCAACTCTCAAGTCTCAACTTTCTTTTTTTAGTTCATATATATCAAACTAAAAAAAAAATTGTAGTCTTTTATTTCAATTATCTTATTATCACTTTCATTTCAATTCTCTCATTATAATTTTCTATTCTTTCCTACTACTAATTAGTATACTTCTACTTCTAGTCTCTTAGTTTTAGTTCATAAATCCTATATATTATCATTTTTTCAATCTAAAAAAAATGTCTAGAAGAGGTTCTTCTTCATCCGGTGCCTCACCTTCTTCTTCTAGAGGAAAATCCATACCCAACACCTTAAATTGTCCTCCACCACCTCCACGCGGACCACGCCAACTTCCACCAACTCTAGAAGATATTGAACTTGAAAATATTCCTTCGGATGAAGAAATCTCCCCTCATTTGTTCAACTTGAATGTTAGGGAGATACTTGGAGATGATTTCCCCTCCGACGACGACAACGATAATACTCAAGGTCAATCACAACAAAGGGCGAGTGGAAGTCAACCAACCTCGGGTGGTACGGGTACGGGTACCGGAGGCGGAGGATCGACTCGAAGTTCCCAACAAGTGTTACGTTCCGATATATTTTCCATTCATTTCAAGAAGGAGGCGATTGAGAATTCGAATGAATTCAAAGTTATTTGCAACTATTGTGGCACTAAGTATAAATTCAAGCATGGCGGAGGATATGGAACGTTCATCAAGCACATCAACTCGAAGCATCCGGACAAGATTGGCATCTCAACCGGTCAAACACAAATAGGACGATGGTTCACGGCCTCTTCCGGAGGAGAAGGTTCATCGGCGTCGGGTAACACTCTTTTTAAATTTGATAAATCTAATTATTTGAGATTATACCTTAAACTTATGTGCACCAAACATTTGCCATTTAACTTTGCCGATAATGTTTTTTTCAAGATTGGGTAAATCTCACTTTAAATCCTCAAGCCCCACCTTTGCATCGTAATAAATGTAAATTTGGTGTTGCTAAAGTTGTTAAAGAGTATGGTTTGATTTTAAAACAAATTTTGCAACAATTACCTCATAAAGTGTCTATATGTTCGGATATTTGGAGCAATTTTTGGCAAAAAGCGGATTATATGGGTATTACTTGTCATTGGATTGATAGTTCATGGAATTTGCAAAAAAGATTAATTGCTTATAGATCATTTGATGTTCCTTATACCGCCGTTAATATTGCTCACAAAATTAGTACTATTTTGCAAGAATATGGTTTAGTTACAAAGATTTTTACAATCTCATTTGATAATGCTAGTGCTAATACGGCTAGTTTAGAAAGTCTTATTGATATTTGCAAACCCTCAATTGGTGGTAGATTTTTTCATGTTAGATGTATTTGTCATATATTGAATTTATGTGTTCAAGATGGTATAAATGCTTTGAAAACACACATTCAACCTATTAAAAGTGCTATATGGTATATAATGAGAAACCCTTCCGTTACTAAAAGGTGGAAAAGATATTGTCAATCTGTGAATATTCACCCAAAAAAATTTCCTTTAGATGTTTCAACTCGTTGGAATTCGACGTATAAAATGTTGCATGACTCTTTTGATTATAAAGATCATATTTATGCTTTTTACTCACAAGATGCGGGTGGTCAAATCTTGTTTGCTAATCAATGGGACACATGTTACACTCTATGTGATGTTTTACAAATTTTTAATGATGCTACGGAAGAACTATCCGGTGTTTATTATCCTACTTCAAATTTAGTTGTTGATAATTGTGTTAAAATTGCTATGGTTTTTAGTGCTAATGAAGCACACCCGTTGTTGTCAAATGTTATTCTTTCCATGAAATCTAAGTGGTTAAAATATTTTTTTCAAATCCCGGACTTGTGTTTAGTTGCTAAATTGTTGGACCCACGTATTAGAACGGATGGTTTAGAAGAATTGTTAACGCTTTACTATGATTCATTGTATGCTAATTGTGATTCTCCTACTAGACAACAAGCTCCTAATCCTAAAGACATAGTTGCAAGTACTTATAATCTACTAAAGGAACTTTTTAAGGAGTATAAAGAACAAAATGGTACAAATGATGATCAATCTAGTGGTGATGATAGTAGTGATAGTGTTGATAATTCTAGGAAATATGATGCTCTTCAAAAATTTTATAGTTTTTATGATGCTAGATCTCAAAAACGTGCACGGGTTATATCTAATCCTTTTCAAGAACTTGATTCTTATTTTACTAACACTTTTGAGTTTGAAACAAGCGGAACTAGTTTTGATATTTTGAAGTGGTGGTCAAGGAGAACAAAGTCATTCCCTATTTTATCATTGATTGTAAAAGAGGTTTTTGCATCTCCCGCCTCTACGGTTGCCGTCGAACAAGCATTTAGTCTTGGTAATCTCACTTTGGATCCGACACGATCCAATTTAAGTGTGACAAATTTAGAAAATTTGTGTTTGCTTGATGATTGGTCAAAGGCGGAAAGACGGATTCAAAATCAAATTGAAGAAGACCGATCGGATGATGAAATTACGGAATATGGAAGTGAGTTAGATTGGTAGAGTAAACAAAAAAAGCCATCACCATTCACCTCCACGGAGCCAAAGAGGTAAGTTGAGGTAAGTTAAGAGAACTACGTGGGCTTTGATTCCTTTCGAGGATACGTAGGCAACATAAATTTAAGTTGAACTTAAATTTTCAAGTTTAACCCTAAATTTAAGCTCAAGTCCTTTTTTTTACTTTTTTTTCTCTATTATGTTGTTGTATTTTATCTTATAAAGTTTGTATTTTTTAAATTTTTGAAGTGTAACAATAGAGTAGTTGACATGGAAGTAAACTTGTAGTGTTCTCTACACTTCTACATTTGTACATTGTAATGGTTTAGACTTTAATAATTAAATTTTTTATGTGATCACATTAATTAATATTGTTTGATTATTATGAATTTAATATCAACTTTGAAATTTTTACTTGCATTATTGAATATTGCATAGTGCATACATACATCATGTTTTCAATTTTAATGATATTATTATTACATTAATTCAAATTCAATATTTCCATTTTCAATTACACATGTTTCATTTATTTAATAAATAAATTACACATAATAACTGATAAATAACACATTGTATGATGTATAAATATAACATAAAGAAACAAAAAAAAAACAAAAACAAAAACCGAAAAATCGGCGGTTCCAAACCGGAACCGGAACCGCCGGTTCACGAACCGAACCCCCTATCCCCCGGTTCGGTTCCGGTTCCCCCTCCGTTGGAACCGAAACTGCCGGTTCGGAATCGGAACCGGTTGTTCCGAACCGGGGTGCATGCCTATTTACCATAGGTGTCGCATTTTTTTTATAAATATATTCGTGTTTTATGAGGAAGAGAGATTGGAGGTGTTTTTTGTTGGCTTTGTTGTCAGGCCAGCCCTGAGATTTTGGGGGCCCTGGGCGAAATTTACAAAGGGGACCTATTTAAAAAATAGTAGTATTAATAATTTTTTTTTGTAATTTTCTAATATAATATATTTAATAAAAATTTTCTAAAAAATTTATTTTTAAAAAATTTGAGATGCTTTTTAGTATAGTTCTCCATCTATATATCTTATAAATATTTTCTCAAACTCTAAGATCTTGTATTATTGTATGATTTCTATTTTTTAAATATTTTACGTATAATTAAAAAGAATTAAAGGTAGATTAGTTAGAAGGTTGATTGAATAAGCATGTTAGAATTAGAATTAAAATTAAGAGGTAGATTAGTAGAAATGTACTTATGGAAAGAATTATAAAAAAAGAAATCACAATAAAAAGAATTAAAAAAAAGATCACGTTAGAATTGAATAAAAAAATAATATAAAAAAAAGAGCGACATAGACTTTGAAATAAGAACGATATCAACTATCAAGTTTAATTAAATATAAGATATAGATTAAATTACTACAATCAAAGAAAGAATTATAAAAGAAAGAGAAAATTGAAAAAAATTATAATTATTAAAAAAATCAAGAAATCAAACACAGTCAGAATTGAATAAAAAATAATTGAAAAAAGAAAGAGCTCAAACGTCAAAAGAATAAAAAACAATTAAAAAAAAGAAAAGAGATAATTAGTGAAATATTATTATGATCAAAATATAAAAAAATAATTAAAAAAAAGAAAGAAATCACAATAAAAGAATTTTTTTATTACAATAAACTATATTACCCATGTAAGAATTGAGGGCCTCTAAAATTTTGGGGCTCTGAACGGTCGCCCTTCTTACCTACAATCAGGGTCGGCCTGTTTGTTATAATTAATGGGATGTGAATTAGGTTAAAATTGTTGTATATGCCGCCCATAATCCCTTTAGCATCCACCTGGCACAATCTTGTGCTAATTATTTTCCCATTACATGACATTATGATTTCATCAATCATATGAGTTCTAAACACCCTGAAATCATCATTAACCTGCTAGATAGAGAAATCTTGGAATACATAACCATATCTGGATTTTTTTTATGTTACACCCCTCCCCCACCTCATATTTTAAGTAATTAAAAACATTTTTTTCTAAGCATGCTTGAGCTTATGACGACAATGCCCTTGCATGTTCGATTCTTGTACGTAACACACAAGACTATTGAATTTAATAAGCAGATACATGTACAATTTGCTAATATTGTGATTATAAAAATGCTTTGTCGTGCTTAATTAGGTCAATATTTTGTATTAAGAATTAAAAAGTCAAAGTTGTACATGTTTATAGTATAGTTGGAAGAGATATTGGAGAATCATTTTGCTTAATGTTTAAATTTCAACTTATTTATTGGGGGGCCATCTCTATTTAATTTCTTTTTTGTCCAATCATACATGGTTTTTTCTCCCACACTATGCCTGTTTTCAGACTCTACTCTCACCTACAACCCCTTTAATTTCTAATGTTTAGTTATTTATGTTTCCTAGCTAATTGAACAAGTGGAATTCTCTTGCTTGTGTACTAGGATAAATTCTTGATTCTCTATTATTACATGATTCAAACTTAGGGGGAACTTGATTCTTAAAAAATTGGGGCTTTATAGGTTGAAAGGAACCCCATGCCATTGCTATCTGCGTTGATATTGCAAAGATTATGTTCTTATTCTTGTGCTTTGTAAAAGAATTCTCTTTTTGAACAAAAAAAGCTCACTCCAATGCATGTCTTTTGCACATGCTCCCTCCCAACTTCCAATGTTTATGATTGAACCCAATATTTTTCTACACGTCTTACACGTCCTTCACCCGTTAATGTAAGGAGCCGCTTGGTTCAAATTTCGAAATAGTAATGGTAAATAAAAACATTAACGAGTATAATCCTAATGAGAATGAAATTAATTAAAGAGGTAGGGGTATATATTGAATCAATGAGAATTATTGAGTATTCTGAAAAATAAAAATTAGTGCTCCCTCTGTCCCATTAAAGTTGGTATAATTTTTTTTTGGCACGGAGATTAAGGAATATAATAATTTAATATAAAGTAAAGTGAAATGAGAGAAATAATATTCAATGTGTAGTGGGTAGTTGTATTATAAGTGATATGTAGAGCCCATGAAAATAGATTAATTATTTTTATGTGGGTCTCATGTATTAAAAAGAAAATGTGTCAACTTTAGTGAGACAAACAAAAAAGAAAATGTGTCAAATTTTATGGGAGTAAGGGAGTACCTTTGTCTCATGGGAAATCTAATTACATAAAAGCAATTATAACTTAAGATTTAAAAGTGAATATTACTAATAACTAATCATTTGCCATCTAATTGTGTTGCAAGGATACAAATGATTTGATGGGCCTTTTCTTCAATCATATTGCATGGTGAACAGTGAGATTAGTTATTTAGAACACACATCTTGAATTGCATACCCTGTTATTTATTAGCCTGAATTATGTTGGATTAATGTTAAAAGTATATTACTCTGTGCATTGATTGATTCATGATAAGAAAATAAGTAGAAGAGGGAGTAGGGGGGGATTGCCTGAAATTCAACTTTATAGTGCTACTCTATACATCTTAATTAAGAAGATTGCTTCCTTGTAAAAGTATTGTGAAAACTATCACAAGTACTACTGCTTTCTTCATGCTCCTCCGTCGTCTCCGTCTCCGGCGTGTTTTTGTTCGATATTTGTGTGATTCCGCTCGAACCGGATGAGGAATTCGCCGGCAAGAGATTCAAATCGGCCCGCTCCTTTCGCCCCATAAAATCGTAGAAAACCGGCCCCGACCCGGCTTTCTTGGCATCATGATCATCACCACTACCACCCTTGTTGTTCCTCCTCTTCAAAAATATTCTACATAGAACCCAATTCTCCTGTATCCATCACAAAGCTATAAGTATGGTGATCAAAGGGGGGGTAAAAATGGAATTAGTGGAGTGAAGAAATATTCACCAGGGGCAGGGGAGTGGTGTTAAAGAGGCGATATTCATGCATAATCCAATCAGTTCTTGATCCCTTCGGAGGCTTCCCTCTGTAAAAAACCAGAGTCTTTTTCATCCCGACAATCTGATGGCTCCTCGTACTCACGATTTGCTTATCCAACCCGGTAGCCTTCCAGTAACCCGACCCGGTGGCCCGGTTTGATCTGTTCCCATTTGGGTACTTAACTTCTCTGGTGCTGAAGAAATACCTCTCCTGCTCCCAATCCCCTGTTCATCATCAGTAGTGTTCACTCTAGTGAGATAAATATATACTTCGTCTAACAGAAAAAGGGGAGGAATGGAATTCAATTAATTAATTAATTACCAGGTAAATCCCAGGGGTCGGACTTGCAGACTTCGACTTCAGGGATGATGGAAGCTGGTAGTGGATAGGAGAGTACCTTGCGCTTTAAGTACTGTACCACAAGCTCTTCATCAGTGGGGTGAAATCTAAATCCTGGTGGGAGTCTGAGGATGCCATTCTTGATAAGGCTCACTTTCTCCATTAATTAATTTAGGAAGTTATGACAACACAACAGCAGAACAGAAGAGAAGATGTTAATGCTGTTGTTGTGGATGGTCATGCAGGTGTGAGTGTGTCTTATAAGGGCATCAAAAGTGAGAATATATGCACACGCATGTGTAAGGAATTGAATATCAATTTCTAACAAACAAGGTAAAACCACAAGAACAAGAGATCACTAGGACAAGAGAGAGAGAGAGTAGTTGTGTGTGTGGTGGGTGATATGTGAGGAGAGAGAGGGGGGAAAGTTAGGCTTCTTTATAGCAAGAGCAGAGAGAGAGAAGAAAGGGAGTTTACGTTTGGAGAGGAGAAGAGGTAGGGGGGGAATAGAGATAGAGGGGGGAATAGAATATAGTAATATGGGTTGTCCTGCCCTGCCCAATGGGGCTGGGGGAACCCATTTGGCGTCAACCACACTCAATCTCTCCTCACTTACTTTCACGCATTTTTTTAAGATATGCACACCACCATCGCATCACTATTTTTTTCCCTACTAAACTAATTTTATTCTCAACAATTAATTGTATTACCTCTTCTTGCGGAATATATTCTGTATTTTGAAATTTCAACTGATAAAGTAAGATTGGTAAAAAATTAAAATTGATCGGTGAATATACATTGTGAACAAGTTTCCTCAATGAGATATGCTCCCTTTAACCCATTTTTAGATTTACATTTCATAATTTTAGGTGAGACATGAACATTCTAAAAATTACTAATACTCACTTCATTCATAATTAGAAAAGAAAGTTTTATGCATGACTTCATGTATATCACTAGTATAACTACTTATTGCACATAATTATATGCGATCAATGGAGATAATTAGGTTATTCTTTAGAAAAAATTGAATCACTTTATAAAAAAATAATTAGGTTGTTCTTTGAGAGAGGTGTCGATCGTACAGGATCGGTCCAACCGTAGACCTTCTCAAGTTAATAATACTCTTCAATTAAAAAAAAAAGGTATACGGTTATGTTAGTGAAAGATGAGGGAATACTTTTTGGAATATAGAGTATTAATATATGATAAAATTAGGATTCTTTTGAAAAAGGTCATAGTCCAAAATATATAGTATAATAAATAACATTTGTCATTTTAAAGAGTACTCGTGTATGAGGAGGGGCATGCACATATCTTATATTGCATGAAAGTATCTCTTTAAGTACTCTTAATAACACACAAATATTGATGGTAAATACTCCCTCCGTTCAGAACTTATGTTCACCGGCACTGTAGATACGGAGTTTAAGAAAAGTTACTTTTTGATCAATTTTATTGACTTTTTAGGGGTATTGTGGTATTTTTAGGTAATAAATAAATTATAAAGTATGTTATGTGTGTTATGTGAGGGTGTTATTTTTGAAATTAAGATAACTTTTGAGGTTGTTGGTTGATGTGAAGTTACCTTTTTTGGGTGGTGAACATAAGTGTAGGACGAATGAAAACGAAAAGTGTAAATATAAGTGTGGGAGGGAGTGAGTATCTATTAATTTTTTTATTTTAATACATTTTTTTAAATCTAATATGGCCTCAAATTTGGCAACATTGTTTTAGGGCGAAAAGGCCAAATTCTGAACGTTTTGTTCTCTCACAATTATTTGTAATCTTGTCTCTCTTATTTGGCTTATTTTATTATTTCGTAGTACAAATTGTTCTTTGGAGTACCTTTTGGGAAAGCCCCGTCCCCGTGTGTGAAAACTGTGCGTAGACTATAGAATTCAAATTCAAAAGCAACGTTCAACGGTTACTTCTGTAAATTACGGACGGTAGGAGGGGTAAATTAGGAATTCATTTGTAGTTGTAGTGTTTGGGCCCATGGCACATGGAGGTGAATTGACGAAACAACCCCGGGAAGAAGTTGAGTTGCGGCTCCGTAAGGGTGAAGTCACCCCATGTCATGCTTATCTTAGCTGGACCTCACAACGACCTTTGCAAATTGGGGGACTTTGCTTAAAGTACTTTAATACCCCTCATCTCTTATGATTCATAATTCTATTGCAAACACTTGAAACCCTTTTTTAAGTTTTTAACATTAATAAATGAAAAAGACTCTAAGGAGTTGTGCATTCGGGGCCGCTAGCTTTTCCAATAATAATAATTGGATTACATTCATGGTTAATTTTAAATACTCCATTTATTTAACTTTTTAATTGATTTAGTTATTTGTATTTTTTGTGGAGGTTTAAAAAATATTAACATTTGTTTAATAATATCTATTTTATAAAAAAGTAATGTATTTTAAATTTTAAAAAAAAATTGGCCATCTATCATATACTCTGTTCGTTTAAATTGTTTCATGAATTGATATAGAAATAAAAATGAATAATATTTTAATTAAAAATAATATTCCCTCTGTCCATGAATAATATCCCTCTTTTCTCCCGGAACATATATATTTGCTTTTTCACGTGGATTAAGGAGTATTATTATTTAATGGGTAGTAGGTAGTTGTATTAGTGAGATGTGTGAAATTCATATATTAAGGGCTCGTTTGGTACCTAATATGAGATAAGGTGGTAATACTGGAGTAGGTATTATGTATGATGATATGAGTAGGTAATATGAAAAAATGAGTTTGTTTGGTAGAATATATAAAGATTAAGATTAATATTGTGAAGGTGTTTGGTAGATAGTAGTAATATTAAGTATAAAGTATAATTTTACTTTTATGCCCTTGTTAAATTTGTGGATTATTATATTTCTTTTTATATATATAATTAGTATTATTTAAATTATTTTGCATTCTATTTTAATTATCAAAACAAAAATAATTAGTATGATTTAAATTATTTTGCATTCTATTTTATTTGATAGGAAGTATATAATTCATGAAAGAGTGGCATCAAATTACTATTAAATTTTTTTTTTAAAAATCCCATGAATTTCTTATTAGAGAAACAAGAATTCCCAAATATTAAAAAAAAGTAAAAATAAATAATAAAAATGAAGAAAAGTACAGTTAATCGTCTTCTCAAAATTAAAATCATAAAATTTTAATCAAACAAAATCTCAATTCAAAAGATCTCCAAAATCTCAAACCTAAAATATCTCTCATTCATACTCTATCAATCTTCTTTTCAATAATAAAATCTTCAATACCATATCTCAATCTCAAAAATCTCTACATTGCCATTATCAACAATTTCCTTATAGCGTTGTTGATCTTCTTAGGAGAGAGATCACGTGGATCAATTTTGGGAAATCCAATTGGAAAACCCATTTAAATAAGATAACAGTTTACGCTGGGAAGATGAACGGAAGAAGAAGATGGTAGAAAGATGGTCAAACTATTAAAAGAAAAGTTGATAAAGAAAGGGACAAATAAGTAATTTTATATCTTTATATTGCCATACTGTTTACTATGTGGTAATATTAATACCTCACCCTCCACCGTATTAATTATGTAAGGAGAAACAGTGAAATCTACCGGGCCGAGACTTTAGTATTGGGCCCCTTAACAAACGTTTATAGCCTAACAAACTTAGTAAAAGAGAGTATTGCTTATCGCATTGCCCCATATTACTACCTATCAAACGAGGCCTAAATGTATTAGTGATGTATGTATGTCTCATGTGTTTAAAAAAGAAAATGTATACATTTGGTGCGGATACATAAAATAGTAAAATGTACTATCTTTCCGGCGGACGGATGGAGTATTCACCTTTATTATACTACATATATTAAGGAAAAAATTACTCCCTTCGTCCCAAAGAGAAATTCACAGTTACTGCAGATATGTAGTTTAAGAAAAAGTTAGGGTAGTTTGGTATTTTTAGGTAATAAAAAAATTATAATGTAAGTTATGTGAGTTGTAAAGGGGTGTCAATTTTGAAATTAAAGTTGTTGTAAGGTTATTGATTTGTGTGTATTTCCTTATTTGGGGGTGTAAACTTATTACTTGTTTATGTGACGAATAAAAATAAAAAGCGTGAATTTGTTTATGGGACAGAGAGAGTATTTTTTGACTAATATTATTAACTTTTAGGAGTAATTTAGTATTTTTTAGGTAATAAATAAAATATCGAATATGTTATATGTAAAAAGAAGAGATGTCATTTTTAAATTAATATGTATTTTTTAGGTTTTAAATTAGAATGATATTTTCTTTTTAGAGGTGAACAATGATGTGAACGAATCAATGAGAAATGAGTGAACAATCTTCAATGACAGAGAGATTACTTATCAAGAAAAAGTGATAGCTAATCAATGTAAAGTGTTAACATTGATTGAATTATTTTATAAATAAAAAGTTATACTCCCCCCGTCTGGTTCTAAGGTGTCCGTTTGCTTTTTGCACGTGGATTAAAGAGTATTATTATTATATGTAAAGTGGGTAGTTGTATTAGAGGAAATCAGTGGGTCATATTGTGTACTTTTTAATTAAATAGGAGAAATTGATACCTTTGAACCGAACGCCAAAAATAATAAAATGAACACCTTAGAAACGGACGGAGGGAGTAGTATTTTAATTAAGAGTGCTAAGTGATTAATGAAGAGTGATGACTGTCCAATTGAATTATTTTATGAACAACTCATAAGATGCATAAAAAGTAGTATAATTTTTAATGAAAAGTAATACATTATTAAGAAAATGTTATATTCATCAAAATGAATTATTTTATAACCAATTTCTCAGATGGATAAAAGGTGATCACATTTTTAATAAAAAGACATATAATCAAAGAAAAATAACATGCACATTTGAATTATTTCAAGAACAATTCATGATAGGCCGGATAAAAAGTGATAACATTTTTAATTAAAGAGGATAACTGATCAAGAAAAATAATATCTGTCGCATTAAAATATTAAAAGAATGATTTATTGAACAGATAAATAATTATACCCCCCTCCACTTCGAGAAACTCTTAGCTTTTAAGAAAATTTATTTTTTGACCAACTTTATTGACTTTTGAAAGTAAAGTTATATTTTTAAGTAATAAATAAATGATAAAATAAATTACGTGTATTAGGTGATAGTGATATTTTTAAAAATATGATGTATTGATGGGATATTTGTTTTCAAATTTTTTACATTTTTGGATGGTGAGGAGTGTAATGAAACAAACAAATGAGGAAAGAGCGAAAAGCTCAATGAAACATATGGAGTAATATATTTAATAAAAAAATTATATTTGGTGATATTCATCTAATTAAATTATTTAATGAAAGAAAAATAATGACAAATTCACATAAAAAATGATAAATAAAATAATAATTCATTTGTTAGACTTTAACAGTTACGAGTCGAATCGAACTCGAGCCTTAAAAAAGTCAAGTCCAGCTACTGAGTAGCTGGTTTAATTTAACACCTCTACCCTATCTTATACACCCAACATATATACTCCCTCCGTCCCATTTCAAACTTGACGTTTGCTTTTTGCACGTAAATTAAGGAATATAGTATTTTAATGTATAATGAGGTGAGAGAAATAATATTTTAATGTAAAGTGGATAGGTGTACTAGTATGATATGTAGGGCCATGGAGAGAGAAATAATTAATTTGTTTGGGGACCACCTACTAAAAAGGAAAATGTAAAGATTAAATGGGACACTCAAATTAGAAATATGTAAAGATTGAAATGGGACGTTGATCGGTGTCATTTTCACCTAAATTTTTGTCTCTTTATTATGTATTTTTGTGTATTTTATTCATTTGTATATCATTTGGTGGTGTTATATGAAGATATGGAGATGTGTGCTTTGAAATGATAAATGTGTGATTTTCATGATTAAGTGTCTTAAATTGTGCTATATTAGTGAATATTTAGAGAATTGGTACTTTGGTGTAATTTATGTGATTTTCAGGTGAAAATAAATTCTAGACACGATAAAAAAGATGTGGAAAAAAACAGAGCTCAATTTGGAGTTGAAACGAGGGAGAACAAGCAAAGCAAAATATTGGAAAACGCACGTCCAACTTACATAATTTTTTTGTATTCGTGTGGAGCTCAAAACTGGACGTGTAATATCTGGTTGGAAAGCCACAGAAGAGAGGATCACGTGAGCGCAAGAATCACTCGAATCGAAGTCCAAACGAGAAAGTTATGCGCGAAAGGGTAAGACTGCGCTGCACGCGCTGCACCTACACGACCAGTGTGGACGCACACGAGCCGTGTGTATGCACACGACCAGTGTACCGAACACGCCCCTGTAAGCCAAGACCGTGTGCGAGCATCTGAAACACCTACACGCCCATCCCATGACCGTGTACATACACATGAGCCGTGTCCGTGAAAAAGTTTTTTTATGTGCACGTGTTCTAGAAGCTTTCAGGGAGTATAAATACATGTTTTAACCACAAATTACGGGAGAAATCATTTTGGATCAGTTTCCACACACTAGACACTTAAATCACACACATTCATCTCCATCTCTTCCACCCTTCACTTCATCCATCCAATCCACTTGATCTCCTCAATTCCATCCACCATTCCATCAATCCACCAATCTAAGAAGTGAAATTCATCAAGGAGTGAAGATTGGAGCATGTTGAAAGAAGAGAAGGCCTACTTTGAAAGGAAAGTCAACTTACCTTCGATTTGTTATTTTCTTCATTATTTGGCTCAAATTGAGCATGCCATAGATTGTATTGATTTTACTATGATTTGTAGTGGCTAGCCCTCATGTGAGGCTAGCAATATGATTGGTTAGGGATTATGTAGATTTTGCACACCACATGTTTGATGAAATGATTGTTATGAATATTTTCAATTATGAATGCTTATTCTCATTTTATGTATGATTTGTGTGATTAAATTATCTATTCATAGTGTTATGATGGTCATTCAAATATTATGCTTAGTGGTTTAGTTGAATCATTGATTGCAAGAGGTAACTATATTAGTATGTGGGGCGTTTGGTCATAACCTTCATGTGCTTAGAATCTCATGATAGGACATTATTGATAATTACTTGTGAAAGTGTTTGAAATGATGAGGGGAACCAAGCCAATTTTCACTTGACCTTAGAAAGGGAACACTAGGAAAACTTCCCTGCCTACTAGAGAAAATTCTTCGTGATAATATCTCTATATTGGTATATTAATATCCGTAAGTACCTATAGGAAGAGTGAGGATTGGAGACACTCTTTGAGTGCCCTTAATATCATAACACGATGATCATCAATGTATGTGTGTGTGAGTTTACATGAGTCTTTTCCATGATGTTGCTTTCCTTATATACTTCTTATATTGCTCGCCTTCATCCATCTTCTATCCCATTTGTACATGTTCTATCTTTAATTGTTTTCTTAGTTAGTTAGTAGTGTTAATTCAACCACCCTCCTTTTATTGATTAGTCCTTCTAGAGTCAAACATCTTTCAAATACGGATATACATTTTCGCCCTTGGGTTTGATATTATAAATTTTGCACTTGGTCACTACGGTCTACTACGCGATAGAGTACGCTAGCTCTAATCAATTTAACCAAAACTGAAACTAAGTTCATGGAGGGAGTACTATTTTATTTATTTATTACAAAAAGTATCAAAATACTCCTAAAAGTAATAACTTTCTCTATGTGAAAAAAAAAAAAGAAAAAGTGAAAACATTTTAGGGACGGAGAAATTATATACTCCCTCCGCCCGCCGAAAAGGTATACATTTTGCTATTTTGGGCGTTCGTATCAAAGGTATATATTTTCTTTTTTAAACACATGGGACCCACATACATCACTAATACATTTAATATATGGGACCCACACACTCCACTAATACAACTATCTACTACATATTAAATAATAATACTCCATAATCCACGTGCAAAAAGAAAATGTATATATTTGTGGTGGACGGAAGAAATGTCATTTTTCCATTAAGAATTGTTCATGAAATAATTCACTATACCCCTTTTACTTTTCATTAATTGGACTATCACTTCTTATTTGTCTCACATAAATCTTACATAATTTAATGCAACGTTCTCTTGATTATGATATGGGTAGGGGAGAATCCATTTTTCCATGAAATCAGGTTTCACAGTAGAGTTCCTCTAACACTATAAGTATGACAATTTAAAATTTTAATTACTTTTTTTAATTTTAGATTAGGTTTACATAATTCTTATTAGAGTATAAGTGGTGTGAAACCAGAAATATATACTCCCTTCGTCCTATAGAATCGTTTACATATTTCCATTTTAAGCGTTTCATAAAAAGAGTTTATATTTCTCTTTATAGTAAATGGGACCCACACGAATCATTTAAATATCTCGAGCCCACAACACAACACTAATACAACTACTCACTACACATTAAAATATTATTTCCCTCCCCTTAATACACATTACTCTAACACTATAAGTATGGCAATTTAAAATTTTAATTACTTTTTTTAATTTTAGATTAGGTTTACATAATTCTTATTAGAGTATAAGTGGTGTGAAACCAGAAATATATACTCCCTGCGTCCCATAGAATCGTTTACACATTTCTATTTTAGGTGTTTCATAAAAAGGGTTTACATTTCTCTTTATAGTAAATGAGACCCACATGAATCACTTAAATATCTCGGAGCCCGCAATACAACACTAATACAATTACTCACTACACATTAAAATATTATTTCTCTCACTTTAATACACATTAAAATACTATATTTATTAATCCCTTTGCAAAAAGTAAACGTAAATCTTTTTACGGGATAGTGGGAGTACTATTTTACAAAAATATTATTCTTACATATTGAGTGTTATTTTTTAAAATACGTTTGAAATTGGATTTATATTAAAGGGGTTTCACTCGACAACATGTTTTTTATAATTGGCAGTGTGACTCACGTTCAATTATTGGGAAAATTTCACATTTGATCCCATAAGAATTCCTTCAATTCAATTATAGTCCCGTAGGAATATACTAGTCTCATAGCTATCAGTTTTAGTCTCATAAGAGTATTATAATTGAAAATTTTTATTCCTAATCAACTTATATCATATCTTTATTGCCAGACCCTTCCTTTTATTTTTCAAAATAGGCATAGTCCATTACGACCATATCAGGCCCATAATGCTTCCGTACATTAATTAAACAATATTAATTTTATAGTTAACCAACTTAGAATAGTAACAGTATCTTTTTTGACCGTCAATCCACCGGGTATCCGAGAGGTATTACAGCTGCTCCTCACAGCCAACCACGCGCCCCGTAGTGTGATGGATCAATCCCGTTCCTTCAGCGGATCTCAGCACAACCCTGGTTCATTTCCTACACCGGGTGTACAGGATGCTGCTACTATTTTTGCCGGAAAGTATGGAGATTAAAGTTGCAGAAAAATGGAAGGCTACATGCGGGCAGCAGCCTGAGATTATTTATTTATTGAATGGAGAACTTTATTACACACTCATCCTCACTGAACAAGAGGAGATAACTACTTTAGCTACCTATTGTAGCTGCACTCAGAACACTCATATAAAGAAAAGAAAGAGATACAATGTTTATTTTAGAAAGAGAAAGCAGAGGGTGATGGTCGATGCCTTCTGCTTCCTCAACACACCTATTTATAGAGGCTTTCGGATTTGAAATTCAAATTTCAAAGCCTCCAAATCTTTTATGACGTCACTGCTTACGTCATTGCTCTTGCATCAGCACTTACATCATCTACATTGGATCCCAACTTTAGCAGTTAGCTGGTCCTTCTCCTTTATTGGATTACTTTTTGTAACGTCATTGCTTGCGTCACCTTTTATTAGATGCCAACAGTTGGCTGGCTTCTTTATTGGATTTTCTTTTCTGGGTCATCCTCCCTGTCAGGTCACATGTCTCTTACCCTTTCGAAAAGGTCACCAGATTCTTACTTTTTTGAGGAGTCATTTGTTCTTTTTAGTGCCTGATGATTCTCTCGGCTCCTGGGTATTTCGAAGAGATTTTACCCTCTTCTTTCCATGTGTCTCCTTTGGGGGTGGATCAGCAGTTCTGATCATCCATATGCCCAGCCTTATTCCTTTTCCAAACTCCAGCTCTGTTTGGGTGGAACAGCTCAAACATACCTTGTTTGCCCACTGCCCGAAATGGGCCATGTTATAATATCTCCGATGAGTTTGTTTACTCGCTGGAATCTTATTTTTCCAGAAAAGTTCTTGTTTTTCTTGGAACGCCTTCTCCGCAAACACTGTCTTCTTCCCTGTTAAAGTATTCAACAGGAAAGACCCATACAAAGATTTATGCTCGAACTTGAATGGGAACTTCACCTCCACCATTGCTTTGATGCAGGCGTACAAACCCCTCGCTCGACGCATAGAGATCTGTTCTTTAGAATAAGTAGAAACCAAGACTGGTTCCTTTCCAGAAGACTCCTTGATTTTATTTTATGCTGAGACATCGGGTCTTCTTAACTTAATAAAATGAAAGGCCTCGTGATTGCTTTTCCCTATTGGTTCTGGAGCCGCACTTGTGAAGTAAAGCTCCAATACATCTCCCCTGGATAGGGTTGAGTTGTTTTTCCATGCCTTGAAAACCTTTTCTCCCAGCCAATCTGAAAGTTTTGCAAGTTCTGGGAAGCTTGGTGCAACAGTATAGATTGAAGCTAGTGCTCCAAAATCATACCATTGTTTCACATCATTTGGATTTGAGCCTTCTCGCATCCAAACTCGGGGATATTCCCCAGATATATCCACCCGGTATTTCTCCGATCAGATTTCTTATCTGGTGTTTAATTTCTCCCAGCTGACCTGATAATCCTGCCAATAAGAGAAATCAGCTAAGTAAATACCAACCTTAGCAGTGCCCGTCATAGGCCTAAGGTTGATCTCTCCCTCTTTGACCCTAGAGGTGCTGGGTTGACTCGTCGACTCTAGATGTGACTACAGGTCTTCGATTTTTTCTTGGACCGGTTCCTCTTTAGGAGGTTCCAGACTAGGACTTGTGCTAAGGGTACTTGAATCCCTTGCTCTGGGTTTAGAGCCCCGTTCTCGACTACTCTCCTTTTGTCGATTGTAATTGCTATCAACAGCCTAGATGAGTGGCTCTCATGTTGCTTCGAACAGACTTGCGCCATTTTGAATGCAGTCTCGTATGCGATTAGACACTTTGATCAGATCACTATCTTGTATTCTTCCGGCACGCCTTGCATTGAGTGCCATATTATCGAATTCTCTTTGGAGCAACTCAAGGTTGTCCATCAGGTGCCTTGATACACTATTTCAGCTCCTTCCATCTCTCGTCAGGAAATCTACCAAAATATTATCAACAGATTTTATAATGACATTCTGCTTGCCATCTTAATAGTCTAGCCTTTTCAGGTTTAGATTCAATTTTATTTTTTTAAAAGGCTTTGACGCTTGTGTTATCAATTTTAATGATGAATTTCTTTGCGAGAAGAAATAACAGCCATTTCTTGAACTCTTTCCGAACCGCAAAGAACTCATTTTCATTGATGTGCCACCTGTTTACTTCATTCTCTGTATAGAGTCCGCTACAGTATCTGCATGGCACTTCTCCTTCTGGTGTGGACTTCGTGAGAACTGCTGCCCACCAGTGGTCACTGGCATCTGTGTAAAGTACCAGTTCATCCTCGTTGTTTGGTATTGCTAGCTTGGGGAGCTTTTTGCAAACCTCCTTTAACTGCTTAACCATTTCTCGGTGTGATTCTTCCCATTTGAATTCTACGTCTTTCTTCAACAGAGGACTGAACACCTTCCTGTATTGTGCTAGGTTGTTGATGAACATTCTAGCAAAGTTGACAACTCCTAAGAAGCTTTGGAGTTATTTCTTGTCCTTGAAATCTTCAGGAAATCCTTGAACCTTTTCTACAATATGAGGCTGTGGAATAATTTCGGACTTATCGATCTCGACTCCAAGGAACTCGATCTGTCTTGTTGCTATTACTGCCTTCTTTTCAGAAAGCACAAATCCTTCCTTGTGACATACTTCAAAAAATACTTCCAGATGCGCCAGATGATCTTTCTGTTCTTTGAGGCTATGAGGATGTCATCCACATAAACAAATATGAATGAGAAATAATCTTTGAATAGATTATCCATCTTCCTTTGGTATATCTGGGGTGCATTCCCCAAGCCCATAGGCATGACATTCCAGATATAGTGGCCTTGTGGTGTTGAGAAGACTGTGAACCTTTTGCTTCCTTCTTCCATCATGATCTGGTAGAACCCAGATTTGCAATAAAACTTTGAGAATATCTTGGCACTCTTGATACAATTGACCAAGTGTTCCCTACTTGGTATGTAGTATCCATCGAACTCCAAGATGTTGTTGATCCATTTGTAGTTGATCACAAGTCTCGGCTTTCCCGCATGACTTCTCCATGATTTTGAACTAGAAATCCTGGACTGCTATATGGGGATACTCCTGGTGATATCAACTAAGGTCCAGATGTTCCTTAAGTATTAGCTGCATATCCTTTCGATCCTCTTGGTTCATCAGGATAGGCTTGTATCTTACGAACTCATGCTCTTTTTCATCTTTCAGTTTGAGTGAGGCTTTGAGCTCGTTTTTGTCCCACCAGGCTAGAGGATCCTCATTGAAGTTCCTCTGTATTTTCTTTTTGACGTTCTCCAAAGATGTTTGTTCTTCGATTGTGACGTCTTTCTGTAGACAATCTCCCAAGCTTGCTTTGAGAAGGTGGATTGTATTTTCTTTTAGTTTCTTCATATTTCATCCTCCTCTTGTCTCGATTCTCATCTGAAGGACTACTTCACCATATTTTCTTCGATTATTCATCTTTGGATGGTTAAGTTTTCTTCATCACCACACTTGCTGTGGAATCTGATTGGTATTTTTCTTTGAAATGCATTACGCAGTCTTGGTGCTATGATCTTATGTTCACAAAGGGTTGTGAAAATAAGCCTTCTTGTTGCGTTTTCTTGTGTAAAATGCTTGAATGTCTGTAGAAAATTATTTCCTAATAGAATATCCGCTCCGGTGTCATAAAATATAATGGTGGAGTTTTTACCTTGTACCACGGGGTACGATCCGCTCCTCCGATCATTATTTATGCTTGCTTGATTCCTCTGTTAAGGATTAACACCCTTTGAGAGAAATCTTTTCCTAGTACTGTTGGCAATTCTTCACCTGAGTCTTTCGGAAAGACTCCTTCTTTTGGTGTGCAGATGCCGACTCCAGAATCAATGTACGCCGCAAAATATTCTGCACGATGCTCCTTATATATCATCCCAACGGTGATATATATTGAGAATGGACTTGTGGCCATGGGTGGATCAGAGCTTATAAAAGTCCTTTCTATTGGACTTTATATCTCTTTCCTTTGACTGTAAACTCCATTCCATCTTGTAATCGTTCCCAAGGTTTGTGCTCCTCGAGAAACTCCAATCCCAGCACTAGTTGTTCTGGGAATCTTCCTGCAACTCCTTCAATTACCAGCTCAAGTTCTCCGAGTTTGAGCTGTCCTTGGTACCTCCCAGTTGTTGGTTGTTGGTTGTTGAAGATAATATAAGACATCACAAGGAATAGAGTTTTCCTTCTTAGTGATATCGAATATTACTTCGACTTCTCTCCATCCTTCTGGGCATTTTAGTTCACCTTTGGTTGTGAACTTTTCTGGTTCCTGGATTACCTCCACGGTTGATTTCTTTTCCCATTTTTTGCTAATCATTCTGTCTTCTTGGAAAGAAATTCTTCTTTCCTCGAATCTTAGGCTGTTTTGTCTGCTCCAGATCGGCTTATCTTTGATATGCAAATCCATATCGTGAATTGGCGGTAGCTCCATTATCTCTGGCCTAGTTGCACATTGATTGTCGTTATTTTCACCTAGATTTTAGTGCCTTTTTTAGTGTATTTTGCGTATTGTTTTATCCGTATTTTCGTGTATTTTGGTGGTGATTATGTGTTTTCATAGGAATGTGTGAGAATGATCTTAAACATATATATAACAGGTGAAAATGGAGTAAAAATGAAGACGGAAGATCAAACAAAGAAGAAGAAACAAAGGTGCAAGAACACGGCCGCCCGTGCTGGCAACACGGCTCGTGTTGCAGCAAACGGCCCATGTGCTAGACACGGGCCTGTCCAGAATGGTCGTTCGGCGGCATCTATTTATCCAACACGACCACCACTTGGTCGTGTTGTGGAGCACGACCCGTGTTGTGGAGCACGACCCGTGTTGTGGAGCACGACCCGTGTTGCGAAGCACGACCCGTGTACAAGACACGGGCCTGTAAGCGGAGGCCGTGCGGCGACGCCTAGGCATTCAACACGGCCACCCTTTGGCCGTGCGACGCAGAACGACTCGTGTGCCGCATGTCCTGACACGACACGACCCGTGCTACGTAGCACGACTCGTGTCGGCACCAGAACAGGATTTTTTTTTTACAATTCTTCTAGAAGGTCTCCATGGGATATAAATACCCAACACTTCAATATTTTAAGAGATCCGAAATTCTACTGTTCCCACACACCTCACACACCATTCCTTTTATTTCACACCATATTCTCCATCCCATTCATCCATTTTGAGATCTACATCATCTCTCCATAATTTCCTCCATCCAAATCAAGTGAAGAAGCAAGGAAGCTTGGATGATCACCAAAGGAAGAAGGGAGATTCAATTGGATCCATTTCCAAGGGAGTTTTCATTCCAATTTTGTGTTAATCCTTTAGTTTATCATGATTTGTAAGAATTATAATGTCTATGTTATGGATCTTATGAAGATTGTAGGCTAATCTCCTTTGTGAGATTAGCAACATGAAGGTTGTTGGTTAATTTGTGGATCTATGTAATTAAATTCATATGTTGATGGGGATATTTGATTTTCTATCATTGGTGCTTATATATCTTGAGATCTATGATGTTTTGTGTGTTTGATTGTTCTAATTATATGATTAGATTGAGAAATCAATTATGTGCTTAGGATAGTCAAGTGAATCATTTCATCAAACACCTCATGTGCATTATAAATGGTAAAGTGATTGAGAAGTCCTTTATTATTTAGAACCCTTTGATGGAACATGTGATTAGTTAGATTGAGAAGTCAATTGATTATATGAAGGGATTCTATAATTGAACTTAGTACCTAGTTGGAATAGTTTAATTTAGAACCAACCTTTGAGCTATTTTGAGATTGTGTAAATAATCTACATCCTATTCATTTCGAGAGGAAGTTTAGGTGGTATAAGTGTTGGCCCTTAGTCTTAACCCTTGATACATATGAGTTTAATGCATGAATCCATAAGTTACCACTTCATTAGTGTTGTTAATCTCACTTCCACTTAATTTGGAAAACCACTCATTCATCATTTTTATCTTGTCATTTGATTATTGCTTGTCTACTTTCATTTAATTACTTGTTACCCAAACCATCCATCTATGATTCGTCTCTATAAAATCGTGATAAACGTGATATCGCTTAAGTGCTAGCACCGACCTCCCTGTGGTTCGATAAATTCTTGAATTGGTCAACCCGACTACAAGTTATGGTTAATCAAATGGCGCCGCTGCCAGGGAGGTAACGGTTGCTAGTAGCTTAAAGAAGGAACGTTTAGAGCGATCTTACTAGAGACATTTTTTTTTCTTTTATTTATTTCTTGTATTTGCTTTGTGAAAATTTGTTCTAATTTCTCTTGTCTTGAAGGTGTATGCAAACGAGGTCAAAAGGGAAGCAAGTCTAACCAATTGATCTAGAGCTTGAAAACACTTTGAGGAGAAAGAGAAGAGAGAACAAAACCAAAACTAGTAATTCAATGGAGAATTTTCAAGGTGACAATCGTGTTGGGATAGAGCATGATGGGGAAGGAGGACACAATATGAACGTGCATGACAACGCACATCAATTCAATGAGAATCCTCCTCAACAAGCCTATCAAAATCATGGAGCTATAAACAATCAAGCTTATATTCAACAACTTGTGCAACAAGCGATGATTCAACAAGGTCTTCAACAACCTTATCCTCCTCCACAACAAGCTTATGTGCCACCACCTCCACCTCCGGTTCAACATGGAGTTCAAAATGATCAAAGGGTGATACGGGACTTCTTCATGCCAAGGGCAATTCCACAAATGATGGGACCACCAATTCATGCCAACAATTTTGAGTTTAAAATGGGCTTGATTTCATTGGTGAGAGAGCAACAGTTTGGTGGAGCTCCGAATGAAGATCCTAACGCTCATCTAGCTCAGTTTGTGGAGATTGCCAACACCGTAAAAATGAACGGAGTGAGCGAGGATTGCATAAAGATGAGGTTATTCCCATTCTCCTTGAGGGATAGAGCAAGAACATGGCTCTCCACCATTACTCCCGGTACGTGCAACACTTGGGACGAGCTAGCACAATTGTTTTTAAACAAGTACTTCCCACCGTCAAAGACGCTTCAAATGAAGAGCTTGATCACGCAATTCAAGCAAATGCCTCAAGAGAGCTTTTATGAAGCGTGGGAAAGGTTCAAAGAAATGCTACGCAAGTGTCCACAACATGGTTTCCCGGAGAATCAACAAGTTGGATTTTTCTATCAAGGACTTGTGAACGGACAAAGAGTGTTTGTTGATGCCTCGGCAGGAGGATCCGTACTAGGTGTAACTCCGGAAAGGGCTATTCGAATTTTTGATGAGATTGCTACAAATGTTTATCAATGGCCATCGGAGAGAGTTAGTGGAAGCTATGGTTTTGAAAGCTATGATAAAGGACAGCAGTTTAGTGTGAAGAGTGTAAGTGTTGAACCAAGTATGGAAAAGATAGTGGCGGAAGT
Source organism: Pogostemon cablin (assembly GCA_023678885.1). Classification (NCBI taxonomy): domain Eukaryota; kingdom Viridiplantae; phylum Streptophyta; class Magnoliopsida; order Lamiales; family Lamiaceae; genus Pogostemon; species Pogostemon cablin. The sequence continues at coordinate 10,268,576 of CM042979.1, forward strand.
TGTTAAACAAATGAGCTTGAATCAAAGTATGAACAATCAAGGAGTGAATATGGTTGAGGGGCTACAAGTCGAGCAAGGTGTGCTACCTCCGAATGCTGTGAATGGTGAACAATGGACCAACTCTATGCCACGCGTTGAGGATGTGTCTTATATGCAAGGAAGAAATTATCAAGGTAATTATCAAAACAATTACCAAGGTAATTTCAATCAAAATCAAGGAAGTTATCCACAAAGGCAAGGGGGATTCAACGCTCAAAGTAGTGGAAGTTCACATTCACAACATCAACCAAGGCAAGGAGGGTTCACTAGCCAAGGAAGCGGAAGTTCTTATCCACAGCAACCAAGGAGGCAAGATAATTTTTCTTATGCAAACCCAAATAATGCGGTTGCTTATCCTCCGGGTATCATCCGGGAGCTAAAGCGCCAAATAATGAAGGGAAGGCGACTACCGATGAACTTATTGAAAAATTGATTGCTTCCAACAAAAATCAAGAGGAAATGATTGAAAGAAAATTCAAGGCTTTTGAGGAAGTAAATGAAAGACGATTAAAAGCCTTGGAGTATTCATTTAGTCAAATGGCGAGCTCAATGAGTGCTAATGAGAAAGGAAAATTTCCTTCCACTACCATTGTGAACCCGAAAGAACAATGCAAGGCAATTACCTTGAGAAGTGGAACAAATTATGATGGATCATCTATGCCATTAAAAGATGATAAGGTGGAAGAGAATGAGATGGAGAAAACCTTGGTTGAAGAAGAAGTCGATGTTGAAAGTGAAGTTGAGGATAAATTGAATGAGGAACCGGAAGTGAATGATAACAAGGTTGTTGAAAAGAAATGGGAAATAACCAAGGCAATGAAAAAAAAGGAGGAGGAAATCGAAGTGGAAAGGGATAGTTGGGGGATTCCAAAAACACAAGTACCTATTCCTTTTCCACATCGATTTTTGAAGAAATGCTTGGATGAAAAGTTTGCAAAGTTTTTGGAAATTTTCAAGAAAATCCACATTAATATACCCTTTGCGGATGCCTTGAAACAAATGCCTCACTATGCGAAGTTTTTGAAGGACATCATGTCAAGGAAGAGGAGCTTGATAGAGAATGAGACCGTCAACTTGACAGAGGAATGTAGTGCAATAATTCAAAGGAAGTTGCCTCCAAAGCTCAAAGATCCGGGGCGTTTTGTTATTACATGTGAAATGGGCAAGAGTGAGGTTCATAAAGCTCTTTGTGATCTTGGGGCAAGTATTAACTTGATGCCTATGTCCATTTTCAAGAAACTTGGTATAGGGGAAGTGAAACCTACATCCGTTACATTGCAACTAGCGGATAGGTCTTTAACCTACCCTAGAGGAATAGTGGAGGATGTGTTAGTGAAGGTTGGAAAGTTTATATTCCTGGTTGATTTTGTAGTGCTTGATATGGACGAGGATGCAAATGTTCCATTGATATTGGGGCGTCCATTTTTAGCAACGGGAAGAGCTTTAATTGATGTACAAAAAGGGGAGTTGAAGTTGAGAGTAAATGAGGAAGAGGTGGTTTTCTCTTTGAAGAGTGCTATGAGATATCCAAATGAGAAAGAAGAATGTAGAAGGATAGACATGATTGATGAAGTTGTTGAAGAGAATCTACCATTCATCTTAGCTAAAGATCCTCTTGAAATGAGCATAAGTCATTCTCTTACTTTATCTTTAAACTCTAATCATTCTTTTCATTGTTTAGAAGATGAGGATATTAATGATTGTTTACATGAATTGAATGCTTGTAGGGAAATGCAAGAGGATGAAGCAAAGTTGGCATACTATGGAAAGAGGGAATATCTTCCATTAGAGATAGAGAATGAAGAGTCAAAGGTTGATAAAGGAAAGGAGGAATTGAAGCCTCTACCCAATCACCTTAGGTATGCATATTTGGGGGACGAGAAGACATTTTCGGTAATTGTATCATCATCCCTTTCTCCTTTAGAACTTGATAAATTGTTGAGAGTACTTAGAGATCATAAGAGTGCTATAGGGTGGAGTTTGGATGATTTGAAGGGAATTAGTCCCACAATTTGCATGCATCACATAAGGTTAATTGATGAGAACAAATCATGTATACAACCTCAAAGACGTTTGAATCCTATTATGCAAGAAGTTGTTAGAAAAGAAGTTTTAAAATGGTTGGATGCTAAAATTGTTTATGCCATTAGTGATAGTCCTCATGTAAGTCCTTTGCATGTTGTGGCTAAGAAAGGAGGGTTAACCATTGTTAAAACGGAATTTGATGAAGAACTTGCAACAAGGGTGAAAACGGAGTGGAGAGTTTGTTGTGATTATAGAAAACTTAATGACAATACTCATAAGGATCATTTCCCTTTACCTTTTATTGATCAAATGCTTGATAGGTTGGCGGGATACAAGTATTATTGTTTTCTAGATGGTTACTCGGGGTATAACCAAATCATGATAGCCCCCGAGGATCAAGAGAAAATAACTTTTATTTGTCCGTATGGCACATTCGCTTTCTATAAATTGCCTTTTGGGTTATGCAATGCGCCCGCCACCTTTCAACGTTGTATGATGGCTATTTTTGGAGGATTGATTGAAAATGTGATGGAAGTTTTTATGGATGATTTCTCCGTGTTTGGATCTTCATTTGATATATGCTTAACTAATTTGTCCATGGTCTTGCAGCGATGTCAAGATACGAACCTCGTCTTGAATTGGGAAAAATGTCATTTTATGGTTCAAGAGGGTATCGTACTTGGTCATCATATCTCCGAAAAAGGTTTGAGAGTTGATAGAGCGAAGGTTGTAGCCATTGAACATCTTCCCCCTCCTAAAAACGAAAAAGGGGTTAGATCGTTTCTTGGTCACGCCGGATTCTATCGACGTTTTATAAAGAATTTTTCTAATATTGTCAAACCTTTGTGTAAATTGCTTGAGAAAGATACTCCATTTGAATTTAATGATGAATGTCTTGATGCTTTTAGGGTGTTAAAGGAAGCTTTGATTTCTTCACCAATCCTTGTCTCTCCCGATTGGAGCAAGCCCTTTGAACTCCATTGTGATGCAAGTGATAGTGCTTTGGGAGTAGTGCTTGGACAAGTGCGAGAGAAGAAATTTCGAGCTATCTATTATGTATCAAAGACGTTCAATGCCAATCAAAAGAATTACACCACAACAGAAAAGGAGTTTCTTTCCGTAGTCTATGCTTTTGAAAAATTTCGTCCATACTTAGTTGGCACGAAAACCATTGTCTATACGGATCATGCTGCCATTAGGTATTTGATGAGTAAAAAGGATGCCAAACCAAGACTAATTCGTTGGGTTCTTTTGTTACAGGAGTTTGATGTTGAGATACGTGATAAGAAGGGAGTCGAAAATGTCATAGCCGACCACTTATCACGATTGGAGAATGTTGATGAAAAAGGAACAATGGAGCTCATAAATGATATGTTCCCGGATGAAGAGATACTTCAAGTGGATTTTCATCGGATGTACACTTTGTGTGAGACCGGAAGACCGTGGTACGCGGATTTAGTAAACTACTTAGCGTGTGGTATCAAGCCGGACCATCTCACCGAGTCAAAAAGGAAAAAGTTCTACCATGATGTTAAAGAATATTTTTGGGATGATCCTTTGTTGTTTAAGCATTGTCCGGATGGTATCATACGGAGGTGTATTCCGGAGGAAGAAAAAGTAAGTGTCATGGAGATGTGTCATAGTTTACCATGTGGAGGACACTTTGGGTTTCAAAAGACGGGAGCTAAAATCTTACAGTCGGGATTGTTTTGGCCAACATTATTCAAGGATTACAAAGAATACGTCAAGGAGTGTGATAGATGCCAAAGAGTTGGAAGTATTGGACAAAGAGATGAAATGCCTATGAAGAACATCTTTGAAGTTGAAGTGTTTGACGTTTGGGGGATGGACTTCATGGGACCATTTCCACCTTCTAATGGTTTTCTTTACATTTTGCTTGCGGTAGACTATGTGTCTAAATGGGTAGAAGCAATTCCTACAAGAACAAATGATGCTCTAGTTGTCAAGGCTTTCTTGAAGAAGAACATTTTTGCAAGGTTTGGAGTACCTAAGGCGATCATTAGCGATCAAGGGACTCATTTCATAAACAAGATCATTGAGAAGCTCTTGATAGGCTATGGAGTGAAGCACAAGGTGTCAACACCTTATCATCCGCAAACAAATGGTTTGGCGGAGGTATCCAATAGGCAAGTGAAGCTTGTACTTGAGAAGACAGTCAAGGGGAATAGGAAGGATTGGTCTTCTAAGCTAGATGATGCGCTTTGGGCTTATCGAACGGCGTACAAGACCGCTCTTGGTCTTTCTCCGTATAAACTTGTCTATGGGAAAGCATGTCATCTTCCGGTTGAAATTGAACACAAGGCTTTATGGGCATTGAGGAAGTTGAATCTTGAGGAGAAAGAATCGGGAAAGAAAAGATGTCTTCAATTGATTGAGCTTGAGGAATTTCGTGAGGAAGCATATTCAAACTCACAAATTGTCAAGGAGAAGCTGAAACGATGGCATGATGAAAGAATCAAATCAAAGGAGTTTATACCGGGGGATAGAGTGCTTTTATTCAATTCTAGATTGAAACTGTTTCCCGGAAAGCTTCGTTCAAAATGGACCGGTCCATATGAGGTGATTGAAGTTAGAGAAAATGGATCTTTAATGCTTGAGGGATCGGATGGGAATTCTTTTATTGTCAATGGTCATAGGGTTAAGCATTACCATTCTCCCTCTCAAAGGGAGTTGGTATATGTTGACACATTCTCTTCTTGAGAGCCGTATCCTTTTAGTAGTTTAGGTTTGTATATATTTCTTTTCTTGTTGTGCTTTCTTTTGGTTTTGTAGGTGGATTGTGCTTATGAGGAGAAGATTTCTTAACCATTCTAAGTGTGTGTCATTGATGTGAACGGTATATCGTACCACTTTTTGCAAACTTTCTTTGAAACTCTTGTTTCACTTCAAGTTTGGGGGGATATGATGTGATACGATATGTTATATTCTATGTTGACATGCATTCGTGTGTTTTTGAGCCAAATTGAAAATTTCTCATAAGTTCGGTTTAGTTTTGGTTCATTTTGGTTGTGTTGAAGTTGATAGTCCTTTTGTTTTGATATTATGATTGAACTAATGATGTTGATGAAGTGTGAGCAGGAATAGAGAGTTTTGGAAGCATGGAAACAAGGAAAGACAAGAGTTGAAGATGAAAAGTGGAAGATTCAGGGGAGCAGTGACACGCCTCGTGTCGCCGACACGGCCCTGTTAGCTTTGGCCGTGTGGCGACATCAGTTAGCCCAACACGAGCAGGATTTGGTCGTGTTGCGTGACACGAGTCGTGTCCAAGCGCGAGACTCGAGTCGTGTAGCCGACACGGCCCTGTACGCTTTGGCCGTGCGGGAGCATCAGAACACGCAACACGGGCACCTTATGGCCGTGTTGCGTGACACGACTCGTGTCGGGTCCAAAGAAACGTTTTAAAAGGCAGAATTCTGGACACAGCTCGAAGGCTAAAAACTCATTCCCACCGTGAATATCCAGTCGAAACCCCACCAATCATCCTCTAAACACCAAAGAGTGGTAAGATTGTGAGTGTAAAAGGTGAACTTCAAAGCATAAACAACAATCCCCTACATTTTGTTCAATAGAATTCAAGGTATGTCTTCTTGTGCCCTAATTCTCAATTCGAGGTATGAATGGCGAAATTCATGTATGGGTTTTGAATTATGGAATGTATAAAACATGTCTAGGATAGTGAAACATGAATTTGCATATTTAATTGTTGGATTAATTGAATTTTGGATAGATTTAGGGTTCATGAAGGATGAATTTGGGGATAATTGTTTGATGATGATTAATTTAGGGCATGTGATTGTTAAATTGATCAATAAAGCTTCTATGATGATTGTATTGATGTAAATTAGTTTAGGTATTGAGGAATTGAGCATGAAAGCATAGTTAAGACTTGTTGAATTGAATTGTGAAATATGTGCATGCCAAGTGTTTGATGAAATGCCTAAATGAAATTTCAAATTGGAATTCAAAGTTTTTACATGAAGCATTATTGAATTATTGTGCCAATTGAAAAAGTGAAATGTTATGAAAGTATGAGAGGATTAGGATGTTGAAAGTGAGTGATTGAATGAAATTTTTGAAATAACTTTGTGTTAAGTTGATTGGATTTAAATGTTAAATCTTGAAACAAAGTGTTTATTGTGCTTGAATATGTGCTAGAATTAACACTTAGTTGAATAACTAGTGATAATTCTAATCAACATGAGACATTTTGTTTTGAATTAACTTGAAACTAATTTGAATTATGTTGGATATTGTAGATGGCTGAAAGAAGAGTGAGGAAACGCAATGAGGACTTCATTTTCATTGAGTCAGATATGGAACTGTCCAACCTTGATGCCAAACTGCTAATGAAAGACCAACACCCTGAGAATTTTGGAGTAGAGTTCATGGAATGGGAGAAGTACGCATTGAGATGGGAGTACATAATCCCAAAGATTAGGGCAACTCGATTCCAAGATCAAGCAACCATGGAAGGCCTTGGAATAGAAGGTGATCTGAGGACTCTATTCCATCGAGTGGAAATGGAGGAGTTTTTCGATAAGAGACCTCCCACTTATCTCCACCTTACAGCCGAGTTCATGAGCACCTTGGAGGTTCACAGAGATAGGAACAAGTTTCCTATTGCTATCACGTTTCAGTTAAACAATGAGATGTGGGAGAAGATACCTGTGAATGAGCTGAATAGATTTTTTGGGTGCCCAATCATGAGAGGCCATCAGAACTTCCTACCACAAGGGGGTTTCAATCAACAGACGTGGTGGAGAAAATTGGTTGAGGATGGGACTGAACCTCCAGAGTACATTCCAAGTTCGTCTAAAGGGACAGCCATAAGGAACCCAGTCATGAGGTACCTTGAGAAGATAGTATCAAATACTATTCTGGGTCGGTTCGAGAGCGGAGCTGTTGGGGAGAAGCAGTTGTACATCATGTACAGTATGTTCAAGGAGTTCACAGTGAACATTGCAGCTCACTTCGTTCAGCATGTAGAGAGAGTGGCTAAGAGAGAGAACACTATAGGGATTATGATTGGAGGAATGGTGACAATGATTGCTCAAGGGTTAGGCATCGACCTTAGAGGGATGCAACACTCGATGATTAGTGAAGGGCTCACGTACAATCAACTCATAAGGATGGAGTTCCTATCATTCATAGGAAATATGTATTGCTTGAAGCAAGATAAGGGAGCTCCATTCCCTCTACCTGCTCCTGAGCTCACCACACTGCAAGGATGAAGAAAGCATCAGAATCTAGCAATGGCAAGTCCTAACCACTCAGCAGTCGTGAGAGCTTTCTACAGAGAGAATAGAGATGGAGTGGAAGCAGTGCTCCAGCAGATGAGAGTAGATGAAAATCCTGAGCTAAAGAATCTGAGAGCTGAGCCGGTGGACATGGATGTAGGGGAGGAAGAGCAACATCATCAAGTGGAATTTGAAGAGCATGCACCAGAGCCTCCAGCATTTGAGCAAGAAGGAGAAGAACAAGAGGAAGGAGATGGACCAAGAGAGGGGAATGCTAGATGGAATCTTCTGGAGAACGAACTCATGGAGATCAGGCAGATGCAGCAGGCGCTTGGAGATGAGATGAGAGAGTTCCGAGAGGAGCAGCAGAGGCAGGGTGCAATGATAAGGGAGATCCATGAAGGGCAGCATCGTAGGGAGTACTATGAAGAGAATTCACGATCACGCTCGAACAACATGGAGGAGATGATCACAAGGATGTTCAATTTCCAATTCCCTACCATACCTCGTGCTTATACTCCTTGGGGATCATGGCATAATCAACCCCCTCCGCCTCCGGATAACTAAGGGAGTACTTTTGGTGCTCGACACTTCATTAGTTCATCGTCTTTAATGATTTAATTTGTATTGGATTTGAGACTTCGTATTGTTTTGTTTTGGGATGTTTAATTTCGTACTTTTATTTCAATTAAGGATTGAGATGATTTTTGTTGTGTATTGATTATGGATGGGGTGAATTTTCTTTGTGTCTTTTCTTTTATTGTTATCTTTGTGTTTTTGCTTTTGTCGTTTTGTTGTTTTTTTGGTTTATTTGTGTTTGTGTCTAGGTTTGATTTGGTGGTTTGTTTGGGAGGTTGTGAGTCGTTTTGAATATGAGTGATGATGCATTATGGTGATAAGTGAGGTCGAATTATGATTAAGGAACTCTACACTTTCGAATTGTGATATGTTTTACTTAACTAATTCAATTAAAAGATGAATAAGTTGTAATAAGTCCTTTTAAGTCGAGCATAAACTTGTGAGAATTTGAGCCTCGACCATGTATACATGGTATCTTTTCATGAGTGGATTGGTTGAGTTTTGATAAACTAAATACTTGCTCAAAGACTTTAGGAATGAATCCGATTGATGGAGATCGATGAAATGATTTAAGGCCATCCTTGTCATGTATAGTCATTGCCAAATATTTCCTTACCTTTAAAATCATCCCTAGTCAACCACTTTGAGCCTATAAGCCTATTTATTGTGAAGATAGCACATTACAAGCTTTAATTACCCACATGAGCCTAAGATATATACCTTTAGTGTGAGTAATAAAGAAGATGGTGGCTAGAAAGGTGTGATGAGATAACAAAAGTGAAAGAGGAAATGGTAAATAAGTAAGAATAAGGATGAAAAGAGCATAAGAAAGAATGGACATGCAACTTCAAAATAAGAAAACGAGCAAAGCAACAATAATATGCTCAAGTACTTAAGAATCAAAGAGAAGAGGCATGAATCTATAAGAAGCTCAAGAAATCCAAGGAAGTGATGATTAGTGCTTATGATCAATAAAGAAAATAAAGGAAGAAAAAGAATGTGAAGGGATAGAAGAAAGTAGCTACCTCTTCGATTACTTACACTCGTTTAGTCACTTTTACCTATATTCTTCCTACCCTACCAAAGAGTCTATCATTACATCCTTAATTAAAGACCTTTTTGATCATTGATTAAAATTTTGGTGGTTTGTGAATAGAGTCTACGAGCAAGTGTATGGTGAGTCGAGCCAATTGATTGATGAGTGTTGATTTACCTTATTTAAAGAGTGTCGAGTGCAATTGATAAACTATTGTGAGGTTTAGACTTAAAGGACTATATTGCTCTTTATTCTCTTTTGATTGAACTTGTTAATTTCTCTTATCATGAATCTAATGTTGTAGGTTAGCTTAACATGATTTGAAATTCTTGTTGCTAATGATGCGTTATTACTTGTGTTCGTTTAGTCTTTTTACTAGGTGAAAACTTCTCCCTCGGTCTATCATTTTCATTGTTCGGGGACGAACAATACTTTAAGTTTGGGGGTGTGATTGTCGTTATTTTCACCTAGATTTTAGTGCCTTTTTGAGTGTATTTTGCGTATTGTTTTATCCGTATTTTCGTGTATTTTGGTGGTGATTATGTGTTTTCATAGGAATGTGTGAGAATGATCTTAAACATATATATAACAGGTGAAAATGGAGTAAAAATGAAGACGGAAGATCAAACAAAGAAGAAGAAACAAAGGTGCAAGAACACGGCCGCCCGTGCTGGCAACACGGCTCGTGTTGCAGCAAACGGCCCGTGTGCTAGACACGGGCCTGTCCAGAATGGTCGTGCGGCGGCATCTATTTATCCAACACGACCACCACTTGGTCGTGTTGTGGAGCACGACCCGTGTTGCGGAGCACGACCCGTGTACCAGACACGGGCCTGTAAGCGGAGGCCGTGCGGCGACGTCTAGGCATTCAACACGGCCACCCTTTGGCCGTGCGACGCAGAACGACTCGTGTGCCGCATGCCCTGACACGACACGACCCGTGCTACGTAGCACGACTCGTGTCGGCACCAGAACAGGATTTTTTTTTTACAATTCTTCTAGAAGGTCTCCATGGGATATAAATACCCAACACTTCAATATTTTGAGAGATCCGAAATTCTACTGTTCCCACACACCTCACACACCATTCCTTTTATTTCACACCATATTCTCCATCCCATTCATCCATTTTGAGATCTACATCATCTCTCCATAATTTCCTCCATCCAAATCAAGTGAAGAAGTAAGGAAGCTTGGGTGATCACCAAAGGAAGAAGGAAGATTCAATTGGATCCATTTCCAAGGGAGTTTTCATTCCAATTTTGTGTTAATCCTTTAGTTTATCATGATTTGTAAGAATTATAATGTCTATGTTATGGATCTTATGAAGATTGTAGGCTAATCTCCCTTGTGAGATTAGCAACATGAAGGTTGTTGGTTAATTTGTGGATCTATGTAATTAAATTTATATGTTGATGGGGATATTTGATTTTCTATCATTGGTGCTTATATATCTTGAGATCTATGATGTTTTGTGTGTTTGATTGTTCTAATTATATGATTAGATTGAGAAATCAATTATGTGCTTAGGATAGTCAAGTGAATCATTTCATCAAACACCTCATGTGCATTATAAATGGTAAAGTGATTGAGAAGTCCTTTATTATTTAGAACCCTTTGATGGAACATGTGATTAGTTAGATTGAGAAGTCAATTGATTATATGAAGGGATTCTATAATTGAACTTAGTACCTAGTTGGAATAGTTAATTTAGAACCAACCTTTGAGCTATTTTGAGATTGTGTAAATAATCTACATCCTATTCATTTCGAGAGGAAGTTTAGGTGGTATAAGTGTTGGCCCTTAGTCTTAACCCTTGATACATATGAGTTTAATGCATGAATCCATAAGTTACCACTTTATTAGTGTTGTTAATCTCACTTCCACTTAATTTGGAAAACCACTCATTCATCATTTTTATCATGTCATTTGATTATTGCTTGTCTACTTTCATTTAATTACTTGTTACCCAAACCATCCATCTATGATTCGTCTCTATAAAATCGTGATAAACGTGATATCGCTTAAGTGCTAGCACCGACCTCCCTGTGGTTCGATAAATTCTTGAATTGATCAACCCGACTACAAGTTATGGTTAATCACACATAAACGAACACTTCAGGTATCTCAATATACCCCTTCATTTAGAATAGATCCGAATGATGAGTGTTGGAGAGGGCATATGAGATATTGTATGTGATAGAGTAAGGCCTATTCCCTTCTTTCATCAAGTCTTTATTTTTGAAATCTTGATGAAAGGTAAGTGCCCTGTTGAAATCTCGGTCTGCCAGATTGTACGCGATTCTTGGATAAATGTAGGATGCTACTTTTCCTGCGTACAGATTTCCTGAGAGTCCTTCTAGACATGCTTCTCTTGTGCTCTTGATTCTCTTATCAAAGACAGCAATATCGATTGGTGTATCGATTCATTCTTTGAATGTGACTTTGATGAGAATCCGAATCGCTCTGATATGGACCCAAGTCATAGTCTTGGACATCTTCTCCGGGAGTTTACTTAGTTCCTTTTTGATTTCTTCATAGGGAACCAGTTGCATCTCCATCATATTTCACGTGAGCTCCATTGGGATGGCTATCTCCCCTTCGGTCACTTTGTATATGATGTTGTGTTTCTTCTTCTTGAAACTTGGAAAGAATTTTTCCAATTTTCCCACAGTGAATCCATCGTATAGACTGAGTCTTGGATCCTCCTTCATGATTCTCATAAGGGTTTTATGAGAAATAGATGTCTGGGAAAAGAATCCAGACATATCTTCTTGCATTTCATTCCTGAAGATTTTCTCTTCACTCCGACTCATCTTCGGAAGATTTGTCTTGGCTAAAGAATTCTTCTTCATAGATGCTCTCGTCCGAGGGTATATCTTCGAACTGATATACCTGTACTAGGTCTTGGAAGTAAATGGCTTCCTCTATTTTCGAAGTTATTTCGAACTGTCGTACTCCCCTCTTCTGGTTTTTCGGGCAATCGGGTGAGATATGCCCTCTATCTCCGCAAGTATAGCAGTTACAATCCTTGAATCTTTCGTTTGCTCGTGTAGCAGCTCTTCGGAACGTTTTTCTTGTGGGAGTTCTCCATGTACTCCTCTGGTTTGATCCTGAGGATGATGCTTGATTCCTTGAACTCCATCTTAATGGTCCAAATCTCTGCCTTGATTTATAGCTTCGGGCCTTCTGTTTAGACCAAAAGAATCTTGGTCTTCTGGACCTCCATCCTCCACTCCTTTAGGTGTGAGGATGATGTTTCTTCATCCTTTTCTGCTTTCTTGGGTTTCTCCCAATGATAGTTGGAAGATCATTGCTTTCACAGCATAAGGGTACCGTTTTGTTGATTTTCCTTAATCTCTTGTAGTTTTTGTGTAGCGATGCTTGATGACACCACTCCACTATTTTGGCTTTGAGAAAAGACATCCTCCATGCTATTGAATCCAACTCACATGGTTCATACTCTTTGATTAACATTTCTCTCCATGGGCTTGGAATCTTGGCAAATAATAGGTGGAATACTTCCTCCTCCTTGATCTTTGATTTTCATCTATACTCTGTGAAGAGTTTGATGTACTCATCTACATGACAAATGTCAAGTAGTTCTAGGCTGTATAGGGCATTCCTATACTTTCTTTTCTTCTCTTCTTCCATTCTTTCGAAGTAACCTACTCCGATTAAGTGGATCTTGAAGATTTTGGCCATGCGATCAACAATATTGCCTAGATCTTCACCTTCCATGGCCTCTTTCTTGACCTCGTCTGAGAGTACCTCCCAGGCGCACTTTACTGATCCTTCCAGGCTCATAGTTAGGAATCTTATGAACCCTTTCTTGTCCAACTCAAGTGCACCTCCTGCAATCTTCATAGCGTTAATCCACTCATCGATCAAAGTTTCTCGGTTTTTAAAGTCGAGAGTGTCAAGATTTAAGATCAACCCGTATGGATTTATCGATTCTAGGTGAGACTGATCATATGGGGTGTTGTGTATATTAGATCCTCGAACTCGACTTGCTCCTATTGCCATTCCAATTGCCTTCATCTTGAAGTTTCTTGGTTGTTGAAATGTCTCTTCTTGCCTTCCTTCGTGGACTCCTTGTGTTTCAGAAGTTCTCTCATCTTTGCTCGAATCACGTTGGGTATGCTGAGCCTGCGACTGTTGTTGGGATCCAAAAGTCTCTCCAACATTCATTTTTAGATCTACAATAGTTAGTCCTTGGAAGGACTCACATAGATCTTGTAGATCTTCAAGATTTACTCGTTCCATCTAGAGACGCGGACTCTCCACGAAGGATAGCAATCATCTTCTCACTTTCCAACTTTGGCCTTATGACCTCAGTCGTCTTCCCCTTTTGGTGTAAAAGGGGTTCCGTTCCGAAGGTTAGTAGCAACTGTCCACCTGGCCTTCTTCCTGTCACCTTAGTTTCCAAGGACTTTACTTGTTCTGTCAACTTTGTGATGAGGTCGAGTTTCTTGTTTTGCAACTTCTCCACCTTTTCCATCTTAATGATGATTTCGAACATCGTCTTAGATATGCTCTGGCAATATTCTCCAAAGAATCTCACCGTATTCTTCAATTCTCCAAGATCTTAATTCATCTTAGAGTTATCGTCCTCGATCTCCTTCCACTCCATCATTCGTCCCAGTGTGTGAAGTGATAGGGCTTGCAGATCTCTCTTGGACCCTGGTTGGGTCGTTTCCTCCATTGTTTGTGTTTGGGGACACTTCCATGATTCTCGGCGAAACTTCGAATTTCTATAATATTTCTTGATACTTCTTTTGAGTATCTTATCGGCATCTGGCGTAGTTCCTCCAAAGATTCTTCCTCGGTGTGGTTGGCACGAATGTTGGCCAACTCTCTCCTTTGATCTATGCCTTCATACCATCGGTCGGCATCTTCGTCTCTTTTTTTCGTAATTTGTCTATACAACACACAATAATATTGTTGCATAGAGCTGCTTGTTTCGTCATAATTAACAGGCCAGTAGTCCCTATTACTCCAGCTTTGAACAGGGCTGATAGTCCTGTTACTCTCGGATGTCAAACTTTCATTCGGATCCATATATCTTGAAACTCTACTCTCGTTAAGTGATAAATAAATTTATAATAAATTTATCCATTCTTAAATAAATAAACCTAGGGCTCTGATACCATTTTGACCGCCCCGCCCCTTACGGGGGTTCCCATCAAAAGGCACTTATCAGTTTGCTAACCCGCCAATAGCACCACGGGTTCGCCTTAGGTGATGGACTATATTTTTAAGGCTCATCCCCTACGGAGAGCTGCACTTTGGGACCATACGTCACGCAGTAGAGGCTTGGGGCTTTTTACAGGCTCTAATACCATTTTGAAGCGTGGAAAGTTGAGTTAATCTGGCATAAGATATAAATTCTGACTTGGAACTAATTTAGCATCTTTTGGGGTCAATTTTGCAAATTTACATTTTTAGAAAATTCCTATAGGATTAATCATGCATCTACTCCATTATCAATTTAGATAAAATTCCTATGGAACTAAATCTGATGGTTTTGGGACCTTTTTGGCATTGAGCAATTCTTACGGAGCTAAATATAAAATTGTCCCTTCAATTATTCAAAGTTAGTTGAATTCGTATAGTTGATTTTGTCTTGGAAATTAATTGTAATATTTTGTATGAGTATTCTTTATACTTAAGTACAATTTAATAATAAAATTAATTTTTTGCCGTAAAAAAACTAAATTTTCAAAAGTAAATACTCCCTCCGTCCCCTTAAAAGGTATCCGTTGACTTTTTGTACGTGGATTAAGGAGTATAATAATTTAATGTATAGTAAGGTGAGAGAAATAATATTTTAATGTGTAGTGGGTAGTTGTATTAGTGTTGAGTGTAGGGTCATGTGTAGTAGTTGTAGGTCACATCAATCCAAAAAGAAAAATGGATACTTTGTAATGGGACGGACCAAAATGAAAAAATGGATACGTATCAAGGGGACGGAGGGGGTACTTCTTACTAAAAAAAACTATAATTTTCAATAGTTGGTAAATGTAAGAAAACAGTACTCTCTCCGTTCGATTCTAAAGTGTCTGTTTGCTTTTTGCACGTGGATTAAGGAATATTATTATTATATGCAAAGTAGGTAGTTGTATTAGAGGGAAGTGGTGGGTCATATTGTGTACTTTTTTACTAAATAGAGGAAATTGATAAATTTGAATCGGATGCCAAAAATAGTAAAATGGACACCTTAGAAGCGGATGGAAGCAGTATTATTTAAACTTCATATATAAAATTATTTAAATTTTAAACTTCATGCTCCCTTCGTCGGCCGGAAAGATATACATTTTGCTATTTTGGGCGTCCGCACCAAAGGTATACATTTCTCTTTTTAAACACATGGGACGCACACACATCACTAATATATTTGATATATAGGACCCACACATTCCACTAATACAACTATCTATTACACATTAAATAATAATACTCCTTAATCCATGTGAAAAAACAAGTGTATACATTTGTGGCGGACGAAGGAGTATTATTTAAACTTTGTACGATTGGTACTTTGTGTAACAATTTTTATATTAACATGCACTTAACTGTGTACAACATGCACACATATTGTACAACATTCAAAATGATAAAAGTACATTAAGAAATAGCTAGAGAAAAAGAAACGTTATTATTCAATGCGAGAGGTTGAATACAATCCCATAAGTCTGCAGAACAATGAGGAAATATATCTCATAGTTGATGAATTACACAAGCACATAAATGATTAGAAAGACGACAAAGGGGTATTATAGTATTTTTATGTATCACAAGAATCGTTTACGAAATTATTGAATTAAATAATTATCAATCTTTTATAAATTAGGTATTAGTTTTATTTAAAAATATTATAGAGTAATCTTTTATAAACCGAGTTTACATCATAAATTCTTGTAAATCCTGTGGTCCCCTTAATTTAAACATTTTAGCAATACACAGAGTGAAGTATAGAATTGAATGGGAGGACCAAAGGGTTTACACCAGTATTGACCGGTGAATATTGAGTTATATTTCTTTTATCGATATTACAAAATTCATCTTGTGAAATGATTATACAAAAATGTTCACAAGTATAATATCGTTATTCAAGTAACCAAGTTACAAGCATTTCAAAAGTGAAATCGTGCCATTGATCAATTATACTTTAGATTCGAAAATCTTGCATTAAATTCATTGATATAAAGCTTGTAATAATGGCTGAATATGACTCGTGCACCATTATTATTACTTAAAATTACTTAAACTAATTAAATCGATTGGCTAAATAGAGTTATAATATTTTTTTTTATTTTATACATCATATATAAAATATGAAATGATTAATGTATAAATAATACTTCTGAAAAATAATAATGAAATTACAAATAAAAAGAGTAACCCTTGATTTTTATAAAATTGTCTTGTAGGATAATAACCAATTTACATAGAATAATTAAACACATGAAATCTAGGATTTGGAACCTTTACCATTCTTATCTCTCAATTTTAGTGAATTTCTTTTAATATGTATCATCCTATTAATATCTACAAATGTGAATTTACCAGAAAGTAAAAACGAAAAATGTAATGTAATAATATAACGATAAAACATAAATATTTTCATTTTAACTGTAATACTGTAATATTTAAAATTAAAATATTTAATAATATCTAAATTCATATTTTTACATGGCAATGTCTCTTGTTGCACATATTGAGGTGGTTCGTGGCCATGGGCGAATCTATAGTAAGACCGGCGGTATCAGGCTCGAGCCCTATATATATGACAATTTATAGTGTGTTGCACCTAAAGATAGGGTGCACCCATATATAAATATAAACAAAAACATATACAATTAAGAGTAAAAATGTATACAATTTAATTGTTAATTTTTTTAATGAAAAATTATATATAATATTCAATAAAAAGTTATACACATATGAATGTTAATTTTTTTAATGAAAACTTAATGTGAAAAAAGTATACAATTATTACAAAATAAGTATACAAAATAGAATAATATATATACAAAATAGAATAAAAAGACATACACATATGGGTGCACCATTGCACCAGGGTGCACCCAATATACACTATATATATATATATATATATATAAAGTATTATTTTTCTTTCTTAATAAAGTTCGGTCCTAAATATTATCAAGTTTTGTGTCATGTTGTAGTGTGAAATTTTATAATTCATATATTATTTTATTTTTTATATTTTTAGAGTTTGATTTTTTATTTTAAAAATTTAGGGTTAGTTTTTATGATATAAATAAAAATTTACTTTTGTTGTTCATACTAATTTTTATCATTGTAGTGTAGTTCATGGTTTCTATTTTACCTCTCAAAGGAGTACTAATTACCTCATAAATTTGATTTTTATTTTTAGAATTATCAATAATTTTAGACAAAGTCTCTTGTGAGACGCTACCTTCATGAGACGGTTTGTGAGACGTGTTAAAGTATGTCGATTATTTAAATAAAGTATGTTAAATGGTTGTTAATGTATGTTTTTTAAAGTATGTTGGATTATGTATTAAAGTATGATGTTAGTGTGTTATAATTTGATTTATTATCGACATACTTTAACCACAAATAAGCACACTTTAACCACAAATAAACATACTTTAGTGATGGATTGACTCGTCTCACATCCGTCTCACCAATAACCCGTCTCACAAGAGACCAACTCATAATTTTAATGGTATAATTATAATTTTATTCTTATTATTTATAGAGCATAATTAGTGTGGACCTTGTCCAACAATTTCAAAGTTTATGACCGCGGCCCCACCCCTTTATCACCCCAAATTTGCTACTGATGAGGCGATGATCAGCTTTTCTTTTTTTTCGTTTTTTTCTCCTATTTTTTTAATTTAATTTTAGAATTTAAGGTATATTTTACCTTTAGATTTTAGGGTATAATTGTAATTTTATTATAGTTGTTTAGGGTATAGTTTATCATAAGATTTAGGGTATAATTATAATTTTACACTTATAATTTAACCTTAGATTTAGGGTTTAGGGTATAATCGCAATTTTATCATTATTGTTTAGAGTATAATTTATCACTAGGGTTTAGTGTTTATGGTATAATTGTAATTTTACCCTTGTGGTTTAGGATATAATTTAACCTTAGGTTGTGTTTGGATTGAGTCATTTCAAATCCAATGGATTTGAAAATGAATGAATTTTAAATTCCTTGGATTTTAAATCAATTCATTTGAATTCCATTATTTGGATAAATTATGAATCTTTGAAAAGATTTCAAATTTATAATTCAAAAATTATTTTTAAAATAGAATTTTATATATGATAAATAAAAATAATAAAATTTTATTATATTAAACATAAAATCTAAAATTTTATCAAAAATAATTTTTTTGGGAGGGAACTCTACCACCCAACCTACTCCTACCCACCCCCTCCCACCACCCCAACCTAAAAATTTTTTTTATAAAATTTTAAATTTTTAATACTTGAATAATAAAAAATATTACCACCCAGCCCTACCCTTACCCCTATCCACCCACCCACCCACCCCCTCACCCAAAATAAATTTATATAAAATTTTAGATTTTAATATTTAAATAATAAAAATATTACCACTCAATCCTACCACCCTATCCATCAACCCACCCCCCAACCCACCAAATTTTTTTAAAAGAAATTAGATTTTAATATTTAAAAAATAAATTCTAAAATTTTATTTAAAATTTTTTTTGGTGGGTGGTGGAGGGGGGTGGGTGGGTTGAGTTGAATGATAATATTTTTATTTTTTAAATATTAAAATCTAAAATTTTATTAAAAAAATTTTTTTGCTGGGGGTGGTGGGTGGGGTAGGGGTAGATTGAGTGATAATATTTTTATTATTTATTTAAATATTAACATTTAAACTTTTATAAAAAAAAATTTTTGGGGTGGGAGTAATGTTGGTGGGGTGGGGGTGGGTAGGGGGTAGGGCAAAGTGGTAATATTTTATTATTCAAATATTAAAAATCTAAAATTTTATAAAAAAAATTTTTTTTGGGGGGAGGTGGAGGGGGGTGGGGGTGGGTAGGGGGTAGGCTGGGTGGTAGAGTTTAAAATATAAAAAATATATATTTATATTATATTTTTTAATTAATTTATTAATTTTATATATTATTTTTATATATAAATATATCAATTACACAACAACAAAATATTTCAAATGACACGATTTCAGTGAGGATTTGAAATCCATTAAAAAACAACTAAAAAATTCAAAATCAAATCCATTGATTTAATCCATTTATTTAAAATCTTAGATTTATAAATACATTGATTTCAAGTGTTATCCAAATATGATGGAAGGATTTATAAATCCCTCCTCAAATCCTTCCATCCAAACACAACCTTAGGGTTTAGGGTATAATCATAATTTTACCCTTGTAGTTTAGATATAATTTACTCATAGGGTTTAGGGTATAATTTATCTTTAGAATTTAGGATATAATTGTAATTTTACCATTGTGATTTACAATTTAGGATATAATGATCTTTTAACTATAAATAAATTTTTTAAAAAAATATTAATGAAGAAGGGAAATTAATTAGGGGGTGAGGACCACATGTTCCACCAATTTATTTGGTGGAAGTTGGAATTGGTTCCACCCAAATTGCATCCTTATTTATATACAGTAATATTATAATTAACAATTTCTGTGATATAATTATCTTTTTTAACTTATAATAACTAAAAAATTCACAATGTCATAATTGCAGCAGATACATGCCCCAGTTCCCTAGGTAATAGGTGAGATATCCACTTAATTATAAGGAAGAGTCTCATAAATATCATAAAAATATATTAATACTTAAGTTAATTAATTAATCAAATGAATTATAATCAATTTAAATTAGGTTTTTCAACCGACACCATCTAATCGAAAGCTATAAATTGATTTAAATCCTTTAATACGATAATCCAAATTAAGAAGAAGAGGTGCAAATTAGCAAAGGGATTAATAAATGAGGAGCAAATTAACAAGTAATTAGTAAGGTGCTGAATTCTAGTGTGCACGCCATGTTTAGCCAACTAATTAAAAACTTGTTTGATTAATTTATTAATTGTTTTAATTAAGAAAATTAGTTTTTGGTACTAGATTTAGAATTATTGCAAAAGAAATATGGTTTTCCAGGAGGGGTCCTCAAAATTGACAACGCATTTGTGATTCTTCACACAATTGGTTTTCCCGTTTATTATCTTATCTTTTCAATCGGTGGAAAATGAAGGGCTTTTCTATTTTTTTTTTTCCTATTCCACACAAAACACCAATGATACAAAATACTATATATATATATATATATATATATATATATATATATATATATATATATATATATATATATATATATACACAAAAATATGTTGCATTTTGAGTGACAAATCAAGGGGTGATTACGGTTCGGTTTGGGCGGTTTTTCGACGAAATTTAAATTGTCTTGTCATAAACGGTTCGTTCTACGTTTAATTTTAAACCGCGGTTTTTCAATTATAATTCATCGATCGATTTTCAACGGTTTGGCGGTCGATTTTGGCGGTTTAGCGGTTTTAATAATAAGAAATAATATAACTATATAAATAATTTGAAACTTAAATATAGATAAATATGCATGTTTCAATAGATGTACTTTAGTGACTTATGATGACAATTACAAAATGTATAATTCTAAACTATTCTAAAATGTCAATTTCTTAGGAGTAAGAACTCTTTTTTTATTTTAAATTTATAGTATCTCATTATAATCGTGAATTTAAATGTCGTTATAGAGTTTAAATAAGTAATTATCGTGACCGTTTTTTTAAAGTTATCATCATTTATTAAAAATTTAACAATCATAAGTTTTGACAATGAGCAAAGGTTTACAAGAATATAACAAATTGAGATTTCAACATTTAAATAAGTTTAAATTGCATACATATAATATAAATGTACATAATATATGTATAGGCGGTGCAATGCGGTGCAACTTTAGGGAAAAATCAAAATTGTACCATAATGGCGGTGCAGTTTTCTCAAATATAAATAAACTGCGGTTTATACAAGTAGATCATTAGTGACGATGCAGTTCTGGCGGTTTGAGCGATTTTAAAAAAGTTATGCTCAGCCCCGGGGCAAAATGTACTGTCACGAATAATTTATAAACCCTAGGTCTACCGAATGCACTTTAAAATCACTCCATAATTACAATTCATATGAAATTTATATATATATATATATATATATATATATATATATATATTCTTAATTCTATTAATTTTTTAGATAATATAATATTTTTAGTAATAAATAAAGACAAATTATTTTTTGTACATGGGTGCACCATGCTTTCAGAAACTTATACTCTTATGAATAAAAACATACTCCATATAGATTAATAAATAAAAATATACACACTTTGTTAGCGAATTTTCTATTAATTTTTTTTAAAGAAAAATTGAATGTATAAAAACTATATATATCAAATGAACATGTAAATGTAAACAATGTGTTGGATGGAGTTTTATATTTTATTATGAAGTTCTATTTGATAGATTATTTATATTTTAAATATATTTCAGATATGGTGAGATAAATAAATGAGAAGGGTAAAGATGTGAGAATTTCTCAATAAATGATTTCACTGATAATATTTTAAAATGATATTTAATATTTAATTAATAAAAAATGATATGATGCAGTAGATTATTTTATGAATTGGTCTCTTGTGCCCCAGAGGCAGATAAATTTTTGTCTTATTTTGTTAACAATTTATAATAAAAGTAATAATATTTGTAATAAAATATTACTATAATTTATTACAAAAACATAAAAATGGTCTCGTATATAAAAGAAAAATAGAAAAAAAGTGTAATTGAATGGAGAGAAGTAAGTCTAAAAAACTTCTTTCTAACAACAAAATTCATTCAGTGGGTAATTACCGACGGATGTCAACAAAAATTATAATTTTCTATTAGCAACAGAATTCTAACAAATTTTTTTATGTTTTAACCAACGAAATAAAATCAGTTAATAATTATCAATCGATTACCAACAAAATCAAATCAGTTGATAATTACCAATCGATTATCAACGAAATCATTATATAAATTGCCAACGAAATTTTTGACAACGGATTACCAACAATATTATTTACTAATAGAACTAAATTTTCGTTGCTACACTACTTTACCAATGGATTCTATTGTTAATCTGTTGGTAATCAATTTAACAATGTAATTAAAATTTTTACCGACAGAAAAAACTTTTTTTTTAAGTGTACATGAATATTCTCGGCCTTTCTCTCCATATTAATTACTATTTCCATTTAAAATTCATCTTCACGTTTATTGTTTACACTAATATTAATAACAATCACTTTTTGACTTAATTTAGGGGTAGTTTGATATTTTTGGGTAATAAATAAATGATAAGTATGTCATGTTTGTTAAAATGGTGGTGACAAATTTGAAATTAAAGTATGTTAGAGGGATATTAATTAGTTTTTTTAATTTTTTTATGAAAGTGTAAAGTTAAAAATTAGGATGTATCAAAATGAAAAGTATGAAATTGAAGTTGGAATGGAGAGAATATTATGTAAGTAAAAAATATCAAAATTCGTTCAATATATAATATGACTGATTTAAATTTTAGTTATTTATTATTTGTAATTTTCAATTTTAGTATTTTTATCCAAATCTAGTTTTTTTTCCAAATTTATTTAGTCTTTTTTTCTTAATTTAATTCTTTTTATAAGAATTTGTTTAATTTTTATTCAAAATTTAAATAAAAAATGACTAAATCTTGTAATAAAATAACTAAAATTAAAAAAAAATTAAAGTGAATCCAGAAATACATACGTACCAAATAAATTGAGATATTTTCCTTTAGAAAAATAAAAGATAGTCATTCGAATGATAGAAAACCTGTAGAAGAGAACGTGCTTAAAAAAATTATTTTTTACCAATTGAATATTCCGTTATAAAATCCTTAATTCCATTGTTAAATTGGTTTACCAATTGATTAACAACGGAATCCGTTGATAAAATTCCGTTAGTAAAGTGGTGGTTGGTAAAGTTTCAGCAACGAAAAATCAATTCCGTTGGTAAATAATTACGTTGGTAATCCGTTGCTAATAATTCCGTTGGTAATTTATATAATGATTCCCTTGGTAATCCGTTGCTAATTACCAATGGATTGAATTCCGTTGCTAAAATAGAGAATAAATCCGTTGATATTCCGTTGGTAAAACAAAAATATCACTTTTTTTTGCTAATTCATTAGTAATTACCAACGGATTGAATTCCGTTGGTAAATTCGATTGCTATATATATATATATATATATATATATATATATATATATATATATATATATATATATATATTTAGTGGTTAAACAAATTGAAAAAAGATTGTATTCTACAGTTGCATTTTATTTTTAAGTTTAATTATTTTTTAGAATATAATAACTTTTCATCTATATAATCCATTTATTATTTTATCTTATAATTCATGTATTATTTAATTTTAAAGTTTAGTATTTATCATTAAAATTTAATAATAATTAAAGGGCATAATGAACTTTTTATCTAATATAAATGTTTTTCTTTTAATTTTAGATAAAAATTTGTGTGAGACTATTTTATGTGAAGATTTCTATGAAACAGAGTGATAATATTTTAATAAAAATTAATATTCAAATTAATAAAAAACAATTGTAGTTCAGTAAATTATTTTATAAGGCAAAGACTTGTGTGAGACCGTCTCACATAAGGGCTTACGTGAGATGACCCGCAAGTGACAATTTTTATACATAAAATTGATCACGTAAGGGCTTACGTGAACAATTTATAGTATAAATAAAAAGTGATAACATTTTATAGCGAAAGTGATAATGTTTTTTATAGCGAAAGTGATAACTATTTAAAAAAGTGAAAAATGGTCTCACGTGAGACGGTTTCACGTAAGACCTACCCATTTTATAAATAATTTGTAGTAGGGTAAGTCTTGCGTGAGATCGTCTCACGTGAGACTATTTTTCACTTTTTAAAATAGTTTTTACTTTCGCTATAAATTATTATCACTTTCGCTATAAAATATTATCACTTTTTATTTATACTATAAATTGTTAATGAAATTGCATTATCACTTTTCATTAATTTATTATTACTTTTCTTAATAAAAGTTATCACTTTCTGACCGTCTCACACAAATCTTTGCCTTTGTAATAAAAGAAATGTAAATTTTTTAATAAAATATATTAATTTAATTTAATCAAAGTGATAATTAAAAAACAAAAACTGATAAAAATGGTCATACACAAATGCTTCTCTTAATTTAATTATACTCATGTAAAACCGATTTTTGTCTCAAACAAGTTTAAGAATCTTTGTTTACTAAAAATATACTCCCTCCTCCGTTACATAATAAATAAATTTTATATTATCCATTTTCGTTCATCTGTAATAAACTTCACCTTCAAAAAAATAAAAAAGTTAATTGCATGTAAAACTACACACTTTACATTTGTTGGAGATTAATTACTATTTTTCTAAAAATTGCAAAAAAAATCTCACATTCAAACATTATTACAAAATGCATCCAATGGACAATAGTTGGGTGGGTATCTGCTACCGTTCAATACATTTTGCAATAATATTACTATCTTAGTCTATCGTCAATTTATCCATTTTACTATTTTGAGTCATTCATTCTTAATTTATCTATTGCCCCTTTTAGACACATGACACTCATATACACTAATACAATTAAAATATAATACTCAATTATCTCACTAATATAACTACCCACCATACATAAATTAATAATATTTCTTAATCTACTCACAAAAAATAAACTCATAGATTGATAATGGATCGACGGAATATTACTTAAAATTTGGTATTTAATGATAATAATAATTATATTTCCTATAATTGTGATAAGGGTTTACGGTCCCAAATGCCTCCTCAACGTCAGATAGAGGAATAAATGACAAATAAGCATATTTCAAGTTATGCCCCATCTCAAGATTTCCTCAAATCTTTCTTGTCTCACTATTTTGGATCACAGACAATTATTTAGATATTGACCATATAGTCTACTTGAAATGACGTCCATGCCCATCAAATGATTTTCATAATACTACGGTATAAAATTAAAGAAAATGTATCATTTTACCACTTTCACATATAGTACCCACTTTAAAAAATATTTATTTTACTTATGATGTAAATACACTCCTCTTGCCCATAATTCACATGAGAATATATTTTTACTTTTTGAGTCTACAGTTACAATAAGAAAATGTGACATTATATATTTAGCTATATATATATAGTATATATTTTTATTTATATATTTACTCATTTATGTCATTTATTCTATTGAGGAAAAAAATGGATTTTTCCAATTTAAAATAATTTTCTTTAAAAAAAAAAACTAGGCCGAATAGGCATGTATATGGTCATGGCTGAATAGAGTAAAGTTTGAGTCGAATAGACAAAAATTTAGATTGAATATAATTACATATATCTGTACTAAAAAGATTTCGACATAAAATATAATTAGACCAAATAGACATATAGGACTTGAGCACAATAAAATTACATATAGCTGCACTTAAAAAATTTTCAACATACAATTAGGCCGAAAAGACATATATAACTTAAGCCGAATAGAATAAAGTTTGAGCTGAATAGAAAAAAATGTAGCTCGAATAAAATTGCATGTAATTATACTTTTTATTTTGATATAAAATACTCCCCCCATCCCGTCCTTATAGTTACGTTTGCTTTTTGTACGGGGATTAATGAATATAGTATTTTAATGTGTATTGAGGTGAGAGAAATAATATTTTAATGTAAAGTGGGTAGGTGTATTAGTATGATGTGTGAGCCCATGGAGAGAGAAATAATTAATTTGTGTGAGTCTCATATGCTAAAAAGGAAAATGTAACCATTAGAATGAGACGCCCAAAAAGAAAATATGCAACCATTAGGATGGGACAGAGAGAGTACAATTAAACGCATATACTATGTAGGCCGAATAAAATAAATGATAGATCGAATAAAAATTATTTTAAGTCGAATAGAGATATAGTTTTTCTATAAATTTTATTTTTTATTTTTATAAATTGTGGTATATTAAAACTCTGCAGGGATGAAATATTAAAATGTGATTCCCTATTATATTTAATTTTCTTTCAATTAAAATCTCATAAAAAATAAATTAGTATATTAATTATTATTAATTTCATGAAATATTAAAATGTGATTCCCTATTGTATTTAATTTTCTTTCAATTAAAATCCCATAAAAAATAAATTAGTATATTAATTATTATTAATTTTAATATACTGAATTGCTCTTTAAAATAATTAATATATTAATTGTCACAAATAATATAAAGAATAATTTAGAGAAGTTGATATAACTTTGAGTAGTTTTGATATTTTTTTATTTGAGTGAATAGAAAAAATGTACACTTTTTGAGGGCATGTAATTTTAATTTTTCTTTCCTTTTAAAATTACTATTCTAAGTTATTTACAATTTATTTATCTGCAGAAGGGTGCCGTATATGAATAGTATATTTCATATTATACGCTAATTCATACAAATTTATTATTAAGGCAAGTCTTGTGATCGTATCGTTTATAAAAGTTCAACTTTAACTATAACTCACAATTTTGGGTTATACTTGAAATTTAATTGAAATTTCGGATAAAGACCTAATATTTATTTAAGTCTCACTTTAAGATCTAATTTTTTAAGTCTTTTAATTTAATTAAAGTTTAAATTTAATTTCTTTTATCAAGTTAGGACCCAATTTTTATATTATTTTATTTTTTTCTAATCTTGAACCTTTTTTAATTGTATTTTCTTGCTTCAAGTTATGGATATATATTTTTTTTAAAAATATACACCTTCAAATCCTATGATAACATTAAATATATATAGATTTAATTGAAATTTCGTAATGTTCTATAATATATAAAAAATTGAATTTGAAAAAATTTACGACAAGCCTTTAGTTGAAATAAATAAAATAAAATTTAAATGAGACTTTTTTAAATCCCAAAATTGAGAGTTACATTAAAAAATGCATTTTTATATGAAAAATTTTCATTGAAACACTTAAAAAATACTCCTTAAATTGAGACTTCAAATTAAAATTGGGTAGTTGCATGAAATTCTTCAATTTAACATGTACTCCCTCCCACACATTCAAAGGTTATTTTTTTTTTTTCATTTTAGGCGTCTCACATCCTCTTTTATTTTTATACACATGAGTCTCACACACACCCACTAATACAATTAAAATATGGGACTCACACTCCCACTATTACAACTACCCACTACATATTAAATAATAATACTCCTTAATCCACGTGCAAAAAAAAGTACCCTTTAGACAGGACGGAAGAAGTATTTGTTTATTTATCTATAATACTTAATCTATTTGCCCACTTCTTTAATAATCACCCCCCAATAAATAAATAAAAAAATTGAATATATGGAAAAATATTTAACATGACTATCGTTAAATTATTTCAAACGATTTTGTAATCTCATTTGAATTCAAATTCCATATTTTCTGAATCCCAAATTGATTAAAAAAAAACATTTGAGCATATCTTTCATATACTTCTTCCATTCCAAATTAAATTTTAAGTTTTTCATTTTCGTTTGTTTCACATTAAACATTAACCGAAAAAAATGAAACATTACATCAATATGTGATCCTAAAAATACATTTTAATTACAAATTTATCATCATCTCAACTAACACACATAACACACGTAACATAATTTATAATTTTTTTATTATCTAAAAATATATTATGTCAATAAAATGAATATAAAAATAATTTTTTTAACTCCATATCTAAATTAACGCAGTAAAATAAATTGAAACATGAGAATATATAGATATTTGACTGAAAAAACTCTATTACATTCAACTCATAATCATAACATAGATCGCACAGATTCTCTTTCTTCAATAAACTTGACAATATGGTTGAATAAAAGAATCAATAATGTCAATAATAGATAAGGGGTGTAGTGTGTAGATGCTCATCTTTTTCCAAGGAAACTTACCTGATAAGCAACACACATGTTTAAATATATTTGCAACAAAAAAATTCATTACCAATTAAAGGATTAATTATCACAATCATTATATTCTTAAACTTAGGTAGTACATTTAGCTAAAGTCCTGCAAGAACTGGACAAGGAAATTATTAAACTTTTGGGGAATAAACTTATTGGATTCCACGTCATTAATACTAAGCTATTTGAGATTTTGATAGTTGATTAGATGCGTTATCAAATTATTAAACTCTACATCAAATATTTTTGACTTAATTAAATAATTTACATATGATCATATATGGCAAGATTTAATTGAATCACGTAATCTGTCTTCAATTGAAAATATATATATATGAAATTGATTACTGCTTTTCTAAAATAAAATGATCGTGGATGGCCTAGTTTGTTGCAGTCTTGTTTGAATTTTTGTATGAATTTGACAGCCTTATCACGTTAAAGCTCTTATAATTTCAATATATTCCTGCAACGCTGTTACTATATTAATTTTACTATGATTTATATATTTTTTTTAATTCATTCTAATAATTTGGGATGCTCTTTTGTAAGACAAGTATATGTGAGACGAATTGTGAGTCGACTCGACTTATTATTAAAGTATAATTATTATATATAAGTAAATTATATTTATTGATATAGTTAAAGGATATGCATATAGTAAATTATATTATAACACTTTAAAAACATGCTTTAATACATTTTTAATTATCATATTTTAAAAAGAATACTTTAACTTCGAATTAATATACTTTACCTATATATAATAAGAATACTTTTACTTCAAATTAATACTCCATTCGTCCCATCCAAAGAGTCATTTTTTTTTCCATTTTGGACGTCCCATTCAAAGAGTTCTCTTTCCTTTTTTACACATATGAGACTCACACACACACTCACTGTAAGCAATTAAAATTCACAGTCCAATCAGATGGTGACACGTGGATTTTATTGATTAAATATCAATTTTAATTTATTATATTTTATTTTGGGGATTTAATAAATTAATTCCTAAAATAGATTAATAAATAATTGATAATTAATTTAAGCCCAATAAATTAAAGGAATAATTACTTGTAGGTACAAACTTCCTATGTATAATTATGTTAAGATACATCCATAAAAATAAATTATTATTAGGTACAATTTTTAGAGTTAAAATTCCAAATTTATCCTTAATTAAAATATATCTCAATAATATCTCTTCCACTCTCAACGTATTTCACTTTAAGATTTCTTGACTTGCCATAATGAATTATAATTAATTCCCATGAATTCCTATTCATGTTGTTAGAAACCCCTTGACTTGCCATAATGAATTATGATTAATTCCCATGAATTCCTATTCATGTTGTTAGAAACCCCCAAACAAATCTGCATTTCATGCAGAAAAATATCATTAATTGCGAGAATTGGAAGATAAATATGCATTTCGTGTAATTTCGTGCAGAAAATTAACTACATAAAAAATCTGCATTTCATGCAGAAAATTAACTATTAAAAAATCTGCATTTCGTGAAAAAAAAATCAACTAAACCTCCTTCAAATTGCATTTTTTTTAACCGGAATTTGCATTTCGTGAAAAAAAATCAACTTAACCCCAATCAAATTTGCATTTTTAACTAAAATCTACATTTCGTGCAGAAAAATCTGCATTTAAAATCTAAATTTGGATATTAGGGCAAAAAGGGAAATACATACATAAATTTTGTAGTTAGTAGTAAGAGTTAATTTAGAATGTATCTATCAGTTAATTACGCTTAGGGAGTGTAGTGGATAGTAACCAACCCTAAATTAAAAGGGTTTTAAATTAAGTAAAGCTTGCCTCCCAAGTCAAATAAAGTCTGTAAGGTTCCAGAATCAGGTCAAAATTAAGCAACGACCAATCAAGATGTGTTATATATGAAAAGGCCCAAGCCTGCATAATCAGATCAAATCTGTCACTGACCAATCAGATTGCGAGTTATTTATGGGGCATGCTTATCTTTCACCTATATAAGGAGTCCTCATCCATTCATTCACACACATTCAAAGACCTGAAGATACAAACACTCTGAAGAGATTGAAACACGAGCAGCGCTCCTCAAGATCTTCAAGCATCTTCAAGTCAAGAACGACAAACAATTTGGAATTAAGGTGCGGAGCCCCCCAAATCAAGCGTTCTTCATACACTAAGTTCTTCGGTGTTCGTCACTCCAAGAATAGCATACGGCCCAGGATTAAGGTGATAAGCCTCCCAGATCGAGTTTTCTTTGGATCAAGTATGTTTAATCCAAACAAAGGCTCGACGCTTCTGGATTAACGTTATAAGGTCCCAAATTCGAGTTCAGACAAGCTTCAA
This sequence comes from Pogostemon cablin, assembly GCA_023678885.1. Taxonomy (NCBI): domain Eukaryota; kingdom Viridiplantae; phylum Streptophyta; class Magnoliopsida; order Lamiales; family Lamiaceae; genus Pogostemon; species Pogostemon cablin. The sequence goes on from CM042979.1 coordinate 10,298,985, forward strand.
CTAAAAATTCGGCTCAACACACATAGTCAACGCGGTCAACACAACTAGTCAAAATCAAGTCCAAATTGGTTCGAGAGAAGAATCAGAGGATAGATAGAGATTGTTTTCTAAATTATCAAGTTTAATCTGTCTGGATTATTATTGTAATTCTTTTATGTTTTATTATAAATACAAAAATTTGTTGTTACAAATTTTGGCATGCCCAGTGGGATCATCTCTACCTCTCATCTCTTCTCTCTACAAGCTCGAAAGTACAAAATGACTCCTGTCAAGATTACTGTAGGAAGGACTGTTGTTTCTAAGCTCTCAGAGTCATTGAGTGAATATGTTGATGTTGTTACGAGGAGCATGTCAGAAAAAGCTCGATCGGAAGCCTCATCTGGATCCAACCCTTCGGTTGAGGAGGCTTCGAGAAAACAACTACCTCTTAAAGAAGATAGTGATGAAGATTCTGCATCTTCAAGCTCATCATCTAGCTCAATTGCTGCTCCAGTAATGATGGCTGACGCTTCAACTATTGAGGAACAATTAGCAAGTATGATAAAAGCTATCAAAGGGCTCACAAAAAACATAAAAGCTCAAGATTCGAAAATCTCCCAATTGATGAAAAAAGAGACATCGCGGAGACTAGCCGTGCAAAAGGAAAAGGAGTCATGGACGATAGTGAAGTGGAAGAGGTCACAAGGCGCTAGACTATTGAAAAGGAGCAAACTCAAGGAACATTGCCACTTTTAGCTAATGGAATGCTCCAAGTCGATCAATTGAAGGATATTATACTTGGAACAATAAAAGAAAGGTTTGAAGAGAATTCCAAGCCCACCGTCACTTATGTCAAGCCATTCACGAAAAGAGTGGACAACTTGAAGTTGCCAACTGGTTACCAACCTCCCAAGTTCCAACAATTTGATGGCAAGGGAAACCCGAGACAGCATATAACACACTTCATTGAGACTTGCCATGACGCTGGTACTTATGGAGACCATATGGTGAGGCAGCTTGTTCGCTCTCTCAAAGGAAATGCCTTTGATTTGTATATCGACTTGCAAGCTGAATCTATTGATAATTGGGCACAAATGGAGCATGAGTTCCTTAACCGTTTCTATCGCACAAGGAGAACTGTTAGCATGACTGAGCTAACTAACACTCGTCAATTAAAGGAAGAGCCTGTGATTGATTATATCAATCGATGGAGGAATTTGAATTTAAACTGCAAGGAACGATTATCTGAAGAGTCCGCTATTGAGATGTGTATCCAAGGGATAGAATGGAATCTCCTTTATATACTTAAAGGAATTCAACCTAAGACTTTCGAAGAGTTGACTACTAGAGCCCATGACATTGAATTAAGCATGGCAGCTAGTGGAATCAAACATTCACCAATGTTGGACTCCTACAAGTCCAAAGACAAATAAGTTTTCAAAAAAGGGGACAAGCCCTATGCTAGAAATTCCAACAAAGAATCAATGTCCACAAATACTATGATGGTCAAAATTCGAAAGAATGGAGATGATAAGAAGGATAAAGGTAAACAAGTTGCCTAGGAATGGGGGCAAAGAAGATTGACTCTGAAAGAGATGCAAGAAAAAGAGTATCCATTTCTAAACTCAGACATTTCCGGCATATTTAATGATCTAATAAAAAATAAGCTCCTTGACCTGCCTGAGATGAAACGTCGAGAGGAAGTAGGCCGAATTAATGACCCAAAATACTGCAAGTATCATAGGTTGGTGGGTCATCTAATTCATGATTGTTTCGTCCTCAAGGAAAAGATCATGCAGTTGGCCAAGGAAGGAAAAATCGTGTTAGAAGATGAGGCAGCCACGAACTTCACTTCTGTAAAGGAAAGTCATGATGAAGGCTCATGTCATGTCGTGAACGAGAAGGACAAGAAAAGCGAACAATCTAAAACTAAGGGTAAAGCTTACTCCATGAAGGTGACCTTCACGGATGAAGATATGTTATTGGGTTCACAATCTCATAATCGACCTTTATTTGTGACCGGCTATACACAAGGGGTGTGAGTAAATCATATACTTATTGATGGAGGCTCGGCAGTGAACATTCTATCTTTAAGGATGTTAAAGAAGTTAGAAATACCGGTGGATGAGCTAAATCATAGCTGATTGATGATTCAAGGGTTCAACCATGAATGACAAAGAACTCTCGGCTCAATAGTTCTTGATTTGCTTATTGGTAAGATGAAATCAACAGTGCTCTTCCATCTCATCGATGCAAAAACTTCATACAACATACTTTTGGGACGTCCCTGGCTGCATGAGAATAGTGTGATTCCTTCTACGTTACACCAGTGCTTCAAATATAGCGAAGGCAACAATGTGAAAATGGTATTCGGTGATGATAAGCCATTTACTGAAGCCGAGTCCTACTTTGCAGATGCTAAATATTTCTTCAAGAATACAAATGAAGAAAAACATGAAGAAGCTCCAGCACAAAATGATGGGGGCAATAAACAAATAAAAGATGAGGGTAGCACATCATCTGCCACTCTCAAGAAGAGCAAAGAGAAGTTTGAGACCTCAGAAGAGTTGACATTGGCTCTAACAAAAAATTGATGCAAATAAGCTTTCTTCTCCACCACTCAAAGGATTCACACGTCCTATTGAGGGAGCAAAGCACGGTGAAGTGTTTGAAGCCGAAGTAACCAAGTCATATAGTCCACAAGCTTATAAACTCCTTATGAATGCTGGTTATGAACCGAAAGAAAAGCCGATGACGGGAAAGTTACATCAAGAGACCATCAATCCTCCAGAGCATGGGCTCAATGCTACTCAGAAAATGTTGAAAAATAGTGGCCCTACTTTCAAGAATGCTAAGCCAGGTTTGGGTTATGTCCCTCAAAAGCCAGTTCGCATTGCAATTAGAAGAACAAGTACAAATTATATCATCGAATGAGAAGCTTCATCCACGGATGATATATTTGATGAAGGCGGTAGTAAAATCAAGAAAGTCTCTGTCTTTGAAAGACTTGGGAGTGTTTTCGAAAGGCTTGGACCCTGTGAAAGGAGCAAGTATGAGAGGCAAAATAATATCAATTCTCCTAGCTTCAAGAAGCTTCGAAGTCGAATTCCTTCTCGTATGAAGCGGCGAAATATCTTGACTGTCTCATGTGGAAGAGTGTTGAAAGCTAAGATGCAAACAATCATCTTTGCTAAAGATGATAGTGATGATGATAGAGAAAGTGTAGCTTCTACTAACCACATCACTGCTCTTGAACATTCTCATATGGAGGAGGTAGTTGCTAAAGATGCCCCTCCACAATTTGAAGAAGGAGTGAAAGCCACTGTTGATGATTTGAAAGAAATCAACTTAGGTGATAAAAATGATCCACGTCCTACCTACATAAGTGCTCTGCTAAATGTTGAGGAAGAAGAAAGTATATTAGCATTTTACGAGAATTCAGAGACGTCTTTGCGTGGTCACATAAAGAAATGCTGGGTTTGGATCTAAAAATTGTCATACACCACTTGTCCATTAAAAAGAGAACTCGACCAATTAAACAAATGCAGCGTCGATTTCGACCAGAGTTGATTCCTTTGATTGAGGATGAGGTTAATAAGCTTCTTAAAACAGGCAAGATTCGAGAAGTCAAATATCCTACATGGATTTCCAACATCGTGTCGGTGAGAAAGAAAGATGGGCAACTCAGAGTATGTGTTGATTTTCGAGATTTGAACATGGCATGTCCAAAAGATGACTTTCCACTGCCAATTACTGAACTCATGATTGACGCAACAATGGGGCATGAGGTCCTTTCATTTATGGATGGGTCATCTGGCTACAATCAAATTGGTCTAGCTCCTGAGGATCAAGAGAAGACAGCCTTTCGCACTCCGAAAGGAATATATTGCTACAATGTTATGCCATTTGGCTTGAAGAATGCTGGTGCCACTTATCAACGAGCCATGCAAAAGATATTTGATGACATGCTTCATAAAATCGTCGAGTGCTATGTTGATGATATTGTGGTGAAATCAAAGGAAAAGAAAGATCATCTCCATGATCTAAGGCGAGTGTTCGAACGATTGAGAGAACATCAACTTAAAATGAATCCACTCAAGTGTGCATTTGGAGTTTCATCTAGGAAATTTCTTAGATTTATTGTTCGTCGTCAAGGAATCGAGATTGAAAAAGCAAAGATCGATGTAATCATGAAGATGCATGTGCCTCGAAATATACATGAGCTCAAGAGTTTGCAAGGAAAGTTGGCATACTTGAGAAGGTTTATATCAAACTTGGCTGGTCGATGCCAACCATTTAGCCAACTTGGCTGGGATGAAGCTTGCAATAATGCTTTCAATAGCATTAAAGAATACTTAATGAAGGCACCAGTGTTGGGTGTTCCAACACATGGACATCCGTTAATTCTCTACCTAGCTGCTCAAGAGCGTTCTGTGGGAGCTTTACTTGAGCAAGAAAATGATGATGGCAAATAAAGAGCTCTGTACTATCTAAGTAGAACCATGACTCCAAACGAGTTGAAGTATTCACCTATTGAGAAGATATGTTTATCCCTTATCTTCGTGATTCAAAAGTTGAAGCATTATTTCCAAGCTCATACAGTTCGTTTGGTTTCAAAATCCAACCCACTAAAGTTTGTCATGTCAAAGCCAGTACTCCCTGATCAGCTTGCAAGATGGTATCTCCAACTCCAGCAGTTTGAGATCGTGTACATCCCTCAAAAGGTCGTAAAAGGACAAGTGTTGGCAGATTTTCTAGCTGATCATCCAATGCCTGTTGAATGGGAATATCTGATGAACTCTCCGATAAAGATGCTTTCACTATGGACATAGCTTCTCCTTGGAAGATGTATTTCGATGGAGCATCTCATAGAGAAGGAGCCGGTGTGGGAGTCGTGTTTGTAACATCCAGTGGTGAAGTTCTACCCTTTTTATTTTTCTTAACAAAAAATTACTCTAACAATGTGGCTGAGTATCAAGCACTCATACTTGGTTTAGAGATGGCCGTCAATATAAAGCATCTACACCTTAGGGTGTATGGTGATTCGCTACTTGTAATAAACCAACTACTTGGAGTGTATGAGGTGAAGAAGCCTGAGTTGCTCCATATCACAAGTATGCTCAAAAGCTGATGGGTTGGTTTGGTGATGTTGATATCAAGCATCTATCTAGAATAGAGAATAAGTAAGCAGATGCCCTTGCGAAGCTAGCATCAACTATAGCTATGCCAGAGGCGCAGATTCAAATATCGGTGTGTAAAAGTTGGGTTATACCACCAATCTTCGAAGATGATGATTATGAAGAAGTTGAAAATCATGTGGTGGAAGTTTTTGAAATCGAAGAAGAAGAGTGGCGCCAACCACTCATGGATTATCTGAAATATGATAAGTTGCCAAACGATCCACGCCAAAGGGTTGATATTCGGCGTCGAGCACCTCGATTCATTTACTTCAAAGGCACACTTTATAGAAGATCATTTGATGGAGTTTTCTTAAGATGCCTGAGTAAGGAAAAAGCTGTTCAAGCAATGGAAGAAGCTCATTTCGAAATTTGCGGTGCTCATCAATCTGGGCCGAAGTTGCATTTCAAAATCAAGAGAATGGGTTACTATTGGACCACAATGGTGAAAGACTGCATGGAATATGCACAAAGATGTCAAGCTTGCCAATTCCATGGGAATTTGATTCATCAACCTCCGGAGCCTTTGCATCCAACAGTCGCTTCGTGGCCTTTTGATGCTTGGGGTTTAAATGTGGTGGGGCTGCTTACAAAGTCTTCTGGTGGTCATCTCTACATTCTTGCTGCAACTGATTACTTTTCAAAGTGGGCCGAAGCTGTACCTCTAAGGGAAGTAAAGAAAGAAAATATTGTGAATTTCATTCGGATCAACATCATTTATAGATACGGTATGTCGCGTTACATCATCACTGATAATGGAAAGCAGTTCAGCAACAGTTGGATTGGTAAGTTGTGTGAGAAGTTTGATTTCAAGCAAAGGAAGTCATCAATGTACAACGCAGCTGCCAATGGTCTTGCCGAAGCCTTCAATAAAACTTTGTATAGTTTGTTGAAAAAAGTGGTCTCCAAGTCAAAAAGAGATTGGCATGAAATAATAAATAAAGCTTTATGGACGTACCGTACCACGTATAGAATACCTACTCATGCCACTCCGTATTCTTTGGTGTATGGTGTTGAGGATGTTGTGCCTCTTGAAAAATAAATCCCTTCTTTGAGGATGGCCATACAAGAAGGCCTCACCGAAGAAGAAAATGCAAAGTTGCGCCTTCAAGAGTTGGAAGTATTAGATAAGAAGAGATTAGATACACAACAAAGACTTGAGTGTTATCAATCTCGCATTTCTATAACGTTCAACAAGAAAGTGAAGATACGTTCTTTTCAAGTTGGCAATTTGGTGCTTGCTGTGAGAAGGCCTATAGTAATCACTCATCGTGTTTGGAAATAAATTTTTACCCAAATGGGATGGCCCTCATATTGTGAAGGAAGCCTACACAAATGGCGCCTACAAATTGATCTCAGAAGATGGCGTAAACATTGGTCCTATAAATAGGAAGTTCTTGAAATGCTACTACGCATAAAACAAATACATGCAGAACGTTCCATGACGCACGAGCCTAAACTGCATGTCACACCTGGTCCGCATGAGTATAAACTGTGTACAACAAACTCCTGGTCCGCATGAGTATAAACTGTGTACGACATCCACCAAAGGTAATTATATATGGTTAAACTATTAATTCACCCCACTCAGATATTTTAAGTGATTAAAGCATTAAATATCCTACTTTGTCTAAAGTGGTTAAAGAATAGTCACTCCTGGCCCGTATGAGTATAAGCTGTGTACGGCACTCCCCTATCCAAATCAAACCATGTCCTTTTGAACTATATTATGACTTGATTCTCTTTAAAGAGATACGTAGGCAGCTTAGAATCCCATTAAGTTTAGTCATTACATAAGTTATCTTGTGTAAGTTCGCGGGACAGTTGAAGAATGGTGAAGTGATGAAGTTATCTTCCAACAATAAACCACCGGAGTTCGCAAATGCTTCATATTACTTGCTTTGTCGGAATCTTGTTAATAGTCACCATGCCTTGTTCTACAGCAGCCAAAATGAAAAAGAAGCAGAAGTGTCATCTTAAGGAAGAGTGTTGAGGTTGATGTTGCTCCATCAAGCCATCTCATGGAAGAGTGGCGAGACTCATGTTGCTCTGTCGATTCCATCTCATGGAAGAGTGACGAGGCTCATGTTGCTCTGCCGATTCAATCTTAAGGAAGAATGGCGATGCCGATGTTGCTCTGTCGATTCCATCTCAAGGAAGAGTGGCGATGCTGATGTTGTTCTGTCGATTCCATCTCAAGGAAGAGTGGCGATGCCGATTTTGCTCTGTCGATTCCATCTCAAGGAAGAGTGTCGATGTTGACGATTCTATCTTAAGGAATAGTGTCAAGGTTGATGTTGCTCCATCGATTCCATCTTAAAGAAGAGCTGCGATGTTGATGTTGCTCTGTTGATTCCACTCAAGGAAGAGTGGTGAAGCCAATATTGTTCCTTGTTGATAGTATTTGGTCCTAAATTCATAAAATACAAGCCAAGTCCATAGTCTCAATTAATGAACATGTTTTGGGCCCAATTCAAAGTTGCAGACGTTAAGAAACAAATCAGAGGCCCAAATTGAAAATTGCCATCCACGTGATTGGACCAAAGGAGAGTTCAGGCCCAATGAAATTCATACATAAGGCCAAAGTTGATAGTCCATTGGAATAAATAACTCGTGGTGGCCCAAAGTGGATTAATAAATACACTTCCAGGTAAAATCACGTAAAGGACAGACTTTAATCAGTCAAATCTTCTCTTCTTTCCATATAAGGGAATGAGATTAAATCTTTCCAAATATTCTCTCCTCAAACATGTGAATACCTGCTTCTAAAAAGAAGAAAAAAGAAAAAAAAAAGAAACTTATCTCTCTTCTTTTCTTTCAAAAATCAATCACGTGAATAACTCCTAATTTGGAAAATAAGATTGGAAAATCATAAACTGTTCATTTCAGAAAAAATACAACTGATCTTCATCCCTTTCCCACAAGCTTCAGAGTTTGTCAACACCTCACGTTGGTTTGCCGCAGCCAACTGTCGCCGGAAAAGAACCACTACTGACCACCAATCTGCCGCCCTGTGCGTGTCGCTACCACCGAAAGCGAGCAGCAGCGCCGGGAATGCGCGAGCTATTGCTGCTGCATCAGCTGCTGCCCCGTCGTTGAGACTCACCATTATTGAAGCCCCAGCGAGTAGCTACTGCGATGAGCAGTCACCGAAAAGCAACGCATCACCGTCGACATCGCCTCGCTGATGCTCAATATTCCCACCATTAAAGCCCTAGCGAGCAGCTGCCGCAATAAGCAGTTGCCGGAAAGCAATGCATCACCATCGACATTGCCTCGATGATGCTCAATATTCCCACCACCGTCATTAAGTCACTACTGCCACGCACCACCAGTGCCGCCGATGATCCCTCGTCGAGGATTGCGTGCTGCCACCGTTGGAAACAGACTCCAAGCCGTCGCCGAAACTTGCCACTTTCCATCGTGATTTAGCCGCTGATCCCTCGTCGAGAATTGCGTACTGCCGCTGTTGGAAGCGGACTTCAAGCCATCATCGGAAAGAGTATACCACCACCAGTGCCCGAGCATCATCGCTTCCGGTCGTAATTCAGCCTTCGATCCCTCATCGAGGATTGCGTACTGCCACTGTCGGAAGCAGAGCTCAGCTGTCATCCCCTTATGATTCTCAAACGCCGACAGTTGCCGCACGCTGACGTAGTGGGAATGGTAGCCGCTGGTGGTCGACAAACAGTGTTGGGGAACACGGGACACTGTTGGAGCACAGTTCATGTTCAAGCAGCAGCGTGGTTGCAAAATACTCCCGAAATTGTCAAGGCTCGCCGTAGATTTCTCGGAATAGAAAGAGGGACGAGGACGAGGCTCACCGTAGATTTCGCAGAAGAGAAAGAGGGGCAAGGACAAGCATGTTACTAAGTTCTTGGTCGACAGCAGAAACAAGAAACAAGAAAGACAAATAAAAGAAGAGCAAGAGTAAATTGAGAACTTACACTTGTGAATTGAATTCCTTGGATGGTGTGTTTTGTTGGTGTGCTTTGTCTTGGCAACCTCTTGAAGCAAAGCTGAAAGTCCTGTTTGTTGGATAGCTGTGATGAAAAAAATTGAGTTCATGGACTACCAGTATATAGTAGTGGGCTCATGAATAATTATGAAAATTATGGATATTCTTTACTATAAATAAATTTGATAATTTTGAGTAAGATCTCCCAAGGTGTACAAGAGATAAATTTGTTCTATATTCTCTTATCTTGATAGGTAAAAAACAAATTTATTCCATATTTTCTTATCTTGTTGAACAAGAAACACACATGTACCATATTTATGTTCCGTTGGGATGTGGTAAGTAGGAAAAGATAAATTGGGCCATCAAAAGATTAAAGAATTGGGCCAAAAGAAAGAAAATTATTTGCCCTCTTGGGTCAAATAAATTTTATAATTATTCTTCAAGCCCAAATGCTTTGTAAATTGAAAGCTTCAAAAAAAATTGCAAGAAAGGAAGTAAATTTTTGCGATTCCTTCACATCAAGACACACGGTCCGTGAACAAATCGCAAGGGGGCATTTGTAAGTAATTAAATATCACAGTCCAATCAAATAGTGACACGTGGATTTTATTGATTAAATATCAATTTTAATTTATTATATTTTATTTTGGGGATTTAATAAATTAATTCCTAAAATAGATTAATAAATAATTGATAATTAATTTAAGCCCAATAAATTAAAAGGCTTTTAAATTAAGTAAAGTTTGCCTCCTAAGTCAAATAAAGTCTGGAAGGTTCCAGAATCATGTCAAAATTAAGCAACGACCAATCAAGATGTGTTATATATAGAAAGGCCCAAGCCCGCAGAATCAGGTCAAATATGTCAATGACCAATCAGATTGCGAGTTATTTATGGGGCATGCTCATCCTTCACCTATATAAGGAGTCATCCTCCATTCATTCACACACATTCAAAGATCTGAAGACACAAATGCTCTGAAGAGATTGAAACACGAGCAACGCTCCTCAAGATTTTCAAGCATCTTCAAGTTAAGAACGGCAAACGATTCGGGATTAAGGTGCGGAGCCCCCCAAATCAAGCGTTCTTCATACACTAAGTTCTTCGGTATTTTTCGCGCCAAGAACAGCATACGACCCGGGATTAAGTTGCTAAGCCCCCCAGATCGAGTGTTCTTCGGATCAAGTACGTTTAATCTAAACAAAGGTTCGACGCTTTTGGATTAACGTTATAAGGTCCCAAATTTGAGTTCGGACAAGCTTCAACGGAAGATCCGACTCAACACACATAGTCAACGCGGTCAACACAACAACTCAAAGTCAAGTCCAAATTGGTTCGAGAGAAGAATCAGAGGATAAATAGAGATTATTTCCTAAGTTATCAAGTTTAATCCATCTGAATTATTATTGTAATTCTTTTGTATTTATTTTATTATAAATATAAAAATTTGTTGTTACACTCACTAATACAATTAAAATATGAGATTCACACTCCCACTAATACAACTACCCGCTATACATTAAATAATAATACTTCTTAATCCAGGTACAAAAAGTAAAAACAACCCTTAGGGTTGGATAGAGGGTATATACTTTACCTTTATAATAATCAGTCCACTTTAACAACGAATCGATCCATCTCACATTATTATAGTCTCACAAAAGAATTTGTCAACTACTTTATCCTTATTGTTAGTTTTTTTTTTTTGGTTTTTTTTTAAAATACACAATTACTACCATTTTACTCTCAAAGTTTATTACATTCTCTATTTAAAAGTTGTCACAATATTATGTGCAATTGGTGCATGGCGTTAGGATATGTGTACATTCAATTCATATATTTATTAAAAAAAATATACTCCATAAATTACTAATAAATTAAAAATTTTACAGTTTTTCGAAATCTTTTATAAAATATTATTAGTTTTTTTTAATAAAAATTTAATAATACAATTGAATATATAAAAGAAAAATACTAGTCTATTATTCACAAATACATGTATTATTAAATTAAAATTAATACACTTTCTTAACTTTCTTAGAAACAAAATTTGGATATATCTATGCCTGGTGCACGAAATACCATCTCTTAAGAGTTTTATCATCAATCATTATTAGGCTAGGTTTGTTTGCGGTTTTGAAAACCGTTTGACTTTTCAAAACACCACACTATTTTAGATGAAATCTTAAAAAAGCATTCTAATCTATATCTATAAATTCTATTAATCATTATTCTCTTGTTTTTCATATATTTTTCTACTCAATTAATACTAATTTTCTTTTAATGTATTCTGCTATATCAATTAACATTCTCTTGTACATACTTACTTCGTCCGCTGCAAAGGTAACCGTTTTATCATTTTTGGCGTCCGATCCAAAGGTATCCGTCCATTTAAGGAAGGTATGGGTATCCCTTACAAGCTAGGATTTCCCTTAAATAACCTTGTAGACTTAGAAAAACTGCATTGAGCTTGGTTTGACTCAAATCTTCATATGATTTGTTCACTCCTCTAACAAATCATCTACAGTTTCTGCTGCAGTCTGCACTTGTAATGACTGTAAAGCCCTAAACCAACCCAAATCATTCACATTAGTGTCTAGACTTTGAGGGGGTTGAAAGACTAGATGAAATTTGAATTCATCTGAGCTTGCAGCCTCTCTCCATTCTGGGTCAGTGTCCTTTATATGAGGCTTTGCATTATCTTGTTAAATAAATATTTCCTTACTAACTCCAACTGACCATTTAGCTTTAATAGCTGGTAACACCTGAAATCAATGTCACCAATAAGGATTTTTACAATAATTCTTATTCAGGAAACTGATTTCAGGTTTAACAACTCAATGACGAACACAATCTGAAAGTTACACACACTTAGATAAATATATGCAGCTTTAAATGAAATTACCTGATTGATCAATACATTTTTTGTCACAGTCTTTGTGACTGACAGCATTGCCTTTGTTTCAATTGTACCTGTCTCTCTATTTTTTGAATTCCTTTGTACTGGAACTTTTTCAGTAAATGGAGAAAAATACCTATTTTCTCATCGAATATGCACTCACCCATAGAATCATAAGCAGGTCTGGCCACTGCACATAGGAACATAACCTTTATGATAAATCTTTTGCTTTGACATACTCTATATGGTTCTGTTTCCTCCGTAGTTAAGTAGTTTCTCTCTGATACTCTTGTGAGAAAGAACCACTTCTCATCTATGTGTACATTTTGTGCCATGCTCTTAAACTTGATAATTTTGTCCTCTCTAATCACCTCTAATGCATCTAAATAGAATTTCATCCTACTTATCTTGTTCTTTTCAGACACAGCTGGCTTGATTGCATTAGTATGTGCTCTCATCAGTCCTTTTTTAACTCAATCACCAACTACTCTTAGAGACCTTCATTTCTTTTGCTATGCTTCTATAGGTTCCTCTTTTCTTCAACTCAATACTTTCCAACTTGTCCTTATCATACTTCTTGCCTATTGGATGCTCTCTTTGTGTTTTTTATTCACTACATGAATAGTCATACCTACAGCCATTTGTTGCTTTTCTCTTGCCCATATACTTCTAATAGTTTTTTTGATACACCAAATATAGAAGTGGCTTAAGCGATTCGGCCATGTGAAGCTTTGCCATTTGATGAACCTTCCAACATGAATTGAGCAATAGCATTAAGCTCATTTGTACTTAGATTTTTTTTTTGTCATTTTGTTGGTTGGAAGAAACTTAAATTTCTTTTTGCATATGTAAATGTATTTATGGTGTAATTTAGGAGGGAATTAGAACATGTGTTGTAGGGAATTAGAAATTGATATGGAGGGAATTTTGATTAACATATTGGAGGGAATTGAAAATGTAATTTAGACCTAACATATGTACTTTTAATTTTAATTTTTGGACATGTAATGTTACTTTAACATGTGTACAGAATTTTTTATTTATATTTAATGTAGTGTACAGAATTTGATTAACATATGTACGAATTTTGTGGCCTCACCAGTGAAGTGTGATGTGGGATTTGAGTTTGTACAACTATTGGTTAATCACTTTTTGGAGTGATTAACCAATTCAATAACAGTTTTTAAAGTAAGAGTATTTAAGTAAAAGTACACACTCCAATTACCCACTACATATTTAATAATAATACTCCTTAATCTACGCGTAAAAAGCAAACGGCTACGTTTGCACCAGACGGAGGGAGTATTATTTAAACTCTATGAATAAACATTGAAAAGGGAGTTTTTTATTCACACTAAGTTAATAGTACTATTTTATGGGCTTTACATACTTACTAAAAATAAAGGAGTTTTCGTACTAATAGCATTTAAATGGATTTGATTTCTTTATAAGCTCGTTAGTTAAAAGTTAGAGCTCCTTGGATCAAAATCTAGGAAGGAAATGAATTAAAATATCACATGAAATTAATTAATTAATTTTTTTGAACCAAAAACAACGATTCATTTATTAAGTAGAACAAGAACAAAAGCTATCGAGAAGGCCATCCACAAAAGTAGGAGGCTCGACCCAACAATGGGGACTAGCGACTGATCGCAAAGCCCGAGCAATGCAATGTGCTAATGTATTGGCAGTACGAGGAATAAGATGAACTGAACAAGAAACATTTGTTGTAAGAAAACTTTTGCATTTTGATATAAAGTCTCCAAACACTGATATCTCCCCTTGTATTTTTTAATTTGCATCATAGACGGTCTTGGCATCTACTTCAAAGATAACACGTTCAAGCCCTAAATCCTTTATCCATGACATCGCGTCAAGGAGACCCATGGCTTCACCTTCATCCACATGAAAGTTTCTCGGAATAACCATAGATCTGCAAGCAACGAATATGCCCTCTTCATCTCTTATTGTCATTCCTATTCATGTCTCTGATGTGTCCGCAAAAAAGGCTGCATCAACGTCAATCTTCATGTAAGAGGGTGGGGCTTTGTGCCATGATTTGCAAATAACAACATTACTTCTCTTTGTAGGTGTCTTTCTTGCCATGCGCCACTCAGTAAGTAAGTTCTTGGCTAGGAAGATTGCCCTTGCAGCGGAATCCCGATTCCCCTTCCAAATTACCTTATTTCGTTTACTCCAAATCTTCCAAACAACCATGGCAAAAATAGCCTTCTTATCTTATAAATAATTAAGATAATTATTATACTACTCATTCCTTATGTATAACATTTATAGATATTATTAATCTATTTACCAAAAAAAATAATGTAACTCGCTTTAATTAGTAAATATAATTTTATATTAGGATGAGATTATTTAAAATAGACATGTTTTTTCGAGGGGATGGAATAAAATTAGTTGAATTGATTTATAGTAAGTGTGGGTAGGAATCTTGGGACGATAATTAATGAAATTGTATAAATTGGATGTAACATGCGACAGGTTGTCATATAGTTGAATTGGATCCTCAAACTATGACAATATTTTGGGTTTCGTAAGGAGAAGGGAAACTCCATATCCCTTTTATTGTGGTTCACAATTTTTTTCTTTATTAATATTTTAATTGGATTTAATTTTATTGTTTTCGCATGTGGAACATTTCTGAGTTGAAAATATCTTCATGGATTCAGTTTTTCTTTTTCTTTTTTACTTTTTTAATTTTTATGAAAAGAATAATCTCGTGTAAGATGTGATATTAATAAATTATTAAGACTGAATTTATGAGATGTAAAATTAATGTCATTTCAATGCAGGAGTAATTAAGCTGCCGTAGATATTGTGGAACATCCAAAAGAAATTATATACTACTTTAATTTGCATTTAGAGAAAAAATTTGGGTCATATTATTGTTTTCTTGTTAAATCAAGCTCTAAGCATACATTATAATCTATAAAAAGTTTGTATGATTAAGAAAAGAAAAGTTTAAGTAAGAGTAATTAATTACAGGAAGGTATGAAGGATAGTTTAACAAAAAAATGAAAATCCTTTTAGATGAAATTACAACTTTTTCTATTCAAGTTCATAATAGTAAATATTCCACATTCTTTCTTCCTTCTAATTAAATTAGTACTTGTTATTTTAGAATACTTCACTTATAAAATTAGAATTGGCTCCCAAAATATTAGAGTTGGTGTTTTGTGTCCGGGTGCACAAAGTGTGTAAGGGTACAACATTTTGTTCTAAAGAGTGTATACTTTAATTAATAAGAGTACACAATTTTATTCTAAAGGGTATACACTTTTATTTATTTATTTTTATTTTTTTAAGAAAATAAAGGGTGCACGTCCTTATACTAAAGGATACACCATTTAATATTAAATGATATATGGGCACGATTGGCGCACGGGTCACAAGTTGTTGCCAAAATATTAAACACTCTTATTTTTAGTAGTCATTATTATTAAGTATTATATTATTTTTATTTTTCTTACGAATTCATGTTAAACTATTTTTATGAGCAAACATTTGAGATGGGATGAACTCTGTACAACGGATAAAAAGTAAAAATATTTTAATAGAAAGTGACATTCAATTCTAAAAATTGATAATGATGTAATGAGCTATTTTATGAATAATTTATAATATAAATAAAAAGTAATAACATTTTTAAGAAAAAATGAAGATTAATTAAAAAAAAATTAAAATAATCTTATGACATTTTCACGCAAGTGTTACTTATCTTTATTTTATAGTCTTTATTTTATTTTATTTTTTGGAAAAGTGCCTATTAAAATAAAAAAGGTATACCATGAAAACCAGTTTCATATAAAACTTTTGTGCCCACCCCATTCTAGGACTAATTATATTTAGACTTTTAAAATTAATATTAAATCCCAATCCTATGTTTATTTTGGGTTTGGAATTAAAAAAAATGCATTTAGGAATAGTTGAATTTAATAAATATAACAAATAATGTTAATCTTTGAGAATTTAAGTATTTTTTAGAATTTAAATATGATAGATTTTAATTTTATTTTATATCAATGGGTGTATAAGAGATAGAAGTGATGTATGTGAGAGGGTAAGTGGTGATTGATGTAGGTAAGGAGTAAGTGGAATTTATGTAACGTGATTTTACTGGTTAACCCCATCTAAAATAAAATAAAAAATGAATTATATAATGGGAAAATCACTACTAGATACATACTTTTAACCTAAATTACTATTAGATACAAGGAATTTAAATAATTACTCTCACATACAAAATATTAAAGTAGAATACCAAATATAACCTTATAATCCCATACACTTTTAAACCACTAACGCTACCCCTCACCCACCCACTCGTCAGACCGGCGTTGACCGGCAGCTGGACCGGCGGCCGACCAACCATTGACCGGTGTTGACCGTCGGCCGGACAGTCATTGACCGGCTTTGGCCGACGTCGCCTGCTGCCGGAATTTAAAATGTGCAAACAAAATGTGCAAAAATAAAATTGTGCAAAATCAAATTGAGCAAAACCAAATTGTGCAAATACATAGGGGTATTTATGGTATCACAATCATAATTGTATAGTTATGAGTAATAGTACTTTGATCCATGTAGTTTACAACAATTATGCATTATTTTATGTACTTCCTAGCAGGTGACCCTTGTATAATTCTAAATTTGGAGTAAAAAATCAAGAACAATTATAACCTATAATTCATAAAGAGTTGATATCATGTGCACTGTTTATTAATTCTTTTTCAATAGTGTAAATGTGTTTTAACAAATGTATAATTTTTTCACATTAAGTTTTTCATTAAAATACTAATAGAAATTCGCTAATAAAATATACAAGTTTTTATTTATTAGTGTATATATTTTTGTTCATTAATGTATGAGTTTTAAATGTGATGCACGGCGCATCCGGATGCATATGAGAATTCGTCATTCATAAATATATTAAATTCTAGGAACAAAATAAGTTATAAACCACATATTCCATCTATCCGCTTTAAAGAGTTTTTTTTTTTCATTTTGGGTGTCCGCTCCAAAAAGTCTCATTTCCTCTTATACACACATAGGATTCACACACACCCACTAATACAACTACTAACTATACATTAAATAATAATAATTCTATAAATTAAATAATAATAATACTATTTAATCTACTGCAAAAAGCAAAAGAAACCTGAACGGGATGAGTACAAATTAAGTGTAAAGGATTATTTGGTATGGATTACTATTGTTTATTTATAATATTACTTCCTAATACTCTCCTCGTCCGTCGGAAAGGTATACATTTTGCTATTTTGGGGTCCGCACCAAAGGTATATATTTCTCTTTTTAAATACATGAAACTCACACACATCACTAATATATTTTGAGGTTGTTTGGTTGCATTGATTAGTTAGGTATTGATGCACTATATCACGTAATACCATCTTTGTCTCGATTTATTCATAATACCTATGACCCGGTATTATTTTGATCCGGTATTAATAATATTTTTTTCTTGGTATATTACCTCAAGAAGTGGGATACACAATACCACAATTTAATGCCTATGTATTAAATGTAATTTTATCATAATACCCTTATCCAATAATAATAATAAATAATAATTAAAATTAGTAATTAATTAATAATATTAATTATAAATGATAATAATAATTAATTAATATATAATAAATAATAATAATATGAATAATAATAATAAATATATAATTAATAATAATAATAATTAATATTAATTAATAATTAATCATAATATTTAATAACAATAAATAAAGAATAATAATAATAATTAATATTAATATTAATATTAATATTAATTAATCATAATATTATTATTATTAATAAATAATAGGAGTAATGATAATTAATAATTAATATAATATTAATAATAATAATTATTATTAATAGTAATAATAATTAATAATAATAAATAGTAATAAATAATGATAATTAAAATTAATAATTAATAATAATAATAATAATAATAATAATAATAATAATAATAATAATAATAATAATAATAATAATAATGGGTAAATATGTCATTTAACTAATTATTTCATTTATTAATACTTAATAACAAATATAAAATAATTAATACCTAGTTATCCACAATCTCATTTTTCCATAATACCAAACAATAATACAATTAATCACAAATTAAACAAATCTCATTATATACAGTTCCTTTATATTCCATACCAACATGCAAACGACTTCTTAATATATGGATTCCACACATCTCTCTAATATAACTACCTATTACACATTAAATAATAATATTCTTTATAAAAAAAGTAAATTTTTACTTATTGAGTGTACGAAGGGAGCATTGTAAAGGAAAGAGGAAAATTGGAATAGAAGAAAAATGATAATAGATGAGAGAGAGAGAAAGAATAGTGTTTGTGGAGATTGCGGCTGAGGGTTTTTCTTTTCTTTTTGCCAAGTCTCAACTTGTGTTGGTTTGGAATCCACTTGGACAAGTCAAACCCGGTTGCGTCTCCCACTTGGACACCCTTTTTACACAACACAAACGTCTTTAACCTCCTTCCACTTCAATTATTGTCTCCTTATCAATCATCAAATCTCTACTTCAACCTCACATTCACCTTTACTATTATAAAAATGTTAATTGTTAATAAAATTCACACTTTAATTTAATATTTGTAGATGATAAATAAACTGTGTGTTAAAAAAAAAAGATAAATTTAATATTAAAGTTGGAAGGAATGTGGTAATTAGTTAAGACAAAGTCTCTTGTGAGACGCTACCTTCATGAGACGGTTTGTGAGACGTGTTAAAGTATGTCGATTATTTAAATAAAGTATGTTAAATGGTTGTTAATGTATGTTTTTTAAAGTATGTTGGATTATGTATTAAAGTATGATGTTAGTGTGTTATAATTTGATTTATTATCGACATACTTTAACCACAAATAAGCACACTTTAACCACAAATAAGCATACTTTAGTGATGGGTTGACCCGTCTCACATCCGTCTCACCAATAACCCGTCTCACAAGAGACCAACTCATTAGTTAAATGTCATTTTCTTTTATGAAAATATGAACTTAAATTTGAAACGGATCAAAAGGAAAAATTTGAATTTGAAGTTGAGACGAAGAGAGTATTACTCCCTACGTCCCCTTGATAAGTGTTGGTTTGCTTTTTGCACGTAGATTAAGGAGTATAATATTTTAAAGTGTAATGAGGTGAGAGAAATAATATTTTAATGTATAGTGAGTAGTTGTATTAGTGTTGATTGTGGGCCCATGTGTAGTGGTTGAGTTACTTGAGTATAATAATATTATTATGTGTGTCACATCAATCCAAAAAAAATAGATATTTTGTATTAGAACGGACCAAAATGAAAAAATGAACATTTATCAGAGGAACAGAGGGAGTAAAATATAGCACACACTTCCATGCAACTAGTTGCATAAAAGTGTTGTACATGTGTGCAATTTTATACTTCTTCATTGGAATCTGTTATGAATATTATATCTCCCTCCAAATATAAGCTAAGGTCCAAAAGGAAAGATCGCGGACTTACAGAGGTTATTGAGAGTTGAGACCAACACCACCTGAATAGAAGCATTAGGCCGAGGATAAGGTTGGCCCACTAAAAACTCCAATAGTAAGCAAAGGCCCAAAGACCACGAACAGCAAAAGCCCAAATTAGGCTAAACATATATACTCAATCGGCTTAAAACATAAGCTCGGCATATTTACTATCTTTAGTTGGACTGACCGTATATAGGTTCGGTCCGACCGAGGATAAATTCAGTCTACCCTCCAGTGTATGATTATTCAACTAAGAAGTTAATCAGATACAACATCTCAAAGTGGATATAAATAAATCACTCACTTCTTGTCTAAAAGGACACAACACAAAGAACATTTTACACTCTCTGAACAATCAAAAATCCACCATAGGGTTGGGACCACCTACACCCCTTGCTTTTGGCAGGGATGGACCCCTCATCAAGCTGCTAGATCCAATCCTCCCCATCTCATATGATGCAACCTCATTGCTCCAGGAATTGGGACAAATATGTGAGCATGTGTGATGGACTAGATGGAATATATAAATAGCCAGCCTCATATATTTTCTGTTAGGTTTTTCATTACTCTATTTCCCACATAGCAAAGAGTGTTGAGAAGTTGAGGTTTTACAAAAAATACCATATAATGCAATACAAAGTGTTTGTCCCTATTCTCCATGAATCTCAATTGATGTGGCTTGGTTCTTATACTCCTGATCCATCTAAGCTACTCAAGTTAAGTTAACCCACTTCAACAATCTGCAAGAATCTACCATCAACATGGTCCATGACGTATTTTAATTCATTAACATAATGCGTTCTTCTCTTATATTCCCTCCGTCCTTTTATATACATTCATTTTGTTATTTTGGTCAGTCATTATAAAGTATCATTTTTTTTGTTGATGTGAAACACACAAAAAAATAATTATTATACTCAACACACTACACATGAGGCTCACACTCAACACTAATACAACTACCTAATACACATTAAAATATTATATTCCTCAATTCACTACACATTAATTATAATACTCTACGTGTAAAAAATAAATGAATACGCATAAAGATCATTAATTATAATATTTTACGTGTAAAAAATAAATAAATACGTATAAAGAAAATAGGAGGAGTATCTATATGTATATATGAACACACGTTATCATTCATCCTAAATCATTTTTAAGTTCACCTATCCAGTTATAACAAAAAGCTATCGAAAATACTCCACTCATCCCAAGTTAAAATTTAGTACTATATTTTTCGTTTTTTTCATCTCACATTAAATTTTACCACCCAAAAAAAAATATTATATCAATTCTCAACCCTAAAAGTACATTTAATTACAAATTTACCACTTTCACCTAATACACATAGCATACTTTATAATTTTTTTATTACCTAAAAAATACTACGTTACCCTCAAAAAGTTAGTAAAGTTAGTTAAAAAATAAATTTTCTTAAACTCCGTATCTACAAGTACAAATTATATTTTCTAGCATAAATAATGTTTTAGTATATTAAATAAAAATATTTACTAATTTTAAATAAATTATAAGTATATTTGAAACATTTAAAATGAAAATTAAAAAAAAAATTCTCAATCCTAAAAGTACATCTAATTTCAATTTATCACTCTCACATAATACACATAACATTCTTTATAATTTTTTATTATCTAAAAATACTACGATACTCTTAAAAAGTCAATAAAGTTGGTAAAAAAAAAATTTTCTTAAACTCCATATCTATAGTAACTATGGAGGTATTTTTGGGACGAAGGGGTACAAAAAATCCTCAACTCTAAAAGTATATCTAATTACAAATTTATCACTTTCATTCAACACACATAACATACTTTATAATTTACTCCATTTATTACCTAAAAATATTAGGTTACCCCTCAAAAGTCAATAAAATTTATAAAAATAAATTTTCTTAAACTCCATATTTACAGTAACTATGGAGCTATTCTTAGGATAAAAGGGAACAAATTATATTTTCTAGCATAAATAATGATTTAATATATTAACTAAATATATTTAATAATTTTAAATAAATTATACTATATTTGAAACATTTAAAATGAAAAAAAAGAAAGAAAAAGAAAGCAGTACACTATATGGTGCGAAAGTAATGTAATATTAAAAATTAGAAAGGAAATTAATAATAATATCATTTTTCACCATAAATGATAACTATAAGTGAAATACATAAATTTGGCAAATACTTTTGTGACATCTTTTCACGAAATTTCGTGAAACAGATAAGAAGTTATATTTAATCGATGATAAGTATTCAATTAACTATTTTATCTGTTCTGTATAAATATTTACGTTTATTTTTTGCACTTAAAAATATTATATTTTAATGTATATTGAGGTGAGAGAAATAATATTTTAATATATATGTGTAGTTGTATTAGTGCAGTGTTGTGGGTCCATCAGTCCATGCATAAAGATATTTAAATATTTTGTGTAAGTTCCATTTACTAAAGGAAAATGCAAATCTTTTTATGGGACGCCTAAAATGAAAATGCGTAAACGTTTTTACGGGAAGGAGTGAGTATATTTTTATGAATAATTCATAATTTAAATAAATAATAATAATATTTTTTTAATAAGAAGTAATAACATTTTAAAAAAAATAAATGGTACCTAAAAAAAATCTAAAATTGTCTCACACTTCACCTAAAAAAACTTTTTTGTTTTACCAACAAAATATTCCGTTGTAAGACTTGAATTTCATTATTAAATTTATTTACTAACAGTTAACAATAAAATTTGTTGGTAATTTTCTATGGATAAGGTAGTGGTTGGTAAATTTTTAGGAATAAAAATTCAATTCTATTGGTAATCCATTGCTAATAATTCTATTGATAATTTATATAATGGTTCCTTTGGTAAATAACAACGAATTTTATTCCGTTGGTAAAAATATAAGAGTAATAAATTCATTGATGTTCTGTTGATAAAGAAAAAAATGGAATTTTTGTTGCCAATTTATTAATAATTACTAATAAATTGAATTTCGTTGTAATTTTTTTCTTTTTTCTCGTATAAATTTCCATATCGTTTCACTTAGCTCTTAGTTGTCTTATATAGTATTAGTACGAACGTACTTATTATACGAAAGATAAAGACTTGTGAGAGAACGTCTCTGATAAATATGGATTTTACATGTTTATATAGGTCGTTTCATAGTTGATTATTACATAATTTTATTTATTGTGTGAAGTTATATGCTTAATTGTTAAATATTAGAATTTCACGGGTATTTTGGAATTATTGCAGATTTTAGGCCTAATTGAAGAATTGATGAAGTTAGGAAGCCATGAAGATAATGAATTAATGAAGCAATGGACACACATGATATGCAGTAGGTGTTGCATGGACAATTGTATGTGTTAGACCAAGTTGATGGATTGTTTGGTCTAACAGAAGCCTCATTTTGGTGAACGGAAACGTCGTTTGGTCTAACCAAACTATTGTTTGGTCGAACTATTCTTGTGTTGGACGAGTTGAATACTAATTGTCATGCCGTGAGTTCCGAAAAAATCGACGATCATCAGGTCAAGTTGACCATGTTGTTTGGTCGAGTTGATCATCAACTCGACTGAATCATCACTTCATTAGACCAAACCAAATCATCGTTTGATCGGATCATCCATTAGTTTGGTCGAGTTAATGAGAATTTTAATGTGTGAGATTTATTCTTCATCAAACTTGCTCTCCAAACCCAGTCACTCTTCCACAAGATCTCTACTCCTATAAATATCCAATTAAATCAGAAAACAGGGATCATCGAGTCATTCATTGAGTCATCCATGGAATCAGTCCAGAGTCAGTCCACGTCCAAAAAAATTTGTGGAGTCATGTAGGTGAAAGTGTAGAGACGAGACGGCCTTATTCCTTCATCTGGTTTCATCAGTTTATTTAATTTCATGTTGAATTCAAATTTATTGTATTTCTTTATTTTTTTATGGAAGCTTAAACTTCCAGATTCTAGGGTTGCACAAGTAGTTTGGTTTTGGATTGTTTTGGTGTGTGAACCCTATATTTAATTCAAACACTTTATTTCTTTTATATATATGATTTCTCTATATGATTAATTATTTCGCGACCAATTACTCATATCTGTTTATTAAACTAAGAAATGAAAGTTGAGGATTAATATTGATCACTTCACACATATAACACATCTAGTAGTCGTATCGTTACTGTGAGACAAAATGTGTGAGAGAATTCAATCCGCTAAATCTGTTGGGAGTTAATTGACGTGATATTTATGTTACTGTTATATTCATTGGTTGATCTACTTGTGATTAGATTCGTAAGAATTAATTACATAAATTTCAGATTGCTTTAGAAAATTATGTTATAATTGAATTAAGAAATTCCACCCACTGCATGACGAACCAAGTGAAAGTGTAATAACTAGAATTTTTTTTATTATTTTTATTTGCGTTCAATTCATAGTCTGCATCTGTTCACTCTAGTCATTGCACATTTATTATTTTATTTTATTGATTATTTATTTCTCAAACATCCTGATATTTTCCTTATTCTTGGACAAGTATTTAATTAATTAGATTTAATTCATTCCCTGTGGATTCGATGCATTGCCTATCTGCTTTGCTACATACGTTTCATACACTTGCGGAATATAGTGTTGCTTTGCATGTTAGTAAGTGTTTATAATTTGTGTTGCAAATATATGCTATCAGTCTCACGTAAGCCATTACGTATCGCTATAAAATATTATTACTTTTGCTTATAAAATGTTATCACTTTTTATTTATACTATAAATTGCTCATGAAATAGTTCACTGTATCGTTGTCACTTTTATCGATTGAGTATCACTTTTCGTTAACGATGTTATCACTTTTTCTCCGTATCACAAAAGAAATTACGTGAGACGATCTCACACAAGACCTACTCTTTACAAAAATAGAGTAATAATCACCAATATAAGAATTACAAGGTCAACTAACAATTAAAAATACTCTCTCGCTCCTATTTTAATTTTTACATATTTCTAATTTGAGCATCCCACTTCAATCTTTACCTTTTCTTTTGGTACATATGATCCACTAAAAACAATTAATATATCACCGTGGGACTAACATACAACACTAATACACATACTTACTTTATGGAGAATTAAATATTATATCTTTCAATCATCTATTCATTAAAATATTATATTCTTTAATCAACGTGAAATTGCAAATGTATGCATTAAAACGGGAAGGAGGGAGTAATGATTAATCTGAATTATTTTGAGTGATAACATTATTTAAACTATTTAATCAACATTTCGTTAATCTTTATAATAATTTCTATTTCCTATATCAATTTATGTGAAATTCTGTTTTTAATTGAGTTCTTTTTGTCCAAATATAATCTTACACTTAATTGATATTTAATTCAACAAATTAAATACAAGCAACGTGGGTTTTCTTTTGATTAAGAAATTAGTATTGAGTAAAAATTGCACAAAATAAAGGAGAAATATCAATCATTTAGGCCTAATGCCCTTTTCCTTTATGCCACATATATTATTGCTTGTATTTCAACTTTCCATTGATATCAACTTCACAATTATAATCCTCAAGTTATTATTAATTATAAAACAAAATTTGGTGATCAGTTTTCTAATCCTAAAGTAAAAGAGTTGTATGAGATTGTTTTATAGAAGAAAACGAATAAAAAGTGATAATATTTTCAATAAAAAATGATAATCAATTAATGAAAATGATGATGGTAAAGTGAACTATTTTATAAACAATTTATAGTATATCCCTCTATTTTATTTCAATTCTTACATATTTTCAATTTGGGCATCTCATTTCAATATTTACATTTTTCTTTTTAGTAAATGGGGCCCACACAAATTTATTATTTCCCTCTATATTCACACATCACACTAATACACCTACCCACTTTACATTAAAATATTACTTCTCTCACCTCATTACACATTAAAATACTACATTCGTTAATCTATGTGCAAAAAGAAAACGTAAAGTTTGAAACGTGACAAAGGGAGTACATGAAAAGTGATAATATTTTTAATAAAAAAAATGATAACTAATTACAAAAGTGTAAAATGACCTTACCGTGAGACGATATCATCCAAGACTGCTCCAATCCTGAAAAGGAGCGATCTTAATGAAATAGTTATGTGTGAGACCGGTCAGCTCATTATTAAATTATGATTATCGTATAAATAAAGTACGTTCATTCCATAATTTAAGTATGCTTTTTTAAAGTATCATGAATGATGCGTTAAAGTATGATTTTTTTATGTTATAGTATGATTCACTTATTCAATAATTATACTTTAATGAAATAGTACTACCTCCGTTCGAATGATCTTTCCACTTTTAATATATGTACGAAGTTAAGAAAAAAAAATCATTTGACCAATATTTTTACTTTTGGATGTAATGTTGTATTTTTAATTAATAATAAATAATAAAGTAAACTATAGAAAAAAGTGGCATTTGATGAAAATAGGGGTTTACTTGGGACATAGCAGTACTCCCTCTATCTATTGGCAAAGTTTTTTTTTTTTTTTTCATTTTGTGCGCTATACAACATATATACATTTCTCTCTATGGAATCAACACACCCTATAATAGAAAATAATAATAATTCTTAATTTACGTATAAAAATCAGATACGAACCCGTCTGAGTGATATAGGAAGTATATTGTAGTCACTAATTGATATTCCCTCGTGATCTTACTATCATGTGACCAAAAGCTAGACCCAACTTTTCAGTATAAAAGAGATTGCATTTACTCTTATAATGTTGGAGCAGTCAAGTGAAAATATAGATTATATAAGCATCGTTTAATGATCAAATAAGTAATCAATAATATAGTGGTTATAATAATATACAAGTAACCTCTAAAAAATATAAATTAATTATGTTGGGTGGTGTGTATTGTGTATTAGTAAACATTTAAGTTTTAATGTGTATTAGTAAACATTTAGTAAGTTTTAATTAAATAGTCTAATTAAAGAGGGGCGCAGGAGGATGCTTAATAATTAAAAAGAAGAAGTAAACCATTAAAATAAGCAAATTTCTAGAAAGAGGGAACAATAAAATTCAAAAGTCACAATGATGTCTTTGGTTGACTACAGGCATTCCAGGAGTAATTTATTGAAAGATTGGACTTTAGACATTTTTTCTTTAAATGAAAAAAAAATCATGAGCACGAAAAAAATCATGTAATCTTAGATGGACTGAGGAGATAAATTGCAAAATATATTTGGAGTATATTTACTCTTTAACATAATAACTACATTTGTAAAGAATCAAATCTATATAAAGACAAGATTAAGTACAAGAAACACTCCAAAACATATTATTTTGAGATAAAGAAAAAAGATATATAATTCATTCGTTGTTTTATATTTATTTTTCATAAATATTGAGAAAAATGACATTTCTAACTAATTTTATTATTATTTTTGGATAGTTTGATTTTTTTTAATAATATAAAATAAGTTGCATTTTAGATGAAGATGACACTTTTTTTAAATTATTTTATTTATAACGTTAAAATGTTAAGTGATGTAGAAGTGGAGAATGAATTGTTTAATCTTATTACAATGATACAAGAGATTAAATAGCAGTATAATCTGATAAATACAGAAAGTAGAATATCTTATAATATAAAGAAAAAATCAAGATAGATCCCATGATTCCAGGTGATGATTTCGATTGATATAACGTTCCTTTAATCAAGATCCCATGATTCTAGGTGATGAATTCTGATTGATCTATCCTTCCCTATTACCTTCCTTCAAGCAAGACGTGGGACGAGAAACCACGCTAAAGCTTGTGCCTAAAAAATTAAATAACGGTCGAGCTAGGCTTTTAGTGAAGACATCCGCAATTTGAAAATCAGAGTTAACAAATTTTATAAGTAACTTTCCAGATGAAATGAGCTCACGAACGAAGTGATAGTCAATGTCAATGTGTTTAGCACGTTTGTGAGCTATAGGATTTTGGCTAAAAAAATTGCACTATTGTTGTCGCAAAGAAGAAGTGGTGTACTATTAAGTGGTACTCGCAAATCTTTAAGCAAGAGAGTTAGGCCTACGATTTTAGAAGCAGTATTAGCTAGAGCTCAATATTCAGATTCGCAACTTGATCGAGCAACGGTGGGTTGCTTCTTTGCACTCCATGAGACTAAGTTTCCACCAAGGAAAATTGAATATCCATAAGTGGAGTGACGTGTGTCAGGGCAACGAAAACAATCTGCATATGAATAGCCAAGAAGAGTGAACAATGTACTACGAGTGAAGGACATACCAAGATTCAAGGTACCTTTAACGTAACGAAGAATTCTTTTTACCACCGCAAAGTGTTCTGTTGTAGGAGGTTGCAAGAACTGACTCACATGGTTGTTTGCATATGAAAGGTCTGGACGTGTAATAGTTAGATATTGTAAGGCTCCCACCAAAGATCGATAGTGTGTCGGATCCGAGTAGGGAGAGCCATTTATAGTGAGAACTTGTCCAACTGCTAAAGGTGTAGAGATGGGTTTGGATTCTTCCATCTGAGCTCGAGTTAATAAATCATAAGCGTACTTGGTTCGACTTAAGAACAATCCATTTGTAGTGTATTCAACCTTGAGACCCAAGAAATAATTTAACCATCCAAGATCTTTTATTGCAAACTCCTTGTGAAACCTGGAAATAAAATTAGAGATCAAAGTATTGTCATTTCCAGTTATTATAATATCATCAATATAAACTAATAAATATAATAAGGAAGAACCACGAGCTAAAATAAATGGCGACGTGTCTGCCCGACACCATAGAAAACCAAGACCAACAAGAAAGTCACTAAATCGTTGATACCATGCTGGAGGAGCTTGTTTCAAGGCATAAAGTGCTTTCTTAAGTTGGCAAACATGTTTAGGAAAATGAGGATTAATAAATCTCGGAGGTTATTCAATGTAAACTGGTTTAGATAAGACCCCATTCAAGAAGGCATTCTTGACATCCAATTGGTGAAGATCCCATTTGTTCATAATAACTACGAGGATCTGATTAGAGCTATTTTCACCTAGATTTTAGTGTCTTTTTATATGTATTTTCGTATTATTTTATCCGTATTTTATATGTTATTTGGTTGTGTTTTGTATTTTTATTGAAATGTGTGTGAATGAGCTTAAACGTAAGATTTTCACTTTTTATTGGATGTTAAACATGATAAGGAAGATGTAGGAAAAAGCGGATCTCAATTCGGAGTTGAAACGAGGGAGAACGAGCCAAAACAGTGAAGAAATGCAGGAGCCAGCACACGAGCCGTGTAGCCAACACGGCCCTGTAAGAGTTGGCCGTGTGGCGACATCTAGTCATTCAACACGGGCAACTTCAGGTCGTGTCCAGTTGCACGAGTTGAGTCGGGAGCACGAGCCGTGTCACCAACACGGCCCTGTAAGAAGGTGGCCGTGTGGCGACATCAGAAGAGCCAACACGACCACACCTGTGCCCGTGTTACAACACACGACTCATGTTGCAGCACACGAGCCGTGTTGCGTAACACGGCCCTGTAAGGCAAGGCCGTGCGGCAGCATCAGAAGACACAACACGGCCACCCCGTGGCCGTGTTACAGAGCACGACTCGTGTTGGGTATTTTCCTGCAGAAATTTCCAGATCCTTCTAGAAGCCTCCAAAGGGGTATAAATACCCCTTTATTCAACAATTGGCAGGGAGAATCCGAAATCCTATCATCTACACACACCTCACACACCATTTCTTCCATTTTCCACCATCATCTTCATCCATTCTTCATCCACCCATCTACACTTGATCACCTCCATCAAATTCACCATCCAAGTGATCAAGGAAGCAAGGGAGAGTGAGATCACAAGAAGAAGAAGGAGATCTCCATTGAAGCACTTCAAAGGGGGAATCTAATTCTAATTTTTGTGCATTTCTTTATAGATTGATCATGTTTTGTAAGGATCTTAATGTCTATGTTAATTTTCTTATGGATATGAGAGGCTAATCTCCTTTGTGAGATTAGCTCCATGATTGGTGTTGGATAATTTAGTTTTTTTATGCAAATTGATTTTAATCTTGAATGGGCTTTGTGTTATTTCTATCATTGATTGTTGATTGTTTGATGTATATGATGATTTGTGTGATTAATTGTCATGGGCATGTGATTAGATTGAGAAATCAATTATGTGTTTAGGATAGTTCATTGAATCATTTCATCATACACTTCATGTGCATTAATTTAGAATGAGATAGAGATATCCTTCTAGATTTAGAACCCTTTGATAGAACATTTGATTAGCTTAATCGAGAGGTTGGTTGATTAAATGAGGAGACCCAAACAATTAGTGAATTCATAGTACCTTAAAAGGGAATATTGCTTATGATTTCGTACCTAATTAGGGAACTCATAGAGTAATTAGTACCTAGTGGGAGGTGTTTGCTATTGTCTCGATCCTATGTGCGTTTGGGAGCCTTGTTGAGGGCCTACATCCTATCCATCTCGAGAGAGAGTTTAGGTGGAATTAGTGATCGCTTCTATACCTTGTCCATGAGAGATTAGAATTAATTGCATGATTACTTAATTATCTATGCCATGATTGTTGTTAATCTCATCCTTGCATCATTTGGAACCCTTTTATCTTTGCATTCATTTTATCTTTATTTCTTTCATTAGTGTAATTGCGTTTATTTGCATCATATCCTCTCTTCCGTCGTCCTTATAAAATCACGATAAACTTGAGATCGCTTAAACTCTAGTACCTTCCTCCCTGTGGTTCGATAATTTCTTTAATTGGTCATGCCCACTAAATTATGGCTAATCAGGATCAAAACCACCCTCACTGTAGTGGCTTTGACAACAGGACTAAAGGTGTGGGAGTAATTGAAGCCGGGAAGTTGACTGAACCCTTGAGCTACTAAGCGTGCTTTATGACAATCAATAGACCTATCCGACATAAACTTGGTACGAAACACCCATTTTGAGCCGATAATGTTTACTCCTAATGGCCGCGGCACAAGCTTTCATGTATTATTTTGTGCAAGAGCTCTCATTTCTTCATCCATGGCAGTCATCCAGTGAGGGTGTCTAGCAGCAGATTTAAATCCACGGGGTTCGTTTGAAGCGACAAGAGCATGTATGAGTGAGGTTGAGGCAATATCCGCAATGTGCCTTGGTTTAAATATGCTTGCCTTTCCTCGTGTTATCATTGAATGGGTAGGAGCAAGTGGCAGATGAGGTGCATTAGATGGGGCTACAGATGGTGTAGCAAGTGGAAATTGTGGAGGATCTGGTGCTACACGTGGCTCAGGGACCAAGTTTTGTTCTATTGGAAATAACATGGATGTTTTTTAGTCGACGTTCGAAGTAGAGCAAACTCGACATGGACTGAAAATAGTGGGCGACTTGTCTTCAAGATAAGAAGATTCTTGTGATTGTAGATCAATAAAATAAGAAATATTTAAGTTAGAAATGCAAGAATGTGTTGTTTGTCCAGAATAAGGATAAACCAGTTCATCAAACTTTGCATGGCGAGTGATACAAACACGTTGAGTTGTAGGATCAAGACGACGGAAGCCTTTGTGTTGTACACTATAGCCGATAAAAATGCAGGGTTTGCTCCAAACAAAAAATTTATTTGCTGCATAATCTCGTAGACAAGGAAAGACCCTGCAACCAAAAGAGTGAAAGTGTGCAAAATTCAGAAGCTTATGAAATAATATTTCAAATGGAGATGCCCCTTTTAACACAGATGATGACAATCTGTTTATGATATAAATAGCAATAGTATAAGCTTCAACCCATAAGTATGAAGGAACATGAGCGTTGAACATCATTGCCAAGCCGTTTTGGTAATATGGCGGTGTTTTTGTTCGGCCCGACTATTTTGTGACAGAGTATATGGGCATGACATTATTTGATGAATTCCTTTTGAAATAAAAAATTCTCGAACATTATTATTAGTAAATTCAGTTCCACCATCACTTTGAAAAGTTTTTATTTTGCATGCAAATTGAGTTTCTATCAAATTTGTAAAAGACACAAGTTTGCAAAAAAAAATTGATTTGTTAATGAGAGGATATAACCAAGCAAATCTAGAATAATCGTCAATGAACACCACGTAATAAAAAAAACTAGAGCGAGCAGTTATAGGTGCAGGACCCCAAATGTCACAATGAATTAATTCAAGTACGCTGTTTGCACATTTTTCATTTATTGTAAAAGGTAGTCGAGCACTTTTAGCAAGTTGGAAAGGGTACATATTGAAGGTTTTGGCAGAAGAGATGTGACTTTGAAATCTCCTAATTTATTTAATAAAGAAACAACGTCAGATGAGAAGTGGCCTAATCTAGCATGCCATAGTTCAAATGAAGCACATGAAACAGCATATTTCAAATCAGCAATGAGTACAGGATGAGCACGTTCCAACACGTATAACCTATTTTCACGCTGGCCTTTTGCCAAGATTTCCTTTGTGTGGCGATTCTGAATAATAAACAACTTGTCAGTGAATAAAACATCAACAGGAAAATCAGAAGTAAGTGTACTGATTGAAAGCAAATTTTTGGCTAGATTTGGCACAACAAGAACATCCAATAATTTTATGTCTTTTGAAATATGTGACGTGCCAATTTTAGATATAGGTAAAGTTGCACCATTACCGACGACGACACAATCTCTACTAGAGTAAGCTTGAGAGGTGTCTAAAGAAGAAGTCGTGGGAGTCATATGAGCAGAGGCGCCTGTGTCCAAACACCAATCAGACACAACATCTGGAGATACGTCACAATTTGCGGAGAATGCCTCAGCTAAGTTGGCCATCGCATTATTTGGACCACGGACATAGCGTTGGTCGCAGGAATCAGCATAGTGGCCTTCTGTATGACATATTTGACAGCGAGGAATACGACGTTGACCACCACGCCCTCTACCACGATGCCTTTGGAAAATTTTGTTTCGATTCGAGTGAAACTGACTCATGTTCTGATTTGTACCAGATCTGTGCTGATTTTGTCCATAGAATGCAACATTTGAGGAACCTGTGGAATCAAGAGAATCCTGAAAGAGAGAAAAACTTTCAGCTTTTGATAGTAAGTCACAAAACATGGGTAAAGGAGTGAGGGCCATTTGGGCAGCAGAGAAACTAGAGAATGTAGAACCAAGGCCTCGAAGGAACCAATGTGTCTTGTCCATGTCGTCCACGGGTTTCCCAATGGCAGCAAGTTGGTAACATAAGGATTTAAATTGACGACCGTACTCTGTGACAGAACGAGAACCTTTCTTCATGAGCTGCAAGTCATCTTTCAGACGTAGCTCGCGGGATTTGAAACTGTGGCTAAAAGCTGCTTCAAGCGCTAGCCATACTCCTTGAGACATTGAGCAACCGAGAGTTTCGGCTAATGATTCCTCAGTGAGAGAAGAAAGAAGGAGGCTGAGCAGCTTTTGGTTATTCATTCGCCATTCTATATATGCCGAATTTGGAGTAGAGGTGCCACCATTTGTGACGATGGTAATGGGTGGGTCTGGTTTCGAACCGTCAATATAACCTAAGAGATTTTGGCTAGATAAAAGTGCTATCACTTGACTTCTCCACAAGAGATAATTAGTAGATGATAACTTAAAGAGTTATCATATGAATGAGAATAACATAAGGGAGAACATCATTTTGTTGCGCCATTGAAATTTTTAAAGAAGAGAAAATATGGCGAATGTGAAATGAGGTTTCAAACCCTGGCTGATACCATGTAGAAGTGGAGAATGAATTGCTTAATCTTATTACAATGATACAAAAGATTAAATAGCAGTACAATCAGATAAATACAGAAAGTAGAATATCCTATAATACAAAGAAATAATCAAGATGGATCCCATGATTCCAGGTGATAATTTCGATTGATATAACGTTCCTTTAATCAAGATCCCATTATTCTAGGTGATGAATTCTGATTGATCTATCCTTCCTTATTAAGTGATATTATTTATGTAGGAATTAATTTAATCTATCAATTAAATTAATTGGATTTAATTGGTTAGTAAGGATTAATTGTTAAATTAATCACCAATTAAATAAGTGTAGCGGGTGAGTGTAATTTGGTTCATCTACTGGAGAGGTTATGTGAGGCTTAATGGGAATTAACACGAAATTATTGTCCCACGTGGGAGAAAAATCCTTAAAAATCGGATCAAGTCGGTAGACGAATCCTTTCGTATGAAAAGATTTATTGAACTTGAAGTAGGTTCGTTGAATCTGGACGCAACAACCCTCCATAATTGCTGATTAGAGGAAATCACGCAATCAGCAATCAATTTGTCATAATTGCTGATTAGAGGGAATTACGCCATCAGCAATTAATACATCGTAAATCATGCAATCGCCATTATGACTGAGTGGTATGGTGCACCTATAAATAGGGTCATTCACCATGCATTCCAACACACCACAATCAATGAGCACTTGCATTACAAAGCATTTGCATCATAGTTACGATCTAATTCTCTATCCTCTTTCATTCGCTGAAAACGAAAGAACCGTATCTTTGGGGACGTTCCGCCAAGAACCGGAGCACTACCGGGGCATTTTACGTCTTGCGGGAAGAGATCCAATCTCGACTCGGTTCAAGATTCAGATCCTGTTCCCGCGCCAGTTCCATTTGAAGATCCAGATCAAGATCCAAAGATAAGATTTGAAGATCTTTCTTTTTTATTTTCAATATTCATATTGTTTAGTGCACCCCATATTTCCCTAACAATTTATCTTTTTAGTTTCGAAAATAATTTTAGGAGATGCATTTTATAGGAAGTGTAAATTATAATATGAAATGGAAGAGTGCTAAGTATTTTTTTTTCCCTTAGAATTCTTCTAAACAATTTAATAATTATTAGTTTTCATTTACTTCTGTATTTTGAATTTGTATTTAATGAATTTCATACGAAATTGAATCAGAAAGTATCATCATTTTACATGACAATTCTTTTTTTAACCATAAATTGTACATCAATCACGATTTTGTGTAATGATGTTACTTAATAGGGATCCAGATCCTTTTCTTGTTCTTAATCCCTCAATTTCGTAAATTTCATTTAATCATCATCTCCACCAATAATAACTTGGCACGTCATCCACTATCACAATCTTTTTATTTAATTAAATTTTAAATAATTATTGTATCACATGTATTTATATTTTTCTTATATTATGTTAAATGACGTGGCAAATTCACGCTGGTAGATAATAATTGAATGATACAAATTAGAAGAAATTCACGTAAATGTAGAGATTTAGTATGGGAGAGGATCCAAATCCTATTTAATATATACAAATGATTCAATACTTTTGTCTTCAAATTAAGTACACTAGTAAAAGGGCTGAAACTAATTAGGAGCTTACTTAGAATAACATTGAAAAGTTATAAAATGATTAAATAAAAAATAACACTAAAATTTTGGATTTTGTAGTAAATATTTACGAGCCGGATAAGATAGAATTATGTACACACTTGAACTTTATAATTATTGATAAGTGCAAGAAGATAATTAATGTGGAACGATCAAGAAACTATATAGTACTAATTACATAGATAAATTTTATTTTATTTTATAAATAAATAATACAGTATTAAAATTTAGAGAGATGAAATCATCATGAGAATTAAGATTTAAAATTATAAAAACTTGTTTATATATATATACACGAATATAGATTCCCGCGTAATATGCGGATGAATTATTATAACCCATCAAAAAAATATAATTAAAGGTGGTATTTAATTTATAGATATACATTATCTAAAAATATACATGAATAATAATAATAATTATAATAATAAATAAATAAATAAATAAATAAAAATAGTATTCTAACTAATAAAAAATATGAATAGCCCTAGAGAATTAGTATGCGTGATTTATGTATATTAATTAATATTTGCTCTATTTATATAGTTTTTTTTAAGATATAAATATGCTTTTATTGATTGATTTAATTATCTATTTGTAACCAAGAAATAATAAAAATAAAAAATAAATTATTAGTTGCATATATTTTTATTGATTGACTTAATTATCTATTTCCAATCAAAAAAATGATTAACGTTGGTATTTAATTTGAAGATGTACATGAATAATAATATTAATAAGTTGGATATATTTTATTAATTATTATCTATTCTTTAACCAATCAAAAAATATGATTAAAGGTGATTTTAATTTATAGATATACATGATTTAATTATATATACATGAATAATAATTATTATTATTATAATAATAATTATAATTATAATAATAATAATAATAATAATAAACCATCACTAAAGTATGCTTATTTGATACATAAAGTATGCTTATTTGTAGTTAAAGTATATCAATAATAAATCGTATCATAACACGCTAAAATCATACTTTAATGCATAATCCAGCATACTTTATAAAGTATACTTTAACAACCATTAAACATACTTTATTTAAATAATTGACATAGACATGCACCCCGGTTCGGAACCGCCGGTTCTGGTTCCAAAACGGCAGTTCCGGTTCCAACGGAGGGGGAACCGAAACTGAACCGGGGGCTAATTCGTGAACCGGTGGTTCCAGTTCCGGTTTGGAACTGCCGGTTTTTTTGTTTTTTTTGTATTTTTTTGTTTCTTTATGTTATATTTATACATCATACATGTGTTATCAGTTATTATGTGTAATTTATTTATTAAATAAGTGAAAAATGTGTAATTGAAAATTAAAATATTGAATTTGAATTAATGTAATAATAATATCATTAAAATTGAAAACATGATGTATGCACTATGCAATATTCAATAATGCAAGTAAAAATTTCAAAGTTGATATTAAATTCCTAATAATCATACAATATTAATTAATGTGATCACATAAAAATTTAATTATTAAAGTTTAAACCATTACAATTTACAAATGTAGAAGTGTAGAGAACACTACAAGTTTACTTTCATGTCAACTACTCTATTGTTACACTTCAAAAATTTAAAAAATACAAACTTTATAAGATAAAATACAACAACATAATAGAGGGGGAAAAAAAAAAGGACTTGAGCTTAAATTTAGGGTTAAACTTGAAAATTCAAGTTCAACTTAAATTTAAGTTGCCTACGTATCCTCGAAAGAATCAAAGCCCACGTAGTTCTCTTAACTTACCTCAACTTACCTCTTTAGCTCGGTGGAGGTGAATGGTGATGGCCTTTTTTGTTTACTCTACCAATCTAACTCGCTTCCATATTTCGTAATTTCATCATCCGATCGGTCTTCTTCAATTTGATTTTGAATCTGTCTTTCCGCCTTTGACCAATCATCAAGCAAACACAAATTTTCTAAATTTGTCACACTTAAATTGGATCGTGTCGGATCCAAAGTGAGATTACCAAGACTAAATGCTTGTTCGACGGCAACCGTAGAGGCGGGAGATGCAAAAACCCCTTTTACAATCAATGATAAAATAGGGAATGACTTTGTTCTCCTTGACCACCACTTCAAAATATCAAAACTAGTTCCGCTTGTTTCAAACTCAAAAGTGTTAGTAAAATAAGAATCAAGTTCTTGAAAAGTATTAGATATAACCCGTGCACGTTTTTGAGATCTAGCATTATAAAAACTATAAAATTTTTGAAGAGCATCATATTTCCTAGAATTATCAACACTATCACTACTATCATCACCACTAGATTGATCATCATTCGTACCATTTTGTTCTTTATACTCCTTAAAAAGATCCTTTAGTAGATTATAAGTACTTTCAACTATGTCTTTAGGATTATGAGCTTGTTGTCTAGTAGGAGAATCACAATTAGCATACAATGAATCATAATAAAGCGTTAACAATTCTTCTAAATCATCCGTTCTAATACGTGGGTCCAACAATTTAGCAACTAAACACAAGTTCGGGATTTGAAAAAAATATTTTAACCACTTAGATTTCATGGAAAGATTAGCATTTGACAACAACGGGTGTGCTTCATTAACACTAAAAACCATAGTAATTTTAACACAATTATCAACAACTAAATTTGAAGTAAGATAATAAACACCGGATAGTTCTTCCGTAGCATCATTAAAAATTTACAAAACATCACATAGAGTATAACATGTGTCCCATTGATTAGCAAACAAGATTTGACCACCCGCATCTTGTGAGTAAAAAGCACAAATATGATCTTTATAATCAAAAGAGTCATGCAATATTTTATACGTCGAATTCCAACGAGTTGAAACATCTAAAGGAAATTTTTTTGGGTGAATGTTCACAGATTGACAATATCTTTTCCATCTTTTAGTAACGGAAGGGTTTCTCATTATATACCATATAACACTTTTAATAGGTTGAATGTGTGTTTTCAAAGAACTTATACCATCTTGAACACATAAATTCAATATATGACAAATACATCTAACATGAAAAAATCTACCACCAATTAAGGGTTTGCAAATATCAATAAGATTTTCTAAACTAGCCGTATTAGCACTAGCATTATCAAATGAGATTGTAAAAATCTTTGTAACTAAACCATATTCTTGCAAAATAGTACTAATTTTGTGAGCAATATTAACTGCTGTATGAGGAACATCAAATGATCTATAAGCAATTAATCTTTTTTGCAAATTCCATGAACTATCAATCCAATGACAAGTAATACCCATATAATTCGCTTTTTGCCAAAAATTGCTCCAAATATCTGAACATATAGACACTTTATGAGGTAATTGTTGCAAAATTTATTTTAAAACCAAACCATACTCTTTAACAACTTTAGCAACACCAAGTTTACATTTATTACGATGCAAAGGTGGGACTTGAGGATTTAAAGTGAGATCTACCCAATCTTGAAAAAAAACATTATCGGCAAAGTTAAATAGCAAATATTTGGTGCACATAAGTTTAAGGTATAATCTCAAATAATTAGATTCATCAAATTTAAAAAGAGTGTTACCCGCGCCGATGAACCTTCTCCTCCGGAAGAGACCGTGAACCCTCGTCCTATTTGTGTTTGACCGGTTGAGATGTCAATCTTGTTCGGATGCTTCGAGTTGATGTGCTTGATGAATGTTCCATATCCTCCGCCATGCTTGAATTTATACTTCGTGCCACAATAGTTGTAAATAACTTTGAATTCATTCGAATTCTCAATCGCCTCCTTGAAATGAATGGAAAATATATCGGAACGTAACACTTGTGGGGAACTTCGAGTCGATCCTTCGCCTCCGCTAGAGCCTCCGGCTTCATCTCCGGTACTCGTACCACCCGAGGTTGGTTGACTTCCACTGGTCCTTTGTTGTGATTGACCTTGAGTATTATCGTTGTCATCGTCGGAGGGGAAATCATCTCCAAGTACCTCCCTAACATTCAAGTTGAACAAATGCGGGGAGATTTCTTCATCCGAATGAATATTTTCAAGTTCAATATCTTCTAGAGTTGGTGAAAGTTGGCGTGGAGGTGGTGGAGGACAATTTAAGATGTTGGGTATGGATTTCCTCTAGAAGAAGAAGGTGAGGCACCGGATGAAGAAGAACCTCTTCTAGGCATTTTTTTTAGATTGAAAAAATAATGAATATATAGGATTTATGAACTAAAACTAAGAGACCAGAAGTAGAAGTATACTAATTAGTAGTATATGTGTGGAAAAGAATAGAAAATGATAATGAGAGAATTGAAATGAAAGTGATAATAAGATAATTGAAATAAAAGACTACAACTTTTTTTTTAGTTTGATATATATGAACTAAAAAAAGAAACTTGAGACTTGAGAGTTGAGATGAGATGAGATTGAGAACTTGAGTAGTTGAGTAGAAATGTAGAATCAATCAGGAATGTGGAATAGAAGAAGAAGTAGTATAGAGAAGAGAGTGTAGTAGTAGTAGAAGTAGTAGATTGAATGTGAATATTGTGTGCCCAAATTGATCACACTTGGGGAGTATTTATAGAGGATTGGAAGTGATCTCATCCATCCATTTCAAATTTTAAACACAAAAAAATCTCAACCTCAACCCTTGAATTTAAAAAAAAAAAAAATCGGTCGGAACCGCCGGTCCACCGGAACCGTCGGTTCAAACCGGAACCGCCGGTTCCGCCGTTCATCTCAACCGTTGATCTTCAACGGTCACACGATCTCGGCCGCACGTTTGAATTTTCAAAATTCAAAAATTTCCGCTCGGCCCGCCTGAACTGCCGGTTCACCGCCCCAACGGTCACCTTTTTTGGGCAGTCGGATCTCCAACGGACAGTCGATCTTGGCCATTCAAAAAAAAAAATAGAGGAACCGCCGGTTTTAACCGTGAACCGACGAATCGGCGGTTTGAACCGGCGGTTCCGGTTCGTGCGCGGCTGGAACCAAAACCGAACCGTGTTCTACCGATTTCGATTTCATTTTTCCCGATTCCAGAACTGCCGGTTCCGGTTCCAGTTAAAACCGCTGGTTCTCCGGTTGGAACCGACGGTTCCGGTTAATCGGTGCATGTCTAAATTGACATATATTAACACGTCTCACATAAGTAGCGTCTCACAAGAGACTTTGTCATAATAATAAATAAAAGTAGAAAGATTATATATGTAATATTAAAACAAAAAATAAAAAATTTACGAAATTTAACCACGTTGCGACATCTCATACTTTTAAAAAGTTATTTATAGCAGTGTATTCGTAATTAGTATATATATATATATATATATATATTATTCTTGTGGTGTGTAAATTATAAGTTTGATAAACTTTATAGAAAAGCAATGACCAAAATACAATTGGAGACTATTTATAATTAAATATCTTGAAACGAAAGATAAGAGGAAAGAAGTCCCATTGTCCCAAGTCCCAACAACGTACTTAAGTTGTACTACTAACATCATTCTAACTAAAGGTTTCGTCTAAAGCAATATATTTCGTCTATTTTCAGAAACTCATGTGAAACTCAATGCATTTGTCTAAATCTAAAATTTCAAACTTTTTTGAATGCAATTGATTGTATTTATGTTGGTCTTGAATTTTCTGAATAATAATAATCTATTTTTGTTTTATGTTTTAGTATACATGATAGACTTTAACGGTCAAATATGTCAAATATTAATAAGTAATATTTTTTTTAATCGGATTATACTGACCAATTCAATTGAGAATCAATCTGAAAACAACTACTTTGGAAATAGAGTTAAACCGGTTCAAATCAAGGAAACAGGACGTGCAAACTGAACTGCCGGTTAGGGATGGCAATGGGCCGGGGCGGGTATCAAGATGCCCCACCCCGTGCCCCGCTACGGGTCAGCCATTGAGGACCCACGCCCCGCCCCTATGCGGGGTGGGTCCGCCCCGACCCGCCCAGTTATTTTTTTATTTTTTTATAAATTATAATACATTCAAATAGAAAATTTTAAATTAAAATAAAATAAAGTAAATTTAAATTAAATAATTAAACTTTATTTTCATTTTTAAAATTATTTTATTACATTATTATATATTTAATGATACATATAATATTGTAATAAAATATTTTGTAATAGTTATATATAATTCCTATATATGATTTTTTTATTTAAGTTAAATAAAAATGTATGTATAATATTTAATATATATTAATAAATTATATTATATAATAAATATAATAAATATTTTAAATAAATTTTTTTAATATTTTAGTAACGGGGCGGGGCGGCGCGAGGCTAGGACCCAAACCCGACCTGGAACTTGCATGGGGCGGGGCGGGGTAAACCCGACCCAATCGAGACGGGCCGGACCAAATTACCATCCCTACCATCGGTTGTTTTTTTTTGGAATTTTATCGATTCAGGGCCTGAAAAATTGGTAAACTATCAATTCGGGGCTTGAATTATGTTTTCTATCGATTAGGGGCCTGAATTATGTAAAACTATCAATTAATGGCCTGAACTTAGGCCCTAAATTGATAAAATAGGGGATATTATTGAATAATTCAGACCTTGTATTGATAATTTTACATATTTCAAGTCTTGGATTGATAGAAAAAATAATTTAGGCCCCGAATTGATAGTTTACCTATAATTTGGGCCTTAAATTGATAAACCCCCTTTTTTATAATGTTGTGTTGCCTAAATACAGTTTCCGTTCTGAGGATTTTTTGCAGTACTTCTAAGTTCCAAGACACATATTACTTTCTCTCTCTTGAAAATATTGTTATCAAAATAATAGAGGCATAGATGGGCTCGAAAAATGTCTCGTCCTTTGAGTTCATAATTCCTAAAAATTGATTTGAATTCTCTGTACCACTTTCATATACCATATTTTGTGCCACTATTCGGATCATTGCCTCGTAACTTGGGAGAGAGAAATCAATAACTCCCTCACTTAACGATGTTAAATTTCCTCTTAGAAAAAATAGTGATATAGTATTAGAAAATGATTGTGATTATTTATTTATTTTTAAACAAAAATAGAAATCCTTCTTTTTAAAGAAGGAAACATTCAAACACCATGAACCATAACGAAAAAATCCACTTTCTTGTGATTACGAGGTTTATTCGAATATAAAATCCAATTTTGGAAATACAACATCCCACTTTTTTTTACTATCCAGGGCTTCGATAAATTTCGCACGGTCTTTTCTTCGATTTAGGATTTTCTTGGGCTTCAACAAACAAATGAGAGTTTTCGGTAGAACCGGTGAACCACGCGAGCTGGTTAGATGAAGATGGATAATTTTCAATCAGCAGAGAAGCTTGAGCAGACATCATCTGGCTAGGTCTTGCCGGTATCAACAACGAGAAAGAAAGAACCAAATGGAAACAGCAACCGCAAGAACGTTCATGATCTCTGTGTTCTTGTTCATGGTGTTTGAATGTTTCCTTTTAAAAAATAAGGATTTTTGTTTTTACAAAAAAAAACAATAAAATAATCACAATCTTTTCTTAGTATATCACTATATTTCTAAGTGTGGATTTAACACCGTTAAGTGGTGATGTTTGTTTTGGGGTTATGTGAAGTTTGAAAATCATGAATATTGATGTTATGTTTGTTTTGAGTTTTTGATATGATAATTTTAACTTTATGTCAAATCAATGTGTAAGAATGTATTAATTTATGTAAAATAAATAAATGAGAGAGGTGAGATAAGGAGAAAAAATGTATTAATTGAGGAGAGAGAATGTATATAGATATATATAGAGGTGGTTTTTAAAATCTTAATGTGGATAAAATAAATAGATGAGAGAGGTGAGATAAGAAGATAAAATGTATTAATTGAAGAGAGAGAATGTATATAGATATATATAGAGGTAGTTTTTAAAACATTTGGATTTTGAATTTCAATTTCGGGGTTTTAAAACCAGAAACGAATTAGTGAAATTTCTCTCTCCCATCTTATGTGGCAACGATTCGAATAGTGATACAAAAGATGATGTACGAAAGTGGCACAGAAAATCTGAGCCGCCTGAAAATGAACCTAGTAGCAGTATAAGATCAGATCAGAGGCCCAAAGAGGCGCGGTCAATCACAACAGACACCAAGAAAAGGGATAAAAGTTGCATAAGGCCCAACCGACCCTTCTCAATGGCCCATCAGAGGCCCAATACCCTCGGCCTACAAGGGACACTTCACAGAGCAACATATGTGGAAGGCCCAAGCGGCTACATGTTGTGTTTGATTAGTCTGTTTAGGTCACTTAATAAACCTTATTCCAGCCCAAAGCCTAATCGGACGAAAACATCAGTCAACATGTATGATCGTAAGATAAGTA
The DNA here is from genome assembly GCA_023678885.1 of Pogostemon cablin. Lineage (NCBI taxonomy): Eukaryota > Viridiplantae > Streptophyta > Magnoliopsida > Lamiales > Lamiaceae > Pogostemon > Pogostemon cablin. The sequence continues at coordinate 10,342,300 of CM042979.1, forward strand.
CTCCGTGTAATTAATCATAAACATACTTTAATAGTCGATAAATATACTTTACTTATAAAATAAATATATTTTAAATAAAGAGTCTCATAATCTGTCTCACATATACCTGTCTCACAAGAGGGTGCCCTTTAAATATATTGAATAATTGTATAAAAAATATAACAAAAATTAGGGTGATTCTGTGGTGCACCGGTGCACCTGCTGTTAGTGGGTTAAAATAGGGGGAGTAAGTAGTTTTTTTTAATTTAATTATTTTATTTGATGGTAGAGATCGAATTAAAATATAATATAATGGTTAAGATCGTCCAGGTGCACAGGTGCACAGCAGACTCCAAAAATTAATACTCCATAATTTTACTAAAACAAAATACTATATTTGTTAAAAATCTAGCCCAAAAATAAATCTTAACTTATTGATCAACAATTTAATAAATGTTTTGAATTTCAAATAGACGATAAAATATTTTCTTCAAGAGTGTTCATATCCGTCATTTATATTTGTATTAATTTTATTCAATTTGTTTCATTTTAATTTATACATATTTTTAATTTTGGGATCCAATTTCAATTTTTACATTTTCTTTTTTGGTAGATGAGACACATAAAACAATTAATATGTTCCCTCCGTCCACTGTCAATCTATCAATTTTACCATTTTTGGTCGTTCACTCTTAATTATCCATTTCCCTTTTTTAGACACATGGGACCATCCACACACTAATACAATTAAAATATGGGACTCACACACCCCACTAATACAACTACACACTATACATACATAAAATAATAATACTCATTAATCCACGTGTAAAAAACAAATGAATACATTGATGATAGACGGAGGGAGTATCTTTATGAGATTCATAGGCAACACTAATATAACTACTCACTTTATATTAAAATATTTTATCTTTCAATCACATTATAATACTATATTTCTTAAATGTCCGCTCAAAAAACAAATATAAAGATTGAAATAGGATGGAAGGAGTATGTGTTTTTTTAAAAATATACTATTATTATTTTTATATACCGGTTTTTATTAAAAAAACTAATAAAATATGAGAAAGTCTTTTGTGAGACGGATTTTTTGTGAGACAGTTGTGAGACGGGTTGACCCATTACTAAAATATGCTTATTATATACGTAAAGTATGTTTATTTGTAGTTAAAGTATGTCAATAATGAATCATAAAATCATACTTTAATTCATCATTTATCATACTTTATAAAACATACTTTAATAATCATTAAGCATACTTTATTTATTTATATAATAGACATATTTTAACACGTCTCACAAATAGTCTCACATATGTAATGTATCACAAGAGAATTTGTCATAAAATATTAGCTATAAAATCACTAAGAAACCATTTAAATTCTTATTCATTAAAATATTTTTTTATTTATAAATGTATACTGTATATTAAAATATTTTTAAGGGAAAATAGATTTTTTTGTCCGCTAACTTTGCCCAATTTTGAATTTAGTCCATAAGTTTTTCACTTTTTGAAAATCGTCCATTATATTTGCAGAATTTTGAAAATCGTCCATTATATTTGAAAATTTTGAAAATCGTCCATCATGTTTACCAAGTTCAACAAAATCGTCTGTTTCAACAGGTCATTAGCAGGTTATTCTAAAAAAAAAAATATGTAATATATATATATATATATATATATATATATATATATATATATATATATATATATATATATATATATATATATATATATACTATTTTAAAAAAAATAGACTCCACTAAGAATTTATATTATACTTCCTCCATCCGCTCGAAAAAGGACATTTTGCTTTTGTGCACGTTGATTAAGAAGTATTGTTATTTAATGTGTAGTGGGTAGTTGTATTAGTGGGAGTGTGGATCCCATATTTTAATTGTATTAGTGGGTGGGTGTGGATCTCATGTGTGTAAAAAATGAAGTGACCCTCTTTGGAACGGACGACCAAAATGGAAAAAAGATCCTCTTTCGAGCGGATGGAGGAAGTATCAATATTTAGTCATATTTGCTCCACTTTAGTAATGAGATTAATATTGTTTGTTTGGTATACGGAAGTGAAAAATGAAAAGTGAGATAAAATTGATTAAATAAAAATATGATATAGATTGATTAGGTGAAAATATTCAAATGACCTGCCATAGCAGGTCAAATGACCAAAATGTTGAATTTTATGAAGTTAACGGACTAATTTCAAAATTGTTATAGAAATAACGGACTAATTTCAAAATTAAAAAAGTTAATGGACTAATTTCAAAATGAATGAAAGTTAGTGGACGAAAAAATATATTTTCCCTATTTTTAATATAAATGAACGAAATTAACGTCGACCACGTATTGGACAGGAAAATTTGTCTTTCTTCAGACTTTATTCTTTCAAGTTTAAATGGGCTCAGCTAAACACAATTAATATCATTAGTTTACAATAATAAGTATGGTATCTTTGCAATCTCAACCTTAATTAAGTTAAAATACATGACCTTTTCTTTTTTTTTTTAATTTAATCACGAACTTTTTTTTCTTATTACAAAATACACGAACTTTCCATTTTTGTCAATTTTTTCATGAAATTTTCTTTTATCAATTAAATACACAATCTTTTTGTATTTTCTCAATTTAATCATAATTTTTTTTCTTTTAAAATACACTATCTTTTATATTTCACAAATTTTTACAAAATTTTTTTATTAATAAAATATGATCATCTTAATTAGTAAAAATTAATATATATTACGTATTTAAAATATAATATATAAATTAAATACTATAAATATAAAAAAAATAAATAATTTATCATCAGTAATGACTAAGTATTTATAAAAATAATTAACAAATTGTGTATTCAAATTTCCGTGACCCTGTCGGAAAAAAAAAACCAACAGTGTGTTAGAATTTTGATTTTTATAATTAGAATTTATTATTCTTGTTAATATTTATTTTTAAATTATTTAAACTTAAATGATTAATCTATGCACCATTGTGTTACATAGAAATATAAGTGTTAACTTTAAAATTAAAACTATTACAGAATAAGTAGACCCGTTGTAATTTTAAATTTTGTATATTTATATATTTACATTTAATAAAAAAATTTATTAATAAAATATATAACTATTTTAATTAATAAAAATATCATATGTTACATATTTAAAATATACTCCCTCCGTCCCAAGTGTGAAGTTGAAGTTGGGACGGAGGGAGTAATACTCCCTCCGTCCCGGCGTAAGAGGGTCATTTGCTTTTTTGCACGTAGATTAAGGAGTATTATTATTTAATGTGTAGTTGGTAGTTGTATTAGTGGGAGTGTGGGTCCCATATTTTAATTGTATTAGAGGGGGTGTGTGGGTCCCATGTGTGTAAAAAAGGAAAGGAGACTTTTGGGTGGGACGACCAAAATGGAAAAATGGGCCTCTTAAGCTGGAATGGAGGGAGTATATATATATATATATATATATATATATATATATATTTAAATATTAATAAATCTTTAATATACTAAAGGAGAGTTTAATTTTGATGAGGTGTCGTCACGAGAATTAATCTTAATTATTTTAATTATTAATTAAAATTTAATGTAGATAAATACATATATTATTATAAGATTTGATATGATATTATCAAATCACTATTAATTAAAAAATAATATAGATAAACACATATATTTACTATAAGATATAGAAAATTTATTCACTCTCCACCTATAAATAAGATTCTTTATTCATTCGTTCTACACACATAATTTATTCATCACGACAAACAAAAACTTTCATCAAATTTTAAAGAAAGGTATCTATTTATTATTATTATTATTTGGAGTATTATTTTTGGAGTAACTCTCTTGTGAGATGGGTTGACCCATTACTAAAGTATGCTTATTATATGGGTAAAATATGCTTATTTATAGTTAAAGTATATCAATAATGAATTGTACTATAATACCCTAAAATCATATTTTAGTTCATCATTTATCATCATCATATTTTAAAAAAATATACTTTAACAACCATTAAGCATACTTTATATATATAATAAGCATACTTTAACACGTCTCACAAACCATCTCACATATATAATGTCTCACAAGAGAATTTGTCTTTTTTTAATTATTAGCATGTAATTTTATAATCTTTTGATTTTTTTACGTAATTAATTTATTTTTTCATGATTTCACTTTTAATTATATTTTACTTATTGTTTACCTTTGATTATTTTTTGTTTTATTTATTTGTTTATTTTGTTTTAGTTCTGTTTTTTTAATGGTTAGTATGTAATACTTTTGATTATATTTTATTTATTTAATTATTTTTTTGGTTTCAATTCTGTTTTGTTTTTTTTATTATTAGTATATATGTAATTTTTAAAATATTTTTACGTTATTAATTTCATCTTTCATGCTTTTGCAAATTTATTTAATTAATTTTGTTATGATTTCTTTTTATTTTCTTATTTCTTCAAAGTTATTTATAATAAATTTATTTTTTATTTTCTAATTTTATTTCAAAAGATCAATTTGCTGCCCCTTTCAGGCTTTCACCCGCAGAACACTATCTTAATCTGTAAAAAAAATTTCTTATATTTTTCTAAAGTATTTTTTAATTATCTTTCATTTTTTTTAATTTTTTTATTTATTTTAATATATTTTTACCAACATTAAAATTTAATGGTATAAAATAAATTTATTTTAAGATTAAATATGGATGTGATATATATATATTTTTTAATTTTTGCTTTTTTTTTTATATTTTTCAAATTCTCTTTTAATTAACTTTTGCTATTTTTTTTAATTATGTTATGTTGTTTTAATTTTTTATTAGTATGTAATTTTTTAATCTTTTATATTCTACCGAAATAATTTTTTTCTTGGTTAGTTTTATTATTTTTTAATTAATTTTTTTTTATGATTTCTCTTTAGATTATTTTTTCTATTTTTTTTGGTTTTAATTCAGATTTTTATTATTAGTAGTAATTTGTAATCTTTGATTTTTTAATGTTATTAAATGTTTTTCATGATTAAATTTACAAAAAATTTTAAATTTTAACATGTATCGTCAACTGAATTAATTTTAATTTTAATAATTACTAATTAATATTTAGTGATAAATACATAAATTTTCTTAAGATTCAAATATTTATATGCAAATAAAACTAAAATAAAATCTTATTTATAAACATAAAAAAATAAAAATAATTTATCCATCTCCACCTATATAATAAGACTCTTTATTAATTAATACGCATAAATTATTTATCAATACAAACAAAAACTATCTTCACTTTCTAAAGAAAGTTTTCCATTTCTTTCGTTATTTTTATTTTTTTATTTATTATTTTTTTGTTCCTTTTATATTTTTTAAATTCTCTTTTAATTATTTTTTTGTTTTTATTTAAACTTTTTTTTTTATTTTTTTTAATTTTTTCATGTAAATTTTTGTGCAAATAATATACTCTACACCTATAACTAAAACTCTTTATTCATTCATTATACATACATAAAGAACAAAAATTTTCTTCATGTTCTATCAAATTTATTAAGAAAGGTATCCATTAGTAATTTTTTTAATTTTCTATTGATAAATTTTATGAATATTCTTTTATACTTTTCAAACTTTCTTTTAATTATTTATTTTTAAAATTATTTTAATTCTGTTTTTTTTAAATTTTTTATTATATATTAAACTTTTTATTTTTTTTAAGTTATTAATTTTTTTCAGGTTAATATTATAATTTTTAAACTAATTTTATTAATTTTTTTTATTTTATCGAATTGATTTATATTATTTTTTTCATCATTTATTAATTGACTTTTTATAATTTTTTATCTTCAATGATTAAATTAACATATTTTAAAATTTTTTAATTAATTATATTCTACAACAACATAACCAAATTTGAAAAATTAATTTAATATTTTTTTTAACTTTTTAGTAAATCAATTTAATAACGGAATTAAGCTTTTACCAATGAAAACAAATTCACATTTGAAATTTTTTTTTAATTTAAATTATATCCGATTATAATGGAATAGATAGTTATATTAAACTTGAATTATGTTTTTAAAATTTTTGAATAAATAATTATATTAAACTTGAATTATATTTTTTAAAATTATAATTTTAAAACCCGTGTAACACACGGGATCTATACTAGTAATAAAATAATTCACAAAAAAATCATGAATAAATTATAATAAAATAAAATAAAATTCATGATTAAATTGAAAAAAGATAAAAAAGGTCATGTATTTAATTGATAAAAAGAAAAAAAGATACTTTATGATTAAATTGAGACAAGATGAAAAGGTCATGTATTTTTTTGATAAAAAAAATAGTTCTTGAAAAAAGAGAAAAAGATGGTGTATTTTAACGTAATTAACCCTTATTATTTTTCTTTGGTTAATTGAAATAAAATACACGATATTTTTCTCTTTTTTTAATTTAATTACGAACTTTATTTTTTGTCAAAAAAATACACGATCTTCTAATTCTTTTTCAATTTAATCACGAACTTTATTTTTTTTCAATTAAATACATAACCTTTTTGTATTTTCTCAAATTAATCACAATTTTTTCTTTTTTTATTTAATACATTATTTTTATTTATTTTCCAATTAATTATAATTCTTTTGTGAATGAAAAAAATTCTATTTAGCAGTTTTTACTTTTTACGTAATCTCTTATTAATAATTATAATTAGCAGTTTTAGTAATAATCACTAATTTTTCCTTTTTATTTAAATACATTATTTTTATATATTTTCCAATTAATTATAATTCTTTTGTGGATAAAAAAAATTCTATTTGGCAGTTTTTATTTTTTACATCATCTCTTATTAATAATTAAAAGAATTAAATTTTAAAAAAAGTACATACTTCACATAATTAATTATTCCATTCAAGTTTTTTTTTTTAATTTATCCGTTCTCAAATGATCTAAAAAGATAAGTAATTATATTCAAGGTAAATTACACGAATTGAATTCTTACAAAATGTATATATATAAATATTTAACATATAATCTATATATTCCATTTAAAATATTTAACGTGAACTGATTTTTTATTATTAGAAGAATTTTGATTAAATAGTAAAATATAAAAAAATAATGTATTTAAATAAAAATAAAATTTTGTGATTAAATTGAAAAAAATACAAAAGTGTTATGTATTTAATTGAATAAGAAAAAATTTGTGATTAAATAGAAAAAAAATAAAAAGATCGTGTGTCAAAAAAATAAAGTTCATGATTAAATTGAAAAAAAGGTAGTGTATTTTATTGCCATTAACTTTTTTTTTTCATAATCAAAATTTTCTTTTTATAGTTAAAAGAACCACGAATTGGTTTATTTTATTTTTAGTAATGGTTTTTCAGACCATGTCAGAGTATGAAAATTAATAAGTGTATTTATAAAAATCATTGGGACTACATATATTGATAGTTTTGATAAATCACAAACACTAGTGTAACCCGAGTTCCCGGTGTAAACTTGTGGTCTTTCCTTTCAATGATTCAATTATTATATATATATATACTAGTATGATGTATTGTTAGAGTTCTTGATAAATAGTCAAATATTTAATTTTTTATGAATTGAGATTTCTCATGTGTACCATGAGATTAATCTTACAGAAAAAAATCATCATAAATCATTAATAATGTGGATTGTTGGGCTTGGTAGAATATCCAAGATTTGATTTTATATATAGTTTTTTAACATAAGCCCATACAAAGATGACCAAAGTCCCATTGAATATATAAAGGTACTAGTACTGCAACTAAAGAACCCAATTTTACAACTACTCCAATCTCAAACTTAATCTTGCATTTTCTTAATATTTACATATTTAATCAAACCTTGCACACTCACCGTTTCAGTTGATTAAAAACATAAATGTTATTATTTTATTTTAAGTTAAATGTATTATGATTATTTTTTAGCCCACATAGATAAGATAAACTGTCTTATGAGACAGTAATTATATGAGACAGGTCGATCCATTATTAAAGTATTAATCTTATGAGTGAGTCTCTTGTGCGCCCAGGTACACAGATTTAGATCCGGCCCCTTTACAATTTAAACTCCCTAGCAATACATAGATTTAAATAAGATAGGGAGGGGAAAGGGACCGTGTCCCCGGGGGCGCAGGAGCTTTTGTCTAATCTTATATAGATAAAATATGCTTATTGTTAGTTAAAATACTCCGTGTTTATCTAAAATATGATGAATAATGAATTAAAGTATGCTTTTAATGTATTATAGTATGATTTACTACAAACATACTTTAGCTACCAATAAACATACTTTATTTATATAACAAACATACTTTAATAATGGATTGATCTATCTCACAATACGTCTTAAAAAAGAGTAACTCAATTTGAAATAAATATACTCATAATGTGCTACCTCTGATTTATAATTTATTTTACCTTTCGATCAGAAAATCTTATGATTCATGTATTATTTTATTATATTATAATTTAATATTTATTATTAGAATTTAATACTAATTTTAAAAGGCATAATTATTTAATATTTATTTCTAACTTATGTTTAAAGTTTGGCAAAGATATGCGATAGTAAACCCTTACATAAAACAAATTGAAAATGATGATAGTAAGCTATGAGAGAAATAAAATATAAAATATTATTACTTTTTATTATACTATAAATTATTTTGAATACCATCTTCTATTAATAATATTATCATGTAAGACAGAGTCAAGGCCTTGCCTTAAAGTTTAGCCTTAGAGCATACTATTAAATCTTAAAATATAAGTATCTTTCAAACCCATAATTAAAAGTTCTACAATGCTCATACTCTTTAATGATCACCAATATTTAGGGTAAAAAACATGATATTAAGTAGCAAGCACAGCTGTCATGATTCAAAAGAAGATCACAACACTCTTGATTTCAGATTTAAACTTTACAAATACCAGCCAATTCAGACGCCTTTACTATAAATCTTCTCAATACATCCACCGCGTCTCGTCAACAATGTGAATTTACACTCTCAGTGCTCGTCGTCGTCGTCGTCTTCTTCTTCGACTAAAAGGATCGGTAGATAAATCGAAAACAATGCTTGAAAAATGCTCCATGAAAATTTTCCCCTTAGACCCTAATTCATCAAACACGATGCTTCCACAACCAATGTAATTGAAGCCGAGATGTAGAGGAAGCAACATTGTTCTACCAACGCTAACTTACATGTTATTTCCATCGAAGCTCCCTTGAGCATTTTGTCGTCTTTTTTCTCGCCAATTTTCACCCCACATTTTTGCTTCAGCCACAGCTCGTTCCCTTTCTGCATCTCGGTTGTTTGACATCTTTACATTCTCTCTAGGCGAGTCGTCTCTCTCAGATCCATCCAGTTCCCACTTCCTCCCCGACCCTACCCCCTCCTCGTTCCTCAACAGTTTCCCACCTCTTTCATCTTTGTTTCTGTTGTCTTCCTTATCCCCACCAACTCTGTTGACATAACCCTGAACTAGACTTGGATCATATGCCTGATTTGCCAGGTAAGACAGTGCCGTTACAACGTCCCCAATAAGAGGACGAGCAGCGGCCTGTTCCTGGATACACATAGAAGCCACGGCTAGAGCTTGATAAAAACCACGCATTGGAAATTTCCCTTGCAAGATTGGATCCGCCAGCTTTGCAAATTTTTTACGGTCATTGAACAATGGTCGTGCCTGCACAAGAGAGAGGGTTCTTTAAAGAAACAACCACAACATGAAACAAGCAGAATAGCATTGTATGTTGATTATAGGGCATTACCCATGCAACAAGGTTCTGTTCACCCTGTGGTCGAGTGCTGTCAATTGCTTTACGCCCTGTGATGAGCTCTAAGAAGACAACTCCGAAGCTGTAAACATCGGACTTGACTGTCAATTGCCCAGTCATGGCATATTCCGGTGCACAATAACCATAGGTTCCCATGACCCTCGTGGATACATGCGACTTGTCTCCTGTGGGACCTAGCTTTGCAAGACCAAAGTCTGAAAGCTTTGCGAAAAACCCTTCGCCTAGTAAAATGTTGGAAGACTTGAAATCTCTATAAATAACTGGAGGATTTGCCTTGTCATGGAGATACTCCAATCCTTTAGCTGCACCAGCTGCTATCTTCATTCTTGTGTTCCAATCAAGTGGCTCCTTACCAGGTGGAAGATCTGAATATTAATTGCTCACATTTCAGACAAAGATTGAGCGTTTGCGTTATAAAACCTCAATAGCGAAAAAGAGGGTAACCAAACTGCCAAGCCCAGAATCATAGAAACATTCATCTAACCTTCTATGGGAATACACTTTACATCATTGAACTTTCTTTGCCTTCAAACACAGACGAAATTTACAGATAATAAGAATATATACATAAGCCAGGATGCCAGCACTTACTTAATTGTGAGTGCGAATCAGTGTATTAGGAGGGGGGGTGGGGGGGGGGTTGGTGTTTCTGCTCTTAAAATAAAACCTTTCACAACACGCACTGGCATAAATAAAGAGTGACTTAATCTTGAATATTTCTTGCAGCTAATTAATATTGACACATTTCCAGATGAACATAAAAGAAAACGCAACAATAGGATTTCAAATAATTAATCTATTTGACTTACATTGTGACTGTGGAGATCTAGTTTATTATCTGATTAGTACAATTGATGTAGAGTTGCCAAAAATTTTCAGGTATTCTAAACATGAACTAATGCAATTTTAAAACCAACCTGTATTTACACGCTCCACTAAATTTATTTTGTGCAAAAACATACTCCCCCTTAAGTTTTCAGTGAAGAACTAACTCCTTAATAGAGGAAAATATATCTTTAATTGCTTATGCCTTATGGTGAGTTTTAAGTAAAGCAATGTGCCAATGCATTGTAGAAGTATAATACTCCATATTTCGTTCATCTTGTGCCTCAATTAAAGATAAGCATTTAATGTGTAGATTCCTTAAAGCTTACAAAAATGGTAATCCTTACATTCTAGTGTAATTCTATTACGTTGGGAATAAGAACTACTATGTAAAATGGTGAGCCAAGCATTATGGTAAAAACCAATCCCTTATGAATAGTTTTATGGATGGTGGCTGTAGCAATCAAGAACTTAAAAACCAAAATACTCGACCAATACAAACCATATATTTTCAGTTAGCAAAATACGCCTGGAAAGAAACCAAGATCTGATACCCTGGAAAGCCTAACACACATGTTCAATTTAGAAATGCGCAAATCAAAGGAACTTATGAAAAGGACAGAAATTGAACAACAGTTACCGTGTAGGTGGTCTTCTAAAGATCCCAAAGGCATAAATTCATAAACCAGAAGCCTTTGATCCCCATCAGCACAGTAACCCATCAAACTCACTAAGTTAGGATGGTGTAGAAGGCTGAGCATTAGAACCTCAACAAGAAATTCTCGGTTACCCTGAAGCCCATTCCGATCCAATTGCTTAATTGCAACGACCTGCCAGAGTAAGTAAACCTTTAGAAATGTCTGCATTATTGAGGATTAGGTTGCATTATTGCAGAATAATCTGCATTGGTATCCTTCCCATGGCGGCATAACATCACTAATCCCAATGTTGTTATGTGCTAATGCAATTCGAGATGCTCCCCCTAATGCCCAAGTCAGCAACCACATATCTTCAACAAACCAAAATTTGATCAAGAAATCCACTGGGGCGGATGATTTAAGAAATATATGATGGCTGATAACCTTATCCAACTTATCAAGATCACTCTCTTTAAAACTAGGTCGTTAATTACAAATACTTGCCCAAGCCAGATGGGTTGACAAATACATTATGGAAGAAAATTAATCCAACTAATCAAGATGACTCTCTCACGTGTCTAAGCAGCCAACCACACATCTTCAACAAACCAAGATTTGATCAATGAGTTAATGGCCAGATGAGTTGACAAAGATGTCATAGTTGATAACTTGTTTCTATTAATTCATTAGCATACATCAGCAACACTTATAGGCTACATCAGCAGCTTTCATATAGTTGAAGAGAGGTAGGATATCCTCTGAGCAGTCTAACTATGTGAAGTTCACAAGTTACATTAAGTGATACAATAGATTCACATTGACATCTGTTTAACCAACATATAGCCACAGATTGAAGAATTACAAAATACTGCACAGAGGGAGATAATAAGCTGTGATCTCTACTCAAACTTTCAAGTAAAGTTTATAGGCCCACCATATCCATATCAAAGGCTGTGAATACAATATTTTGCATCATAAGACAACACTATGATGAACTCAAACTAATGAGAACTTAAGTGCTCAAAAGAAGTGACACTAGAAGCATGAACTAATTTGAAGAAGAAACTACATCATTAACAAGATAGATCAAATGCATCACAATATTGATCCATTGATTAAAACTTTTACCTGACCATTGGAAAGTCTTCCCCTGTATACACGTCCGAATCCCCCCTCTCCTAAGAAACATTCCGGCCTAAAGTTATTTGTGGCATTAGCAAGTTCCCGGAAAGTGAATGTTTGAGCAGCAATCTGAGCATCGGGCAAGTTCAGCCCCAGCCCCGATGCTTCCTTCCTTAAGCCAACATTGCTCCTTGTCTTTAGCCTGTCTCCCCCTGCAAAATCAAAATCAATATGAAGCAATGTCCTAGAAGATATAAAAATTCAATCTAATGTGGAATCCTGTGAATTGAAGGAAATCAAAAGTAACAATCTCATATGAAACAGAGTTTATAAATAAACAAAACTCAAACAATGTGCAGGAAACAAAGGAAAGTTGGTATCATCAACACCAATTTAACTGTAAAGTAACCAAACACACTAGCATTTCAGCAATCAATATGAGCATAATTGGGCTTATATGAAAACCAATTAAGGAAATGTTAAATACCAACTATTTCAAAAGTAATATATTTAGGCATACACAGAGAAATCAGATCGAACACAAAAATCACAGTGCCCCTTGAGATCTAATTCAGTAACTGAAATGTTGAAAAGGCGATTATTATGCATTAATTCCTATGATACAACTATAGGGTCTACATCAAACTTATTTAGGAAACCAATTAAGATAAAACCACAGGGAAAAAAAAATCCCAAAGTTAACAAATATGAACTGTTGATAAATCCAAAGAAGTTAGATCAGATCAAACAACATGGCCCAGAAAACAAATAAAACATTAGATAACAGGGAAGCAACCGAGGGAATAACAAACATTCTAGCCTTCTTATGATCAAAACCAGACGCATCATAAGGCAAAAAAGATACAACAGCACAGAGTGCATGTCTTTCAGCAAGTGCTCTTCAATATCAAATTCCACCAAGTATTGAGCAAGGCTCAACGATCCATGAGAGCATATTTCAATAAGGCAAACAGGGGAGAAATGTGAATGAGCTTTTAGTACCCTGAATGTGGACAGCAGTAAGCTGTAGTGAAGCAGGACAATCGGGTGCATAATAGATACACCAGTAGAGCATGCTATATGAGCTGCCTTCTAGCGGCAGAATAATCTTGTTGGCCCAAGGAGTGGAGAAACACAAAACAAGGGCAATTGCTCGAACTCAACAGAGAAGAGCAAACTCGAACCAAGAAAGAAAAAAATGGATCGACAAGAGAACCTTTATCGTCCAACAAACAGGGGAAATAAAATCTACAATCAGCAAATTAAGCAAATCACTGAAACAGTGGCTCAGACACATCCAAATTAACAAAGGGCTAGGGGTAGAGAGAAGGAGGAGAGAAAAATGTAGAGAGTGAGGGAAAAGCCTGGCTCATGAATGCTTGAAGGGATGCTTTGATAAATGCTTCAAGGGATGCTTTGATAAAACAAAAATTACAAAACCAAAATCATAAACGCTTGAATCCAGAGATAGAAAACACTAACCAGATGATAATTTAGATATATTGGAAGGGATGCTTTGATGGAGTTCCTTGTGATCATCTCTCCCCTCACTGGGATAGAGCTTTTCCTCCTCCCTTGCATCGAAACAAGGAAAACAACCCATCTACCTCCCTCAAAGATCAAATCTTTGTAGAACCCTTATCTTCAAAAATCCAGATTCACACCAATAATTTAACAAAATTTCATCCTCTTAAATCCAATCCCACCATAAATGCCCAGAGATATAAACAGGGGTACATTCAATTTCAATGAAATCCCTCTTTCTACATATGATCTTTATCAATCAATCAATAAAAAAAGAAGAGCAAAACAAATACGAATACTGAGAAAGAGTGAGATTATAAGAGTTCTGACAAGAACAACAATTAATTGAAAAAATGGAAAGGAATAAGTTTAGGGGAAGTTGCAGTAATTTTAGTGTTTGACAGATCGTAGAATCTATAGACAATAGGCAGTATGGTGAACAGAGTTTTAGCCGGCTTTGTCTTCGGCTTTCCTTTCATACACAGTTCAGCCACACTTGTGTGTATATATATTACTCATTCATACTCGTATAGTCATATTCTTCGTGTGCAAGTGTGAGGGTGTATACATCTGTTTATGCACTATGTTCACACCCACACTTTGGCCACTACCACCCCATTGACCAAATAATTATTACTTATTTAATTGATTCACCTCCCCCATTTAAAGTGCTCTACTATAAATGATAATCTAGATATTGGATTTTCATATTATATTTGCATTAACATTGTTGTTGGTGTGCAAAAAGAAGTTAATATACTTATTGGCTCACAAAAGAAAATTTGATTAGCTCTTAGATTAGAGTAATTTCCTAAATAGATTTGAACATAGTAGAAATTTGTAAAGAGCAATGAGTATACATCAATCCTTTAGGATAGATTTTCCTTTAATTTATTTTTTATGAAAAGGATATAGTGCATCTGTTCCATAAAAAAGTTTATACAAACTTATATAGCCTTAAATTTTAGGGTTTATTTGAATAGAGGAATTTGAGAAATGATTTCTAAGTTCCTCGTTCAAATCCCTGAGATACAATATTAAAAGGGGCGGCTATTTGTATCCCCTAAATTGTTAAATGAAATCCGATTACTAAACGTATCCCACTAAAATTAAAAGTTACATATTACTTAATGCATCCCATAAAAAGATAATTTTACCCTTTTAATTAATTATACCCAAATTTTAAAAAAAACAAATTAATCACAACATTAAAAACAAAAAAATAAGAAAACATTGTTGAGGTTTGAAAAAAAGGAATGGCTGTGTCTTCCTTGCCGCGACCGTTCAGGAGAGAAAGGAAATCGAAGAACGTCCATACCTTCTATCTACCGTCAAGGATTCGTTAATGTCAATTAAGTACGATGTCTTCTTTTTCATTTCGCTTCTTCATTCTGCAGTTGACACGAATTCTAGGGTTTGGGTTGATTTCACACGCTGCACTATGTTGTGTTCCACAGTTGCAGTCGAACACCTTAGGTTGTTCGGTGGTTGCTATCGAACGACCTGTTTCTTTTTTTTACACATTTATTGCTTTATGCTGATGATACGATAGAAAATCGAGCGTCCAGCACCAACCGATTAATGTTATAGCGAACAAGACGTTATTGTGGATGCATAACCGGCGCTGTTGTTGTAAAACTTGTGTTGCTCATGACATGGAAAAACCTGTTGTTTCGTGCTTCTCTAACACAGAAGTGCCAGTAGACTGTATGTAGACGGGAAGTCTTAAAGCTGCCTTTGTATTGATTCGCCTAAATAAGACTTGAAACGACAAACTGAACAAGATCATATTTGAATTTTGATAATACGCTTATGAAGAAGGGTTTAGGGTTGATCGTGGTCGATTATAACAATGGGGTCCATTTAGAAATCTGACTGGGTGCATTTAATAATTTAATTCTAATTATTTTATTTTATTATGTATAAAAGGGTATTTACGTCTTCTCAAATTATCATATTTTAATTCTATAAATTATTAGGGTTTATTTTCTTTTACGATTTATATGGATTTTGAAAACATGATTTTAAAAGTAATGAGCTTTAAAAATTAATTAAATAGCAATAATTTATGTTTTTTTATGAGTTTTTTATGGTATGTTTTAAATTATTTTAAATCAATACTCCCTTTGTCCCATAATAGCCTTCACGTTTACGTTGTTTAAGAAAATTTGCTCTTTTTTTTACCAACTTTATTGACTTTTAAGGGTATCTTAGTATTTTTAGGTAAAAATAAAGTGTAAAATAATATTATAAGTATGAAAAATAAGTGACAAAATTGAAATTAAAGTAACTTTGACATTATTAGATAAAGTTTTATTTTGTTTTTTTTGGATGTGAAAGTTATTATGAGTCAAACAAATGAGGAAAATGTGAAAGTTGTTATGGATAGAGGAAGTATGTAAGAAGTGAATGGTGATGTGTCTAAGAGTATACTCCCTCCGTCCCAACAAGAATTTCACGTATTGGTGTGCGCGGAGTTTAAGAAAATTTTGTATTTTTATGTATAAAGTTATTGGGAAATGTGAAAAAGTAAGTAAAAGTAAGTATTATATATGGATGTGTGTAAAAAGTGAGTATTGTTATAATGTATTTTTTACCAAATTTACTAAAAGTAAAGTGTGAAATACTTTGAGGGACGGATGAAAAAGAAAAGTGTGAAATACTTCGGGGGACGGAGGGAGTATATGTTAATATTAATTATAAGGTAAATTTGTTAATAAAGGTTAATGTATTAATATTGTAAGGCTTATTTATTACCCTCCATCCCATGATTAAGTTCACCATTTTCTTATTCATCCGTCTCAAAATAACGTTCATCCTCTAAAATCATACTAAATAATATCTTAATCCAAAGCTTCAAAAGTACATTTTAATTTCAAAATTACAATAATTTTTTAACACACAAAACATATTTATTAAATTATTTACTACTTAAAAGTATCATATTACCATCAATAGTTAATAAAAAAGTAAAATTTTCTTAAACAACGGTAAAAATGAATACAATTATGAGATGGAGGATGTAATACTTTTGCTGAAAAATAAACAAATAGTGGAAGATCATTCTGAACATGTCCAACTATCTTCGCTCAAATAATAAAATTATTTGGTTCTCAACTAGAGAATCAACTAAACAAGTATTTTCTTGCTTGGACTTGATAGTGCTAGGTTGTGATTTTTGTTATTGCTATTTGTTCCGAACTTGTAAGGTTGTTGATTTGGAATTGTGTGAGTTGTTGCTGTTGAATTTGCTGGATTGTAATGGAGTGTTTAGAATCTGAATTTGTAATAACTTGTATACTTGTGGCATGATTGGAATGATGTTGGATGTTCTGTTAAACTTGGTGTTACATTTCCTGTTACACGTGTTAGATGAGTGACATGTGTACGGGGAGCAAAATCCCAACCATTGCCCTTAGGGTTTAACCTTTCCTTTTAAGGTAGTATGTTTTATTATATTATACGTGTCAATCATCCAACGGTTCGCAATAGGAAGTGTAACACTAAAACGTAATAGAAGAACCGAACCGGATTAAAATGGGTATTTGATAGGGATCGGATGTAATCTATTTTGGATTATTGAGCTGATATTAAAGAGATTCTGCCTTTACTTGAAGTTGATTTGATTAGCAAAAAGGGACATGTTTTAATTCTTGAGTGTATGAAGTTCATTCAGTGTGTGCAAGTTTAATTGTGTAGCTTGTAGTTCTTAATCTGTAATGCCTTTAGAGTATTCGAGAATGCATATCCTTGAGGCAGATTTATATCGTAAGTCGGTACATTCGGTGCCTTGTATTTTATTTCTCTTGATTTAATAAATTATATTTAACGAAAAAAAAAACTCATTCAGTCTATGAAAAATATACAAGTGAGATTTGAGTCTTCATTGAAATCCTGCATACAACATAGCACGATTATTTCATTCTTGTGTATAACATTCTCATGCGTGTATTTTAGAACTCGAGTCTTAATCTTGCTTGAGGCCACATGTTGTGATTGATGATGAGAAATGATAATAGGTCGTCCTTAATTTTTAATGAGTTACTTAGCCAAAATAATTCCCTACCAAATATTTTCCCATTGAGCCTAAAAAAGCCTCATTCTTTAGCAACCTAAGAGTAATAATCACTTTGAACCATTTATCTTGAGTCTTGATTGTTCTAAATCTAGTAGAGGACTAAACGTGTTTCAAAGTGTGTTGAAAGAGTTGGTAGTAAGTTTGGAAGGAATTAATTTGGTGCTACAAAGTGATGAAGCTCGGAAATGGACCAACAGGAAAATCATGGAGTAATGCTTAATCTAGTATTCCATAAAATAAAATACCTCACGATAGTGCTTAAATCTAATACGGCTATGAAGGATGTGTAAAACTGGCCCAAAAGAGAAAAAAAGATGGAGATGTCATGTTGCTCTTGAAGTAAAGGAGATGGAAAAAAAATGCTGGAATTGAAAGGGATGGAGGAGTTAGAATTGTAGATGCTTGGTAGTTTTAAGTCTTTGTTCTTAGTCGCATTTCTTGTAAAAATGTGTAAGAGTAAGAGACTCTATCGTCGAGTAAATGCGTGATCAAGTACAAAATTTATAATAATGTCGTCCTAAGGGAAAGTAAACTTAGGCTTGTATCAAGATTTTCATTTGATTTGTGCTTTGTAAGGATAATAGATTGAAGGTTTGATTGCTTAAGCTACGAATTATTCTAATTAACTAAGAACTTGAACTAACAAAGTAAATAATTTAATTAACACACAAATGATGAATGGAATGGATGTAGAAATTCACTTGAGAAGAGAGCAAGGCTAATCATACACATGGTTAAGACTTGAGCTAGATATGCAAAACCCTTGATGGTAATTTTCATTAACTTGTGGATTAAAAGCAATCACAATTTTACCCCTAATCCCTATGGCCAAGGCAATTAGGTTCTCGACTCTTTTACAAGCCTAAATCTCCTAGGATTGATCTTAATCTCAATTCCCTTAAGGTACTATGATCATAAGTTGGTTCTTTTCACTCAATCTCTTAAGTGTCCCTCTATGAATGTTCCAAGCCTAAGGAGGGTATGGCTTACCTCCCTTATACTAACATACATGCACAATTCAATATATGATTCAATTAAACATCCACTCACAATATTGGAATGGTCATCCTAATACTATGAATAGAGAATTTAATCACACAAACATTGAAATGAAACATGATTGATATATCATAGAAAGAAATCCACAAATCAATTCAAATCATTACTCAAGTTCTACATATCTAACTCTTCACCTCAACCATTCATATGATTAGCCCTACTATAGGACTAACCACTAAACATGGTGTTTAAATCATTACAAAACATACTTTGCTCCATTTGAGCCAAATTGAGAAGAAAATCAACAAATGAAAAATGGAATTGCTTCCCTTGCATGGAGAATCCTTCCTCTTCTTCAATTTATCAACTTCTTCACTCCTTTAAGCTCTCCTCTTCTCAAAATGATGTGGAGATGGATTGGATGAAGTTTTATGGATTGATTGTGGAGATCAAATGGTATTTTTGATGGACCTAGATGGTAGAAATGGATTTTGGATCTAGTGTGTGAGGAAATGTGGTGTTTAGTGTGTGTAACTGCTATGAATCTGATCTCCCCTCTTAAATTTCGCACAAATCATCCTTTTATATCACTAATAGACCTTCTAGAAGCTTCCGGAACATTCTGAAAATTACACAGACTTTTGCACCTACACGGCTCGTGCTGCAGCGCACGGCCCGTGTAGGGCACACCTACTTCGGCATGTTGTGTGTGCTTCCAGATACGGCTCGAGCTGCGCTGCACGGCCTTGGTCATGGCCGTATAGCATTTTCTAATGACATTGCACGACTTCTTTTTACAGGGCCGTGCTCCGTACACGGGACGTGCAGCGACGCACGGCCCGTGCACCAGTGTACGACCATCTTACTGGGCGAGCAATGAGTTCTCATGACACTACACGGCTATTGGTTACAGGGCCATGTTCTACACACGGCCTGTGTACCAACATTCCCTGTTCTTCCGTCTCTTTTTCGCTCCCGACTCCGTTTTTGTCCATTTCTTGACCTGTTTTTACATATATTTAAGCTCATTTACACAATTCTATCAATTTATACCATATTTCTCAAAATAACAATAACTCCACCAAAAGTAACACTAATATGGATAAAAATATCTGAAAATTCACAAATAACGACACTAAAATATAGGTGAAAAAGATTACGATCAACTTTCCAAACTTAAAGTATTGTTCATCCTCGAACAATGAAAAATGATAAACAAGAGGAGTAATTTTCACCTAGAAAAACACCTAACGAACATAAACCACAACACATTACGAGTAATAAGGACTACAAAATCACATTAAGTATCCCTATATCATCAAGCTTATAACATGAAAGATTAACACGTTCAATCTTAAGAATGACATTAGAGTACTCAAATCCCTTTCAATCCAAGCCTCCCATAAATTATAGTTTTCACTCAACACTCTTTATGGTAGGATTTTTATCATCACTCATCAACCAGTTAAAACCGACTCACCATAGGCTTGCTCATGGACTATGTTCACAAGTTCGATAAGTGATCAAAAAGGTCTTTATCTTAGGATGTAATGTTTAAGCTCTTTGGTAGGGTAGGAAACTTTGGATAATAGTGATTATTCAAGTCTAAGCAATTGAAGAGATGATTTCTTTCTTCAACTTCTTCACTTTCAAGCTTCCTTTAATTTCTTCTTTAATCAAAAGCACTAATCATTATCATTCCTTGGATTTCTCGAGCTTCTTTTGATTTGTATGCTTCCTTTCTTTCAACTTTTGAACTTCATGAGCACATTTTTGTTGATTTGCTCATTTTTCTTGTTTTTAGGTCGCATGTACATTTTGTTTAGCTCTTTTGCATCCTTTTCTTATTTGTTGACCATTTTCTTTCTTTTCTAGCACAATTCTTACATCGAACATTGTAAACCACCATCTCCTCAAGTACCCATACTTAGGTTATATATATATGGCTCAAGAGGGTTTTGAAGGCTTATATTGTGCTATAATCACAAAGAAAAAGGCTTATAGGCTCAAAGTGGTTTACTAGGGATAATGTTTTTGGTAAGAAAATTTATGACTATGACTCATTCATCAAGGATGGCCTAAGATCATTTCACAAATTTCAACCATTCGGGCTTCATTCCTATAGTCCATGAGCAAGTTTTAGTTTGTCTAAATTCAATCGGTCCTCTCATCAAGAATTAACCATGGAGGCACGGTTGAGGCTCAAGTCTCACAAGCTTTTGCTTGGACCAAAAGAAACCTAATTACCTTTCATGCTTCTCAAAATTGAACAAATTATGTAATTCATGTCACAATTTCAACATGTAGAAACCTTTAACATGCTCGCCATCACTCATCACACACAATGCATCATAGCTCATATTCAAAAATAATCAACACCTTCCCAAAAATATACCACCAAACCTTCCCTATAAGAATAAAAACAACAACACCACACAATAATTAAAAAATAACCAAATAATACAAAAACATATAACATGCATAAACCAAATCACCCATCTCAAAGTATCAACACATCAATTCACATCCATAACAATGAAAATCAAATTCCCATCACATCCAAACAATAGAAATCAAACCAAAATACCAAAATAACTAAAAGAAAATCGCATAAAACTGAAAATAAAATCTAAAAGTAAAACCTCCCAAAAACCAACAATTTAAGTAAAATCCACTTGAATCAAATCAAATCAAATTCATGCATTCTCCAAACAAAGTTTAATCATAGCTAAGATGAACTAATGGAAGTGCCTAGCACCAAAAGTACTCCCTTCATGGCTCCGGAGGTGGCTGTGGATGATAAGCATTCCATGGAATGTAAGCACGAGGAGATCTGGGGAACTGAAAGTTGAACATCATAGTTATTATCTCTTTCATGTTGTTGGAATGCACCCGTGAACGCTCCTCGTAGTACTCCCTATGACGTTCTCCATCTCTCAACTCCTCAATATGCCTTCCATGCTCTTGTTGAACCTCTCGAATCTCCCTGATTTGTGCCCTATATGTCTGCTACACGTGCCTCATGTCTCCTACCTCATACATCATGTAATTCCATCGTTCATCACCTTCGCCGGATCCCACTGGGGGCTGCTCTCCTTCTTCCTCAAATTGATGTGGCGTAGGACCTTGCTCATCAAACTCCACCTGCTCCGGTGCATCCTGCTCATTGCCCTCTATTGGCACTGGCTCTGCTCTTAAGTTGGTTAACTCTTCATTCTCTTCAACTCTCATTTGTCTAAGTACCTCTTCCATTTCATTCCTGTTTCTTCTATAAAAAGCTTTTACCACTTTGGAATGGTTCACACTACCCATAGCTAAATTAGCAAGTCTCCTTCTAGTGTACACCGTGGTGAGCTCCGGAGTTGGCAAGGGAAATGGAGCTCCTTTCTCCTGCCTCAAACAATATTAATTACCAACCATGGTCAAGAACTCCATCCTTATCAACTGTTGGTAGTTCAACCCCTCACTGACCATCCGATTCTCCATACCTGCAAGATTAACTCCAAAACCTTGAGCTATCATAGTGATCATCCCACCTAGCATTAGACCTTGAGATGATTGTCTCTTTGCAACTCTCTCAGCATGTTGCACAAAGTGTGCTACAACATTCAGTGGTAGCTCCTTGTATAAGCAATACATAATATAAAGCTGCTTCTCTCAAACAGCTCCACCTTCAAACCTTCCTAAGATTGTATTTGAGACGATCTTCTCTAAGTATCTCATTACTGGATTCTGGATGGCCGTTTTCTTTGAAGCACTAGGGATATATCCTGCTCTTTCAGTTCCATCGTTCACTAGACTTTTCCACAATTCTTGTAGGTTGAAAGTGCCTCCTGCATAAAAGCTCCGATGAAATTCGTATGGTGGGCACCCAAAATACTCATTCAAAACAGCCAACGGGACCTTTTCTCACAATACATTATCCAACTGAAATGTCACCCACAGAGAAAACCCATTCCGATCCTTCTTCACTTGCAACATGCTCATAAACTCAGCAGTTAAATGGAAATAGGTTGGTAGCCTCTTATCAAAGAATTCTTCCATTTGTGCAAATCTGAAAAGCTTCCTCAAATCCTCCTCAATTCCTAACTCTCTCATCGTTTCTGTGTCTTGGAAATGAGTGGGCTTAATCTTTGGAGCTAACGTTTGCCAACGAAGCACGTACTTTCCCTAATAATCTTCAAACTCAACCCCAAATTCTTCCAGATGGATTCCTTCTATAGTCAACTGTGCATCTAAATTGGACAACTCTGCAGGATCAGTTATCATAATGAAATCCTCATTCCTGGGTCGAACTCTCCTCTCGGCCATCTACAAAATAACAATTATCAAATTATACCCAATGACCTTAATAAAAATATGAATGCACTTAACAAAGATTCCACCTCAATTATTCAACTTAGAATGGAAACTATTATGCATTAACGGACTCATTCACATCATTATACCTCAAACTTATTCATAATATGTACTTCACCATCATTCATCTCAATTATCAACAATTCTTAACCACCTTCTAATCATTATCACACATATGAATTCCAAATTCAATTATCATCAAACATTATTCATATATGATCATCAAATTCTAACAAAATTCTCTCTTAGGCATTTCATCAAACACTTGGCATGCACAAATTTTAAACACTTATTCAACATACAATTTACATAGCCTCATGCCCAAATCCTCAATGTCTAAGGCTAATTTCTCACAAATAAACTTCATACTCGTGTAATTCATCAATTAGCACAACACAATTATTCAAACTCATGACTCTCACATAATCCCCAAATTATTCCTCATGAACCCTAATTTAACTTTTCAAAAATTCAAAAATTCATATTGAACATGTATGAATATCATCAATTAAGTATACAATCCATATTATAACAAAACTCATACATCAATTCAATCAATTCATATCAAAATTCACAAGTTAGGGTTCAAGAAATTAATACCTTTTGACAATTGGATGTAGAGAAGTGTGTTTAATGTGAAAAATCGATGAACTTCACTCACAATCTTTCAACACTAACCTGGGTGAAAGATTTGTGTGCTTGGAAGAATGAATTGGGTGTGTACGGATGGGAGAAAGCTTGTAGAATGAGTACTGAACATCCTTTTAAAAAAACTGGACGAAGCCCTGCACGGTCCGTGTTACGCTGCGCGGCTTCAAGTGAGGCCGTGTAGCATTTTCTGATGCCACTACACGGCTAGCTGCTACAGGGCCATGTACGGAACACGGCCCGTGTACCTTCTCTCCTACACGGCTCGAGCTGCGGAGCTCGGCATTCCTCCTGGCCGTGTAGCATTTTCTGATGCCACTACACGGCCAAGTGCTACAGGGCCGTGTGCGGAGCATGGCCCGTGTAGTGTTTTTGCCCTGTTTTCTAACTTTTCCTCATTCTTGCCCTGTTTTTTTTCTTCTCAAACACACTTTTCATGCTCAAAATATTTCAAAATATTATTCACACCACAATTATAATAAAAAATGGATTGAAATGTACTTAAAACACCACCAATCGTACCAAAATTAAACTAACTCATAAGAAAATTTTTAAAATTGACCATTTTTTTTCAAGACAATCAAGATAATCATTCTATCAACATGATCCATCAAGCATACACAAGTGGTAAGGCACACCATACACTATCCTCCCAAACTTAAATCGAAACAAGTTGAGAATTAAGTTTAAAAAAATAGTGAGACGTACCTTTGTCGTATTCTCAATGCTCTTCATGAACTTTTCTCCCTATGACTATTGTGCATTTTTTAAATTCGTACGATCAAGTATGACCACCACGCAACCTCCCCCCAAACTTAAATTAACACAAGTGTTAAAATTTAAGTTTGTAAAAAGTGGTGTGGCATACATCATCATTCCATCTTTAGCCTCCTTGTCTTTCATCTTATGCATTTTTCTCACGAGCTTAACTACCTACATACCAAATCTACAAGAAAACTATCAAACAAAACCAAAAAGAAAATAAAATCTACACTACTCCAAAATCAAAGAAGTTTAGGAAGAGAGTGTATCCACATACACTATCTCCTTTTGAGAAGGAGATAGGTAACGCTTCACTCTATGACCATTTACTACAAACTCATTATTTGGACCCTTGAGCTTCAATGTTTGTCCATTTATCACTTCAAGCACTTCATATGGCCCCATCCATTTAGATTTAAGCTTTCCGAGAAACAACTTAAGCCTCGAATTGAATACAAGAACTTTGTCCCCCGAAGCAAACGTCTTTTTCTTCACTTTAGCATCATGTCATCTCTTCATATTCTCTTTGTAGATGATTGAGTTATCAAATGCTCTTCCTCTAAACTCCTCCAACTCAACTAACTTCAACAACCTTGCTTGACCACTCTCCCTTTCATGCATATTGAGGCATTTGATAGCCCACAATGCATGATGTTCCAACTCCACGGGGAGGTGACAAGCTTTACCATAGACCAATGATACGGTGACACACCAAGAATGGTCTTAAAAGCCATCCTATAAGTCTATAAGGCATCATCAAGCTTATCCGACCAATTCTTCCTCCCTCCATTGATGGTCTTCTCCAAAACTAACTTGATTTGACGGTTTGAAACCTCCGCCAAACCATTTGCTTGAGGATGGTAAGGTGTAGCCACTCGATGCTTCACTCCATATCTCTTCAACAAACTCTCCATCAACTTGTTTATAAAGTGTGATCCTCCATCACTCACTAAAGCCCGTGGAATTCTAAACCTAGCAAAAATATTCTTTTTCAAGAACCTTTGCACAATCAAAGTATCATTTGTCTTAGTGGGGATTGCCTCCACCCACTTTGACACATAATCCACGGCTAGCAAGATGTACAAATATCCTTTTGACGAGGGAAATGGTCACATAAAATCAATGCCCCAAACATCAAATATTTCCACATCAATCCTTAACGTCATGGGCATTTCATCTCTCTTACCTATTCCCCCTATCCTTTGGCATCTATCATACTTAGCCACAAACTTCTTTGCATCTTTAAACAATATTGGTCAATAGAACCCCGATTGTAAAATTTTAGCCCCCGTCTTTTGATGAGCGAAGTGACCTCCACACAAAGACGAATGACAAAGCTCAAGAATTCCCATGACTTCTTCCTCGGCCACACATCTCCTTATCATTCCATCATTATAAATTTTAAACAAATATGGCTCATCCCACAAATACTTCTTCACTTTAACTTGAAACTTCTTCTCTTTGAACTCATTAAGCAATGTGGGCTTGATTCCACAAACAATATAGTTTACATAATCGACATACCAAGGCGGCACATTCACTATGAGAGCACACACTTGCTCAACTTCTACTAGCAAAATTTCCTCATTCGGTAACTCATCTCCAATTGGCTTCATGTCTTCATTCTCACCTCCATTTTTCAACCTTGACAAATAATCCGCGATCACATTCTCCACGCCTTTCTTATCCTTGATGACCACATCAAATTCCTGCAAAAGCAACACCCAACAGATTAAACGAGGTTTAGCATCTTTCTTGTTCATAAGGTATCTTATAGTCGCGTGATCCGTGTAAACAATCGTTTGTGTTCCAACCAAGTATGGTCAAAACTTTTCAAAAGCATACACTATGTCTAAAAATTCCTTCTCCGTGGTAGTATAATTGACTTGGCATGCATTCAAGGTCTTTGAGACATAATAGATTGCTCTAAACTTCTTCTTCCTTGTTTGACCCAACACCACTCCAATGGATTAATCACTAGCATCACAATGCATTCAAATTGCAAGCTCCAATCCGGAGTGACGAGTATTGGCGATGAAGTGAGAGCATCCTTAAGCACCTAAAATGATACACAACATTCATCATCAAAGTTAAATGGACAATCTTTTCCAAGCAATTTACAAAGTGGTTTAGCAATTTTAGAAAAATCCTTAATGCAGCGTCTATAGAAGCCCGCATGGCCTAAGAACGATCTCACCCCCTTCTCACTAGTAGGAGGGGGAAGACGTTCAATGGCTATCACTTTGGCTCTATCAAATTTTAACCCATGCTTTGAAATGTGGTGCCCCAAGACTATCCCATCGGTCACCATAAAATGGCACTTTTTCCAATTTAGCACAAGATTCGATTCTTCACACCTCTACAATACTACAGTGAGATTAATCAAGCAAATATCATAAAAGGAACCATACACGGAAAAATCATCCATAAACACCTCCATTATATTTTCAATTAAACCATCGAAGATAACCATCATACAACGCTGAAAAGTGGCAGGGGCATTACATAGACCAAATGGCATCATTCTAAATGCAAACGTACCATAGGGACATGTGAATGTTGTCTTCTCTTGGTCTTCCGGTGCAATCAATATTTGATTGTACCCGGAATAACCATCAAGAAAACAATAATACTCATGCCCCACAAGACGATCCAACATTTGATCTATGAATGACAATGGAAAATGATCTTTCCTAGTGTTTTCATTTAGTTTACGATAGTCTACACACACTCTCCAACCATTGATGGCAATCATTTCATTTGTATCAGATCTAACAATAGTCATACCACCTTTTTTTGCCACTACATGTAAGGGACTTACATATTGACTATCACTTATTGGAAAGATTATTCCCGCATCAAGCCATTTTAACACCTCCTTTCTTACCACTTCTTGCATTATAAGATCTAATCTATGTTGGTTTTGCACACAAGACTTCTCATCATCCATCAAATTAATTTTATGCATACACATAGATGGGCTAATACCTTTCAAATCTTTTATGCTCCAACCAATAGAGGATTTATGCTCTCTCAAAATTTTTAACAACTTTTCTAATTCTAAATCATTAAGTGAAGAGGATACGATTACCGGATATATTTTATTTTGTTCCAAGTAAGCATACTTCAAATGCTCTGGTAATGGTTTCAACTCTACCTTCTTCTTCTCTTGCACTTCCTCTTTTGGTTCTTCATCAAGTCTCTCCATTTTTGCTTCCTTTGCTTCCTCACTTGTGAGTTCCCTACAAGCATTTAAACCATGTAAATCATCAATCATTTCATCATTTTCCAAACAAAAAGAATATTAAGATTTAAGTGATTCAATAGAGTAAGAATGACTTATGATAATTTCCAACGGATTCTTGGAGTGAAGATGATACATATGTTCTTCTACAATGTTATCCACAACCTCCAATCTTCTACATTATTCCTTGTTCCGTGGATACCTCATAGCCTCTTTTAATGAAAATATCACCTCATCTTCATTCACCCTCAAAGTGAGCTCTTCTTTCTCCACATCTATCAATGCCTTCCCCATGGCAAGAAATGGACGACCAAGTATTAATGGAATATTTGAATCCACATCCATATCTAGTACCACAAAATCAATGGAAAATACAAACTTGCCAACTTTGATCAAAACATCTTTCACAATTCCCTTTGGATATATCAATAATCGGTCGGCTAATTAAAGTGTAACTGACGTCGGTTTGACCTCAACAATGCCCAACTTCTTAAAAATTGACAAGGTCATCAAGTTAATACTAGCCTCCAAATTACATAAGGCTTTATAATTCTCATGCTCTCCCATCTCACATGGAATCGTAAAACTCCCTGGATCTTTCAATTTAGTGGAAAGTTTCTTTTGCAAGATCGCACTACATTCCTCCGTAAGGTTCACCGTTTCAAACTCTCTCAAGCTTCTTTTCTTCGACAAGATATCCTTCAAAAACTTGGAGTAGTTGGGCATTTGTAGTAAAGCCTTCGCAAAAGGAATATTCACATGTATCTTCTTCAACATTTCAACAAACTTGGCAAATTTCTCTTCTAATCTCTTTTTCAAGTATCTTTGTGGGAACAAAATTGCAACAGGTAACTTAGGGATTTCCCATTCATCCCTTTCAAACTTCTCTTCTTTCTCCTTATGTTTTGCTTCTCTACATCTTTCCCACGAGACTTCACATTTTCTTCTTCAAGTATAGGGGTACTTTCACCTTTGTCAACAATTTCAACTTCTTTCACTTTCCCTTCTTCATCCAATCTTTCCATAGGCTCAACTTCATACTCTACCTCCTCTACTTCCGATGGCAAATAAGGTCCTTCGTATTTTATTCCACTACGAAGCTCAATAGTCTTACATTGCTCTTTCAGATTAGTAATGGTTGTAGACAGAAATTTTTCTTGACGATGGACATCCCCCCTTTCACTTGTCATTTGACTCATTTGTGTCTCCAAGACTTTGAATCTATTATCACTCAACTCTTTCTCTTGCTTCATAAAATCAAATCTTTTATCATTCACCTCTTTCTCTTGCTTCATAAACTCAAACATCTTGGCCATTTGATCTTCCATGGTAGACTTTCCTTCATCATTTGGAGCTTTCTCCCCCGGATTGATGCCCGGTGGAAGAGTAAGTGCATTCTCTTGATTCCCATACGACAAATTCTCATACCTACGAGGTTGGTTAAAATTTTCTTGAAAGTTACCTTGCCCCCATCCTCCTTGCCTTTGTGGATATCCCCCTCCATGATTACCAAAGTTACTACCATAATTTCCTTGGAAGCTCCTTCCTTGCATGAAGACAACTTCCTCAAGCGTCATCTCCGGTGGACACCATGTATCTTGAATTCCAAAATTAGAGGACATACCTTGTTGAGGCATGGATGTAGGCATTTGACAACTTTGAGAAGATTGACCCATATTAGGCTTCGTCATGCCTTGTTGAAGATTAGAAAACACTTGTTGATTCATCAAAGGCAATGACATACCTTGTTGAGGACTTGCAAGCACTTGTTGATTCACCATAGGTGTCGAATTTAGAGACACTTGCATGTTAGCATTCATCCTCTTTAATATCTCCATGATCGCCTTGTCGGTCATATATTCCTTAGGCATTTCCACCTTTTTCACTTGTTGCAAGCACACTTCTTCCATCTTAGTAATTTTTTCCCTATCATACATTCCCGGTGCACGATCCATGGGCCATTGACCCATATTCAAAGCTCTTCCTCACATATGGCAATTGCTCTTTTCGGAGTTTACCCCAATATCGAACCTCCCGCCGAAGCATCAATAAGCATCCTCTCACTTTCGTGTAAATCGCCATAGAAAAATCCAATTTGTTGTTCTTCGGGGAATCCGTGTTGTGGACACTTCCTTAGCATCTCTTTGAATCAGTCCCATGCTTCACTAAATGTCTCAAGTGGCATTTGCTTGAATTGAAAGATTTGCCCTTTGAGATGCAACATCTTTGAAGGGGGAAAATACTTGCTCAAAAATCTTTGTGCCAATTCTCTCCATGTGGTATAAGATCCTGGTGGTAGAGTATGATACCAAGCCTTAGCTCTATCTCGTAATGAAAATGAGAAAAGCTTCATTTTAACAACATCCTTACTCACCCCATTTATTTTTATCGTGTTGGCTAACTCCGTAAATTGGGCTAAGTGAGCATTCGGATCCTCCATAGCACCACCAAATTGATTTGCTTGCACCATGTTGATCAATCCCGTCTTGATCTCAAAATTATTAACATTTAATGGCGGCCCCATCGTATAATTCCCAAACTGAGGTTGGAAATAATCTCGAATGTTCATTCCACCTCCATTATGTCCATTTCCACGGGGTTGATTTTGCACCACCGGAGGATTATTCCTTGCTTTTTGTTGTGCCATCAAGTTTTGAATAATAGCTTGCATTTGTTAGTTTTGCAAGTGCATTTGTTGAGCATATACTTGTGGCATAAATTCCGGATTATTATAACCCCCTCTAGCATTATCAACTCCATGAAAATTCCTCATATTGCCTTCTTCATCAACCATGTTTGCATTATCCCTTACTTCTTCCATACTTTCCTTCGTAGGCTCTAACATTCCTCGTCTTTGTGTTCTTAAGGTAGCTTCTAATTCCAAGTTCAAAGGTTCAATAGATTGAGACCTTGAACACATTTGCATGTACCTACAAGAAGTTCCAAATTAGTTTTCCAAGTAACCAAGACAAGTAAACAGTAAACAAATAAAAGAAATATCCTTATCAAAACTAATCAACTTCAAACTCGTTACAACCAAAAGTTTAACATTTCCCCGGCAAGCGGCACCATGTTCTTAGTCGCATTTCTTGTAAAAATATGTAA
The DNA here is from genome assembly GCA_023678885.1 of Pogostemon cablin. Classification (NCBI taxonomy): domain Eukaryota; kingdom Viridiplantae; phylum Streptophyta; class Magnoliopsida; order Lamiales; family Lamiaceae; genus Pogostemon; species Pogostemon cablin. Next base: position 10,373,426 of record CM042979.1, read on the forward strand.
GAGTAAGAGACTCTATTGTCGAGTAAATGCGTGACCAAGTACAAAATTTATAATAATGTTGTCCCAAGAGAAAGTAAACTTAGGCTTGTATCCGGATTTTCATTTGATTTGTGCTTTGTAAGGATGATAGATTGAAGATTTGATTGCTTAAGCTACTGATAGGCTTTTTCTTCGCACTATAATTTAATCCTCAAGTATAAGGATGTCAATTGTAGCAACAAGTACCCAAGTTAAATTATCGATCCCGCTAAGACAGCTAATTATTTATTTATTCTGTAAATTACTAATTAATCAGAATTGAGTAACCAATTTTCAGAGTATTGTAGTGAATTAATTATCTAAATTACTGAAAATATAAATAACTAAATTAATTAAAAGGCAATAAAAATAAAAGCAAGTTTCTAATCAAGAGATAACGAACAGTTCTAAGGTATCAGGTAGAGACCAATTAATTTGCGTTATTAAACTTACGATTGTTCATTCATGCAATTTCACTGAAAATACACCACATATCCCTGTTATCCCACCGAATATGATTCGATTCTAAGCTAACAGTATAATCTGGTTTAAATCCTAAGGTGCGCAAATATTACCAAGCCTTATTCCTAGATACTAATCAAAGCAAGCAACAATACCTCCGGATGGTAAGCCCGACTAACAAGATATTTTCTGGAATTACTACAAGGTTCTATTCACTTCCTACTTGATTGTCTAATTACATTGTTCCACTAAACTAATCAAGTATTTGATTAACCAGTTCATGAAATTAAAGTGCTTATAGCGGAGCTACTCTAATCCCTAACAGATAGACAATACCAATCATTAACGCACACAAGCTAACACAATAATCCAAGCATTATAGCGGATGTCATGAATATATTATGAAGACGTTACGAAGCAGAAAAGCATGTCTTAATAAAATAAGTAAAATCAAAAGCTCAACTGCATAAAATCCCAATCTTTGGTCTAAATCCCCAAATCAATTAAATCAATCCATCAAACCCTAGAACTGTATAGGAAATTAGTCCATGAGGTCACAAGCAACACTCATGGCTAAGCAATTCATACCAAAAATCAAAGTAAAAGGAAGGAAAAGATAGAAATTATGAAACCCTAGTGTAGACGTAGTCTTTCGTTCCTTCTCCGTCTCTCCAATTGCTTGATTCTCCCTCAATTAGCACTTGGAACCCTCTTGGAAGTGGATGGATGATGAAATCAGGTTGTTAATCTGATATGGAGGTGTTGGAGGTGTGAATTGATGATGGGTTATGGATGGGTTCTCTCCAATTTGTGTCTTGATCTCCCTAATTGTTTCTTGGACTGATGCAGGGCTTTTTCGCGATCGAAACTGCTTCAGAATCGCGACTTGAGGGTATATATACGCTGCTGCATCGAACAGGTCTCGTCTGGGCCCGATTTTGGGCCGCTCGGCACTTTGCTCGGGCCGAGCTCATGGCCGAGCGGCCCCCAAACCAGCCGAGCAGCATATGGTTGGAATGGGGCCGTCATGTAGGTTCTGAAGCAACCCAACTCGGCTGAAAATTCGCACAAAGTTGGTCCCGCTCGAGCCGAGCGGCCTCCCGAGCTGCGGAGACTGCACTGCGCGACTTCACCGTTTTAAGAATAACTTCTTCATACGGACTCCAATTTGAATGATTTTTACGCTTACGTATTCCTCTTTTCCTTGGATTTCTATCCATATAAAGAACTCTGAGAAACTCCAATATTTGAATATGTAAAAAGTCATGCAAAGTGGCTGCTCGGTACAGCATGTGCGACGTTAGCACTTTGATCATAACTTTCTCGTTTGGAATCCAATTGGGGTGTTCTTTATGTCATAATGACCCTCTCTTCTGTGGCTTTCCAATAATATATCACATGATCAATTTGGACTTATACAATAATACAGAAAATTTGTGCAACGTGGACTGTATTTTTCAGCATTCCTTCTCACTTTCACTCCTCATTCCAACTTTGAACTTTTGATCATGTTTTACCCTTCAAAACTCAACAAAACACCTTAGTAGCATCTTAATTATGCAAGATATGAAAACCATGTCATTCTATACAAAATCATGGCCACATTCTATCAAAAACGGTGTAATGTGAGGCCTAAAATACGTGAAATTCCACTCTCAACAGCTACGAATTATTCTAATTAACTAAGAACTTGAACTAACAAAGTAAATGATTCAATTAACACACAAATAATGAATGGAATGGATGTAGAAATTCACTTGAGAAGAGAGCAATACTAATCATACTCATGGTTAAGACTTGAGCTAGATATGCAAAACCCTTGATGGTAATTTTCATTAACTTGTGGATTAAAAGCAATTACAATTTTACCCCTAATCCCTATGGCCAAGGCAATTAGGTTCTTGACTCTTTTGCAAGCCTAAATCTCCTAGGATTGATCTTAATCTCAATTCCCTTAAGGTACTATGATCATAAGTTGATTCTTTTCACTCAATCTCTTAAGTGTTCCTCTATGAATGTTTCAAGCCTAAGGAGGGTATGTCTTACCTCCCCTTATACTAATATACATGTACAATTTAATATATGATTCAATTAAACATCCACTCACAACATTGGAATGACCATCCTAATACTATGAATAGAGAATTTAATCACACAAACATTGAAATGAAACATGATTGATATATCATAGAAAGAAATCCACAAATCAATTCAAATCATTACTCAAGTTCTACATATCTAACTCTTCACCTCAACCATTCATATGATTAGCCCTACTATAGGACTAGCCACTAAACATGGTGTTTAAATCATTACAAAACATACTTTGCTCCATTTGAGTCAAATTGAGAAGAAAATCAACAAATGAAAAATGGAATTGCTTCCCTTGCATGGAGAATCCTTCCTCTTCTTCAATTTATCCTTTAAGCTCTCCTCTTCTCAAAATGATGTGGAGATGGATTGGATGAAGTTTTATGGATTGATTGTGGAGATCAAATGGTATTTTTGATGGATCTAGATGGTAGAAATGGATTATGGATCTAGTGTGTGAGAAAATATGGTGTTTAATGTGTGTAACTGCTATGAATCTGATCTTCCCTCTTAAATTTCGCACAAGTCATCCTTTTATATCACTAATGGACCTTCTAGAAGCTTCCAGAATATTCTGAAAAGTGCACAGGTTTTTGCACCTACATGGGCCGTGCTACAGCGCACGGCCCGTGTAGAGCACACCTACTTCGGCGTATTATGCGTGCTTCCAGACACGGCTCGAGCTGCGCTGCACGGCCTTGGTCATGGCCGTGTAGCATTTTCTGATGACATTGCACGACTTCTTCTTACAGGGCCGTGCTCCGTACACGGGGGGCGTGCAGCGATGCACGGCCCGTGCACCAGCACACGACCATCTTTCTGGGCGAGCAGCGAGTTCTGATGACACTATACGGCCATTGGTTACAGGGCCATGTACCAACATTCCCTGTTCTTCCGTCTTCTTTTCGCTCCCGACTCCGTTTTTGTCCATTTCTTGACCTGTTTTACATATATTTAAGCTCATTTACACAATTCTATCAATTTATACCACATTCCTCAAAATAACAATAACTCCACCAAAAGTAACATAAATACGGATAAAAATATCCAAAAATACACAAATAACGACACTAAAATCTAGGTGAAAATGACTACGATCAGTCTTGCAAGAGAAATCGCCAACTTTGATTATCTGCTAGTTGAATCACTTTACCCAAATTTATCCATCTTAACTAAAAAGCCTACGTTATAATCATAAGTAAAGACCTATTTGATGTCATTGTGAACTCACGTTCTTAGTGGTGGAAAGTTAGAGATAATTGTCAAGCTTATGATCGTGCATGCATGTGAATTGAATTTGAGTGTATGCATTTTACTTATATTTTTTTGAGCGTAAGAGTATACATCATCCAATAAATATTGGTGGATTGAGCATTTGGAAAGGTGAATTGATTGTTTTGACATACATGATTTAATGATTTATGTTTTTTAATTGAGTTATATTCCCTAGTTATGATAATTGCATTATTGGAGACCTAGAATTCATTGCATCCCTTGTCTACTTGTGATTTTCCCCTCTCATTATTCTTCTTTGATCTTTTTCATTATTTGGGGACTAACAATATCTTAAGTTTGTGGGTTTTGTTGAGAGTGAAAACTCACATGTTTTTAAGGTTGATTTTACACCACTTTGACTGATTTGTGTCCGTAAATTTGCACGAGTCTCATGATTTCTAAAATATTTGGTAAACATGTGATACTAAAGTGTTTTATCGTATTTTAGGTCGAATTTAGGGAATTTGGGCTGTCGATGGGAATTTAACTTCTTTTCTGATTTTAGATTCACATTTTCTTTTTAAGTTTTGATTTAACATTTTTTTTAATCTCTATTTAATTTAGTGATTTATTTTCATATTTTTAGTTTCTTTTTTGATTTGGTTATTTATTTTATTATTTTTCTCGTTTAATTATTAATTTTTTGTCTACTTGGATGCCAAGTATGTCCAACTCAGTAATTTCGCCGAAAAATCTCAAATCTGATGGTTATGTGACATTCAAGTGCTTGATTTCGGCAATTCCATCAATTTCTATCGAAAAAGAGGCAACATTGGTGCAGATGGGACAAATGTCCAAAACCTATCTTTTTGGAACAAAAATTGTACATGACCAAAGTAATGGGACAAAAATAATTTTTATCCTTGAAAAATTACTCTTTAGACTTTAGAGTGATGAAGTATTACTCTTTTGAATAAAAATAGTCAAATTCTGATATGTTGTGATTATTTTTAATTTTATGTTGAGATAAGTAATATTTTTTCATTTAGAAGAATAATAGTTCAACACTCTCTTAAGAGTGAAAATTCACAAGTTTTTAGGGCTGATTTTACACAACTTTGACTGTTTGTGGCCGTAAATTTGCAATAGTCTCATGATTTCTAATATATTTAGGGAACATATGCTACTAAAGTATTTCATCATGTTTTAGGTCGAAAACAGGGATAAAATGGAGCAAAATAGAAGGAAGTTGGACAAAAGAAAGAAAGTTACCTTGCTCGACCCCCCTCGAGTCACCTGACTCGGGTCAAGCAAGGACGGTCGAGATGCAAAATGTTCCAAGACCTTGCTGGGCCCCCTTGAGTCACCTAAATCGGGTTGAGCAAGGACAGCTCACCTACAGAATAGTTTTTTTAACTTCCTCGATCCTCAGATTCAACCTTGTTTCGGTCGAGTCACCTTGTTCGACTCCTATCGAGTAATGGTGCCTTGTTTTCGAAAGAGATGCCCAATCCATATTTTTACACCTTGAGTGTGTGTTTGACGTAAAAAAAGGGTCAAAATTCCTCTTTTACTGATTCACAACTATAAAAGGACCACCACCACTACATATTGGTTCTGAACAAGTTTTTCACCATCATACACTTCTCAATAACCAAAATTCTCTGCTCTACCATCATCCATCACTGCCATCTTCGATCCATTATCACACTTGGAGATTTCATTGCTGGTTTGTCTACTTAGGAAGAAGAACAAGTGAGATTTTGTCTAGGACGGAGAAGAGAAAAAACTATACCAGACCTAGGGTTTTATCTTCTTTACTCTTTAATTTACAGTTTTGTAGGCCTATAGTAAACTCCAATTCATAGTTATAGGTGTTGTTTGTAACACCATATGCTAGTACTCTTTTGAATAGTTCTAGGGATTTGAAAGTCTCAAATATGTTTAATTGATAGACTAGACAATGGTTTTGATGATTTGTGCAGAATGATTATCCTTAATTGAAGGTTTTTTTATTTTAGACTTGATTGAAGGTGTCATTGATCTGTGAATGATTGTAGTTGGATTTGGTATGTGTTGCTAGATATTATGAGTTAATTGTTGTAATTGGGGATAACCTAAAGATATCTATATGACACTTTTTTTAATGCTGATACGGCGGTCTCTAAAGCCCCTTGATGACATGTAATTTTGACATTAATTTGAATTTTTTATTTTTATAACTAAACTTTCCTTATTTGCAAAACTTCAGTTTCATTTTTCTTTGATGATAATGTCAATTAATGTGAGCTAATGGCTAAAAGCTGATTTCAATCCATCAATTACAAATAGCTAATAGCTAATTTCAAGTGAATAATTGCAATTTAAAATTTAAACTTAATTTTATATTATTTAATACTATTATTTAATTTTTGTGTGTATATATATTGAAATAAAATATGAGTTAGGTTGCGCTTTCATTTTTCATTTCTCATCCTTATACATCACTATTACAATTTAATCTTTTTTTTCTTTCTATTTTTAATATTTATATAGTGGTATAATTTTTTTATATGCTTTTTTTAAGAATTATTTTTATATGTTTCATCTAATAATCTCCATATTTTTTATGTATTTTTATACTCCCTCCGTCCCGCGTTAATGTTGACGTTTACTTTTTGCATGGAGATTAAGAGATATAATATTTTAATTTGTAGTGAAGTGAGAAAAATAATATTTAATGTGAAGTGGTATTGTGTGTGGGCCCAATATGGAATGAATAATTATTTTGTGTGGGTCCAACTTGATAAAAAAGAAAATGTAAACCTTAACTTGGGGACAAACCAAAATAGAAAGCGTAAACCTTAAAGTGGAACGGATGGAGTATTTATTTTAATTAATCTAAAGACATTTATTTTGTCGTTTATTATTGCAGATGAGCCATATCTCTTCTTCCTCCATAATGACATGAAACTATTAGGTTTATTTGAATTTCATTTTATTTCCCAAACCTTTCATACTTATTTAATTTTTGCTTCCTTTTTTTTTTTTTTTGATTAATTTGCTCTGTATCATTATTGCTGGTCATTAAATATTTAGAGATTTTTTTAATTAATAATTATATACGTTTTACTTTTTCATTTAAGATTCCATTTGATTACTCTTTTTTCCCTATATAAGTTTATCTCCTCATGTTTCACTCTTTTTAATTTGCGAATTTGTTTTGTAATATGTGATCATCCAATTGTCTCAATGTTAAATAGTTTGCAATTGTTTGAGAATCAATTGTTTCAAATATTAATATTTATTTTTATTTTTCAGGTTTCATGATATTAAATGTGGACACGATCTACCGTTTGAGATTCATGAGATTTGATGTATTTATAATTTGATCATGCCTCAATGCACCATGTATATGTTGAAAACTGCTCGCATTTAAATAGTTCTAATTTTTTTCTATGTCAATGTTTGTGAATCAATTTTTTTTTCTTTTTATTGTCTAAAATTTATTCCTCATTTTATGTTTTGTGAAATTAAAACTGTTCATAATTTGATCATTTGAGAGTGTCACTTTATCCTTTTTTTTTATCATTCTTTATTTTCTTTCCAGATTATAATTGATTTACAAGGCTTCATTGAAGATTCAAAAGAAGGATTTGCATAGCGATCCTACTATAAAAATTGGAGTTCGAGCCATCCTGACATCCGTACACGACATCAAAAGCACTGTGGAGATTTAAGTATATATGATGTATATCAAAGAACTAAAAATTTTGTATAAATTATACTTTTTGTTAACAGTTTATTCTTTATTGAGTGTGCATTGATCTCATTATTGAGCTTGATTTAAATCAAATATTTTAAATAGGTTGGTTATAAAAAATTGTTTCAAATTGCTAATCAGTCTATATTTAATTATTGATTTTATTTATTTAGTTTATTCCTTTAAATTATATTATATTATTGAGTATTAAATGTTAATTATCAATAATCAATCTTTGTGAAATTTACATATTTCTATCATCATTAATAAAATATATATTTTTTAATTTTCTTAAAGTTTCCTTAATTAATTGAGATTTTTCTTTATTGTGATCAATTAATTAAAAATTTGCTAATTTAAAGTGATTGATAGCAATTTAAATTTAAAGCTAATATTATTATAATTTAATAGCATTTAATTTTTGAAATTAAATATGAGGTGAGATTGCACTTTTATTTTTCATTTTTCATCCCCTTTCTCTTTTCATACATCACAATTACAATTTTTTATTTTTTTATTTTCATATTATGAACATTTATGTAATGATTTAATCATATTATATTTTTTTGTAAGAATTATTTTTATATGTTTCAACTAATTATTTACAATCTTTTTTTTATAAAGGATTAATTTAGTAAAATGTGTATTAAAATTGTAGATGATTCTTCTTTTATGAAGGTCTGTATAATACTATTTGAGAGTTTTTTTTTTGGGTTGATGTGGGATGCTTAAGAGTCTTTCTTGATGACATGACATTTTATAAATTTTTTTTGGAAATTTTAATAAGTTTTCTTAATTAATTAAGATTTTTCTTTATTGTGATCATTTAATTAAAATTTTACTAATTTCAAGTGATCAATTGGAATTTAAATTTAAAGCTAATTTTATTATAATTTAGTAGCATTTAATTTTTATGTGGATTGTTGAGAGTGAGAATTCACGTATTTTGAGCTCTGATTTATTTGGATATTGAGTATGATTTGGTCTTAAATCAAGACAAATTGGGATAAGTATGAAAAAGCCACGAATCAAATACTACTGAGGTTGTTTGAGCATAATTATACAGGAAAACAGGTCAGAAGTGCTCAGAATTGAAAAATACAATTTTCGAGACGCCGCTTGACCAAAGGAGGTGCCGCTCGACCAACATTTTTTGGTCGAGCAACAGCAGATAAGGTCGAGCAAGACACTGGAAAGAGTTTCATGCAGACGTGCCGCTCGATCGTTGCTCGACCAAGGTCAAGCTTGCTCGACCAGACCCATTATGGTCAAGCAAGGACACGTCAACTCAGAATCATCGAAATTTCACCTCCAGTGAGTGCATGTACGTATTTTCCACGAAAAAGCCCAGTAAAGGTCCATAAGAAGAGTTTACATGCAGATCACATCAAGAAGAGAGTTAGATTCCACATCCATCCTACACCACATCCAAACCCTAACTCTATCCAACGGAGCTGTAGAGAGAGATTCGTCTAGCGAATCAAGTGAGAACCAAGTGAAGATTCAAAACAGAGAGACGCGACGGCGCCGCATCTAGGGTTTATTTTACTTCTTAATTTATCTTGTAATTTTCAAGACTATGGATGAAATCTATCCAATTACCATGAACGTTCTTCAAAGCTTCATGGGCTAGAACCGCTTCGGTAGTTATAGGGTTTATGAAGGTTTTACTAGTTAATTGAACTTCCGTGTGTATACTTCGTACAACACTACTTATGATTTATTTTATATATGACTATGTGTTTTTAATCCATATTCAGAGTCGTTTTGTGCATCTTCAACTGTAATATTGAGTCTGAATATATATCTTGATTGTTGATTGAGCGCGTTCACTGTTGAACAGGATTTATGATTCTAAGTGAAAGGACTTCAAAACTTCATTAGAACTATCATGTATAAATACTTATTAATTGAAATGAAGTCGGGTTAGTAATTGAATAAAGATGATAATTTCATAGTACCTATAAAGGGAGATCATATCAGGTAAGAGTACTTAGTGCACGGGAAATAATTAATACTGATAGTACCTAGAAAGGGTGGTGGAATTGTGTTCTTGTTCCGAGGATATTCACACATGTTATAAGCTTATTTTGTGTCGATAGAGTAGATTTGCATGGTTTAGTGATGCGTCCATATTCCACAAGGTAGAGTCGGACATTTGATACACGGAAAGAAAATTAATGAGTGAAACTGGATGGCCCGAAGAACTACTTATCTTTTCACTTATTAACTCTCGATAATTCTCTACTGTTTTTTATTTTATTTGTTATTTAATTATTTATTTAGTAGATTAATAATAATTCCATACTTGAATGACCAAACCATAGTTTTAGTTAATTTAGCTAATAATAAATTGATAATCATCCGTCATTTGGGTTCGATAAATATAACATGGTCGCTTGCCTAAGCTACAGTTACATCCTTCATACTTGGGGATTAATTGTGTGTTGAGAAAACGCCCATTATGTGTATATATTGAAATCAAATATGTGGTTAAATTGCACATTTATGTTTCATTTCTCATCCCTCTGTCTTTTCATACATCACCATTATAATTTCATAATTTTTTGTTTTCTATTTTGAACATTTATGTAGTGATATAATTCTATTATATGCTTTTTTTAAGAATTATTTTTATATGGTTCATCTAATCATTTTCACTTTTTTTTGTATTTTTTTATACTTAATTAATTTATTAAATATGTGTTGTAATTGTAGATGATTCTTCCTCCGAAAAAATTCGAGTAGACAAGAAAGAGATGGAGAAGAAAGTAAAATTCAAAGTCAAACATAAAATATTAGTTTTCGACTCAATTAGTTCCGAAGACTTTTTTCTAAATCATAATTGTGTATATTTTTTATTTTCCTTTTAATAGTGATCCATTTACTTCTTTATTATTAAATTTTTTAATTTTTTAATTCTTATTTAATATCTTTTGTTAGGAATATATAATGATCCATCCTCTTATGTTCAATATATGAATTTTTATTTATGAACCATCATTTATTGTAATCGCATTATTTATATGTATTTATTATGTATAACTATATTAAATTTAATTACATGTAAAATTTTAATAATTAAATTTATTATATTTATATTTTTATTATATATTCTTAAATTAAAATAAAATAATTAAATTTATTTAGTTAAAAGTGAATAAATATGAGAATACATCTGTATTAAATATTTGTTAAATTATTATATAATATCAAGTACATTGTATAGAGATAGTGTATTCAAGTTACATATAATGAAAATTAAATGATATTCAAAGTTAAATAATTTTAAGAAAATTGATTATTATTTTAAAGTATAAATATAAAAGTTTTCAAACATTAATTTTCAATTATCAAAGATGATTTGTTTTCAATATTGATTTTCATCATATTATCATATATTTTTACATACTCCTTTAATATTTCTTTCAAGATTGATTTTTTATTTCCATATGAGTTTTCTTCTTAATTTTAATAAAGATAATATTTATATATTTGTGTTTATTATATAAAGTTATATTAAATTTAATTACATGCAAAAATTAAAGAATTAAATTCATTATATTAAAATTTTTATTATATATTCTTAAATTAAAATTAAAAAATTCAATTTCTTTAATGAAATAATTACTGATAGGTACACACTTTGTACCCCTAATTACTACTAGATACATTGATTTAAAATAATTATTATTTAATACAAAATATTAAAGTAAAATACCAAATATACCCCTAAACCCATATACCTTTAAAACACTAACCCCAACCTCCACCCACCACCGGACCACCGCTGCCGCTGCCGGACCGCCGCCGCCGGCGGAGCTCCGGCGGCCGGTCGCCGGAAAATCTGTTCGTCAGAAAAAAAAAAAAAAAAAAAAAAAAAAAAAAAAAAAAAAAAAAAAAAAAAAAAAAAAAAAAAAAAAACTGGTCGCCGGAAAGCTGCCGCGCCGCCGCCGCCGGAGCTCCGGCAGCCGATCGCCGGAAAAACTGTTCGTCCAAAAAAAAAAAAAGAAAAAAAAAAAAAAACTGGTCGCAGGAAAAACTGCCGCCGCCGGACCACCACATTTTTTTTGCTGCACACACTTTTTTTTTCCTGCACACACTTTTTTTGCTGCACACACTTTGCTGCACATGAACTTTTGCTGCACACAATATTTATGTGCAGCACATTAATAGGGGTAATATTGGAATATCACTATATATTTTTGTACCTAGTAGTAATACTTTTGTATGTTTGTATCTCATAGTAATTTAGGGTTTTTTTGTGTACCTAGTAGTAATCCTCACTTCTTTAATAAAAAGTGAATAAATATGTAGCATACATCTATATAAATATTTATTGAGTTATTATACAATATACTAAGTAAAGAGATAGGGTATTCAAGTTTTATATCATAAAAATCAAATGGTATTTAAAGTTGAATACATTCCAATGAAATTGATTATTTATTTTGAAGTAGTAATATAAAAATTTTCAATGAAAATAATAAAATATTAATTAAATTGTGAGAAAAAAGAAATGTTAATACATTTTCAATTATCAAAGATGATTTGATGCCAAAACTTTAATTTAGGGATATTATTATCAAATTTTTACATATTACTTTAACATTTTTTTCAAAAATATTTTTGTTATTTTTTCCCACATGAATCTTCATCTTAATTTTAATAAAAATAAATTTTTACATTACTTATATATTTTCATATAGTTCTTAGTAAACATAATTTTGTAATTCTTTTTTGTTAAGATAGTTGCTAAGATGATTTTTAGCGCTAGCTACAAAAATTAGAGTCTAATTAGAGTGCACTTGGACGATCTTAGCAGCTAGATTATGTTTTAATTTAACCTCCACTATTAAATAAAATAAAATAATTAAAAAATAACTACCCACTATAACACATTTTAAATCTATCAACCATAGGGTGCATCAGTGCACCAGGTGCTCCCATAATCACTCCTAATATTGATGATCTATATGAAATTAGAGTTATTAATGATATTTTATTATTATACTATTATTTTTTTCAAAAATTTATAAGATTAATTAATAAAATTCAATGAAACTATGTTTAAAATAACTTCACACATTTCAAACAAAATATTACCATCAAAAAAATTAATACTATATATATATATATTTTTTTTAATACATAAAGACGAAAATTAATAAAATGTGAGACTTCTGAAGTTATCATTTTTCATATAAAAATAGTATAAAATTTTACTTAGTAGTTATTAAATCTTAATACTTTTCAAATGTTAAGCATGTACATATATAAACATGTTGATTTAAATATGATATATACAGATCCAATGTAGTTGTATTGATTAGCCTGATAGTATTTGTTATATATGTGCTCTTTGTTTCTATATGCTCATATTTTTCATACGTATTTCTTTAAATTATATAATGGATGACAATTCTTCAATATATTATTATTTTGTTTTATTTTATTTCAATTATATTGGTGTTTTGTACGTTTTTTATTATTATTTTTTTTATTAAAGCTCTAACGTCTCATTAAGCAAATGATTTGTTTAAAGCAAATTTATTTTAATTATTTAAATCTTGTTTAGTAGTTGATAAACCATTCTCTCAAACAATATGGAATCTTGTCTTAGTTAGTTCGGTAATAAGTGGATTTAATTGTGTTGCTATCTTTTAGGTTCGATAAACAACTTCGGTCACATACATTATTATGATAGAACTTTTATATTTGAGGGCACGTATCTTTTTGAGTAAAAAAAAAAAAAAAATAGGTGAACACACCCTAAAAAATAAATTTTCATGTAGTAAAAGGTAATATTAAGGTGCATCTATAATATCATTTCTTATGTCTCACTTAACCCATTTAATGATATAGTCTCGCACAAGTTTTTTGCCTAGGAGTCTGTTTCTTGTGAACTCGTTGTACAATACTCTAATTTTATCAAAACTATTATTTAATACATGAAATTTAATTTTTAGAGTAATGAACGGTTATTCTTTTGAATGAAAAATATTATTCATCTTAATAAGAATATAAAAAATAACAATATATTATTTTGAAAAATAATAGTTCATCACTCTGAAGAGTAATTTTCAAGGACAAATCTTGTGTGAGATCGTCTAGCATGAGACCGATTTTAATTTTTTTTAAATAGTTATCACTTTTTATCAAATATATTATAGTTTTTTATTAAAAATATTTCTCCCTCCGTCCGCCCGAAAGATCCACATTTTTCTATTTTGGACGTCCGCACCAAAGGTCCACATTTTCCTTTTTAAACACATGGGACCCACACACATCACTAATACAATAAATTTATGGGACTCATACACCCCACTAATACAACTACCAACTACACCTTAAATAATAATACTCCTTAATCGACGTGCAAAAAGCAAATGTCCACCTTTGTGGCGGACGGAGGGAGTATTACTTTTTATTTATATAACAATTTTTTTATAAAATAATCAACTGCACCATGACTTTTTATTAATTTGAGTATCACTTTTTGTTAAAATATTACTCCCTCCGTCCCACTTAAAGGAGTGCACTTTGACATTTTGATATGTCTCAATACAAAGAGTTTGTTTCTTTTTTTAGTAAATGGGACCATACAAAACAATTAATATATTTCCGCAATCCACACACACCAATAATAAACCTACCCACTATATATTAAAATATTATTTCTTTCTCATTATTTATACATTAAATATTATATTCATTAATTTACGTAAAAAAAAGAAGCGTCCTCCTTTCAATAGGACGGGGGAGTATCCTTATTATCCGTCTTATAAAAATCTTCCCGATTTGCTTATTTTATGTATAAAAAATAATACTGGGTATAAGATAGAATCAAGGAATACTTTGGCGATATTATTGAAGAAAGAAATCTAGAAAAAGGAACAAAAATCAAAGTGCAAATGTATTCGGGTCAAAAGGCGGGTCAGGTGGAAAATTATTAATTTGGTATGAATTAGGGGAATCAAATTCAAAGAAAGATAATCCGGGTAAGGTGCGTAATTTACGGCTCGTCATGAGCACCGTATTTGGCACGATAAAGTTGATTTCACACACAATCACATTCTTATTGGAATCCAAAATATTAGGATTGATTCTCTTTAAATATAAATAATAAAAGCAAAAATTTGTGTGCGCGCCTTTAGAATTTTATGTTAAATTGTGTATTTTTTAGTATAAAGATGTGTACCATGACAAAAACTTGTGTGTGTCGGGGCGCACGGGAACACATTCCGTGTGCCTTTGAAATTTTGTGTTAAACTGTATACCATAAATGTGTACCCTTTATTTTCTGAAAAAAAATAAAAAAATATTAATAAAGTGTATACCCTTTAGAACAAAATAGTGTACCTTTATTAATTAAAGTGTATACCTTTTAGACCAAAGAAATATACCCTTACTCATAATACTAAATTCTAAAGGTGCACCGGATGTGTTCCCGTGCGCCCGGACGGACACAACCCTCACTCAATAATAAATACTAGATAATTAAAAAATCAGGATTGATTCTCTTTGATTTCATGATTTTTCTCATTGAATGAATGAAAATTCAGAACCAATCAATCAATTAAACACATGAATTCATCCTAATTTTTAAGTTGATTATTACAAGAATTAATAATTTTAGGTAATACTGGTGTAAACTTGGTTTACTATCCATTTCATTTTATCATTTAGTACATAAAAAATTATTTTTTATGGTGATTAATTATTACTTTTATAAATAAAAATATTACTCCTCAAATTTCAATATGTTGTAATAATTTTTTAGTATAACATAAAAACTATTTTCATAAAAAAAAAAAAAGAGTGAGGCTCCTGTGCACCCGGGCGCACGGAGCAGATTCCGTGCGCCTTTACAATTTTCATGCCCCTTTACAATTTAAACCCCTAGCAATACATAGGTTTAAATAGGATTGGAGGGGAGGGTTGTGTTCACATGGGGACACGGAGCATCTTTCCGTGTCCCCGGGCGCACGGGAGCTTTTGCCAAAAAAAAAATAGTTCTTCTTTTTTAAATAGAATTTTTTTTGTGTATTAAAAAATAATTATGTAAAATCAAAATTTATGGTGAATATCGAATTTACAAGATACTCTTTCATTATTTTAATATCAAATTAAAAATTTACAGAATAGGAGAGAAGTGAAAGATTTTCAATGAAAAGAAATCAATTCCAATAGGCTACATTTACGCACGGGAATAGAGTTTCACCAAAATCGACGGTCAATCGTAAACTGTTGGATCAAAACATTTACATTGTAAACTAGATTTAAAAAAAAAATTACTCATTTAATAATATTTCTCATGAAATTATTTAAGTAATGATAAAAATATTCTGAGTTTAAAAGAAATGATAAAAAATTTGTAAACTCGGGTCTACAAATGTTATTCTATGTAATTAAATAAAAATATATATTTATTTATTTATAAAAATATATATACTAAAAAATAAATATTTATACAAGAAATTTTTAACAAATTTTTTATTAATTTGTTAGTGAATAAGTAAATATTGAAAAAGTAGTAAATTTTTTGGCAAAACTTGTGTGAGACATCTCACTTAAGCCCTTATGTAAGAAGATAAAAAATGATAGCATCATTATCACTTTTGTTATAAAATGTTATCACTTTTTTATTTGTACTATAAATAAATTGTTCATAAAATAATACACTGCATAATTATCACTTTTAATTGATTGAATATCATTTTTATTAATAATATTGTCACTTTTTATCTCAGGTAAAGGTTGCCTAACAGGGTCTCATATAACACTTGCCCAAATTCCTTTATGGAACAAATATGTATTACTATTATTTAATAAAATTAATACAGATAGTCGACTACTAACTTTGTGCACAATAACTATTAATAAAAAGACAAAATGGGACAGAATATGGGTGGATTAAGGGGTTAGGACTTCAACCAGTTATTTTTGAGACTAACTCTAGAGTCGTTTTCGATGCAGTCTCATCAGCTCAAACAGAAGTTTCAGTGTTTGGAGATTTTATTTCTAGTTACAAACAATTGCTTTCACAAAATAATTGTTACTCTGTCCGTCATGTTCGTCGTACTGCTAATGATTTGGCACATCATATTGCTCGGGCGTCACGATCTGTCGTTAGCCCCTATTGTTGGGTCGAGCCTTCAATTTTGTGGATGGCCTTCTCAATATATTATGTTCATGTGATCTCAATCAATAAATCATGCGTTTTTTGTGCTTCAAAAAAGTAACTATAATAAAAAGGCAAAATACTAATTATATTCTGATTTTATATTTTAAAATATATAAAAAGAAATAATGTTCGAAATAAAAATTTACTAATTATATTTATAAAAAAATTATCTATCCGTCTCATTAGAACTTGCTAATTTATTATGTAATGTTGTTAAATAAAATAAAATAAAACTTTTATGAGACCATCTCACGAAATGTGTTTTATAAAACATATTAAAAGTGATATATTTTAATAAAAAAATTAATACATGATTGATTAAAAGTGATAACAATATAGTGAATTGAAATATAACAATTTATAGTATAAATGAAAAATAATATCTTTAATAAAAAGTGATAATATCTTTATTGAAAAATAATAATTAATTGAGATAAATAAGACAGCTCATCGTGAAACAGTTTTACATAATAGTTGGTGAATCAAAATTCATTTTGCTGAGTTATGTCATTAATTTTAGGCAAATACTTGTATGAGACCGTTTCACGTAAGCCTTTGTGTGTGATGGATAAAAAGTGATAATATTATTATTACTTTCGTTATAAAATGTTATCATTTTTTATTTATACTATAAATAAATTGTTAATGAAATAGTTTACTACATATTATCACTTTCATCGATTGAATATAATTTTTCGTTAATGATGTTATCACTTTTTATCCGTCTCATACAAGGAAGTGTGAAATAGTTTCAGACAAGCCCTGACCTTAATTTTATGAGAGAAATATAGTTTTTTTTAATTATAAATAACCTATATATAAATTTGGTAATGTATGTTAAGTAAAGATAATATTTTAAAAATAAAATGCTTTAAAATATTGTTAACCTACATTGAGTGATTATAATTTTAGGGTGTAAATAGTAAACATAGTCGAGTGATAATAAATAATAAATATATGAAAATTGTAACGACTCGGATAAAGCATATTAAATGCAGAATGACATGATTGAATTAGCTTGATAGTCTAAAAACAATATTTAAACCAGTCTTCTTGAAACTAAAATATAGAGTTTCCCAAATCCTAAAGATGGAGGAGGACCAAAAATATTGTGGTGCAAAAAATCATTATAACTAAATGAAATTATTATTGAAATCCATATGTAATCTATAAGGACAACAAAATAGCTAGCATAAAAAAATTCTTATGAATTGAAGGATAAATTTTAATTCAATGGATGAGATGTGAATTGGAAAAATTAGCCACGTGTGTTGGGAGTGTTTTGAACTTAAGACATGAATTAAAAGAGTGAAAAATGATCAAATAAATATTCTAGTACAAAATCAGCTCATTTGGGGTTAAAGATTCTCATTCCAGTTTATGGTTTTCAAAGCTTTTCCATTAGTGTATGGAACGATAATTTTGGAAGTCATTTAAAGGTCTGAAATAACTCACATCAAAGGCAATTGATCACAATTTCCATTTTTCACAACTTGCTCTCTCAGATCAGCTTTGATGTATTTTAGTCTTTTTTTTTAGTGATTTTTTCTCTTATAAATGATCCGTCAATAGAAGGAACACTTATACTTAGTGGATGTAGATCTTCATAGTCGAATTGTGTTCTACTTGCTTTTACATTAATTATTCTTGCTATTATATTAAGTGTGATTCGAAGTACTACAACGTCTAATACCACATTCAAACAATTGACGCCGTCCGTGACAAATTTTAAATATTTCAAGATGAATTCAACGAGGTTTGATATTAACAACTCAACGGAGAAGACAAATTTTTAGTTTATGGAAGTTGAATATGAAGGTCATCTTGTTTCAACAAATAGAAAGACCACTTTACCATTTACCAATTATTTTTTATGAATAATATCACGCTATTTCCATCAACTGGAGGTGTTAAAAAGGTAAAATTTACGTTGAATCTTATGCAAATTAAACTATTTCTTCACTCATACATTATTTGAATTAGAATAATTTTTTATTCCCCTAAAAAATACAGTTAATATATTTGTGTCAACTTGAATAAATACTTAGTTAAGTTTAAGTGTAAGATCGATTAATTAATTTAATTACACATATTTTAAGTAATCTACAACTATATCAAAAGACAAAAAGGTAAGTAAAACTTTAATTATATCACATGCTCATGCTAGGCAGATCTAACGTAGATAAAACAATAAAATGGGGTGGTTGTATCATCATGATGAATTGGGTTCCCAAAATTTTAAGTTTACAAGTTGATTTTATTATTATTATTATTTTTTTTTTTTTTAAAGATGGAAGTTAAGAAATTAACTCTTAACTCTTTTCTCTCCCTTATCCACAACATCATATGTGGAAAATAATAATTAATATTATTTAGATGAATATTATTATTGTTGTTGTTTACCTTCACGTACACAATGTAATTTTAAAGTTCTCATTAAAATTTGAATTAATCATGTGACAATTATAATCATGTTTTCACATTCGGTAAGAATAATGAATGCTTTTCAAATAGTTAGATACTCAAACAAACTTTAGTTATTACTCCATTGACAAATTACGTAATTTCTTTGTGGATCTATTGACCCTTGGTCCTTAATATCACAATTTATTGACTGAACCCAGGAAGCTTGGACCTTAGATGCAACAATTTTAGTGACGAACTCAGAAATTTTGGTTCGATGCTCATTTATTAATTATTCTATTTAATCTAAATTCAAGTTTACGTTATTAAACAATATGATTTAATTTTAAAGTAGTTTAGATATATAAATAACATAAATGACATATTTAGGAGAAAAAAAAAACAATACAATAAACTGATAAAGAGAAAAATAAAAAATGAAAATAAATCATGCTCTAACCAATGTGCTAACTAATTTATTAATATTATTTATATATATATATATATATATATATATATATATATATATATTACTTATTTAGAAAATCTCAGGGAGGCTCCATCTTCATGCCTCCCCTAACCCAACAGTGGGTCTGTCTTTGCACAACTTAATATTGTTATCAGTTTTTACTCCACTTATAGTAAAAAATCCATCACGAGAAATCTTTTCAGAGCCATTTTTTTACTAGTCCACGAAAAGAAGACGAGTATAAGCTTATGTGTCCATTTCATTGGCCTTTTGTAAAAAATGGTGTACCCCACTATTAGGGTCCCGCACCGTCCTGCCATGGGGATTGGTGGAGGAGGTAAATCGCAGGATGTGCCTCAAGTGGTTTATAGAGAGGGCTTAATGTTAAACTTGTGCTTGCTAGGGGTCAAATTCATGCTAAAGGCAGAATTTGAACCCCCGCCCTGCAGCAACCAAGCTCAATTAGAAGGTCTTTCCACTCTCCCCTCTACCCCTTGAGCTATATCCTGGGGGCTTCATCGATCTTTTGTTATCCTCCTCGAAAAAGCCCCAAGCTCAAAATATACGGCCTCGGACATTGGGTCCTCCCAATCTTACCCGAGTATATATTATCTACTTTCTTTTCAACAAGTTGTCTATCAAGAACATTAAATACTATCAATTACGATTTATGAGAAAGGTCAATACACATTAGAAGGAATTCTCTTGTCTTTTTCTTTATCATATATTGCCATTTGATCTATTTATATTAGATTCGTCCGGCTATAACAACACTGCCACACTAAATAAAAACTTTACGATCCATTAAAAACTGGCCATCTTCATTCTACACTTTATAAATTATAAGAATTGTACACAGTACACACTATTTCGCAACGTAATTTAACCTCACATATATCATATTAATTTTGAATATGTATTTGTTTCTCTTGATCATTTTGACCTACATAATAAAACTCTCCATTCTATTTTAACATTTGAAAATTTCACTATCATTTACACATCAAAATTTGTGCGTGAATACTCCATTCTGTCTCGAATCAAGACTTACGTTTCTTTTTTAACATAAATTAAAAGTATAATAATGTTTTAATATGTTGTGAGTTAAAAAAAATCTTTTAATGTATATTAATCGATAATTGTATTAATATTGTTTGTGGGCTCACATAAGAATATTAAATTACTTTGTGTGGTTCCATTTATCAAAAAGGCAAATGAATTTAAATATTATCTTACAACAAATCAAAATGGCATAATGTAAATCTTACATTGAAACATTATTTACAAGAATTTATCATTTGCGTAATTGATTCAAACCCGATCTATAGTAGATTAGAACCCGCGATCATGCCGGAACCTATCAAAACTCGTCCCTATGAGCGGTTTGAAACTTGAGGTATTGAAAAATATTAAAGATACCATAATGTATAATTAAAAGTTTATCCTTAAAAATTGTCAAAAGTATTACAAAAATATAACTAAAATCATCACAAACGGTGAAACTTGAAAGTATCACTAAGTATATTTATAGGTATTCTAACACACTATTAAAAATATTACTCCTTCTGTTCCAAAAACAAATAAAATTTTAATACATCATATTTTCAATAATGTCAGGCTCACTTAATATGCATAGCATATTTTATTATTTATTTATTACTTAAAAATACAATTTTACCCATCAATAACATTGACTAATAAAACAATTTTTCATAAATGTCGTATCTACATTAGATATGAAAAGCTTCCCAAGATAGAGGAAGTACAATAAATAAGTAAATGTATTAAAAATGTAACTAAAGTAATATTATTATCTTAAAATTATATATATATATATATATATATATATATATATATATATATATATATATATATATATATATATATATATATATATATATATATATATATATATATATATATATATATATATATATATATAATCTATGTTATAATTTTTAAAGGTATTATAACATACCATTTGTAAAATATAACTTCACACATATACTCTTTCCGTCCACTTTTAAGGTATCCATTTATTATTTTTGGCGTCCGGTTCAAAGATATCCATTTCCCCTATTTAGTAAAAAAGTATACAATATGGCACACCACTTCCCTCTAATACAACTACACACTTTATATATAATAATAATAATACTCCTTAATTCACGTGCAAAAAGCAAACAAACACCTTAGAATCAGGTACTGTAATTTTTCCTAAGTGATCACTTATTTAGTCTATGTAAGAACCACCTCAAACCTCACTTGATATGGAATTGAAGGAGTATTTAATAATTTTGAAATGTCAAAACAATTTATTTTTTTTATTTTTTTGGGTTGCTTAGGTGAAAGTAGGCCAAGATTAATGGAAGAACAAAGAAGAAGTTGAAAGTAGAGAGGAATTGCAAATGATCGCATACAACTATAGAGATGAAGTTAGGAGAGTTGGTGGTGTTGGTACACTTGGTGTACGGTACATGATGTATATTTTCTTTGCACGCAAAATTAATCCCCAAGTATTAAGGATATCAGTTGCAGCTTAAGCAAGCGATCAAGTTAAATATCGAACTCAAAGGACAGCGTATTACCAATTTTATTATTTATTAAATTAATTAAGACGAAAGGCAATAAGGTTGAGATTTATTTATTAAACTACTAAGCAGAATTATTAAATAACAGATAAAATAAAATATCACTAGAAGAATACAAAAGTGGATCAAGTAGGAGAATAAGTAGCTCTAGGGTAATCCGGTTTTACTACTTAACTTCCCTCTCAAGTGCATGTCGACTCTACCTTATGGTCTATGGAAGCATCACTAAACCATGCAAATCTACTCTATAGACATAAGTAAATATGCGTGTAGCACGTTTGAATAACCTCAGAGCTTCACCTCCTTTCTAGTACTATCAGCATCAATTATTTTCCACGTCTGGAATCTAACCCGATATGATCTCCCTTTATAGGTACTATAAAATTACCCTCTATATCCTGCTTACTAACCCGAATTCAATTCAATTAATAAATATTTATATATGATAGTTCTAATAAAGCTTCGGAGTCCCCTCACTTAGAATCATAACATGGAATCTTGTTCAGCAGTGAACACGCTCAATCAACAACCAAGATATATATTCAGACTCTATATAACAGTTGAAGATGCACAAAATGACTCTGAATATGGATTAAAAATGCATAGTCATATATAGAATAATTCCACAAGTAGTGTTGTACGGAGTATACACACAAAAGTTTAATTAATTCATAAAAACCTTCAAAAACCCTAGATCTACCAAAAATGTTCTAGCCCATGATGTTATGAAGAACAAACATAGGGTTGGATATATCTTACCCATATATCTGGAAAAGAAAAGATAAATTAGAAAATGAATAAATCCTAGATGTGGGCGTCGTCGCATCCTTCTCCGTCTTGAATCCTCCTCTTGGTTATCCTCTTGATTCCACAGACGAATCTTCAAAGTGATAGATGGATGGAGGAAAGGATGTGGATGATGGTTGGGGGTGATCGCCCCTTGTGGGGTGTAAGATAATTGTGTTGTCATCTCCCTCTTCCTTGGTGTGATTTATATCCCCTTTTATACTTGTAAGCTCTCCTTATGGACATTGGATGACCTTTTTCTTGGAAAACACGAAAAACATGCACTAGGGTGTAAAGCCGTCGAAATCAGAATTTTATATTCCCGTACGACCAAAGTGGTTCTGGTCGAACTGGAAGGCTTGGTCGAGCGGGATGTCTGTAAACTGAAATTTTCAGTTAGACATGACTTTTGTCGTTCGACCAAAATGGCTTTGGTCGAACCATCTTGCACAGTCTCACCATTTAGCGCATAACTTCCACATTCGAACTCTGACTTGAGTGATTCTTGTTGGGCAATTGGATCGTGCGGATCAACGTGATCCGTTAGGATTAACAGGCAAACAAAATCAGCGGAAGCAAAAATGTGTTTACCGTACTTCAGGGTTGATGTAGAGTCTGAATCACTGCAGAAGAACACCTCTTGATCTTCTGCTGTATGTCCCAAGTCAACTCTGGTGTTGGGTGGTCAACAATCCCCAGAGTTCTCTCAATCTGCTTCTCTCTAACTCACGTCAAAAGAGGCGCAGGAAGTTAGGTTTCCAGAAGCTGAGATGACTATATATATTGGGCTACAGCAGGGACCAGGAGGAGAAATTGGGCTGGGCCTCAATTGAACTTAATTAACCAAGCTTAACCCAAAGCTTTTAATTAAATCCAATAATAATAATATAGTCCACTAAAATATTATTATTGCACTACCCGTCCAATCCCAAAATTATGTTCTGGGCTCCTTCTTATTATAAGCCCGATAGTCTCCCCATGTTTAAGATATACAATGTCCATTAATTAATTAAGTTACTGACAACTCTAATTAATTAATATCTCGTCCGAGAGTAGTACCACTCAACCTTTTTATCATGCCGGAAATTAATCCACTTGCAAGATTTACATGATAAACCTTATGAGCTCCTCAAGGGGACATCATCAACCTATGACGGACATGGATTCCTTCTACAATCAACAGCACACCATAGATACAGCACTACTTCCCAACTCACCGAGTTTGTTGATTTAATACTTATAAATCTCACCCATTGATGAATCAAAGAAATACATACTGTCCTACGTGTCGAGGTTATTGTATAGGGATTAAGAGCACGAACTTCCATAATAACAGAGATCAAGTTCTACTATATAGTCAGTATAAGAAGAACGATCTCAGGCGGTCCTGCTCAATACACACAAGTGCACTAATGTGATTCTATAGCCAAGACAAGCTAATACCAAACCACACTACAACCATACCGATAGAGAGTCCCCGTCTATCTCAGTTGTGAGCATCTGTTTATACTTTATAAGGAAACCGATAATATGATCTTCTGCGTGTTATCGCACAACATATTATCTACAGTATAAAGTAAATGGACTATTGCATCATGCATATAAAATAAATTATAAGATGCAATCATTTGATCAATGATGCTCATTTCAAATATTGTTATGACATTGTTCATACTAAAGCTAGACTTTTAGTATACAATCCAACAATCTCCCACTTATACTAAAAGACTATGCTGTCATGTCTTCTGCCATACATCTGATTCCTACTCCCACTACACGACCATTAAAAGCTCTCGCCTTAAGGTCCTTGTAAATGGTTTACTAGGTCATCATTCGATGCAATCTAGGCGACAACAACCTTCTCCTCATCATACGATCTCTCGTAACAGGTGGTACTCGCGCTCCATGTGTTTAATTGCCTTATGGATTCGTGATTCCTTCAAGTTTGCAACTGCACCAATATCATCAATATAAATTGTGATATCCTTGGGCAAACTTAGAAACACTTCGAAGTCCATCTTGAAGTTTCTAGAGTCATATAGATACTTTGGCTGCCTCATAGGCTCCAATTTATCATCTTACCATGATGGAGTCCGGAGTCTGAAATATATTTCTATATAACACTCCTCCACATTATGACTCTACTTCCTAAAATTAAACACATAACCTTTGAGGAGAATTTACTACCGTCCAATCTGACTATAAAATCTGAATCTACGTAATCCACAAGAAGCAGTGAATCTGCTCAGTAAGTCTATATATGATTTCCAGTCCTTCTCAGGCACTTCATATATGTCTTACCACAGTTCATCATTCTTGTTCCGGATTATGTTGATACCCACTGTTCTGCATCCAGCAAAACAGATATCTAACTTCGTTCACAGCATTCCTTAGATTAAGCTTCCTTATTCGCCGAAGCATAAGGAACCGCTTTCATCTACATTATCTTCTTTTTGTGTCTCAAAGACACATTTACTAAGATAATTACACATGCTAAACGAATATGGACTGTATCATTTTATGAAACTTGAGATAAGAATAACATCCTTTCTTGTGATCCGTATTACCGTGATCAAAAGGATATATTTTACTTTTCTTAAGTCCTTCATCACTACCGCTTTATTAACCGTACCCATACGCCCGATAATACTCTTTCATTGTCTCCAATGAGCAAGATACTATCTACGTATAGTACAAGAAACACCACCACGTTTCCGTCACTCTTTACAACACACAAGACACATCCGCTCATTGATTTAAATCCATGCCACTGGATTACCTAATCAAAACAGATGCTTCACGATCTCAAAACTTGCTTTAGTCCATCGCTGGACAGTTTTAAGCTTACTATCAAAATGCTATTAGTACTTTGCAATGAATTACTCTGGTTGCTTCACATAGATGTTTTCCTCAAGACTTCCAATCAGGAAAGCTGTCTTGACATCTATTTGTTGTCCCTCATAATTTAATATGAGCAGCAATAAATAAAAGAATCCGGATCAATTTAAGCATAGCTACCAGCGAATATGTTCCCTCATAATCGAACCATTTCTTTCTGAGTACATCTTTTCGCAACAAGCTTTGCTTCCAAGATTTTCACCTTTCCGTATGATCCTCTTTTATTTCCTATGATCACTTGCAATGGTTTTTACACCATTTAGTGGTCATACAAGTTCCCAGACTTAATATAGAATCCGTAGATTCTATTTCAACGTACATTGCAACTTATTAAGATTCCGCATTTTAATCTTGTAGTGCTATGTCGTATCCGTGGGATAATACCATGTTCACTAGGGATCAAGTCTCACGACTCTCCCAAACATATATTTATGAGTTGTCACACAACCCTCCCACTACGACAAGGCACTACATGTAAATGTGTATCAGACGTGACACGCGTTGCAGTTTACCTTGTGGTATATCCTCTTGTACACTTGGTACTTATACTTAGTGTTTTCCTCTCACTTCCTTTAGAACAACTTATACATGGGCTTGTGATTTATTACATAGTCCTTTTCCAAAAAATCTAGTTATTGAGTTAACAATTATCCTTCGATCTTTTGGACTAAATAAATCACCCTCCATTTTTCTAGGATATCCCATATACAGACAAACGTTTCACGAATTACTGTATCTAGGGCATATCCATAAAATGAATTTAATTATTCCAAATAATTCATCATCTATCTAATCATAACCATAAGAGCTAATACCTTCTACCCACCACACCATTCAGCTGGGGAATACCCGGTGTAGTCAACTTGAGATTTAATCTCAACTTCTGATCAATAGCTCCTAACTATCCCAAGAGGTATTCGCCATCATGATTGAATCGTAATGACTTAATATATTTTTCATGACGCTTCACTGTACCAGCCTTACAATTCTTGAATTAATCAAAGAACTTAGACATGCAGCGCATCATATAAATATATTGGTTTCCAGAATAATCTTCAAATATTCATAACCACCTCTCGCCTGGATAATATTAGGTTCGCTTGAATCAGAATGAACTAATTCCAACATATATATCTTTGGCTCTACTCCCCACAGCCTTGAAAATGCAGCTAATCATTTTTACTTCCAAGCAAGACTCGCAAGTCTGATAGTTTCCACTTCAGATAAACCTTACGGTCTATCGGCTATCAACTTTTGAATCTTACTTAAGTAAAATGAATTAGTCATAGACGCCAAATGTATGTTTAGTTCATTTCAGAAGGTTCCTTTCTCTTACTCATATTAGAAGATGCATTATTTAATTACCATTTATTGCATCTGTGGAATGTACACGATTCAAGAGTATACTTTTTATCCACCAACGTACTTTATCGGATTATAGCCTCATTCCTCATCACTATGACCATGTCATTTAAATGAAATGAAGTATCCATCCGTTAATGCATAGAAACCAAAATTAAATTATATGAAACGTACGTAAAGATAATTTCTCATAATCAATCGTTTATTCTTATCATGAGATAAATAAACAACTCCCACTGAAATAGTCACTACCTTTGTAGTTTTACCCATATTATTAATTATCTTATCCTTACTCAGTGATAAACATTTAGTGATTCCAGTATCTACACACTTCGTGTCAGTAGATGCCATCACTAATCATGTTTAAACCATTAGTAAATAAGATAATAACCTTGTTCATATCATGATGAAAATTGGCTTTCTTTTGCCACATGTTTTGTTAGAAGTTTCCCACCATATACAATCTCTCGTATTTCAGGTAGAACTTGCTCAAAACATCCAGGCAAATTGTGAAGAATAAATTGATTTAGGTTTCCCTTTCAATTTCTATTCCAAGCTTTTCCAATTCACTCATCAAATTCTATCATGATCTTGCGCCTTTTAAATTACTCAAGTATCTGAAGAGTTACATGAGTTCATCATATTTCTATGATCCTCTCATCTCTTCACTAAAGACTTTAATAGGCATCATGAGCCGTCCTTTGAGAGAACACATGTATTTTCTTAAGCAGTAAATTTCAAAATTAAGATTATTTTCTAATCAGTTAATTTGGACAAGTAAATATAATTTCTTTTAGTTAACAATTAGTGAGACTAAAACTATTCGAAATACAGAGAATCACGATTAAATATACTGATCAAAACTTCGAATTTTATCCTTTTATATTGTTTCCCTCAAAATAATATAAAATAAAATTCACCGACATCTCAAGCACCGTGAGTCTGCAAGCCACGTTAGTGTGGACGTTTACAAACCCGAACATTTACAAGAGAAGGTTTTACCCATTAATTTCATTTGTCAACCTAACTTTATGACAAAATAATTAATAGTCGGTTACTCTTTAGCCATGCAAATAATAGCAGTGACTCCGTTGGGGAGGATACTAATTATTTACACCTAAGTGTACACCATTATTTGATCCCAAGTCCACTGCGCGAGCTTATGTGCCTTACAGTTGGAGAAGTACACACGCGCTCGGGTAGCTTCCTACAATCATCAATTATAAGTTTGTACCAGTGTACCGCACACAAACTCATCCGTTAGGGAGGAAGGCCTATGCCAACACGCAAGTTTATGTGCCACATTACAAACAATAATTATTTATGAAGTCTGTACCAGTGATCCGTGAATAAACTCATCCGTTAGGGAGGAAGGCCTATGCCAACACGCAAGTTTACTCACATCACTTACAAACCAATAATGGAGGCCGCGGGAATTTATTACCAATCCCCTCTCCCTCTTAGTTATTTAACACCGAGGGTTTTAAACATGCATATAATATTTCATAAATAAAATATACATCTAAGACATGCTTCTATTAACAGCAATTTAAATAAATAAATCACATAGAACATATCTTTCACATATACAACAATAATTGACAATTAAATCAATTAATCAGTTATATAACATTAATTAATTGCATAATTAGTGGATCAATCAATTTGGGCCCAAGAGCAACAAATAAGCACAAAATGAACAGCAGATTAAATAATTAATCAAGCTCATTATCCATGGCCCATAATCTTAACCCAAAATTAAATTAAGTCCATCAAGCCCACTAGCACAATTAGTCCATTAATATAATTAATTAATTATCATGCTTGGCCCATTATCCACAATTAATTAAAACCAGCAATAAAATAATAGCCTATCAGCCCATTTCCATTTAATTAAAATTGGGCCAACAGCCCAAAACCAAATTAAAAAAATGAGCAGCCCACTATTAATTACTGAATTGGGATTTAAGGTCCAACAGCCCATATCCATTTTAATTAAAATTGGGCCCATCAACCCAAAACCAAATTAAAATTGAGCAGCCCATAAACTAAAATCTGAAATTGAGCCCTAGACAAAACCTATAATTTATTTGGGCCCAACAGCCCATCAGCAATAAATTAAAAACAGCCTTAGCAGGCATCCCATTGTCGAAGCCCAAAATCAAATATGAGTTAAGCCCAATACCCAAAGATAGGGTTCAGCAACCCTGCCCTTTTGCAACAGCCGCAATCCCCGTTTGAACCCGCGGCCAGC
This sequence comes from Pogostemon cablin, assembly GCA_023678885.1. Classification (NCBI taxonomy): domain Eukaryota; kingdom Viridiplantae; phylum Streptophyta; class Magnoliopsida; order Lamiales; family Lamiaceae; genus Pogostemon; species Pogostemon cablin. Next base: position 10,402,904 of record CM042979.1, read on the forward strand.
ATGCCCAGCGAGTCATGCTGCTCACGGCAGGCGTGCCTCCGCTGCACCCTAGACCTCGCATTAGCGCCGACCCACCACGAGTTCGCCTTGCAGCCTAATACACAGCCTTCTGCCCTAACCAAGAGCCGCCCATGTCCTGCGAGCCATCACCGGTGCAAAATTTGCGCCGCTGCTGCCGCGCCCACAACCCACCGACGGCCAGATACAGTTGATGCGCGATGACTCGCCTGGTATCCATATCAGTCGAGAGCCGAACCTGGATGCATCACTGACCCTCCCGGAAAGAAGACGCCTCGCTCGGAAGCTGCTGGGCTCGAAAGAAGACTTGGACGATTCAGTTGCAGCGACAATCAACATCTGGATTCCATCGCCGTCCAGGACTCGCTATCGATCACCACCGAGAGTCACATCCAGATGATGCAACGCCTTCTCCGATCATCAGTCGCTACTTGCAGACCAACCCGATCGAAAAGCGCCTTAGAGCCGATAGAGGTAGCTTCTGACTCAGCCGTAACCTGCCTCTATCTCCGTCTGAATCGCAACCCTCCGCTGGCTTGACCGAGAGCAGTTTGAGATCCGCCCAGAACCAAGCTTTGTCTCATCGTCGATGTTGAAACATTCTTTTCGCTTTGTTTCTCATCATACAACGTGTGTGTGTTGTCCAGATTTTACAAAATAGCAAAAATAATTCATGTTCACACAAAAGGGTTTAACACAAGATTAGTCAAAAGGGGATTCATGGATTAATCAAAATTAAACGAACCCAGCATATCAGGAATTATGCGATTACAACCAGATCATATCATATAATCATATAATCACATAATCACAAACAATCCCAATCTAACGTCCCACGTTTCACCACGAAACCAACGCTCTGATACCAATTGTTGGGCAATTGGATCGTGCGGATCAACGTGATCCGTTAGGATTAACAGGCAAACAAAATCAGCGGAAGCAAAAATGTGTTTACCGTACTTCAGGGTTGATGTAGAGTCTGAATCACTGCAGAAGAACACCTCTTGATCTTCTGCTGTATGTCCCAAGTCAACTCTGGTGTTGGGTGGTCAACAATCCCCAGAGTTCTCTCAATCTGCTTCTTTCTAACTCACGTCAAAAGAGGCGCAGGAAGTTAGGTTTCCAGAAGCTGAGATGACTATATATATTGGGCTACAGCAGGGACCAGGAGGAGAAATTGGGCTGGGCCTCAATTGAACTTAATTAACCAAGCTTAGCCCAAAGCTTTTAATTAAATCCAATAATAATAATATAGTCCACTAAAATATTATTATTGCACTACCCGTCCAATCCCAAAATTATGTTCTGGGCTCCTTCTTATTATAAGCCCGATAGTCTCCCCATGTTTAAGATATACAATGTCCATTAATTAATTAAGTTACTGACAACTCTAATTAATTAATATCTCGTCCGAGAGTAGTACCACTCAACCTTTTTATCATGCCGGAAATTAATCCACTTGCAAGATTTACATGATAAACCTTATGAGCTCCTCAAGGGGACATCATCAACCTATGACGGACATGGATTCCTTCTACAATCAACAGCACACCATAGATACAGCACTACTTCCCAACTCACCGAGTTTGTTGATTTAATACTTATAAATCTCACCCATTGATGAATCAAAGAAATACATACTGTCCTACGTGTCGAGGTTATTGTATAGGGATTAAGAGCACGAACTTCCATAATAACAGAGATCAAGTTCTACTATATAGTCAGTATAAGAAGAACGATCTCAGGCGGTCCTGCTCAATACACACAAGTGCACTAATGTGATTCTATAGCCAAGACAAGCTAATACCAAACCACACTACAACCATACCGATAGAGAGTCCCCGTCTATCTCAGTTGTGAGCATCTGTTTATACTTTATAAGGAAACCGATAATATGATCTTCTGCGTGTTATCGCACAACATATTATCTACAGTATAAAGTAAATGGACTATTGCATCATGCATATAAAATAAATTATAAGATGCAATCATTTGATCAATGATGCTCATTTCAAATATTGTTATGACATTGTTCATACTAAAGCTAGACTTTTAGTATACAATCCAACAATTCTTACGCTCACGCGATACTCTTTTTCTTGGCTTTCTATCTATATAAAGAACTCACAGAAAATTAAACATTTGAAGGTATAACAAGCCATGAAAATTGGCACAGCTATTTTGCTCGGCATAGTTTGCGCGACGTCACAATTTTGATCATAACTTTCTCGTTTGGACTTCGATTGGGGTATTCTTTATGCCAAAACGACCCACTCTTCTATGGCTTTCCAACCATATATTATACTTCTAGTTTAGAGCTCCATATTAATACAGAAAAATTACACAAATTGGACGTGCGTTTCTCAGTATTCCTGCACAAATTGCACATTTTCTCCAACTTGGCACTTTTGATCCTTTTTCCACCTAAAACACAATAAAACACCTCAAACACACCTTTTTCTCAAATATATTGAATATAAGTGATTAGCCATAATATAGTGGGCATGACCAATTAAAGAAATTATCGAACCACAGGGAGGAAGGTACTAGAGTTTAAGCGATCTCAAGTTTATCGTGATTTTATAAGGACGACGGAAAGGAGCGGATAGGAGCAAATGAATGCAGTTATGCTAAAGCAAGAAATAAGGATAAAATGAATGCAAAGATAAGATGGGTTCCAAATGATGCAAGGATGAGATTAACAACAATCATGGCATAGATAATTAAGTAATCATGCAATTAATTCTAATCTCTCATGGACAAGGTATAGAAGCGATCACTAATTCCACCTAAACTCTCTCTCGAGATGGATAGGATGTAGGCCCTCAACAAGGCTCCCAAACGCACATAGGATCGAGACAATAGCAAACACCTCCCACTAGGTACTAATTACTCTATGAGTTCCCTAATTAGGTACTAAATCATAAGCAATATTCCCTTTTAAGGTACTATGAATTCACTAATTGTTTGGGTCTCCTCATTTAATCAACCAACCTCTCGATTAAGCTAATCAAATGTTCTATCAAAGGGTTCTAAATCTAGAAGGATATCTCTATCTCATTCTAAATTAATGCACATGAAGTGTATGATGAAATGATTCAATGAACTATCCTAAACACATAATTGATTTCTCAATCTAATCACATGCCCATGACAATTAATCACACAAATCATCATATACATCAAGCAATCAACAATCAATGATAGAAATAACACAAAGCCCATTCAAGATTAAAATCAATTTGCATAAAAAACTAAATTATCCAACAGCAATCATGGAGCTAATCTCACAAAGGAGATTAGCCTATCATAGTTTTAGAGAAAACAATCATGGACAATTGGATCCACAAATTCCATGACAAATCTATAAAGAATTTCACAAGACTTAGAATTAGATTCCCCCTTTGAAGGTCTTCAATGGAGATCTCTTTCTTCCTCTTGTGATCTTCACTCTCCCTTGCTTCCTTGATCACTTGGATGGTGGATTTGATGGAGGGGATCAAGTGTAGATGGATGGAATCAAGGAATGGTGAATGGGATGAAGGGTAGATGGAATGGAGAGGAAAAGTGTGTGAAAAATTGTGTGTATTAGGTGTAGATCTGATCCCCACTGATATTTATACTCCAAAATGGGTGTTTTTACCCTTTAGAACCTTCTAGAACACATTCTAATCATAAAAATGACTTTGGGCCGAGCATGGGTCGAATTCGGGTCAAGTTCGGATCGGTGCAGCGCAGTCTCACCGTTTCGCGCATAACTTCCACATCCGATCTCCAATTTGAGTAATTCTTGAACTCACGCGATCCTCTTTTCATTGGCTTTCTATCCATATAAAGAATTAACAAAAAATCCAACATTTGAAGGTGTAACAAGTCATACAAAGTAGCACAACCGTACTGAGTAGAAGCAGGCTGCGCGACGTCACCATTTTAATCATAACTTTCTCGTTTGGGCTCGGATTGAAGTGTTTCTTATACCAAAATGATCCTCTTTTATGTGGCTTTCCAACCATATATCACACTTCTTAGTTTGAGCTCCACAAGAGTATAAAAAAATTACACAAGTTGAACGTGCGTTTTTCAGCATTTTGCTTAATTTGACTCATTTTCCCTCGTTTCAACTCCGAATTAAGCTTCGTTTTTTCCCAAATTCTCCTTCTCGCGTCTAGAATCTATTTTTACCTGGAAATCATACATTTAAGCTTATTCTCACACATTTCCATAAAAACACAAAACACAACCAAATAGAACACAAATACGGATAAAAATATACGAAAACTCACATAAAAAGATACTAAAATCTAGGTGAAAATATCACTCATCACACCCTCAAACTTAAAGTATTGTGCGTCCCCGCACAACGAAAATGATAAACCAAGGAGAGTAATTTTCACCTAGGAAAAAACTAAACGAACATAAGTAACAACACATCATTAGCAACAAGAATTACAAATTATGCTAAGGCATCCTACAACATTAAACTCATAACATGAAAAATTAACAAGTTCAATCTAAAGAGAATAAAAGTGTAATATAGTCCTTTTTAGTCCAATCCTCACATAGGTTATAAATTTCACTCAACACTCTTTAAAGTAGGTAAATCATCACTCATCAATCGATTGGCTCGACTCGCTATAAGCTTGCTTGTGGACTACATTCACAAACTACCAAAGTTTTCATTAGTGATCAAAAAGGTCTTTAATTTGGATGTAATGATAGGCTCTTTGGTAAGGTAGGAAGAATATGGATAATAGTGACTAACAAGTGTAAGTAATCGAAGAGATGATCAACTTCCTCAACTTCTCCACTTTTCTTTCTTCCTTTCTCAACTTTGGTAATCACAAGCACTAATCATCAACTTTCCTTAGATTTTAGGCTTCTTTTAATGCTTGCTTCCTTCTTTGAACTTTTAAGTACTTGAGCATATTGTTATTGCTTTGCTCATTTTCTTGTTTTGAGGTTGCATGTCCATTCTTTCTTGTGCTCTTTTTGATCCTTTTTCTTGCTTGTTTACCATTTCCCTTTTTTTCTTTTACTTCCTTATCAAACCTTTCTAGTTGCCATCTCCTCAATCACCCACACAAATGGTATATATGTAAGGCTTAAGTGGGTAATCATGGCTTGTAATGTGCTTATATCACAATAAATAGGCTTTAAGGCTCAAAGTGGTTGACTAGGGATGATGTTCAAGGTAGGGAAATATATGGTAATGACTATAGATGATAAGGATGGCCTAAGATCATTTCACTAATCTCCACAAATCGGGCTCGTTCCTATAGTCCTTGAGCAAGTTCTAGCTTATCAAACACAACCAATCCACTCATGAAGAAAAAAAAAACATGTATGCACGGTTGAGGTTCAAATGCTCACAAGCTTATGCATTGGACCTTAAGAAACTTATTACACCACATTCATCTCAAAATTGACAAGTTAAATAAAACATGTCACAATTCGAAAGTGTAGAGATTCTTAATCATAACTTGTCATCACTTACTACCACAACATATCACCACTCATGTTCAAAAATGACTCACAACATCCCAAAACAAACCACCAAACATACCAAGACAAAAATAAGAAAACTCACAAAACATAAAATAAAGACTCAACAAACAAGAAACAAAACAAAAACACATAACATGCAAAAACAAAAATCACCATCATTAACAATAAAGCACACATTCTATATCATCCATGATCAATTAAGCTCACAAGTATCCCCATCTTTGATTGAAAATTGAAATCCTAAATTACGGAAGTAAACATCCCAAAACATAACACATGAAGTAGCATGCTAATCACATCACTCCAAATCAACATAAATTTATGCTAAGCAAATAGAAGAGATGAGATGTAAAGCGAACTCCCTTAGAAAGGCATTTGGTAGTGGAAATGGTTGACACGGGCTTCCGGATTGAATGCAAAATGAATCTCGACTTGATCTCCGGGCTCAATTCGTGCTTCCACTACACTTCATTCATGCTCAACAACTCATCAAAAATATTAGCTCAACAATATCATTAAAAATATGGATTATCATGCACTTCAAAACAACCAATCATACCAAAATTCAACCAATACTCACAAGAAAAATTCAAAATTAGCTCAAAAAATACGAAAAGTATATGCCTTCGAGCAAAGTAATTCACACCACGCCATATCCCCCCAAACTTAAATTGAAACAAGAGTTTCGAGGTAAGTTTGCAAAAAGTTGTGTGACTTACTATCACACTTCAAATCAAGCACTCTTCGTGTCTTCAATACGCGTATTCCTCACAAGCACAATCAACCTACATGCCAAAAATATAAGAAATAACAAATCCACAATCCTTATTGAAAGCATTAAATAAAGCAATAAAGATAATAATGGGTTGCCTCCCATCGAGCGCTAAGTTTAGCGTCTTCAAGCCGGACGATAGTCTTTAGCTCATGGTGGTCTTGAATAGTCCTTAGGCACTATCATAGGTTTCTTCTTGAAGTAGTGCCTTGTGCTCTCCCGTTCAACCACTAGAACGGTTCCCTTCTTGTTAAATAGCTCAAGCAATTGTTCTCCGAAGGCGTTCTTCACAAGGAATGGCCCTTTCCACTTGTTTCACTTTTTCCATGGGGCTTTATATGCATTTTGAACTTCAACCACATCCCCCGGTAAGAATTCGGGCATTGACAAGTGTTGGTGCCCTCTTGCAACCTTTTTCCTACAATCACCAAACAAATTTTTATCAATGAAATCATGGAAGTTCTTAAGAGAATTTGAAATTTCAATAGAATGAGAAGGTTTTGGCTTGTGGGGAGTAAAATCTATGATCTTAGTTTTCGGAGGTTTCTTTTCTTCCATAACGGCATGAATCTCTTTTTGATTTTGAATCTTGACTTTCTCTACCATCTCTTCAAGAGACTCGACAAATCTATCGAATTCCCCCTTCAACTGTTCTTTCAACTCTTTAGCTTTCACCCACTTGGGCACCCTTTCTCTCTTTTCCTTCATAACCTCATCAACCCCCAAACTATCCTCTTTTCGATCTTTAATGGCCATGCATTCACTTTTCGTTCCGGAGGTAGAAGGATTGTTGTTCTCTTCGGTGGATACAACTTGACTAACTTGGTGCTCAATGGAATCCAATCTAGCACCGAATGCTACTATTGCACTTGTCACCATTTCACACCAATTTCCCATTCGATCCATCCACGCTTCATTATACTTACTCTCCTTCTCCATGCGCTCCATAATCTTTTCGATCGACTCATCTCTAAGCTTCTCTCTATAGTCAAGTTGGGCGAAATAAGAGGTGTTGGAGTCTTGAAAATTTCCCCATAGTTGTGGTTGATTTCCATTTTGATTTCTAGAAAAATTTCCTTGAAAACCATCTTCCACACCTTGAGGGTATACTTGATGATGCATTTGATGAGGAACTCCAAAATTCTCATAACCTTGTTGTTGGAATTGCATATCTTGTACTCCATAATCCGGTTGCAAATTAGGCTCCCAATTTGGCATTTGAAATCCTTGAAAATTTCCTTGTGTGTTCATAGCGGAATGAACACTTCTATTCACCATATCTCGAAGATTATCCATGTAGCTCATATTTTTGGGGTTGCTCTCCTTCTTCTTCCTTCTCAAGGTATGCACCTATAAAAGAAAGAAAAATTAGAACAAAATTTTCCAAAGCAAATATAAGATGCAAAAATAAAAAAAAATATCCTTATTAAGACCACTCTAAACAATCCTTCGTCAAACTACTAGCAACCGTTACCTCCCCGGCAACGGCGCCATTTGATTAGCCATAATATAGTGGGCATGACCAATTAAAGAAATTATCGAACCACAGGGAGGAAGGTACTAGAGTTTAAGCGATCTCAAGTTTATCGTGATTTTATAAGGACGACGGAAAGGAGCGGATAGGAGCAAATGAATGCAGTTATGCTAAAGCAAGAAATAAGGATAAAATGAATGCAAAGATAAGATGGGTTCCAAATGATGCAAGGATGAGATTAACAACAATCATGGCATAGATAATTAAGTAATCATGCAATTAATTCTAATCTCTCATGGACAAGGTATAGAAGCGATCACTAATTCCACCTAAACTCTCTCTCGAGATGGATAGGATGTAGGCCCTCAACAAGGCTCCCAAACGCACATAGGATCGAGACAATAGCAAACACCTCCCACTAGGTACTAATTACTCTATGAGTTCCCTAATTAGGTACTAAATCATAAGCAATATTCCCTTTTAAGGTACTATGAATTCACTAATTGTTTGGGTCTCCTCATTTAATCAACCAACCTCTCGATTAAGCTAATCAAATGTTCTATCAAAGGGTTCTAAATCTAGAAGGATATCTCTATCTCATTCTAAATTAATGCACATGAAGTGTATGATGAAATGATTCAATGAACTATCCTAAACACATAATTGATTTCTCAATCTAATCACATGCCCATGACAATTAATCACACAAATCATCATATACATCAAGCAATCAACAATCAATGATAGAAATAACACAAAGCCCATTCAAGATTAAAATCAATTTGCATAAAAAACTAAATTATCCAACAGCAATCATGGAGCTAATCTCACAAAGGAGATTAGCCTATCATAGTTTTAGAGAAAACAATCATGGACAATTGGATCCACAAATTCCATGACAAATCTATAAAGAATTTCACAAGACTTAGAATTAGATTCCCCCTTTGAAGGTCTTCAATGGAGATCTCTTTCTTCCTCTTGTGATCTTCACTCTCCCTTGCTTCCTTGATCACTTGGATGGTGGATTTGATGGAGGGGATCAAGTGTAGATGGATGGAATCAAGGAATGGTGAATGGGATGAAGGGTAGATGGAATGGAGAGGAAAAGTGTGTGAAAAATTGTGTGTATTAGGTGTAGATCTGATCCCCACTGATATTTACACTCCAAAATGGGTGTTTTTACCCTTTAGAACCTTCTAGAACACATTCTAATCATAAAAATGACTTTGGGCCGAGCATGGGTCGAATTCGGGTCAAGTTCGGATCGGTGCAGCGCAGTCTCACCGTTTCGCGCATAACTTCCACATCCGATCTCCAATTTGAGTAATTCTTGAACTCACGCGATCCTCTTTTCATTGGCTTTCTATCCATATAAAGAATTGACAAAACATCTAACATTTGAAGGTGTAACAAGTCATACAAAGTAGCACAACCGTGCTGAGTAGAAATAGCCTGCGCGACGTCACCATTTTAATCATAACTTTCTCGTTTGGGCTCGGATTGAAGTGTTTCTTATACCAAAATGATCCTCTTTTATGTGGCTTTCCAACCATATATCACACTTCTTAGTTTGAGCTCCACAAGAGTACAAAAAAATTACACAAGTTGGACGTGCGTTTTTCAGCATTTTGCTTAATTTGACTCATTTTCCCTCGTTTCAACTCCGAATTAAGCTTCGTTTTTTCCCAAATTTTCCTTCTCGCGTCTAGAATCAATTTTTACCTGGAAATCATACATTTAAGCTTATTCTCACACATTTCCATAAAAACACAAAATACAACCAAATAGAACACAAATACGGATAAAAATATACGAAAACTCACATAAAAAGATACTAAAATCTAGGTGAAAATATCACTCATCATCTAACTTGAGGAAGAGGAATGTTTTCCAGTTGACTGATACTAATTGTAGCCTTTGTGACGATGGAAATGAAGAGAATGTCGATCAGTTGTTCTTCACTTGCGCAGCGACTCAAACAGTGTGGAACTCCATTTTAAATTGGTTGGGTGTTAGCTGGGTCATGCACAAAGATAGTAAAGGTAACTTTCGTCATTTCTCATCAATATTGGGAGGAAAAAAACGTATAAAAATTACCTTGGGTTTTTGGATTTGTATTACTTGGATGATATGGAAATGGAGGAATAAGATTATTTTCGAGGTATGGAGTTGGAATGATGATAGAGTTATTAGCGAGATCAAAAATAGGTTTTGGAGTTGGTGTCATGCTAAATTTCCTTCTATTTTTGTTAGTTGTTATAGTTCTTGGTCTGTAACGTCTTTAGAGACATTTAAGAATATCTATCCTTGAGGCATATTTATGTCGTAACTTGGTACCTCTGGTGCCTTTGTATTTTAATTCACTTGATTTAATAAATTATCTTTACCGATCAAAGAAATGAATTAATTAATTTTATTGTACTAATTTTAATGTAATCATAATTAATAAATTAAAATTAATTATAATATAATTACAAATAATAATTTAAAAATATATTTAATGCTATAAATATTTATTTATTACTGTATATTAGAAAATATATATTTCATAAAGTAAAATAAATTTCTAAAAATATAGGAAATAAATAAAATAATATGTTCAAAGTATTATTTTAAAGAACATAATGAATAAAGTAAATGATATCTATAAAGTCTAAGTTCAGTCGTAACTTAATAAATAGTTATTAGTATATTATATATTTATTTAATGAAAGATAAAATACAAAAATTAAATTATAATCTATATTTGTGTCTAAAACTTTTTTAGGTACTTTATATTTCATATTTTAATTTAAATTATTATTATACTTAATTTTTTTAGAATTAAGTAAATATATAATATTCATTCATAACACAAGATATTTTAATTATGTTTTGTAGATGAAAATTTAGGTGATGGCAATGATCAGATCAACAAACCTCCGTGATCACGATTTACGAATCATCAATATTGCACTTTATGATTATATTAAAACTTCAAATTTGTTTGATGATTATTTTGGTTGTCTGTTGATTCTTATTTGGATACGGGAAATTTAGGTTTTTTTTATTTAATTGATATTTTTCTAAGTATTTATATGTGCAAAACTCCATTTTTCATAAGAAATCTGATCTTCGTACCGTCAAAATCTGTTTTTTCGAAAATCCGTTCCGATCCGAACCAAATTTCGGTATTATTCAATATCGAATTTTTTCTTTATAAATTCAATATTAGAAAAAAAAAATCTGATCCGAATTTCAATACAAATTTTTAAAAAAATTCGTTTGAATCCCGATCTACGCACCCCTAGCATAAAGTAGGAATGAGTAGCCTATATAGTTTATAAAATAGAAATGAGTCGTGGAGAGCATACATTAAGTAGGTGTGCATCATAACCGGGTCAACTTTGAACCACATCCAACTAAACAAACCATCACTTCCAAACATATCTCTCTCTCCATTAATAAACAATGCAATCCAATCCTTAAACACAATTAACAAAACTCACAATCTTAATTAATGGAATCTCTCCACAAATTCAACAGTTTCGACAAAAATCCAAACACTCCAGGTCCACCTTCATCCACTAATGACGATGAACATTGTGTCTCAGATAAACATGAAATCTCCAACAGTGTCGACGAATTCATCACCAAACTCTCCGCCATTGACGACAAATCCAAGGATCCGCCTCAAGTCCCTGATTTCGTCGAGTCCTTCTCCAAAATCGTTGAGTCCAGGATCATGAGGTATAATTCGGGTGAATTGAACGCCAAATTTGGGAAGATGACGGAGGAGGATTTCTTCTTCATCCAATCCGTCAAGCGCATCTCCAAATTGACCAACGCATTGAGCGAGTTTTCGTCGGATACCAATGTCAATCCGTCGGTCAATCAAACCAGCGCGGCGTTGCAGCGCGCCATGGTGTTCTTAGAGGAGGAATTTCGTGCATTGCTCGATGATTCCAGGAATGATGATCAAATTAGCAATACTGTTTATAAATCCTCGTCGTCGTTTAATTCCGACCGGTGCAGCCTTCAACGGGAGCCGGATTCCGATGATTATCCGGCGTATTCGCCGGAATCCGTGGCGAAAATGCACGAGATCGCGTCGGCGATGATTTCGGCGGGATACGAAACGGAGTGCTGCCAGGTGTATTACATTTCGCGGCGGAGTGCGATCAGAAACCACATGGTGAAGATGGATCTGGAGATCGTGCTGAACATGGACGACATGGTGAAGGTCACGTGGGAGACGCTGGAGGCGGAGATCTCGCGTTGGATCAACGCCGTCAAAACTTTCGCCGACGTCATCCTGCCAGGGGAGAATCGCCTCGGCGAATCCATCTTCTCCGACTACCCACTCATCTGCCGGAGTTTACTCAGCAACATCGTCCGCGGAGTGGTGATTCAGCTCCTCGATTTCGCGGAGGCCACCGCCATGGCGAAGCGATCAGCGGAGAAGCTGTTCAAGTACCTGGACATGTACGAAGCGCTGCAGAATCTGATCCCGGTGATCGGCGGCTCCGACGAGCTCATCGTGGAGGCCTCCGCCGCGGTGGACCGGATCGGCGAGTCTGCGGTGAGCAACTTGTGCGATTTGGAAAACTCGATCAAAAGCGACGGCGCACGTACGGCCGTCCCCGGTGGCGCAGTGCACCCGCTCACGCGTTACGTGATGAATTACCTCAAGTACACGTGCGAGTATAAAGACACGCTGGAGAGAATATTCGGGAAGCATAGTGAGATGGAGAAGAAATACCTCCACGTGTCAAACAGCCAGCAACTCTCGGCCCAAGACTTAGAGAAGGAAAGTGAGAGCCCACACAACTTCGAAACAATGGCCCACACGACGCCGTTTTCGGTCCAGGTAGTTACAGTGATGGACCTTCTAGACGGAAACCTAGACAAGAAATCTCGACTGTACAGAGACCCATCGTTAAAGTACATATTCCTAATGAACAACGGTAGATACATACTCCAGAAGGTGAAAGGGACGAAGGAGATCCTCCAGGTGATGGGCGACACGTGGTGCCGGAGAAGATCGACGGTGGTGAGGCAGTACCACAAGAACTACCAACGGGAGACGTGGAACAGAGTATTGCAGGCTCTGAACCAAGAAGGGCTGGTGGTGAACGGGAAGGCCAACAAGCCATTGCTGAAGGAGAGGTTCAAGATATTCAGCACCATTTTCGAAGAGATATACAGATCGCAGAGCACGTGGGTGGTGAGCGACGAGCAGCTCCAGTCGGAGCTCCGGATATCGATCTCCGCCGTGGTGATACCGGCGTACCGGTCGTTCGTGGGGCGGTTCCGGCCGTATTTGGACAGCGGGAGGTCGGCGGACAAGTATATTAAGTACCAGCCGGAGGATGTTGAGAGCATGGTAGAGCAGCTATTTGAGGGTAATCATGCTTCCATGGCCAGGAGGAAATAAATAAATACTCCTAGTTAGCCAGTATTTCTTTCTTTTCTAAGTTTTGGATTTATTTTTTTTTTTTTTTGCTTCTCTTTTCTTTTTGTGATGATATAATTATGTCAAATATAATATAAGATCCTTTGATGTATTTTCTTCCTCCTATTGGCAATTACATCCGTTCGGATTTCAAATCTACAAATAAAAATGCCATTATTTGGGAATGAGAGTATCCCTCAATTTATTCTTCACGATAGATAAAGTTGTAGACCATCCGTTAAAAAAAATTAAAAAAAAAATTATTTTTTATCAATTTTATTGACTTTAAGAAGTCAATTTGGTATTTTTAGGTAAATTATCTTGTGAATCGTGCACCCATTTTCAAAATTTATACTATACAGTCCGTTAACTAATTTTCTGTTAGTTTTTTAATTATTAAAGCTATACAATTATTAAAATATATATATACACTATAAATAAAAAATTATATATATATATATATGGATGAACATGTGTAATCCAGTGCACAGGATATCAATTCTATTCTTTTTAATTAATAAATAAATTATAAAATATATTATATGTGTTACGTGTGATTAATAAATTTATAATTAAGATATGGAGTATATTTTTAAGAATGAAAATTAATGTGATGTTTTCTTAGTAGGATTAGGTTGGACGAAAACAAAATGTGAAATTATATCGATACAGGCTTGCTTTCCTTTTTGCGCTATTCTATTCTTTACTAAAATGGACAATAACGAAATGACCATCTCTTATTTTGGGCCTTCAAATATTAGCTTAGAATTATGAAAATTGGTGTGCATTGGGTATAGTGGGCTTGGTTGGATATAATGGGATTGTTGAGGAATGTTGTGTTTGAGATTGGAATGCATCACACCATAATTTGCAAACTTTGCCATTTTTTTTAAAGAAAATATAAATAAGAAAATTAATTGGAAATAAATAAGAAAAATGTTAAAATTAAAAATTATTCCCTCCGTCCCGGACTTATGTTCGCCGACACTATAAATACGGAGTTTAAGAAAAGTTATTTTTTGACCAACTTTATTGACTTTTTAGGGGTATTGTGGTATTTTAAATAATAAATAAATTATAAAGTATGTTATGTGTGTTGGGTGGGGTGATATTTTTGAAATTAAATAACTTTTGAGAGTGTTGGTTAATATGAAGTCCTTTTTTGGGTAGTGAAGATAAGTATGAGACGAACGAAAATGAAAAATGTGAATATAAGTGTGGGAAAGAGTACATGTTATTTTGGAGCGAGTAAGCAAGAAAAAAAGTATGATAATATATATAAAATATTAAATAAGATAGTTAAAATAAAATATAACGCGGACGGCGGATCTAGTCTAGTAAATATATACTCGTATGTGGTACGTTGAAATTTTTTAAACGGATTTACCATTATTTGTACAAGTTCATTAAAAAGTGTTGGGCCCATCATGTTGCAGTCAGCAAGACATGCCGTAGGTATCTCTCAAGGAAATGGGCCAACTTTTGAAATAAAAGAAAATTACAGCCCATCTATTGAGTTAAATTGTTGCCGCCCATATTATTCAATTGATTAAAGATCCGAATTGGTAAGCTTGATAAACTGGGTCGATTAACCCTAAAAAATTAATGTTAGGCCCATCATCTTTTCTTCCTAATACGGTGAGAGTCGTGATATTTTCTTTCACATCTTTTCATTCCCCCACCACCCCCCCCCCCCCCAACCTCCCCACCCCCTCACTCATATTCCTTCTCTTCACTTTTCTCCTTGCACTCTATAAAAAATTATTTTAATCATCACATATTTCATTCTATCTTATCACTCTACACAAAAATAATTATAATCAATGAATAAATATAAATTAATTAATTTTAGTTATTACAAATTCCATATCAAATTATAGTATTTTCTAATAAAAGAATTTCGTGTATTAATTTTACTAATTATTTTAAATACTAAAGATTAATGAATTAATTTTGTATTTATTGTGGGATGCATTATTAACTTAAAATTTATATTTATATTTATAATTTTTTGTAGTTTTTATTGTATAGCTCGAAAGGCTAGTTAATTTAGCCCGAAATCTGTTAGAGTTAGGATTATGTTTATCTTTTAATGGTTCGTTTAAACAAATCTGATAAGTCCAAAACTTGTTTTACTCGAAGCTCGATAGGACTAGCCACATTACTGGCTCGTTTATCAACTCTAATCGGCAGTGATCTGATGCATATTTAAGGAATGAAAATACTCATGATTAAATATAAAATACAGGGTAGAAAATGTAAATTGGCTTATTAATCCTTGTTTTGAGTGTTAGTGGATGAGATAAATTGCATAATATATTTAAAAGTTATTAGGATAAATACTTTTTTCATTTTAAAAATAGAGATTGAACTATTATTTAAGAAGTTAGAATTCCCTATTTCAAAATATATTTCAATTCTATTTCACATGTTGTTTTCTATTAAAATATTATACACTAATTAATTAATATTAAATTAGTATACATATTGACATATAACGGTAATTTATCTAATAATAGTAAACACAATATAAAAATTTAATAAATAAAATATTAGATTGAATTCGAGTTGTGGCATAGGAGGGAATTGATCCCAACGCCTATTCAATGAGATTTTAGCATTCAACCATTCATCTTTTGTCTTTTATTATACATGTAAATTCACTTGCAATATTTCTTCTTATTTTTTACGATTAAAAAAAAAGAAGAAGAAGAATATGATTATAGAATATAAGTGATTTTTAACATTGCTAGCTCAATGGAATGGTTTTTAGATGCAGACGTTACATTAATTTTCAAATGCAAAATTTATAGATTAATTAATTAATATTGAGTCCAAAATTGTACAGAAATTGGGTCAACCCTCAAATATTCGCACTCTCTGACCACTGGCACATATCTATCTCAAAAGAGGTAAAAAGGCAGTAAAATTGGAGGGGGGACAAGGAGTTCATGGAAACTTAATTTCATGTCGGGAAAGAACACCGACGCTCCGCCGCTGCCGTACTGCCTCGCCGCCTCCGCCGTCGCTGACTCAGTGCACGCGCAACCACTTTTGGGGGACAAAGATAAATACCCAAAGATTTGTACCCCTGTTTGTAATATATTAAACCCTTTCTTTGACCATGGCGTACTTAAAAGTCTGTTTTACCCACGTGAGGTTTCAGGCCCCAAATTGCAAATATTTGAAAGCCATGACGTCATGTGGTGGTGCACCATTTCCAATGACTCAACTCAACTCGTTTCTTTTCCCTTTTCACTGCTTTTCCAAAATCTTCCCAATGGCATGAAAATGTGGAAACATGCATTCATGATACTTTTCCTTTATTAACCAATCATGCATTTAAAGTTCTACCAAATGTGAATAAATTATTGTGAAATAGCAATGTGTATCCCAACCACATTTGCTAGGTGTCTACTAATTTTTATTGCCATCTAATTAAAGCCTAATTTATTTCTTGCAGTTCGTTTTAATGATGTATCGACTACTACATGAGACTAGGACCCTAATAAGTGAATTTAATGTGTATGTGGAGAATGACATATTGTAATGAGGAGTATAAGGTTTGAGGAATATGTTTTGATTAGATAAAGTATTATAATATGGTGTAGAATATTACTCCCTCCGTCCAACGTCAATGTATCAATTTACTTTTTACTCCCTCCGTCCCATGGCAATGGTAGTTTTTGCTTTTTGGCACGTGGATTAAGGAGTATTATTACTTAATGTGTAGTAGGTAATTATATTGGTGAGAGTGTGGGTCTCATATTTTAATTGTATTAGTGGGTGTGTGTGGGTCCCATGTGTGTAAAAAAGGAAAGTGGACTCTTTGGGTGGGACGTCCAAAATGGAAAAAAAAAAGCTCTTTCGGTGGGACGGATGGAGTCTACGTAGATTTAGTAGTATTATTATTTTATATATAATGAGTATTTGTATTAATGGAGGGTGTGGTCCCATATAGTATGTCTAAAAAGGAAAATTGATAGTTTAAGAGAGTCACTACAAAAAAAACTGGCCGTGATGGATTGACGGACTTTGTGACGGGAAAGCGCCCGTCACCCAAACATGCGTCATAAAGTGTTTGTGACGGTCCCGTCACAATTAGTGACGGACTTTGTGACGGAAGACATTAGTGATGGAATTTGTGACGATTTCTTTTAACCAATATTTGTGACGGATTTTTGTGACGGACTCATTTGTGACGGACTTTGTGACGGAATTTTCCGTCACAAACTTAAATTCTAAAAAAATTTTGATTTGGCAAGAATCGAACCTTGTTTGCTCACTTGAGTGCATGGCGGCTCCACAACTAACCCATTAACATTTTATTACATTTCTACCCCTTATACCTTCTTTAGAATTTAATTGTGTGAATTCTCCCCCAATCGGGTTTGAACCTGGGTGGGCACCAAAGAAGAGTGATTGTGCACATGTGTTGAGCCAAGTTGGCTAGAAGAGTTTAATATTAGTTTTTAATAAATATTGTATATATTCCATTAATTTGTATTAAAATAACATCAACAACTTTCAAAATAAATATGGTGGTAATATTGATTGATGTAATATATATTAATATGATAAATAATTATTAAAATATTAATTAATTAATTTTATTATTTATTTAAGATAAATATTAAAAATTTCAAAATTAAATTAAAACATCCTTATAAATTTTAAATTCTCAATCTATAAATAATAGCTAAATATATTATTTATTTATAAATGAAAATAGGTTAATTTGCATTAAAATAAATAACATTCTTCTAATTTTTCAATTTAGAAAATACATAATATTTATATTTTCTAAATTTAATCAAAAATTTTATTTTTATCAATTAAACACACGATCTTCTTTTTAATTTAATCATCAACTTTCTTTTTTATATATATCTTATATTTACAAATTAGGAGTAGCGCTGCTACAAATAATTTTTTAAAAGTATGAGGTGTCGCAACATGGTTAAATTTTGTATTTAGTTTTTATTTTAATATTATATATATAATATTTTCACTTTTATTTATTTATTTATTATTATTATTATTCATGTATTTATCTTTAAATCATATATATCTATAAATTAAAATAACCTTTAATCATATTTTTTATAAGTTAAGGAATAGATAATCAATAAAATATATCCAACTTATTTATTTTATTGTTCATGTACATCTTTAAATTAAATATAACCTTTAATCATATTTTTTATTGAAAATAGATAAAAGTCAATCAATAAAAATATATCCAACTAATAATTTATTTTTTATTTTTATTCTGTCTTGATTACAAATAGATAATTAAATCAATCAATAAAAGCATATATATCTTTAAAAAAATTATATAAATAGAGCAAATATTAATATATATACAACTATATAAATAGAGCAAATATTAATTAATATACATAAATCACGCGTACTGATTCTTTAGGGCTATTCATGTTTATCTTCAAATTAAATACCACTTTTAATCATATTTTTTATTAGTTAGAATACTACTTTTATTTATTTATTTGTTTATTATTATTATTATTCATATATATTTTTAAATTATGTATATATATAAATTAAATACCACCTTTAATTAGATTTTTTGATTGGTTATAACAATTCATTCGCATATTACGTGAGATTCTGTACTCGTATATATATAATCTTAAAAGTTTTATTATGTAATTACAAATTCATCTATTACAAAATATATGACTTTATTATTTAATAAAAATCAAGACACATAAATATTTAAATTATAACAATTCATACGACTTATTGCCGTTTAAAATTAAAGTAACTCTGTTCTCATAATTATTTTGATTTTAAAATTAAAATTATTATACAACACAGTATATTCAATAATTCAAGGTAAATAAAATTTACAATAAATATTAAAAGAATAATAATTAAAAAAAACTCTGTTCTCATTATTATTTTAATTTTAAAATTAATATTATTATATACGACAAGGTATATTTAATATTTAAGTTTAAATAAATTCACAATAAATATTAAAAAAATTCATTAAAGAAAAGGAAGTAACTTTGTTCTTATAATTATTTTGATTAAAATTAATATTATAATATACAACAATATAATATATTTAATTATTAAAATTTAAATAAATTCACAATACATATTAAAATAATAATAATTTCTTTAAAAAAACATGCAAGTTGAACCTTTTGTTTTATATAATTAAATTAAATAGCATAATGTACATGTATAATGAACAAGTACAATTTTATTGATTTTTTTAAAACTATAAATTGTGACGGATTTGTCCGTCACAAATGAGACCATTTACATTGTGACCGCATTTTTCCGTCACTAATTAAAAAAAATAAAAAAATATTTTTGTGACGAAAAAAAATCCGTCACAAATTTTTCCGTCACAAATGCCGTCAAAAATATAGAGAATGACGAAATTTTAAACGGTCAACTATTAGCCGTCACTATTTTCAAAATTCTGTCACAAAGTCCGTCACAATTATGACGGCAAATTTTCCGTCACAAAAATCCGTCACTGTCGAGTAACTTTTTTGTAGTGTGTACGCCTAAAAATAATAAAATAGATACATTAAAGATGCACGGAGAGTGTATATTATTATGCATAGATATAAATTCACCCCTAGTTTAGGATTTAGGGTAATCTGATCAGTGTGGTTTAAAATATACTACTCCATTTCACCTTTAGAAGTTAGTGTATAATGATATTTTAATTATAATAAAATTAAAAATTTTAAAAAACAACAATATTAATTGAGAAAACCACAAATTAATTAAAAAGAGACTAATTAATTAAAAAGGGACTAAATTTTAATTAATTAGGGTACTGAGGGCACATATTCTCCAAAATAAAAAATTATATTTTTACCCCTCTCATAATATGGATTCTTTGAGGAGTGAGGCTCCTGTGCACCTGGGCGCACGGAGCAGATTCTGTGCGCCTTTACAATTTTCATACCCCTTTACAATTTAAACCCCTAGCAATACATATGTTTAAATATGATTGGAGGTGAGAGTTGTGTTCACATGGGGACACGGAGCATCTTTCCGTGTCCCCGGGGCACGGGAGCTTTTGCCTTCTTTGAGATTATCTTATATAAGATTAGCTCAACTACTATTCATTTAATGTCAACGGATACAGTTTTCACATTTTATTTTATTAAGTATATAATGTCGAAGACAAAGAGAATAAAGAAATAGTATATCATAAATAGTGTCTTCGTATATAATAATCGTCCTACCCGTTTCACTCCGGATACAGTTGTTTGTTAAATGTAAAAAGCTTGTTATAATTTTATTAGTATTTTAAATATTGTCATGTGGGTTTCTATTTTTAGAAGTACCCATGAATTTTGAGATAAACGGTACAGAGTGTGGATTACATAAAGAAATTAATGGAGTATTAGGATTTAGGCATATTTTGTGTAGTATTTTTTTTTTAAATGATTCTATTAAATGAGTATCACTTTAAATTGGTTTTTTTTTTTTACTATTTGCACTCTAAATCTACTAAACGAACCTCAATTGCTAAAAATACACCACATTAAAATTACGGTAAACAAGCATCAATCACGAATATCCATACATAATCATTATATCCTTTTAATTATAATTAAATACTTATATAATACAATTTTTATAAATAAACCCCTTAAATAAAATATGAATTAACAAAAAAAATTAAAATAAAATTAACTAAATAAAATTAAAAAGAAAAAAATGTGAATTCACTCTAAAAAAACTATTTTTTACCAACGGAATATTCCGTTGGTAAAAGCCTTAATTTTATTGTTAAACTGGTTTAGCAACGGATTAACAATGGAATCTATTGGTAAATTTTCGTTGGTAAAGTGGTGGTTGGTAAATTTTTAGCAACGAAAAATCAATTTCGTTGGTAAATAATTCTGTTGGTAATTTATATAATTATTCCCTTCCTAATCCGTTGGTAAAGTAGAGAAAAATCCGTTGGCATTCCGTTGCTAAATAAAAAATGTCATTTTTATTGTTATTCCATTGGTAATTACCAAATAATTGAATTCCGTTGGTAAATTCCGTTGTTAAAAATGTATTTTTTGTAGTATTTGAGAAAAAAATTATTAAAAAATTTAAAGAAATAAAATTAACAGATTTAAAATTTTATTAATAAAAATTATAAAAAATATAAAAAGTTTTAATAAAAATTAAGAAAATATATTCCATGAATTTGAGAGTCGAAGAAAAAAAAAATATATATATATATATAAATAGAATTTAATTTAATAGATGTATGAAGAAAATTATATTAAAATCAATTTAAAAACAAATTAAATTAAAAAAAATACAAACCATACAAAACTAATTAAAATGAAATTTGACATTTAAAATAATTATAACAAAATTAATACACGAATTAATCAAAAGAAATATAATTTAAATTTAAAAAATAAATTAAAAAATTCACATACCGTCAATTTTTTTGAGCTTGGTGAAACTTTTATGGAATAATTTATGTGTGTGGTGGAGAAATTTTTTCTTTTTAATTTTATTTATTTAATTACAATTATTATTTTAACCTTTTAGTTTTCTTATTAATACATATTTTATTTAAGAAGTTTATTTATAAAAATTGTAATATGTTTAATTCTAATTAAAAGAGTAAAATAGTCATGTATGGGGTGTTTAATGATTAATGTTTGTTTATTGTAATTTTAATGGGGTGTATTTAGCAATTGAGATTCGTTTAGTAGATTTTGGGGTACAAATAGCTGTCCCATTTTTTTATTCATCTCATAATATTATTTGCGAAATTGTTCTATAAGAAAATTATCAAATTTTCATGATAGAAAATTACTCCCTTTAAAAAAAATCAACTTTTTAATCCTCTCATAAAATTAATTTAGTTTGACGATCTAAAGTAAAACTTGTTCTCTAAATAAATAAGAATTAATGTTTATATAAATATCATTTTTCTATTTTTTCTCAATTTTGTTTTGGCTAGAATAGTTTACCCGGAAACATCTAAAATTTGAATTTAACGTACAAACCTTATGCCAGTGGTGACAATTAATGTTGATATAATAATAACCGCATCTATAATTTAGGAAAGAAAATTAATTAATCGATTAATAATTCATACATTTTATGACATAATAACTTATAAATAACATAAGGGTGATTCTGGGTATACTTTGTGCACCGATACACCTCATAATTTATAGGCTGATAGTGGGGGTAGTGGGGAAGTTTTATATTTTTATTTTTTAATTATTTAATTTAATTAGTGATAGAGATCACACAAAAAAATTATTTTTTTACCAACGGAATATTCCGTTGGTAAAAGCCTTAATTTCATTGTTAAATTGGCTTACCAACTGATTAGCAACGGAATTCGTTGGTAAAGTGGTGGTTGGTAAATTTTTAGTAACGAAAAATCAATTCCGTTGGTAAATAATTCCGTTGGTAATCTAATAATTCAATTGGTAATTTATATAATGATTCCCTTGATAATCCATTAGTAATTACCAACGGATTGAATTTCGTTGTTAAAATAGAGAATAAATCCGTTCCTAAAACAAAAATATATTTTTTGTTGCTAATCTATTGGTAATTACCAACGAATTGAATTATATTGGTAAATTCGGTTGCTAAAAAATATTTTTTTTTGTAGTGGATTATATTAAGATTTGATCCAATAGTTGAAGTCGTTCAGATGCACCGGTGTCACAAGTGCACCACAGTTAAACTCATAACATAAATAAATGGCATTTATATATACATATAAACTGTGAGACCGTTTCATTTATTTATTTATTAATAAAAATTAGATATGATTATTTTTTCATTTATCTTAATAATAATTATTCATGAAAGAAATGAAAATGTCTTACTGAATGAGTTCCATAAATAAGAAGTTATAAAATTTTAATAAAATATTAGTGCTTGATGATGTGAAGTGATAGTCATCCAATTAGCGAACTATTTAATGAATAATTTGTACTAGTATAAAGGAATAATAATAACATTTATGATAAAAAGTGATAATATTTTCATTAAAAAATAATACTTCCTCCATCCAAAATTCATTTTTAGCAACGAAATTTATTAACAGAATACAATTTATTGATAATTACCATGAATTGTCAAGAAAAATTATACTAATTTTCTTTTAGCAAAGAAATACCAAAGTATTACTAACGAAATTGAATTTTCGTTGCAAAAAAATTATCAACCACCAATTTACCAATGAATTTTATTATTAAACCAATTTAACTTTTTATTAACGAAATATTTCATTAAAAAAAATAGTTTTTTTATAGTATTAATCCCCGATCGGGGTTTAATTCTCGAGTCGTGACGAGGCGCTGGACAGTAAAGCAGCAGAGCGGGAAAAGTCTATATATGTAGGTATCTGCTTTGTTCGGCCACATAGCCACCCCTAGTTTTATGTTGAAGGGTGGGTAATAATGACAAGTGCATAATAACATTAAGTT
Organism: Pogostemon cablin; assembly: GCA_023678885.1. Lineage (NCBI taxonomy): Eukaryota > Viridiplantae > Streptophyta > Magnoliopsida > Lamiales > Lamiaceae > Pogostemon > Pogostemon cablin. Next base: position 10,426,576 of record CM042979.1, read on the forward strand.
GTTATGTAAAAACATAAGTGTGTAATAAAGTTTATGCATCCCAAAATGTCAGCACGTTATTAATATGGAACTGGCCTGATTTATTACGTCACATTACTGGAAACCTATTTAATAAGATAATATGTAGTAAACCATTCAACTCTAAGTTCGTATATTATTATTAATTTCCACCTACTCCTATTAACTCCTTTATCTTGCACCCGCTGAAATGGTAACGATTATATCCGTACTTTGAGCTCGATTATACCCCAATTTAATTCCAAGAAAATAAATATCTCTTCATTCCGGATAAACACCCTTCAAGATTAGTTTTTTTCATAAACTGGATGACTTAATTCAAAAGAAAAAAAAAAAGAGTATGGACCAATTTTTAAAGGGAAAGACTTGTGTAACATCATCTCACGTAAGGACTTACGTGAGACGGTTAAAAAATGATAACTCCTATAATAAAAAGTAATATTCAAGTAATGAAAAATAATAATGTTATTTCATTAACAATTTATAGTATAAAAGAAAAGTGATCAGCATTTTATAGCGAAAGTGATAACATTTTATAGCGAAAGTGAAACTAATTAAAATGTATATATGGTCTCACGAAAGACCTACCCATTTTAAAAATAGGATAAGTTGGTGGACAAAATTTTTTAATATGTTATTTGCATGATTTGTAATGTCATTATAATTTTTTTAAAAGAAAATGACATATCCACGTCAAGATAACCGGATGATCTATTTGTTACAGATAGTTGATGAACGAAAAAGTCAATTTTCTTAAATTTAATGGGATTGATTTCAAAATCGAGAAAATGCATGAATAGACCAAATTTTAAAATTGGTGTAAGTTAGGGGACAAATTTTTTTATTTTTCCAAAAATAAATTATATTCCCTCCGTCCGGTTCAAATAAACCCATTTGTTTTTGTATGTAGATTAAAAAGTATTATTATTTAATATGTGTGCTCCATATTTTAATTGTATTAAAGGGAGTGTGTGAGTCCTATATGTGTATAAAGGGAAATGAAATCCTTAATAGCGGACGCCCAAAATAAAAAAAATGAAACTCTTTGAAGAAAAGACAATAAGCGTGTAATCTTGCTAAAGTATTAAAATATATTTTTAGTTTTTATTTATTTGTATTAAATAATTTATTAAAATGTTAATTTTTAATTCTAATTTCATATTGGAATATTATGTAACACTCACATTCCAGGTCATCTTCCTTTAAATGATTTCTTAAACATATTAAATTTTTAGACTTAGATTCATAATTTGGGAGGATTACTACTAGGTACACAAAAAAATCCTTAATTACTATGAGATACAAACATATAAAAATATTACTACTAACTACAAAAATATATAGTGATATTCTAATATTATCCCTGCAATGTGCTGCACATAAATGTTGTGTGCAGCAAAGTGTGTGCAGTAACAAAAATGTGTGCAGTAAAAATAAAGTGCGTGCAGCAAAAAAGTGTGGTGGTCCGGCAGAGCTCCGGTGGCGGCGGCGGTCCGGCAACTTTTCCGGCGACCGGCCGGTGGAGCTCTGGCGGCGGCAGTTTTTCGGCGACCGACCGGCGGTGGGTGAGGTTTTAGGGTTTGTGATTTAAAAGTGTATGGGTTTAGGGTTATATTTGGTATTTTACTTTAATATTTTGTATTTAATAATAATTATTTTAAATCAATGTATCTAATAGTAATTAGGGGTACAAAGTGTGTATTTAATAGTAATTTTTCTAATTTTATTTAAATAAAATCTTGTGTTGATAAGAAAAGTTTTTTTAAGTTGATATTCGATCTATCTTTTTAGCTCTGGACAAAATAATTCCTTAAAAAAGAAAAAAAAATAAGTGGAGTCATGAATGGATCTTAAAGTTCATAATACAAACGTCCTACCCAAAATTAATTAAAACAACTAAATCCTAAAATTAAATAAGGAAAGCAATTATTTCTTCTCACTTAAATGTCCAAATAAACATTGCATGTGTCCAAAGATGGATAACGGCGTGTGCTATTTATTTCATACAAATTGATGAATTATTTTCATCATGAAATTCGAATATATATTATTAAAAAATTATGAAATCATAGAAAAATGACATTTTAACTAATTAAAATCATAATTTAAATTTCAGTGTAAATATTGTTGGGTTTGAATGTGCAAAGCAATTATTGCATTGAGTATTTAATTTCAGGGTATGAGCGTTTTGATTTTGGAATGTATTGTATTATGAGCATTAAGGTATTTTCATTTTTTTTTGTATTAATTATGAGCAGTAAGGTATCGTAATATTTTACTAGTATATTTACGAGCGATAATGCTGGTTGGTTATGACGCCACCCATATAATTTCAACTCTACTAACGATAATTTGCATATTTAAAATTGTTTAACAAATACATAATGTTTTTATTTCTAATGATCTAATGTTTTATTAAATAAATAAAACGACAACGTGAAAAGATTATTGTTGATCACAATAAATAAAAGTACATCATCATCAAGTAATAATAACATATCACATCATCATCAAGTGATAATGACGTATCACTTTAAAAAAAATAAAATTAACCAACAATTTGGCCAACAGATTAATTTCAGTGGGTAAATATCAATATATTATTAATAAAAATTACATTTATCTTTTAACAATTCAATATTCTAATAAATTTATAATGTTTTTATTAACGAATAATATATATACTCCCTCCCCTCCATCCCACAAATGTTTGTATACTACTTTATGCATGCATATTAAAAAAAAATGATAATTTTTAAGGGTATTATGATATTTTTGGTAATAAATAAATGATAAAGTATGTTAGAAGTGTTAGATAAATATGGTTTTGTGTACATAAAGTGTATGGGAAGGATAATTATGTTTGATTTTTTACTATTTTAGAAAGGTACAAACTTTTGTGAGACAATTCAAAATGGAAAGTGTGTAATTTAAAATGGAACGGGGAGTATCCATTATTATTTATTAACATAATCCTTATATAAATTGTCAAGAATATTATTAGTAATGGATTATTAATGAATTTAAATTTTCATTTTTAAAATGTTATACTAATCACCCCTTTGCCAATGAAAAAGTATCAACGAATTCGGTTATCAATCATCCGTTGATAAACCACTTTTGTAATGGCATTAAAATTTTTACTAATATAATATTCTATTAGTAAAAAATACTTACTTCGTCCGCTTTTAAGGTGTTCATTTTACTATTTTTGACGTTCGGTTCAAATGTATCAATTTCCCCTATTTAGTAAAAAAGTACACAATATGACACACTACTTCCCTCTATTACAACTATCCACTTTACATATAATAATAATACTTCTTAATCCACGTGCAAAAAGCAAACAGACACCTTAGAATTGGACGGAGGGAGTAGTTTTTTAGTTGTATGATTCCTTCTATTAAAAAAATTTATATTATTATAAATATATGGTAAAAAACTATAATTAAATTATTGGTTTAAAATAATTTATTGAAATATATTTCAAATGTCACAATAATTAGTAAATAAATTCTTATAAAAAATATCCATTTGAAAAAATAAAGTACGAAACATGGAAAAAATAGGAGAAAGTAAATTGTCACGATGCTAGACCGGATGTTGTATCATTTTGACCAACACTTCGTATAACAGATTAAAAAAATAAATATGACCTGAATGTAAACAATGAAGACGAATGTTTATAGTAGTTCGATCATCAAGATTTACATCCACTTGGGGATAGGAGGTTATTTTATTGATGCATGTATTTACAAGAGAGGGAATCACTTAGAAACGAAGGAAATGCACATTTCACAATCAATGTTGTGATTTCATAAAATTGATTAACTTCCTCTTATGTGAGCTGGTTTTGACTTCTTAAATAATATATAAAATAATCGTTCCATATACTAATGGAAAGCCTGGAATTTCAGCTTCAATCTTGAGCTGATAATCGTACAAAAAAAACTTGTTTCAACCCCAATAACCACCCGCAACATGCCTACTTGACTTGATTTAAAAAAAAAACCTATTTTAACAAATTTTAATTGTTTGTTGCTTCCAGATCGTTTTGCATGCATTCTAAACCATGTCGAACATCTAAACTGCTCCCAACAAATTCAACTAAATAGTCCACATCACTCATAACCCATTGGATGAAGATAATTTACACCCAATATTTACATTAATAAATGAACATAAATTTGAAGATGGATAATTGGTAAATGTACATAAACAAAAAAAATCACAGACAAAAAAAGTTATAAGCAATTTCAATAAAGAAATAAAATATCATTTAAAAATTCATAAAAGTAAACAAAACAAAATAAAAAAATAAAAAAAGTAAGTTACAGAAACCGGTTGGACTGGTTTAATAGGAATTTTCGATTTTGACCGATCGAACCCGGTGCAACCTTGAAATCCCATTTTTAGGTGTTTCGAATTGGAACCGGCTCCGATTTTAAATTGAACTGATTGAACCGCCTGATCCAATCTGATTTTAACAACATTGACAATAATAACCTTTCTTATACCTGCATATGTAATGACTATAACACCCTATTGGGATGGCCCATTCGAGATGTTTAGAATGACCAATATATGAAATCATTCTACATTTTAAGTAATTTTATCATGAGATATGCCTCCAAGACATGTAGCTAAGTGGTAGAGAAGATGGTGGCAATGACTTTTAATTGAAACTGGTAATTACTGTGTGGAAGCATTTAAAACAGAAAATGCCCACATTAATCATATATTAATACAAACTCAATCATTAGTATTTGAAATATATTATAGGTGTTATATCTCACTTCAAACATGGGTCAAGGTCCAAGAGCAAAACAATAGGCACAAAGAAGCCACGAGGCCAAACATCCAGCAAGTCGAGCTTACAAAGCTGAAGATAAGGTCGGCCTAATACATAAACCAACAATACAAAAAGGCCCAAAGGCCAAGAATGATTATGCCCAATCCATACTGCATATATACACATAAGACCGGCTTAGTAAAAGCTGGTCATCCTCATTGTCCTTAGCTGAACCACCTTAATTAGACTTGGCTCTGCTCGATTGAGGATAAACTCAGCTAACTCCACACCAGTTAGCTCATCCAAAACTTAACCATGTATGAACATCTCAGAATGGACAGGAGCAAATCACTCTCAACGTTCTTGATAAAAATACATTATACAAATGACATGATTCACCTTTAACCAATAAGAATCCTCTATAGGATTAGGACCACCTAGATAACAATTTTTTGGCACAAAAATTTTTCAAAAAGATTTCTAAAAGGCTGGAGATTCGATTCCTTTCAAGACACATGGTGATGACTCATTTGTCCAAGGCTAATGCAAAGAGTGAGAGCATGTGCGAAGATGATTGGGGGAACATATAAATAGTTCCAACTACATATATTTGCTATTTAAGTTTTATTACTTCATCTTCTCACTTGTAAAGAGGGTTGAAAGGTTGAGGGTGTAGAAACAATTGATCATAATATAAAGAGAGTATGCTCATATTATTCATGGATCTTGGTTGATGCGTTTTGTTCTTGATCAGTTCAATGTTGGTATAATGGGTGCACCAAACAATCACTTGCAATAGGAATACTAAAATAAAATACAAGAAAAGAAGAAAAGATAGATCTATTAATCTTGTCGTTGGATTTAGATCTCCAAACAGATTGGGACGGGAATTGGATCTGAATCTTTAATCAAGTCGAGATGGGATCTCTTCCTGCAAGACGTAAAATGCCCGGTAGTGCTCCGGTTCTTGGCGGAACGTCCCAAATGTAAAACAGTTCTTCATTTCCAGTGAAGTAGCACCGCGATCGCTGAAACTCCGACGAACTAAAGAGGATTGAGAACTGGATCGTTACTAGATGCAAATGCTTTGTGAATGCAGATGCTCGTTCGTTTGTGATGTGTTGGAATGCATGGTGAATGACCCTATTTATAGGAGCACCATTCCACTCATCCATAATGATGATGGACGTGATTTACGACAAATTAATTGCTACTGACATAAATTCCTCTAATCAGAAATTATGGAGGGTTTGACGTCCAGGTTCAATGAACCTACTCTTAAATCAACGAATCTTTACACATGAAGAGATTCGTCTTTCAGCTTGATCCGACTTTTGAGGACGTGGGATAATAATTTTGTATTAAGCCTCATTACGCTTCATATAACCTCTCCACTATTGAGCCAAATTTCACTCACCTACTACACTCGTTTAATTAGTGATTAATTTAATAATTAACCCTTACTAACATGGATGTCAACGGGCCTGGTTTGGGGCGGGTATCTAACTACCCGGACCCGCCTCATTTCAAAATTGCCTGCTCCGGATCCGTCCCGAACCCGCACGGGTCTTATTATACATTCCCAGACCCAAATTCAAACGGGGTGGGTCCGCCCGCTCTCTCTTTTTTTTAAATTTTTTTTTAAGATTTATGTGACACTCATAAATCACTAACTCTCTCACTTTATCATTTTCTCTGGCTTCAAGTAAATCCAATTAATTTAATTAATTGATTAAATTAATTAATTTCTAACGAACCATCAATAAAAATACATTCTGCAATTTATTATCCTCCATCAATTTGCATGATGAAAGGGGTGTAATAGTGGGGTTCAACTTATTTCAAGTAATTATGAGACATGAGTCATATCTGCTATAATAAATTTAAGCTTCTTTACTCCTTAATGTTTGATCGCTGCATATCCATTTCATTAAATTTTCCAAACTAGAAAAAATAAATAATAAAAAAAGGGAACCACACTACTTATATTACTTCAACTATATTTCTCAAAATATTAAATTATTACTCTTTTGTCATCATATATAATTTTTTTTAAATATGCTTTTAAATGAAAGAAGAAATGCAGCCACGTCATAAAAAGAAAAGATAATTAATAAAAAGGCGCAGTTGGAGAGTAAAGCATTAATAACTACCAGAAGAAGAACCGTTGGGGAACAGTATATATAATATATATATACAATATGTGGGTCAGTTATTATCAATTACTGCATGCGACATTATTAATTAATAAACACACACTCATTACTACAATACATACATGCATTTACACACACATCCTTTTATTTTGGTTTATTCTATTATTATATTCACCCACTTCTCATTCATTATTATCACTAAGTATCGAACTTTTATTCAATGCTAATTTATGGACCAATCTTTTGTACCAATTTGGTATGCCCAATCTTTAATAAACAGTTACTCTGTTATCTAATTATCTATCTATCTAGGGAGTAATGTTGTTATATTGCACTTTCTTTCTGGGTGTGTCCTTTTGTTGTCTCACGTTTACCCTTTTTAAGCAAATATTACATGCACGCGTTGAGACAACAAAAGACAAATCATTCCCACCCCCACCCCCCAATCCCCAACTATAAATACTTCCTTTCCTTCTCATCATTCCTCACACATCATCAATCTATCCTCTGACTACTTACACTCTCTCTTTTCTCTTCATTCCGATTCTTGATTCTTTACTATACTACTTAATACTACTCCTTTCGTCCCAGAGTTAACATTTACTGTACATCTGCAAGCATGCAATATCAGGCGGATTCTCGTAGCTACTACTCTTCCTCCTCCTCCTCCATCCAGGGAGGCGGCGGCGCCGACCCTCTTGATAGGGTGGTGCGGCTGGCCTCCGGCAGCGCGGTGGTGATATTCAGTATCAGCACGTGCTGCATGTGCCATGCAGTGAAGAGGTTGTTCTGTGGGATGGGGGTCAACCCGACTGTGTACGAGCTCGACCAGGATCCACGGGGTAATGAGATCGAGAGGGCGCTGTCTCAGCTCCTCGGCGGCGGCTCAGCCGTGCCGGTGGTGTTCATCGGCGGGAAACTCGTCGGAGCTATGGACAGTGTCATGGCTTCACATATCAGTGGCACTTTGGTTCCACTACTCAAGGAAGCTGGAGCACTTTGGCTTTAATTAAAAGAGTAATTAATATTTCACCAACTGCCCTTTTTTTCTTTCTTTTTTTTTTTGTTTTTTTATTCTAATGAAATGGTTTAATATAGGATTAATTTCTTGTATTAGTAAATCAACAACTATGGTACTAAGGAAAGAGGCTAATTTCCTTTGTACAAAAAGCTGAATTATTAATTAATGTACTTTAATCTTATATTTTCAGTGCATCTCGCAATTTACTTCATGAATTTTTTTATTTTATTTTTTTAATATTAATTTGGGAATTAAATTTAATTAATATTGCATGCATGGAAATTGGGGGACCCTTTGGAATTAATTTTGAATTAGTGAATGGCTATACGTGTATGTCTGTTATATTAATATGATAGATAAATAAGTAATCAATTATGAACAACTATACACACAAGCTATTATGAATAGACAAGCTCTATAATTAATACATATAGGGGAAATTTTATTATTCTGAGAAATATTAAATGAAATGATGGCTTACCCGCAACAGAATTAAATAGTGTGTGCGGGATAGTGTGGCTCGTATTTATTGCAACCCAATCTACATTTTAGTTTGATTTTTATTTAAATATGTATATAGAATATTTAAGATATACACATCTCATGTTTCATCTCTTTCAACAAATATACAAATTAAATTATCGCAAGAATGTCCTGTTATTCTTCTGTGTTTCATGTTTATATATTTTAGTGCATGTTAAATTAGAGATATATATAGAGAAAAAAAAATAGAGATACGTTGAAGGACAATTAATACAGTATACATGTAATGTAATAATAATAATTTTTTAAAATTTAATTTTTAATTATACTACGTGTTATTCAAAATCTATATGCAACGAGAAATGAAAATTCAAGGTAAACAGTAAATTTGGACGAAAGAAATCATACTCCTTCCGTTTCGGACAACTCTTCATTGTTATTGTAAATATATGCGGAGTTTAAGAAAAAAAAAATGATTAATTTAATTTTATTGATTTTTAAGAGTATTGTGTTATCGGTAGGAATTATGTCATATTCTATTTGAGTGTGGGCAGTCATTAAGTGTTAGGATAAGGTGAAAACAATCCTATCCCCTAATCCTTGAACCAACCTTCTTCACTTTAGTTGATTCTTAGTGAATAGGTATTTGGGAGTGTGTTACGTGGTTATTGTGGAAAGCTAGGAACAATGCTATCTTTTGTAGTGAAGAGTTTAAAGTGGGAAAAATACTTGATGAATTGAAAACTCAACTTAGAGTTGGATTGGAAAAACGATCATAGATTGTAATATTAGCAGGTACTTCTCATACCTAATAAAATTAAGGCAAAGGCTTATGTGAAATTAGGGATGATAAAGGATACCGGCTTTCTTTGGGAGTATTAGTAGCAGTATCCAGTTATATTATTACTATTAATATCTGTCACATATCCATTTAAAATATTACTTGCTATACCCATACCTGAACCCAATTATACTACCTATAGGGTAGCCAAACCCACAAACATGTTTTTTCAAAAACTTATATTCATATTATTTTTCATATCTTACCATTTAGTAGTTTTTTTTTATAAGTTATTATATAGTCATATGTGGGCTAGTGATGAAGGGAGTTATTTGTTAATAACATGATCATGTGTTCAAATTTTATTAAAAAAATGCAACTTATAATTAATGTATGTGTTAAATGGGACGGGTACCATACCGGTACCCGATACTCTTACCCGAATATCTATACGTGTTAGGATAGCAGGTATTTAAGGGTTAAATTCATATTTTACCCAAACTCTAATGGGATTATTTTTCAGTTCTCAAACTCGTCCCAAACCCTTTTATAAGTACTCGTACCCGTTTCAATAGAGTTTGGGCGGGTCGGGTACCCGATAATACAAGCGAAGCTGTCATTCCTATGTGAGACCGTATCACAGAAAGACTTACATGAGATGGAAAAAAAAGTGATAACATTTTAATAAAAAGTGATAGTGGTGCAATAAATTATTTCATGAACAATTTGTAGTATAAATAAAAAGTGATGATATTTTTAATAAAAATGATAATACCTTTGATATAAAAAACGGTAATTATTTAAGAAAACGTAAAAACTATTTCACGTGAAACGGTTTCAGAAAGTGTTACCCTATTATTAATAATATATTGGTTCAACAATAGATTATAAGTTTGATTGCATATAATTGCTTCTCAATAGATTATATATTGTGTGCAACATGCCCCATAAGTATCATAATCATGTAATGTACAATAGATTATAAGTTAGTCTCCTAGCCTCCAGTGAACCGGGTTTACGCCATGGTCCCTTTAATTAAAACTCAAATAATACATAGAGTATAATATGATTGGAAAGGAAACCACATGATTTACACCGTGAACCCAACTTACACTAGTTTACCATAGATTATATGTACTGTATGAAGCAATGTCCAATACATGCATGTAATGTGTGCAACAACTTATCTCATATACACAACAGATTAAGTCTAGAAGATATAGCGGGGTGATTTGCCTTCTTATAGTTAATTTCAGATTTTAAGGGTTGGTTAATTGCGATAATGTCTTTAACTTTTTGAACAAACATTCATGCAGATGGGTATTCCTGATAGCACACTATAAATGTGTAGTTGCAATGTACCTATAAGTAATGTAGCCAATTTTTTTCATATAATAAAATATTAGGCATTTTATATAGTTAGATATTCGAATCTAGGGTGAAGAAAGGTGAAGAAAGCTATGAAAGATGACCATTATACTATATGTTAAGTTTCAGAATGGGGAAAGATATCATCTGTTTATTTTTCTGATGATGTTTTTCTAACAAATCTGGTATGTTAGTTTTTCTAAGGAAGTTTTTCTAACAACTCTGGTATAACCTCGAAAAGGTCGGGTACAAGTCCATAATCAGCAACCTGCAAATCATACATATGCCATCTCATGAACAAAATATTCACACCTAAAAGAAATTAATAGATCGCATAGTTTAAAAAAAACTAATAGCCAGAAGAATCAGACAGTGCAACTTTCACCAACTCAGGGCAGTTCATATTGGGGGATTCTATAGGTCAATGCTACGGGTGTACGCGTGCAAGTGATGAACCGTAAAAAGTATAGTTTTAGAGAACTTGCATATATAAATTTCAAAGAGGAATTAAATGATTGTGATAATTCATTGATGATTTACGGTATATTTTAATCCTTATCGAGGTTATGTAAGAAAGTAATCTATCCATGGAAGTTCTCCTATGTTGCTTTTCCATTAATTTTTTGTCAACCTGGAACATGCTCAAGATCGAAACCAATGGTTGCTTGTGCTCTAGGTGGGGGGAGGGGTAGGTAATAGGCAGATGGTTTGACGGACCTGGAAAATGGGTGCGTCAGCGTCTTTATTTACAGCAACAATGACCTTAGAATCTCTCATTCCAGCTAAATGTTGAATAGCTCCAGAAACGCCAAAAGCCATGTATAATTCAGGAGCAACAATTTTCCCAATCTGACCAACCTGGTAGGACATCAAAGCTACATCAGCTACAAAAATGACAATTTTACAATAATCCACCTATGTAATTTAAGGAGCATCACCCATTTATATCTATGGTATTGAAACTTTAAGTTTCAAACTCTAGGTTAGTAAATAATTACAATGTCAACATGAACTAACTACATGTGACCAAATGTGAAGAAAACTACTAAAGGGGTGTTGGGTATTTTTGGAAGGAATGGAATAGGATTTGGAATAGGTTTGATAACTTTCATTTAGTAGATGTATGGAGGATTCCCATAAATTTAGGAATAAAAATCATAGTATTGTTATACCAATCACACTACTATACTTCCATTCCCATTCCACACTTCCAAAGTTACTAACCAAACACCCCTCAAATGTAATTGGAATAAATACCAACCTCTATTTTATGCAATGAATTCTATACGAAGGATAATGGATATGATATGCAAAAACTTCTTTTTAGTGGCTGCCTTCCATGCCTCATTTCAGAGGGAACCTCAAAATGGCTTGTTCTCACGTTATTCCATCCATATTCCATTCCCATTTACTTGCCTCATTTGGGTTCCTACACAAGGGATGCCATTCCTAGTCCATCTATTTTTTTTTATCTAATCTATACGCATAATGATTCAGTAATTCACAACAGAAAAGAATGAGAAGAGATTGTGGTTATTTTTTAAACTTTTTCTACCAGAGTTTCCAGTGTCCTTTTGCTTGAAGGTATTTAGGTATCAATTTCTAAATTGTAGTTTGATTCTATCATCTATTTCTTACAAAATCCTTAACAGGGCTCTCTTATGACTTTCCTGCTACAAGCTCAGTTTCTGGAAGAAGGAACTGAGTGCTTTAAAATACATTAAACAAGAAGTCTAGAAAAAGCTGCATAGCTCACCTGAAGTTCATTTGGAACAAATCCAGCATCAACAGCAGCACGAGTGGCTCCAACTGCAAGATACAATTCTTCTTTATATGAGATGCCATGCAAAAAACTGACGATGTCTATAATTAGATGAGGCAGATTTCAGATATAGATGAGGCAAAGTTCAGATACACAGACGAAATATGAAGAGTTCAGATACAGATGAGGCAGATTTCAGATACATTGTAGGAATAAGGCAGAGTTCATACAGGCAGCAATATAAGAGTAAAATATGACCATAATTTGATTAAGCAGATTTCAGATACACAGATAGGAAAATCAAAATCACAATAATCATAATAATACACTAACACAATAAAGAGTTCAAGCAAATTAACCAGCAGAAAATTGATCAATATAACCAAAGTTTCAAATAAAAACAGATGAACCCCTTTAGACTTTAGAGGTCAATAGCTTATAATTCTAAATTAAACTGAGAAAAACCTGCTGCACCAAGTTTCTCAGCTAACTTCTCTATAATTTTGAAATTGTCAGCACTTTTTAGAGCTCGCCCTCCAGTGACCACAATGCGTGCATTCCCTAGATCAGGGCGTTCAGTGTCTTGAGAGGAAAGGCTTATATACCTTGATTTGCCAATTATATCATCTGAAACAACAATACATCATTTTCTGTCAGAAACTTGAAGTTCCTATAACGAAGATTATAATATGACTTGCATGCCTACCAATCTACAATTTAGTAGAAACCAATTTTTGCTGCTACCCAAATTCTTTAAATCTACAAGAAAAGCTGGAATTTTTATAAAGGTTGCGGAGTATTACACACCTTCACTTAAGGTTAAAAGATCAACCTTTTCAATTAATCCATCATTAGAAACTGAAGCTGACGCTGGTAATGGGGGAAACGATGTAGACCTAATGGTCAACATGCAAGGATCTGAACCAGTGTAGTGAACAGTACTAAGAGCATTCCCAGCATATATTGGCCAGCACAGTGAAAGAAAATTCACCAAGACCAATTAATTATCCCATGAAAACATGAGATTCTAATATCTGAGAAAAAATTTTGCTGGAGAAACTCACATCAGGAAAACAACAAGTTACCTAACAAATTATTAGACCCACTGATCTCAATAACGTCAGTAATGGGAGAAACATCCAGAAGTGCTGCTGCACGAGGGAGAACATTCTTCCCAAAAGAACCTGAACCAGCAATTATGTGTGAGTAATTTCCTTTCTGCTGCACCAAATGCACTACTTTAGCCCATGGTTCTGAGAGGATACGTGAAATTGTCTGATTCAGCAACAAGAACCTGCATATCAAACATGAGAAAAATCTGTAATCCAAAAGGGTAAGTTTAATTAAACCTAGGAAACTGCACATCAGAAGTTGAAAAAGTGTTCATGCTTATTATAACTTGACAATGTTCCACCAAACAGGTTCCAATTCCTCACTACGTAAAACTTGCAATGTCTTACCAGTTTCTAGTAGTTATATTACTCTATGTATATCTGTTAACCTACCACCTCCACTTCCAAAAAAATAGATTGGTTACTAAAATTTGTGCATCTAAGAAAAAACCAAAGTTGTGGAAAGACCATGTCTCTCCGGTACACCAGAACATAAGAAGAATTTGATTTCTTCTCTGTATCAGTATCCATTACATGAAGGCAACAGCATCCTAATTCTAAAAATTAATGTAAAATGCAAGCAGACCACCAAAAACCAAGTAATAAGTTTCGTAATTATTTCCCTTAAAGCACATTCTACACTAAGCCCTCCACAATCCACATACAATCGATCACGTCATGATGCCCTTCGTTTAAATCACAATATACATAAACTAAATTGTATACAATTAAACCAAAATAGAGAGTACCTGAGAAATGAATGGATGGAATGATGCGGCATGATTAGCAGCTTCATGTAAGGAAGGACCTGAACCAGCTAGTAGTACAGATACGGAATTGTCTTTGCCCACAAATTTAGCAGCCTCCACCGCACTCAATGACGAAGCTTTAACCGATCCACCCTCATGTTCGGCCAAAACCAGTGTGCTGAGCTATTTGAATAAGCAAAAGGTTACACAAAAATCATTTTTGTCGTCCATACAGCCATGGAACAAAAATACTACTCCTAACATCTTCTTTTACTCTCCAATTTCAAATTATTCATAGTTCATCCAGATTTTAAGCCCCACAGAAGCTTGAACAACTATAAAACTAAAACTACATCATCGAAATACGAGGCACCTAGTTTTATTAATAAAACAGTTAAAGCTACCAAAAAAAAAATTGATATTGCTGCACTTAAAACAAGCAATTCCAGAAGATATATACAGTCATTCCGTTAAAGACTTCAACATGAATAAGATTTAATCAATCCAGTCACTCCTTGAGAAAAAGAAATTAAATTATTGATTGCTATGGCATAAAAACACATTTTACAAGGTAAATTTGGAATAAAAAAGGACTTACGAATCGAGAGCAGAGAGCAAAACGTTTAGCAGAAGAAGGATTTCGCAATGCCCCGAGAAGAGCCTGAATTCTCATTTTTTTTTCTATGCAAATTCTTTTTCCCCTCTTTTTCTTGCTCTTTTTCCTTTGTACTAGTACTTTGAACTTTGAACTTTGGAACAATAAGAGCTTGAAACGCCGCCGTTTTCGGAGTCTGCCTAAATTTTTCCTCTAAAGATTGAATTGCCACGTTAGTAATGGGGGTGAGTATGGATGAGCTTGATCGCGCCTAGTGTTAAAATAATAAAATAAAATAAATAAATAAATAAATAATAGAGAAAGTATATTGTAAAACATTATTTATGTGAGGCATCATCAAATGTGATTGTTATATAACTAGAGTATGATGGCTAGTTAAAACGTGTTTTTTTATACATAAACTGTGTAAACCAGGTTTACAGTGTAAATCTTACTCCCCTTTCAATTCTACATATCCTAAGGAGGAGGGTTTACTAGAGTTTATAATGTAAACTCAGTTTATAAGACACTAAATCTTTTTTTTATGATATGATGAATGATGCATTAAATGTACTCCCTCCGTCCGGTTCTAAGGTATCCATTTGTTTTTGCACGTGGATTAAGAAGTATTATTATTATATGTAAAGTGGGTAGTTGTATTAGAGAGAAGTGGTGGGTTATATTGTGTACTTTTGTACTAAATAGGGGAAATGGATACCTTTAAAGCGGACGCCAAAAATAGTAAAATGGATACCTTAGAAGCGGACGGAGGGAGTATAATTTTAAGGTATTACTCTTGCCAATGGAGAGAGTGTGTTGTTAGTATCCATCCGGGTCAACCTAGACCTGACCCGAAATATTAATACTTATTTTAATCTATTTGGATCATTTTCAACCTGTTTCTCCATTACCTCAAGTCTCTCTTTCTAATTCTTTTTGCATTGTTGTTTCTCCTCATCTCTAACTTTCACACTCTCTCTCTAATTCTTATATGGTCGTATATCTTTCCCTCTTAATTTAATTTAGGAGATATCATTGCCAAGAAAGAAGATGGCAGCCGAGAACAGAGGCGGCGGAAGAAGATGATGGTGATGCTGCTGATGTCTGAAGTAGTACCTACTTGTGTGTTTAAGCATAAAAGAAAGATAATGAAGTAACGGTGAATTGGGATCAAGTACTCATCATTTTTAGTTTTTCAAAGATGTGAAAGGAGAGATTCTCACCCAACTACAAAGCTATAATCAACCCATCACTTAAAGAAAACAGATATGATGAGTCTTTTGTTTAGGTGACGGATGGAAAAGCTCTTGAACTATGTCTTTTTTTTTTGTCGGTAAAGATAATTTATTAAATCAAGAAAAATAAAATATAAATGCACCATAGGTACCAAGTTAGGACATAAATATGCCTCAAGGATAGACATTCTTGAATGTCTCTAAAGGCATTACAGAGCAAGAACTACAACAACTGACAAAAACATCAGGAAATTTAGCATGACACCAACTCCAAAACCTATTTTTGATCTCGCTAATAACTCTATCATCATTCCAACTCCATGCCTCGAAAATAATCTTATTCCTCCATTTCCATATCACTCAAGTAATACAAATCCCAAGACCCAAGACAATTTTTATACGTTTTTTCCTCCCAATATTGATGAGAAATGACGAAAGTTACCTTTACTATCTTTGTGCATGACCCAGCTAACACCCAACCAATTTAAAATGGAATTCCACACTGTCCGAGTCGCTTCGCAAGTGAAGAACAAATGATCGGCATTCTCTTCATTCCCATCGTCACAAAGGCTGCAATTAGTGTCAGTCAACTGGGAACATTCCTCTTCCTCAAGTTAGACTTCGTTGGAAATCTGTCATGTAGCCGGCGTCAAGCACATGTTGCTGCTTTGAATGGAACACAGATCTTCCACACGTCCCTAAATATTCTATTATTGAGAGTTGCTTGATCAGTTGGTTGAGATGTTTCCTTGATGCTCTTATAAGCTTCTTTAGTCACGTAGGTCCTTGATCTTGAGTTCTTCCATCTCCAAATATCTTCGGCTACTCTTTTTGGTGTGAATTTGTTTAACCTAGTTCTCTATCAAACATTGGTCTTGAACTATGTAGAAGTAATTTCTTAAATAAATGTAATTTTCTTTGACAATATAATATAGAAGATTATGTTGAGAATTATGATTTTTTTAATAGAAAAATTAGCCAAATAATTAAAAAAAAAAGTAAGAAAAAAAAATCATCCCAATTGCCATATTCCAGAAGGAACGCGTGGTTTTAACTCGAGAAGGTTCCACAATCATCCAGAATGAAACCGTTGCATACAGATTGACAATAATGCCCCCATAGCCTGAAGAAATAGTATGAAATATCTCTTGAATATTCTCGAACCCTCCTTCCCTCGCCCCTCCCCTCATAAATACCTCCCCCTTCAAACCATCTTCATCAACACAATCACAAAAAATCTGTAACTGCAATTTTACGCAATCGTCAATACTTGAATTATAAATGGAGAGCCCTTTCTTCACAAATCGCCGCTGGTACCAACACCCTGAAGTCACCCGCAATTATCCCACTGCAAATCGGAGAGTGCCCGTTTACGACCCACTGAATGAGGCTCACCGACCCGTCCAGCGCCCCATGGAGACGAACTCAGCCCCCAAAGTGGTTCGGATTCCGGTTCGTTTCGTCGGATCTGTACCAGTGGACCGTGCCGGATCCGTCTTGAAGATACAGAAGGTTTTTAGGGGCTTTCTGGTGCGGAAATGCTTGAAGAAGGTTAGGGATATCAAAGTCCAGGTAGAGGAGATAGAGGAGAAGCTATCGAAGAGCGAGGTCGCGGATTTGTTGCGGCGGGATGAGAGAGAGAGGCTTCGAATGAACGAGGCTTTGATGTCTCTGCTGTTCAAGCTGGATTCGATCTGTGGTGTGGATTTCGGTGTTAGGGTATGCAGGAAGTCTGTGATTCGGAAAGTGATATCCTTGCAAGAAAGGATAGATGCGATCGTAACCGCTGATGTTGAGCAAAATGGAGAAAACGAGCCTGAAATCGAGGTTTCCGTAGGGACTGAGAATTCAGAATCTGATCATCTGGATAATCCGACTGGTTCCGAAAATGTGCCGGTTTCTGAAGATTCAAACAAATCGGATAATCCAACTGAGAATTCAGGGGAATTGGAAGGTTGTGGAGAGAGTGTTGAGAGTGCAGATTGCAATGATGATGGGATAATTGATGTTGGGGTTGATTGCGAGGTGAAGGTGAGTGAGTCAAATGGCGACTCAGTGCAGAAGAGGTGGATGGAGGGAGGCGATGATGAGAAAGAAGGTGGTGGGGTGTTAGAGAAGAGGAGCGATCGAGAGCTACTGGAAAGGATGATGGAGGAGAGTGCGAAGATGAGTCGGATGATGAGCGAGTTGTGTGAGAGGAACCTGAGTCAAACCAGGATGCTGAACGCGCTGACTCACCGAGTGGAGCTGCTGGAGAAGGCTTTCGTGTGCGATATGCAGAGGAGGAAGAAGAAGAAGGCCAAGCCTTCCTCCACATGTTAACAAAATTCATGTACTCTGGATTTTTTAAACACACTGATGACTGTGTTTTGAACTTTTGATTGTAAATAAAATTTTATTATAGTTTTGGTTGTTCAAATATTTTACCGGATTTCCTTATTATACAGTGGTGTTATACCTAGCTAGTGTTCCACATCTTCTTTCATAATGTGTGTTTTAATGAAATAATATAGTCTTAGAGACAAAATTTATATTTTAAAAATATTAAATCTAAAAGGAAAGTTAAAATTGTCTACATGCTCAACTTTTAAACATGTAATAGCAAGTGTAGTATCAAAATGTATAGTTAAACTAAGGTGCACTAAATTTATAAATCCTAAGTGCATTGTTATATCCGGAATTACCTAAAATGTAACAAAAGATGACTGGTATACAATCTCCATTTTGGTACAATTTCGGTATAACCTTCTTCCTTCAGTGCATGTGTTTTTTTTTTTAAACTGTTGTTAGGGATATAATTGTAATTTTACCCTTGTGGTTTAGGGTATAATTGTAATATTACCCTTGTAGTTTATGTATAATTTATCCCTAGGGTTTTAGGGTTTAGGGTATAATAGTCATTTAAATAAAATAAATTTAAAAATAAAATAAAAAATAACATTAATGAGGAAGCAGGAATTAATTAAGAAGTGTGGGGATCAAAGTTGTATCTCAAAAAAAATATCAGTATCATTGAATTCTTGCATATTTGACAGTTATTTAGGTATACCATATATGAAATGATTGATTGAATATCAGTGTCATTGAATCCTTGCATATTTGGCAATAATACAAATAGTTAGATTTAATATCAAAGTGGCAATGTCCATTTGAATAGTTTGGGATACGTAGAATAGACATTACTTGACATTTGGGTTCAATAAATTGAAAATTAGGCTATTTTAATCTGATTTTATCCCCCCAGTGTATGGATTGTGCTAGTTTTGTTATAAAAAAGTTGTGCGTTCCTGGCATTTCATATCATGAAGATAGTGGTAGAAGTTGCTAATTTGTTTATCCTGAAATTCCTCTTTTTCTTCTTGTGTGTAACTATTTGGATATTGGTTGCTAAAGTGGTGGTGTTTCTGACCCACTTTATGTGCCTACAAATAGTTTGAGAAATAGATGGACATTGGTTTCTTCAGTATTAATGCAGAATCCAATTCTACTTTTGGTAAAGAGTTTTGATTTGGCTAGAAGAAAGCCATGTTTGGGGTTGTCCACTTATACCAGATTTTAGGGTAGATGAATCTGTTTGAGATCTCTTGTCCCAACTATCTTTAAACCTAGGAGCTGCTAAACCTGCCTTGCACTACACAACTTGCCATTCTGTCTACAACTTGGGCTGCTATCTTGTCTCTGATAAGCTCATAATAAATCAATAGCCTGGTCAAGTGCAATAAAATGAAATGAAAAAAATACAAAAAAAAAAAAACAAATGTAATGTAGTAATCATTGCCTTATCTTTTTTTGCATTAAAAATGGCCCGCTCAAAATCTACACCAACCGTCCTCTACACATCTAAGTATAACGAACCCGACTACAGATTACATAATAAACCGCCATGCCCAAAAATTAAAATAAATAGAAAAAAAAAACTCTATAAAACTATACAGATCCCTAATAATATACAGTAATTCTGAAAAAGATCATTACAACAAATTTGCTATTCAATCTTCTATCCTCTGTATCTCCCCCATCATGATTCGATTGCTAGTTACCTTAAACCCAAGAAGAGCTGGGTCTATCTGTCTACCTTTCTTACCCTTCTTTTTGTTGTTTCGAGACCCAGACATCCCGTCCGACGCCTCTGAAGCTACAGATGTTGACTGAGTTTCTTGAGATGGCTTCTTCGCGTTGCTCTTGAGCATATCACTGAACGACGTTTCCAATACATCTGCATCATTACAGGATGATGTTCTTCGAAACTGTACATCTCTTCGACTGGATGTCTCCAGATTTCCTACAGTGCCTCCAGATTCTCGTCTCACCCCTGCAAGCAAGCAAATGCCAAGAAAGTTAGCAGAGAATAACAGCAACCATAAACCTCGTGCGATAATTTAGCTTAATGGTTCACAACTCAGAGAAGAACAGCAAGTGGAATCTTACCATCAGAAGGCATGACATTAGAAACATTTTTCCCTCTCGCAATGGGATCAGTTACTTCGGATAATCCTTCCTGAGAAGATGCAGCTCGTGAGACAGGTGGACGCCTCAGCAAAACATTTTCAGGTCCTTTTGAACTGGTGGGTCGTAACCTAGTAAAAACAATAGGAATAAGAAATGGAGAACTTAAATAAATAACAAAGTGATTTAAGCAGGTCAAGACAGAAAAGAGAAATATTCCAAAGCATTAAACTCAAATATATGCACATGTATACAAGAAAGACACTCATTTCTTGAAAAAATCTGAAACAAATTTCTTTTTTGAACAACTGTGGAAAATTAATGCATGTCGACAATATTTAAAATCTAGTTTATTAGTAAAAACATCATAAATGTTTTAAGCTATCTTTAGGCTAGTTTAATTCTGAAAAGGCTGTTTATCTTCCAAAAGTCCAAAAGAAAATGAACATCGAATAAAAGGAAGCAGTCAACGTTTCATACCTATCTCTGCCAGCATCCTCTGAAACAGACTCATCTGATCCAATCTTAGCATTCTGAAAACCTGACCATTATGATTAAGATCATGTTACTCATTATGCCATAGGAAGCCCAAAAGAACATGGCGTACACAAGGAAATTGTAGAAGTTACCAGCAGAGCTAAATGACTTGTGCCTGCAGAGAACATTCACCGGCTTTTCCCCCCGGCCAGCAGATGCCAAACCAACCTGATCGACTAAGCCTTCTTGGGCCTCTGAAATCATTCCCTGAACGTTATCTTCATTTATGAGCTTTTTTTTATTCCTCATAAGAAAAGGTTAATTTTAAACAGCCTTATTTCTACTGTTAAAATTTGGATCACTTACCTGAGTGTCTTCATCAACGTTGGCAGCAAATGGTTTTCCTTCGACTAAGGCTCCGCCTTGAGATCGATAAGGCAATCCTCCAATTTCAAGAACATTGGTTATCCCCTCTGATAATCGACTCTGAGGTGGTCCAGAGGAATCAGAACCATATGAACCAACAGTGAATGAGTTGCTGAAACCAGATTCCTGGTCTGGATGAACACTAAATGACTGGTTGGCCATGCTGGTCCCGGAGTAATGACCTGAAGCTGGCCTTCTCTCATTTAGCATTCCATTAGTCATATCAAACTGTTCACTAGATGTATTACCAGATTTTTGCTGTAGTAATTCCATAAGTAAACGCTTTGAACTGTCATCATTTGTCCCAGCTGACATCCACAAACTAGGGTCTTCAGTACTTCTTTTAGCATCCAATTCCCGTCTTTGCCTCTCTTGAAGATGTAATTGTTGAATTCTTGACTCCATCCACTCATTCGATAAATGACCATTATTATCTAGCCACTGACCTTCCATCGCGTCCATCCGTGAATCAAGGAACTGACTTGGGTTTAAAGGATGGTTGGTGTGCTGAGAGTACAAACCAGACGAGAAACCTCCAACTTGACCACCAGAGTGCATTCGTGCAATCTGCTCCTGCATTTCTAAGCCTTGAGCACGAGCCATGGAGTTCACGACATCACGATACACCCCGGCAGCACCACCAGGCATTGACCGCTCAAAAGGCATCATCCCAGGCTCATATAGACCATGTTGAAGTCTCTCTTGTACCGACAGATTTCGTTCAAGGAGGTTCAGATGGTCCTCAGTAGGTGGTATCTGCTGTGAATAAAAGTCCAATGGGCCAAATCCAGAAGAATTAGCTCTATGTGCGGCAACGGGATTTCTGTGGAACTGACTAGCTTCATCAAGTGCCCACCCAGGATTGATTTGTCTTTCTTCCAATTCCAATCGCTGTCTCAGCCCCAGAGGTAACTGCCTTCCATGCAAATGATCTTGCTGTAGAATCTGTTGATCCATATGATGAATCTGTCCATGCCTTCCACGTGATAAGAAGTCCAACAAATCATTTTGGTGCACTTGCTGAGGCATCTGACCATATTTTGACTGAATTAGCTGCTCAATGGAAGGTTCAGCATGCCTAGAAGGAAACTGGGACCGCTGCTGCAGATCATTCAAAATTTGCTGCTTTATTAGCACCTGTTCCAGAGCAGCATTCGATCTAAGAGCGTCAATACGTGACTGCCCACGACCAGGTTCACGTACTTGACTCTGCAGCAGCTGCTCAAGAAGAACCTGCCGAGCCTGAGATTGTTGTTGCTCTTTCAACAACATTTGCTGTTGATGGAATTGCTCCTGTTGTTGCAGCTGCTGATGCTGCTGTTGTTGAAGTTGCAGCTGCCTCTGCTGTTGCAGCTGAAGGGCCACCAAGTGTTCAACATCTTGTCCTGGTTGATTAAGAAGTTGTTTGTGGTGCATCAGCTTAGAACTTGGGCCCCCTTCAAGCATTGCTTCATTCAGGTGTGTATTGTGAGAAGGCATCATGCCATGAGGTTGAATGTGCTGCTGCTGCTGCAATAGCTTCTCTGTCAAATCAAATTGGTTAAAATCTTGGTCCATTCTTGAAGAATGGCGGGCATCCATGACATCTTGATACATATTGGAACCAGTAAGCGTATTATTGCCATAAACATCATTCCACGTCTCTGGGGCATGAGTAGGATTACTCATTGCAGCAAAAGGGACAAGCCTTCCAGATGAATTTGCATGTTTCTCCTGTGCACCTCCACTAAAAGGAGGTGCCTGTTCATTCCTTGAATAAGTACTTTCCAGCTCAGACCACAACAAACTAAGAGGATGCAACTTATTATCCTTCTGATTTGATATGCCAGAATCCAACATTTCATTAGCGAGGTAAGACTGGTTACCACTATTTGTAGCAGATTCACCATATCCTCTGGATATCTTCCCTATAGCACTGCCACTACTTCCAGGTCTCCCAGGAAATACAATTTCTGTTCAAAGAAAAAGTTAAAATTTCAGAACAAAACGTAACATAAATGTGCAGGGATAAGTGTAGAAACAAGTAGCCATCATCTTGCACACCAGAAATCTTTTTTCCTGAGAGTATCTGTTGTGAAAGATGATGATTATATTCAGATGCATATAACTAACCTTGATGTGCAGGGATAGCATCAAAATCAGGTAACTGCCAGCTAGATCCATCTAGTACAGTAGAGGGAATGGATTCAGGAATAGGAATGCCAGACTGCATGCTTGCTTCAGATGTACCCTCCATTACAACAGTCTTGTCTAGATTAGAACCTAAATCAGCTCCACTATCATAATCCTGCATAAATTTTAAATGAGGCATGATATCACCCAATTCCAGGAAAGGCGAATCATCAGGAGCATCTTCCAAACGAACAGGTAGATCAGTCCCAAAAAACCCTTGCTCAAACCATGAAATGATGTCCACTCCAAGAAAAGGGCCCTGTATTTCCCCCTGAGGATCCCGATAATACAAACTCAATTCTTCAGGAGGGATTCCTCTATCTAGCTGATATTCATTAGCTCTGATCGCAATCTTAGGTAGCTGGCCATCCCACTGCAGCTCAGATGTAGGCATAGACAAAATGGAGTTTGGCTCGTGGGGAAGTTTATTGTTATAATCCAACGATGTGGCCAATCTGGCATTGTCAAACAGAGTGTGCTCAGAACCTTTGTGCTGAAATTCATCAAACTGAGTACTGTTGAGAGGTTGCAAGCTGCCAGTAGTCAGTTCCTTTCCATTCATAGCCTCAGAAACTTCATATCTTCCTTCATGATCAGCAGCTCTCTCTGCTGAAAGGTAAAAATTATTTCAGGAGTTAAATTAGAAAAGTTTAGATAAATACAAAATGTAGAAAAATACTCACCATTTAAGAAAGTTTTAGGAAAACTATTATAGATGATGCTGTCAACACCAGCTAGATTATTATCAACTGAATCTTTCTGAAAGTTATCAGATAAATCTTGGGTGGTATCAGCAGAGAAGGAGACCTGTCTTCCATTGGTAAATTCAAGGTCTCCAACTTCTACAAATGAATAAAAAAAAGTTTAGTAATGTAATAAGCATAAAGGACAAGTGGAGGGAGTTATGAAAAAAGGTACATGTGTATTATTCTTCGAAGAGTGAATAACAAAAATACCTGAAACATTGTCAGCTGATTTTCCCTTCTTAAATGAATTATATGAGGCTCCACTGCTAGTTATTTTTCCCTTCCATATGTCATTCAGCATGGCCTGTAACATAAGAAGAATTGTCACATTTCTATGGGATTCCAAAAAATGCCATCAATTCAAGTATAGTTGTGCTTTGACAAAGGAATATAAAGTGGACTGTAAGCCTCACCTCTTGCTCAGCATCTGGAGCCACAAAAGCTAAAGGTTCAACAGCATCTAATTGAGTTATCGGGGTTACTTCCTCCAAATTGTCGGGCAAGAGTTCCAGGGTTGACTCCAGCTTTTTCTTACGGTATATGTCAAGTAGTTTACCCCTTGGATAAACAAACGTTTCAACAGAGAGATTAGAATTTCCACTCTTGTCATATTGAGCAGCACCAATTGGAGTGGCAGATGGAAGTCTCCCAATGGAAGCACCCGATCTACCACGCCCTACAGTAAAGCCCACATTTGAGCCC
Source organism: Pogostemon cablin (assembly GCA_023678885.1). NCBI lineage: Eukaryota > Viridiplantae > Streptophyta > Magnoliopsida > Lamiales > Lamiaceae > Pogostemon > Pogostemon cablin. The sequence goes on from CM042979.1 coordinate 10,451,617, forward strand.
TCTACTCGTCCCCTTTCAAGTCCAAATCCTGGTGCAGCTCGGTTTCCAGAGCCAGCAGGATTTCCCTCCATCCTGTGTCGAGGCCTCCACTTATCACGAGTATCTGAATCACGTTCAGGAGCAGCACGGCTATTTGAAACAAATGATTGAGCTTCTACCTGAGACTCTTCCTTCTCCAGATCTGTCCTTTTCTCTGGTCGAGGATCCTTTTCTTTGTCATCTGGACCCCACCTTAGAGACCATTTGCTATCACGCCTTGTTTCATGTCCAGAATTGCGACTGCTGACATCATGCCATCTGTCAGTCGCAGGCAAAGATCTATTTTCAATAGTTTCTCTGCCTGCAGTATTGTCCACTCGTCTATCCACCTTCCTCCGATCCCTTCGACCAAGCAATCCAGTTTCCCTTTCTTCTTCACGCCAGCGACGTCCACTATCAGGCTCTTGAGCAATCCTTCTCCAATCCTTTTTATCCTCAGGTGCATCTGCGCGCCAAACCTCCTTCTGGTTCAAATCAGCAGAACTGCCAAGAGACAATGAACTGGGCCCACGACTCTCCTGGTGAAGAGACAGATGTAATCCATGATAAATCACAAATAAAGCAGGATAATAATTTTGTTTTATTAAAGGGCAAATGATAATGAAAGGAGAGAAAAGAGAGGAAATGTATATATATAATCAAAGGATACAATACCAATTGATATGGAAAGTATTCCCAAAATGGGCATATTATGCCAAGATAAAAAAAACAATAGATCAGTCATGAGATCGTATTTGTAATTTTATAAAGGTACATATTGGTGAAATAGGATCCCGCAGTAGCCATTTATTCCTCAATATTGAAACAAGATTTTGCAGCTTAACACCTACACAAAAGGATGAGATATAGCTAACATCCACACAGCTAGGCATAAAAAGGATTGGACAAGACCTTAAAGAGGAGAATGGAACCAGCTTTAATATTTTCAATGCAGAATAAAAAACTCAAGAAGATCCATAGAATCCCTCAAGTCAATGCAACACAAAATGTCATGAAATTCATGCAGTGCTACATGGATCAATCTTCTAATAACAGGCTTGCACGCCTGTTAGTTAAACCCCCAAAAGATTGATAACATGCATCAACTAGATATTTCAATGAAGATGTAACATCTCCCACAAAAAAGTAGATATTTCAGACATAAATAAAGTCTCTTAGAGAATGTAAAGATTATGAATCATTCAGGGTAAATCCTCAAAGCTCAGTGCATCATTATGTTAACCTAAAAATCATGAATACCAGGCACCTATAATTTTACCATTTTAGGTTCATTTGGCTTAGCATAGAGCCACTGTGGAGACAGGGGGATACTCTCCGAGACTGCTTGGTCTGCAACAAACAGATACACGGTCAAAGAAAGCAAGAAAAATGCAAGAAAATAGCATGTGCAGAAAATACTCCATTCTTATAATAAGCTTGTGAGAAAAACACTAATTACCCTTTGATTCATCCTGCAATCCCACCAAACCCTTGTCTTCATCATTTCCCACGGAAGCTTCATTTAAAACACAAAAATATATCATTTAAAGGAAAAAGAATAAATCAAAAGGAGGACTTGTATAAAACAGGCACATCAACTGATCAAGAATCTACTTCATATTTGAAGCATAACAATAATTAACTTTAAATTACAGTTCAAAAAACGTTGATAACAATAACTGTTAACATTCGACAGATTAACCTAATTAAGAGATGAGAATTATTCCATGAAAAAAGATAAGATACTAGATAACTAGATTTTCTCATCCGCAGAAGAAATACGCATCCCTAGAATTCAAGCAATGAATAGGCACTAAATCAGAAGTGAAGAACCAGATTTGAAACCCTAGGACCCAAATTGAAAGTTGCATTGCCAATACAGATCTAACAAATCAAAGTACAGTATCGGGCATAAGATAGCCAAATCCAAACAACTAAAGTAAATCAAAAGAATAAAAAAATCCACACGAAATCAGAAAGAGCGATTTACCTTTCGGAATCCACGACTGATCGGACGCCTTCGAAGCCATGAGATCCTCCGGAAGATCCAGCTTGCTTTCCGCCATTCCAACAAATTGATATCTCGCAAGATTTCAAGAAAAAATAACACAAAGCTCAAGAAAGAATCACACAGGAGAAAGAGAAAAATAGTGAGTGAGATTGAGAGAGAAGTGAATCGATGAGTAGCAAGAGAAGGAATTCAGAGCGAAAGAGATTCGAAAAGCAAAGAGACAGATGCATACATAGGTGTATGTATGAGTCGAAGCGAGAATTAGGGTTTGTGGGAGCAATTGAAAAATGCAGAGAGAGAAGATGTTCAGGGAGGACAAAAACAGAGAGGGTGAGGGTTTGGGTGGTCAGAACAGCCAAATCAAATAATCGGGAATTACTATTTTATGATTTTCGGGGAAGTCTTTAAATATTATAAAACGACCCCATACAAATATTTTTCTTATTAGAAAACCCCTTGACCCTCTGCCCCGTTTTTAGTCCTCCTTCGCGCAATACTACGAGGTTTTAGTTGGGCATATCACTTGATTGTCTTTTTTTTTTAGCTTATGTATTATATCATCGAATTAATTCAATTTTAATAAGGAAAATTATCATGTGCATCGTGTACACTCTCAAAAGGAAAAATCACTCCTAGGTACACACTTTTACCCTAAATTACTAGCAGATACAATAAATTTAAAAAATTACTCTCACATACAAAATATTAAAGTAAAATACCAAATATAACCTTAATTCATTTTAATCTCATACACTTTTAAACCACAAACCCTAAACCTCTCACCCACCCACCGCCGTCGGACAACTGCCGGACCGCCGCCGGCTGGTTCCGGACCACCGCTGGATCGCCGCCGGACCAAAAACAAAATTGTGCAAAACAAAATTGTGCAATACAAATTGTGCAAACACATAGAGGTATTTACAATATCACAATCTATAATTGTGTAGTTATGAGTATTAGTTCTTTAAGCCATGTAGTTTATAGCAATTATGCATTATTTCATGTATCCCATAGTAAGTGACCCCTTTCAAAAATATATACACTTTTAAATAAAAATGTACTATACACTAATGAATAAAAATGTATATACTTTATTAGCGATTTTTTTTATTAATTTTGTTTTTAAATAAAAAACTAAATGGAAAAATTTATGATTTGGGTTGAAGGATGTTGCCATTTGCAATGATGCTTTGTTGATTAAATCTCATGATTTTGTATGATTTCGAATGAAAGAAAGGGCACAGCTATTCGTACCCCTAATTTTCTAAATGCACTCCATAAATTATAAAACTAAAATATTCTTTCGTGTTAAGATATAAATTTCCTTATATAAGTTATAATTTAAAGATTTTGAAGAATTTTAAATTATTCAGGCACCACCGCCAACGGTCATTTCAACGGCGAACTTGGTGTAGTAGGGAGAGGAGGGCGATGAGTTGTCTAATATTAAGAGAGTTGTTGCTGAGAGACAATACGAGCAAGAAGAAGCTTCGTCTTCACCGACATCTCAGAAACTTGTTGATTTAATGAATAATTACCAAAAATCTACTATTTTAATTAAGAGTGTAAATGAATTTGTGTTTGATGAAAAAAGGTAAAATGATCTAAAATGTGGTATGTCTAGTTATGTATACATCTTCTAATTTTAGTAAGGTATATTTAGTAATTGAGGTACATTAAGTAAAATTGGGGGTGTGAATAGCCGTGTTCAGAATGAAATTATGATTAAAAAAATAAAAGAATATACATTCCTTTATTAGTTCCAAACACGAGTGGGTAAAGATCATAACATGATTGTTATAACTTAAGAATAACATAAGTAATAGAATTTACATTCCTTAATTAGTTAGAATCTTATATTCTTATTATTGATATTTTATAATGATAAATTTAAATTTTAAATTATATACAAATATTAAATTAATTAAAATGTCAATGAAGATTTTATATAATATATATATATATATATATATATATATATATATATATATATATATATATATATATATATATATATATATATATATATATATATATATAAACTTGATATTCTATTTTTATCTTCAATTTTTCTCCATCTTTTCAATTTTACTATGTTTAGAAACCATTCAATCTTAATCTTGATCGTCTATTTAATACTTTTGATCTTAATCATATTTATGCCAATAATAATTTTTTATTTTTTAATTAACAATATAAGTTTGGTAAATATTATAGATATTTCTTTGCATATTTGAATAATTATCAATGAATATATTAATTTTAATCAACATTAAATTAATATTTAATTGATTTAATTTAATTTAATTTACATAAAATTTATATTTTAGTAAAAAAATAATTCTTAATATATTAAACTAAACTATTTAATTTTAGAGATCATATTTTTTTATTGAATCTATTTTAGTTTTGATATATATTTTTAGTTAATATTTACTTTGAAATACTCTCTCAATTTAATTTAATTTAATTAATCTATTTTAAAATAAAATATCGTCATTCATCTAATAGATTAAATTTCAATATACTTTTTAATGTATATAAAAATTTTAAACGTGACGGGTACGAGTAGCACTAAAATGACATGGGAGAAATATATTTTATACTCCACAAAAGTTTATGCAAAAATACACGTTTGGTCATTAAGAAACATAATATAAAAGGTTGATCTAGTGTACAATTGGTGTACAATAAAAATAGGATCCGTATTATAAAATGGGTCATATATAAGGTAATTTACATTATTTTATGTTTAACTCCTCAGGACCTCTTTCTCTCTCTAGGTTTCTCTCACCCACATCCCAAATCATCTTCCTCAATCTCACGGTATGATCGAAGTCAACTATGCATAGGAAATCACCTTCATCGCTCTAGAACTAGTTCTTCAACATCTGTATCACTTCAGATCTGCTCTCTATCCATCTTACCAGATTTGTTCTTCATCGTCGGATTAGATTCAAAGATATATATTTTTATTGCTCATTCATTGTTCCCATCAAAGGTGAAGCACCTCCGCACAGTGCGCCTCTACTGCTCCATTTCGTTTCTTCTCAAAGATGGAGCACCACCATATTTCGAAGTCTCTTTCCCCCGTCGGCACTCTTCATATTATACTTTCCTCGTGGCATTTTTTTCAATAATTATTTTTTAAATTTGATTATTCATTTTACAGATTCAACCTCAGTTGGTACATTGGATGATGTTAATTTAGTATAATGTAATTTTTTCTTCGACTTGTAGTTTCAATCTCAAATTGACATTGGATGATATTAATTTCGTATTTCATTGAATCGTTTTTTTTTCATTAACAACTGATGTTTCACTGTATAAGTTTGTTACTTCTTCAGAAATTAAATACTCTTTTTATAAGAAAGTGTATTACTTTTAATAAGTGAGTGTATACGTTTTAAATCAAAAGTGTATGTTGTTTTTTGTATTTATTTTTAAGCAAATTATCATGTGCACCACTTCCAGAAACTTATACGTTTATAAATAAAAATATATACACTAATGAATTAAAATGCATACATTTTGTTAGCGAATTTTCTATTTGTTTTTTTTGTGAAAAACTGAATGTAAAAAACTATACAATTATTAAGAAACATATATACACTACTGAATAAAAAGTTATACAAATATGAAAGTTATACTCATATGAATACAGTGCACGGGATATCAACTCTTATTTTTATATTGTCCAAATTTTAAGTTAAAGTGTATAAATTTCATTAATACATGCATTAGATCTTAAGAAAGTAAATATTTTTCTTAATAAGGAAGTGTATACATTTTAATAACAAAATGTATAACTTTTAACAACAGAGTATATAAGTTGTAATTAATTGCGTGATACTTTTTATTTGTAAATTTAAATAATTGCATAGAAGGTTGCTTATGTTAACAAATATAACTAAAATTCAAAGTTGTCAAGTCATGTCCTATGTCTAAATGATATTTTCACTACTCAAAGTCTCAAAGGACCACTAGATAACTTAGAATCATCACTATATGATTTTCACTTAAATGCATCTTCTCCCCTATCTGATGCAATGTTATTGCCATTATAAGCACCAATAGGAGAAAGTAACCAACAAAAATTCAACCACACTACAACTCAAAGCCTCCAAAATCCTTGCAAATTGATAGTTTTCCAATTCGAGAGTATAACATTCAAGTTCTTCCTTTTATCTCCCACAGTATCAATGCCACTATAGCTATACTCACCACACAATGTATCAGAACCACCTTCACATAACATTGAATAAGAAGATGGTGAACCAAATATTCTATTATCACATATCATCCTGCATTAGTTTAATAAAATTTATACATTTTTACAACAAAATTTATATACTTTATGTATACAAAGTATATACAGATTCTCACTATACACTAATACAATTAGTTATTAATAAATATACATTTATTAATAAAATGTTATACAATTAGACAATAAAACTTGTACACTTTAAGTATAATTGTAAGCACTTGAATTTTATTGCCTATTAAAGGAAAATATGTGGCAAATTAATATAATAATTATCAATTAATTATTTATTTATTAAGGGATTTAAATAAATTAATTCCTAAAATAGATTAATAAATAATTGATAATTAATTTAAAACCCAACAAATTAAGTAGGGTTTAAATTAAGTAAAACTTGACTCCCAAGTCAAAAAAAAGTCTGGAAGGTTCCAGAATCAGGTCAAATTAAGCAATGACCATTCAAGCTGTGTTATATTTGGAACGGCCCAAGCCCATAGGATTAGGTCAAATCTGTCATGGACCAATCAGATTGCAAGTTATTTATGGGGCATGCTCATTCCTCACCTATATAAGGAGTCCTCTTCCATTCATTCCAGACACACACTAAAACATCTGAAGACACAAACGCTTTGAAGAGATTGAAACACGAGCAACGCTCCTCAAGATCTTCAAGCATCTTCAAGTCAAGAATGACAAACGATTCGGGATTAAGGTGCGGAGCCCCCCAAATCAAGCGTTCTTCATAAACTAAGTTCTTCTGTGCTCTTCGCGCCAAGAACAACATACGGCCTGGGATAAAGGTGCTGAGCCCCAAAGATCGAGTGTTTCTTCGGATCAAGTAAGTTTAATTCAAACAAAGGCTCGACGCCTCTGGATAAACGTTATAAGATCCCAAATCCGAGTTCGGACAAGCTTCAACTGATGATCCAACTCAAAACACACAGTCAACGCGGTCAGCGCGGTCAAAACAAGTCAAAGTAAAGCCAAATTGGTTCGAGAGAAGAATCAGAGGATAGATAGAGATTGTTCCTAAATTTTCAAGTTCAATCTGTCTGGATTATTATTGTAATTCTTTTGTGTTTATTTTATTATAAATACAATATTTGTTGTTACAAATTTTGGCACGCCCAGTGGGACAGTCTCTACCTCTCATCTCTTCTCTCAACAAGCTTGAAGATACAAAGTATGACTCCTCTTAGGATCGCGATAAAAAGGTCATCTACCTCAAAGCCTTTAGAGCTACAAGCTGTGAAGACGCAAGTTATGACTACGCTAAAGATTGCGATACGAAGGACTACTGCATCAAAGCCTCCAGAGTTGCAAACTGAAAAGGTTGAAGTCGTTATAAGAAGTATGTCTGAAGGCTCCTCAAAGACAAATCGTATGGTGGGGATCACTCTCAATAAGCCATTGCACAGCGACAAAGATGGTGAAGATGACTCTATCTGCTCAACTTCTCGCTCCACGCCAAGCTCACCACCTATCTCAACTGAAGCTGCAGTGATGACGACAAGTGTTATGACCATTGAGGATCAACTCGCAAGTATAATGAGAGCCATTGAAGGACTCAACAAGCACATGGAAGCTCAAGACGCAAAGATCTCTGTACTTATGAAGAAAATGGATAATGCGGAGACAAGCCATGCAAATAAGAAACAAGTTGAGGATGAACATGAGGAGGAAGACTCGATGAAACATCATTCACCTGAAGAAAAGCCAGCTGAGGATAAAATACAAATTTCAACTGACAGAACGTTTCTTATCAACCAACTGAAGAACATCGTTTTAGAGACGATAAAAGATAAGTTTGAAGGAAGCTCAAAATCTTCTTCAACATACGCCAAGCCATATACAAAGAGGATTGACAACTTGAGGATGCCAACTGACTACCAACCTCCCAAGTTTCAACAATTTGACGGCAAAGGCAATCCGAGACAACATATGGCGCAGCGAGACATGCAATGATGCTGGGACCAACGGAGATCACATGGTAAGACAATTTGTCCGATCTTTAAGAGGAAATGCCTTTGATTAGTACATCGACTTGGAAGCCAACTCCATTGACAGTTGGGGGCAAATGGAAAAAGTATTCCTCAATCGTTTCTACAGCACACGAAGAACTATTAGCATGATGGAGCTAACAAATACTTGTCAAAGAGATGAAGAACATGTCATCAATTACATTAATAGATGGAGGAGCCTAAGTCTCAACTGCAAAGAAAAACTATCAAAAACTTCAGCTATAGAAATGTGCATTCAAGGGATGCAATGGAATCTAAGCTACATACTCCAAGGAATTCGGCCTAAAACTTTTGAAGAGTTGGCTTCAAGAGCTCACGACATAGAGTTAAGCCTGACATTAAATGACATCGAATGGCCCTCTATTCAAGACTCTTTCGAGTTTGAATACATGTCCTTCGATGAGCCCTTGGAAGGGGAACCACAAATAAAGACTGCAGTGTCTATTAAGATCCATAGAAAAGAAGTTGAAACAAGGGAAAACAATGCATCCCTAGATTGGGGGCAATGAACTGTTGATAAATCAAGTCATGCTCCTTGACATGAGCGAAAAATGTCTGCATTACGCTCCTTGATACGAGCTTAAACTATCTAAAATCTCTCAAGTCCATGCTACGCTCCTTGATATGAGCTAAAACTGTCTATCAAATACGCTCCTTGATATGAGCTTAAACTATCTAAAATCCTCAAGTCACGCTCCTTGATATGAGCTAAAACTGTCTACAAGATACGCTCCTTGATATGAGCTTAAACTATCTAAAACTCTCAAGTTACGCTCCTTGATACGAGCTTAAACTATCTACACACTATGCTCCTTGATACGAGCTTAAACTATCTACACATTATGCTCTTTGATATGAGCTAAAACTATCCACACAGCGCTCCTTGACATGAGCTAAAACTGTCTACACATCAAATCAAATCTCCTTGGGAAGAGAATAAACTCTCTACACATAAAGCTCCTCGGCACGAGTGAAAATTGTTCATACAATACTCCTCGACACGAGTGAAAAATGTCCACACAAGGCTCCTTGATACGAGTATAAACTGTCTACAAGTTCAAATTCAAGACTCATTGACACGAGTATAAAATGTCAGTAAATTCAAATTCAACGCTCCATGACGCACGAGCCTAAACTGCATGTTACTCCTGGCCCGCATGAGTATAAAATGTGTACGGCCCCCCATTCAAATCAAATCATGTCTCTTTGAACTACGTTATGACTTGATCCTCTTCAAAGAGGTACGTAGGCAGCTTAGCACTTCACTAAGTTCAGTCATAATTCAGGCTATTCATATCAAGTTGGTGAAGCAAGTAATAAAATTCAATCATGTTGATCAAGAATGGATTATCGCAATTTGTTCACTTCAACACAAAGGCGTCCATGAACAAAATACGAGGGGGCATTTGTAAGCACTTGAATTTTATTGCCTATTAAAGAAAAATATGTGGCAAATTAATGCAATAATTATCAATTAATTATTTATTTATTAAGGGATTTAAATAAATAAATTCCTAAAATAGATTAATAAATAATTGATAATTAATTTAAAACCCAACAAATTAAGTAGGGTTTAAATTAAGTAAAACTTGACTCCCAAGTCAAAAAAAGTCTGGAAGGTTCCAGAATCAGGTCAAATTAAGCAATGACCATTCAAGTTGTGTTATATTTGGAACGGCCCAAGCCCATAGGATTAGGTCAAATCTGTCATGGACCAATCAGATTGCAAGTTATTTATGGGGCATGCTCATTCCTCACCTATATAAGGAGTCATCTTCCATTCATTCCAGACACACACTAAAACATCTGAAGACACAAACGCTTTGAAGAGATTGAAACACGAGCAACGCTCCTCAAGATCTTCAAGCATCTTCAAGTCAAGAACGGCAAACGATTCGGGATTAAGGTGCGGAGCCCCCCAAATCAAGCGTTCTTCATAAACTAAGTTCTTCGGTGCTCTTCGCGCCAAGAACAACATACGACCTGGGATAAAGGTGCTGAGCCCCCCAGATCGAGTGTTTCTTCGGATCAAGTACGTTTAATTCAAACAAAGGCTCGACACCTCTGGATAAATGTTATAAGATCCCAAATCCGAGTTCGGACAAGCTTCAACTGAAGATCCGACTCAAAACACACAGTCAACACGATCAGCGCGGTCAAAACAAGTCAAAGTAAAGCCAAATTGGTTCGAGAGAAGAATCAGAGGATAGATAGAGATTGTTCCTAAATTTTCAAGTTCAATCTGTCTGGATTATTATTGTAATTCTTTTGTGTTTATTTTATTATAAATACAATATTTGTTGTTACAATAATCACGAGTTAAAATCAATAATTTCTCTAATTGAAACTTTTCATCAATGGCAGTCAAATCACTCTTCGAACACCCCCCCATTATTTATTAATAAAAATGTTATACAGTTGTTAAATAAATGGTACTCCCTCCGTCTCATTTCAATGTTTACATATTTCTAATTTGAGCGTCCCATTTCAATGTTTACGTTTTCTTTTTTGGAATATGAGACCCACCTAAAATAATTAATATATCACCATGGTCCTCACATCCAACACTAATACACCTACCCATTTTACATTAAATATTATATATTTCCACCCACTATCTATTAAAATATTATACTCCTTAATCAACATGCAAAAAGCAAACATAAATATTGAAATGGGATGGAGGGAATATACACTTTATGTTGAAAAAATATACAGTATTAAGTAGGGGTGTGCATCGGTCGGTTCGGTTAACCGAACCGACGTAATTTTCAAAACCGAAAACCGAACCGAAATATTTTAGAAAACCAAAATCAAACTGAAATATTTCAAAACCGATGCAAACCGAATCGATTATTTTGGTCGGTTATTTTGGTTAACGAAAACCAAAATTTTATTTTTTTATTTTTATATAATTAATTTTTTTATATCATTTTATTACATTTTCATTACTTAATAGAAATATCTTTAATATATGTACACTATAATAATAATAATATTATATATATATATATATATATATATATATATATATATATATATAGGAAATGTATATTTAATTTTATTTTTTTATAATAAAAATATATAAGATCTAAAGAAAACATGTAGAATAAATGAAATTATTTAAGTTTGAAGTAAATTTTGATATTAAAAAATAAATAATATTTTATTTAAGATAAAAAAGAAAATTAATTGTAGGTAATTAATATATATATAATATATATATATATATATATATATAATTAATAAAAAGTTCAGTTCTATTTTCGGTTAATCGAACTTTCAAATTTCAAAACCAAAAATCGAACCGAACACCGAAGTTTTTATTTTAAAAACCATAAACCGAACCGTAAACCAAAAACTGAACCAAATTATTTAATTCGGTTTGATTTGGCAGGGTTTATTCAGTTTTGTCCAAAGTTTGCACACCCCTAGTATTAAGCATACAAATTCAAAACCATTGAAAATATTAATAGAAACAACGCCACTTCCAGACACTCATCAGCGAAGCTACCCATGGAGAAGAAATCAAGATTACCACATAACTCATATCCTCAAACATCATCATCTCCTCGCCACAAAAGCTTGATGTTGGATTACAGATTTAACATCATAAAAATACCATACACCACCCACCTGTTAATACATGAGTAGATTTGCGATGACATTCTCCATTTGGAGGCATGTAGGATAGATTTGTGAAAAATAAAGGTGTTGGATTATACACTAAAAGTCTAGCTTTTTGTATAAATAATATTTTTTTAACAATTTAATTTTATTTGAATTGAGAATCATGAGATCAAACGTTTACAATTTTAATGTTGCAAAAGTTCATTTATTTTATACTGTAGATAATGTGGTGTGCGGCGTCACACGCAAGATCATATTATCGGCTCTTTATAAAGTATAAACAGATGTTCACAACCGAGATAGACGGGGACTATCTATCGGTATGGTTGTAGTATGATTTGGTATTAGTCTGTCTTGACTATAAATTACACTAGTGCACTTGTGTATTGAGTAGGACCCTGCTGAGAACGTTCGGTTTATACTGACTATATAATAGAACTTGATCTCTGTTATTATGAATGTTCGTACTCTTAATCCCTATACAATAACCTCAACATGTAAGCCAGTATTTATTTCTTTGATTCATCAATGGGTGAGATTTAATGGTTAAATCAATATGCTCGGTGAGTTGGGAGATGGTGATGTCTCTATGGTGTGCTGTTGATTGTAGAAGGAATCTGTGTTCTAACGAAATTGGTTGATGATGTCCCTTTGAGGAGCTCATAATGATTATCATGTAAACCATGCAGGTGGATTTATTTCGGCATGATAATAAGGTTGAGTGGTACTACTCTTGGTAAATATATTAATTAATAAAGTTGTCAGTAACTTAATTAATTAATGGGCATTGAATCTTAAACACGGGGGGACTAACGGGCTCATAATAAGAAGGGGCTCATAAACGTAATTTGGGATTAGGGTGGCAGTGCAATAATATTTCTTTAGTGGAATAATTTATTATTATTGGACTTAAGTATAAGTTTTGGGCTAAACTTGGATGCTTAAGCCCAATGGGAGGCCCAAACCCTAATTTATCCTCCTGGTCCCTGTTGTAGCCTATATAATAGTCAATCTCGATAGTCTGGAAAACTGATTCATGCCCAAAAACACATGAGAAATATTTGGACTGCAGATTGAGTTCGTCTCGTAGATCGTTGCCTACACAACGTCGAGACGTGGCTTAGGAATACAACAGAAGACCGGAAGGTCATTTACTATTTTTGTCTATCAAATTCCACATTTTTTTTAAAATCATGTGTAAGTTCAAACTATACGTGTGATACACCGTTGGAAAGCCACGAAAGAGATGATCATTTTGGTGCATAGATCACTCAAATCGGAGATCAGATGAGGAAGTTATGGCCAAAATTGTGAGACTGCGCAGGCTGCCAATGAGAATCTTTCTTCTTCAATATACCCTGGTGAAAGGTAATACGTTTTTATGATATCTTGGCTTCCGCTGATTTAGAAATGCATAGAACTCTGACGGTTCACATTTACCAAAAGATGCAAACACCAACAATTGGTATCAGAGTGTAGGTTCTATGGCTAAACGTGACATGTTAGGCTAGGATTTATATGCTTATGTGTTTTTATTTGGGGTTTTGGTTTATTAATTAATCCAATTGAATCCCTATGAGAAACACTACGTGAACTATATGTTTATGAAACCTGTTCTACATTGTTGGTTGTTCATTAAATATGAAAAATGTTTCAACGACTGCACAACCCTACAACTACACCACACACACTCTACATCGAATGGTGATCGGTGGATCAGTGGCTAATGGTCGACGATGAATGATGAACGTGAACGATTGATGATGGACATTGACAAACTAACGCGACCTGGTGGTGGTGTATTGGTTGGCTGTTGGACGGTGACCACAGTAGAACAGCGCTGGATAATCGATGATGGCAAAGTCGCAATGGTACACGTTGGATGACTTCATTGTTTGGCTGGTGATCGCCGCACGACGAATAGGCCAGCGAATCTATAGGGCAGGGCTGCGATGGGTATGCATCGCTACCGCTGTTCATGACCAGAGCTCTGGCTGGTGACATGAGCGACGGTTGGAAGCGGATCGCATATCGCGATTAGACACTCAACACTTCACGGCGGTTCTGTTATGAAGTTTGCTTGGCCAGCACGATGGCTGGCAAAGCATGGCTCGGAACAAGCACGTGTAAACTGGAGTACCCGCGGCAGTTCCAGGCGAGGCAGACCTGCTTCTGATCGAGTCCAGGCATTTTTCGAATGGGTCTCGCGAATTTTTTTATCGAGTCTGCTCTGGTTCTGAGCGGGTCAGGGTATAGTTCTGAGCAAGGGGTATTTCCAAAATCGTGTTTGTCCAGTTGGTCTGTGGTGGAACGATGACAGAACGCGACGGTAACGTAGGGCGTGGCTGGGTACTTCTTCGCATGGTGATGGCATCTGGGAAGCAGGCTACATAGCAGCTTGACCAGCGAGATTACGCGATGGGGCAGGCACGTCAGTAAGTAGCTATGCACGTCGACCAACAGGAAGGAATGGCTTGAAGCGTCGCCGGTGGAAATTCTGCTGGGTAAGTACGACGGAGGCATGTGGTTGATGGGGAGAAGTTTCCAGTGTTGGGCTGATACCTGGTGGGCTGCTGCACGAAAGGAAGCCGATGGCGCTCCTTAATCTGTGATTGGAAAATAGCTTCGATAGACAGTTCTCACGGCTAGATATACGCTGGTACAAAAAGGGAAGTTTTCAAACTTCCTGTTGGTCCGACGAGTGATGATATGGCCAGGGTGGTTTGGTGGATATAGTTGAGCGGTTTTCTCTCCATGAGAAACTATGTATCTAGTTTTCTTAGCACCAAGTTTCCTTCCTGCCAAAGTCTTGTTTAATTGCTTAATTGGTTGGTTGACCAAGTCAACTTTTATTTGGCAATTTTTTTTATTTCCTTATATATAATTGCTATAATTGTTTTACTTGCCAATTATTATTATATATTTAGATTGCATGTGCTAAGTGATTTACTGCTTTAATTTGCCGTAATAATATTATGTTTATTTGCGTATTTTATATTTGGTATATAGTGTATGCATGCAAAAACCCTCTTGTTAAATAACTAAGTGGGAGAGGGATTGGTCATGATTCTACAGCCTCCATTATTGATTTATTAAGTGATGCAAGTAAGCTTATAAGTCGGTTATAGTGCCTTCCTCCCCAACGGATGAGTTTTATTTGTGGATCACTGGAATAATTTCATTAAAATAATTATTATTTGTAATGTGATGCAAGTAAGCTTATGAGTCCGTTATAGTGCCTTCTTCCCCAACGGATGAGTTTTATTTGTGAATCACTGGTACAAATTAATAATTGATGATTATAGGAAATTATTTGAGCGCGTGTGGACTTCTCCAACTGTAAGGCACACAAGCTTGGGTGACGTACTTAGTATCAAATAATAGTATACACTTAGGTGCAATTAATATGTATCCTCCCCAACGGAGTCACTGCTATTAAATTGCATGGCTGACGGACAACCGACTATTAATCATTGAGTCATAAGGTTAATTATAACATATGGAATTAATGGGTAAAATCTTCTCTTGCGAATGTTGGGGTTTGTATACATCCACACTAACGTGGCATGCAAATTCACGGTGCTTGAGATGTCGGTGAATTTATTTTGTATTGTTTATTGAGAGAATCAATATAAAATTTAAATTCGAAGAGTTTGATCGTAGTATTTATTTACTTGATTCTCTGAATTTTTGAGTAGTTTGTTTCACTTATTGTTAACTAAAGGAAAATAAATTTACTGGTCCAAAATTAAATGATTAGAAAAGAATCTTGGTTTTAATTATTACTGCTTAGGAAAACAAAAATGTGTTCTCACTAACTATGCCCTCTAGTGCCTATTAAAGTCTCTAGTGTAGAGGTGAGAGATTCATATAAATATGATGGTCTCATGTGATTCTTCAGATTCTTGAGTAAGTTAAAAAGGCAAGAGGTCATGGTTAAACTTGATGAAAGAAATGGAAAAACTTGGAATAGAAATTGAAGGGGAAACCTAGGTCAATTTATTCTTCGTAATTTGCCTAGATGTTTTGAGCAAGTTCCACCTAAATTACAAGAGGTTGTATATGGTGGGAAACTTCTGACAAAACATGTGGCTAAGCAAACCTAATTTCATCAAGATATGAACAAGGTAAGTATCTTATTCACTAGTAGTTAAAGCATCAATAGTGATGGCATCTACTGACATGTTGTGTGTAGATACCGGAATCACTAAATGTCTACAACTAAGTGAGGATGACATTACTATGGACATGGGTAAAACTACGAAAGTAGTGGCTGTTGCAGTGGGAGTTGTTTATCTATCTAATGATACGAATTAACGTTTGATTTTGAGAAATTATTTTTACGTACGTTTTCATAGAAAGAATTTCATTTCGATTTCTATGCATTTACGGATGGATACTCTATTTTATTTAAATGACATGGTCATTATAATGAAGGATGGAGCTATAATCTGTTATGGTACGATGGTGACAATTTGTACACTCTTAAATCATGTTAATCCCACGGATGCAACAAATAGTAATTAATAACGCATCTTTTAATCTTAGTAAGAGAAAAGAACCTTCGGAGATGAACTAAACATACTTTTGGCATCTAAGACTAGATCATTTCACTTAAGTACGATTCAAAAGTTGATAGCCGATGGACCCTTAGGTTTGTTGGAAGTGAAAACTATCGAACTAATGAGTCTTACTTGGAAGTAAAAATGATTAATTGCCTTTTCAAGGCAAAAGGGTATAGAGCCATGAAAAGATATATTGGAAATGGTTCATTCTGATTTAAGTGATCCTAAGATTATCCTATCGAGAGGTGGTTATGAATATTTGATGATTATTCCAGAAACAAGATATATTTATTTGATGCACTGCAAGTCTGAGTACTATGATTAATTCAAGAAGTGCATGGCTGATGTGGTGAGGCATCATGAAAAATATATCGAGTCACTGCGATCTGATCACAGTGGCGAGCACCTCTTAGAATAGTTTAGGAGCTGTTAATCAGAGGTTGAGATTGAATCTCAAGTTGTCTATATCGGGCAAACTCCAGCTGAATGGTGTGGTGGATAGAAGGAATAAGACTCTTATGAAAATGATTAGATAGATGATGAGTTATTAAATTTATTTTGGAAAATCCTGGAAAAATGAATGGTATTTATTTAATAGTCCAAAAGATCGAAGGGTGATTGTTCACATGAATACTAGGTTTTTGGAAAGGACTATGTAATAAATTACATATCCATGTATAGATTGTTCTAAAAGGTGTGAGAAGAAAAACACAAATTTTAGTATCAAGACTGCAAGAGGATATACCACAAGTAAACTGCATCGCGTGTCACGTTTGATACACAATTGCATATAATGTCTTGTCGTAGTAGGAGGGTTGTTCTACAACCTGAAAGATTTATGTTTTGGGAGAGTCATGAGACTTGATCCTTAGTAAACATAATACGTCCCATGGATACGACGATGCACTACAAGATCAAAATGCAGAATCTTAGCAAGTTTCAATGGATTCAAAATCATCTCTGGGAGCTTGTAGAACCATCAAATGGTGTAAAAGACAGTAGGATGTAAGTGGCTCTACGATGAAGCAACCAGAGTGATTCATTGCATAGAGCTAAGAGCATTTTGAGTGTAAGCTTAAAAGTGTTCATCGATGGACTAAAGCAAGCTTCAAGATCATGAAACATCGATTTTGATAAGAAAATCCAGTCGTATGGATTTAATCAATGCTCGGATGGATCTTGTGCATTGAAAAGAGTGACGGAAACATGGTGGAATTTCTTGTAAGTATGTAGATAGTATCTTGCTCATTGGAGACAATGAAAGAGTATTGTCGGGCATATGGGTATGGTTAATAAAGCGGTATGAGATGAAGGACTTAAGAAAAGTAAAATATATTCTTGCGATAATGGTTACAATGATCACAAGAAAGGATATTGTGCTTATCTAAAGCTTCATGTAGTGATACAATCCTTACTCGTTTTAGCATGTGGCTTTATCTAAGGACTTGTGTCTTAAAACACAAAAGTAGATAAAATAGATAAAGGCGATTTCTCATGCTTCGGCAATAAGGAAGCTTAATCTATAGAATGCTATGCACGAGATTGGATATATGTTTTGTCAATGGCATAGACAGTGAGTATCAAGATAACCTGGAACAAGAATAGTGAATTGTGGTAAGACATATTTGAAGTGCCTGAGAAGGACTGGAAATTATATGTAAGCTTACTGGAATAATTCATTACTTCTTGGTGGTTACTTAGTTTCTGGTTTTTCAAATCATAGGGATGACAGTAAATCCACCTCAAGGTTATGTGTTTAAATTGGGAAGTAGATCCATAGTATGAAGGAGTGTTATATAGAAATATATTTCACACTCCACCATGGAAAAATGATAATATTGGAGCCTTGGGGCAACCAAAGTATCTGTATGGTTTTAGAAACTTCATTATGGACTTAGATATGATTTTGAGTTTGCCCAAGGTCGTCACAATTTATTGTGATAATAATGGTGCAGTTACAAACTTGAAGAATCACGAGCCCATAAGGCACTTAAACACATTGGGCGCAAGTACTACCTGATATGAGAAATCGTATAATGAGGGGAAGGTTTTTGTCGCCTAGATTGCATCAGATGATAACCTGGTAAATCCTTTTACAAGGACCTTAAGGCGAGAGCTTTTAATGGTCAAGTAGTGGGAGAGGGAATCAGATGTATGGCAGCGAATATGGCAGCATAGTCTTTTAGTATAAGTGGGAGATTGTTGGATTATATATTAAAATTCTAGCTTTTTGTATAAACAATATTTTTAACAATTTAATTTTATTTGAATTGAGAATCATGAGATCAAACGTTTGCAATTGCATTGTTGCAAAAGTCCATTTACTTTATATTGTAGATAATGTGGTGTGCGGCGTCACACAGAAGATCATATTATCGACTCCTTATAAAGTATAAATAGATGTTCACAACTGAGATAGACGGAGACTATCTATCGTGTAGTGTAATTTGGTATTAGTCTATTTTGACTAAAAAATTACACTAGTGCACTTGTGTATTGAGCAGGACCGCGCTGAGATCGTTCGGTTGACTATATAATAGAACTTGATCTCTGTTATTATGAATGTTCGCACTCTTAATCCCTATACAATAACCTAGATACGTAAGCCAATATTTATTTCTTTGATACATCAATGGGTGAGATTTAATGGTTAAATCAATATGCT
The DNA here is from genome assembly GCA_023678885.1 of Pogostemon cablin. Classification (NCBI taxonomy): domain Eukaryota; kingdom Viridiplantae; phylum Streptophyta; class Magnoliopsida; order Lamiales; family Lamiaceae; genus Pogostemon; species Pogostemon cablin. The sequence goes on from CM042979.1 coordinate 10,470,794, forward strand.
CGGTGAGTTGGGAGATGGTGATGTCTATGGTGTGCTGTTGATTGTAGAAGGAATCTGTGTCCTAACGGAATTGGTTGATGATGTCCCCTTGAGGAGCTTATAATGATTATCATGTAAACCCTGCATGTGGATTTATTCCGGCATGATAATAAGGTTGAGTGGTACTACTCTTGGTAAATATATTAATTAATGAAGTTGTCAGTAACTTAATTAATTAATGGACATTGAATTTTAAACACGGGGAGACTAACGGGCTCATAATAAGAAGGAGCCCATAAACGTAATTTGGGATTAGGGTGGCAGTACAATAATATTTCTTTAGTGGAATGATTTATTATTATTAGACTTAAGTATAAGTTTTGGGCTAAACTTGGATGCTTAAGCCCAATGGGAGGCTCAAACCCTAATTTCTCCTCCTGGTCCCTGTTGTAGCCTATATAATAGCCAATCTCAGCAGTCTGGAAAACTGATTCATGCCCAAAAACATGTGAGAAACTGTTGGACTGCAGATTGAGTTCGTATCGTAGATCGTTGCCCACACAACGTCGAGACGTGGCTTAGGAATACAACAGAAGACTGGAAGGTCATTTGCTGTTTCTATTTATCAAATTCCATGATTTTTCTAAAATCATGTGTAAGTCCAAATTGTACGTGTGATACACCGTTGGAAAGCCACAGAAGAGAAAATTATTTTGGCGCGTAGATCACTCAAATCAGAGATCAGATGAGGAAGTTATGGCCAAAACCATGAGGCTACACAGGCTGTCAGCGATAATCTTTCTTCTTCAATATACCCTGGTAAAAGGTAATACGTTTCTATGATTTCTTACTTCCGCTGATTTAGAAACGCATGGAACCCTAATGGTTTATGTTTACTAAAAGATCCAAACGCCAACAAGAGGCGCGCGGTGGACAGGTTTTGAATAGATCTGGAAGACTTGCCGACAGTGAATCGAAGGCATAAAGCCAGATATGGATCAGTAGTTTTTTTCGGCTGATAGAACTATAGAGGATGGTGCGCATGCGGTGGACAAGATCTGGACAGCGCAACTGCGGAGGAGATGGATGGCGGCGAAAGATAAGATATGACGGGGATGAGAGACAAGAAGATGAAATGAGAGAGAGAAATAGTTGAAGAGAAATCACAAAAGGGAGAGAGAGAGATGAGGTGAACAGCGAATGAATTGGGGCTCAAATAACCCATGGGCTTGATTGAGTATAAGTATTCCGGGTCATGGGTTAAAATTGACCCAGTTGCACCTTAAAAACCTATTGCACAATAGTATTTGCCTAATTCTACATGTTAAAATTTTTACAAGTAATAGTGCTTTTTAATTGTTAATTTTGACCTACGAGTATAATAAAAGGGTTTGAAATGTATCGCAATAAAAATTTTAAATGTGACGGGTACGAGTAGCACTAGGATAAAAGTTTATGCAAAAGTACACATTTTGTCATTAGGAAACATAAAATATAATTCTACAGGTTAAAGTACTTACAAGTAATTGTGCTTTTTAATTGTTAATTTTGATCCACGAGTAAAATAACTAGGTTTGGAATGTATCGTAATAAAAATTTTGAACGTGAAGAATGCGAATAGCACTAAAATGACATGATAGAAATATATATTAATAAAAATTTATGCAAAAGTACACGTTTGATCATTAAAAAATATAAGATATAGTTCTACAGGTTAAAGTACTTACAAATAATAGTATTTTTTAATTGTTAATTTGAACCCACGAGTATAATAAACGGGTTTGAAATGTACCATAATAAAAATTCTGAACGTGACGGGTACGAGTAGTACTAAAATGGCATGTGAGAAATATATATTATACAAAAGCTTATGCAAAAGTACATGTTTGGTCATTAGGAAACATAAGATATAGTTCGACATGTTAAAGTACTAATAGCGTTGAAAAACATATTTGGTACAAATATGGATAACAATGAGATAGATGTTTTTTGGTACCCTAAGAATGTGTGATATTTTTGTAAATATAGTATTATAGTGTGAGTGAGAGGTTACTTGTTATGATTTTTTTATTATTTTAGGAATGTAAAGACTTCTAGGGGATAGATAAAAATAAAAAAAGATGAAGACTAATTTTGGAAGGAGGAAGTAGTATAATTTTTTATTATAATATTAATTTAAGCATTAAAATATTAACATATATAAAATAAATGAATATTAAATGGATATAAGTAACACGTGTGATATTTCTGTAAATATAGTGTGAGTGAGAGGTTAGTTGTTATAATTTTTTATTATTTTAGTAATGGAAAGACTTCTAGGGGATAGACAAAAAAAAGATAAAAGACTAATTTTGGAAGGAGGAAGTAGTATAATTTTTATTATAATACTAATTTAAGCATTAAAAAATTAACATATACTTATAAAATAAATTAATATTAAATGGATACAAGTAACCCGCAATTTGAGACGGGTACATTTATTATAATTGACATTTTTAATGGGACGAGTACGAATATATGTAGTTAATATTTGAATAAATACGAGTAAATAAGCGCTTTCCCTAAACTTTGTCGTCTTTAAATACAAGTAAAAATTGATATTATAAAAAAATTAATGTACGTATTATAAGATTTAATTAATAAATAGAAATTACCTTATATTAACAAAAAGAAAAATTACATTCATATACTATATATAAATAATTATCATTTTATTTATAAAATACATAAATTCATATAAATAAATAAATATATTATAATTAACATAAAAAAATAATTTAAATATAAAAAATAAATAATTTTATACTATAATATAATTCTTTCCGTGCAATGCACGGATGGGTACGATCTAGTTTACAAATAAAACCAATTATGGAATTGAAAATAAATTAAAATTTTCATATCATTTAAAATCATAAAAAAAAGTCGCACATAATTTACAAAAGATTTTATTACTATCCAATACAAATTATGCATTCATATTACTGTCAGATACAATAGGGTGAAAATATTACTAACACATACAATATATTAGGATGCGATACCCAATATATCCCTACAAAAATATAATCTCAATTGATTTCTTTTATAATAATTTCAATTATCTTTTTTTTCTCTTTCCTTCGCTCTTTCTTTATCTCTCCAGAAACCATTTCCCTCCAAATTTTCTGCATTTGAATTTTCGGCATCCTTCTAGCCAAACATGGTGAGGGTTTCTGGTGTACCCGGTTGTACTCTCCAATGCAGTGCCATATTCTCCGTTTGGACTAAAATCTAAAATTCGATTAGCCTCTAACCCTTTATCTATTGGTTATGGTTCCTGTTTGCCCGCTGCCTCTGTGTTTGGGAGGCGTCATGGTAACTCGTCTGGTGCCACACTCCTAGTGCGCCCTTGGCGAGGCCTTTACTCTAGCCGAGCCATTTTCTCGCTAGCTTCTACAACTCATACGGGATAGTGGGGGCACTACTGGATCTATGGAAGTTGTGGGAGACTCATTGCAACTCGCCTGTTTAGAGATGGGTACTTTGTACTCGCTGATTTCGGTGGCCTCTCGGTCGAACCCACGATATTTGCCCTTTTCTATCTGAGCCCTTTCCCTTTTATAGAGGCCTGGTGTAGGAGACCACTTCAAGCACTTCAAAAAACAAGAATGTGAGAATACCATTTTGTACTATTAAAGAAACTCATTAAGCCATCATCTTCCAATAGGGATACCCCTTAATCCTTTTGGATGTTCTGTTGTTAAAATGTCTTCTAAGTCGGATCCATGTGCGGATGATCACACCTTTTTTTATCTATCAATCGCTAGATTTAGTGTGGAATGACACGTTTTTTCTAATATGGTTACGCAAGAATAAATCAAGTAAGTAGAATCTTATTTCAAGAAACATATAATCATATTCTTCCTCAAAATCAGAACTCAGACATCGAAGATGGGATCATCTACTTGGGCATCCCTCTCACTCTTTCTTAGTCTTGTTTACGATCGAACACATGATTAATGATATCTTAGTTTCTCTCTCAGATCACATCATACTTGTTATTAGTTTCTGTTCATAATGTGTTTGCTCTGTTGCTTGAATTTCTGTGCTCTATGATGATCTATGGGCATGATCTGATTTCTCTCCCCATCTATGATTTGTTCATTGTATTTTTTTAAAATTTGTTTGTGCATGTAGTGCCATACAATGCCAACATTTGTTTCTCTCTCTCTCTCTCCCTCTCTCTCTCTTTCTCATTCTCTTTTTTATGTCTTCATTTATTATTTGGTTGAGCTATACTCACTACAATATAACTTGTTTTATATAACACGTCAAAAATATTATTTAATAGTAAAAAAGTATTATTGTAGATAATATGTAATATTTTTATGGTGCAATGTTTGTTCGTGCTGCTTATTGTCTAAAGCAACACTATTTCGATAATTAATAACACTTTTAAAAAAAATAAGCAACACTATTTCGATAATTAATAACACTTTTAAAAAAAATGTTACAATAGATAAAAACTTTATAAATGTTACATGTGGTATTCTTTTTATGTAACACATTTTATAAGGAAAAAAAATGCACTTACCAGGTTTGATCCTTTGACCACTTAGATAGAATAAGTAATTACTTCCACCACCTTGATTAACTATAACTTTGTTTTTATTTTGAGTTTTTATTTTATTATGCATGACTTCAACACTTTTTATTTAATTTATTAAAATATAATTTTTAAAATCATCTAATACATTTAAACTTGAGTTGTTATTATACTAACTAATTTTAAAAATTATTATATTATATGATATAATTTTATTAAGAAATATAATAATTTAAATAATTAAAAATAATCATATTATATAATTAAAATATATTTTTATTATAAATAAATTTATACGTATTAAATATATTTTAAATAAATATAAATATATTTTTTCATACATTACTAATATTTTTATATAACATAATAAACATTTTACACAATAAACATTTTATTTATATGAGAATATATTTTTTCAATTTGTAAAATATATAAATTGTTTAATAGTGTGTTAGTTTTTTTTTAAATTATCTAAACTATATAAATATTACATATTTTATTTATATAAAATGTTATGTATTTAAAAATATAATATGATAGTGTTAAATATTTCATAGTGTTACATAAAAGGTGTAATATATGAAAAATGATACTAATAAAATGTTACATATAAAAAAGTGTAATCTGAAAAGTGTTATATTTATAAAAGTATTATTTAAAAGGTGTTACTTTTATAAAAATATTACTTATTGATGTTACATATAAACCAAGTGTTACATATTATTAAAATTTAAATAGTATTACAATTAAGTGTTATATATAATAAAAGTGTTACCGTGAAGTGTAACATAACATCATTTATGTAGTAGTGACTTTGGCATCCATATTTTAGTCAAATTAATTTCTATTGTGTCTATGTCAGAATGTCTTTTATTATGCTATTGTTGCCTTCATACAGACATTGGAGAATGTGAACTATGAAAAATAAGAAAAGAAAAGAATTAAGGTAAAGGAGAAAATTAAAGTTAGTGAAATTGACGTAGATACATGTGGAATGATAGCTGAGAAAGAAGGTATTACTGAAGAAAATTAAGGATGGATGTGTTTGTTCGCTGCTCTACTTTTGGTCTTGATTTTTTTGCCTTGATTTGGCGTATTCAGAAATATTGTATTTAGAAACTCAACTTTTTACCGACAAATCTTATCACTATCAATTTTTTCTCCTATACATTCAGAAATATGTATTAAGAAACCTGATTATTCTCAAAAATGTTTAGAGATTTTTTGTATTAAAAAATATTTTAAAGCTTTAAAATCAAAATTATCTCTATATCAATATATGACCACCATGAATATAACATTCACAAATATTGGACCACAGCGAGAACACAATACTATATTTTTATTGATTACTAAACTCTGAACATAAATACTCCGAAATAGAATTTTAAACTTTAAATATAAATATTATGAATATCATGTATATGAATTTCTGAACACATGTGTGGGTTTCACTCACTTAAATCAAAGTCTTTTTGTATGATGTGAGTGAGAGAAAATTGATTATTAACTCTGACCACAAATATTCTGAACACTACGTACATAAATTTCTGAACACAAGAAGCTAAAGACTTTTTGACCGGTGTGAGTGAGAGAAAATTAATTATTTAGCTCTAAACATAAATATCCTGGACTAACTTCCACCGATTTTTAAGGAGAGAATTATGGGATGATTTTTCTCTTTCATATTAAATATTAAATATTCTACTCTTTTAAATTATTTTTGAACACAATTAAATAAGGGTAAGAAGGATGTTTCACTAATTACTATAGTATTGATTTTAAATATTTTTAATCAAGTGTATCTATTAGTAATTATGGTATATAAAATGTACGTAATAGTAATGAACCCTTTACAAAATTATTAAATAGTATATAAAAATAAAAATAATATTTAATATTGTAAGTATATACGTATATTCTATTTAATAAATATTATTATTTTTTATATAATTTATTAATTTATAATTTAGAATAAATATTAGAATAATTATATAATTTTTTAATCAAAATTTTAAAGAATTTAAAGTTTACTTAAAATTTTATTTTTAATAAATAAATAATTTAATACCAAAGTTCTCAATCAATATTACACGTTAAGCATAAAATATTAACTTAGTTGTAATTTTCGTAATTATATAAATAGAGATGTGTCATAAATAAAAATAAATAAAATATAATTTTAATATATATTTTATGCTACATTGAAAATAAACAAATGTAAAAAGTTGATTCCTTTAAATAAGGAATAAATACTGGTGAGAGGAATCATCATTTCTTATTTTATAAAACGATTATTCGAAATGGAATCATGATTCCGAGAATATAATTAGGAATGATAATTCTATTCTCATTCCATTATATCATACTAATCATACATATCGTTAGGGATATTCATTTAAAATTTGGTACATAGATACACAATATTTATCTTTGACGATGTAATTTTCGGTCAATCGCATTTTTCAATAGCGATTCAACTTTGTGGCGATTCTTATCTCCATTCTTGATCTCAAAGACATGCATATTTTAATCAAAAGTAGCGGTTCGAATCGAAACGAGACAAAATGTAATTGAAATCAGTATTATTCCAGTTTAAACCGGCAGTTTCTCTATTTCCTATTCTTAACAATTAGAGGCTGGAAAGTTTTTTTTTCTCCTAAAAAACTAGGAATCGGAACCAGTGGTTTTAAAACCAAAACGGAACACCTTAGGATCGGTTCCAATTCCTAATTTCTTGGAATCGTTAATTCCGAACCGAAATGCATGCATACTCCTAGACGTCGAGTATGATACTAGAGAGGATCTATTCGAAGCCATAAATGATCTATGCGATGGAAAAGGTTTGAGCTCTTGTTGTCAAAGACGTAGTAGCAATGGGCCTTATTTTATATAGGTTGTGTTAATTAGTAGATGGAATTAAATGCATGTAGCTAAATTTTAATATTCGCAGGCTTGTCGGTTTAAATTTATTACTTTGTTAGTTTGTTATTGCATTTAGTGGGCATATCCACTTGATTGATGTAGTATTTGTTTCTTAATCTTCGTTACAAGCTTATTTATCATATATGCAAACAGTTTTACAGAACGAAGATTTATTAGAGGATAAGAAGATATATTATTTTAGTAAAAAAATAATATTAAAATTAATGAAAATGATAATTATACTGTAAATCATTTTATAAATAATTCGTAGTATAATAATATTTTTAATAAAAAGTGATAATATATTTAATATAAAAATAGAAGGATTATTCAAGTTTGATTTTTTAAGTAAATCTCGTTAAAAAGTAGAAAAATTCACGCTACACTGATGGTATTGTGAGATCGTTAAACACCATTTTTACTCTTTTCTCTCTATACAATTAATTTTCATTTATTCTAATAATTATTTCTGAAATATTATTTTTTATCGATCATATATTATTTTATATGAAAAATATCATAACATTTTATTTATTTCATATAATTCATTCCTTGAAATGGTCCCATAAACGTTTTAGCCAATGTATTTTAATACTATATAATAATAATATTTTTGCTTATTTAGATTTATTTTCATGTTAAATAAAATAAGAGCAAAATATTGTATATAATTGTTTGTAACCTTATGATTCATGCTGAACTTAGCGCAACTATTGTGAGTTGAGTAAGATTTATGCATGTGTGCTTTATACATTTTTCTTATAAACTATACTCCATACTGTTATTCTTTTATAGATGCACTGATATAATTTTTTTTTGTGTAATTGATGCACACAAATTTTTACCTAACTATTTTAACATTTAATTTTTATTTTTTTTTACAAACTTTTAGAAAAAAATGTAGCCCTACGTTATATAAGTTTAAATGATTTAAATAATAATAATAATAAAATAAGAAACAAGAAAGATTTTAATGGTTGATATTAAACAGAATAACATTAATACTTTTGTGATATGACGAATACAAATATTTTAGTTATTTAATATGAGTTTATATTTCGTGAATTCGGGAGCACAAAATATATTTTGTACATTTTATTAATTAAGAATGGAGTGACGATAAAAATCCTAAAGACAATAATAAAATAGAACCTAAAGCTAAAAAATAAGCTTAAAACTATAAATCAGACTGAATCATATAATTATAAATGAATTAACTATAAAAACACTACATAAAAAATAACAAACTCTCAAATGAAAAATTAAGGGTAATTCTAGGTGCACCTGGTGCACTCGTTAAAAAAAAAAAAAAATATATATATATATATATATATATAATTTTATTTAATTTAATGGTTGAAAATTGAGATTAGATTAAAAATGAATTTAACGATTATAATAGTCTAGATACACATGTGCACTTAGTGCCCCAGCCAGCCAGACTCAAAAATTAATCCTATAAAAATATTTTTGGACACTTAGATGCCCATAATATCATCGCATTTAAAATTAAAGCAAGTCTAATGCAAAAATGTCTCTACGTGAAACTGTTCACTTATGAGGTTACATCAAATGATAAACAGATAAAGGGAAAAACTTGTGTGCGTCCGGGCGCACGGAGCGCTTTCCGCGTGCCTTTAAAATTTTATGTTAAATTGTATACTCTTTAGTATAAAGATGTGTACCTTTTGTTTTCTGAAAAAAAATAAAAAAAATATTAATGAAAAGTGTATACCCTTTGGAACAAAATAATTACCCTTATTAATTAAAGTGTATACCCTTTAGAACAAAATAATGTACCCTTATCCATAATACTAAATTCTAAAGGCGCATGGTGTGCACTCGGGCGCACGCAAGCCTCAACTCATAGATAAATAGAGTTATAAAAGATTATGTGGATACAAAACTGATTCGATAATTTAATCCTTCTTCAATCCTTGACACTCTTCAAGAATCCTCGTACACTTGTAAAACTAACCTGCAAAAGTACGCCGGAGAGGATCTTCGGAATAGATCCTCCGACGCTGAAGTCAGTTTCTCATCATGAATATCTTAATCATAGATTATCACAAGATAAAGTGTAATAATTGTAATTGCCCAACTCTCTTCTGTCTCGTTTATGAGATTATAATACTTATGCCAATAACCACGTTCTCTATCGTGGTTTTAACCAAAAAGCCACTCTTATTAATATAAGTATAAAATAAATATAAATACATATTTATCCACATCAATCTCAAATAGCATTAATTTTTAGTATATACTACTCATTTTCTATCTGTCTAACACGTTTCACACAATTTGTCTTAAAATTATGTATGTAAAACTTTCTACATCTTCCCTCCTCAATTTACAATAACCATATCATGGTTATTAGCAACCCATTATGCAGAGCCAAAAAGAAAGTTTGACTAAAATGGAGTGTATCAATTATATAAATACATGCCTTTCATATGCTGCTCATCCTTTCTCAGTAACTAATTGTTGGATATTCAGGAAGTAGACCAGCCATTGTTGAAGAGTTGGTAAACTGTTCTACCCATGATCCACTCTGACTCAGAAGATGATAACTTGGCTTTCTCTATGAGTTGACCCACTGCTTCTTTTGCTTTGTAGCCGCACTCTGGGATAACGAAGGGGAAGTCACTGCACGAGGCTCGAACAATCCGTTCGCTTGTCTCAGATCAATCCGTTCGACTAAACAATAGATAGATTGATTAATTGTATATAAATTACCTTCCCCACATGATGCGGTTGGCTCCATAGCTGGAGACTATTTTGGATAAAGCATCGGCTAGATCTTCGTACGGGTATGGATTTCTTGACACTCGGAACAGAGCACTAAATTTTATGTAAACCTGCATTTTTTAAGATTGCAATGGCATCAACAAAAAACACGTGGCAAACTAACTACTCTTTCGGCCCTTCTGTTTATGACATGAATAATTGAGGACATTCAAAGACGAAAGCAGATGTAGTCGGATTTGAAAGCAAGAACCTTAACACACTACTGAAAGTCTCATGTGATTTCAAAAGAGATGATGGAAAGCAAGAAAAAGACCTTCACAGATTGAATGTCAGTTTAAAAGGTGTGAAATTCTTGTTCATATCCTTTATGAAGGATGGGAAATACTTTGCCCTATGTACAACTCAAAAATCAAGAAATCAACCTTAAAAGATATCTAGTTTTACCCATTCTCACTTCCCTAAACAATAATGTGAAATCTCCAAAGCTAAATCATGAGAAGATGAAGAACAGTTCATCTGTGATACCAAAATAATCATCAATGGAAAGCGTTCTTAGATCTCATATGTTAGGTACATTATCGAGAATACGTTTTAAAGTCCTACCTGTGGAAATCTAGAAAGGTTCAGCAGTTTAGAAAAAGTTTGTGCTTCATCATAGTTCCTGAAAGGAGACCATTGTGAACCTGGTAATAAATTACTATATGTCATGGTGGAAGATTCTTCAGAATACTAAATAACTGGCAGCTTACTGTGGGGGTTTACAGAAACCGAGATGGTCTAGCAGAACAACAGTTGAAGGATATTCGGTGCACAGTTCTTCGATTTCTGAGAGATGGAGATCAAGACCCTGGAAACAAGATTCCATCTTTAATTTATTACTTGAGTGGCAGAATAAAAATATGAAAGGTATATCTGGGAAGCAACTGAATGGGTGATTCATGAATTATGTTCAACCAGGATACTACGAAGTATGGAGTAATAGTATTAACGTTTGTAATTCTAAGACCTTCATGCACATAAAACCGACTGGTGCCCCAAGCTCTCCGGCTTTGGCGAACATGGCCTTCCCAACTTCATTTGTCATCTGCAAAACCATTAAAAATTAATTCGGTTGATCAGAAGGTTATAAAGTAATCTTCTCTTCAAATGTTCCTTTTGAAAGTAATGTACAAGCACAGGCTGAAGGAGAGAATATAAGTTTGAGCAAGATTTAAGGAGATTGACAGAACCAAAAATCGTAAAAATGTATACAAGTATGGATTGAAACACACCAGTTCACCAGATGGCCACAAATATGGATTGAAGCGCACCGCACGATAACCATCCTGGCACAACATTATTTGAAGTTAACATGATTCAGTGAAACTGAACAATGATGTCAGATACTTAAAAATACTTTAAACCTTAGAAATAAGATCTTCAAGCTGTTTAATGCCAGTGCCATCTTCAGCTGGATTCGCAAGGCAACAACCAACAAATTTAGATGGATATTGCTTCAACACACTGTACAAAATTAGACTTTTTGTAAGGCTATGGTCAAGATAATATAAATGCAGCTCAATTTTACAATTTCAACAAAAATGAAAAAAATGGAGCATTATTAGATATGCTGATGATCACCATATTGATGGCTTTGCCTAGCAGTGCAGCAGAATGAAGTTTGAATTCAAAATTCTTTCTGTTACCATAGCTATTTTATATATGTACACATCTCATAATAGAATGGTGCAAAAATATCTTAGGAGAAACTGACCTTGTTACATAGGAATGATCAAACATATGATTAATGGGCTGCACTATGAGGGCACCATCTACTCCAGCTTCTTCCATGCACTACATATTTAGTACATATATACACTCGTTTTTGGTGTTATGGTGGAGAAACATCAAGAAAATCTAGTCTAGGAATAACACCAAAAATTCAAAACTCAAAAAGCACATTTCTCTTTTTCAGAAATAAATAAATAAATAAATGAATAAATAAAAGAAAGAATCAGGCAAATAGAAGATCATTCCAGCTCAACTACCAAATCAAATTTCTAATTCTCCCTCTAAAAATTTAGCATGAAAGAGTAAAAGAACAAATTCAGCAAAATCCTACCTGAAGCAAGAAGTCAACATGACCCGTTAATGTGGGCTCCTGACCTGGAAAATACGGGTATTTTTCTGCAGCCTAAAAAACAGAAAAGGGGAAATCCCAGTGTGAATTCAAGGGAAGAAAGCCCACATTTGATTTAGGTTAGGAAATGGAAGAGGTACCTGCTGAGGTGACGCCCAAACGTGCACATGGGAATCGATTACTTTGGGGGAAATGGCATCTGCCATTTGTGCTCTGGTTCGTAATCTACTATGCCTTGGAGGGGAGAGTGAGGGAGAAGCCCAATGTAGTCCTTGCAAGCGGCCAAGATTGGGAGGAAGTTGAGCTGTGAGGGGCTGCAACAACCTGTGTCTTGATACCATCACCATAGGCATAGCCATGGTGATGTTTAGAATTTTCTGTTAATTTTAGATAAATAAATAAAATTACGTGGATGCCCTAGAATCCAGATGGAGCATAGTAGACATGCACAAAATAATAACCGCTCAAAATAGAACCGAAACTACAAACTTTCTTGTCTCATAACAACTTTCATGCTTTCCTCATTTATTTGTCCCACAATAGCTTTCACACCCCTAAAAAAGAAAACTCAATTATACAACAATCTCAATTTCAAATTTGCCACTCATTTTTTACACTCATAACATTACTTTATAATTTATTTATTACCTAAAAATATTACAATACTCTTAAAAATCAATAAAGCTGAAACGGGACGGAGGGAGTATATTCCAATTTGATTCCGATTCTTCATTTCATGGAACCGAAACCGGCGATTCCTTTATTTTTTATTTTAAGGTTTAAGGCTAAAAATAAAAAATAGGAAGAGAAAACCATAATCGACGGTATTTGGACCAAATTGAAACCGCTCTATGACCGATTCGATTCTGATTCCTTATTTTTTGGAATCGGACCCGAAACTGATGGTTTGGACCAGCGTGCATGTCTAGCGCTACATTTGTTACTAGACCATTGAATCTAAAATTTTGAGGGTTACATGGGTATTGGGTTTAAAGGATCATAAAAGTGATGATATAGGTTTCTTTGATATGATATACTCACCATATATTAAATAATAATACTTATTAATCCACCTGCAAAAAGCAAACGCGTCTCTTTTAAGCAAATGGACTGAGTATTTTAATTTCATAATGAGTGCGTAGGATAGTATTAATTGATAAACAAATTCTTTTGTGCACTTAGTGCTCCGTGCACAGAAAAATTTATACACCAACTAGTGCGCTCCCCCTGTATTACACTAATTAATTATTTTATCAACTTAGATTCGTAAAATTATTAGTGGGTAACATTTTATTCATTATCATAAACATTTCCTACCATATAAACAAGTTTATAGCTAGCTTAATAGCAAAATGACATTCTATTATTAATTTCTTATGCTGTAAATATTTAAAAAGGGTAAGACTTACCTAAATATTAATGTTTACAACTTAAGCATCAAACACATCAAAATGACAATTGCTTATGCCATAAACATTCAACAGGCTAGTGCTTAACATAAATATCAAACTTCTAAGGGCCTCTCCAGCAAGGCTGGATATGGGCCTGCAACTGAAAAATTCAGCCACGAATTCCCTCCAGTAAACCCGCAAATTTGGATGCAAAATGAGAAAAAACACTGTAGCGTTTGGAAAATCCAAATGCTACAGTGATGGATGCATTTTTTTTTTCTTTTCTTATTTACAATTATTAATTTAAATAACATAAAATGTTTTAATGGTTAATGATGAATTAATATGTATGTTGTATACATTTAGTGTCCACTTTTATGTATTTTTTTAATTTTTTTTACTTATTTATAATAATTAATTTAAATAAGTGAAAAAATATTATGATTGTTAGTTTTAATAGTGAATTAATATATATGTGAAAAAAAATTCTACATTTTTAAATAAGTTTAATTTGATGTTTATGTATTTTGTAATGTAATTTCAATTTTAAGCGTTGTCTTAATTTCATATTTAAATAAATTATAACGTAATTTTAATGATTATGTTATTTTAATTTTAAGCATATTAAATTTTATTATATTATTTTTGTATTCAAAAATAAAAATAATAATGAAAAATAAATTAAATGTAAAAATAAATAAAAATATTATTAATAAAATGAATGTGCTGCAAAATAGAGTCAATTGCTGGAGATTATTTATTGAGTTAACTGCATTTTAGGGGATAATGTGCTGCAAAATGGATTTAACTGTTGGAGATGGTCTAAGTGGTGCATTATACTTAAAATGTCATAAATAGGCTCGTAAATAGATTCAATCTCAAAAGCTCGTTGATGCATGCCCTTATCAAGTTTTCATCAACCTCTATGCTGATAGGAAAATCATTCTCTTTGATCAGCTTTCCTTCCCCCTTGTGTTATAACTTATTGTTGATACCTCCATTTGCCTTTATGATTTTAGTGGACAACCTTGCAAACTTAGAAAGACAATGTTGAGTGTAGAAGCTGTAATTTTTTCATAAGAGATCTCACATTCCTTATCAAACCATTAATATTATAACTTGTAGTTTCCACTTGTAAGGACTTTAAGGCTCTAAACCATCCTAAATCATTGACATTTGTGTTTGGTAAATTTGGAGGTTGGTTTAGGAATCTGTTGAATCCATAAAATGTTGCAGCCCTACTAAACTCTGGATCATTGCCAAGAATGTGTTATTTTACATTGCCTTGTTGGATAATTATATCCTTTGCTCATATGTGGAGTCCATTTTATTTTACAGCTAGTATAATTTGTCAGAAATAGAATGAGAGAGAGAAAAAAAAGGTATATAGCTATCACCCTTTTGAAAAATCAGAAGTTTAGGTGACTTGAATATGCTTTAAACTAGATGGTGACCTAATTAATGAGGTTTAATAGTTTACTTGATTAATTACACAAGCCTTGATGACATCTTTGTTGACGTTATTGATGGTTTAATAACCATAGTCCGCGAACCCGATTTTTGGAATTCTTTTGTGTTGGTCTTGTCTTTTTGAAGTGGAAAATGATTATTTTCCCATCAAATAGTACCTATCCACCACTAGAAAATATAAGCATTGATACTGCACATTGTGCATTCCATCACATAAGTTATTTGATGAAATATCATGATTTATAGCTTACAAACAAAAATAAGCATTTGGAGTTTTTTTTTTAATTCTTCTTCTTCTTCTTATTATTATTATTATTATTATTATTATTATTATTATTATTATTATTATTATTATTATTATTATTATTATTATTATTTTTATAGCTAACTCAGATATTATGGCATTTGTGCATGCTTTGATTGCTCCTTTTTTGATTCACATGCCAACATTAGTTTTACTGACTTTTTAACTCAGTTGCAAGTGCTCTAATTGTTGATCTACTTTCACAAGTAATATCCTTAACTATATTAGGATCAAACTACACCACACTCATTTCTTGTTTGAAATGAAATTGAGTGGCAGACCACCTAGAGACAACTGTTTATGTGCATCTACCCATATATTAAAAATGGTTCTTCTTGAAACTCCATATTTATTTGCTGCTTCCTTTGTCTTTCCATAATTTATTTTACCATTTCTGTTATTACTAAGAAGATACTGCCAATTGAATTTCTTTTTAATGGGGTGAGATTTGGATTTGGAATGTTCATTAATTGCAAATGCGTTCCCTTGAGTTGATTTTAATGATTGATCCTATATTTATTGTGTTGAATTGGAAGGAATTTTTCAATAAATTGAAAAGGGCAACTATGATGCAATGAGAAGAAAATTTTCAACTTATTGGATAGTTTAGGGGTAAAAACTTCTGTGCACCCGGGCGTACGGATCACATTCCGTGCATCTTTAGAATTTTGTGTTAAATTGTACCCTTTAGTATAAAGATGTGTACCCTTTATTTTCTAAAGAAAATTATTGTGTGTATCTGGGCGCATAGACAACACTCCGTGCGCCTTTAGAATTTTGTGTTAAATGGAAAGGTGGTCCGGGACGAAAGAAGTATAAAAATTAGAGCTAGTCTCATGTGAATCGAGTTTACGGTGTAAACTCTATAATCACTCTTTAATTTAAACACTAACAATATACATGATATTATAGAATTGAAAGGGGAACCACAGAGTTTACACCGTAAACCCGGTTTATACAAATGTTTGCCAAAAAGATTATATACATATGAAATTCGGTTCGATTTTCAATTATTTTGATTCTTTTTTTATTTGAAAACCGAACATTAAAATTTACAAAATTAAAACCGAACCTAATTTTGTTATTCAAAATCGAACCGAAATTGTTATTTCAGTGATTCGGCTCGCCTGGTTCTAACCGAAATTGGCTCAACCTTGGTTCATTCAACCAAACATTCCATCAATTTTCAGGAGAGGATTCTTTGAGAGGATTAATTTGTCATTATCAAAATATCCAATACCCTTCCAGACATATTGAAATATCGCCAGCTCCGTCATTCCACTTACCTTATCTTCCAACTACAACCCCTAAGGCATTGCCAAACCCTCAGACAACTCACCCTCACTATCTTCTCCCCCTCCACAGAGGGAAGAACCAACAATGGCGGCTTCATTTGCATCTCTGGTATGCTTGTCACATCCTAAACCCTAACTTTCCCCTTTCTTATTTTGGAACAATGATTTTTTCTTTTTGCTTGTAATTTGCATCTATTTGATTCGCATTTTTCCGTTGTTTTGAATTTCTGTGTGTTCTTTGATTTTCAGTCGAACATTAGCTCTATTTCAGCTCCACGAAGTGTTGCACCTGCTAAAACTACGAGCTCGGTTTGCTCTTCCCCATCTCTGAAGCGTCGTGAACATGCGTTGTCTTCGGCGACCTCTTTCTCCGGCTCTTTCAGCCTCTCCACTTCAAGTTTGAATTGTCCTACTAGAAGTATTACCGGCTCTATGCCTTTCACAGTTCGAGCCATGGCAGAGGTTTTGTTCGTTATGATTTATTTTCGTGTTTGAAAATGCAGTTGGCTAAATATAATTTTAAATGAGTACGCTTATCGATGTAATGGCTTCTGCTTGTGGTCTTTAGTCTTAATGAATTAACGAGATTTGTTTAGTGAATGTACCAATCATTTGTTTTGTTTAAATATGGAGAAATGCGTAAGTAGACCAATCATTGTTAATCTTTAAATGAACTTCTGGCTTTTTTGCTTAATATATGTGATATTTATATGTCCTCTAGGCTTTTCTTTCATGAATTGTCTTCATACTGATGTTATAATTGGATACCCTCATTATGTGCTTGCTGTTAAGAGTGAAAAAAATTAGCCAGATAAGAATTTATCTTTTTTAGATATTAGATTCAATATATTCTTGGTTTATTTGCCTTTTTTTTTTCATCATGCTCGTTATGCTTCGTAAAGTACAATTGGTTTTGTTTTTCTTTAAATCATTTCCAGAGACATGATGGATGAAGCATGATGTGAAACACTATGGACGTTCAGGGGGTTATATTAATATGACTCGGTGACTAGTTTATGAGATGATATGCTACCATAATGCAAATACAGAATTCGTTGTCTTAAATAGTGAGAAAGCTCCTCAATAGTAATTTGTTGTAAAGCTTTTACACCCTTTTTTTAAAGTATTGAGGATAAACGTATGTTCAGAAAAGGAATAGTTTTATTTAGGTTTGTTTGTTTATTTGTCTATTTATTCATTTTTAGTTGGATCCAAGTTTTTTTTTTTTTTTTGAGTTGCCTAGCAGTACTCAATATTTACATCCTTGACTTTTTATGCTTTCCTTAGGAAGCTACATTGCAATCAAAAGTGACAAACAAAGTTTATTTTGACATAAGCATTGGAAACCCAGTAGGAAAGCTTGTTGGAAAAGTTGTTATTGGATTGTATGGTGATGATGTGCCACAAACTACAGAAAACTTCCGTGCTTTATGTACAGGTACCTACTATTTCAACCTCCAAAACTTGTTACTATGTATTTGATTACCTTTGACTTTATCTTTGATGGATATATAATTGAACAGGGGAGAAGGGATTTGGTTTCAAAGGTTCTTCATTCCACCGTGTTATTAAGGATTTCATGATTCAAGGAGGAGATTTTGACAAAGGCAATGTAAGCTCTTTCAATAGCTAGTACATGATAAATATTTTATTTGCATATGCTTTTTTATGGCCTCCTGGCATTGGTGGAGATATGGTGCTTTGCAACTTTATGTTGAACTAATGGTGGTTTCTTTATTAAGAGCTTTCCGAATTTGGGCTTGTCTTTTGATTTTGTTCAAAGAGCCTTCTTTGAAAGCTATGTTGATGGCTATATTATCTCTTCTAGCACTGCACTTTTTGCTATTGTTCGTACTTCGTAAGCCTTCACTATTGTAAAGCTTTCTCTTTAAATTCTGAAAGAGCTTATTTTAACACACAATTTTAATGTTATATGATTGCAACAGGATAGAATGTATGATATCTTGCTGTCTTCAATCTCTTGGATATTGCTAAAATTCTGAGAAATATTTTATGCAACTGTTAGAATTTTAGGTTCAGAACTGTGAACTCTATAAGAGCATGGTGTTATTAAGTAAAGTGTAAGCTGATTCCATGTAAAGTATTTCTTCTTGGGTTCAATCCGACTGCATATCATCCTTAGTCCTTTGGGTCTGGCTTTTTCTCATTTCTAGGCAAACTATAGTGTTTTTTTTCTTTTTCTTTTTCTTTTTCCTTTCTGCTTTCTTATCAATCTTGTAGCTTGTTTCTGCTTTGCTTGCGTATCTCTTTCAAACTTATTTGTACAGTTGGAAACTGTTTGGCAGAAACTTTGCATTGAGACACTCGACTTGTGAATCACATTCTAAACCATTCTATAATTACTGCTGGAAGATTCAATAGAATGGTTCATAACTAGCCTCAATGCATTTTCATAAGTGGTAGCAAGAGGTTCTTTACATTCATTGTTGCATAGAGAACAAGTTCACAAACACCTTCATTTGCTGTTTATGACATTACAAGTAGATGTAAATTTAATAATGTTGATTTACATACATTTTATCATGATTTTGACTTCTGCTGCTATAGAAGTTGTTTCTAGTTGTTATTGATTTTTATGTTTTAGTTTATTGTTTAAATCGTTTTTAACTGTTGGAACAATTTATCAGTGACCACATTATTTGGACATTTTTCTTCTCAGGGCACTGGTGGTAAAAGCATATATGGTCGTAATTTTAAAGATGAAAACTTTAAGCGTGAGTTTAATAATTTTCTTTCGGTAAATTGTTAATGGTGTATTTCATTATTGTTAGTGACTAATAAGTGCTTACCATTCTATTTGTTAGTGGTTCACACTGGACCTGGAGTTGTTAGTATGGCAAATGCTGGCCCGAATACCAATGGAAGCCAATTTTTCATTTGTACTGTCAAGGTATGCAGATCTGTGAAATATATTTCCCTATCGAGCATCCAAACAATAAAAAAAAAATGCATGTGGTAACTTCTGTATCTTGTTCCTGTTCTTTGAAGTCAAAATACAAGCACAGTCTTGGACCCCACTGCATTTCTGTTTCTTTTCTTTTTCTGTAAATATCACGTAATAGAGATGTTTTCATATGCCTTTACACTTGTGGATAAAAAATAAGGGACAAAGTGTTGATGTGGGGAAGCTTAATTCTTGATATAATATCCACAATTACATAATCTCACAAAAATTTCAAACAGTTTAAGCGCTATAAATCAAGCAAGTGAAAGTCTGATGAGAAGGCTGCAACTTTTACTCTCCTTCCGTAACTGCATTGTGCATGCAGCCGATATTTTTAAATTTAAAAATGAGAGAGTTTGGAGTTTTTCTTTTATTAACTGCACTGTGGTTGTGTCAGTTGTGAACACACATGCAGATATTCTCACTGTTTCACCCAGTTCATATTAATTGATCATCCTTCTGTGACATTCTAATTTTCTTACTCTTTTTCTTACTTCTGAAACAAAACACAAAATAATATCAGTAAAAGTAAAGTTTTGAATGTTTTACTGTGATTAATACATAATATAATTTAAATAACATTTCTTTTTTTTTTCTAAAAAATGCACTTAATAATATAATCTAATTTCATTATACAAATACTTAATTCTAGCACATCTCTGTGTTCAATCAAGCCTTGTTTTACATAAAGAAAAAATGATTAAACTTCATTGGCTTTACATTCAACTATTAAAAACGAACAAAAATAATCATAGTGATATTATTCCTCTGCCGATGCTAACACCAACCTTTTAACCCTAAAATGTTTGTGCGTCGGAGATTAGCAACTAGTTAAGTGGGAAGCTATGCTTTATCAATGATGAATATTGTTTGCAAGAAATCATAAAAGTTATCAATAATTTCAAATTCCTATTTGAGATTGATTTGTCGTTAGTAAAATAGCATGACAGTTCACCTGGTGGAATACTTTGAAAAGTAGTACTTTAAGTACTTCAATTTCATTTGAATTTTATAGGCTAATTCTTTTGGTTTATTTTAAAATGTGAACTCGCTTATATAAGAAAAGTTTAAGTAAAGTTTCCCACCTGAATATGCAGAACAAAATTTATTAGATGAACTAAGAAAAGAGTGCATCCTAACTTGGATATTTCGTCATCTAAACCACGAAATTTAAGAGCTTTGAATTTCATTCTGACTTATATTTATTAAATAAATCAAAATTAGTAACATGAATAAATTATAAAATAAAAATTTATAAATAACAAAGCTTATAGGCTATACAAAAAAAGATGTTAAACATTAAAAGACTGGATTCAAATTTGAGAAAGGACAATGTTTCTGAATTTTAGGATAAAAGGAAATCATAAATAATCCCAACCCAACACTTTTTTCTTAAACTCTTTTGTTGAAAACAGAAAACTCCATTCATCTCTCTGTCAAAAATATTTTTCTTTTTCTCCTTTTCATTTTCTTCTTCTAGCCAACTCCTTTACATAATCTCATAATAGCACACACTCTCACTGAAACCTACTGAGGTTGTTACCCAAGGTGGCAATTAATGGGAGTTGAGGAGGTTAGAGTTTTGAATGAGAGATGTTATATCTAATAGTATGATTTTGTAACTAGTTGTTTATAGACATGAGAAGCTTTTGAGAATCCGTGACTGATATGAATTCTGCCTTTTTTTTTTTGTAGGATATGGTGAGAAAGGAATTTAAATTTTAAAAATATCATTTACAACACTTAATACCCATAACTATATATATGATTGGAGTATTACACCTTTTATTCTTGATTTCCTTTGTCTCTTGATTGTGTTAGTTCTCCTCTTTTATTATGCTTTTAGCACATTTTCTGTGGTTATGTGGTATCTTTTGTGAACCTATCTTTTGAATTATCATCCTATTCAAAAAAACCCAAAGGTGCCATAGGTTGATAGTTTGCGTTGAAGATAATACGTTGATGTAGAGTCCGTCCCCTAATTTTTTCTTGAAGATTTTACCATTACTATGATGTATATTGCTAATTTTACATTGATTACTGAAAGTGTTGTGTACGTAAGTAATGAAAATCTCTACGCAGAGTTTAGAAGGTCACCTATGGCTTAACAATGTTATAACATACATAGGATAACAGCAGAAGAGTTAAGAAGTAGATACAACAAAATTTGAAAAATCGTCTGACAGGCTAAAACGTTTGTGGTTTAAAGGCAAAATAAATACATTCAGAAGATGCGACTGGGAAAGTTACAAGAGAACACAATAGTGTGATCTCAACAATAAGATCAATCAAATTGTGATTCAATCTAAAGGGAGAGAACAAAGCCTATCAGTAAAAACCTATCTTTAAAATTAAATCCGAAGACTGTAAAGGGTATTCCAATGGGGGAAGACAAATGTTACAGATGAATGTTATCACATACTGTGTAAATTATAGTAGTTGACAGAGATCAAAGCCTAACTGCCTTTTATCACATCCAGACATCAATTTATTTATAAATATACAAACGCAAATTTAACTAATGTTCTTCTGGAGGAAAGTTCCAAACAAATTCCTTTTTGCATTATGTAAAGTGATCTTTGTGTACCAATTCCTTTTTGACTCTAAGGAATAATGTCCTTGTCTTTATCCAAGAACGTGAACTAACAATCCTCCTTGTCTTACTTGTTTTTATCCAAGAACGTGAACTAACAATCCTCCTTGTCTGCTTGTTAGAGACCGTAATATGCTTGCAAAGTCGAAGAACAACATTATAATGGAATTGAGTTAAAGAAAGGCAGAAAAAATGTGTGATTTAAGAATCACATATGATTTATGAGATTGTTTACCATGGGAGACATGACTTAGATCACTTTTCTGCCTATGTCATTTCCCTTTTAGTTCTGTCTTTTAATTGGAACTTGAAGTTTTCTGTAAAAGTGCAGTTTTCATGGTACTATAATTAGTTAATGTATAACATGCTGACTGTTGCCTGCATAACTAACAGACTCCATGGTTGGATGGGAAGCATGTTGTGTTCGGACAAGTTTTGGAGGGCATGGATGTTGTGAGGTTGATTGAATCACAAGAAACCGACAGAGGTGATCGTCCTACAAAGAGGGTAGTTATAAGCGAGTGTGGCGAACTTCCAGAGGTTTAAAATTTTGATTTTCCTATAGATAGGACAATCAAGAGATTTAACTGCTCTTTTGTCATCTTGTCCCATTTGCGATATAGAGGACCTTCTGTTCTATTAGGCTCTGTTCAACTCTGAGTTACTTGTATTTCAGTATGAGGAAAAAAGAAAAGTAGTTGTATTTTTGTCGAATCCAACCTGCTGCTTTTGTAGTAGTGTTGGGTGCACGCAAATTTTCCTCCTTTTCACTGTAATAATCAATTTATTGATGTAGTCATGCGAAGTGCACTGCGATTACTCATTTTGGCATCATGTATACTGTAATGTTTGATAACCTTAGCCGCTCGCCTAGACGTTACTACTAGGCTGTGATATCTGATTACAGAAAGTGTGTTTTTTATACGTGTTATAACCATTTATGCTCAAGCAGGGCCTGGAATTTAGAATCAAAAGCTCGAGGATGTTGGATGGAACGCCGCAATTGCGATTACTTGTGTCTTAGACGTAAGCTTCAACCGTAGAATGGAAAGCCACATGACTATGGTGTATGAAAATATATGAGTGATGTGTGTGGGGTGGTATTTATAAACTTGAGAAATGCTTCCACACATTAGGGGTATAAATATCACTCGACTTTAAATCTAAGAAATAAAGAGAAAGAGTCAATATTTTCTAGTTCAATAATTAGTACTCCCTCCGTCCCATTTCAGATGGCACACTTTCCATTTTGGGTTGTCCCACAAAAGTTTGCACATTCCTAAAAAAGCAAAAAGTCAAACACAATCACCCTTCTCCATACACTTTATTTATAAAAAAACCACCCCTACCTAACACACATAACATACTTTATCATTTATTTATGACCAAAAAATACCATAACACCCCTAAAAGTTATTATTTTCTTAATCTCCGTGCCAGGAAAGGGGGTGCAGCCTTTCCTGGGACGGAGGGAGTATACATTAAAAGTGCTTTCACCGTTCACTTGATGATCGGTGTCATTTTTACCTAGATTTTAGTGTCTTTTTATTATGTATTTTGTGTGTTTTTATTCATTTTGTATATCATTTGGTGGTGTTATATGAAGATATGGAGAAGTGTGCATTGAAATGATAAATGTGTGATTTTCATGATTAAGTGTCTTAAATTGTGCTACATTTGTGAATATTTAGAGAATTGGTAAATTGGTGTAATTTGTGTAATTATCAAGTAAAAATGGATTCTAGACACGATAAAGAAGATGTGAGAAAAAACATAGCTCGATTTGCAGTTGAAACGAGGGAGAATGAGTCAATGCAAAATGCTAAAAAATGCACGTCCAACTTGTGCAATTTTTCTGTACTCTTTTGGAGCTCAAAACTAGAAGTGTGATACATGGTTGGAAAGCCACATAAAAGAGGATCGTTTTGGTATAAGAAACACTTCAATCGGAGCCCAAACGAGAAAGTTATGATTAAAATTGTGACGTCGCGCAAGCTGTTCCTACTCAGCACGGTTGTGCTACTTTGCATGACTTGTTATATCTTCAAATATTGGAAGTTTTGTCAAATCTTTATATAGATAGAAAGCCAAGGAAAAGAGGATCTCGTGAGCGCAAGAATTACTCAAATTGGAGATCGGATGTGAAAGTCATGCGCGAAACGGTGAGACTGCGCTGCACGCGTTGCACTACACGGCCCGCGTACCGAGCACGGCCTTGTAAGGGTTGGGCGTGCTCGGACACCAGAAGACGCTATACGGCCACCCCATGGCCGTGTGCCGCTACACGGCCCGTGTAGGTTCAATAGGCAATTTTATGATCTCTAAACGTTCTAGAAGCTTCCATGGGGGTATAAATACATGTTTTGACCACAAAATTCGGGAGGAATCATTTGGGATCAATTTCCACACACACTAGACACCTAAATCACATACATTCATCTCCATCTCTTCCATCCTTCACTTCATCCATTCAAACTACTTGATCTCCTCAAATCCATCCACTAATCCATCAATCCACCAATCTAAGAAGAGAAATTCATCATTGGTTGAAGATTGTAGCATGATCAAGGAGGAGGAAGTTCACCATCAAAGGGGAGCCAACTTACCTTTATTTTGTTATATTCTTCATTATTTGGCTCAATTGGAGCAAGCCTTGGATTATGTTGAATTTGTAATGATATGTAGTGGCTAGTCCTCATGTGAGACTAGCAATATGATTGATTAGGTATTATGTAGATTTTGCACACCACATGTTTGATGAAATGATTATTAAGAATATTTTCTATCATGAATGCTTATTCTCATTTTATGTATGATTTGTGTGATTAAATTATCTATTCATAGTGTTAGGATGACCATTCCAATATTATGCTTAGTGGTTTAATTGAACCATTGATTGCATGAGATGACTTAGTTAGTATGAGGAGAGGTAAGACATACCCTTCAAGTGCTTAGAACCTCATAATAGGACATTAGTGATGAACTAGTGAGGGTAACCCAACTTATGATCATAATACCTTCATGGGAATTGAGAGTAAGAACAATCCTAGGAGATTTAAACTTTTAAAAGAGTTGAGAACCTAATCACCTTGGCCATAGGGGTTAGGGGTACAAACGTGATTGCCCTTAATATCATAACATGAAAACCATCAATGCATGTGTGTGTGTGAGTCTATATATACCTTACTATGAATGTTGCTTGCCTTACATAATTCTTAGATTGTTCACCTTCACCCATCATCCATCTCATTTGTACATGTTTTATCTTTAATTGCTTTCTTAGTTGTTAGTTTGTAGTATAAACAACCCCCTCCTTTATCGATTCGTCCTTCTAGAGTGAAGCACTTCTCAAACACGACTACCCACTTTCGCCCTTGGGTTCGATATATTATAAATTTTGCACTTGGTCGCTTACGTGCTACACACGATAGGTACACTTGCTCTAAATCAATTTAACCAAAATTGAAACCAAGTTCACTTGACATGGCCCAAACTTAGTAAATCAAGGTGCATTGCGCTATCTTGAATATCTTTAGTGGTCAGTTCGATCTAGATAATTTGCCATATTTAATTCTCCACATGATTTCTATACTCCCTAACATTTTCTTTTTGCACGGATGATATGAAATATAGTATTTTAATGTATAATGAATTGAAAGATATACTACAATGGGTAGTTGTAGTAGTGTTATGTGTGAGTCTTGTAAAGATATATAGATTGTTTTGTGTGGGTTGTAGTTGTATTAGTATTGTGTGTGAGTTATATAAAGATATATGGATTGTTTTGTGTGGGACCCATTTATTATAAAGGGACATGTAAACCTTATAATGAAACGCGTAAACGTTTGGTTGGGGTAGTACAATCTTATAACTAATAATTTTATCATCTAAAGTCTATTTAATTACATGGTAAATTGTTAATAACTTTTGGATAATGCACATGAATTGATTTGATAAAATGATCTCAAAGTTATTGAAGCTTGATAAGAAGATTGACAACTCCTATCGCGATTACTAATATTTGAACGACTGGAATGTACTCGTGGGATTCTTTATTCTTATTCTATTAGGATTCATTAAATGGTGTGATTTTGTTCTTTATTTGATTTCAATTTAAATGCATTTGCGTACGACTTACTCCCTCCGTCCCATAAAGTATTTCACACTTTCCTTTTTCATCCATCCCTCAAAGTATTTCACACTTTACTTTACTAAATTTGGTAAAAATACATTACAATAATACACACTTTTTACACACATCCCAATATAATACTTACTTTTTCACATCTCCCAACAACGTTACACATCTTTTTCATAACTTTATGCACCTTTTTCATTAAATCAACTAAAATATATATTCTCTTTCTTAATTTATACATAAAAATATAAAATTTTCTTAAATTCTGCGCACACCAATAAATGAA
Source organism: Pogostemon cablin (assembly GCA_023678885.1). Lineage (NCBI taxonomy): Eukaryota > Viridiplantae > Streptophyta > Magnoliopsida > Lamiales > Lamiaceae > Pogostemon > Pogostemon cablin. The sequence goes on from CM042979.1 coordinate 10,497,595, forward strand.
ATACTTATTGAGACGGAGGGAGTATTTTTCAAAGAGTTGGTCTAATGTACATAGGTGTACACTAAATATACATAACCCATATAAAAAACGGGTCATATATATATATTAAAAAAATCAAATGGGTCATATCCTCACCTAGACATGCACAAAAAAACCGGAACCGGCGGTTCGAACCGGGGAACCGCCGGTTCCGGAACTGGCAAAAAAAAAGAGAACCGGCTAAGGAAGGTTCGGTTCCGGTTGCTCATATTTGGGAAAAAAATCGACGATTTCGATTCCGAACCGGCGGTTCCGGTTCGAACCGCCGATTTTTTAATTTTTTTTTACTTTTTACGCTTAAAACCCAAAAAAAAAAAACTGGAACCGGCGGTTCCGAACCGGAACCGGAATCGGAATCGTCGGTTCCGAAACCGAAACCTTCGTACCCCGATTCGATTCCGATTCCCCCTACCTTGGAACTGAAACCGCCGGTTCAGAACCGGGGTGCATGTCTATCCTCACCAGCGCATTTCACCGCTCCTCTCTTCTCTACCTCCTCTCTCCTCCTGCACTCGCCATCGCCGCTCTGTCCTCTTCCACTCTCTTCTTGCCGCACCCCCCATCGCCGCTCCATCCACCACCTCCGACCTAGCCTTTTCCGACACTGGTACTCCGCCTTCCCTGCATGTCCACTTGCTTACACGGTATTCTCCAAATTCAAGGTCAAATCTTCTAGGACAAATCTCTTCTCAATTGCACAGATCTGATCTTATTTCGATTATTTATGTTTCTTTTCGTCGTGTTCTTTTCCCAATTGTAAGTTCTTAGTATTTTTTAGGGTTTGTGTATTTCTTCTATTTTAATTTTATTCCCTTCTCACAGATTATATCTTCTTAATTCTCCCCTCTCTTGTTTATTTGTGATTTCTCTTCAATACCAATTCTAACTACCATTTGAAGCATTTGAAGAAGCAAAGGTTCACTCACTTTGTGAATTCTGTTCAATACCAATTCTCACTGCTATTTGAAGTCTTCAAAGAGGCAAAGGTTCGGTCACTACCACCAAAAGAAGCATTCAAGAAGATGAAAACTCAGAAATTCCAGATAAAAATTGAAATAGAAATTAAATATATTTTGATTCTACTCATGAATTTTGTTTAATCAACTTACTGTATAAATTTTTATTTCATATTGTATATTTTTGTCTTCATAAATGTATATTGTTTTCTTTTACTAAATATTTATTTTTTTACTAAAAATATAAAATAAAAAATGAATAGATGGATGTGCAATACAAATACTGGTATTTATTTTGATTCTATACACGGGATTTTGTATATCAATTTAACAACTGAAGAGATTTTCACTTAATTTACTTAATGTATATTTTTGGGCTAATTCTTACATGACCCATGTCATATATACCCCAAAAGAATAGGAACCGTTAGATATGTTAGATATAAACACCACCGTTAAATAAAGAGATTATTTTTAAAAAGATTAATTGTCTTAACCGGTAGACATTAATTTCCTTTAACGACATCCGTATGAATTGTTAATGACTTATGAGCGTAAGACCCAATTAAAATACATAATTTATTTATTATTTTATTTTAATTTTAATAATAATCATTTTCGAAAATTTACAAATATTAAAATTCTCCTTTATCTATTTTCATATTTAGAAGAATCACGATTTTTCTTTATTTATTTAAATTATTTTTGAAATAGTAAATACATTAATTGATGAGTACATATTCCTGCATAATATGCTGATGCATTATATTTTATAATAAAATTAATTAGATAATTCAATATTAAATGCATATTGTAATTTAATAATGAGGATATACTCAAAATTTTTTAATATATATTTTTATTAATTAGTTTATTTATCGTTTAATTTTTAATTTTAAATATAAAAATATATATATTAGTAATATAATAATAATAATAAAATAGAAAGATTATATGTAATATTAAAAATAAAAATAAAAATATCTATTCCTAACCAATAAAAAAATAAGATTAAAGGTGGTGTTTAATTTGAAGATATACATGAATAATAATAATAATAATAATAATAATAATAATAATAATAATAAGTTGGATAATTGATTGGTTTCATTATCTATTTCTAATCAATTAAAAAATATAAGTAAATGTGGTATTTAATTTATAGATATATTTCAATAATATAATAATAATAAATAAATAAAAAGTAAAAATATTATATATATGATAGTAATAAAATAAAATAAAAACGATAATTAACCACGTCGCGACATCTCATACTTTAAAAAAATTATTTATATCAGTGTATTCGTAATTGGTATATATATATATATATATATATATATATATATATATATATCATATCATCTTCAAAAGTACTCTTATCACGAAAAAAAACATGAAATTGTGCTTGACTTGATTTAGTTTAATTATTAATTTAATTTATTTATTTTAAAATAAACAAACAATTGTATATACAAGGTTTACGGTGTAAACGTGTAGTCCTCCATCCAAATTCTATTATAGCGTATGTATTGTTAGGGAATTTGAATTAAATGGGAACCACAAGGTTTATACTATAAACTCGATTTATAAATACTAACTTCTTAAAAACAAAGACTTATGTGAGACGTCTCACGTGAGAGATAAAAACATGACAACTTTTATAATGAAAAGTGATACTCCATTAAATTAATAAAAAGTGATAATACTATTTCATGAATAATTTATAGTAGAGTAGATATTGGTGCACCGGGTGCAAGCGTGCACCCATATGTTTATAATTTTTTATTCAATATTGTATACATATTTCTTAATAATTGTACAATACTTTTTTTACATTCGATTTTTCATTAAAAAAACTAGCACCCATATGTATATATTTTTTCTTTAATAATGTATAATTTTTTTAAATAATTGTATATTTTTTTACACTTGATTTTTCATTAAAAAACCAATAAAACTAAAAATTGTTAACAAAGTGTATACATTTTTGTTCATAAGTGTATATTTTTTTTTTCATAATTGTATATATTTCTAAAAATGGGTGCATCGTACCTTGGGGTGCACCTAGGCGTACAGGATAATTAGTCTTTATAGTATAAATGAAAAGTGATAACATTTTATAGCGAAAGTGAAAACGTTTATAGGAAAAGTGATAACTATGTGATAACTATTTTAAAAATTTTAAATTAATCTCATGTGAAATGAGATGGTCTCACACAAGACCTACCATTTCTTAAAATATTATACTTACAAATCTACACTTAAAAATTAATCTTTATAATATTTAACGTTAGTTAATTATTTGAAATATTTTATCTCCAATCCACAACTAAAACATAAATATTTAATATATTTCATATATATCTAAAAAAATTAACACTTATAAATTTTAATTCGATTCATCTAATCTTACAAAGTTATCCTTTGATACATGAAATATTATTTGTAGAAAGACAAATCCTTATTATTTAAAAAAAAATTACGTATCTCAATAAAAATATAAAAAAATCATAATATATTAAAATTATAGGAGTAATATTATTTTGGTAAAGAATTGTGTGAGACCGTCTCAGGTAAGCTCTTACGTTAGATAGATAAAAAGTGATAACTTGCATAACAAAGAGTGATACTGAATTATTAATTAATAAAAAGTGATAATGCAATTTCAAGAACAATTTACAGTATAAATGAAAAGTAATGACATTTTATAGTAAAAGTGATAACATTTTATAACGAAAGTGATAATTATTTTAAAAAATGTAAAATGGTCTCACGTGAGACCGTCTCACATAAAACCTACCATTTTTTATTCAAAACTTTAATAGTTCACCACTTTAATTTTTGGATAAGTCTTGGATGAGACACGTCAGATAATTTTACACTTTTTAAATTAGTTATAACTTTATTTATAAAATGTTATCACTTTCGTATTTTTTATTTATAATATAAAATTATTTATAAAATATCATTATTATTTTTCATTATTTGAGTATTAATTCATTAGAGAAGTTATCACCTTTTATCTGTGTCATGTAAGTCCTAATTACGTGAGACTATCTCACACAAGTTTTTGCCTTTATTTTTATGTACTAAAAATTAAATACTCCCTCCTCCCCCTTGAAAAGTATGCGTTTACTTTTTGCACGTGGATTAAGGAGTATAATAATTTAATATATTTTGAGGTGAGAGAAATAATATTTTAAATTGTAGTGGGTAGTTGTATTAGTGTTGAGTGTGGGGCCATGTGTGGTCACTTCAATCTAAAAAGAAAATAAATACTTTGTAATGAGACGGACCAAAATGGCAAAATTGATACATATCAAGGGGACGGAGGGAGTACTAATTCTGGTGATTAACAAAGTAAATTCAATTTACATACATGTGTTCGCGAAAAATGTAATTTGAAATACTGAAATTTTATTATAAAATTAATTTAGAATTAAAAGAAATATTATTTATATTTTAATTTTATTTAAAAAATATAATAATAGTGTTGAAAAGATACGCGAAAAATGTTATTTGAAATACTGAAATTTTATTACAAAGTTAATTTAGAAATAAAAGAAATATTATTAATATTTTAATTTTATTTAATTTAAAAATAATAATAATAGTGTTAAAAAAGATTCTCACAACAGTATTATTCAAACACCCGATAAATTAGGCACGTCATATGATAATTGATATGGATCATGCGTTCATTGATGACAAAGATAATAAATTATAAGATACCGGTAATAACCAGTAAAAGAAATGGGTCATATATAACCTGGGTTACACAAGTAATCTCCATATTTTTGTGGTCATAAATGTATAGTTTATTTTTACTAAATATCAAACTGTACTAAATATCAAACTAAATATGAATTGATATGATAAAAATATGTGTCATTCATATTAATTAATAAATACGTTTAAAAAAATAATAATACATTTATTTTACATAATGTATACACTAGTTAGTTAAAACTTATACAGTCACTAATAAAGAACTAAAAAAATGCCTGATACATGTATATTCATAATTAATAAATACATTAAACAATAAAAAGATATACATTTATTTTAAATAAAATATACACTTGTCAAAATAACTCGAAAATGATTTATACATTTATATCCCAAAATTTAAAAATACATTAAAGGATAAAAAATAATACATTTATTTCCAATAACTAATACTACAATTAACTAATATAGTTCATTATCAAAATTGTCAAATATCCAAGAATAAAAATAATACAATTATAATAATACAATTATTTTATATAATGTGTACATCATTGAGGTAAAACTAATACAAATAAAAAAAATGATACAAAATTAATAAATACATTAAAGAATAAAAAGATATACATTTATGTTGAATAATATATACACGAAGATAATGCTTGATACATTCTATTTCAAAGTAACTAACTCTTCAACTCAACCATCCGAATTCATTCATTTCTTTTCTCAACTCAATGATCTTCTTCTTGTTTCATTTCTTTTCTCAACTCAATGATCTTCTTCTTGTTTATGCTGTAAATCATTACTCAATCAAGTATTTCAGTATAATGATACATTTAAGATTAGAATGTATATAATATACACTACCGAAAATTAATTAAAATTTAATAATACATTTAAGAGTAAAATGTAATATATTTATGTGATAAAATCTACTCCCTCCGTCCCGTTTCAATATTTACGTTTCTATTTTGCGCGTCCTATTACAATGTTTATGTTCTCCTTTTTAGAATATGGGACATACCTAAAATAATTAATATATCATCCAACACTAATCCACCTATCCACTTTACATTAAATGGAGTATTATATTTTTCTACCCACCCTGTTAATTGCCTTCAGATCTGTCGAAAATCATGCATGAAGACAGCAAATCGGAGGTGACAGGTAGCGTTGCCGCGGGGCAGCGGGGAGAGAGAGGCGATCAGGAATGAAGATAGCAAATCGGAGGCGACCGCCGAGCAGTAGAGAGGTGCAAATCGAAGGTGAGTGGTGGCGTTGCCGCCAAGCAGCAACGAGAGTGAGAGGAGGAGACAAGGGTGAAATATGGTGGAGGTTAGAGAGAGACCGAAAAAAAGATAGGAAGAGAGAGACCGCAGTGAGAGAGGGATGAAACGATAAAATGATCCATCACCCATTGAAGAGTATAAATATGCGGGTCAAACGGGTCAATTATACCTGATGAAACGATAAAATGATCCATCACCCATTGAAGAGCATAAATATGCGGATCAAACGGGTCAATTATACCTTAACAATTGGGTACAATATACTTTGCCTTTTTCAAATTTGAATTACTTTCTTCTGTTCACATTATTTTTCTTTTCTCTATTTCTTTAGTGATGAAATGAAATAAGAGTAGCTTGAATGTAACTTGATTTAAAAATATATCAATTTAAATGAGAAAATATATTTTTATATATTTATTATATTTAGAAAAAAAAATGCCGTGTAACATACGTACTACACACCAGTGTACTCTCTCCGTCCCAGAAAGTATTTCACACTTTCCTTTTTTATCCGTCCCTCAAAGTATTTTACACTTTATTTTTACTAAAATTGATAAAGAATACACTATAATAATACCCACTTTTTACATACATTCCAATATAATACTCACTTTTTCACATATCCCAATAACTTTACACAACTTTTTCATTAAATTAACCCAAATATTTCTTCTCTTTTTTACTTTATACATAAAAAAGTAAATTTTTTTTGAACTCCGCGCACTATAATACGTGAAATACTTGCCGGGACGGAGGGAGTACTGGAGTACTATTTTTTAAGAGTTCCATCAATAATTAAACTTTCCACATTTGATAAAACTTCTTTGATTGGTGGGAATGACAATGATGGTATTTAATTATATCATCTTCATTTGGGAACATTAGTGGTTTATAGTGGCAAACTTGTGACACTACATGATCAATCTGTCATGGTCGCATATTACAAAATCAATTAATTGGGATCTTATTAATTTTTTTAAACCAATCATTTCAGCTGTACTAAGCTGACAAATTATCAAACCATATACTATTTTTCTTTTAAAATGTACTCCTTTCATTCCACTAATATTTTCACATTTAGATAGTAACATAATATAAATGCGATTTTTTTAGGACAGAGGAATTATATTTTAAAAGACATACATAATTATCATCATGTAAATGTGAAAGTGACGTACTTAGTGAGACGTCATGATAAAATTATTTTATACTTTTGTAATGAATTATTATTATTATTATTTTTTTATAAAAGATGTTATTATTTTTTTAAAAAAATATTATTACTTTTCATATACTATAATATGGAGTATTTATAAAATAATTCATTATACCATTATCATTTTTCTTCAATTGAGTATCACTTTTCATTAAAAATTTACTCCATCCGTCTTATAATGAAACTCAAAGTTACTGTAAATACATCATTCTAGAAAAGCCATTTTTTTACTTCCTTTTAGGGTAGTGATATTTGTAGATAATAAATAAATTATAAAGTTTGTTAGGTGAGTTAAAATGAGGTGATAATTTTGAAATTAAAGCGTGTCGTGAGAGTATTGAATCGTTTGATATTTTGTTATTTGGGGGTTGATCTTATTTATGAAATGAAAAAAATAATAAATGAGAATTTGTTTATAGGAGAGAGGGAGTATCACTCCTTATTAAATTCACATAAGTAAATTAAACTATCTACCATAGTTATTTCACAATATTTATGGAAGAAGGAAATACTATTTTTCATCCAAAATTTGGCTTAGGGTATTAGGTCATACATTAAAAAATATACTGAAAGTAAATAAAAAAAAAAAAATCCGAGTAAACCTAAATTCTGATATCAAAAACAAATTTTGTTTTCCCCAAATAGAACTCAACTATCACTCATGCACACACGAGTATTGTAGATAGAAGTGACAAGAAGAAAAGTAAGTAAATTTTTGTACACAGTCCAAGACCAAAATTGTTTTTTCATCCAAAATACTAAGAACCAAGGTTGCAAGTTTAAAACGTTGGTTCATTATTTTGGGCCAACAAGAAATTGTTACATTACATGATGGACCATGGAGATGACTACTTAGTCAAGTTTGTTTGTTTGTGAATGAAATGATGATTTTTATTAACCGTTGTTTGTGAATATAAATACAAAGATTGCTTATTTTTATTGTAAGAGTGGGAAGTATCATGATAGAATGTGTGATAGACTCCATTGAAGCCCTAATACACTCTCCTCAAAGTTACCACAATCAAGAAAGTCATTGACCAGTCAGCTCACCAAGCCCTTATATCACCTAATCCAAACATGGTGAAGTTAAATGTTCATTAAATTAAATGCACCAAGAGATATGACCAACTTTCACTTATAATCTATTTCATATAATAGCATTAAAATGCTTGTAAAAGACTCTCCCTACCCTCTCCAACATTAGAATACAAAAAAACAACAATCATTAACTCTCATATGGAGAAACTCTCTTATACTTGCTTTCTTTTAATCTTTGCTAATCATTTATGTTACATTTGTTCTCTTTATACAATAAAAGCTATATTAATTATCAATCCAAAAAAATGGGATAAAAATCACCATGGTTTATTAGCAAATCAAGAAGAAGACGTAAAAGATGTCGATTATAAAAGAATAGAGAAAAAAAAATAGTTGGTTGAGTCAATCCATTAAAAATAAAATAAGGGAGAAAAAATAATTGGTTGAGTCAATCCATATTTAAGGTGGATGGGACAATAGCAAAGCACATATATCACACATTCTTGGGTGGATAGGGCAAAAAAGACTGCCAAATGATGTGGGAAGATAATATTTGCCAACCCACACATCACAAACAAAAATTCATGTGCCATATGCACACATGGATTTATTACCAAGTGGGACGTTGGCAGTATTGATTTTTTTTTTTTAATTTATTTTTTATTTTATTTTAAATTTTAATTTATAGGAGTATTTTTGGGAATACACATTAAATTTTTTTTATTCAGACTTAATTGTTAGGCAATATTATGAAAGAGCTTACGTGAGATAGATAAAATGTGATAACTTCAATAATGAAAAATGATACTCAATTAATTGAAAAGTGATGATATTATTTCATAAACAATTTATAGTATAATGAAAAGTGATACTAATATTTTATAGCAAAAATGATAACTAATTATAAAAGTATAAAATAATTTCACTGTGAGATGCTTCTACTCAAGGCGTGCCCTAATTTTTATAGATTTGCCTCTCGACTTCTAACCCTATCTTTTAGTTTTTAAAAGTTTGCCCCCCATAATAATATAAAAATCAAAACAAAATTCTGGATTCATCTCTACTCATATGTATTTGTCACCTTCTACTAGCATTAGCTCATTATTTACTCCTTGGCATCACATTCCCTATTCTTGAGAACTACCTTTATACTACACTACATTAGTAGGTGGTGTAGATGCTTCTGCTTTGCAAAATGATCCCACCCCCCAAAAAAAAAAAACACACACACACACACACAAAAGAAAATAATGAGTTGTGGTAAAAAATGCCACAACATGGACAATGAAGAATAATATGTATAATTAGAATGACCTCCAAACAAATGAAGGGTATAAACACACAGCAAATGTACAGTTTCCTTTATTTAGCTTTACATGTTTAATAAATCACTGCATTGCCTTTAGGCCTAAACTATTTCTTTTAAGATCAAGAACTAAATCTTTGAGCTGCTCTAGGTACATGTTTAAGCCAACTAATATTTACCGGAACGAGGGCGCCGTTTGGTTACCTCTCAGGAGCATGATTTGATGAGACCTAAATTGTAGAGGAACTTCTCTGATCTTGATCGAAATAGACTACCCAAAGAGAATCGGCCACCACTCTGCTGCTCGGGAGGTGAACTAGAGTAGGCATCCTCCTTCACTCGGAGTATAGTTAACCCTATTTCTTTCCTAACTGCCTCTATGGTTTCACTTTTGACCAGATGGCCTGATGCATCAGTTACGTAGAAGGCGTTTACAGCTTGCGTGCCCCTCGTTGTGACCTCAGCTCTGGTGACCGACAGTCCATTTTCCCTAAAAATACGAGTAACATCAGATAGAAGACCTACTCTGTCCTCGCTGCATAATTCCAATCTTATTCCCTGCATCATGTCAAGTAAACAGATGTAACTAAACATGAACGCATTGGGGTGTGTTTGAGTGTGTGTGTGTCAAAGCTGCATCATCGATTAGGCACCTCAGATGATCTTCTTTTGATTGCTGCTTCCAAGCAATGAATTACACGCTGTCGCTCTGCTTCTGAATTAATGGGGCATCCATCCATGTGTCTTATGTAATATTCCTAACAAAGCAAAACATTCAACCAAACAATAAAAGTGGGCCTCAATAGGAAGATTGATTGATGATTGCATAAGGCTTTTCGAATGCATAGATTTGCATAAAACCGAAATAAATTACAAGTGGTCCACATGACTCGAACTTGGCAGCCAAGAACCAAATTAAACGAGACCATGTTATTTATTGCATATCTAGAGTTCTCTTGGACAAGGAAACTACTATGTATTCAAAGAAAATTAAATGCATAACAAAAGTGAAAACATTTACATTGTGGCATGTTCAATTAAATCGTCACCTGTTGAGCCTCAGGTCCTTCAGCGATAATGGTGCCATGAAATATAACGTATTGCATATCTGTTATGGTGCATACTGTATCGAAGATCAGCTTAGGTCGGTCTGGACACCTCAAGTTCACCACCGTGTACCCTCTTTCGTCACAGTTTTCAACATGGACACGAGGTTTCATCTGTTCACTAGTTGAAGTAACAACGCTCTGATCATCATAATCACGGTCAGCATACATCATCTGATGCAACCTTCTCTGTGTATGGGTAGAACCAACAGAAACAGCAGTGTTGGCACTTCGCCATTCTCTGTTTCCTCTTAGCACGTACAGTAGAAGCTGTTTGATGTTATTGAGTCGCTCAGGGTCGTTTATTGCCAATCCATTCACTTCGTCAGTGATGTAAACAACTGAAGCCATTCTTGAGTTGTGGGTCCATACTTCTGCTGCTACTACATTACATTTGTGGTCGGCAAGAACAGCAAAGACCTCGGAGAGCAACCCTGGTCTGTCTCTACCGGACAACTCAATAGTAGTGTGCTCTGCAGCAGATTCCACACCCACAGATCTTTCAAGTGACGAGAAGCTACGCCCTCTTCGTCCCAGGGACTGTAATACAATTTAACAAGAAGGATCATTTGATGATGATGCGATACTTAATACAGGACTTAGTCTTAGAATTAAGAACAAAGCAAAAGAAACCACAATATAATAATCAAAGCCAAGAAAGCATTCATTATTCATGCTTTGAATAGTGCTATTAATAATACTGTATTACAAACTTGCAATACAAATATTCACACATTACATATAATCACGGTTATTTCATAATATATAAGCAATCGGATACCGCCTCTCCTTTGGTTCCGATTGAAATGCTACATAAAATTAAACAAGAGACGAAAATGTACCACTCCCACTCCATAGAAAAGCCACAATGTTGTTTCCAAAAAAGACGATGCCACAAGCAATTAAGAAAGATGGTTATCAATCTAGAAAGCAATACAGCCTTCTTGTTATTAAAACCAAAGGATGATTTTGGATAAGTGAATTCTACCTGTTGAATTCGATCAGATATTGTATCATCGTTGACCTTATTCCCGAATTCATCTGTAACATGAAAGACTGCATTCGACAATCAAAACCAAGAAATCTTGCATTCAGCACTAGAAAACATCATCAGATTCTAAACCAATTAACACAAAAGGATAAATGAAACTCACCATCCATAAACCATTCACCATCAGAAGAAATGTAAGCCCTCGTGATTATCAGATTCAGATCAGTAAGAACTTGCACCACCTCCAACAGGCTTCCCCTCTTATTAGCACTATCAACCTGCAAAGTTCCCCAGAGAGAAAACAATCTTGTAATTAAACCAATAGTTCTCAGATCAAACAGTAATTTTTTATACTCCTAATTCAATCAAAATCAATTTAAGCAGCAAACAACAGCCCTCATACCTTGATCAAAGTTGCCTTTCTCTCAGATGCATTGTCAACATTCACCCTACAAAATCCCAATTCAAGAACAAGAGTCAACAAACAAACACACACACACACACATATTTAAAATCTATTTTCTCGAGATAGAATCATTATTTCACGAAGATTACACCTTCAACATGCACACAGAAACACAATTGACCAATTCAAGGAAATCAACAGAAAAATCTGGAAGTTGAGTTAATAAGAATAGAAGAGAGATTATGAGAAATTACCTTGGAGGGTTCATTCTAGTGACCAGCTTCTCAAACTCGTCGTCAACTCCAACTGATGAAGACCAGTAATTCATCTTAATGAGGGAGAGAAACAAAGGAAGATTTTTGCAGAAAGAGAGGAAGAATTGAGAGTGAAAAAAGAAATCCCAGATAATAATTTTCTGGTGTGCAGTGAAATCAGAATGCGTTGAGGAGAAAAAGGATGTTTGTTAACAAATATGACAGTGGGCTCGTGAGCTGTACCAAGAGTTTTTGGAGGGACTCCTTCTCACACACAACGGTTTCACTTTTTCATACATGTGTGTGTGAGAGAGAGAGAGAGGGGTTTGCAGAGAAGAGAAGAAAGGAGAGATGGAGAAAGGCTGAGTCATGGTTACAGAGGCTGGCTGAAACGGCCTTTGTCTTTCACCCTCTCAAACCCCACTTGCTTCTCTGCGGATCATATCGAATAGGAGTAAGTCATACTAATATATTTTATTTTATAAAATGTTTTTATAGCTATTTAAGAAAATGTTAAAACAATTTCACATGCTCACAATCTCATACAAATGTTGTAACTTTAGAAATAAAATAAATACTTCCTCCATCCCACACTTAATATTACACTTTTCGTTTTCGTCAATACCATTCTTATTTTCACCACCCAAAAAAGAAAATTTCACATTAACCAACAACCTCAAAAGTTATCATATGCCACTCACAACTAACACACATAACATTCTTTATGATTTATTTATTACCTAAAAATATCACAATACCTCTAAAAAGTCAATAAAATTAGTCAAAAAAATAATTTTTCTTAAACTCCGTATCTACAGTACTGGTGCAGATAAGTATGGAACGGAGGGAGTACTATAAATGCAGACAATCCTATAGAGTGAGGCTCTTGTGCCCCGTGACACCGTGCCCCTTTGCAATTTAAACCCCTAACAATACATATGTTTAAATAGAATATGGAGGGGGAGAGTTGTATTCCCATTAGGACAGGGGACACACAAGTTTTTGCCTAAAAAGTAATCGAATTGATTCAATGGATGATTTAATAAAAAAAATTAAATTTCACATATTTTTTACTTATATTACAAATCATCGTTTAACAAAAATGTATAATCACTAAAATTATTTTACAAAAAGTAAAGAAATCAATTTAAATAAAAAAATTTATAATTCATAATTCTTACTTCATGCACAGTTATTACATACCAATATAGTTATAATCGGACCAGAGATCGAACTAGTGGCTCCAACGGTTCAAGGTCAAATTGGTCGGACCGACCATTCAACCAAGAAAATAAAAATTACATATTTTTTTATAATATTTTATTATATTATACTCCCTCCGTCTCATAATAAGTGTCACACTTTTCGTTTTCGTCCGTCCCACAATAAGTGTCATCGTCCAAAAAAGAAAATTTTACATCAACCAACAAACTCAAAAGCTCTTAATTTCAAAAAATATCACTTCCACCCAACACACATAACATACTTTATAATTTATTTATTTATTACTTAAAAATACCACAATACACCTAAAAAAGTTAATAAAATTGGTCAAAAAATAAATTTTCTTAAACTCCGTATTTACAGTAACGATAACAATAATTATGGGATGGAGGGGTAGTATATTACATTACCATATATAATATAAATGTGAGTAATAATCAATTTGGGTTGAAAGAGGTAAAATGGTTAATGGAGTATATAATAGCGAATTTGCTACAAATTTAAATTAGGGATTTAGGATTGAAAAGAAAATTAATTTATGATAGTTCATTTGATTTGATTATTTAATATTTAATCTATCATCTATTTTAATCACAAGTATAGAGATTAAAATAAAAACGAAAAGATATCAATCACTAGAAAATTGAAATAAATGTGGAAAAATTATGCTAGTCAACTATTTAATTGATGAAATGATTTTATTAAGTCAATTATTTAATTAAGGAATTAATTGGAAATGAGAGTGCGAAAGATTGCGATTTTTTTTTGTGTTGCGGCCCCAGTTACGGTTCAATCGGCCGATCGGTCTGATTTTATATTTAAATTATTTTAGTTTAAATTTTAAAATGATAATAATCTAATTATTTTATAGGAGTATTTCATCTTAGTTCGTGTGTATTTTTTAGAATATATACAAGCTACTCTACTCCTCATCTCGGAATAATTCCGCATTGTCTAAACGAATTTGGAATTTATTATTTTTTTTTTAGAATTTGGAATATATTAATTTTTTAAGTAATTTGGTATTATTATTATAAATTAATGAATAAACTAAAAAGCATTATATGCGTTAGGTGGATATGATGATTTTAAAATTAAAATATATTTTAAAATTAATTAATTAATTGATTTTTTTTAAGAGCGAATACTATTGAGCAACAAATAAATAACAGACGCATGCATATAAAAGATTAATAATAAAGTGTTTGAAGTGAAGAAAATTAGAGAAATTAGTTTGTTCTAAATAACATGTCATGACAAGTATAATTACTCAAATAAAATAATTAATATTAATATTTTTTTAAAAATGCATAATTAACTCAAAGTGTCTTTCTCACCCTAAATTTAAAATTGTTTATTCCAAATAAAAAAAAATTGAAAAATAAAAGTGAAAGGGAAAGATAAGATCCATTTCACTCAGTCTACAACAATATTCTCTCTCTAGATTATTATTTATTTAAAATTTAGTCATCACATTCACTCATTGGGTTTGTTGCCTAAGATTATGTCTTTCCATAGTATATTTTACCTAGATTTTGGTTATAAATGATTAGATGAAAAGGAATAAAGTAATGATGAGGTGTAATCGCATAGATAAATTAATTTAATTGCTTTCATATCTTTCTTTCTTTTTCTAAATTTAAAAGAATATACAATGTCAAATGTTTAGAGATAATGGTGGAATGTTAATAATTAATTATAGATGAATAGCCACATGAAACATTTGTATTAATTAGTGAGGTATAAACTATTTTACTACAATAGAGTATTAAGGTGAGAATAATTGAACAAATAAATTGAGTTAAATAACCTGTAACATCACCTAAACAATTGAACCATTAGATCAAATCTTAATTTAAATTGCTATCATTAATTAAATTAAAAAATTAAAAAAATAAAAATATACAGTAACCCACTTTTAACCTATTTTTAACCTATAAATTATGAAGTGCACCATTGCAACCCAAACATGTTTGATTATTGTTTGATGAAGAATATACATAAATAAATTGATTAATAGCATTAAAAATACTGAATATTATATATATGGTGAAGCAAGCATGATACACTTAAAATATGTTCACTATTGATAAGGTATGGATGAATGAGGAAAGAAAGATGTAAACTAATTGATAAGATTTATTGTTGTTTCTTATCCACTTGTGGATCTAGTTTAACGTGTCTTGTGTCCAATTGTAATATATTTTAAATTATTATAATTGAAAAATATTTACTACTAAATGTTTATTTTAAAGTACTTCTGGATAAAATTATATTTGTTCAATGTTTATATGAGTTTTTAAAAGAATGGAACATTTTAAATCTATTAATTCGAAAAATCATGTTTATTATCAATTCGGCTTAAATAAGCATATGCCTTAAACGTTGTCATTTTAAATATACATAACGTAATGATTGATGTTATGAAAAATAAGTGTGCATACCATACAATTTAATTGATAAAAGGAATAATTATTGAAGTTAAAAATTAACTTATAACTACACAAATTCATGCTAACATACCTACATTACCCTTATTTAATTCAATTTATTGTGATCAATGATTATAATAAATTATCTCCTTATTCACATAGATCAACAATTATTAACATTATTAGACAAAAAAAATTAAAACTATCAATGTCCATATTTGATCATTCTTCGTAATATAATTTAATTATATGGTTTCTAGGTTTTTCAAGTAAATTTGTATTTTATTCAAAAAAGTTATACACAAAATTGATGAATTTGAATATATATTTCCACTCACAATGAAAAAGCTTTTATATAATAGGTATATAACATCTACACAAAAATTAGCATTGCACATAACATTTTACGCTAATGTTTAATATTTAACATTTTATGCTGCACATAGCATTTGTTGCTTCACACACCAATTAGGCTTCGCAAAACACATTACATTTACGCTGCACGTATAATTTTTTGCTGCACATAATATTTACGGTGCACATAATATTTGCTGCACATAAAAAAATGATTCTATGAAACGTAAATGTTATTTGTGCAGCATAAAAATTAATTATTCACATAATACAAACGCTATAAATTGATTTTTTATCACATACAATTAAGCTGCACACAATATTTTGTATTGCACATAACACCTACTATTCACATAACATTTACATCCTTAAAGTACTTTTTTTATTCACATGACATTTTCGCTGCACATAATTTGCATAACATTTATAATGTAGTACATAGTAATTTTTTACTTACAAAATAATTATACTGCACACAAAATTTTATGCTGCACCTAACAATTTTGTTATATAATTTTAGAGTGGAGTGAAATAATTTTGTTCAGAAATTTGAATTTCAGAAATTTGGATTTCCTTAATAAAAAAAGCAAGAATATTAAAGAAATCCCACTGATTTTTATCGAATTTACATATCTCACGTTCTTTATAAAAAAAATTAAATTCTTTCTTTCTTTGGATTGTTTAGGAAATTAGCATTTATTTAATTTGAAAAGTAAATAATTTCCTATTAAAAAATTGGCCACATTAAATTCATAAAGGGTAATTAGGGAATGCTACTATATTATTTTGTATCTCATTGTAATAAACATTTTGGTATGTATTTTGTGATAAATATGAACTAAACATTGTATCAGGTGGTAATTGTCTCAAGATAAAACTATGTTATGTTAGAAAAATATATATATTTATATTATATATATTATCTGTAATTAATTAACAATTTATTTATAAAATATATATATTTAAATAAATTATATATATATATATATATATATATATATATATATATATATATATATATATATATATATATTATATCTAATATAGAAACAAAAAATTAAATATAAAAATAAATATTGTAGTATAGTAATTAATACCGTAAATGAAGGAATGGATAAAAAATGTAGTACATAATAAAAACTAAGTTATCTCCAAAATAATACTCCCCGTCTCATAATATTTTTCACGTTTACTTCCACGTTATTTAAGAAAAATTGCACTTTTTGACTAATTTTATTGATTTTGAAGGGTATTATAGTATTTTTAGGGAGTCCCGCTAGTGGACGGTAGGTTCTGCATCTCCTGGATTAGTCGGTGTACGAAATAGAGTAGTATTTTTAAGTAATAAAAAGTATAAAGTAATGATATGGGTGCGAAAAAAGAATGACAAATTTGAAATTAAAGTAACTTTTGAGATTGTTCAATAAAGTGAAGTTTCCTAATGGTGTACCTGTCACGTCCCAGTTTTTCAATAAATATAGAAATGAAGATTTATTCGCAATTCTTTGATAATATTATCCTTCAATGAAGGGTTGAACCATAAAATAAAGTTAATAAGATATAAACAGTGGAAATTATACAAAGTATATCATAAGAATTTATATAAAGAGACTTTGGCGCAACGCATTAATAAAAAGGGCTCTCACGCAATGCATCCGCCCCTGGTACGCCGTCGCAGCCTTAACCTGAAAAGAGTTTATAGTGGAGGGGGTGAGCGTTTGAAATACACTCAATGAGTTAACTTAAATGATTGCACAGTTAAAAATAAATATGCATGTCAAATATACCATAAAATGTAACATATGCCATTTAATAAAATAATTTGCACATTGTCGTTCGATAACTCAATGAAAATATTTTAGATCGAATCGTCATCCGATAACTTGTGTTAGTTGGTATATGTGCACCAGGCTGTCACCCCAGTACAATGTTAGATACTTTGAAATATATTTTAGTACTGAACCGACGTAGCCAATAACTTGTGTTAGTTGGTATCTATATACTGAATCGTTACCCCGTACAAGTGTTAGTAGGAAAATATTTATCATCGAACTAAAAGCACACATGACACAAAACATGACATATAAGTAACACATATCACATCTTAACATAGCAATCATGACATAAAAATATAGAATTCAGTAAAGAGTGAAAGTTATCCCACCTCAAACTTTCTTGAAAATTGTAGAGTGGACAAGACTTGCTCTTCGATCTCAGAAATTCTTGAAATGATATACTAATTTTATTACAAATATAAAATAAAGATTTTTCACTTAAATAATAATAATGACAAAAGTTAAATTAAAATATATATATATGAATAAAGTAAAATAAATAATAAATAAATAAATCATAATAATAGTAATAAAAATTATAATTAATATTTAAAAGGAATTAAATTAAATTAAAAATATAAATATAAATATAAATATATATTTACAAAACGTGATAACTACAATTGACTTGCTATTCAAATTTCAAAATTCATTATTATTATATATTTTTTATAAATTGCAATCAAGTCCCTGCATTATATTAAATTCTTATTTAAACTTATCCTAAACTTTAAACTTATTACAAAATGACCAAACTTGAGTTATACAACTCTGTTTGAAAATCCGAAAATACCGTTGGAATTTTCGTGAGATGAGGATCACATCAGAACCAATTTTGTATCAAAATATTAAAGTTTAAAAAATATGAAATTATACCGTGAAGTGGGTTTCTTTGTAAATCCTTCGTTTTACGTCAAAACTCAAAACTAATCACACAACACACACCCACACGTCACTCTCTTAAACTTATCCTTATCCAAAATTTTTAATTCTTATCCAAAACTTTTAATCCACTTGCACACACACCCACTTGTTATTATTAATATTATATTATTATTACTATTATTATAATTATATAATATAAAATAATTAAAATATAATATATAAAAAAATACAGTTTTATTAAAAAAAATAAAATTTACAAGAATATAGATTATGAAATATTAGGGTGTTACAGTACCCCATTATTAGAGGCCCCACCGCCCCTGCCCTGGGGATTGGCTTATAGTGGCTTATAGGTAAATCGCAGGATGTGCCTTAAGTGGCTTATAGGGATGACTCACTGTTTAACTTGTGCTTGCAAGGAGCCAAATTCATGCCGAAGGCAGGATTCGAATCACGTGAGACGGTCTTTGCTATTTATTTATGGAACTAAGGAATCATTATTTATTTTAACATATATTATATTCAATTAATAATAATATAATTTTTATTAAAATACTGATTAAAAAAACCAATTATATATAAATAAATTAATACTAAACGGTACGGGTAATTCGGTGGATAAAAAATTTGAGATGATTACATGTATTATAATGATTTTTTAAAGGCTAATTCTCTGTGCACAAGGATACGGTGTACCTATTTTTAGAAACGTATACAATTATAAAAAAAACATACTTATGAACAAAAATATATACATTTTGTTAGCGAATTTTCTGTTAGGTTTGTTAGTTTTTTTAATGAAAAATTGAGTGCAAAAAAATATACAATTATTAAGAAACATGTATACACTATTGGATAAAAATGTTAGTTTTTTTAATAAAAAATTGAATGTAAAAAAAGTATACAATTTTTAAAAAACATGTATATAATATTGAATAAAACGTTATACACATATAAATACGCTTGCACCGGGTCAACCGGATATCAACTCATTTTTAAACTATGGATACAAATATGAATAGTGAATACTTAAACACATACGGATATGCATATAAATTAAAGTGATACCTATCTATTACAATCCCTAATTTTATTTTACAGGGAGCATCCTTATTTCTTAATTTTATTTTAGAACGGAGACTCGGAGAATATAATTTTAAGTTCAACTAGAATGTACCGGGTGCACCTGGACAGTATTATCTGTTAGATTATGTTTTAATTTAATCTTTACCATTAAAAAACAAAATAATTAAATTTTTTAAAATTAAAACTACCCACTACCTATATTTTAAACTATCAACTATGGGATGGTACATAGGAGGTGCATTGCACCCAGAATCATTGACCAAAATTTTAAATTCCAGATGTTCCTTAATTGGGATTGTTATCATTAATTTAAATCTGGAGTGAGATTATGATGATTCTTCACTGTTTCATTAACTAAATTTTGCTACTCCAACCTTTTTTAAGTATACAAATTAAAAATTAAATAAATTAAGTGATTGGGTTAATGAGTTAAAAATAAGGACAAGTTGATAGTTACTATTTTTTTCGTTAAATTTAATTATTTTATTTTATTTAATAGTAGAAATTGAATTAAAAAATAATTTAACGATTCAGATCGTCCCGATGTACCATATATTTATTAATAAATATATATATAAACCAATAAATAAGAACTAAACAATAAATAAGAACTTATATAGTTTGTTAGTAAAATTTTAACATATTTTATAATAATATTTTAATAAAAGCGAATATATAAAAGGGCAAAACCTTATGTGCACCCGGGCGCACGGACCATATTTCATGCGCCTTTATAATTTTGTGTTAAATTGTATACTCTTTAGTATAAAGATGTATACCCTTTATTTTTTAAAGAATACATTATTAAAAAAAGTATACATTATTAAATATAACTGATATGGATATGGATACATGCGTATACTCCGGTGTATGAGATATCAAACTTATTACAAAAATTTATAAAGTATGTATTACAAAAATTTATAAAGTATGTATTACAAAACTTATTACAAAAATTTATATAAGTATGTATTACAAAATGAAAAGACGTTGAAAAGAAAAAAAAGCAATTAGCCATAAAACGCGTTGACAACATATTTCATCAATTATATAGAACAATGTAATTGAAATAAAATTTCAATATATTTTCAAACGTTGACGACATAATTCATCAAACGTTGACGAAAACAATTCATCAATTAGAACAGAGTAACTGAAATGAAATCTCAATATAATTTCAAATTACATAGAACAGACAAATTATTAATTTCAGTTATATTTTCAAAATTTTATAAAAATTATTAATTAAAGAAATGGTCTCATTTCAAATAGGAGTAATTTATACACCACCGATAAGACAATTACTCCCTAAATTAATGTTTAATGTGAAGGACTTACATATATTAGTATTATGTGAGCTTTATAAACGAATAAAGATATGGAAACTCTTAATTTTGGACAAATTAAATGACAAATGAATAAGTCATGACCTTCTAAAGATAAAACACTTATGAACTTATATAAGAATAATAACTATGAAAATATATTAATTATTTTGTGTAGAATAAAGAAATGTTGAAATAAATCAAAATGACAAATGTAAAGAGTATAAGATAGGTCATGAGTGATAAATTTAAATATTATATGAATTACAATAATAAAAGGGTGAGTCTAATGTAAACCCGATTCATCATTCATTTTATTTTTGCTATTTAGTACATAAACAGTTACTTTTTAAAAAGATGAATTGTAATTTTTTTAATAAAAAATATTACTACTATTTAGTATATAAAAAGTTACTTTTTAAAAAGATGAATTGTAATTTTTTTTAATAAAAAATATTACTACTCAAGTTCTGCTCAACAAGAATATAAAAGTCACAATATATTAGAATTTTAAAGAGTAATAATTTTCATTTAGAAGAGTAATAATTCATCTGTTTAAAGAGTAATTTTTCATGTAATAAAGATAATTGGTAAGTCAAGCTACAAGAATTTGATGAATAATATTTTTTATTCAAAATATCAATCCTTCATCTTTCTACAAAGTAATTTTTTATGTTAAAAAAAATAAAAAAAAGAAATCAGAGTGCATGTATGAACCTAATTCACACAAGTGTTTGCCATAATAAAATTACGAAATAGTTTTGTTGGGATCGTATCATGGTGAGCCCATTTTACGCTTTCGTAATTAATTATTACTTTTTATTAAAAATATTAATATCACTTTTATTTTAAAATATTATCACTTTTCATTTACAATATAAATTATTTATGAAATTTGTACTGTACTATTATCACTTTTTCATCAATTAAGTATAATTTTTTATTAAAAAATATTATTACTTTTTATCGGTCTTATGAAAATCATTCCATAAAACAATTTCACATAGATTTTTGCCTAAAATTACAATTATACTTAAAAAATAATAATAAACCATAAAGATAAATACTAATCCTACCTGGCATAAATCATTCATACTCCCACCATCCCGCGTTAAGGTTTACGTTTTTCATTTTGGATTGTTCTAAGTTAAGGTTTACATTTATTTTTTTTATCATGTTGGGCCCATGATAGGCTTTTTCTGCGCACTATAATTTAATCCTCAAGTATAAGGATGTCAATTATAGCAGCAAGTACCCAAGTTAAATTATCGATCCCGCTAAGACAGCTAATTATTTATTTATTCTATAAATTACTAATTAATCAGAATTGAGTAACCAATTTCCAATGTTTTGTTGTGAATTAATCTAAATAACGAAATATTAAATAACTGAATTAATTAAAAGCAAGGAAAAATAAAAGCAAGTTTCTAATCAAGAGATGACAAACAGTTCTAAGGTATCAGGTATTGACCAATTAATTTGGGTTATTAAACTTACGATTGCTCATTCATGCAGTTTCACTGAAAATACACCACATATCCCTGTTATCCCATCGAATATGATTCGATTCTAAGCTAACAGTATAATCTGGTTTAAATCCTAAGGTGCGTAAATATTACCAAGCCTTATTTCTAGATAATAATCAAAGCAAGCAACAATACCTCCGGATGGTAAGCCCGACTAACAAGATATTTTCTGGAATTACTACAAGGTTCTATTCACTTCCTACTTGATTGTCTAATTGCATTGTTCCACTAAACTAATCAAGTATTTGATTAACCAGTTCATGAAATTAAAGTGCTTATAGCGGAGCTACTCTAATCCCTAACAGATAGACAATACCAATCATGAACGCACACAAGCTAACACAATAATCCAAGCATTATAGCGGATGTCATGAATATATTATGAAGACGTTACGAAGCAGAAAAGCATGTCTTAATAAAATAAGTAAAATCAAAAGCCCAACTGCATAAAATCCCAATCTTTGGTCTAAATCCCCAAATCAATCAAATCAATCCATCAAACCCTAGAACTGTATATAAAATTAGCCCATGAGGTCACAAGCAACACTCATGGCTAAGTAATTCATACCAAAAATCAAAGTAAAAGAAAGAGAAAGATAGGAATTATGAAACCCTAGTGTAGACGTAGTCTTTCGTTCCTTCTCAGTCTCTCCAATTGCTCGATTCTCCCTTGATTAGCACTTGGAACCCTCTTGGAAGTGGATGGATGATGAAATCAGGTTGTTAATCTGATATGGAGGTGTTGGAGGTGTGAATTGATGATGGGTTATGGATGGGTTCTCTCCAATTTGTGTCTTGATCTCCCTAATTGTTTCTTGGACTGATGCAGGACTTTTTCGCCACCAATACTGCTTCAGAATCGCGATTTGAGGGTATATATACACTGCTGCATCGAACAGGTCCCGTCTGGGCCCTGAACTGGGCCGCTCGGCACCTTGCTCGAGCCGAGCTCATGGCCGAGCGGCCCCCAAACCTGCCGAGCATCATATGGGTGAAACGGAAACATCGTGTAAGCTCTGAGGGCACCCAACTCGGCTGGATATTCGCAAAATGTTGGTCCCGCTCGAGCCGAGCGGCCTCCCGAGCTGCGGAGACTGCACTGCGCGACTTCACCGTTTTGAGCATAACTTCTTCATACGGACTCCAATTTGAATGATTTTTGCGCTCACGTGTTCCTCTTTTCCTTGGCTTTCTATCAAATAAAGAACTCTGAGAAACTCCAACATTTGTATATGTAAAAAGTCATGCAAAGTGGCTGCTCGATACATCATGTGCGACGTTAGCACTTTGATCATAACTTTCTCGTTTGGAATCCAATTGGAGTGTTCTTTATGTCAAAACGACCCTCTCTTCTGTGTATTTCCAACCATATATCATATGATCAATTTGGACTTCTATAAGAATACAGAAATTTGTGCAACATGGACTGTATTTTTCAGCATTCCTTCTCACTTTCACTCCTCATTCCAACTTTGAACTTTTGATCATGTTTTACCCTTCAAAACTCAACAAAACACCTTAGTAGCATCTTAATTATGCAAGATATGAAAACCATGTCATTATATACAAAATCATGGCCACATTCTATCAAAAACGGTGTAATGTGAGACCTAAAATACGTGAAATTCCACTCTCAACATCCCACACAAAATAATTAATTATTTCATGTAGGGCTCACACATAATACTAATACAACTACCCTTTTGTCTCACCTCACTACAGATTAAAATATTTTATTTCTTAAACTCCGTGCAAAAAACAAACGTCAACATTAACACGGTATAGAAGGTGTATTTATTTTGCGTTCATTAAAAACACTCACTTAATTCAACTTACCTTCTACTAGAGTGGTAAAAGGAGAACATGTAGTATATGGTTGGGTTGTACTATTGCAATTAAATAAGAAATCCGCATTTTCTTTGCTTGATTAAATAACAAGTTTGAATTTATTTTCGATTCTGGGTGTATATAGGTTAAAGTGAGGGACTAAATGGTTTTTTTTTTTTTTTAATTATTATTTTTATTTATTTAATGATGGAGATTAAATTGTAAATTGATCCAAGTGATCCAACGATTACAATCGTTTAGGTGCATCGGTGCACCCAGTGTACTCTAGTTGGACTCATAATTTTTAGGATAAGTTTTGTGCGAGTCTTTTTATTTTTATTAAAGAAAAAAAAATATTTTATTCTAAAACATTTAAAAAAAATATTGATATCCAGTGCATCCAATGCACGCTTGCATCTATATGTGTATAACTTTTATTTAATATTTTATATATGTTTCTTAATAATTATATAATTTTTTTATATTCAATTTTTCATTAAAAAAAGCTTATAAAAAATTCTTCAGTTTTTCATTAAAAAAACTTAAAAATTCGTTAACAAAGTGTACACATTTTTATTTATTAGTATATACATTTTTATTCATAAATGTATAATTTTTTTTAAGTGAATGTACGGTGCACTTGGGTGTACCGGGTAACTAGCCATAAAATAAGGATAATTTTGGGGTGCACTTGGTGCACCAGTGCACCCTTAAATTTATAGGTTATAATGGGTAGTGGGTAGTTTTTTTTTAATAAAAAAATTAATTATTTTATTTTATTTAATGGTGGAGATTGAATTAAAAATTAATCTAACAGTTAAGATGTTCAGGTGCACCGGTGCACCCTAATCAGACTCCCAAAATAGGCTAATTATACAGTGCACCCGGGTGCTCCACAAGATAGGGTGCACTCACTTTCAAAAACGTATTCAAATCTTTATTATTATATTATATATAATAAAACACACTTTAAAAGTCAAAATTGAAACAATTTTTAATTTATACCATTGATTTTGATTACTAAATCTTTTTTAATCTCATCCGTTCATCACATTATTCAATCTCATCCATTCATCACAATTATGATATTAGATTTTGACCATTGATTTTTTTGTCATAATAATGATACCTTATTTAATTTAAAATGATACCTTATTTAAAATGATTCCTTATATGTGTGCTAAATATTATTTTTTTCATTAAATATAATACATAACTACTATTAATTTTAATCATTTCAAATTATTATGTTAATTATTCCTAAACAATTTGAATTAATTTTTTCAAATTATGTTAATTATTTCTAAATAATTTGAATTAATTTTTAATTATATGGTTTAGTTTACTCATTATTTAATTATTATAATAACTTATAAAATTAATTTAAATAGATTATATTGATTTAGGGTTTAGGAATATGGTTTTAGGGTTTAGGGTTTATTGTAATATTATTCAATTATTATTATAATAACTTATAAAATTTGGGTTTAGGTCATATTTTTGTAATAGAATTATATTATATTTATTTTATATTTAATCAGTAATAGTATAAGTTCATTTAAAATATTAATTTTAATCAATAATAAAAATACTTTAGAAATAATATTAAATGGGTATGAGTAATTTACAAGTATTTTTTAATACACCGGTATTCGACCCGTAGATCGACTAATCCGGGGGAGGCTAGAACCACCGTCCACTAAAAGACTTTGGGACGAATATAAATATTGTAATGAATTTTTAAAATATTAATTTTTAAATAATATTTATTTATATACGGATACGAGTATTACGAAATAAGAAAGTATCTTACATAATTAATAAACACGCTAAAGAAACGAGTACGAGTAGTTCAAAAAAAATATCATTAGAATTTGAAATTAAAATAAAAAATTATAATATTTTTGTATTCAATATGCACTACAATAAACATGCTGATTGATGTCTATTTCACCAGCCAGTAGATATTGAAGTCACTAATGTTAAAAGTAGGCGCTGATAGACATCGATTTTTAGTATAAGCATATAATTAATACATAGTCGCACATAAAATCGTGCATAGCGACACACATATTTTAGTAAATAAAGGATGCATATAGTCGCACATAAAGTTGCGTGTAGGGTTGTGATGAGTGATATTTTCACCTAAATTTTAGTATCTTTTTATGTGAGTTTTCGTATATTTTTATCCGTATTTTGAGTCATTATTGGTGGTGTTATGTGTTTCTTGGAATTTGTGTGTGAATGAACTTATAAATGATGAATCAGGTGAAAAACGGAACAAAAACGGAGTCGGGAGAAAAAGAGAGAAAAAACAACACAACACGGCCGACCGTGTCGCGTACACGGGTCGAGTTCCTCGCACGGGCCTGTGCCGTTAGCTGTGCGCAGACACCAGAAAACACAACACGGCCACCCCTGTGGCCGTGTGCTGCGCACGAGCCGTGCGCTGTCCAGAGCTCGCCGTTGACCAGAAGCCCTAGACACGACTCGGGCCGTGTTACAGCACACGAGCCGTGTAGGTGTCAAAACTGCTGAAATTTCCAGAAACTTCTAGAAGCTTCCCAAGGGGTATAAATACCCATTTATTCAACAATTGAAAAGAACCCACGAAATTCCAGCCCTGCACACACACCTCACACACCATTTCCTCCATTCTTCACCATCATCTTCATCCATTAATCTTCATCCATCCATCCATCTACATTTGATCTCCTCCATCAAATCCACCATCCAAGTGATCAAGGAAGCAAGGGAGAGTGAGATCACAAGAAGAAGAAGGAGATCTCCATTGAAGCACTTCAAAGGGGGAATCTAATTCTAATTTTTGTGCATTTCTTTATAGATTGATCATTTTGTAAGGATCTTAATGTCTATGTTAATTTTCTTATGGATATGAGAGGCTAATTTCCTTTGTGAGATTAGCTCCATGATTGGTGTTGGATAATTTAGTATTTATGCAATTGGATTTTAATCTTGAATGGGTTTTGTGTTATTTCTATCATTGATTGTTTATTACTTGATTTATATGATGACATGTGTGATTAATTGTCATGGGCATGTAATTAGATTGAGAAATCAATTATGTGTTTAGGATAGTTCATTGAATCATTTCATCATACACTTCATACGCATTATAGGTTGTGAAGAGATTGAGAAGTCCTTCATAATTTAGAACCCTTTGATAGAACATTTGATTAGCTTAATCGAGAGGTTGATTGATTAAATGAGGAGACCCAAACAATTAGTGAATTCATAGTACCTTAAAAGGGAATATTGCTTATGATTTAGTACCTAATTAGGGAACTCATAGAGTAATTAGTACCTAGTGGGAGGTGTTTGCTATTGTCTCGATCCTATGTGCGTTTGGGAGCCTTGTTGAGGGCCTACATCCTATCCATCTCGAGAGAGAGTTTAGGTGGAATTAGTGATCGCTTCTATACCTTGTCCATGAGAGATTAGAATTAATTGCATAATTACTTAATTATCTATGCCATGATTGTTGTTAATCTCATCCTTGCATCATTTGGAACCCTCTTATCTTTGCATTCATTTTATCTTTATTTCTTGCTTTAGCATAATTGCATTCATTTGCTCCTATCCGCTCCTTTCCGTCGTCCTTATAAAATCACGATAAGCTTGAGATCGCTTAAACTCTAGTACTTTCCTCCCTGTTGTTCGATAATTTCTTTAATTGGTCATGCCCACTAAACTATGGCTAATCAAATGGCATGGACACACATATTTTAGTAAATAAAGGATGCATATAGTCGCACATAAAGTCGCGTGTAAGGTTGTATGAAAAATTTTGTATATGAAATTGCAGGTATAATTTATATAATTTATTTAATCAAAAATTATAAATTTTGTAATAGAATTATATTATATTTAATTAGTAATAATATAAGTTGATTTAAAATAATAATTTTATTTTAACCTACCTAATTTAACTTGATAATATTATATCTTAGCCTTTCATTAGTTATCGTAACATCTCATCCTTTGATTGTGATTACTAATCTTTAACAACATCGCATTCATTTATTTTATTTTTTTTATTTTATCTCATCCCTTAATTTTCTTGGCCTCCCATAATATATATATATAAGTAATTTTATTTTTTTTTACTTGAATTCATAATATCATTTGGACAATATATGTATCATATTATTTTGATAATTTTTATCTTCATTGTTATAATATATTATAAATTCCATATATTATAGTATATGTATTCATTGTCTAAACATGTTTTGTATATTAAATTATTATCATAATTCAACTTTAATATTATACTCCGTTTTTTACATACATTTAATTAATTGTTATAATCAAAATATAATTTTAAATCAAAATACAACATTTCTTTTTTAATTACAGATTTCTTATTCAAATTCTAATATACATTGAATTAACCGTTAAATTTTTTAAATTAATTTATTATGTTCTTTTTTAATTTTGTATAATTTTTAAATAAATATTTAGTAAAAATAATTAATAAAACTTTAAAATATTAATAAAATATATACAAAATTTCAATAAAATATTAACTTAAACAATAAAATATATAACATATACAAAAAGTAATTGAATATTAAACGGATTTAGGTTACTCTCGAGTATTGATAAATAGGTATGAGACAGGTCCAAGTATTGTAATAAAATTTTCAAAATTAAATAAGTTTTTTATTATGTGATCCTATATATCTAAATTATCAATTTAAATTTCTTTTCAACAATTTAAAATAATATTAATGACACAATGTTTAATTATTCATTGTAAGATAAATCTGATTCAAATTCTAACGTATCCATTGAATTATACCTCGTTAATTTTTTTAATAATTTATTATGTAATCTCTTTTTTAATTTTATATAATTTTTAAATAAATATTTAGTAAAAATAATTAATAAAACTTTTAACTATTAATAATATATATATATATATATATATATATATATATATATATATATATATATATATATATATATATATATATATATATATATATATATATAATTTCAATTAAATATTAACTTAAACAATCAAAATATATAAAATGTACAAAAAATAATTGAATATTAAATGGATTTAGGTTACCCACGAGTATTGATAAACGGGTATAAGATGGGTGCAACTTGCAAGTATCATAATAAAATTTTTAAATTAAATAATTTTTTATTATGTGATCCCATATATCTAAATTATCAATTTAAATTTCTTTTCAACATTTAAAAATAATATTAATGACGCAAAGTTTAATTATTCATTGTAAGATAAGAAATTATTTAGTAAATTTGATCAATAAAATAAATAATATAAAATGAATAAATAAGTACTCCATTACACACATCATGTCTAGGAATAACAATGAGATGAGTATTTATAGGTACTCGGTCTATCTGAACCCTATGAGACGAATACGGGTAATCCTTCGGTATCCTTGGACACCCTTCTATATATATTTTTTAATATAATTAATTTATATATTATGAGACGTTATATTTATTTTATTAATAGTTGTAAGTATTAAACTGATACAGGTACCCGTGAATATTGATAAATGGGTATGAGATGGGTACGGGTATCATAATAAATTTTTTTAATGGGACGGGTATGTGTATAGGTAGTTGTTTTTAATCGGGTATGAGTACCCAAAATAAGCGGGTACCCTACCCGTTGTCATACCTACTTCCGTCCTACACTTATATTCACTCTTTTTGTTTTCATCCGTCCCACACTTATCTTAATCACTCAAAAAAGAAAATTTCACATCAATCAACAAACTCAAAAGTTATTTTTATTTTAAAAACACCACTTCCTCCTAACATACGGAACAACTTTATAATTTATTTATTACCTAAAAATATCATAATACACCTAAAAATTAATAAAATTGATCAAAAAGTAAATTTTCTTAAACTTCGTATCTATATGATCGATGCAGATAAGTTCGAAAAGAATGGAGTATTTATTTTATATTTAAAATATTAATTTAATCAACAAAAAATATAAAATATACATAAATATATTAATATTAAAAGGGTTTGGGTTACTCGCGGGTATTGATAAACTGGTATAAGATGAGTACGAGTATCACAATAAAATTTTTAAATGGGACGGGCGCATATATGTACCTCAAAATAAATGAATACTCTACCCGTTGCTACATGCTATAACTTTACACTTTTTATTTTTGTTTATTTCAAAATTTATGCACATAATAATATATAGTACAATATTAACACTCTTAAGGTACCACAAAATTAAATAATAGATTTTATTATATTTAATTAATAATAGTATACTAATTTTTAATAAAATATTAATTTAAAATGAGACGGGTACGAATACAAGTAATTATTATTTAAAGGGATATGAGTATGAGTATCCCAAAATAAGCGGATACCTTATCCATTGCCATTTCTATTCTTACATGCTATAACTTCTCACTTTTTTTATTTCAAAATTTATGCACATAATAATATAATACTTATAATACTTCTACGACACCATATTACTATTTGATAAATAATTACTATATTTTTAAGAACATAAAAATTATTATCGGACCTATATATATATATATATATATATATATATATATATATATATATATATATATATATATATATATATATATATATATATATATATATATATATAATATTTTAATCAATTTTCAAATCTTTGATATCAAAAAATTACAATGTGATAATCCTTCAACTTACTTTAAAGGTGGTAATTATTTTTTTCACGTGAATTAATGAGTATTATTATTTTTATGTATAGGGATAATTATTTATATAGTGAGACATATGTTGGACTATTTTACTAAAAGAATAAAATTGATACATTTGAAATTAACATCCATAATGGTAAAATAATGACCTTTAGGATGGACGGAGGGGGTATATGTAAAAAAATAAAATAAAAAAATAAATTAATTAAACATCAACCACGTCCGTGCAACGCACGGATTATGATGGCTAGTATAAACAAAAACATATGCAATTATGAACAAAAATGTATACAATTTATTTGTTAGTTTTTTTAATGAAAAATTGAGTGTAAAAAAATATACAATTATTAAAAAACATGTATACACTATTGAATAAAAAGTTATACACATATGGATGCTAGTTTTTTTAATGAAAAACTTAGTGTGAAAAAAATATAATTATTAAGAAACACGTATACAAAATAGAATAACTATAGTATACAAAATAAAATAAAAATTATATACATATGGGTGCACCCTTGCACCCGGGTGTACCTAATATCAACTCCACAAAATAAATAAGGTGTGTTTTAGATTATTCTATATTTGAGCATTTAAAAAATTAAATATTGCCTTTTAAAAATTTAATAACTTAAAAAAACACTCACTTATAAGATAGGTTATAGAGAGACAATTTTGAGATGAATCAACCCATCATATTATCCATAAATTAATAATATAATACTTCATCCGGCCAGTTCAAAGATATCCATTTTACCAGCGTCCAATCCAAAAGTATCCATAGTAAAAAAAAACCATCACATGGCCCACCACTTCCCTCATAATTAGTGTGCAAACGAACAGAGCGTGCAGCGAACAACTCGTGACTCGCCTCGTTAAGAGCTCATTTGTATTCGTTAAATTAAGCTCGTTATGTAAACGAATAGAGTTTGAGTATTGCATAGCTCGTTTGTTAAAACTCGTGAACAAGCTCGTTTAGTGTTTATATATATATATATAATTTATTATTATTATTTATAATATAATATAATATTAAAAATATTGAAAGTATTTATACATGTTAAATTTCCTTATTTTTATGAAATAATAATATATATATATATTTTTTTATTGATAATTGATGAATATTTTGTTATTTTAGGATAGAAGTGTGTTTGTTTCTCACGTTCACGAACGAAATTATATAGGTGTTCACAAACAAAAGTTCCATGAATACGTTATCAAACATGTTCAAGAACAAAAGTTCGCGAACACGTTAACAAGCATGTTTGCGAACAAAACGAGCTTTCACTAATGAGCTCGAGCTCGTTTATTTCTTAACAAAATGGACTCAATCTTCGTAAAGCTCGACTCGGATCGTTTACAGCCCTACTCATAATACAACTACCCACAACACATATAATAATAATACTTCTTAATCTACGCGTAAAAAGCGAACGATTACCTTTAAATTATCCGGAGAGAGTATAATATATTTATAGTTAGTCAATTCCATGATTTTAGGAAATTTCAAAATTTGTGGATCATTCTAACCCATTTCATTCTTAAATGGTGTACCCCACCATTAGGGGCCCCCACCGTCCCTGCCCTGGGGATTGGTAGAGGAGGTAAATCGCAGGATGTGCCTCAAGTGGCTTATAGGGAGGACTCACTGTTAAACTTGTGCTTGCAAGGGGCCAAATCCATGCTAAAGGCAGGATTCGAACCCCCACCCTGCAGCAACCAAGCTCAGCTGGAAGGCCTTTCCACCCTCCCCTCTACCACTTGAGCTATGCCCTGGGGGCACCCATTTCATTGTTATGTGATTCACAAAACGAACAGTTCCAAATTAAGGTGAATTGTCATTGCCGGTCGTGACCTCCAAAATATGCATGTAAGACCCATAGTCGTTTTTCATCTCTTAACTTTCTTCATGAGTATTCTTTTTGTGTTTAACCGTGAATGGATTAAAATCATAGATATTGTTCCATAATACAAGTCGAACAACAAACAATATGTCGTTTTTAAGTTATAATATGTTTTGCAATGGTTAAATTGATAGCGAAAAAGGAAAGAGAAATAAAAAGATGAAAGAGCATGAAATCAAATGTAATTATTGGGGAATTTCTACAAGGAGGAGGAGGAGGGAATAAGTGTTTTATGTTCCTCTACACGTTCATAAATTAAGGCAAAGATTATTTCGTGAGATAGATAAAAAGTGATGAGTTGATATTCGGTGTAATCGGGTGCACCCATATGTGTATAATTTTTTATTCTGTTTACATGTTATTTTATTTTGTATACATGTTTCTTAATAATTGTATACATTTTTCACACTTAGTTTTTCATTAAAAAAAACTAGCATCCATATGTGTATAACTTTTTATTTTATAATGTATACGGAGTATTTTTTAATAGTTGTATATTTTTTTACACTCAATTTTTCATTAAAAAATTAACAAATTGTATATGTTTTTGTTCATAATTGTATACGTTTCTGAAAGTGGGTGCACCGTATCCTAGGATGCACCCAGGTGCATAATAGTATTAGCCAAAAGTGATTTCATATTTATCATTGTCGCTATAAAATATTACTCCTTAATCTACGCGCAAAAAACGAACGACTACATTTCAAGTGGTCGAAGGGAGTATTACTTTCATAAAAAAATATTATCACTTTTATTTATATTATAAATTATTCATAGGATAGTTTACTGCACCATTATTAATTTTAATCGATTGAATATTTAATAATATTATACATGTAAATTAATGAATATGTTTTTACTTCAAATAATGGATTACAAAATCTTACAATAAAAACAAAATAAAGGATTCGAATCACTTTTTCCATGTCGCAAAATCTAGCGAGATTTGCTGTTCTTCCTAACTTTCTTGCCACACCTTTGCCTTTTATATGACATCCATCTTCTATTTTATTATAGTTTATTATTATTCTTAATCCGGTAACATTATCTATACAACACCAAAAATATCAATTTGTCTCCCATTCTTGTTTGTGCACTAAATGTTCGTATAAGTAGTTGGTTTTCAAAACTCACATTCAACTTTTAAAAACCATCCATATATATACTTATTACATTTTTTTCTCCTCAATTAATATACTTTCTCTCTTTATCTCTCCTCTCTCATTTAACTTTTTAAATAAATTAATACATTAATTTGACATAAAGTTAAAACATATCCTACTCAAAAGCTAAAACAAATATAAAACACACTATTCATGGTTTTAAAACCCCACATAATCCCAAACCAAACATCACTTAAGTGTTCGTCTAGGGTTTCAAACTCAGGTTTTGATTTTCAAAACTCACATCCAACTTTTAAAAACCACCACTATATATACATACTACATTCTCTCTCCTCAATTAATACACTTTCTCTCTTTATCTTTCCTCTCTCATTAAACTTTTTAAATAGATTAACATATTAATTTGACATAAAGTTAAAACATATCTTACTCAAAACCTAAAACAAATATAAAACACACTATTCATGGTTTTCAAACCCCATATAACCCAAGCTAAACATCACGTAAGTGTTCACCAATCATTTATTACTAATTTTGTGCTCAATTATTCTGCAAGATTCATACCATTATTTAAAAATGTTTTATTTAAATTTAGTTAATAAACATTACTCCACTTATAGAACTTCTATTACACTTTTGTACTATACTTATTTTGTATGAACTTTTTTGAAAAAATAATAATAAAACACTAGATATTTTAAAAGTAATAGTATCCAATAATTAACACTTTTTTAGAAAAAATGGGACACCATACACTTAATTGCATACTAGTACATCTCTAATTATACAAATGTTTTATAATTAATACTCTCTCAGTCTCTTTTTAGAACTTACAACGAGATTAAGAAAATTGATAAATTTTAAGGGTATTATGATATTTTTTTAATTAATAAATGATAAAGTATGTTAGGTATAATTGATTTTTTTCAAAATAAAGAGGGTGGTTTTTTTGACTATTTTTTTAGGAGTGTAAATTCTTGTGGAACGATTCAAAATAAAAAAAAGTGCAAACTATTGTGAGACTGAAAAACATTTAATTACAATTAAAATGATTATATGTAATTTATTTTATACATCGGAGGAAATGAGTGATTGAGATTGAAGATTGGGATTTGAGTATTTGTTTTGTTTGTAAAATTTATTGTAATTGTAAAGAGAATCTTAAATTTTAATTAAATGAAAGAAAAGACACTGAATTTGTTTGATATAATAATAACAATGTGGAGGAATGAGTAAAATGGTAAACGATAAAGATATATTTCTAATTAATAAATTATCGAGTTTAAAAATTAAAAGTGTTTGGACGTAGGAATTGTGGAATGGACCTAATACATATGTATAGATTGGGGGTAATATGGTCCAATGGCGATGTATTTCACGCTTCAATGTTGGACCAATCCGATTAAATAAGTATATACTATTAAACAAATGATGAAACAAACACGACATAATAAATATAATACTGTATTAATATTAAAGCAAATTGTCAGGTGTATTTTATAATGTTTGTTAGTAATGATTAGGATGGGACTATCTCCCAATAATTCATTCATAGTTGCATACAAGATCCATTTTTCTTCTTCTTTTCTTAAAAAAAAATTAATAATAAAAAAAAATCCATTCTTCTACGGCCGGGTCTGGATTCTTACGTGTGATTATTTAATTTAATTTATTTTACTTATATATATATTTAAAAAATAATGTGATATATATTTTTTATTAATCAATATTCATATAATAATAAAAATACATATTTTTCTACTTTAATAAATTAATTTAATAAATATATTTTATATAAAAATGTATACTGTATAATTATTGATAAGATATACATGTAATATACTACATAATATGTTACTCCCTCCGTCCCCCGAAATATTTCACACTTTCCTTTTTCATCCATCCCTCAAAGTATTTCACACTTTACTTTTACTAAATTTAGTAAAAAATACATTATAACAATACTCACTTTTTACACACTTCCAATATAATACTTACTTTTACTTACTTTTTCACATCTCCCAATAACTTTATACACCTTTTTCATTAAATCAACTAAAATATATATTCTCTTTCTTACTTTATATATAAAAATACAAAATTTTCTTAAACTCCGCGCACACCAATACGTGAAATACTTGTTGGGACGGAGAGAGTACATAACATAAACGAGGCTTAATAAAGATAAAACGAACATAAACGAGTCAAAAGAAAAACTTCATGCAAGCTACAATTTCAGCCTTCACAGCTGCAGCCTAATCTTTAGACCTCATTTTTTTTAATCCCAATTGACAAAATTTGAGGCCCAATAATATCCATTTAAATTGATTTAATGGGCCTAATTTAATTGAAAATGGCAGCAGCGTACATAAGGAAATGGTAAGCAATTGATAAATGGGCCTACGTGAAAATTAAATGGATTTTGGAGTCGAGAGTGCGTACTGTCTAATGTGCATGTAAACTCTTCTATTTAAAATTGGGTTAATTACATAAAAAGTCCTAACCTTTTCACCGATTGCGAATTAGTCCAAACTTTTTAAGATTTACAAATAAGTACTCAACTTTAAGTTCATTTTTCAAATCAAGCCACCGAGCAGCTGAAGCCTGCCCGGTAGCTGACGTGTCATTGTGTTGTGTGTTTTAAATGCCACCTCACGCCAACTATAAAAGAAAAATGGCTGACGTGTCATTAGTCCAAATAAAAAAATCCACGCATTCATCACCTCAAGCTTTTTGGTTTCTACGTCTTCCAATTCAATTCCAGCGTTACAACTCAGATCGTCGAAGATTTTGCATTTTTTATTCGATTAACAATGGCGGGGAAGGGGCGGTCGCACTACGGGAGAGGAGGGCCGCGTAAAATGTCGTCGTCAACTGTGGTCCTGTACGAATATGGGCCTACCTCGGCGTTCTCCCTGAATTCAGAAAATAAATAAATGAAGTAGCAATTTTGGACGAGAAACAGTACTGGATCAAGAAAGGGAAACTAATACGTACTAGGTCGTATGATGTCGGAGGATTAGGGGTTTGGAA
This sequence comes from Pogostemon cablin, assembly GCA_023678885.1. Classification (NCBI taxonomy): domain Eukaryota; kingdom Viridiplantae; phylum Streptophyta; class Magnoliopsida; order Lamiales; family Lamiaceae; genus Pogostemon; species Pogostemon cablin. The sequence goes on from CM042979.1 coordinate 10,535,232, forward strand.
AGAGAAATTTGGGAAATTGTTCTGCGTATCTTTGTCGGAATTGTTCTTCCAATCGAACCCCTGTACCGGAAAAGTCCCAGTCATCGGAGATGGCAACTGCAAACAAAAACACAAAACATCCTTAAAAGCTTTCTATCAAACAGGTGATAGGCATTAGATAATTATCTTTTTTTCTTACTTTCCATGGATTGAAAAACTTACGTTGGAAGCAGAGAGAAGAATAGGAGAATCGAGGAGCTCAGCAGGGCTGAGGCCAGGCGGAATGGTGAACCAGGAGGAAGGAGAGGCGGCGGACGGTGAAAAGATGGGCAACGATTGTGGCGGTACAGTTTTGAATTTTGGGACCCCAGAACCAGTTCTCTGAGCTATCCGATCACCGAGCCTGGTGGCGGCGGTGGTTGGGTGGTGGTCGGAGTTGAGGAGGCTGGTGAAATAAGTGGAAGACATGAATGGAGTGATGATGTTACAGAGTATTGGGCAAAATGTGAATAAATAAAATTAAATAACAATAGTTTGATTTTTTTTACAGGTGGAAGCTTATGTGGATAGAAAATCAACACATCAGCACCGGGTAGGTCTCCAGCTGCCTGGGTGGCTTGATTTGAAAAATGAGTTTAAGATCGAGTACTTATTTGTAAATATTAAAAAGTTTGGACTAATTTGCAATTGGCGAAAAGATTGAGACTTTTCATGTAATTAACCCTTTAAAATTTGGGCAGCACTATTGCCACCGGGATTATACTTAAGGCACCCATATTGAAGACAAAAAATATGTAAAAATATTATAGACAAATTCTCTTGTGAGACGCTATTTACATGAGACGGTTTGTGAGACGTTATAAAGTATGTCTATTATTTAGATAAAGTATGTTTAATGGTTGTTAAATATGTTTTTTAAAGTATGCTGGATTATACATTAAAGTATGATTTCAGCGTGTTATAATATAATTTATTATTGACATACTTTAACTACAAATAAGCATACTTTATTTCTACAATAAATATATTTTAGTGATGGGTCGACCCGTCTCACACCCGTCTCCCAAATATCCCGTCTCACAAGAGAGTTTCTCAATATCTCTATTTTATAAACCCTAACCCACTTGTTAAATAAAAGAAAAAAATTATTTTGTACACCCATCTACAACCACACCTAAAACACACACTCACTCTCACACACACATACACGACTGCACAATAAAAATGGGAAGAAAGAAGAAGAAGTAATAACTGAAATCACGTAAATCCCACTTACCGCAAAAGAGAGAGAAGATAACTCGCAGTTGAATATTTTGATAGGCCCCTCTCTCTCTCTTCAATTTTATGGATTACTATATATTAGTAAAGGAATTGTCTTCCTACTGCACAATTTATAGAACCAATGGTTAAATAATTCGACTGACCCTCACCAAAATTTTGATAAAATTTCGGCAATCTTTGATTGAAATTTTGGACAAAAATATTGGCAATATATAAATGAAAAATTTTACATATTTTCGGCAACATATTGCCAAAATTTGTTAATGTTTTCGATGAATCAGTTCTGAAATCTTACAATTTTGATTTTCAATATCCAAATAACTTACAATTTTAATTCATATTATTATCATTTATTAAACTAACGTTATATTTATAAATTTACTAATTCACTTTGACAATTAACTATAAAATTTAACTAACCCACAAATTCTTTCAAAAGAGAGGCATAAAAAATTCAACGGAGTTCTCTACTCACTCTTTGTTTTTTTAGGTCTTTGTGATGTGTGTGAGTTCAATTCTGTCTTTTTCTTCTCCTATATTCTCTTTTGTGGACACTGTGTGTGAGTTCAATTATGTCTTCTTTTCCTCTCTTCTATCTCCTTTTTCTGCCGTTGACGTGTGTGTCACTGTCAATATGTGTTTATGGTGTGAATGTGTATTTTAATGTATATTTTAGGTGAAGTGGTGGGTGGGTGTACAAAGTAATTTTTTTTTTTAAAAAAAATTAACAAATGGGTTAGAGTTTATAAAATGAGTTAAGGATATAATTGACATTTCATTCATTTTTCGTCTTCAATACGGGTGTCTTAAGTAAATATTCGGGTGACAATAGTACCGCCCTTAAAATTTTTAAGAAAATAATACTCTTAAATATTATTATAAATCCTAAAATAAAACATTCAACCCAAAAAATAATATACGATATAAACTATAGAATTCACATGACTATATATGTGAACCCGATTTAAAAAATATTTATTCTTATATTGTATTAAGACAGCCGCTTTTAGCTCTATATTTTTAGGGCAAAAGCTCCTGCGTACCCGAGACACGAGGGATAATTCGTGTTTCCATGTAAACACAACCTTCCTATTTAAATCTATGTATTGCTAGGAGTTTAAATTGTAAAGGGATATGAAAATTACAAAGACGCACGGAATATACTCCGTGCGCCCGGGTGCACAGAGCCTCATTCTATTTTTAGAAAGAAGTCATTGTGCGATCAGATTTTTAAATTTTCCTTTTTGCCAAATTTTAAGGGAATGTTTAAAAATGCAAAAAAATGACAAAAAAGTCGTTGACTTATATTAACAAAATATTAACTTTCTAAATTAAAAAAAATGTATTAAGTCAGCTTTTTTGACTTTACTTGATATATATTTTTGAGTCGTTTTTTCGTTATTTTGAATTAAACATTCTTTTAAAATTTGAGGATAAAAGAAAATTAAAATTCTAAATGCCCCTGCTCAAAGTCACCCTAATTATTTTTATGCTAGAGATTAATATTGCAGGCCTATGACATTGTGTTATGTAAGTTCTTTTTATGCTTGAGTTAATCTCATGTGAATTGGATTTAAATACCATATAAATCTTTTACTTCCCTTTAATTTAAATCCTAACATACATATAATAGAATTAAAAGGGACACCACATAATTTACACTATAAACCCAGTTACACAAGTTTTTACTTTTATACTATTGATTAATATTGATGGCCCATAAAATTGTGTTATACTATTATATAAGTTCCAGAAGCAACAGGGGACACATTGAGGTATAATTCATTTTCATTTCCCCATCTCTTAATTTTTAAAACCTTAGTTTAGAGAGTAATTTAGGTAGAGCTTTATAGTATTTTTATTTCATTCATTCATTAATGTAATTTTAAATTTCTAGGCAAATACAATGCTTTTCAAGAAGGGGCATCACCAAGGTAAAGAAAAGATCCCTTGGAATGACGATTTCATTTGATTAATTCTAATCTAATAATATTTATTTTTATAGAATTTTATTTCTCATCTCCTTCCTATTCACATTGCTTGAGTTATTTAATCAATATATGAATTTTCGATTAATTTATGATATTTTTTTATTCTTGGCTTTGATTGATTTCATTTATGAATATAGCTTGTCGTATAATAAATTTGAGAGTTATATCTTTGGTATTGATGCAATTGTGATTATTATATGTATTGTATGTCTCGTCGTAATTGTTTTTACCTTAATTGCATTGTATGAGTTTAACGTAAAATGAGTTAGAGATCACCTCTTACATTTAGAACCGCATGAGTTATATAAAAATGAATATTATAATTTAGTACTTAATTAAGGAATTTGGAGTGTAATTAGACCTGCTGGCAAGTGTTCCCCTATTTTTGTTAGGACTAAAGATTCTGGAAAATATTTTTAAAAATAGAAAAAGATATTTCGAATGATTTAGAATTAGGAATAAATCAGTTTGAATTCTCAAATAATCCTCATTTCTTGTGTATTTACTTTTTCATTTATATTTATATTTAGTAATTTGAGAAACAACATTGGAATACATATGACCAAAGCATAAAAAATTTGGTGATTTCAGGGAAGCAACCCGTTGAGGCTGGCCTTATGTATCAATTATTCAATCTTATAATCAGTAGGAAGAGGAAGATTCAAGAAAATGACACTTTGAATTGGCAAATGATGAGTCATAACGACGGAGTGTAAATTATCATGCCTTCTCCTTCTTGAACACACATGCTATCAATCATATATATATATATATATATATATTTATAATGAAATACAGCTCCTACATAAAAATCTTGTATGTGACGAATGTTGTGCAAGATTCAAGAAAGAAGCCACTATATATAAAACCTAAGTTTTGAGAATCCAAAATTAACAAACACACCTCAAAATTGGACACCACACTGCAAAATCACAAGCAACCTTCATTGCACCCTGCCATACTCTGCAATTTAATATCATAATGATATCCATATTTTTTTTAATATATTAGGAAGAGTTAATGAAGATGAAGAAGAATTACCAGTTTGCAGACATTAATGAAGCAAATGTTGTAAGGCCTCCACGTGTGCATACTCATCAAGATTGAGTTCAGAACGATTTGCTCTGATCAATCACTCTCTTTCTATCGTATTTAATCACTATAATATAACTTATGTAACAAAAATAAAAAAACAATCATCAAAATAAGAGGAATATTAATTAAATTAATCCCTACTGCGAATTTTCCTTGGCCTGATTTTGTTCGTGGCTGGTGGAATCCCCATTTTGCCCCCCAATCTGCTGGTAAAACTGGCTGAACGCCTGAAGATTAAGCTGCCCTTCATGGGAAAGCCCGAGCTCCAAACCCGGCAGATGCACCGAACCCGGAAACTCCAACCCCTGAAACCCGAGTTTACCCAACCGACTCGGGCCCTGATAAATACCCGACCCGAACCCATTAAAAGCGGGCCAGACCCCCATTGATCTCCCGAACACGTGATCGTCAGCGATCATGGCCGGGTCGGAGACGGAGGATCCGGCGGAGGTGAGGGCGGAGGCCGGGATGGTGCCGGAGCCGGTGGCGGCGAGGATGGAGGGCTCGGCGTGGTGGAGAAGCCACTGGATGGTCTCGCCGTCTGTCTTGTGGCCGAGCTCGCGGGTGAGCTGGAAAATCCGGGCGGCGGAGAGGGCGGGTATCCGGATCCTGCGGCCGCGGCCGTCGACCTTCTTGTGGCGGTCCTTGTTGGAGGTCCGGCTGGGGGGCCTTTTATGGTGGTCTGATAAGGGCGTGTTTGGGTGTTGCTGCTGTTGGTTTTCCATGACTATGAGAGTAGACTACACCCGCGAAATGGGGCCTCTTGATTGATGAAGGGGACATGTTAAAAAGTTGCTACATTTTTCATCAACCATCCAAACACACACACACATACTCTCTCTCTCTCTTTTTTTTTTTTTTAATAATTAGGATCAGTAAATACTTTTGCTGGTCGTGTGATCAGTTACTCCTTGTATATACGTACACTGAGTTTGTATGATCATAGGGTTATGAAAAGAAGGTTCATCATGAAGTCTCGTCACCCTAATTTTTTCAAACAATTTGAGTTGGGGGGAAAAGCAATCAAATTATTCCATTACATTTTCGTGATATATTTCTCTTACCAACAATTAAGACTAGACAAAATTTATAGCATAAAAGAAAGTACTCCCTTCGTCCCACTAAACTCTTTACCGTTACTGTAGATACCCAGTTTAAAAAAAAAAAAAATTTACCAACTTTATTGACTTTCAAGAGTATTATAATATTTTTAAGTAATAAATAAATAATAAAATAGTTAATAAATCAGGTGGGCTACATTATTATGATATTATTATGATAAAAGAGAGCCTTTCATTTGGACTTTAAAAGAACAATTAACAGTTAATAAATCAGGTGGGCTACACCACTTGGCCACTGGGATCCTCACTAAGGTGAATGACCCATGTTTGATTACCTTTGGGAACGAATATGTGAGGAGTAATAAGGAAGCTTGAAGATAGAAGAGTGTATTAGTGCTTGATGAACTAAATACTAACTATGCAACAACTAGCTTTGTCCGATAAAAAAAATATATATATTAACAGTTAATAGTTCCATTCATTACTAAACTCACTAATTTTCACGAAATACATAAAAATAAAATAAAAAATTGATCATATTTCTTAAGAAAATGTGATAATAACATTTTTATTAAGAAGGGATAATTAATTAAATAAATGTAAAATGTTTCATCTAAGAGTGTCCTTAAATCATAAAAAAAATAAATTTTATAATCGGATAAAAAGGAATATATATGTCTTTTAATGTATAAATTAAAATCCGCTTATTAGACTAGAGATAAACACAGTTAAAATAAAGAATAAGCTATGATATTAAAATAATGATATTACATATTTATAGTATACAATTTGGCTTTATAATTTGATTTTTGTTTGTAGAACAAATTTACTGTAGGACGTTGAATTAATTTGCTTTATTTGCATATAGTCTTTCCGTCAATCACTCTATATATAGACAGACAATTCCGAATCTTTTTAAGAACCGACAAGGAGGAGAAGAAAAAGAATTCAAATGTGTGTGCTTGATTTTATTTATTTATTTATAATTATAATTTAATTTGCTGTCAAAATGTGACAAGTTGATATCTTATAATACACACATAAATTAAAACAAATATGAGAGCATCTTCAAAAGTTCTTTAAATTTTATAGAATGTTTTTATAAAATAGAGAGGATTTTTTAATTTAAAGAACCAAATTTTTATTATGCTCCAACAAGCTCTTTATATTTTTATTTTCAATGTGCATTTATAACATGTTTTCTCTTTTAATTTATTAAAAATTATTCCTCCTAAGCAAAAACACATAAATAAATTTAATAACATTTAATGCTATTTAAGTTTGACTCTTCAAATTTAGAGAGTACAAATGATTATGTAAATTTTAATGTTAAAATAGAAAGTATGTTAAAGCTTGATTTTATTTAAATTCTCATTATATTATGAATATTTTGTATTTTACGTAACCTTTTGGAGTTGCTCGTAAATCATGAATTATTATTATTATCCAATAAACACCACAGTACATTCACAATCTAGCATTTCCTTTCACAAATTCCTTCCTCCTCTTAACTCTCCTCCTACTTGCTATATTCAGAAAATTAAAGTGATCCAACGTGATACTCCACTGGTTACTTGTACTTCCTTTGCTTATTTCAATCTTTACATATTTTCAACTTGAACGTTCCATTTCAATTTTTACATTTTTCTTTTTAGTAAATGGGTTCCACACAAATTAATTAATTCTCTTTCTATGTGCCCATATATCACACTAATACACTTACCCATTTTACAATAAAATATTATTTCTCTCACCTCATTGCACATTAAAATACTACATTCCTTAATGTACGTGCAAAAAACAAACGTAAAGTTTGAAACGGGATGGAGGGAGTATGTGACATTTCTTTTTCCCATTCTAGATTTTATAATGTTCAATTTAATTTGTGAAAAATACATTTAATTTGAAATGAACTCTATAATTCCTTTATCCTCCTTCTGACTAACTGGATTTTAGCATTATTGAAGGTTATATGTTATGATTTACAATCAACGTGGATTGACATTGGTGTAAGAGATGCACAAAAGAGAATTACTTTCATAATTACTCAACATCAATCCAACTCATATAATGGAGAAAAAACCCAAAACAAAGATATACCATTATTTCCAAATTCCATATAAACCCAAATCAAACATAGTAATATGATCCATTAACAATTTCCAATAATTTAAAATTTTAACTTAAAACAAACAGCTATCCCCTAATTTCTCTATAATTTGGGCCTCCTAATCCAAAATGTTGGCTCCATTACTGATCAGATGGGCTCTAGTTGGATTCTAAAATTTAAAAGGTAAACATTTTTATTTTATTTTAAAAAAAAAAACTTAATTGGCATAAAAATGGTTTGTAATGGAACAAATTCACCTGTGAACAAAAAGAGTATGATGGAGAACGACTTGCCTAGCTAGCTATTATTCTTTTTAATTATTATTATTTTTTTGAACGGCAAAATAAATATATTATTAATAAAAATGGATAATGAGAATATACCCCAGTATATCAGTTTGGATGACAAATGAAAATATATCAAAACTCTCCCACTCCCTATGTATAATTTTTTTAATATACATTAACATTTCCAAGTTAAAAAACATCTTAATACCACTCATGAGTTTATTTCTTAAGTCAGCAACATCTCCTCTAAGCTACACTCCCCTTGTCATTCTTTCCACCAAGATCGCCAATTAATGTTGATGGAGAATGTATTTTTACTTCTCTTAAGCCAACTCCATACTCTGTAATTCATATCACCAACAATTTTCATAACACCCCCTTCTCCTCCCCAAAGAAATAATTCCTCATTTTCCTTCTCTTAAGCTATTATTCTTTATTTATTCTAAATCATTTCCTTTCTACATTGGATGATATCTAGTTTTTAATTCTAACAATATATACATACAATATTTAATGGGTAGAGTGAGAGTTAAAGGTAGCCAATGATTGGAGTGGGGTTTTTGTGAAGAGTAAAGTGTTGCATCCAAACTTTGATTTATTTCTACACGCGCACTAACAAAATTAACATATTACATTGATTCATATAATTCATAATGAGTGGCCCAACTAATTTAAAGACCACTGATGTTGACATCATACTACCCACTAAATCACACTCCAGAATAATTAGCATCATAGATCATCTGTTTGTTTATTTTATGTATTTTCCTCCACTCTTTTATTAATAATTGCTAATATATAGCCATTATTTTGCAAATTTCGACTATTTCTTGAAATAACTTTAATTAAATATTGTCATTGCATGAAAGTTTAATAATATAAGTAAAGTCCAGGGCCAACGGCGCCTCTTAAAAAACAGTGGCGACCTTATGGAGTTTGGCCATTAATGCTGATCAGCTTATTTAAAAAGAAAAAAAAATGCCCGTGACTAAAAATAATTAATGTACTATCATTAATATAAAAATAATTACACAATCATTGCTCAATTAGTATTTGTTATAAGGAATTGTGTATTTTTTTTAAACCATGAAAACTAATAGTAAATTAATAAAGCAAATACTGGTGTGGCGTAGTGAGATTGTATTACAAATGACATGACCTACGTGACACAGATAAAATGTGATAACATTTCAATAAAAATATAAATAATTAAATGATGAAAAATAATAATAGTGAAATAAACTATTTAATGAACAATTTATAATATAAATAAAAAGTGATAATATTTTTAATAAAATGTGATAACATTTTTAATAAAAATGGATAACTAATTACAAAAGAGTAAAATGTGTAGGAAAATACCACATTTGCAGTTCGATACTAATTGACATATTGCCGGACGCAGCCGGAGCCGGCGCTAATTGACATATTGGCGGACTTTGAGCTGTCATTGACACATATTTATCGACTGCCACAATATTTCATTTTATATATTTATCTTACTTATATACCCTCTCCGTCCCTCAAAGTATTTCACACTTTCCTTTTTCATCTGTCCCACAAAGTATTTCACACTTTACTTTTACTAAAAATAGTAAAAAATACACTATAACAATACCTACTTTTTACACGCATCCCAACATAATACTCACTTTTTTACATATTCCAATAACTTTACACACCCTTTTCATTAAATTAATTAAAATACTTATTCTCTTTCTTACTTTATACATAAAATAACAATTTTTTCTTAAACTCCGCGCACAACAATACGTGAAGTACTTCGGGGGACGGAGGGAGTATATATTAGCAAGTGTAATCATTGATGTTCCCATACTGAGTGTATTTTAGACGCTCACCCTATTATTTTGAATTTCAAATTCTACAGAAGGTGAAGAAGCGTGACTTAAGTAGAATTTTATATCTTGGCAATATTTGCATGTTTTGTAAAATAAACTACTTGATGATGTTGTAGCTCTTATCGTGAAACATCATGTTACGACTTTCGCTTATGTGCTACATTCAGTGATGCCCATATTCTAGGGCAACTCTTTTTATTTATTTTACTATTTATTTATTTGTCTTTCTATTTATTTTTGAAAAAAAAAACGAGAATATCCTATTTAAAGAATTTAGGGCGTTACAAATAAACATTAGTATGTTTAAGCATTCATCATAATTTAAAGGATTATAATAAAATTGATAAATTTCAATTTAAAATCTGGATAAAAAAAGTATAATTAAAATTACATTTAGAGTTGATATTTGGTGCATAAGTGTAAGCGTACATTTATATGTGTATAAATTTGTATTCAATATTGTATACATGTTTCTTACTTTTAGCCCAAATTCAAATAAAAAATAATTGTATACTTTTTATACATTCAGTTTTTCATCAAAAAAACTATCAGTCATATGTGTATAACTTTTTATTCAATAGTGTATATATATTTCTTAATAATCGTATACTTTTTTACACTCAATTTTTCATTAAAAAACTAACAAAACTAACAAAAAATTTGCTAACAAAGTATATATATTTTTGTTCATAATTGTATATAGTATGTGTTTTGTTTATAATTGGGTGCACCGTATCATAGGATGCACCCAGGTGCACGGGAGAATTAGCCTTACATTTAATAAAATTATTTTTTTATTTTTTTTAAATTTTATTAACAAATATAAAAAAACACACGTACTAATAATTAACATGTAGTATTAGTTTAAAAAATTTTCAACAAATAATTAATTGCATTTCGTAAATTTAATAAAGCCTTTATTTATTTATTTATTGTTAGATTTCATTTGGTCAAAAGTCAAAACATATAGGCTTTCGTAATTTTACAATATTTAATATTGGCGCTGGGGTGCAGCTTTGCAAAAGTCGCCAGTGCTTCTCCATGGGTTAAAAATAAAGACGCCATAAGTATTGGCGACTTTTTTAAATTTTAATTCCCTGACAACACTTTTTTGAATTGTGACATAAGTCGCCAAATGTAGTGGCGTCCCTACTACCACACATGAAAGAGTCGCCAACACTAAAGGCGACTCAACTTAAAACGTTAACAACTCATGAAAGCACTATATTTAATTAAAAAAAATTAGAAACAACCATATATAATTAAATTATCCCATGGAGGGGTAGGGGAGACTTGATTTCTTTTAAAAAAAAAAAACACTCATACACACACAACCAAGCTCAACCTAAAAATGAAATAAGCTTGAAAATTCTACCCAAGTCGAATATATAGTCTAGCTCAAGAACCAGCTCAAATGCAATAAGATCGAATATCAACTCGCTCAAATCAAGCTTCATGACTCGAGTTGAGTGGGTTAACTAGCCATCTAGCTCAAGGACCAGCTCAAATGCTCTATGATCAAGTATCAACTCACTCAAATCAAGCTTCATGACTCGAGTTGAGTGAGTTAACTAGCCAAGTCGTGTGGAAAGTTGAGTAGATTAAGTATCCTAGAACAAAATCAGCTGCTTCGAGCAGGTCAAGATAATTTATAAAATCAAAATTCACATACATTTGAGACAAACATACCCTAATGTTTGTTTTCGGTCTTAAAATCGATTTTTGTAGTTTTAACTCACGCACCTTTTATACATTCTTTTTCCTCAATTAATATTCATTCTTTAAAATAAGCTATATAAAAAAGAGAACAAAGTACAGGACCAAATTAAAAGATGACGACAAAATAGGGTGATGGACGGACGCAGCGGAGTGTAATGTTCCGTTTTGACACCGGTGCCACAGACGACTGACAATCCAAATACACGGCTGTAAATAAAACCTAAATGAAAAGGCAGACATGGCAAGTAGCCGTAAGAAATCCCAAAAAGCCTCGTCAAAAACCTCTATATGAGAAAACCTAGTGAAAAAATCCATATATAGGAAAAGAGTACCTTTCAAAAAAGGCTTCCAAAGAACCTGCCATCTAACCTATAAGACCTAAGACGTCCACGATCACGGCTAGGCAGGTGCATCCATTTTTCATAACAATGATATAAATATCCTGAAGTTCGCAACAACAATAGCAAGTTTGAAGTGTGAAAATATAAGTTTCAAAGATAAAAGGACAAGGAGAGGAGCCACCTGGTAAACCAAACCACTACAAGAAACTGTCAGAATACCGACGGATTTACCGACGGAAAAAAATCGTCAGCAATTACCGACGGTTTACCGACGAATTACTGACAGTTTATTGATGTAATGGAATTTATTTTAAAAAAAATATCAATAAAATTTTTCGACGGTTTTTGCGACGGATTACCGACGGAATTAGCGACGGATTTTTTTTCCGTCGGTAAATCCGTCGGTATTTTGGAGTGAATAAATCCCCGGAAGATTAGCGACGGATTTATCCGTCGGTAAATAATTTAAATTTTATTTTTTAAAAAAATATTTTTAGTCTTTAATTTACCGACGGCATTTTTCCGTCGGTAAATATAATAAATTTTATTTTTTTTAAAAAAATTTTTAGTCTTTAATTTACCGACGGAAAATTCCGTCGGTAAATATAATAAATTTTATTTTTTTAAAAAATAATTTGTCTTTAATTTACCGACGGAGCATTCCGTCGTTAAATATATCAAAATTTATTTTTTAAAAAATTAATTTTTGTCTTTAATTTACTGACGGATTATTCCGTCGGTAAATATAACAAATTTATTTTTTAAAATAAATTGAATCTTTAATATAGCGACGGATATAATCCGTTAGTATATTTTTCAAATTTTATTTTTTATTTAAATTTAATAAAGATTGTAAATAATATAAAATAAAGACTTAGAAATTTTTTTCTCCATCCTCTCCTTCCTCTCCTGATATTTTATTTCCTCAAAAGTCCCCCACCCACATCTGCTCAGCTTCTTCTCTGCAAATCCAGCGAATCGATGATGCACGTCGCCGTCTTCCGCCGGTCAGGGTTGAAGGGATTCCTCTAGATCAGCGTCGCACCAGCGCCGCCCTGATGCGGCTGCGTCCTATCGGCGCCGCCCAGCAGCTGTTTGCGTTGACCAAGTCTCCGTCCTATCGGCTTCCGATTCTGAGCACCACGTTCCACCACCTCCGTCAACCGCTGCAGTCCGTCGCCGCTCGAAGCCCGCTGCACTCCGCCAGCTCGAGATCTGCGAGCAGGGAGGGGCAGCGCTTAGTGCAGCCTGCTCGCCGTCCGCCGTTCATCACGCACGGATCTGCAGCCGCCGGGAATGCGACGCCAAGGCCGGGCGACCGACACGCAGGCGAGTCCAGCCTGGTGCCGCCGCCGTCGATTTGCTCACCCGCAGTCCGTCGGCACAGTCAGCCGGAAGCGCGATCCAGGTGGGAAAAAGCGCGACCGTCAGCCTGCCGTTTCGGTCAGTTCAGCGGCCGGCCGAGTGTGCACCGCCGCTGTCCGTCGGCCATCTCTGCCTCCGCCAGCCGCCGTTCCAGTCAGTTCAGTCCCGATCGCCGTCGCCAGCCTGCTGCTCGTCTGCCAAACGCCGCCTCCGATCCGATCAGATTCTATAATTAGCTATGGATGCATCATGCATGTATCCTTTTGTTTAATTCCATGGCTTCATTTATTGCTGCAGAACTGTTGGGTTTGTGTTGCATGGTATTTGGTTGTGGTACTCTCTAATTTCTCTTCGTCTTGTACTATCACATACTGACTCACATTATAAATATTGTTTGTCTTCAGGATAAGCACCAATGCATTATGGAAGGATAAGCAGCTCACTAAAATAGTACTGAAGGTCAACATGATGAATTGGGCGAAGGAAGTACAAGCAGTCAATGTAGTTTTGCTTAATGTTTAATGTAATCAGATATTTTGTATTAAGGATTTAGTAGGATTTGATATTTTGTGACAAATTTGGATCTTTATTTGAAATTGTGGAGATTTTATATTAGGTTGTGTTTTGATGGTTTATTTAATTACAATTTTTGTTTATTTATTAGGTATTAATATTAATTTAAAAATATATATTACAAATATAAAAATACTATAGCAACGAAAAAATTCGTCGCTAAATGTTACTTTAAACATTTTACCGACGGATTTTTCCGTCACTAATTTATTCCGTCGGTAATTTTGTCGTTAATATAAGTGTTATGATACCATATTTTGTATTTACCGACGGATTTTTCCGTCGCTAATTTATTTCGTCGGTAATTCTGTCGTTAATATAAGTGTTATGATACCATATTTTGTATTTACCGACGGATTATTTTGTCGGTAATTAGCGACGGAATATTTCCGTCGTAAATTTCGTCGCTATTTTTTGGCTTCCGACGAATTATATTTGCATGACTACCGACGAAAAATTCTATTTACCGACGTCCATAATCCGTCGGTAATTACCGACGGATTTAAATTTCCGTCGGAAATGAATTACCGACCATGGTTTTAGCGACGGATTAATTTCCGTCGGTAATCCGTCGGTAAACTATTTAGCGACGAATTTTTCTAACATTACCGACGAAAATTTCCGTCGGTAATCTGACAGTTTCTTGTAGTGAACGATGTCTCCTCCAGAGTATAAACCCCTTCACATCTCATCGTCTGGCAAGAGATCATCGAAAAAGGTAATAGGTGGAGCTCATATATTCTAACAGATGTCTATGAAGAATAGGAGGAGTGTTAAAATGCCAAATAAAAGGCCCCCCAATGTTAGAAATAACATCAGCAGCAGCATTTCCTTCTCTATATATATGAGTGACTCTAAACTGCATCAAAGGGATAACATCCTTGACAAACCTCCACTGCTGCAGGAATTTCCAAGGAATATCCGGATAATCAGAAGATAATACGTGAACTACATAGGTCGAATTCATCTCCATCCAAATAGAATGTCAGCCTCTATCATAAGCTATCTCAATAGCTAGAAGAGCAGTGTGAAGTTCATCCTCAAAAGCAAACCCATGGCCAAACCTACATGTAAAACAACCCAAATGATCTCCATTGCTATCCCTATAAACTGCACCCCCTGCAATATTCCCAGGGGCACCCTAAGCATGAGCATCAGTGTTCATCTTAATCTACCCCTGAGCAGGGGGGCAACCATTGAACAGGAATAATATTAGGGGCTTTTTTGGGAATCCCTCGAACCTCAAAATAATGAAGAGTATGAAGATCTTCCATGGAATTGTACATAGACCCAACAACAAAATTATTAATCTCACGGGCCATCGCCATGATCGAAGCAATATAATGAGAAGGACGAACTACCTTGTCTACAAAGGACCCATCGTCCGAAGTAGAATAACCATCGGCCATGCAGTTATTACGAGAAGTTCAAATCAGCCAAACATAAGTGACAATCATATATCTCCATAGAGATGATCTGTGAGCTTCCCTGAATAGTAATAACATGAAGAAGGAATACAAAGAATCCCTCAGTACGTGGCAGCCTGTTCCCAAAATAAAACCCATCCAAAACATGTTGAAGAACAATTGAATAAACGGATGTAAGAAAAAGATGATCCAAAGTTTCTGCCTCACATCTGCATAGATAACACCTTGAAGGACCTCGAAAACCCCTCTCTAGGAAGACATCCCAAAGGATGAGAATACCCCTAATAGCTTTTCAGATAATCAAAGATCACCTAGGGGGAATAAAAGAACTCCAAATCCAAGGGCCTCAACTGACAGTATGGTACGAAGTTCTCAAGTGAGCATAAGCCAACTTAGAAGTAACTTTACTATGTGAAGAATGGTTCCAACACCTTCGGTCAGAGTGATTAGGGAAAACCCGTACCAGGATGATAGCATGAAAGATATGAGGGAAGGCATAAGCAAAATCCTCAATGAAATGCCATTTCCTATCATAGTAGTAATCAGTTATCTCCTGATCAAAACATAACCTGATATCTATGGGAATATTGACTTGATCTGCTATGGGAATACCCAACCTAATATCTAACCAAAACATAACAGAAGAGTTATGACCAATGACCCAAGTTTCATTCTCCAAAAAGCTGCAAATGTGGGGAAGACTCCTCAAAGATGATGAAAGCTGAAGCTGAAAAGGAATGCCATTTCGAAATCATCTATGACAAAAAATGTAAAGTGGCGAGCCATTATCCAGAATATCCCATGAGAATTTCATCAAGTATGCTTCATTAGCAATTCTGAGAGAATGAACTCCCAGTCCCCCTTCCTCCAAGGGCGAACAAACCTTTTTCCAATTCAAACAGAAATAACTATACCAGTCCAAATAAAATTCCTAATAGCTCTTTCAATGCGATTCAACTCAGTCCTGGGCCACCTATAAACCACCATGATATGAATTGCTGCAGAAATGATAACAAAATTAACAGGACAGATTCTCCCCGCCATGGAGAGACTCTGACCTTTCCATCGCCCAAACTTATTAATAATGGAGTCTGTGGAAGCCTGAAAGTAAGCAATCCTAGGAGTGCCTATGAAGATAGGAACTCCCAAGTTATATTCATTCTTTCTATTCTACTCGCATCAATAAATACACTTTTACTCATATCACCATGCATCTTTTATATATTGATTTTAAAGATTGATTTGACATAAAGTTAAAATATATCCAATCAAAACCTTAAATTAAACATACAATACTATTCATTATTTTTCAAAACCCAGATTATCCAAAAGCATAGCATAAATATTCGACTAAAATACACACATTCGTTAATGTCAACACAAAAAAGAAAGAGTTGATCTAATGTGCAACAATTGCACCTTAAAAACACGATCCATATTTTAAAATGGATCAAGTATATAACCCTCAAATACCAAATGGGTCATTTATTCTCCTCACAAAATGGGCGTACGTCATACCCACCCTCTCCTCTCTCTCTACCGCATGCCCTTTTCTCTCTACCCTTCCCTCTCTTCTCTCTCTACCGCCGCGCCGCTTCTCTTCTACTCTACCTCTGTTTACTCTATCATACGCTGATCCCTCCCCTCAAATCTCAACCTCTGTGCGCCGCCTCCCTCCCTTTAGATCTCAAGTTTCTCACCTCTCGCAGTCCAGTTGTCTCTCCCTCGCCATGTGTATCTATCCGTGGAATTAGAAATTGGAAAATTGGGGATTAGATTTGGCGATTGAGCGGTGGAGGAATCAACAATCTGATTGAGTAGAAGAATTGATGGTATCGATGGTCGCAATTTTGGCGTGGAGGTGGAATGGGTGGAGAATTGCTAGTATTAATGATTGTTGTTTGGGCATAGAAGTGGAATTGAGAGGCAGAGTATAATAATATATACTGTATAAGTTTTATTTAAATAATGTATATACTTGTCTTCATAGATGTATTCTTTATTTTATACTAAATATATCTCCAAATTTGTGGAAACTGAGGTGGAATGTGTAGAGGAATTGCTAATATTAGTGTATTAATTATTATTTATTATTGTACTTTTTTGTTTTCTTAAATGTATTCTTCTTTATAATTGAAAGGGAAATCTATTATTTTGTTATTCCTCCTCATTTCCTTCCGAACGAAAGAAAAATCCTCAAATTATGTATTTTTTTAAATTAGTGTATTAATTATTATTCATTACTGTACTTTTTTGTGTTCTTAAATGTATTCTTCTTTATACTATTAATTTGCATATGTTTAAATAAATGTATTAATTTTCATAACTTTTAATATTTGAGATTTAGTTTGATTCAATTCATGAGATTTTATTTTATCAATATATTTTATCTTCATAGATGTATTTTGTTCTAAATTTAAAAAAAAAAGAATGGATGTGTGATAAAATTATTGATATAAAATATCAATATAAATAAATTTTACAATTTTTAAAAATTGATACATTTATTAAGAATAACATGTACATGAATGAGGAGAAACTTATACAATTAGTTATTAAAATGTGTTGTGCGTATTAATTAATGAATACATTTACTTTATATAATGTATACACTAGTTAATTAAAATTTATACAGTCACTAATAAAGAATTAAAAAATATATATGATAAATTTATATTCAAAATTAATAAAATACATTAAAAAATAAAATGTTATACATTTATTTTAAATAAGATATACATTTAAAGAAATCGAAAATATTTTATACGCTTACCCCCAAAATTAATAAATACACAAAGAGTAAAATGAAATACATTTCTTTTATAAAATGTATGCACGAGATACGTCAGCATTAAAACTTCACACATTTGTTTCTCCGGATGCTATTTTGAATACATCTCCACCATTACAATTGAAATCTAAATTTCAAAACCAAACATCCAACAAAAACTGTAAAAAATTAAAAAAATAAGAAAATGAGATCTAAATCTCAAAATCAAGTCCCCAACGCAATTATTACTTTCAATAAATCAGGGAGGAGAGTGAAGGGGGAGAAGAATAGAATAATCCGGGAGAATTGCATCTAATCATAAATGAATTTAGGACACCCTAATCAAAAAATGATTCCAGCCTCCATATAGCACGAGTGCAAAGCATTCTTTCACATCTACAAAATAGGAATTGGAATTCGTCGACACGTTTCGTTTCAACATAAGAGGAGTCGTAGAATCACAAAATTCAGATCGAAACAACAACGAGATGTATCGGCTTGAGACGGCGAAGGAGATGGAGCAGCAGCGAGGACAAAGATTCAAAATCGGTGTGATTCACCGTCTCGAGACGATGAAGGAGATGGAGCAGCGGCGAGAGCGCCGTGTGACGTGTGGCTGGAGATGGCAAAAAAAAATCAGTGAAAAAGGTCGTGAGAAATAGATCGATACCTAGAGAGGGGTGAATGAGCGATGAATTGGGGCAAATGACCCAACAAGCTAATTAGAGTACAAGTACCGAGTCACCGGGTCAAATTTGACCCAATTATACCTTAAAAATTAGTGCACAACAGTAATTGTCAAAAAGAAATGCAAACATTCAAAGTAAGTATAATATAAAGTCATAATTAATTATTTTTATATCAATATATCATGGCAAACCGAAATTCTACGTATACTGTCTCACATATGATTTACCAACATCATATGACAATGAATTTTTCACTAAATTTAATATTTTTTCTGGAATTTAAGACAAACTCAGCCCACGTGGAAAGCCAGGCAGACATTGTTCTGTTCAGATTTGACCAAATCGAATAGGCTCAGAAAGACATTTTCTTACAGTATTATTCCACAGCCAAAACAATATTTTATTGTGGATTTCTAAATTAAAACTAAAAAAAAAGATTTGCAGCAAACATTTTATCAGCAATAGCTATTGCATTGCTAAATCTGATAAAAGCAATTGTGCTCTTATAGCTCCTATTCTCTCTCCAGGAAAGAAAAAACAAAAGAAAAATACTAATCAGCCAAGCGTACTTTGATGATGATGTCATTCATCGACGCCAAGATCACCCCATTTAACGTTGTATCTGGCTGCAAGGTAATGAGCCCCGACTGGCCCTTGACTCCCATAAGGATAATACTCCGGGATTATTTTCTTTTCTTCGAGCTCCTTCAGCACTGGGGTGAAGAGCGACCAAGCAGCATCTAATTCATCACTCCTTATGAACAGTCTCCTTTCACCTTCAATGGCATCAAGAACAAGTCTCTCGTACGCATCAGGAATCTCCTTTGCGTACCTACACAACACAACAAGCTACATTCAAATTTCTGATTTTCAATTCAGAACCCAGAGTAGCATTCAAAAGTACGTTGTGATTAGTTTAATTTAAAATAATAAGGAATCAATTTCAATGTATCAAAAGTGCAACGCCCTGAAGAATGAACAGTTGCAGAAAAGCCAAAATGCAAGGTTTCAGAATAAAATTGGACGACTCAGAAGACGAACCATAGTAGATCCATTAATTTGACAATCTTTTCCATCAGAAAATCATATCAAGAATTAGAACCTTTGCAAATAATTACATACCTGGCTTTATACAGAAGGTTAAGATTACTTCGGTCCAATCTCATTCCCAAGCCCGGTACTTTGTTATTGATCTTAAGATAAATAGCTTCATCAGGTTGAACACGAATTACAAGTTCATTTGTTGCTAGGTCAAGATCAGTGCCAATGGTTCGATTGTATAAATTCCCAGGTACATGTCTAAACTGTACCCGTATTTCAGCCCTGAGAAGGAACAAAAGAGTAATATATAATACAGGTTGAGCAGAAACAGAGATAAACAAATTTAGGGAGTAGACAAGGGATGCCAATTTTTCAAATGAGAAACTTTATAACCTCCTATTATGCAGTGCTTTCCCAGCCTTCATGAGAAAAGGCACCCCATCCCATCTCGCATTATCTATGAAGAGTGCAGCAGCAGCAAAAGTTGGCGTCAAACTATCATTGGGTACAGTTTTGTCATCTGTATAACCAGGATAAGAAACACCCCCTTTTGTGTGACTCTTATACTGTCCTATCATAACATCATCAATGCTAAGAGGCCTCATGGAACGCAAAACTTTAACCTGTTCAATCCAGAACTAGATATGAATATGACTTTGATTTCTCGAGGGAAAATCAAGCAATATCGCATTTCACACACACACACACACACACAATATATATCTGGAGCAAGGAAAAACCTTTTCATTTCTGATGTCTTCTGCATCCAGACTGACAGGTGTTTCCATGGCAAATAGGGCCAATATTTGAAGCAGATGATTTTGCATTATGTCTCGTATTATTCCATAATGATCAAAGTAACTAGTACAAAGAGAAAACAATCAAATAAGCAAAAGTTCAGGAACTTCATTGATTAGTTTTAAATTGATATGAAAATTTACCCTCCTCTTCCTTCAGTGCCAAAATCCTCCGAGAATATCAGCTGAACATTTCTAATATACTGTCGTGACCATAAAGGCTCAAAGATAAGGTTGGAGAAGCGAAGGACAGAAAGGTTCTCTACTAGCTCCTTTCCGAGATAATGATCTATCCTATAATGAATAGCAACGTAAAGGATATTAAGTGTAAAATAATTGCAAACTCATTTTTATTTAAAAAAACCCATCCAAGAAAGAACGCATATTTACTCCCAAAGAATAGAAATTTTACCTGAAAATCTGATCCTCCTGTAAGTATTGCTTGAGAGAACTAGTCAAAGCAGCTGAGGATTCAGAATCTCGGCCAAAAGGTTTCTCAACAATGACCCTAGTCCATCCACTTGCAGCAGAAGCAGAGAGACTGGCACATTTTACAGCATCAACGAATATGTTTGGTGGGATCGATAAGTAAAAAAGTCTATTGGAAACCCTTCCAGCCTAAAGAGTAAACCATAATAAGAACATCAAAACAATGAATTCTTCAACCCCAAGGATACTGCTATATCTTAATTCATAAAGAGACTGTGTCTTCCACATTTTGATATCTAAAAAGAATTTCAAGATATAGGTTCTCACGGCCTAGAATTGATCTAAACAAACAGATTCTCATCTACACTAAATTCCGCAAAGAATAATCTAACTAAAAGAGTATATCATTGAGAAATTTCAAGAATCCACAACCAATATTGGTCCTCAACAAGCATAAATGAGTGAAAAACAATCTAGGATCCTAAGTCACAAATAATACTATAACAAAATCACTCCAAAATTGGCCCTCAACAAGCATAAATGAGTTGAAAAACAATTTAGGACCCTAAGTCACAAATAATACTAAAACAAAATCATTCCACGTTACCTCATGCTCCTTAAGTTTCCTATCAAGCTCCACAAAATTTTGGGGAGAATCATATTGACCAGCATGATAGAAACATCTTTTCAGAAATTGTTCCATCTTTTCACCACAATTTTCCCTGAAGAAACACAAAAGCGCTTAGAATCTTTATCACAAGAGCTGATAGCCAATCCATACCCTAAGCTAAGACATCAATGTGTGTGATGTTTGGGAGGGGGTTAGCAGGGATCTTAATCACCTCTTATCAATTCTGCAAGTAAGTGTTCTGCTAACCATTTCCCTCAACTCTGCATCAGTCATCTTGCTACGCGCATAACCAAAGATAGTGAAATGCTGAAACAAATGGGAAACAGTAAACCGTTGATCCATTTTGCTAAAAATCAACCACAGGTCCACAACTGTCCGAGCATATACCAATGGTCCACTTCGCGACGCATTTATATATAAAGGCAAAATACTAAAATAAAAACAATAATGCAAGACATGAGCACACCTCAGGAAGGCAATCCTCATAGTAAAGAGCAAAAAGTGCAGGGAATATTTTCTTCTTGGCAAGGTCTCCGGAGGCTCCCACAACAGTGATACTGACAGTGGATTTCTTGTTATTCCCATCCGAATCTTCAATTGGCCTTTTAAATTCTTCAGGAGGAGTAACAGATAACAACCCCTCTTTCAATTTTCCCACAGGAGCTTCACTGGCAGCAGCTATTTTAGCTGCCACAGCTCCTAAAAGATTCAAGAATTTAGATATGACTATGGAAGTGTGAGCATAACATGTTACAAATTCCAACAACAATTCAAAAACGAAAAAAGGGATTTCGCCATCAGAACTCTAATTCACACAACTCTGTATGCACTCTCTCCCGTTTCTAATTTATAACGACACAGTGTAACAAATTCAGAAAGTGAACAACTGCAGTTCATCAGCATAAAATAGAACATAAATTAAGAATATAATAATGACGAATTAAAAGGGGAGAAGATAATAGAGACTAACCATCTTGCATGAGAATGACATTGGGCATAGGGCTGCATTTGGATCGAAAGGAAACGTTTTTGGAGGTCAATTTATTCAGGGAAATCACTGAAAAGGGAGCAGCATCGCGAAATTGATGAAAGGAAGAGGTGGGATAAGATGAAGATGAAGAACAGGCGTGATTGGATGAAGAGAGAGCAGCCATGATCCAAAATCTGAAGGGATGAATCTGGTAAATGCGTGATTAAAGAGAGATAAAAAATGTTTGAGATGAGATTTCGGAGATGTCGAGGGGGTTAAGACTCTTGATATCTCCGAAAGGCTGCTTTCATTTCATTTCCTCCCTATTCGGGGATGGGTTCGGCTACTGTTGGTACCATGGGGACGCACATGGAATGGAATTTATTTTTAATAAAACACCTAATTTGACTTCAATTTGACAACCTCCCCAAAATACCCTTCTCGTAATCAAGTTTTTTCTTTTCTTCCAGGCAATGATACCATGTACTCAAATCACATTAATAGATTTGCATATTGTTTGTTAAACTTTAATCTGAACTCGAACTTATGAGAAAAAATAATACTTCTTCAGTTCCATAATAAACTTCACAATTATTGTAGATACGGAGTTTAAGAAAAGTTATTTTTTACCAACTTTACTGACTTTTAGAGGGTAATATAGCGTTTTTAGGTAATAAATAAATTATAAATTATGTTATGTGCGTTAAGTGGGAATGATGAATTTGTAATTAAGATGAACTTTTTAGGGGTGGAGATTGATGTGATATTTCCTTTTTTGAGTGATAAAGTTTAATGTGAGATAGACGAAAATAGAAAGTGTGAAGTTTATTATGAGACGAAGGGAATATATCAAACTCAAATTTGAACATGAGATCGTTTGTAAAGGCTTGCGAACGTGTTCGTGTGCTCACGAACATCTAAGGTAACTTGTTCATAAATATATAATTTTTTTTGTTAGTAGACATTAAAAGAATATTTCGTTTATAAATATCTAATGTTATTCTTTTTATCCATCTCATAAAAGTCCTTTCGTGAGACTGTCTTATTAAGGAATGATTCAAAAGGATTTTATTCCTCCATGTAAATCTGTGAAAATATTTTCTATTCCTTATTTTTAGGATCTATTATAGGAATTAGTTATGGGGCTTTAATTGTTAATATCCTCATTTTTGCACTATATAATTGACAGAGTATTGATGAATAGAATCAACCCAATTCCTATAATTCTGCAACTCTTATATGGTATCAGAGCCCATGTTTAAATGGGTTTTTCGTATTAAACGAAATCCCGATGGATCAATTGAGCGTTATAAAGCCCGCCTTGTGGCTAAGGGTTTTCATCAACGCCCTGGAGTGGATTTCTTTGAGACATTTAGTCCGGTAGTTAAACCCGTCACGATTAGAACTGTTCTTACCTTGGCACTTTCGGCTAACTGGCCTCTTCGCCAACTTGACATCAGTAATGCCTTTCTCCACGGCTCTCTAAAGGTTCCAGTTTATATGTCACAACCTCCGGGGTTCGTTGATCCATCACAGCCTTCTTCGGTTTGTCTGTTACACAAATCACTGTATGGTCTTCGTCAAGCTCCGAGGGAATGGTATATTGCTCTGAGCTCCGCTCTCACCTCCTTTGGTTTTGTGCAATCCAGGGCAGATCATTCTTTATTTACCTACACTCATGACAATACTCGGCTCATCATTCTTGTCTATGTGGATGATTTAATCATCACCGGGTCATGTCCTACTCAGATTCAAAAGGTTGTCTCACACTTGCAGTCCTCTTTTGCTCTCAAGGATTTGGGACCACTATCCTTCTTCTTAGGGGTTGAAGTTGCTCGTTGCAAGGAAGGTCTTTTCCTCTCACAGCACAAATACTTAGTTGATCTTCTCCGTCGACACAACATGGATGGCGCTAAGTCTCTTCGCACACCTAGTAATCCCAAAGCTACCTCTTCTTCATCGTCCGTTGATTCAACTGAATACCGCAGTGCTATTGGTGGTCTTCAATACTTAGCTTTCACACGGCCGGATATCTCCTTTACTGTGAATCGTCTAGCCCAACGCATGTCTGCCCCATCTGGCTCTGATTGGTGTGAAGTCAAACGGTTATTCAGATATCTTAAAGGGACTCTTCACCATGGTCTTCTCCTTCGTCGCCCATCCACTCTTCGCCTCACGGCTTACTCTGACTCAGACTTTGCTGGTGATCGTCTTGACTGCAAATCTACGTCTGCTTATGTTCTTTTTCTTGGTGAGAATCTGATTTCTTGGCGCTCTCGTAAATAGACAGGTGTTGCTCGCTCCTCAACTGAGGCTGAGTATCGCTCTCTTGCTTCCGCTGCCTCTGAAGTGGCTTGGGTCGTCAATCTCTTCAAGGAATTACACATTCCAGTTTCTACTACGCCTCGACTCCTTTGTGATAATATGGGTGCTACACGGCTTGCCCTTCATCCGATTCAACATTCTCGAATGAAGCATATAGCCATTGATGTTCATTTTGTACGTGACCTTGCATCAAAAGGGATTCTCTCAGTTTCGTACGTCAGCACAGTTGATCAACTGGCCGACATTCTTACAAAACCCCTACCTCGTACACGCTTTGAGCTGCTTCGAGACAAAATCTCCATTGCCGACGGCACGTCCATTTTGCAGGGGCGTATTAAGGAATGATTCAAAAGGATTTTATTCCTCCATGTAAATCTGTGAAAATATTTTCTATTCCTTATTTTTAGGATCTATTAAAGGAATTAGTTATGGGGCTTTAATTGTTAATATCCCCATCTTTGCACTATATAATTGACCGAGTATTGATGAATAGAATCAACCCAATTCCTATAATTCTGCAACTCTTATATGTCTCACACAAGTCATTGACAATATTCAATAAACAAACACATAAAAGATGATAATAAAAATAAAAAGACATTTAAATATTTAAATAATCACATAAGTTATTATTATATTTGGATTTTTTAATATAAAATTTATTAAATACTATAAATAAATAATAATATATATTACTGAAACATAATAATAACTTTACAAACGTGTTCACAAGCTATTAATGAGCTCGTTAATGAATATGTTCACGAGCTTTCAAGTCAAATACCCTTAAGCTTGAGTTTGGTTTGATAAATTATTTGAGCTCAAAATTCAAGTTTAGTTTGGCTTGTTAAGGATGACGAAATAGTTCGAATTGGTTCGCTTACATCATATGCACTTGTGAGTAATTGGATGTATGGTGCATTTTAGGAAGAATTACTCTTTAAATTATTAAGTGTTACTCATAAAAATACATAGAATTAGCTGCAATGTTAATTTTAAATTTAGACAATGAACCACCATGGTTGTTTGCCCTATACTAGTAACGATCAGATCATTCGGAACAATGGCGCTCAGGTATTTATTTATTTATTTATTTGTGGGTTAATCAAAACTGCTTTTCATTTTTGATTCATGTTGTATTTATGCATTGAAATTGATTATTTGATTATATAAAATTTGAAATGATGAAGATTGGATTTTGGATGTGTTGATGTTTGTTCTCTTGATTCATGAAAAATATTCACCAAGTTAAGCTCTATGTTGGCTGGAATTTAGATTTTATATTTTTTGTTCTTAATTTTGTAGACTTGTGTAGAATAACAAAATTCATTACTAGATTTCACTGAGTGACACTCAATTTACTATCTTTTCTGGAGTATGTGTTTATTAATTTCCTCTATATCAAAGTGTAAAACTTTGTTGCTCTATTTGTATGATTAATTCTTTGTAGTTAAAACTAATAGTTTCAGGAGTAAAACATTTGGGATTATATTTTTCCCCTTCTCTCCTTCCTCATATTTTCTCTCTTCACTTTCCTTCTCTCACTCACATCAATAATAAGATTTATTGTCATTACAAATTCATTTTCGAACTAATAATTTTTTTAGAGACTTACTTGGGTGATCACGGGTCACCAGATGACCCTCTCACATGAGGGTGTGTAAAAGGGAACGGCATCGCGAAATTGATGAAAGGAAGAGGTGGGATAAGGTGAAGATGAAGAACAGGCGTGATTGGATGAAGAGAGAGCAGCCATGATTCGAAGGTGTGCCCCAAAATTTGTAACCGCAGGTCAAAATTGAATTTGGTAAAAGATATATGACCAAAATTGATATTTTCTCACATAAAGAAATACCCAAAATGAATGGAGTATATATGTGATATATATCATGCTTTAATTTCACATAAAATTTTTAAAATTATAAAGAAAATTATAACTTATTTCAAGTCATGTATTATGAAGTACAACATGAAACGTATGCTTAGAAAAATTAGTATATTTTAAAAGCGACTCTATATACACCTATAAAAATTTATTATTATGACAAACACTTGTATAAATCAAGAATAATTAATTATTTGAGTTAAGTGGTTCATATCCTATTTTCTTAGAGTTTAACACTTGTTTTATGATTTAAAATATTTAAAATATAATTTTTATAAATAGATATAGTTTACGTGAAATATATTAATTCATGGAGTCGCTCATTATTTTACTGAAGAAAAGAGATGCAATCACATTTATAATTTTCTTTAGTATATAACATAAAGATATAGAGTTAGTTATTTCTATTTCTAGATACAATTAAACTTATTATGAGATAATATACAATCCTAAAACTATTACTCCCCATTATACTATTTCGCTGTAGAACCTTTATAAATTAATACTCGATAAATTAATAACCTCGATAAAACTAATAATTTGTTCGGTCCTAACTTGGGACCAGTTCAAAAAAAAAAAAAAAAAAAAAAAATATATATATATATATATATATTATCAATTTTAACATTTTAAGATAATAATTTAGTAAAATATGAATCTACTGTTATTTGCCTTTTATTGAATTTAAAATTTGCATTAATCTCATCTTTAAATCTCTCGATTGCACCCAAGTTAAAACAAATAAAATAGATCAATATTTTATATTGATCTACTCCTATAAAACATAAATAAATATTATATGATTACATAATTCATGAGATACTATACTCATATACTTAATTTGATTTACAAGTAATATATACTCCCTCCGTCCCAGGTAATGAACATAAAGTCTCTGGCCCTCTTAGCCTGGGACGGATGGAGTAGTTATGAATTCCTTAAAGTATCATCATATATTCGAATCAATATATTCTTAATATGTATAAATAAGTTATGAAAATTATATTTTTTTTATATAACCTCTTTAAATTAATAAATTATTAATTTATCGATTATATAATATCTCTCTAAATTAATAAAATTCTTTGGTCACGAGTATATTAATTTATAGAGGTTTTACTTTATATTGCCAAATTTGCTCTTAATTTTGAATTTCCCCAAAAAGCCTATGAGCATCAATTACCCCAATTATTTACTTTCTTCGTCGGGCGTGAGTTTCGATTGCAAAGGCACAAGGTGCAGTACATTAACCCAAATTGTGTGCAGAACATTTTTGTGCATTTCGTCACTACAAAAAAATTATTTTTTACCAACGGAATATTCCGTTGGTAAAAACCTTAATTCCATTGTTAAATTGGCTTACCAACGGATTAGCAACGGAATCTGTTGGTAAAATCTCATTGGTAAAGTGGTGGTTGGTAAATTTTTAGCAACGAAAAATCAATTCCATTGGTAATCCATTGCTAATAATTCTGTTGGTAATTTATATAATGATTCTCTGGGTAATCCGTTGATAATTACCAACGGATTGAATTCCGTTGCTGAAATAGAGAATAAATCCGTTGGTATTCCGTTGCTAAAACAAAAATATCATTTTTGTTGCTAATCCATTGGTTACCAACGGGTTGAATTCCGTTGGTAAATTCAGTTGTTAAAAATATTTTTTTGTAGTGCGTGCAGTTTAATTATAATCATTTTTTTTGCATTTTAGTGCGTAATGTGGACAGATCTTTTGTGTATTTCATGCAAATTTTGGAATGATTTTTCGGTGCATTTCTTGTCAAAGTTGTGATTGAGATTGAAACGGGTCTGTGAGAATTTATGTCTTAGGCATTGAAGGGTTCATACCGAGTTTTTATGCATTTCTTAGAAATTTTAAGTTGATTTTTTTGTGCACGTCGTGCATATTTTTGTTTTTTTTCCACTTCTTGCAGAAGTTGTGATTGAAATTGGAAAGGAAATGTGAGAATTTATTTCTTGTGCATTATTTGGGGAAACTTTTCATCTCAAATCATAAGAAATATATTCATGATTAAGGAAGGAGAGAAATCCTAAAACTGGTGGATATTGAAAAAGGGGTTTATTTTTTTTAAGGTTAAATTGGGTATTTTAACCTTAAATTTTTTAATGATTTATCTTAAAATAATTATATATAGAAATTGTATATCTAATTGTAGACAAAGTCTCTTGTGAGACTGGTCGACCCATCACTAAAATATGCTAATTGTATAGATAAAAAAGTATGTTAAATGGTTGTTAAAGAATATTTTCTGAAGTATGTTGAATTATGCATTAAAGTATGATTTTAATGTGTTATAAAATGATTTATTATTAACATACATTAACTACAAATAAACACACTTTTAACTATACAAGCATACTTTAGTGATGGATCGACCAGTCTCACAAATAACCCATCTTACAAGAGAGTCTCTTATATGCTCGATAATATGTTACAACTAAAATAATTGCATTTTGTCCATATGGGGGAGTACAGCAAATTTTGGTTAAAATTAGGCTAGTGAGGATACTAATTTGTCTTTTGGGCCTACTTGGCCAAAATTATTAGTTATGTGGTCAAAATATTACGAATAAGCCCATTATAGAATTATTTTATGCCAATTTGGGTTTTTAATATCATTCCACCTCTACGAATACTTAAAAAAGTATTATTTTGAAAAATAAGCAACGCCTCGAAATACACCCAACTCTGCTGGGAAACAACCCACCTTTGGCCTTATTAGATCATTTTCTCGGGATAAATATCGATTTAGTCTCATAACTTTCTTCATAGTCTTTTTTAGTCCAAAAAATATAAGTTTGTCAAATTAGACCAACCGGTGAAGAAATAGGGCAAAAAACGTCCTATTTTTACCGGAAAATGGTGACATCGCCGGAAAACGGCACGTGATGGCCGGAATCACCAATATCCGAGCGGGGGATGATGTGGCGCATTCGTGATAGGTGAATCAAAATAAAAAATATTATTTTATTGCCAACATGGCAATTATATTTCTTTTTAAATTTTAGATAATTAAAAATACTAAAATTAAATCAAAAATCAATTAATTAAATATGTTAAAAACTTAAAAACTAAAACCCGATCAGATCAAAAAAACGTGAAACATGGAAATACGATTAAGGAACTCAGTTTAATAAATTAAAATCAACGAAGAAGAAGAACCCTGAGCCCCAATTTGCAAAAACAAATCGACGAAGAAAAAGAAGAACCCTAAGCCCCAATTTGCAAAAACAAATCGACGAAGAAGAAGATCATAGACCCAATCCCGTCGTGAACCAAGAGCTCAGAGAAACATGACGACGGCGGACCCCGGTGAAGAGTCGCCGCCCGAGGGTGATAAGAGCGTTAGTGAGAATGTTGAAGGCAATGTGAAGAGTTTGGGTGGCGGAGATGGCGCTCCGTCGACTGAACTGGTGTGGGGCGACTGGTTCGAAACAATTTCGGTGGGTTGGGGCCCGTGGAGCTCCGTTTTGGGATAATTTCGATCTGTTGCTCCATCCGAGTCTTCCTCCATTTGGAAACATTACACATCAAGATTATCCACGTGATTCTGATCCTCAGAAACAGGACAACAAACTATCATCATCATCTTCCACCAGACCCTTTGATTAACACACACACTCCCTCTCTCACACACAAACACACACACACTCTCTCTCTCTTCTTTCAATTTGGAAATTAATTTTAGGGTTCTTAGAAATGGAAAAAGAATGATTAAGAGAATTATATGTTTCACGTTTTATTTTTTTTAAAATCTGATCGGGTGTATTTTAGTAAATAGATTTTAAACATATTTAATTTAATGTAATTGAGTTTGGAAAGGAATGATTAAGAGAATTATATATTTCACGTTTTTTTTTTAAATCTGATCGGGTGTATTTTAGTAAATAGATTTTAAACATATTTAATTTAATGTAATTGAGTTTGGTTTTAATTTTAGTATTTTTAATTATTTAAAATTTGAAAAGAAAGATAATTGTCATGTTGGTAATTAAATAATACTCTCTCTATCCCAACTGAGTTTTCACTCCTCCTTTGTAATTTACATAGGAGGGGTGAAAACTCAGCTGGAACTGAGGGAGTATTTTTTTATTTTGACTTACTTGCCACGAATGTGCCACGTCATCCCCCGCCGGGAAATTGGCGATTCCAGCCATCACGTGACAATCAGGTGCCGTTTTTCGACAATGTCGTCGTATATCAGCGATGTCGTCATTTTTCGACGAAAATATGACGTTTTTTATTCTATTTCTTCACCGGTGGGACTAATTTTGCAAATCTATTTTTTTTGGGACTAACAAAGACCATAAAGAAAGTTATGAGACTAAAATGGTATTTATCCCCATTTTCTCAGCATAACTTCCGCGACTAATCAAATTCTTGATAGTAAATAGTATATAATTTAATTTTAAAATAAATTATGTTAGGAGATTATTTATTTTAAAATTTTACTATTTTTCTTTTGTGTGGAAAGTGTGATGAAACGAATAGATGATGTGAAATTGAAAATGGAATAATTGGGAGTAATAGTTGTTAATAGAGAGAGAATAATTAACACTATTCATTGGTATAAATCAACTTGAAACCAATCAAGCATACAAGTAGTTTATATCCTAATATATCCTTTCTTTTTAGGACTTAAATGTTTATGGTTAGAGTATTGAAATTTAATTGTATAATTGTTTTTTCACATCTCTAAATTGAATAATTGATACATATTCACTAAAAAAATATTTTTTAGCAATTGAATTTACCAACGGAATTTAATCTGTTGGTATTTACCAATGGATTAGCAACCAAAATGACATTTTTCTATTAGTAATAGAATGCCAATGGATTTATTCTCTAGTTTATCAATGGAATTCAATCCATTGGTAATTACCAATAGATTACCAAGGGAATCTTTATATAAATTACCAACAGAATTTTTAGCAACGGATTACCAACAGAATTGATTTTTTGTTGCTAAAAATTTATCAACCAACATTTTACCAACTGAAATTTACCAACGGAATCCGTTGCTAATCCGTTGGTAAACCGATTTAACAATGGAATTAAGGTTTTTACCAACAGAATATTCCATTGGTAAAAAATAATTTTTTTTTGCGATTGTTGATAGTAGTTTTGTCCGTTTAACTTAGGTTGTAAAAGCAGATTATTAAGAGACAAAAATCAACTAATCAAACATAAGGAAATTAATGGAGAAAACACTCTCTATATTTGGAAACTAATATTATAGTTTTGTCCAGTTTTAGTCCCTTATTTGTTGGAAATTACTTAATATCTTTGGGAATTTGAGCGTGAGATGCACGCGCCCAAAAAATTATATTTTTTGCTGTCTTTGATCGTTTTTGCTTACGTGGTAGTTTCACTTATTTCCACCATCCCATCATAACCTTTCTCACAAATATATGCATTGATTAAGCATGTAGAAATTTCACAACGGACTGCGGCTGCACTCCATGAAGGATCACCGATGAATCCGTAGCATTTTTTGTGGGATTTTTGAGCTTTTTTTAAGTATTCTAGGGCCTGACGATAAAGAGGATCATAAAGTAAATCGAATTTGCGGAATGGAGTTCTAGGCGATTTTATGCTTTTCCCTCTCTAGTTCATATCGAAATGGATCAATTTTAAGAATTTAGCTCTACCATTTATGCATTGGGTAGCTAATTTTTTCAGTGTTGTTGTTGTTGCTGCTTAATATTGAGGGATTTTTGTTGATTAATGATTAATGGATTCATGTGGGGACGTCATGAAATTGAATTTTTTGTCAAAAGGTTTCCGTCTGACCGACGATGAGCTAATAAACTATTATTTGAGGCACAAGATCAATGACCATCATTTAGTGGTTGATGTCATCCCCACACCAAAAATTTTAATTCCTCAACATCTACTAGATTTGATTAATTCAGTGTGCTTCAATCGATTCATCAATTATGCAGTCGAATCAAGCAGCGAAGGAAGAGAGTGCTGAAGCAGCAGGGAGAATCGCCACCTGGAAGATCAGCGAAGCTAATAAAGAGAAAAAAGAGATGGAGAGAAAGTTTTTGAAGTTTAGGGTTTAGGGACTGATTGCCGATTTTTATATGTCCCCAAGTGTAGGGAATCAATTGCAGTTTCAGCTTGTGACCAAGTTAAATTATTGAACCCAAGGGATTA
This sequence comes from Pogostemon cablin, assembly GCA_023678885.1. NCBI lineage: Eukaryota > Viridiplantae > Streptophyta > Magnoliopsida > Lamiales > Lamiaceae > Pogostemon > Pogostemon cablin. Next base: position 10,568,041 of record CM042979.1, read on the forward strand.
GAGCTAAACAGATTACCACATAAATATAATTTGCGCCACTAATAATTAAGACAAAGTAACTTTCTCTGAATTTGGAAATTATTAAACTAATTATGCTGAAAAATAAATACTAAATAAAATAAATAAAAATAAAAATCACTAACAATCACAAGTGTTTCAAGAGAGAAGACAAAATAGCTCTAGAAAATTCAGTTTAAATAAGTTAAATTAAATCACTAGACAATCGATTATAATTCCTGCAGATTTTATGGAAGCAATCATATAACTATGTTAAATCCCTCTTTTAAAGTAAACTTAACACATAAATCTGGTTCAAACCCTCAGATGCAGAAGAATAATTCCTACTCCCTTTCTAGGTACTTCATGCAAAATTCCATCAAAGGGTAGAGTACTAGACTTCCCTTTATAGGTACTTAAGAATTAAATCTCGATTCCCACCTAACAATCTAAGAAATCAAATTCTCTAAAATGGTAATTACTCCCTCCGTCCACTGTCAATCTATCCATTTTACCATTTTGGGCTGTCCATCTTTAATCTATCCATTTTCCTTTTTGGACTATGCGACCCACACCCTCTACCAAATAAAATATGGGACCCACAAACTCCACTAATTAAACTACCTACTACACATAAAATAACAATACTCCTTAATCCACGTGCAAAAAGCAAACAGATACATTGAGGATGGACGGAGGGAGTAATAAATATATTAAGTTCCAATATTAATTATTCTAATGAATAAAAGTTATATGGTTAAATCCCCTTTACCCATAACAGATAGACACATATAATCACTTTATGGCACAAGCAACAAGCATAAATATGTATAAGACAATGGCATATCATGAATGAGAACAGACCATATAAGACAAAAATATAAGTCTCAATCAAAGCATTAATAAGGGAATAAGAATAGTACAGAAATCCATAACCTAGTCTAGGTCATCAATTCAATCCAATTCAACCTTCAAAATCTAAAACTATCCAGAAAAGTACTAGCCAATGGTGTTACAAGCAACAATCATGTATATGGAATGAAACTTACCCATGAGTCTATAAATCAACAATAAGAAATTAAAGAAGGAAGAAAAACCCTTGTTTGGAATAATTCTCCATCTTCTCTTTCCATCTTGATGATCTTCCTCAGTTCTCCTTCTCAAGTAGCAAACACCGTAATTGAGTGTGAGGGTGATAGGTGAAAGGCGGGTGAAAGGTAGAGATGGATAGCGGAAGGTGATGGGTTAAGATTGTATAGTCCAAAGAGGGTGGTGGAGAATTAGGGTTCTCTGGAACTCCCCAAGGCTCCTTTTATAGTTGAGGGCTGCTAAAATTCGGATTCCACCTCAAAATAGGAATTTTTCACGTAAAAAACCACAAACAGGTCCAAAAAATAAAATATGGGTTTGCTGGGAAGTGGCACAGGTCGTGCCAGACATGGCACGAGTCGTGCCGGCTATGGCGTGGTCGTACCGGTCATTCGTGCCGCACACCCGCACGGGTCGTACCACCCATCGACAGTCTGCTCGACCCCATGATTTTGCTCATAACTTCTTCATCCAAACTTCGATTAGGGTAATTTTTACGCTCAAGCGATCCTATCTTCCTTGACTTTCTAATCATATAAAGAACTCACAAAAATTTACCCATTTGGGTATGGCACGAGTCGTGCAAGGTCGACACAGCTTGCGCGACTTCACCGTTTTGATAATATCTTCCTTATCTGAGCTCCGATTGTGGTGTTTCTTGAGCCAAAATGACCTTCTCTTATGTAGCTATCCAACCATATATATATATATCACATGACCAGTTTGGACTTTCACATAAATACAAAAAAATTATGCAAAGAGGGCATGCGTTTTTCAGCATTCTTTCACGATTTCACTCTTCATTCTGACTTTGCACTTTTAATCTGTTTTTCCACCTAAAAACACGAAATAACATCTCAAATGCACTAATATCTTAAATATATGAAAATGAACCATTTAGTGCTAAAATACGAACATAAATTCCATAAAACGGTGCTAAATTGACCCTGAAACATGCAGATTTTCACACTAAACAGGGACTTCCCGATGATGGCTTCCTTAGCTGAGAAGACGAAACATGCCAAACACTACAAAAAACTATTCTTTTACCAACGGAATATTTCGTTGGTAAAATTTTGTTGGTAAAGTGGTGGTTGATAAATTTTTAGCAACGAAAAATCAATTCAGTTGGTAATCCATTACTAATAATTTCGTTTGTAATTTATATAATGATTCCCTTGGTAACGTAATTGAATTCCGTTGGTAAAATAGAGAATAAATTCATTGACATTCTGTTGCTAAAATAAAAAAATATATAAATTTTGTTGCTAATCCATTGGTAATTACCAACAGATTGAATTCCGTTGGTAAATTCTATTGCAAAAAAATATTTTTTTTTGTAGTGAAAAATGTATTTATGTATTTATGAAGAATGAAATTAAGTGAAAGTGTGAAATTGCCACGTAAGCAAAAATGATTGGAGATAGCTAAAAATTTATTGAATCAATCAGAATGATCGAAATTTTTTTATTTCTATTAAATTAAACAAGCATAATAATGGGTAGCTCGATTTCCATTTACCACATTACCCCTAATCAATCACCTCCTTCGTTTATTATGGCTGACTGAACCTCTATAAATCAGCCACCTGGTTATTAAAATGTACTGGGCCTAGGGGACCTGCTTTAAATCATTTTCATAATTACCTTGATTTTTCCAGTATATACAACTTTTACATATTAAATATAATTATAATTGTTATTAATTTATTTCACACCATATATATTGTTTATGTTATTTTTACTTTACTGATATGTTGGGTAGGTATTGGAATAAGATATTAATAATATCTGGTGATTTTTTCTAAAGAAGAAATATGTGTATCTAAATCCAAACCTTCCATGCTAAGTAAACAACTTTATTTGTAACTGAGTAAGCAGTCACATTTGGCCACCTCAGATTTCAACAGTCAAACTCCACTCACTAAAACCACTATCTTTTCTTTTTTATTTTATTTTATTTTTATTTTTATTAATTATAAAATCAAGATGAATTGAGAAAGGTACCTCTTATTTCATATTTCAGAAAGTTCTAATATGTTGTTTGTATCAACATTTATGGTAAGACAACGATTTGGGTTTTAACTAAAACCACCTAAAATAAATCCTAATTTTGAATAAAAAAGGAGTAATACTTATTTTCAATTATAATTCATTTCCAAACCCTAAAAACTAGTTCATTGCTACAACTAGAGTTACTTCTAGATGTTTAAACCATTGATGGAGAATAACTAGTGTATACTGTTTACCAACATTAATTTAGAACTCAAATTTAAAAACACCAAATAGTATTATTATATTATAATAACAAAAAGGATAAATTGTGGTATCTTATAAAATTAAGATAATTGATGCCTTATATTACCTTATAACTTGCATAACTTATTCTTAATTATAAAATAAGTTCATTGAAATCCACATCTTCAATTAATTTAGCTATAAATATTTAAATTATTAAAATCTAATTCTATGTGATTAATTAATTAATCTTTAACATTAGAACATGATGGTTACAATCATGCATGATCAACTAATTTAGCTTCAAGCAACCTTTGATTGTTAACTCTTGCAATGAAGGCTTCCACTCTTTTGTTTAGATCTTCCTCTTTTGCAGGTTGGTCCCTAGTTTTTTTCACAATTCCACCTTCACCCCAAACTGCACTTTTGCTACTCCTCAGCACCCCTCCATTTTCTTCATTGCATATGATCTTCTCCTTCCTTAATTGCTCATTGATTTCACTTCCATTGTTGTCCCAAATTTCACTTTTGCAGCTCCTCATTCCCATTTTCTTTTCTTCATGTTTGATCTCTTCCTCTCTTTGCCCCTTAGGTTTATCTCTCTTCTTTATCCCATTTCCATCCCAAATCATGCCCATTTTCTTTTCTTCATGAATAATAATACTACTCTTGTGGATGCACTCCTCCTCATCCTTCCCCTTAGGTTTCTCTCTCATCACTAAGTCACTTCCATGATCCCAAATCTCACTTTTGCTACTCCTCATTCCCATCTTCTTCTCTTCATATTCATTCACACCACTTAGAATGATCTCCTCCTCCACTTTCCCTAGAGTTTTCTCTCTCATCACTATGTCTCCTCCATGATCCCAAATCTCACTTTTGCAAGTTCTCATTCCCATTTTCTTTTCCTCATGATTCATACTACTCTTGTGACTACTCTTGTGAGTCTCTCTCTCCCCTTTCCCCTTAGGCTTCTCTCTCCTCACTACCTCACTTGCACTCCAAATCTCACTCTTGCAACTCCTCATTCCCATTTTCTTTTGTTCATCACTACTCACAATACTACTCTTGTGAAATTCCTCTTTTTTCCCCATACTCTTAACATGCATCCCACTTTCACCCCAAACCTCACTTTTGCTCTTCCTCATACCCTTTTTCTTTTCTTCATGGCCCAAACCACTCTTGCACACTTTCACTTCTTTCTTCTCTTCCTTTACATGAACCTTCTTGAGGCTCACATTATGATGGCCACTTCGACTTCTTGAAACATACTCATCGTAGAAATCTGAGGAGGAAGAAGAAGAAGAAGATGATTGCTTGAGTTTCGACTCCACTACGAGGATCAAAACAATGAGATTTCCCAAAATGAAGAAGCATTTAGGGTTGAGGAAAAATGAAACATCGGTTGGAATAGAGGATATAAGATGATAAATATCGATTGAAGGGAACCAAAATGGGTAGGAAAAGAAGAAGCAAGTGATCATAGATGTTAGGGAATAGAGAACAAAATTATAAACAAATTTTGCCCTATTGTACTTCTTCAAGGCTTCAACCTTTTGTTCCTTGATAGAACACTCCATTGATGTATGAATATAGAGAAGAAATGTATGTATATGTGTGTGTGTTTTTTTTTCTTGGGAATTTTGTAACTAGGTTAAGTTAGAAGTATCCCACGAAAGGAGCAAGAGATTTGAAGGGGGGTTTATATAGTGGGTGGGTGTGATGTAAAGAAGAGTTTTTCATTTTTTTTTAATTGGGGGGTGATTCTCCACATGGTTCTTTGTCATGAGTTATTTTAATAAAGTTGATACCTAATAAAAGACTACTTTTGGAAAAGCATTCATATATGGTGATGTACAGTGAATAGTATGAAATTAGGTGCTTTGGTTTTGTGTTTCTTTCAGCATATGGTTTTGAACTTCTCATCTTCCCCTTGCTTTCTTTACCATACTTAATTTGGTTTTTCAATTTGAATTATTATTATCTTATGTGACACTCTCATGTGAGAGGACTTGTGAGACGGATCAACTCATTATTAAAGTATATAATTTATTATACGGGCAAAGTTTACTTATTAATTTATAGTTAAAAGGAGAATTCCAATGACACTGGAGCTCCAACGAAGGGGAAGTTTGACTATGGGAGTACAAATTGTTTGTCCACTGTGCAAAACAGTTCCGGAAGAAGTACATCATCTCTTCTTCGAATGCGAAAAATCCTCAATAATATGGCAAAAAAGTTTGAAATGGATAAGCTACGAAACGCCAATGTTAAATGACCCTAAGGTACACTTCTTGCATTTTAATAATCTTCCAATGAAGAAAAGAGAGAAATAGTTCATGGTTGGATTATGGATGTGTGTTGTATGGTTTATTTGGAATAAAAGAAACGATTTAGTCTTTAATGATGGAAAATGGGAAGTCCGACAGATAGTAGATGAAATTAAAGTACAATTATGGTATTGGCATGCTTGGAAGATGAAGAATATCAGTCATGGATCATGCTATCGAGAATGGTCATATAACCCCCTTACTCACCTTATATAGTACTTTGGTCATTGGTTTTGAGTGACTGGATGATAGTTAATTATTATGGTTGTTTTTAGCTGGACAATTGTTGTTGGTTTCTATTTGTGTTGTACTTTGTAAAGTAATTATAGGTATTTCTCATACCTATGGGAATGAAATTTCCTTTTCTTTTAAAAAAAAATATTAATACATAGTTAAAATATGTTTGTAGTAAGTTATATTATCACACTCTATAATCTTACTTTAATACACATTCATCATATATTTTAGAAGATATTCTTTAATTATGAATAAATATATTTTACTTATATAACAATTATTATATTTAAATATGTCTCACATCCCTTCTAAAAAAAACTTTGTCTTCTCTTACATTTGTGGATGGTATACTTATATATTGGCCTATTTAATTTAAATGAATTTATAGTAAAACCATTATATAGAATACACTAAAATCATTAAATATAGTAAAATAGTTACTCCAATGAACGAATTTATATAATAATTATCACTTTTTAATTAAATTTTATCATTTTTATCTTTTTTTTTTTTAATAACTCATTCCGTGAGACGTTTTCATGATTATATGAATAATTGTAGTAATAAAGTGGTGATCTTATTTTTGTAATAGAAGCGAGAAGGGCATTTTCCTCGTGAGTCCGTGTTCAAATAATTGATGTGGTAGTGCACATCTCATAAAGATAGTTTTTACTTTATTTTCCAACTCCCTCATTTCCTTTATACAAATTCTATTTTGACACATTAAAGCTTTGGCCATTTGGGACTATTCTAATGCAACAATAATATATACAGAGAGTATTCTACCTATATAGAGATGTTCTCTAGGAAAATTGCAATTTCACAACAATGGGGATTTGCAATTACTATGTAGTCGGCTGGTAATAAGACAACATTATATCTTAATTTTTGTAATTAAGTGACAACTAACTTAAAATTTTTGGATTCAATTGCAATTCTATATTTTTTTTCCACGTGAGGTCCAATAAAAAAGCTTCTTCACGACAATAATATAGAATGTTTGCAATTCTAAGATATTATGATGTCAGGCTAGCAATATGAGATCATTTTGTCATCATTTTTGCAATTAAGTGACAAGTTAAATCTAAATTAGCCAATAAAAGGGCTTATTATGTCATGTCATTGCACAGAATGACAAATTAGGATTTTTCGATTACAGGGGCCGATCACTTAATATTGTAAGAGTTGATATCTCGTGTGTCCGGGTGCATTAAGAGTGCAGTGTGCTCGATCGTGACAACGATGTTGTCCAAAGTATCGACAACTCCACGTACAACACTAATGTTTATTAGAATATAAATTTAAATAGAATATACCAATTTGAAACAACATGAGACTCAACATACAGATTACTCAATCTTTCCACAAACTCTCTTTTGATACAGCCTCATGGCATGAATATCACTAACTTGGAAAAGTGATAACAAAAAAAGATTTTTGAGATGGAAACACTTTTTTCCACTCTCGAATACAAAATCAAATCTTATCTAAACTGTTAAATCTAAGCATACTTAATCAAGCATGCACTTACAGTGCATGTGACAATGCATACAAAATACACAGCGATAATACTATACACTAAGTGTAGCACGAGGTGTGACAATACTTAGCATGGAATAGGGTGAATTTGTTTATTACCCTTAGCCATTACTTTTGAGTCCACTGGATCCTAATTTCCTCAGCATGGAATATCCTAGCACCTAGTTTGAGACATCCCATTTCACTTATAAATTTCAAACCTTGCAAAGTAAGTATCCTCTTGTGCAAACCAAAAGATATGACCCACATCTGTGTTGCATCTATTGCTATAGTACTCTAGAATTCCAAGATTCCTATCACCACTAAAATTTTCAAATTTAGGGGATATTTTTTTTGCTCTTTAGAAATCGACTTTACATTTTTTATATTTTAAATTTATTTTAATTTGGTTTTCAAAATCAACTGCTACTTCCGTGTCACATTTATCTTTACACTTTCCGTTTCTTCCATCTTACACTTATATCTCATAAAGAAAAAACATCACATCAATCAATAGCATCAAAAGTTATCTTAATTATAAAAATATCACTCTCACCTATTACACATGATATACTTTATAATTTTTTTATTACTTAAAAATAACACAATAACCCTAAAAATCAATAAATTAGTCAAAAATTACTTATTTGCAGTGCGGAACTGTTAAGTATACGACGGAGAGACTACTATTTATAACTACAAATTCATATAAACCATATTGAATCATGGAGTAATCTATTTATTATTAATACATTCCCTATATTCATAATTCCTATCCCAACTATTTTATATATTCTCTCAATTTTTCTTGAGATATCCCGAGACTATCCCAACTATTTTGTATATATTCTCTCAATTGTTTCTTGAGATAACCCTCTCGGTACATTTCACCCTTTAAAATTAAGGGTTAATTACAAAAATAACCACGAATTTTACTCTATTATAAATTAATCTCTATTTTTTAGAAATTGAAAAAAGAACATCACATTTAAGTATTATTGCAAAACACACCAAATTTGCGATTAAAAGTGGGATTTTTTTTATATAGAAATTTGGTGCATTTTGCAACAATACTTAAAGGATATGTTATTTTTGCAATTTCTCATATATGAGAATTAATTTGCAATAGAAATAAAATTCGTGATTTTTTGCGATTAATCCTTAAATTAATACAATTTTCTCTCTTTCCATTTCAACTTTCATCTCTTTTCTTATAATGAATACACTCATACAAACATTATTAACAAACTTTTATACATTGAAAGTTAAAATGAATTAACATTATTCATTTAGTTTTCAAAAGTCATCAATTTTCTTGGTTATAATATAATTTCGATACAATATATTGACTATATAGAATTGACTAGAATAATTGGAAAGAGTTTAAGTCGAGGCAAGTATTAGATTTTTCTCTTTAACACAAAATTTCTTTGCTATAATGCATATTTTCTATGTGTAGGCACCTAAATTTTATTGCCTATTAAATAAAATATGTGGCAAATTAATGCAATAATTATCAATTAATTATTTATTTATTAAGGAATTTAAATAAATTAATTCCTAAAATAAATGAGTAAATAATTGATAATTAAGTCTTATCCAGTCCAGCAGGCTTAATTAAAGGAAAAAAGCCCAACATATCTTTTAAAGGAGAAAATATATCTCAAGTGGTTATTTTCTCTACATATAAATAAGGGCCTTCAGTCCTCATTCCAGACACACCAAAAACATCTGAAGACGCGCTTCTGAAGAGATCAAGAATACGAGCAGTGCTCCCTTGAGATCTTCAAGCATCTTCAAGTCAAGACTTAAGATCTTCAACCATCTTCAAGTCAAGATTTAAGATCTTCAAGCATCTTCAAGTCAAGAACGGTCTGCGATCAGAGATCAAGGTTCTAAGCCCCTCCGATCCGATATTTTTCCATCCAACCGCCTCCGATCAGAGATCAAGATTCTAAGCCCCTCCGATCCGACATTTTTCATATCAAATTCATCCAGCAGTCTCCGTGAAGTCAATGTTCTACCAAATTGAACAGCATTCTTCACAACAAATCTTCAAGTCAACGTTTTATCCGAACAAAGGCTCGACGCCTCCGGATAAATATTTTAAAGCTTCAAGTCAACCCCGAGCACGGACAAGCTTCATCCGAAGATCCGGCTCAGAAAGTTGAAGAAGTCAAGAAATCAACTCAAGAGAGGAATCAGTGGATAAATAGAAGTTGTTTACTTAAATTCTCAACTTCAATCCATCTTGGATTATCATTGTAAATATCTTTTGTGTTTATTATTTTAATAAATACAAATTTTGTTGTTACAAATTTTGGCACGCCCAGTGGGACAGTTTCTACCTCTCATCTCCTCTCTTCGAAAGTTTGAAAGTACAAAGTATGGCTCCTCTCAGGATTGCCATAAGAAGATCTTCTACCTTGAAGCCTTCAGAGCTGCAGACTGAAAAGATTCAAAGAACAACTCCACTCAGGATTGCGATACGAAGGTCTACTGCCTCAAAACCTTCAGAGTTGCAAACTAAAGATGTTGAAGTAGTTATAAGGAGTATGTCTGAAGTCTCCTTAGAGACAAACCACGTAGTGGGGACTGTTCTCGATAAGCCAATGCACGACGTCAAAGATGGTGAAGAGGACTCTATCTGCCCAACTCCTCGATCCATAGAAAGTTTGGTATATGACTCATTCATAGCTTGCGCCATGGCAACAAATGCTTCGTCTGTCGAAGAACAACTGGCAAGCTTGACTCAATCTGTTGCTGCACTCACCAAACAGAGCCAAGAACAAGGTCTGTTGATATCCAAACTGATGAAAAAGATGGAGATAGCACAAAGTCATGTAAATGAGAAACGAGTTGAGGATGAAGACGAGGAGGAGGACTCCGCGAATCACCATCCATATGAAATAAATCCAGTTGAGGAAGTGATACAAATTTCAGCTGACGGAATGCTCTCTATGAATCAACTGAAGAATATCGTACTAGAGACGATAAAAGACAAGTTTAAAGGGAGCTCCAAATCTTCTGTTGCTTATAATAAGCCATATACGAAGAGAATTGACAACTTGAAGATGCCAGTTGACTACCAGCCTCCTAAATTTCAACAATTCGATGGTAAAGGCAACCCAAGACAACACATAGCGCACTTTGTCGAGACATGCAATGATGCTGGAACCTTTGATGATCACATGCTCAAACAATTTGTCCGCTCGCTGAAAGAAAATGCTTTTGATTGGTATATCGACTTGGAAGCTAACTCCATCGACAACTGGGGGCAAATGGAAAACGAGTTTCTCAATCGCTTCTACAGCACTCGAAGGACTGTTAGTATGATCGAATTGACTAACACTTGCCAGTGGAAAGAAGAGCCAGCACTCGATTATATTAATCGATGGAGAAATCTAAGCTTGAATTGCAAAGATCAATTGTCTGAAGTCTCTGCCATCAATATTTGCATTCAAGGGATGCAATGGAGTCTGTGATACATCCTTCAAGGGATTCAACCAAAGACTTTTGAAGAACTAGCTACAAGAGCTCATGATATGGAGTTAAGTATGACATCAAGTCATTTCAAATTGCCAAGCAACAACTCTTATGAATTTGAAGACATTTCACTTGATGAACCTCTCGAGGAGGAATCACATTCAAAGAAGCCGGTGTCAATAAAGATTCAAAGAAATGAAGTTAAAGTAAGAGAAAATAATACACCCGATGATTGGGGGCAATGAACTATTAATAAAGTCAATGCTCCTCGACACGAGCATAAACTGTCCACATATTATACTCCTTGATACGAGTTAAAACTATCTAAAATTTCTCAAGCAATGCTCCTCGACACGAGCATAAACTGTCCACATGTTATACTCCTTGATACGAGTTAAAACTATCTAAAATTTCTCAAGCAATGCTTCCCGACACGAGCAAAAACTGTCCACATTATGCTCCTTGATATGAGTTAAAACTATCTAACTTAAATCAAATCTCCTTGAGAAGAGACGAAACTCTCTGCATGTTATGCTCTTTTGATACGAGCCTAAACTATCAAACTCAAATCAAATCTCCTTGAGAAGAGACGAAACTCTCTATATTTTACGCTCCTTGATACGAGTCTAAACTATCAAACTCAAATCAAATCTCCTTGAGAAGAGACGAAACTCTCTATATGTTATGCTCCTTGATACGAGCTTAAACTATCCCACTTAAATCAAATTTTCTTGAGAAGATATGGAACTCTCTACATGTTACACTCCTTGATACGAGATTAAACTTTCCAACTCAAGTTCAAGATTCCTTGAGAAGAGTATAAACTGTCTACAAATCAAATTGAAGACTCATTGACACGAGTATAAATTGTCAGCAAATTCAAGTTCAAAGCTCTTTAACGCACGAGCATAAACTGCATGTTACTCCTGGCCCGCACGAGTATAAACTGTGTACGGCACCCCCTATTCAAACCAAATCATGTCCTTTTGAATTATGTTATGACTTGATTCTCTGTGAAGAGGTACGTAGCCGCTTAGCACTTCACTAAGTTCAGTCATAATTCAGGCTATTCGTATCAAGTTGCTGAGACAAGCAATAAAATTCAGTCATGTTGATCAATAATGGAGTGTCGCAATTTGTTCACTTCAACACAAAGGCGTCCGTGAACAAAGTGCGAGGGGGCATTTGTAGGCACCTGAATTTTATTGCCTATTAAATAAAATATGTGGCAAATTAATGCAATAATTATCAATTAATTATTTATTTATTAAGGAATTTAAATAAATTAATTCCTAAAATAAATGAGTAAATAATTGATAATTAAGCCTTATCCAGTCCAGCAGGCTTAATTAAAGGAAAAAGCCCAACATATCTTTTAAAGGAGAAAATATCTCTCAAGTGGTTATTTTCTCTACATATAAATAAGGGTCTTCAGTCCTCATTCCAGACACACCAAAAACATCTGAAGACGCGCTTCTGAAGAGATCAAGAATACGAGCAGTGCTCCCTTGAGATCTTCAAGCATCTTCAAGTCAAGACTTAAGATATTCAACCATCTTCAAGTCAAGACTTAAGATCTTCAAGCATCTTCAAGTCAAGAACGGTCTGCGATCAGAGATCAAGGTTCTAAGCCCCTCCGATCCGGTATTTTTCCATCCAACCGCCTCCGATCAGAGATCAAGATTCTAAGCCCCTCCGATCCGACATTCTTCATATCAAATTCATCCAGCAGTCTCCGTGAAGTCAACGTTCTACCAAATTGAACAGCATTCTTCACAACAAATCTTCAAGTCAACGTTTTATCCGAACAAAGGCTCGACGCCTCCGGATAAATATTTTAAAGCTTCAAGTCAACCCCGAGCACGGACAAGCTTCATCCGAAGATCCGGCTCAGAAAGTTGAAGAAGTCAAGAAATCAACTCAAGAGAGGAATCAGTGGATAAATAGAAGCTGTTTACTTAAATTCTCAACTTCAATCCATCTTGGATTATCATTGTAAATATCTTTTGTGTTTATTATTTTAATAAATACAAATTTTGTTGTTACAGTATGGTAATCATCTTTTGTTATATAACAACTCACATATAATTGAACTACATATTATAGGAAAGGGAAAAGGGTCAATTTGGACCATAAACTTATGTCAAGGATCAATTTGGCCCCTCATCTATTGTTTTGTTCATTTAAACCCTTATACTATTTAATAGGGATCAAATGACCCCTTTTTTGCAGAAAATTAAATAAAAATAATAATTAATTTTTTATCCTCTTAATTAATTTGGCTTAAAACGGATCTGTTATCCTAGGGATTTAGACGATAAAATCCACCACCGCTGATGGTGGAAGCGCTCCACCGCAAACCGGCGATTCGTCGATCGGAGCTTCGCTGGAGATTTTTCGAAAGATTTTTTATTCAATTTCCAGGTTTTTTAGTTCTCTGAGATCGACTTTTCCGCGTTCTGCGTGGTTTTCTGTTGAGCAATTGGCGAATGCTCTCAGAAGTAGTTTTCTGTTGAGCAATTGGCGAATGCTCTCTTCTGTTGACGTCGGCTACGTTGGTGTGGGAGGTGATGGTTTCGGCGTTGGCGGCGCTTTCTCTAGTGGTCTATCTTCCTTTTTAGATTTCTTCGCTGTCATTTTTTCTTTCTTTCTTTCTCTCCTCCCCTAATTTAGGCTTCTAATTTAGGCAATTACCGTGACTGTTTTGGTGTTGGGATTGTAGTCAATGTGTGCCGTCAAGAGTCCCTTGGCGTCAATTTCTTGGTTGCTTTTGAAACTCTGGAGTTGACATCAATTTCAATGTGACGACCGACAATTGGGATCCCACATGTTGAAGAACACGTCGAATCTGCGAAGACGCCGTTTGCTGTGCCCAGCCTGAAGATCCCAAAGTGGCCTCCTTGGGCGGGTTGGGGGATGGTGTAGTTAACAGGGGAGATGAAAAAGGTAGGTCGTCAGCAGGTGCGCTGCGATTATGGCCAAGAATGTTGAATTCGACGGTGGTCGGAAGAACACGTGTTGCTCAGTTTGCGGTGGGGCTGCCGGATTATCAGCTAAATCAGCGTAGGTTAAGATTGAGATTTGTTTTAATCCAAATTAATTAAGCAGGAAAATAATAATTATCTTTTATAATTTTTTTGGAAAAATGGTATATTTAATCCCTTTAAAATAGAAAGAGGGCTCACATGAACAAAACAATAGATGAGGGGCCAATTTGATCTCTTGGTATAAGTTTAGGTGTGCGTTTATAAGCTAAAAAATAATAATAATAATAACTCAACCCTGAAACATATTCTAATGACTGAACTTTATGACTTCCTCTTAAGTTGCTTCGCAAACATTTTCAGCCATCTCTGAATCATCCTAAGCGGGAGTGTAATCACCAACAAAGTCCATGAATGCTTCCTCTATTTCATCAAAATGTCTCATCATTTGTTTCTGAAAAAAATGTTATGCGACATAACCATGTGGAAGCATTATATTCAATTATAACGCAAATATGTACCATCAAGTTTTTCACCGCAGACACGACTCAAACCCTCAAAGAAAGAAAATATAGAGTAAACATTGAAGAATCATAAGCAGAGATGGATTAAGACAAGAAACTACAAGAGAAAGAGATGTTTAATTTGTAATAGGCAATTTATCAAACATGTACTGGGCAATAACTTTAAAAGCATTAAGGTTGTAGTTTCCAATTTCAATAACACCAATGAAATGCTAACAATTTCACAGCTGACCACAAAAATCAATCTATATAAATATGCACGCTATCTCCAAATAAAATCATAGTCAACTATCCTAACCTGCTAAAGGGTAAATTGAGAGAAGCTCACAAAAATTTATTACTTTTTCATTATTAATTCTAATCGAATAATCCGCTTTTAAAAATTTATTAGGAGCATCGTTTATTATATATATAAATTTGGATAAGAATTGGAGGCGCAGGCGCAGAACTTGGTACCAACATTACACTATCAAAATGAGATCATGTTGACTTGAGCATACATGCTCAAACTCTTGTACAAAAACTAAATTTTCCCAAATTCTCGTAAAAAACTAAATATCATATCCACTGTAATAACAACAAAATTCAGTATATACACAACGACAAAGCCAGAATAGTAAGGGAAAAGGTATATCTTAAAGCAAGATGTTTACCTTTGAAGAGGTAAGAGTTGATCTGCGTTTACTATCTTATTAGGAATTATAGGAAGAGTAGAAATTAAAACTTTTGGAATTTTGAAATAGGATGGCTTTCAAAGTTGTCATTTTGGAATTTTGAGTTGTATAATTTTTGGGATATGATTAGGGTGGAGATAATTTCGGGATTATAAGGGCGGAGAATTGGGGATGGGAAGAAAGTAGGGGTGTAAACGGGTAGGGTATGGTACGGGTATGCCAAATCCATACCCTACCCTATATCTATTTTCTTCATCCATACCCTACCCTATTACCCTCAAATGTATCATCGGGTAGGGTACGGGTATTATCCATCGGATAAACGGATATCCACCTATTTTAAAATGACCACCCTAATTATCTTACTATTCTCATTTATCCCTATGATGCCGATACTTCTCTTTATCTTATTCGCCTCAAATAAATACAAATATCCAACATATAAATAAATCATCACTCTTAACCACACAAGAATCATTGAATCAAAATACAAAATAAGGCTTCAAGTTATACTAATAGCATTAAAAAAACCCAAGTAGCACGATAAAAACTAATCAAACTAATCAAACAATGTTTATAAAATCATCTTCAACTGTTGCATGGCTTCAAGTTTACATAGATTTGATAACTTCAAATGTAACAAAGATCTTCATAGTTTCATAATCTCAAATTTAATTGTCAACAGATTCATCCTAAAAAAAATACATATATAAATATTAAAGGACATATTTTAATAACTATCATTATAATAATAATAAGTATAAAGAAATAAATAAATAAATAAATAAATATATATATATATATATACATGGGTAAACGGGTAGGGTAATCGGGTAGGGTAGACGGATATTTTATAAAAACCATACCCTACCCCTACCCTTAACATTTTAAATGGATACGGGTAATACCCTATCCGATACCCGATTATACTCTACCCTACCCTTACCCGATCGGGTATTACCCGCCGGGTACCCGAACCCGCGGGTAAAATTGACACCACTAGAAGAAAGGATGGGAAAGACAACAGATCCATATTAGTTTAATTACAACTTTATTCCTAGCCTAAATTAAAGACACAGAAATTTCTAGCTTAAATTAAAGACCAAGAGAAAATATCAGTGCTTTGGAATCTTTGAAAATGTATCCGAAATCTGAAACTAAATTATAAATTTTGGTTGCAACTTGCATGTTACACTTCATGAATAAGAATTACACAATAAGAAAAAATAGGATTTAGTTCCAAGATTAGTTACTCAATTTCAATTTTGTTGTACCGCCCTTCTCCGGGTATATCTGCATCTAATGCATAATATCATATAAAAGTAAAACACTTACTCCATTACATAACAGGCCTTTATTATATCACATTTGAATTTCAACTTAAATTATCCAAAAATGTGTAAAGTCTCATACGAATTTAAAGTTAATTAATCCAAAAATGTGTAAAGTGCTTTAAATCATCAATGAAAAGACATCCCCATGTGGTCGAACAAGCAACTTGAATGAAACGTCTTGTGTATTCCTACCAAACACCTTGTGTGCACAAATCGCTAACCAAAAGAGTGAACTCATACCCATACTTATCTAGACAGAATACATTTACACATAACATCATCTTAATTTTCCTCTTAATCATTTTATCAAATACGTAGCGAGCAATTCTAATTCAAATAGCCCCAAATAGGGCAGCATATATCCTAAACCCGACGGAAACAGGGAGAGGGAGAGTGAAAAGGGGAGAAGGGACTTACAGTTGAATTGAGAAAGGATGGGGACGGCATCGTCGAGGCACGCGTGGCTGCGTCCGTCAGAGAGAACTGGCTAGAACAAAGGATGGGGACGGCGGCGGGGTGCGGTTTCTCACGGTGAGAATCGATGGGCGGTGAAAAAGTAGGAACGAATGAAAGAGCAAAGTGAGACAGGTGGGTATGGGTAGACGACGGGAGCGGTGGGTACACGGGGCCGAATTTCGTATGAAATGGAGGTGGGCGATCGGCAGGTTACGGGACCAAAATGAGGGTTGCATGACACACATGGATGAGGAGGAACAACTCCACCTCCGCCAACCACCATCCCCGTCCGTCTCAGCCGCCGCTTACCCGTCTTCTCCGATGCTGTGAGAAAGATTGCGCGCCGGTGACAGTGAAGGTAAAACAAAGCGAGGAAGAAGAGAGAGAATAAACTAAACCCAAAAAGTGCAGGGAAGAGGGACAAAGGGCAAGAGCGAGGGGAGAAGGAGTGAAACTGGCTTGCAGCGTGATATGGGACAGGTGGATGGACGAGGGGCGATTTTGTTACACGTGGCAGAATCTTGTGTGAGGGTGAAGCGGACAACCGGCAGTTTACGGGACCAAACTTTTGAAAACTCTCCGTTTAATTAGAAAATTTGATATTTGGTTTTGAAAATTTACACCTGTTATAATTTGTATTCTGTTAAACCAAAGTTCTAAAGATCAAACCTACTATATAGGGTTAATTGCGTAAAAAAATCACGAACTTTTAATGGATTACAAATTAATCTTGATTTTTATAAAATTGCAAAAAAAAACCACGACATTTCATATTTGTGCAAATTAATATACTCATTTCTGAAAATTGTGACATGATTTTATAAAACTCAGATTGATTATTGTCAATATTATTAATCTTTTTAGGACATATAAGTCCTTCTTTACAGGGCTCACATTCGCCCGATCGCTGACGTGGCGTTGACCTTGTCACATCAGCTTTTAGTTGATTGAAAAAAAAAATCAACCTTTATTTAAATTGCAATTTAATTCCAACCTTTGAAATTTTAGCAAAAAAATCCATAAATTTTTATTTTTATTTTTATTTTTAAATTGCATCATCTAATAAAAAATTATACAATATTTTGTTTTTAAATTTAAAATCTAAAATATTATTAAATAAAATAATAAAATTATTATATGAATAAATGTCTATTACTTAAATTATGTGAATAAAATTAAATTATATCTATTAAGTAGTAAAAAAATTATACAACCTCTAAATATTTAAATTCTTTTAATTTTTAAAATATTTTTATACATTATAAAATTATTATAATTTATAAAATCAAAATATTCGCCATGTCTCAATATCTTTTCGTAATTTCACATTATATATAAAAGAATGATAAATATACCTATGAAATGTTTAAAGAATTTTATAATTTATTAAAAAATAATTTAAAATTAATTTATAAACTCAAATTTTATAGTGAGAAAACATATTCGTTAAGATTTAATTTATACAAACCAATCTCATACTTAAATAATAAAAAGACTTTGTATTCAATAAAAGACTTATACATTTCTTTATGGAGTAGTAAAAAATTAATAAATAAAATATTTAAAAGTTTTTGTTAAAAAATAAATATTTAATATAATATTTAATATGAAAATACAAAATAAAAATAAATATGTAATATAATCTTTAGTTATGAATTTAAATTTGAAAATAAAATATTGTATAATATTTTATTAGATGATGCAATTTAAAAATAAAAATAAAAATTTATAGTCTTTTTTGCTAAAATTTCAAAGGTTAGGATTAAATTGCAATTTAAGTAAAGATTGGGGTTTTTTTTCAATCAACTAAAAGCTGACGTGGCAAGATCAACGCTGAAGCCTGCCCGATGGATGCGAATTGCACAAATATGAAAGGTCATGGTCTTTTTTGCAATTTTATAAAAGTTAGGATTAATTTGCAATCCATTGAAAATTCGTGATTTTTTACGCAATTAACCCTATAGTATATATATACTTACAAGTTCTATTAAGCTCCAATTCATCCAAAATTTATAGTATATTATTCATTAATTAAAATTTTTTTGTTATAAAGTATAACACCATCTTACTAAATTATTTTGAAGGATCTATGTCAAATTTTATTAGTATGGTAGCTTTTTTTTAATTAGGACAATAATTATAATTATTGAATCTTATAATGGTACACTCGTCTATTATTGCACTTATAAAATTTAAGTTATTAGATTTTAGATTAATAAATATATAATCTTAGATTAAAATTTAGAAATTTTTAAAAAATATCACAATAACGATTATATGCTAATTTCTTACAAATAATCGGTGATTGTGTTTTAAAATTTTTGTACTGGTAATTATTATATTGCTATGTACGTAATTTTTTTTATGTTGCATAAAAAGAAATGATATACTATATAGATATATCTCGCTTTATATGTATTTTTTATATTCAAAGATTTGTATGAGACTAACTTACATTTATAATTTCATGAGACGTATCTTTTTTAACCTAATTGAGCAGCTCAAAATCATCCATTATTAATTTATTATAAGTTATTTTTGGATAACACTTGTGTGAGATCGTGACATGCGAGACTAATTTTATATTTTTTAAAATATTTATGACTTTTATATTGATTCATAGATAATTCACTACACGACTAATCAATTTTCATTAATTTGAGTATTATTATTTTTTTAAAATATTATTAGTTCTTATCAATTTTACGGATATCTTCTTGTTAAATGGTCTCATTTCCCATTATTTTAGAGGTCTCATTTCCCATTATTTTAGTGGTCAGTTTCTCTACCCAAATTTACTAGACTAGTCCATAAATAAATAAGATTTAAATATCCTTAATTAATAGTAATACATAAATGAGTGGGTCTAACGTAAGTTGGGTTAATCTTGTAAATCCTTATTTTTTAAATTTATTTTTTAGTATATAAAAATTACTTTTTAAAGAGTAATAATTTTTATATAAAAGAGTAATAATTAATATTTCTAAGAAATAATTTTTTATGTACTAAAGAGTAATCAAAATATTAAGATTTACAAGAGTTTAATTATAATTTTTTTAATTTTAAAGAATAGCAATTTATGTGTCTAAAAAGTAATTTTCATGTATTAAGATTAACAGAGTTTACACGTTTGTATGTAAACCCGATTATCTAATGTACATAAATACCATATACTAAGAATTATTAATTAAGATTTGAATATGTTCATTTGTTGTAACTGATCAAATTCAAATTGTTCGATCACTTTAACTGACTATCACCGAACGTAAAGTTGATATGTTAGCCTATCTATCAATTAAGATTTTTTTTTTCATACTATGAATAAGTTCATACCCCAAATAAAGAAATAGCATACTATTCAACAACCTCATATAAGTTCATACCCCAAATAAAGAAGTGTAAATTACCAAAACCCCCTCGAGGTTGTCCAAACTACCAAATAAACCCTATAGTTTGAAAAATTACCAATTACCCTATTTAACTTGTCTTTTATTTGAACATTAATAAAATTATACTTTTTCTTAAAATAAAGAAGGATGGAAATGACATCAACACCAATATATTTAACATTGTATTTTTAAATTTCACTATTTTTTTTAAAAAAATATTTTTTAAAGGGGGTAATTGATAATTTTTCAAACCACGGAATTTATTTGGTAATTTGGACAACCCTCGAGGGGGGTTTTGGTAATTTATCCAATAAAGAAATAGCACACTATTCAACAACCTCATGACACACAGTTTTTTGCCAATGGAATATTCCAATAGTGTGCTATTTTATATAATGCAAAAAAATTATTTTTTACTAACGGAATATTTCATTGGTAAAAATCTTAATTATATTCTATTGATTAAAAATCTTAATTTCATTATTTAATTGAATTATAAATGAATTAACAGAAAAATCTTTGTTGGTAAAATAATAGTTGGTAAATTTTTGTCAACGAAAATCAAATTTCATTGTTAATTTGTTGCTAATAATTCCTGTGATAATTTATACAATAATTCAGTTGGTAAATCACAACAAATATTATTCCGTTGATAAAAACAATATAAATTTATTGGAATTATGTTGCTAAAAGACGAATAACTTTAGTTAGCGTTGGTAATTACAAATTAACTGAATTTCGTTAGTAAATTTCGTTGTTAAAAAGAGTTTTTTTAGTAATATTAAATAATTATTAACAAATACTGCCTCCGTCTCACAACTAGGTATACACTTTTCCATTTTGGTCCGTCTCAAAATAAAGTATATATTTCCCTTTTTGGTAGATATGACCCACGCGAAATAATTATTATATCTACATAGGGCCCACAAACTACATTAATACAACCACTCACTACACATTAAAATATTATTTCTTTCACTTCTCTACACATTAAAATATTATGAGTACTCTTTAATCTACCACTACAAAAAAAAACTATTTTTTACTAACGGAATATTCCATTGGTAAAAGTCTTAATTTCATTGTTAAATTGGCTTACCAATGGATTAGCAACGGAATCCGTTGATAAAGTGGTGGTTTGTAAATTTTTAGCAATAAAAAATCAATTCTGTTGGTAAATAATTCTGTTGGCAATCCGTTGCTAATAATTCCGTTGGTAATTTATGTAATGATTTCATTACTAATCCATTGGTAATTATCAACGGATTGAATTCCATTGGTAAATTCTATTGCTAAAAAATATATTTTTTTTAGTGCACGTGCAAAAAGGCAAACGTGCATCTTCTAACTTTCGAGCCGAATCTGTTAACTAATCGAGTGGAATTCAAATATGTGATGAGAGATGATATCATTTCAAAGGGTTAAAAGAGTTATACATAAATAAATAGATCTTGTCTGTTGCCAATCCCATTTTGGGCTATTGAAAAGTAGAAAGATAGTTAGGGGAATAAAAAAGTATACGGCTTTACTCTTTGGTTACATGGCCCAAGACGGAGAACACTAACTTTTGGAGATGAAAAAAAAATATTAATTTCATAATTGATGGAAATGTTAATTAATAGTCACAATGTAATTTCGAGGTAGGAGTCAAGTTGTAGCTTTAGGCATTACAAAAATCACATATGCAAAAATGAGTTGTTATTGGTCATGAATTGAAGTATTGAAGGCATGATTCATGTTCAATCTATGTTCACACTTGTTTTATTTATTCATAATATCTTAAAGTTAGATCTCACTAAGTTAACCTTTACTCCTTACTCTAAAAATAAATAAAACAATTCGGTAAATAGATTAACTTCTCTTAATAAATATCAATGGATTATCAACAAAATTTTAGTGATAGATTACCAATGATTTTATAATATTTTTATTCATAGAATAATATTTGTTAATATCTATCGATGGATTACAAACGAAATCATTATATATATTGTCAAAAAAATTATTAGTAACTGATTATAAACGGAAATAATTACCAACAGATTTGGATTTTTTATTTACAAACAACCACCTTACCAACTAAAATTTTAATCAGTTGATAAATTAACTTAGCTAAATTTTAGGGTTTAGGCTTTTATGAATAGAATATTAGCAATCATTAATTTAATTCGTTGCAGAAAAGATACGTAATTCTTTTGTTACTTAGGGAAAGTATTACTTTTTAATGTTAATTTTTAGAATGTCCGAGTGTTACTCTTCTCGAAAGAATTATAATATTTCATAATCAAGTATAAAATTACTCTATGTTATATAAAGTAGTAACAATTTATTGTACAGAAAAGTATAAATAGGAATGCGAAGACTTACGGTAGGATATGTAGTTTTCACTATAAATAGCATGATATACTAATCCATATGCATCGTATCGAAGCTATTCACTATTTAATAAGTATGCCTTTGTTTCAATAAAATAATAGTCACCATGGAAAAATATAATAAAATTGTAAAGCAGAAACTCATAGTCGACTCCATCATAATAGGCTGTAGTTTCAGACAAGCCGCGAACCCATGACAAACTCCGATCGATCCCCTTCTTAACATTAGAATTTCGTGTAACAGAACAACCCCTCTACTCTTCAGAAGAACCACCACCACCACTATTATTGTTTCTACTGTTTCTCGCAGTTAGAGAATGTGATAGTTTACTTTGTTCTTTATTAGAAGGAGAAGACGTGGCCAAAAAAGAGGGTTATCTCTCCTATTCGAAAATCCGACAGAAATCAAGGTATTATTATCGAGAGCGAGGTGACTTTTTTTAGAAATAGCACTGACACTATGGGAGCTGCAGAGAAGCGACGACAGAAGGTGGGCTTGCTCCTCCCTTGGAATAGGAATGTCAACTGGCAGGGTTTGGGGTGGGTAGTTAACTACCCGGAACATCCATATGAACTCACATATAAACAACATCCATAAAATTAAAAAAAAAATTGTAAGCATATTAAATAAGTTCCATCATACTAACATAAATGAAATTATAGTTATTATACACATTAAATAAATTAATAATAATTATTGTACACAATAAATAAATTAATTAATAACATAAATATATAAGTATAATTTAATATAACTATATATATAACATATAGTTATAAGTAATTTATATGTATAAAATATAAAATTATTAAATAAAATAATATACACAATAAAATAATTTATTCCAACTTCCAAATAATATATATATAATAAATAATTTAATATTATATATATATATGTGTGTGTGTGTGTATCATATAATATAATTATATGTATAAAATATAAAATAATTTTAATTATATTGTATTTGGAGTGGGGTGGGGCTAAACTAATACCCGGACCTGCCCCGTCTGTTTGCGGATCAGGGTTGGGCCGTCCCGTTTCTACTACGGGTCAGGTATGAATCACCCCAAAACGTACGAACCAGACCAGGTATCAGCGGACCGGATCGAAATTGACATCCCTATACTGGAAGTGGATTTAAAGGCGGATGTTGTTATTTTTCATGGGATTTGATAGGAAATCGCTCTTAAATCCAATGCAGAGAGAAAGTATATGAATTAGGATTGGTTTTGGATTTGTTGTCATGTCTAGTTGTAATATTTTCTCGCTTTCATCAGCATTGGAGCCCAAAATGCAATCCTCGAATATTTTCCTCTTGTTGGGGAATATGGGGTGCACCATACAATCCCTTTACAATATGAATACTGAAAAGTAATAAATAAAATACAAGAAATGAAGAAACGAGAAAGGTCTTCAAATCTTATCTTTAGATCTGGATCTTCAAACGGAACTGGTACGGGAACTGGATCTGAATTTTGAACCGAGGCGAGATTGGATCTCTTCCCGCAAGACGTAAAACGCCCCGATAGTATTCCAATTCTTGGCGAAACGCCCCCAAAGGTAAAATGGTTCTTCGTTTCAGGAGAAGCAGCACCGCTATCGCAGGAACTCCAGCGAACTAAAGATGATGGAGAACTGGATCGTAACTATGATGCAAATGCTTTGAGATGCAAGTGCTCGTTGATTGTGGTGTGTTTGTTGTTGTGTTGAAATGCATATTGAATGTTCCTATTTATAGGCACACCATTCCACTCAGTCATAATGACGATTGGAGTGATTTACGATGAATTAATTGTTGATGGAGTAATTTTCTCTAATCAGCAATTATGACGAATTAATTGCTGATTGTGTGATTTCCTCTAATCAGCAATTATGGAGGGTTACCGCACCCAGGTTCAACGAATCTTTACACACATGTGATTCGTCTTGACGGCTTGACCCGACGTTTGAGGATTTTCCTCCCACATTGGATAATAATTTCGTATTAATCCCCATTACGCTTCACATAACCTCTCCAATAGATGAGCCAATTTACATTCACCCACTACACTCATTTAATTGGTGATTAATTTAACAATTAACCCTTACTAACCAATTAAATCCAGTTAATTTAATTAATTAATTAAATTAATTCCTACAATACTCCACATGATTGAAATTTGGTGAACCCACATGAAATACAGACACACAATCCAGTCCTCGTGAGACAGTAATGTATATATCCGGATAGGTAGCTTGGGATTTTGAACCTTCGTAGTCCAACACTATCGAGTATACCGGTGGCTTAGTAGATACAAGGTCTTTAAACTACTCCTCCTTAGCGTATACTGAGACAATAGTGTGAACGCATCAATGCCTCTCATCATCCTTGTTCTCAAGTTTTGGTCCGTTTCGGCCATAGACCCCTTTTTATTCATAAGTGTTTCACTTGAAGCGGCCACTCATTTCACACTTACATAGGTGATCTCCTATCTTGAGTATCTCATTATACTCAATCAGCCTCTACTTGGCCTTTTAGGAATCATTAAAAGTCAAAGACTTAACCTCACCATAATACGGGTTCCAACACTTGGATTTATTGCTCTTCTAAGGAATGGTAGGTACCAAGTGTTACTTGAACCTCCACAATTTTATTTTCCCATTGAACCAAGTTCTTGGGATCTCTAGTCATCAAGATTGGGTTTCCACTGTTTCAGTTCTTACTTTGTGGATTTTAATCACATTCCTTCTAGCAATTTTATTAATCTTGATTTTCACACATGTGTGAGTGGATCCACTTTCTTTTCTTCAAGATCAATTTATTGTGTATTAAACACAATAATTTTTCATCTTTAAAACCAAACAACCCTACACTTGGAGTGTCACATGTACCCCATACTCGGGTAGCACCCCACACTTAGAGTGATACTCCCATACTCGGGATGGCACCCCCCCACACTTGAGGGTTTTGAATGTTTAATGAATTTTGAATTTTATCCAAACGTCACATAATCTTACATCAACTCTCATGACAGTAACATGTCTTGAGCATTTTAATTTGAATTAAAGATATTAACATCTTTACTTGCCTTCTCGGCTAACATATTGTCATTTTTTATTTTATTTTCTTTATTACTCAAAGATTTCAACAACTCGATAAATATTTAAGTGCCACAATAACATTGCAAAGTGCATTACATTACATATGCCACTAAGAATGAATTTCTGCGCAATAATTTATCCTTATCAAATCCAATGATTTCGGATCCAACATCTCTATAGATGTTCGTTACGTACGTATCGACTCCCATAAATTATTTCGGGCTTCTCTCCGGTGCCAGAACCATGAATGATCTCGACATCCCCATCGGAGGATACATCCTTTGGGATTCAAACCCAACAGGATTCACAGTTACTCTTTGGGAATCAGTCCCAACAGAATCCTTATTGACATTGGAGGTTTCACCCACTTTTGGGATAAATGCTTCGTCAATATCCATCACGGTATTCATATTGTGATTGTAGGTGCAGTGGATACAAACGATTTTACGTCTTGCGATTGTTGGGGAATATGGGGATGCACCACACAATCCCTTTACAATATGAATATTGAAAAGTAATAAATAAAATACAAGAAATGAAGAAATGAGAAAGGTCTTCAAATCTTATCTTTAGATCTGGATCTTCAAACGGAACTGGCGCGGGATCTGGATCTGGATCTTGAACTGAGTCGAGATTAGATCTCTTCCCGCAAGACGTAAAATGCCCCGGTAGTGCTTCGGTTCTTGGCGCAACGCCCCCAAAGATAAAAAGGTTCTTCGTTTCCGACGAAGCAGCACCGCTATCGCAGGAATTCCGGTGAACTAAAGATGATGGAGAACTGGATCGTAACTATGATGCAAACGCTTTGAGATGCAAGTGCTCGTTGATTGTGATGTGTTTGTTGTTGTGTTGGAATGCATGCTGAATGTTCCTATTTATAGGCACACCATTCCACTCAGCCATAATGACGATTGGAGTGATTTACTATGAATTAATTACTGATTGCGTGATTTCCTCTAATCAGCAATTATAGAGGGTTACTGCGTCCATGTTCAACGAATCTTTACACACACGTGATTTGTCTTCAAGACTTGACCCGACGTTTAAGGATTTCTCTCCCACATGGGATAATAATTTCGTATTAATCACCATTACGCTTCACATAACCTCTCCAGTAAATGAGTCAAATTACACTCACCCACTACACTCATTTAATTGATGATTAATTTAACAATTAACCCTTACTAACCAATTAAATTCAATTAATTTAACTAATTAAATTAATTCCTACACTTCTTATACAATAATTGATAATGAAATGATTCAAATTTGATGAATTGAAGTGAAGAACATGGAATAGTAAATTAAGATGGAGTATTAATTAATTTAATGTCATTATTAAATGAGGTGAAGGAAGTTAAAAAGAGATAATAGTAAGGATAAAATGGGAATAATATGTTTTACAAAAGTTTGGTACTATTAATATATCAGGAATTTAATATACAAAATATATATATATATATATATATATATATATATATCGGTTCAATTCGTTTTTTTTTATGATTTTATTTTTTTAATTTATATCGAACTGAAATCGATTACCTATGGAAAATATAAAACTGAAACCAAACTGTATATCCAAAAATCAAACAAATCTCTTTCCATATATCTACTAATGAGCATTTGTAATTAGCAGACAAATGAGGATATTTTATTGGTGCATCGGGAAAAGGTACATAATGGAGTTTCTCGCCGGCAGCACCAACCTGGATACAGCTTGCACATTCTCCATCTCACCACAATCCCTAATTTTCAATATTTCTTTCACCTAAACAATCCAATCTAAATTTGTATTTACTTTATCTAATTTTCTACCTTTTAAAAAAAAAAGAAAAAAAAAAAGGGTTTTGCATTATAAATTTATTATGTACTGTTCTGCAAATTAGTGTTAAAATGTAGTAAGACTTAACGGTAGGTTTAATTATAGGGCGATTATGGGGCGCACCCTAGTATTGGTTTAAAGTGAGAGTATGGGGTAGTTTTAATTTTTTAAAAAATAATTATTTTATTTTATTTAAATATTAAACTAAAACTTAATCTAACGGTTAAGATCGTTTAGGTACAATCAAGTTTCACTCTTAATTATATGCAATAGTATTTTATACTCCCTCCGTCCCGTCCTTATGGTTACATTTACTTTTTGCACTGGATTAATGAATATAGTATTTTAATGTGTATTGAGGTTAGAGAAATAATATTTTAATGTAAAGTAGGTATGTGTATTAGTGTGATGTGTGGGTCAATGGAGAGAGAAGTAATTAATTTGTGTGGATCTCATATGCTAAAAAGGGAAATGTAACCATTAAGATGAGACGCCCAAAAAGAAAATATGTAATCATTAGGATGGGACGGAGGGAGTATGTGCAAACTTGATATGATGGAACTAATTTGTACTCCCTCCGTCCCGCCCAAAGAGATGCATTTACTATAACTTTTGTGAGAGCTTTATACAGTCAAACGATGCAGTTTGACCGGGACAGAGGGAGTATGTCATGTAGAGTATTAACTTACTTTTAAGTGATGATTATTTTGATTTTTTTTATTGGATTTGAAAAACAAATAATTATACATGTTTGTTAAAAAAAATAGTAATAATAATGTGTACCCTACCAATAAAGGTCCCACTGTTCTTGTTTTAGCATTGGTTGAGAAGGTAAATAGTAGAATGTGATTCAAATGACTTATAAAGAGAGCTTACTATATGAGTGTGCTTGTAAGGAGCCAAAATCATATCAAATGCAGGATTCAAACCCTTATCTTGCAGCTGGGGCAGCTTCATTGTAAGACTTTTTCATCCTCCACTCCACTCCGATTACCTATTCTAATTTCGTGTTTCATCTGGTATTCCACTCCTTAATTAAAGATAAGTGTCTTTATTATTTGAGTGTATATTAGGTGCACTCGGGTGTACCCTTGCACCCATATTTGTATGATTTTTTATTCTATTTTGTATACATGTTATTCTCTTTTGTATACGTGTTTTGTAATATTTGTATACTTTTTTCACACTAAGTTTTTCATTAAAAAAACAAGCATTCATATGTGTATAACTTTTTATTCAATAGTGTATACATGTATTTTAATAATTGTATATTTTTTTACACTCAATTTTTTATTAAAAAATTAACAATTAAATTGTATATATTTTTACTCATAATTGTATATGTTTTTTCTTATATTTGTACGTGGGTGCACACTATATTTAGCCTTATTATTTTCTAAATTAATGGCACATGTACAAGGGGTTTAATGGTAAATTGTAGGGTATAATTTTATTATGTTATGAAATGAAATATTAATGGAATATAGAAGGTGGAATAGGAAATTCAAGTCGCTCCCAAATTCAAATTGCTCTCCTTTATCACTTGAGTTATGTCCTAAAATCTTAAACTCTAAAATTTGTTGAGCTATTAGTAATGTATGACAGTCTCATATTGATACCATTTTTTTTTCCTAACTAATTATCATTTTTAATAAAAAAAATTTACTTCGTATCATTTTAATTTATATTACTAAATTATCCATGAAATAATTAATTTACAGAACTGTTACTAATTTTCATCTTATCATTTTTTATTGAAATGTTAATCATATCTATCACATAAGTATTTGTTAAGTTTTTTTTGAACTTTTAGATAGATATGTTTTAATTTTATATATGTAAGGGTAACTCCAAAATTTTTTCTACAAATAACAAATTATGCATTATTTAAAGAATCATACACAAAATTATACCTCTGAAGTCTCTTTAATTTAATTTTTTTCTTAATTTTTTTTAACATAATAGTTTACACTCTCCAAATTTGGATAATTAAAACAACTTTTTAAAATTAAATGTATTAAATTTTTAATTACTTCCGATGCTCATTTTTTCTTAAAATTCTCACTCTTGGTTATTTATTGCTTCGTATATTTATATATAATGCAACATAATTATTTCATTTTAATTTATTATTCCATCCTATTATAAAATATAGTTTTATGATCTGTAATAGAGCTTCCCTTTCGTCTAATCTTGTTGAACACCAAATTCCTCATAGAAATTAATATCATCTTCACATCATTCTTCCATTCAGAGTCATAAAAAAACATATTGGTTATTTTCTTTTTAACTCATTTCTCA
The DNA here is from genome assembly GCA_023678885.1 of Pogostemon cablin. NCBI lineage: Eukaryota > Viridiplantae > Streptophyta > Magnoliopsida > Lamiales > Lamiaceae > Pogostemon > Pogostemon cablin. The sequence continues at coordinate 10,597,882 of CM042979.1, forward strand.
AATAATTGGAAGAAAGCGTGTTGATTTTTTTTTAATTATGATAATTCTACATTTCAAAAGATATGTATTGGAAGAAAAATATAAAATAAATTAGAAGGAAAAACATAAAATAGTGGGAAGAACAAATTATGTACTCCATCCGTCCCACAAAAGTTTGCATGTCTCTTTCGACATGGAGATTAAGAAAAGTGATAACTTTTAGGGGTATTATGATATTTTTTGGTAATAAATAAATAATAAAGTATGTCAGATGCGTTAGGTAAGGGTGGTTTTTTTCTGTAAATAAAGTGTATGGGGAAGGGTGATTGTGTTTGACTTTTTACTTTTTTAGAAATGTGCAAACTTTTATGGGATAACCCAAAATAGAAAGTGTGTCATTTGAAATGGAATGGAGGGAGTAATTAATATGCATGGAAGAGAATAAATATAGAAAAAATATTGTAAGTGAATAAGGAGACTCTCTAAATTTTAAAGATTCTTTATTTCATCTAAATTCTTTAAATTATAAATAATCTTTTGAAGACATGTCTAAGAAGATATTAGCTTAGGTAAGAAAAGAAATGAAAGAGATAAAAGAGAAAAATTATTAATTAAAAAATTTAATGTATGAAAAAGTGGGTGCTTGAGGATAATAGATTTTGTTGTTTATATAAAGTTAGTTTTAAAATCTATGTATGCTCTTCAAAACTTAAAAAAAAAAACAAACATTTAAAGTTTAAAACTTACTTCCTCTGTCACACACAAAGAGTCTATTTTTTTCCATTTTGGATGTTTCACTCAAAGAGTCCCCTTTTCTTTTTTACACATAACACACACTCATTAATATAATTAAAATATTGAATCCACACTCCCACTAATATAACTACCCACTACACAAACTGGAGGGAGTAATATTTTAGAATATAATAATTGTATCTTCACCTCGTAGTCTATATAATATTTTACCCTCCTTATTCAAAGCATGTTTTACTCTAGATTCATTGTCCTACTCTAATGAAATTAGTAAATATTATTTCACTGGAAACGGCTACAAGGTTGTAATACTCATTATAAAAAAAAAGAAAAAAAGAAAAAAAAAGGATAGAATAGATAAGATCATCAACAGTAATAATGATTAAATGAGTTGATGACGTAGGAGTTGGATAACTTTGAAAAATTTTGATCTAATAATTATTATTATTTTTGCATATCACTTCCCTTTTATATATATATGCATCCTTCTCTTTCATTACTGTAAATCGGCTATTTTACCCAGGGAAAGTCAATTTGAGGTTAGAAATTTTCTTTCTATATATATATTCTTACGTTTTGAAAACACACCTATACACATATACATATACTCTGCTCAAATTGAAACTCTCTCATAATAATAGTAAACCTTAACATGTTATATACGAAAATGATCGTCTCAATATGTAGATTCCATATATATAACTCTTTTGTGAAATTGATTTCGTATGAGTAAGAAAAACTTAAGACGAAGCTTTCGTCCCTCTAATGGCATGTTTTATTTCGTTGCGACATAGCTTTGATATTATAGGTCATTTTGAAGCTCTCCTCACGAGGATCACAAACATATAATTAGTTTTGAGTTTGGACGTGAAATAGAGAAAATTGGAAGATACACACTTCGTACAAAAATTTTGTCCCCTTTGAAATTCGTTATTTTCATGAAAAATTAGTATTCATGTAATCCTCACCTTGCGAGGACTCTATACGTACTTTCGGATTTTCAAATGGAGTTGTATAACTCAAGTTGGGTCATTTTGTAATAAAATTAAAGTTTATGTTAAATTTAAGTGAGAATTTAATATAATACATGAATTTGATTGCAATTTATAAAAATATATATAAATAATAACAAATTTTAAAGCTTAGAACTTAGAATGTATGCAATATATATATATATATATATATATATATATATATATATATATATATATATATATATATATTTATTTATTTATTTATTTATTTATTTATTTATTTATACGCTGATTTCAGCGTGGGTGCGTGAACTATTATTATTAAGTTTTGTTTATTTATTTATTATTTATTATTTATCTTATCTTATTTTTATTATTTATTTAATATATTTTTATTATTTAATTTAACTTTTTATACTAAATATTAAATATGATTTTGTCACTATTATTATTTAGGTATAAAATCTTTATTTAATATTCGTTTTTAATAAAATTGATGTCATTTGTATCCATATTTTTTTAATGTTACGATTTATTACTATTTTTAATTTTTAAAATGAAATATGTATTTTTATTATTTTAAGTATAAACATTTTATTTTAACACATTTTATTTAACAATTAGCTAATATTATTTTCTTAAGTTAATAATTAGTTTATTTAAATTATAATATTTTAGAATTTAGCTTGAGTATTAGAAATTATTGTTAGAAATTAGTTTAGTACTAGGAGTTTTACTATTAGAAGTAGAACTCAGTTTAGTGTACCTTTGCAGACATACCAGAGAGCGAGCAAGCTTAGCAGTCCACTTTACACACTTCCAATAAGTTTAAGGTGGGGTAACTTTCACTCTTTATCGAGTGCTACATTATTATGTCATGATTGCTATGTTAAGATGTGATATGTGTTACTGATATGTCATGTTATGTGTCATGTGTGCTTTTAGTTCGATGACAAATATTTTTCTACTAACACTTGTACGGGGTGACGACTCGATGCACATATACCAACTAACACAAGTTACTGACTACGTCGGTTCAGTACTAAAATATATTTCAAGTATGCTAACATTGTACTGGGGTGACGGCCTGGTGCACATTACCAACTAACACAAGTTATCGGATGACGATTCGGTATAAAATATTTCTAATGAGTTATCGAACGACAATGTGCAAATTATTTTATTAAATGACACATGTTACATTTTATGGTATATTTGGCATGCATATTTATTTTTAATTGTGCAATCATTTAAGTTAACCCACTGAGTGTATTTTAGACGCTCACCACTTAATGATTTTCAGAACAAGATTTAGAAGATGAAGAGGCCCCTGCCGATGTTCCAAGCCCATAGAGAACTTTGTATTGAATCTTATATTTTAATACTTTATTAAGAACTTTATTTCAGATATATCATCTAACGTACTTATTTTGGATGTTTCACTCTACTTGGGAGAGTAGACACTAATATGTAATAATCTCTATGCAACTTTCACTTTATTATCGCTTTGGGGATTGATTTTTATTTTATTTCCGCTGCGTTTTCTCGACCCCATTATTGTTATATTGGGAATTTTATATCTAGTAGCGTCCCAACCCATTGCGTAAACCGGGGCGTTACAAAAGTACTTACGTATAGTGCAACAATAAGTCCTATCCATACAAGCTAAGCTTACAGCTTAGGGTGAATACATAAAAAATTCAAGTACAAAGAAGCTATCTGTGATTTGATTTTGTCCGCTAACTATGTAGTTCGGAAACAGTATTCTTGATTTAAATTTTAGATAATTCCTTTCCATCCAAGTATGATAGATCATAGCGACAAAAATGATGAAAAGAAGTCTCATTTCTAAGTGTGTCAGCGATCCATCCGTAACTGTTGATTCCACCTCTTCTCCTACCAACCCATCTTTTCTACTCTAGATTCGTAAAGCTTTATGGTTCTTTTACTACCCTATTTACCCTTATTATTTTAAAGTTACAATTTTAATTTCATCTAAATAGCTCATACTATAATGAGTGTATATTAGGTGTACCCGGGTGTATCCTTGCACCCATATTTGTATAATTTTTTATTCTATTTTGTATACATGTTATTCTCTTTTGTATACGTGTTTTGTAATATTTGTATACTTTTTTCACACTAAGTTTTTCATTAAAAAACAAGCATTCATATGTGTATAACTTTTTATTCAATAGTGTATACATGTATTTTAATAATTGTACATTTTTTTACATTCAATTTTTTATTAAAAAAATTAACAATTAAATTGTATACATTTTTACTCATAATTGTATATGTTTTTGCTTATATTTGTACGTGGGTGCACACGAAGTTTCGTGTGCACCCGGGTGCACACTATATTTAGCCCACTATAATATTCCTACATCTTTTTTTATTATGGTATTTCATTCCTAAATTTATGATTTATCTTTGGATATAGAATTAATTTAGGGTATAATTATTTTTTTAATTCTTAAATAGATTTTACCATTTCATAGTTACACATTATATATATACTCATTACTCGTGTGAGATTTATTCTCAAAAAAATTTCATAAGAGAAATAAGCATTTTCTTCGTCCTAACTTCAACTTCACACTCTCTATTTTGATTTGGCTAAATTTCAATTGCATACTTTCATATGAGAGAAAGGTAAATAATTAATACTCCCTCCGTCCTTAGGTAATAGTCTCATTTTACCATTTTGATTGTCTCACCCAAAGGATCTCATTTCTTTTTTGGACATATGGGACCCATCCACACCCACTAATACAATTAAAACATGGGGTCCACACACCCACTAATACAACTACCCACTACATATAAAATAATAATACTTCTTAATTCACGTGCCCAAAAGCAAATGAGACTCTTACCAAGGGACAGAGGGAGTATATCTCTAACACATTTTACTTTTAAAATTGTCATCACATACTTTATCATTCAGTTATCCTTAAAAATAACTCAAGATGTGAATTTTTTTTAATTTGCGTGCGTACAATAAATATAAAAATGAAAATAGGATTGAGAACGTAATAATATTTTAATAAAAAGTAATACTCGAAGTAATGAAATGTAATAACGGTACATTGGTTTATTATTTAATAAACAATTCACAATATAAATATAACATGGCTAATTATCCTGTGCATCAGGCTGCACTATGCATCAACTTTCAGAAATTTATATGCTTATTAATAAAAATAAATACTACACTAATGAATAAAAATGTGTACACTTTGTTAGCGAATTTTCTACTAGTTTTTTTAATTAAAAACTTAATATAAAAAAACTATATAATTATTAAAAAATATATACTACGGAGTACTCCTTCCGTCCCATCCTAATGATTACATATTTCCATTTTGGACGTCTCATCCTAATAGTTACATTTCCCTTTTTAGCATATGAGATCCGCACAAATTAATCACTTCTCTCTCCATGGGTCCACACATCCCACTAATACACCTACTCACTTTACATTAAATTATTATTTCTCTCACCTCTATACACATTAAAATACTATATTAATTAATTCCCGTGTAAAAAGCAAACGTAACTATAAGGACGGGACGGAGGGAGTATACATTATTGAATAAAAATTTGTATACATATGAATACATGTGTGCACCCAAATTCACCATGATATCAACTTAATAAAATATGATAATATTATTAATAAGAGTGATAATATAGTATTTAATAAAAAAATAATGTAATAACTCTTAAAAAATTCGATTTCAAGTAAAAGTCTTTGTAATGTTAAGTAGGGATGGCAATTTGGGCCCGGCCCGGCCCGAACCGATTGGGACGGGTCCGCCCCGCCCCGCACAGAGAATGGGGCGGGTCTGCCCCGCCCCGTGTACGGGCCAGGTCGGATCTGGGTCCTAGCCTCGCCCCGCCCCTAAAATATAAATTTTTTTATTTAAAATATTTATTATATAATATAATTTATTAATTTATATTAAATATTATACATATTACATACATTTTTATTTAACTTAAATAAAAAAATCATATATAGGAATTATATATAACTATTACAAAATATTTTATTACAATATTATATATATCATTGAATATATAATGTAATAAAATAATTTTAAAAATGAAAATAAAGTTTAATTATTTAATTTAAAATTTAAATTTACTTCATTTTATTTTAATTTAAAATTTTCTATTTGAATTTATTATAATTTAAAAAAAAAAAACGGGGCGGGGCGGGGTGAACCCGCTCCGCATAGGGACGGGCACGGGTCCTCAATAGCCGATCCGTACCGGGGCACGGGGCGGGGAAAAAGGGGCACTGGACGGGGCGGGCCACCTATGTACCCGGCCCGATCCGCCCCATTGCCATGCCTAATGTTAAGTAATGATAATTTACCTATTTTACATTCATAGTTGTACACATTTACAGAGGTGGAAACTCACAGACATTTGCTTGGCTGTGGATTAGAAACATGTCAATACAATAGTGTCCAGTGTAGTACTATGATGTACCACCATGGAATAACCAATAACGGTTCATTATTTAATGTCATGGGAAATTACTCCATTCTTTACAATTTATTACTCATTTCCCTCCAAAAAATACATGTATTTAGTAGTACGAAATTTTAAAAAAACAACCTTTTATTGTAATGATAATTTTTTTTAGTATTTTGGATAATTGAATAAATAAAATGTTACTATAATACTCCCTCCATCTCGCACCAAGGGTGCATTTTGCTTTTTTGCATGTGGATTAAGGAGTATTATTATTTAATGTGTAGTGGGTAGTTGTATTAGTGGGAGGGTGGACCCCATATTTTAATTGTATTAATGTGTGAGTATGAAACTCATGTGTATAAATAAGGAAAGAGGACCATTTGGATGAGACGACAAAAATGAAAAAAAGAAACCATTGGTGCGGGACGGATGGAGTATAGTTGATTAATGACTAAATTATATTAAAAATATAACATTTTTATAATATTATAGTATTGTAAAGTTACTTATTTTATGTATTGTTTTCATTTTTAAAATGTCCATGGTTAAAATAAAAAGTGTAAGTATTTATTTATTAAAAACGTTACATAACCTAAAAATAAGTTAGAAAAAAAATATTATTAATATTTGTGCAGTAACGGTAATGAATTCAAATCGGAAGCAGACAGACCATGTTCAATTCAAGATGCGAAAACTCTGAAAAATTAATAAATAAATAAATAACAATGACCAAGAATATTTCTTCATCATGTTACGAATATTAGAGGGGTGGTTTCAAGACTTTGATGATGAATTTAATAAGCTCAATTATTGAAGAACTGGAAATTAAGAAATGGAAGAATTAGCTCATTTCCATCTTTTTCAAGAGATGGATCACATACAACAACACATAGATGCCATTCAACACCACAAAAACAGCTACACTCTGATTAAACACTACCCAATAGAAGCCGCCCTGCCCTATCAACTCTAATTACCACACTAACCAAAGGGGTATCACAACAAGAATCACAAATTTTCTCAACCAAAAATTGAATGCCTCCATAACAAAACCTAAAAAAAGAATCGACAGCAACGTTGCACTTGGAAATCTCTCCGGTAAAGAATTTTCGATCAGCCTACTACTCCTACAGACACAAAACTGGTCGCCAGACGGGGGTGGTGGTCGGTCTAAAGTACCAATGCAACTTTCTCTGGGGAGGTAACCATTGATCGGTGGGCTATAAGAGGCTCGTAATGATCAGCTCCAGCTCCACACCATCCTGCCAGATCGTATAAACAACTTCGATTACTCTCTTAACACCAAAACACACACTCAAAGGGGTTTCAATGTTTTACCTGTTCCTTTCATGAATAGAAAGAAAGGAGGTTCGCATATTTCACTTCTTGGACGATGAGGCAAGAAGAAAACACAATTATCTTCATCAACCATTGCGTCGGACCCATGTGCTTGCAGCTGTGTAAGATGATGAATCAGTACTGAACAGATAATATAGAAAATAACATAAAACATGTTGTTTGAACTTATTGGATGTTCGATGATCAATGAGACTAGTGAACATACAAACAGAGGAAGGAGAAGAACAAAAAAAGCTCCATACCACAAAGATTTCTCTTTTGAACTCCGTTGCTAGACACTCTATCGCAATATCATCACCAAAGGCGGCGGCATGACCATCTCTATTCTCATCCACAGTCAACAAACCTTCTTCTGTATACTGCAGATTGATGATATCATATTCATCATCAAGGGCACCGGAAATCGACATGTACTTGGCCCAACTTGGGCCATCATCAACCGCAATACATCTTTCTTTGAATATAGATTCAGCAGCCATTTCCCTACAATAGTCAATCAAAAAGGCAAGAATCAGAAACCACTCATCCACATGCACATATACACCACAGGTTTAAGTAAAAGTTGCAGATTTTCAACTTGGAAACAGAAGTTCCAATTAAAATGTCATTATACATCATACATAATCCACTATTAGAAGCACAGAATCGAGCAATATTCAATGTATCAAGAGAACCCACATATTATCTTTCAAATAAATATTTATTCCATTAAATAAAAATATCAATCCTAATATGCAAAGCAAGATCTAAAAAAAAAAATACAAGGAAATGATAAGAAATGTAAATCCATGTACTCAAACAAAAAATTGGACCATTGGTTAATTGAAAACATCCCTAAATTGCTGCTCCATAAATCATAAAATAATATTTTCAACAAACACCAGAAAACTTTGTCCAAGAACAAGAAATCAGAATCTTTACAAGGAAAAAAATTGGTATCACCAAATCAAGAAAATAAATAACATGGAAACAAAGAGGAGATGGCTAACAGATTATATTCAAGAACAAGATCTAAAAGATTATATAAAGACGGACGCAGATCAGCAAAATCTAGATCCAAATACCTTTGCATGCCAAGTTGAACAAGCTCATCAATGGCGGAATCCAAGAACTCACGATCCTGCTTCTTGGCCAAAAGCTTAACCTCCTGTACGACATGGATCCCCCACCCGGACTTCAGATCCGGCGAATACATATGCCGAATCGCCGACTCAATAAATCTCCTCGTGTCCTCATCCACAGATCCAAGATCCTCCACGAATCTCCTCACCGTCCTCATCCTCAGCTCACGCGCCGCCGCCTCCACACCCATGGACTTGCGCGCCGCCGTGAAGAGGCAGTTCCCGTCCGCCTCGACCTCCCCGCCGTGCATCAGCCTGAACACGATGTTCAGGTCCTTATCCTCCGGGTGCTTCCAAAGGACGCCCTTGGAATAAAGGCGCGTCAAATGCCTCTTCTGCTGGTCTTCCAATCCAGGCACGCTTTCCCAGGCGACTTCCGGCAGCGGCGGGGGAACCGACGTCTGGTCAACGAGATCGGAGGAAGGGGTGGTGGTGGGGTCCCGCCACGGGATCACCGGAGACGACGCCGTCGAGTCACACATCAGCTTCCCCATTATTGATATTTTCTCTCGTTTTTTTCAAATTCTCTTTTTTTTTTTTCTTTTTTTTTTTTTCTGAAAAAGAGACGTTGGCGTAGAGGTAGAGAGAGAAAGAGAGAGGGGGGAGATTAGGGTTAACGGATAGATTTTCACGAGGCGGGAGGGGTTTTGGACACGTGGGGGAATCAGAGAGGGTATTTAAGTATGGGGGGGAGAGGGCTAAAATGAGCCGCGATGAGCATCTGCAAATCGGAGGCAGGACTGTGTTGCGACACGTGGAGCGTAGTTATTGGCCACACGTCGTAACGTTATGGGTGGTTCTCGAGGTGGTAGTTGACTGCTTGGTCTTCCCTTTCTCGCGGCGGGAAGTGAAAATACCATATTTCGCTCTTTCGCGCGATTTCTCTATCATTTCATTTCTTTTGTTAATTTATTATTTGTATATATTTGAACAAATATTATGAATTTTGACAAAAATTTGTGTGGTACTTAAATGAGTTTTTTTTTTTTTTGGTATTAAAAAGAAATATGCATGGGTATTCGCATATTGCATTTTATTATCATACACCCATTTCATTTTATAAATAATAAATTAATATATTAAATTATTAAAATACCCCTAAAACGCATACTCCCTCCCTCTCGCCCAAATAGCACAATTTTACTATATTAGGTGTTCCGTTTAAATTGTACAATTTTTCTCTTTTAGTAAAAAGGTTCCACCAAATGACCCACCACTACCCATCACATCTCTCTAATACATCATTTGTACACCTGCCTACTTTACATAAAATAATAATATTTCTTAATTTATGTGTAAAAAGTAAATGATGTTATTTGCTCGGGACGGACGGAGTACATCACACATTACAATATTATACATGAATGATACTCCCCCGTCCCCAAAAAGAGTTATATTAAATGTAACTATTTTTCGGGATATACACCTCAAAATTCACAGTAATACTTCACCAAATCATAAATACACACCATCATCTTCGAAATTAAAATTCCCCCTCACTTTATCCCAAACCAAAATATCCCCAATCCCTTCCCCAACATTTATTGTGAAGAACCATAGTTTTTTCTCCACCTTATAAATCCTCTTATTCATTCAAACGGATATAATGTTGGAGGAGGATACACCTAAGAACCTAAAAGCATGTGTATTTATATATTTACATCGATCAAAATATTATTTTACACAAGGTTTTTTCCTCAATGTCAGGTTGTTCAACTAACCAGGACCGACGAAATGCAATATTGTTCAACCAAATCTGGCTAAAAATTTACAATATTATGTTAAACCAAGACTGATCGAACATATTCATAAAATTCGTCCATCACCGGTCGAAAGCCTGAGCCAAGAGTCGACCAGTACTGTTGGTCGAACAAACCTCCAATTCACGACACACTAGGACCGAACATATGTGGTTTTTTTCCCGATTCACCCATTGTCCAATTCTATTTTCCTAACAAAACGAGCAATCATGCTACCCACAATAGTTCCCAAAACAAAACACAACTTATTTGGTATAATTTGAACCCTAAAACTAGAACCATAGAATTTTAAACAATAATTAGAAATGATGGACTTATTCCTCTTCTTCTCTTTTTTTTAACGTTAATGTTGTATGTGGGTGTATGTGTTTATATATCTTCCATCTCCTTTTCTTTTATTCTTCTTGAATGTGGATGTATGTTTTTAGTTTGAGAGGATGGATGGAATATATATGTGGGTTTATTAAATGAAGGGATTGTCCAATTCTATTTTCCTAACAAACCATAAACAAAACACAACTTATTTGGTATAATTTGAAACCTAAAACTAGAACCATAGAATTTTAGACACTAACTTGGAAATGATGGAGTTCTTCCTCTTCTTCTCTTTTTTATAAACGTTAATGTTGTATGTGGGTGTATGTATTTATCTTCCCTCTATTTTTCTTTTCTTCTTCTTGGATGTGGGTGTATGTTTTTAGTTTGAGAGGATGGATGGAATATTGTGTGGGTATAATTAAATTAAAGGTATTTTAGTCATTTATATGTGTATGTATATTATTTTATAAGTATAAATGGGTGTATGTAGTAAAATGATGGATGTGAATAGTCGCGGCCTTCACAATATTTTGTATTATAATACCTTTTACGCTTCGTTTTTGGTACTACTACATAATATGGGTAATTCATACAAGTAATACCCTCTTATCTAATGTTGGTAGCACATATATCGTTAATAAGGGGCCTGTATTAAATTGATGGCCCGTTAAATTATACTGTTCCTCCTTACATATTAGTCTTGGGGCATCCGTAGTATTAACATTGAGTTGATATTAGTTGCACCCGGATGCAAGGGTGCACTCATATGTGTATAACTTTTTATTTTATTTTGTATACATGTTATTCTATTTTGTATACGTATTTTTGAATAATTGTATGTTTTTTTACAATAAGTTTTTCATTAAAAAAATTAGCATTCATATGTGTATAACGTTTTATTCAATAGTGTATACATGTTTTTTAATAATTGTATATTTTTTACACTCAATTTTTCATTAAAAAAACTAACAATTAAATTGTATACATTTTGTTCATAATTGTATATGTTTTTGTTTATATCTGTATACGTTTTTAAAAGTGGGTGCACTCTATCACCCGGGTGCACAGTATAATTAGCCATTAACATTACATATTCAATAGTGAATCCAGATAAATGAGGGTAATTACCATTTTGGGCATTTGCTTTGAGATTTGAATTGGGAATTCTCACAAGCCCTAATAATTGTTTTCAAAATTCTTCATCGTCATATCTTCCATTTCTATCGAATAACGGGTCAGTTCTAAGGGAATCGCTGTCATCCATCATGCATCTCCATTGTCACCGTAAGCCATCGATCATCTTCTCTGCATCTCCATTAATTATCATCGTAATAGTTGAAAAAGTACATCTCCAAAAGTTTGTCTTCCAAATGGTGAAAGAATTGGTTGAAAGCAATCATGGGTTGCTTCTGCATACTGTTTGGATTTTTAAAATAATGGTGAATTAATGATCATGTGATTGTGGAGAAGAGATGAGCACTCATGGTGAATGGAGAAGACGAAAGCAGATTCTATCCTTTTCTTTTAGAAATTTTGATTTTTTATATAAAATTTCCTTCGATTGATTTACCTGAATATGGTACACTTGTGCTTCATTTATTAAATTTAATTTATTTTTTAATTAATTGGATAATTTATGATCGTTAATTTTAAATTATGTACTTAATTATAAATTAAAATATTAATATATATAAAAGTAGAATAAATCCAATAATGACCATCTATTTCTAAAACAAATCTCAGCCACCCATTAAAATAATTAAATAATTATAATTATGACATTTTCAAATTAAAAAATAATTAGTCAAAATTTTGACCATTTATTTCTAAAAAAATCTCAGTCATCCATTAAAATAATTAAATAATTATAATTATGATATTTTCAAATTAGAAAATAAGATATTATTTATTAAAATCTTAATAATATTAAATTAAATATATTAATTGAATATATTCAAAATTTTCAAATAAATCCAAGCCACCCATTAAAATAATTATATAATTATAATTATGATCTTTTCAAATTAGGAAATAAGATATTATTTATTAAAACTTTAATAATATTAAATTAAATATATTAATTGAATATATTCAGAAATTTCAAATAAATTTAAGCCACCCATTAAAATAATTATATAATTATAATTATGACATTTTCAAATTATGAAATAATTTAGTCAAAATTTTGACCATTTATTTCTTAAACAAATCTTAGTCACCCATTAAAATAATTAAATAATTATAATTATAACATTTTCAAATTAGGATTGAATAATATTAAATATATTTGTAAGCAAATAAATTCACAGTCCAATTAAATGGCAACACGTGAATTTTCATTATTAAAATATTAATTTTAATTTATTATATATTTTATTTTTAATTTAAATGAGGTTTACATTAAATGAGATCTGACCCAAGTCAAATAAGCCCAATTCAAATGTGGCCTGATCCAAGTTAAATAAAGCCTGGAAAGGTCCAAGCCTGCAGAATAGAGGTCAAATCAAATATTAATCAATCAAATTGCAGGGATGAAAAGATTCAAGCCCGCAGAATTAGGTCAAATCAATCATTGACCAATCAAATTGTGAATTATATATGGGGCTTTCTCACCCTTCACCTATATAAGGAGTCCTCCTTTATTCATTCTAGACACACCGAGAGTGATTCTCTACGAAGATCAAAGAGTTCAGAGTTGTCTGAATAGTCTTCGAATTCTTCAACGAGAATCAACTCAAGAATGGAATACATCTAGGATTCAGATTCTAAACCGCCCGGATTAAGCATTTTACAGTCAAGTTATTCTGTGAACGGGCCATAATCTGGGATTCAGGTGCTAAACCGTTCGGATTTAAACATTCTTAAGTCAAGTTCTTCAGTGAAATGCTTATAATCTGTGAACGGGCCATAATCTGGGATTCAGGTGCTAAACCGTTCGCATTTAAACATTCTTAAGTCAAGTTCTTCAGTGAAATGCTTATAATCTGGGATTCAGGTGCTAAACCGCTCGAATTTAAGCCTGCTTAAGTCAAAATTCTTCCAAGAACGACCTATAATATATATTAATTTTAATTTATTATATTTTATTTAGGAATTTAATAAATTAATTTCTAAAATAAAGTAAAATAAAGCTTGGAATAGCAACAATAAACACAAAATAAAAAATAAAAAATAAATATATTACAATTTTATGGCCTATAAATAAATAAATATTTTTTTCGTGAAATTACATTACATTGAGATATTTAATTTAAAACTTTGATAATCTCATTAAATCTTTACCAACAATAAACACCAAAAAAATTAAAAAATAAATATATGCAATTTTGTAAAATATTGTTAATAATCTCATTACTATATATACACATCATTAACGTAATATTTAGTAAAGTTTATTTCATAATTCTTAAATTTTTTTAAGAACATAGGTTTTATTTCAAATCAAGAAATAATTTAGTATAAATCCTGACCATCTATTTCTTAAATAAATCACAGTCACCCATTAAAATAATTAAATAATTATAATTATGACTTTTTCAAATTAGAAAATAAGATATTATTATAAATCCAATCATGACCATCTAATCTAATTCTTAAACAAATCTCAGCCACCCATTAAAATAATTAAATAATTATAATTTTGACTTTTCCAAATTATAAAATAAAATATTATCTATTAAAAATTTAATAATATTAAATATAAATCCCTAACCATCAAAGTGTTTAGGGTTATAGGGTTTAGGGTTTAAGGCATCATGTTTTCAGAGTGCAAAATCCTGATCATCTATTTCTTAAATAAAGCTCAGCCACCCATTAAAATAATTAAATAATTATAATTATGACTTTTTGGAAATAAGATATTATTATAAATCTAATCATAACCATCTATTTCTTAAACAAATCTCAAAATAATTAAATAATTATAATTATGACTTTTTCAAATTAGAAAATAAGATATTATTATAAATTCAATCATGAACATCTATTTCTTAAACAAATCTCAACCACCCATTAAAATAACTAAATAATTATAATTATGATTTTTTTTCAAATTAGAAAATAAAATATTAGTTATTAAAAAATTAATAATATTAAATATAAATCAAATCCTAACCATCAAAGGGTTTAGGATTTAGGGTTTAGGGTTTGGGTTTTAGGGTTTTAAGGTTTATGACATAATGTTTCCAGATGACCAAATCTTGACCATCTATTTCTAAAATAAATCTCAGACACCCATTAAAATAATTAAATAACTGTAATTATGATTTTTTTCAAATCAGGAAATAATTTAGTACAAATCCTGATCATCTATTTCTCAAACAAATCTCAGACACATGTTAAAATAATTAAATAATTATAGTTATTACTTTTTCAAATAAGAAAATAAGATATTATTTATTAAAATTTAAATAATAGTATTAAATATATTATTTGAATATATATTCTAAAATTTCAATCAAATCTCTGCCACCCATTAAAATAATTAAATAATTATAATTATGATTTTTCAAATGGTAGATCTTGGGTGAGACCATCTCATATTTCCCTTACGTGAGACAGATTGTATTTTGACCAAACTAAATTACTCCCTCCGTCCCACCCAAATAACAACATTTTACTATATTGGGTGTCCCATTCAAATTGCAACATTTTCCCATTTTAGTAAAAAAAGTACACAAATGGCCCACCACTACACATCACATCTCTCTAATACACCTACCCACTTTACATAAAATAATAATACTCCTTAATCTACGCGCAAAAAGCAAATGTAACTCTTTGCCCGGGACGGAGGGAGTATATTTTAAATTAAACTAAAAATAATTAAAAGTATAACAAGGGCTCAGTTTGGTTTAAAATAAATTAACACCGCCCATTTAATCGAATTTGATCCAGCGCATGTGCGCTGCTTTGGATTATAGGAATTTTGGATGTAAATCAACTTTTATTTTCTTTTGGGCATGTTATCATTTTAATAAATAATAATAATAATAATAATAATAATAATAATTATTATTATTATTAATATTATTTATTAATAATTCAATTTTTTTATTATCACTTTAATTTAATTGATTATCACTTTATATTAAAAATGTTATCACTTTTTATTAATTATATTAATTGTTCATAAATTAATTTAATTAAACAATTATCACTTTTTCTTTATCGTGTATCACTTCTTATTAAACATGTTATCACTTTTTATTCTAATAAATTATTCGTGAAATAATTTAATTAGATGGATCACTTTTCTTTGATTATGAACCACTTTTTATTAAAATGTTATCACTTTTTATTATACCAGTAAATTGTTCGAGAAATACACTTTTTTAATTAGTTATCATTTTTTTATGAAAGATGCTATCACTTTTTATCAATTGGGTATCACATTGTACAAATTTATAATTTTTGAATTAAAAAAATAAATTAAATAAATAACAAATTTTAAATTAATAAAAAATTAATTAATAAAAAATATAATTAAAATAAAAAAGTAATATATCTAATTTCATAATTAATTTCTCAAATTTCTAATTTGATTGCAACCAAACATGGCCTTTTAAAATATACTTAATGGGTTAATGGGTGATCCGTCTCACAAAAGAAGATTCGTAAGACGGTCTCACCCAATTCTTTACCTTTTTCAAATAAGAAAATAAGATAATATTTATTAAAAATTAAATAATATTAAATATATATTATTTGAATATATTAAAATTTTCAAACAAATCTCAACCACCTATTAAAATATTTAAATAATTGTTTACACGAAACTTTAGATGAGTCTTATAAGTTATTTGCAATGGAAGTTTGGTTGAGTTAATTAACAGTAAAATATTTTATTAATTGATTGATGTTTATAAATTAGTAATATAGAATCTGATCTTATAATTAAAAAAAAAAAGAAAATTTTATTGTTGCATTTTAAGTTGCTAAAATTCTGCATTTTAACTTCATTGTAAAAGATATTAGTAAACTTATACGAATTGATTAACTTAACAGGCTCGCAAGATTTTATAAGTATTTTTCCCATAACAACATTATACTATAACATTAAAATATTAGGTTAGATAAAATTCAAATAAATATTATTCGATTCAAATATCATAAAATTATGTGAAGTTGTTGCTCTAAAAATAACACATTCCGTGCAACGAACGGATTCAATTACTAGTTTATATGATAGTATAAAATATAAATTAATTTAAATTATATCTATTTCATTAGAAGATATAATTTTAAATAAAAAAATTAAATAAGGGTATAAAAGTAATATTACACCTTTAACTCAATATTAGTATTGCCTATCAAACACCATATAATATTAATTTTACTTTTTAATATATTCTAACAAATAAAAACTCTTATTCATAATTTCATATTACCTCCTTATATCAACATACATAATACATACTCCCATAATACTCCCTTATCTTATTTTATCTACCAAATGAACCGTTAAAAAGTAATGCATTTACTTAATAATCTTAATAAAAAAATTAATTGCAAAATTGTTACTCCATCTAATACATATAACATTATTTTAAATTTTATTTTTATTTAAAAATATTTAATTTATTTTTTAAATTCAATACAATTAAATATTGATTAATAAAATTGATAAAAAATAATTTTTTTTAAACATGTGAAACAATAAACATGAGTTATATTGTAGGACTGAGGGAATAATAACATTTTACTAATAAAATATGATACATGATAGATTAAATGAAAATTATTACTTATAAACAAATCTTAGTATTATTGAAAAGTGAAATTTAATAATAAAAATAAAATAGTCTCATTGTAATGAGCATATTGTTTATCTTATATTTTATTGGTTAATTTTTTTTAAGAGTTGGTATCTAGCACATTCGATTACACAAGATATTTAAGGGTATAACATTTTATTTTAAATGATAAGTATACTCCCTCTATCTTCTTTAAAGAGAATATTTTATTTTTTGCACGTGAATTATGGAGTATTAATATTTAATGTATAATAGATATTTGTATTAATAGCGTGTAGATCCTATATTTTAATTGTATTAGTGGGTGTGTGTGGATCCCATGTATATTTAAAAAAAGAAAAAAGAAAATATAGACCCTTTGAGTGGGACGACAAAAATGAAAAAAAAAATTACCCTTTAAATGGTACGGAGGGAGCACATTTTTTTTCAAAAATATTATTTTTTCCAATGAAAGAGTCGATTTAAATATGAATGATATTAATATTTGAGTAATAAAAATATTTTTTAAAAAAGAAATTAAAGATATAAGATTTTATACTAAAGTTCCTGTATTTAATACTACATAATACAACTTTTTGAGACTGTCGGATCTGGACGCATAGTGCGCCTAGTAACACACAAGTTTTATCCATATTTTAATTTATTTTATTAAATTCAACAATAAATATTCATTATAATCCATTTCAATGATTTAAATAATTAAAATGCATTGATACTTCAAGTAAAAAAATACAAGGAGAATTTTAATTTTAATACTCACTCCATCTAGTCTAGTAATAATGTATTATTTTGTCATTTTTATAGTTCATTTTTAAAAGTATTCATATTTCCTTCTTAATAAAAAGATTTCATGCATAGTCCACCACTAATACAATTAATTATTCCTAAAGGGGATCATATATTAACATAATTAACTTGTAATTGAATGAATACTTTATCGGTGGAATGTGTAATTAGCACAAAGTTCGTGCAATTCATTTGACAACTTTTTTTTTTCACAATGAAAAACAAGATAACAATATATTAACATAAGAGTGAGGCTCATGTGCACCCGGGCGCACGGAGCACATCCCGTGCGCCTTTGCAACTTTCGTGCCCCTTTGCAATATAAACCCCTAGCAATACATAAGTTTAAATAAAATTGAAGGGGGGAGGGTTGTGTTCACATGGAAACACGGAGTATCCATCCGTGTTCCCGGGGGCGCATGAGCTTTTGCCAACATAATTATAAGAAATTTTGCATATAATATTAGTTAATTAATCTAAGTAAATGAATACCTTATAAGGTGAATATGTAATTAGCACAAATTTCGTGCAATTCATTTGACAACTTTTTTACACAAGTAAAAACAAGATAGCATATTAACATAATTAAAAGAAATTTTGCACTTATGTATAACAGTTAGATGGATATAATTTTTGTGCAACTGATCAGCCCCATCCTAATGGTATGGACTTGGACATGCGATACTTTGGTATGATATTTTTCTATGATATTTATTTTTAAAAATTAACATGCCATCGCAAGTGGAGAAATACAATCCTCGCTCTTAGAATTTATACGTTGACTTAAGGTATATTTTCTCTCAGTTCTCTTATTTGTGACTCATCCAACAAAATTATATAGAAGATGTAACACAAAAATATCATAAGACTTACATACCCATTAATAAACTGGTATTAGAGTTTAGTATATTGGTGTTATGGTACTAACACACCGACCTAGGCTTGGAGTATTACCATATTGACCATAAAGTAATAAGAAATTGATCTAGAATATTAACACATTAGTTAAATTAACTTTTGTTAGAGTGATTGATTTTGCTGAAGTGCTTTTTGTCTACGAGAATAAGTTTGAAGTGGCTTTTCTGGAGGTAATTCTTTCTCATGACTTAGGACAGGATGGCTGAGATTGAGATTGTGGGTAGTAACTGGAATCTCTTCGGTGGAAGAAAGAGGCACAATATTTCCAGATCCTGAGTGGACGGAAATTTTAGAATTTGTGTGACTCAAGGGCAAGACTTCTTGAGATATTGGGAGGGAGATTGCAGGATCCCAATGACCTTCTTCAGTAGATCTCTCCCCCTGGAGAAGGCTGTTGGGATAGAAGGATTTATCTTCAAAAAAGGTTATATCACATGAAACAAAAAATTTCTTCAGAAACGGAGAATAACACTTGTAGCCTTTTTATGTTGGAGAATATCCTACAAACACACACTTATGGGCTCTAGGGTCAAGTTTGCTTCAGTTTGGTTGTTTGTTGTGGACAAAGACAATGCATCCAAATACTCTAGGAGTAAGAGAATTGAATAAGTTGACTTTTGGGAAGTGATCAAGTAGAATGCTTAGAGGAGTCCTAAAACTCAATGTTTTTTATGACAAACGATTTATTAAGTATGCAGATGTGAGAATTGCCTCCCCCCAGTATGAGTTAGGAACTGAGTTTGTGAACATAATTGAACGTGAAACTTCCAACAAATGACGATTTTTTCTCTCTGCAATCTCCTTTTTTTTTGGGTATTTCAATACAGAAGCTTTGATGGTGTATCCCATTTTCTCCCAAATATTGGACAAACTCATTTGAGAAATATTCCCACCTATTGTCTGTTCGAAAAACTTGGATATTGGATTGAAATACGTTCTGAACAAATTTATAAAATTGTTTGAATATGGTAAAGGGCTCATATTTGTTTTTCATTAGGTATACCCAACAGGCTCTAGTATGATCATCTATAAAAGTGATGAACCAGTATATTTTAGTCAGGTTAGTTGTCTTAGATAGACCCCAAATATTATTATGAATAGTTTGAAAAGGTTTGGAGGGTTTATATGTGCGTACTGGGTAACTGATTTGTGGTTGTTTTGCTAGGACACAATGCTCACACTGAAGCAAACTTTTTTCTTTATTGAGAAAAAGATGAGGATACAAATGTTTCATGTAAGGAAAGCTTGGGTGTCCCAACCTTTGATGCCATAACATAACATTAGAATTAGAAACCACTGATATGAACATTTTATTCTGAGGCTTGTTTTTATTGAATGACTTTTCTCCTAGGAAGAAGTATAGGCCATCTTTCTTCTCAGCAATTCCAATCATCTTTCCCGAAGAACGGTCCTGAAATTCACAGTGAGTTTGATAAAAGGTTACAACACAATCCATATCTCTAGTTAACTTACTAACTGATAAGAGATTATAAGTTAACTTTGGCACATATAAAACTGATTTCAATATGACATTTGGTAGGCAAACCGTGCCACTTCCAACAGCAGGTGACTTTTTTCCATTAGCAACCCATACACTAATCTTACCATTGCACTTGTCATAACTTTCAAATACTTCAATTGTTCCTGTCATGTGATCTGATGCCCCTGTGTCCACAATCCAAAAATCTGTTTTTTGTGACATTGACATGAAAGTTTGACTTATATTACCTGCGTGTGTCATGGCAGCAGTTGTATTCTTTGAATTTTGACTCTTGTCACCTTTTGAAATCTCTGTTTGATTGAAGATTTGTTGTCACTATATAATTTAGTAGGAGAACAAGCAGTGATTCTCAAGTATTGTAACAATCTATCCAACCAAATAACTTCAGAAATTCCCTGTGCAATTGCACTGCGGAAGAAGGTAAGGACATGCACCAAACATCCCATATATAATTTCTTAACCTACAGAAAATTGTCTCCTGGATTTAGAGCCTTTACTGCAAAGATTGACAGTGTGGAAATTCCAAAAAAAATATTCACGAGGCACTAAAGAATTCAAAATGGGAGAAAGCGGTGCATGAAGAAATGAGAGCTTTGCAAGTAAACCAGACATGTGAGATAGTTGATTTGCCCAGAGATAAGAAGGTGATTGGTAGCAAGTGGGTATTCACGTTAAAGTATAAAGCAGATGGTGAAATAGAGAGCTATAAAGCTCGATTAGTGGCACAAAGCTTTACACAAATCTATGGGATCGATTATGAAGAAACTTTTGCTCCGGTAGCAAAGTTGAACTCTATTAGAATACTTTTGTCTCTTATAGCGAATCTAGATTGGGAACTATATCAGATCGACATAAAGAATATATTCTTAAATGGCAATCTGGATGAAGAGATATACATGAAGATTCCTCCTGGATTTGAGTCTAAAGAAGAACAAGTTAAAGTGTGCAGATTGAAAAAATCTTTGTATGATTTGAAGCAGCCTCCATGTGCGTGGTTCACTAAATTCAGGTCAACTCTCACTTAACTTGGGTATAATCAAGGAAAGGCTGACCATACAATATTTGTAAAGATTGGAGAAACTGGAAAGAAGGTCATTTTCATCGTATATGTTGACGACATCATATTAACAGGTGATGATAGTGTTGAAATATGTACGCTTAAAGATCAACTGAAAAGGGAATTCGAAGTTAAAGATTTAGGGCCCCTAAAGTATTTTCTTGGAATGGAGGGTGCAAGGAGTAAACAAGGTATCTTCATTTCTCAAAGGAAGTATACTATGGACTTGTTAAAGGAGACTAGAAAACTAGGGTGCAGACCTGTGGGCGCACTGTTGGAAAATAATTGGAAAAGCAAGATTAAAGAAGAAGAGCATTCTGAGGACATAGGGAGATATCAGAGGTTGGTTGGAAAATTGATATATTTGTCCCTAACTCGGCCTGACATCTCGTATGCTATAAGTTTAGTAAGCCAGTACATGCACTCACCTAATCTAAAAGTTTAAGCTGTTAGAGAGGAGTATCATTTAATACTTAATCAAATCAATCGCTCTAACATGCCCCTCACATGCAGGCGGGGAATTTTGCCTCAAGCCTTGCATGTGGAATTTTTTCATAAATGGGTAGCGGTGAGTTTCGAACCCTGAACCTTTGTTAACCATGGGCTCTGATACCATGTTAAACGACCACCTAAACTAAAAGTTTAGGTGGTCGTTTAACATGGTATCAGAGCCCATGGTTAACAAAGGTTCAGGGTTCGAACCTCATCGCTACCCATTTATGAAAAAATTCCACATGCAAAGGCTTGAGGTAAAAATTCTCCGCTTGCATATTAGCATCGTGTTTGAGTATTTAATTAAGTATTAAACGATTTAACTCTCTATTAACTTAAGTTTTTAGATGAAGTGGTCATTTAACAACTTTAGAATATTAGCAAATAGGTCGCATTGATCTTAACGTGTGATTAATATGATTGTATGGAATTGTAATACAATTGAATGAATTTACAAATGAAACAGATAATTAGAAAATGAATAACTAAAAATTAAAATTTCTCATTATAAGTATTGCTTGTGAATAACTTAAGAAATGGAAAATGCATTTATTAGTTTATTCCAATTTGAATGTTATAAATATTTCACAATATAATATAAGTATTGCATTATTTATGTTAAGAGAAGTATTGCATGAGATCGTCTAATGGAGAGTCCATTTTGCGATTGTTTAATTAGTAGTCACTTTTTATTAGAGATGTTATCATTTTTTTTAAATGTTACTTATTTTTCATTTATACTTAAAAGTGCTTATGAAATAGCATTATCACTTTTCATTATAAATAACAGTTGGTCTCTTGTGTCCCAGGGTACAAAAAGTGTATAAGGGTATAATATTTTGTTCTAATACACTTTAATTAATAAGGGTATAATTTTTTTTTATTGAAATGGGCAGCTGAAATATGAATAACATAAATGTCTAATTAAAAAAATTAAGTTTTTTCTTAAAAAATCAAGGTTACATATTCTTATACTAAAGGGTACTCCCTCCGTCCCATAAAATATTTTACACTTTTCTCATTTGTTTGTCCCACAAAACATTTCACACAAAAAAAGGAAACAACACTTTTTCTAACAACCTCAAAAGTTACTTTAATTTTAAATTTGCCACTCTTTTTTCACACACATATCATTACGTTATACTCCCTTTTTATCATCTAATAATACTCAATAACCTCCAAAGTTAATAAAGTTGGTCAAAAGTGCAACTTTTCTTAAACAAAGTGAAACAGTAAACGTGGAAAGTATTATGGAATGGAGGGAGTATAATATTTAATATTAAAATGTACAACTTTCAAAAAAAAAAAAAAGAGACTTGGGGGCACAGTGTCCCTGAGACAACAAGTTTTAGCTTATAAACATTATTACTTTTTATTCGTCATATGAAAATCATTACTTAAGACGGTCTCTTTGCATTATGTTAAATAATTTTTTAATATAAAAATTATTTATTTTTTCTGTCAACCCCAAAAGTATCAATTCAACTATTTTGTTAGTCCACTCTAAAAGTACTACTCCATTTTCTATTTTCCAGAGCATCTCACACATCACTCATATCCATTTTATGTGTGGACGGAGGGGTAATCTTTTTCACATGATACTCCTATTAGAAATTAATTTCTTCAGCAAGGCCCAATAAGATAAATTTTTTCAGGTAGGCCCAATAAAATTAATTTCTACTTTTATCCATGAACCCTTACAAAGCCCAAACTTGTTGTCCAACATTGCATTACATGCGTAAAATGCCGCCACATATCACCAATTATTACATGGTCCGATGTGTTGCTCCACGTGTAACTCCCTCACGCAACCTTTACACTTCCTTCGGTGCTCCCTTTACTCCCACTCTCTCCCCATCCTTCTTCTCAGATCTCTCTCATCATTCTCTCTCATCCAATTCCACCGCAATTGTGATTCAACTACAACAATGTCGGGCTCGACGCTGGCGGTGCCACCTCCCCCTCCATCCACGGTCGCCGAAACGACGTCGTCAGGGAACAAGCAGGCGGCGGCGGCGGGGGGCGGCGTGATGGGGTCCCTCCGCGTGATCGAGCTACAGCTGGTGGCTTTCATCATGGTGTTCTCAGTCAGTGGGCTGGTCCCCCTCCTGGACCTGGTATTTCCTGCGATGGCGACGGCGTACATCCTAATACTCTCGAGGTTCGTGTTCCCATCTGTGGCCGGGAAGAGCGCGGCGTCGGCGGAGCTGTTTCAGGGCAGCAGGTTGTTCCGGGCTTACGTGGTGATGGGGACGACGGTGGGGTTGTTCCTTCCGCTGGCGTACGTTCTCGGGGGGTTCGCTAGAGGGGACGAGCATGCGGTCCGGTCGGCGACGCCGCACCTGTTCCTGCTGTCGTTCCAGATTCTGACGGAGAATATAATCAGCGGGCTGTCGCTGTTTTCGGCTCCTGTGAGAGCACTGGTGCCTTTGCTGTACACCGCGCGACGGGTGTTCGTTATTCTGGATTGGATGAAAGATGTTTGGATCAACAAAACCCTCCCTGCTACTGCCCAATTACAAGTAAGAATTACTCTTGTATCGGTAGAGTGAACTAATTACTACTCCTACTCCGTCCTGGTGAAAGGTCACTGATTGCTTTTTGTATGTGGATTAAGGAGTATTATTATTTTATGTGTAGTGAATAGTTGTATTAGTGAGTGGTGGGTATACGTGAGTCTCTCCTACTAAAATAGGTAAATGATGACATTTGAATGAGACACCAATTTTAGTAAAATGGAGGAGGAAGTACAAGCTTACTTACTTATTTTAAACTTTTAGATGAGGTGTGACTTGAAAATCACCTACATGTGAGGAACTTATTAAGTATATTTGAAGCATAATGTTAAAGGGACTTGATTAAGTATTAAACGATTTATCTCTGCTTAAATTTTTAGATGAGACGGTCAATTAAATGTGTCATAGCCATGACATGGCAAAATGCAAAGCAAAAATTAATCATGCCTGCATAGAGGCATGCACTTTGAACGATTTATCTTTTTATCAACTTAATCTTTTAAATGAGGTGGTCATTTAAAATATACCTCCTACATATCTAAACTTTTAGATGAAAGGGTATTTTACATGTATTCTCGATTTTATGTTTATGTTATCCCTTTTTAGAACAAATTATTGTTAATTTTTAGAATATTATAATTGAACATTATTAGAATTGGAAAATTTTATTAATTTAAAGAAACTTTATATTATCAATAAATTAATAATTTATTAATTTAGAGATTTTTATATGCATAAAAAAATGTTTTCTAAATTTGTTCTGTCTCAACTTCAAGCTTAATCTTTTAGTTGAGGCGGTCATTTAAAATATACCCCTACCTGCTTAAACTTTTAGATGAAGTAGTCATTTTACATGTATTCTCGATTTTATGTTTATGTTTGTTTGTAGGATGTGGGGTGGTATTGGTTTGGAAGGGGTTTATCGGCGATGAATATGGCTTACTTTGCGGTGAACCTCTTCTGTTTCTTGATTCCACGATTCCTTCCTCGAGCGTTTGAGAGGTATTTCAGAGAGAGGGATGAGATTGAGAATCATGCCAAGATGGCTCAAGATAAGCCACCAACTCTACAATCTGATAAAAAGGCTGATTAATTAACTTTTGTTATTAATACCTTTTGTTTTGTAGAACCATGTTTTGTTTCTATTTTTATTACATCAAACTAACCTATATTTTCGATGAATCTCTCATGTCAATCCTAATCATACAAGTTAGAACATGATAGCATGACTAAATCTTCGTTATTGCAACAAGTGACTCCAATTGTATCTAAATTTTATTTATTGCGATTTATATATATATATATATATATATATATATATATATATATATATATATATATATATATATATATTGTATTATTTATTAATCAAATGGTGATGTTAATTGTATGGTGGCGAAAAGTAGCAATTGTTCTTGCAAGGTTGCGTATGGTTTTAGGGTACGGTGGTTAAATGTAGCCTTAGTTCTTGTAAGCTTGTGTGTTCAAGCCAATTAGGATCACCTGCCCCTAGGGTTTAATGGTCATTAACTAGGGTATATTATTTTTATGGAAAACAAGTTATGAAACATGGAGTGAAACACAATTGTGGAGCAGAGGAATCGGATTGGTGTTAAGCGGTGATGAAATGCTGACCTTGCTTGTTGTAAGATTTGGTGAAGTGCGGCTCGGATTCTCTGTGTCACTACTGCTTGAATTGTCACATGATGGATTCTCTGTGCCACTTTAT
Source organism: Pogostemon cablin (assembly GCA_023678885.1). Lineage (NCBI taxonomy): Eukaryota > Viridiplantae > Streptophyta > Magnoliopsida > Lamiales > Lamiaceae > Pogostemon > Pogostemon cablin. The sequence continues at coordinate 10,624,391 of CM042979.1, forward strand.
TACTGCTTGAATTATCGCATGAGTGAGAGAAACTGATCGGCTCGGATTCTCTGAGTCATTCTGGTACATTATCTCCTGTACTAAAACCGTTATATGGACGACACGTAGGAGATAGGAAACTATACCCTAAACCTTAAACTCTAGGGGCAATGATTGGATTTATTTAGGGACAATGGTTGGATTTATTTCCCCTCTTATTGTGTCAATCATTTAACACGCGTGACACATAAAATGATGCACAAAAATGACATAGAAGATTCGGTTTGGAAACTGATAACTCCTCCGTTTAACATTTTACGGTGTTAAATCCATATAAGGTATAGAATATATAAAGCAAGGGATGTGTTTTTATTAATTTTATTTTAAAATAGAAAATCTTCATTTTATAGAAGAAAACATTGAAATTAAGTAAAAAGACCGTGAATATGAAATACCAGAATAGATAACCTTGCTCAAAATTTTTACCCTATAAATTTTTCACAACTAATCTGCGAGACTGATCAAGGGAGGAGGGAGGAGGAGGATTATCCGAAAATGATATTTCTACAAAATTTTTACAACTCTAATGAAGAAGAGAGAATTATCTGAACATCATTTGAATTTTTTTTCTACTTACTAAAAGATTTTGTCAAATGTTATTTTAAATAATCATGAAAAATAACTCAACAAACATAAAGGATTAAAAGTCACAATATTTTAATTTTTTTTTCCCTAGAAAGTGCTAAAATGACCGTAGATGTTAAATTAATAAAATCCTATTCATGCTGTGTGATTCATTAAATTTTGATTGAGATTATATTGTATTCAATAATCTGCATGTTTCTTCTTAATGATATGGTGTTTTGATTAATTTCAATGTATGTTTCTTTTTTTTAAGGAAAGATTTTCTATTTTCCAAAGAAAATTAATCAAACACAAATCTTTCTTTATATATTATTATTTTCATTAATGATGGATTTAAGATGATTAAATGGTGGGGTTAATAAAGATTCCGAGTCGGGTAAAATGTAGTCTTTGTACTCGTAAAGTTTTCAAAACCCACAAAAAATTCAAAACGAATAACTTAGATGTGTTTGATTTTAATTTTCGAAAATTGAGTTTTGGTTTTGAAATCTTATTATGTAATTCTACAAAGCCATCCTTGCATACATTTATGAACCATATTAATCCACAATATATCAATTTTTTATATATATATTTTCTTTCCTTAGTTAGTAGTATTTTCTTTACTTCACTTCGCTCACAGTATCAATTAATAATTTTTTTAGCAAATCATCATTCACTTCCTACACACTAATTTAATATAAAATTAAATTTTATTAAATCTAATCTTTTAAACCGAACAAAATATTTCCTCTAAAGTTAAATTTTACTAAATCTAATCCAAAACAAATACTCCATAAAATTATTATGATTCATAATTTCTAAACCAAACAAAATATTTCCTCCTCCCAACTTATTTTTCGTTTTGATTACTTCCAATTTTAGTTCCATATATTTCTGTAAAAGGAGACACTTAACTAGTAGTATATCCTAATTAATATAAAAATTATCATCATCTCTTTAATACATATAATATATTTTATTATTTATTTATTACTAAAAAATGTTAAATTATTTCTAAAAATAAGTCACAAAATATTTTTTTTAATATTCATGCTGATAAATAAATGTAAAATTGAATTTTGGGGAATGGAGTATAAATGTAAATTGAGAAGCCCCTTTTCTTATTCACGCGGGCCTACCTCCGCCAAACAACTCTATTTCATCCCTTTATCGGTTTATCCTTTTTAATTAAACATAAATTATAACTTCATTTTTAATTTATTAAAAAAAAAAAAAAAAACCAAGCTTCACGAGCAAGACTCTTCTCCTATTACCCTAAAAAATCCAAACGCTGTCGCATTTGTTTCCCCCTCCAGTCTCCACAGGATGAAGATGAGAAACAAAGGCATAGTTCATCCATTTTCTTCCTCCGCCGCCGACGGAGATTCCTTCTCCGTTCTCAATATTCTGCCGGCGGCCATTCTCTCTCTCATAACCGCTCTCTCTCTACAAGACCGTGAAGTCCTAGCCTACATGCTCACAAGATCGCTAAAATCCACCAACCCTAATTCAGAGGACAAGAAGAAGACCCACGGTCACCGCCACAACTCACCCGCCCTATTCGACTGTGACTGCTTTCACTGTTACACTAGCTTCTGGTTCCGCTGGGACTCTTCCCCCCACCGCGAGCTCATCCACCAAGCAATCGAAGCTTTCGAGGACCACCTCAGCAATGGCGACCACCGCCTCCACAACACCGCCGGAAAGAGTAAGAGAAAGGAAAAGCTGGCTCGCGCGAGGAAACTCGAAACTGCCGCTGTTGTTCGGGAATCGCCAGAGAATCTAGATAATAGCGTTGTTTCTACGCCGGAGAGCGAGACGGCGGAAAGAGAGAGGGCGGCGGAGGACGGTGTTGTTTCGCCGCCGCCTGCGGTGGTGGTGCGCAGTTGTCAGAAAGGACTGGCCAGAAAAGTGCTGCCGGACGTCATGGGAATATTTAGTTTGCGTTTGTGGAACCTTTGGAATCCGGGAGTGTAAGGGAATAAAAATAATGGGAAATTTTTTAATTCTACTTTATTTTAGAATTTCAAGAAATTCGAAAAATACTGTATATTTTTCTGGTGGTCGGTTATCTAACTCTTTAATATTTCGTTCCCCATTTTTGCAGTATTTAAATTTTTTTTTTATTTTTTATTATTAACCTGAGTCAATTCGTATTTGTTGTGTGTTTGATTCCTTCTCGTTAAAATTTATTTCTGGTAATTACTACTCCATTTGTTATTTGTTATAACTCTGAAGTTGTTGATTGCAACATTAATATGCTCCTATATTTTAATGTTTTCGAGTCAACAACTTGTGGGAGACGACCTAATGTAATCATACTTCAACTCGGAATATTTCACTTATTTTTGTTCCTGCAGTTCAAAAAACACTTATTTTTATTTTTATATTCACTTAAAAAATGGAGAAATCGAGTATTAATTTATTTAAAAAGAAAGATGGGTAAAATTGTTTTAAAACATTTATTAAAGAATATATTCCTATATTTTAATATGTATTGATATGAGAGATAATATAATATTTTAATATATAGGTAGTTGTATTAGTGTAGTGTTTCCGATCCCATATATATTTAAGAGAAAATAGATTTTTTCGTTCGCTAACTTTCATTCATTTTGAAATTAGTCCATTAACTTTTTTAATTTTGAAATTAGTCCATTAATTTTATAACAATTTTGAAATTAATCAATTAACTTTATAAAATTCAACATTTTGGTCATTTGACCTGCTATGGCAGATCATTTAAATATTTTCACCCCAATTAATCTATATCATATTTTTATTTAACCAATTTTATCTCACTTTTCATTTTTCACTTCCGTATACCAAACAAACAATATTAATCTCATTACTAAAGTGGAGCAAATTTGACTAAATATTGATACTTCCTCCGTCCGCTCGAAAGAGAGTATTTTTTCCATTTTGGTTGTCCGTTCCAAAGAGGGTCACTTCCTTTTTTACATACATGAGATCCACACACACCCACTAATACAATTAAAATATGGGATTCACACTCCCACTAATACAACTACCCACTACACATTAAATAACAATACTTCTTAATCAACGTGCACAAAAAGCAAAATGCCCTCTTTCGGGCGGACAGAGAGAGTATAATATAAATTCTTAGTGGAGGCTATTTTTTTTAAAATAGTATATATATATATATATATATATATATATATATATATATATATTACATATTTTTTATTTTTATTTTTTAGAATAACCTGCTAATGACCTGTTGAAACGAACGATTTTGTTGAACTTGGTAAACATGATGGACGATTTTCAAAAATTTCAAATATAATGGACGATTTTCAAAAAGTTAAAAACTTATGGACTAAATTCAAAATTGGGCAAAGTTAGCTGATAAAAAAATCTATTTTCCTTATATTTAAATATTTTGTGTGGATCTCATTTCCTATAAGGGTTGGTCTCTTGTGTTCCGCTTATACTTTTTACTATTAAATGATATACAATTAATACCCTATACAATTTACTATTAAATTGTATACAATTAATACCCTTTAATACTAAAGAGTATGAGAGCACGGGGCACACAAGTTTTTACTTTACTATAAAGGAAAATGTAAACTTTTTTATGGGAAGCCTAAAATGAAAATGCATAAAAAAATGGTGTACCCCACCATTAGGGGCCCCCACCGCCCCTGCCCAGGGGATTGGTGGAGGAGGTAAATCGCAGGATGTGCCTCAAGTGGCTTATAGAGAGGACTCACTGTTTAACTTGTGCTTGCAAGGGGCCAAATCCATGCCAAAGGCAGGATTCAAACCCCCACCCTGCAGCTACCAAGCTCAGTTGGGAGGCATTTCCACCCTCCCTCTACCACTTGAGCTATGCCTGTGGGCGAAAATGCATAAAAATTAATATGGGATGGAGAGAACACTCTCACCCCATTTATCAACTTCACATACTATTCTTTTTGGTTTGTTTTAATTTTAACTTCACCCTTCTATAAAATAAAATGATAACTACTACAGTATTATTAATATACATTTTAATTTCAAAATTGTCACACCTTTTCTCACATGACATACAAAAGGTAATTTTAACTACTACAGTATTATTAATATACATTTTAATTTCAAAATTGTCACACCTTTTCTCACATGACATACAAAAGGTAATTTTTCTTAATTTGCGTATTTACGCTAAATGAGTAAAAATTTCTATTAAAAGTTGACACATACTCTATCTTATAAATCATTTTAATTTTTCTTATATACTATTGTCTCTTAATGAAGATGGAGGGAGTATTTATCTCTTAATACTCTTTATACTCTAAAAATATATAAATAGGAGTAACACATGTATATAATGTATTACTAATTTCAAAACACACATTAATTTTAAAATTGTCATTCAATATGACATATTTTATATTTTATTTATTAATTTAAAATAGGAAAATACCATTAGTATCAATGAAACTGATAAAACGAAAATGTACATGTAATATGGAGTAACATTTTTAACTTTAAAAAAATTAAAATACTTTACTTATTATTTTTTAAGTTCTACTATAATGTAGTACATGTTTGTTTCTTTATGATATATTAATATTTTATTGTGTTATAGATTTTAGGATCTAATAATTTAATTTATATAATTGGTAGTAGATGACAAGATGTGTTTTGACCCATTGAGAGAAATAATTGATTTATGAAATGCTGTCCATAAGAAAAGAAATGTGAACTTGTAGTATAATAGAAAGAAAAATAAAAATGAAAAGATGTATATGTTGTAGGAAATGAGAAAAAATATTTTATAATACAAAGTTATATGTAAACTTGAACCAATGTTGTGATACCTTTAGGACTATGTAATTAAGCATAAATAAAAGGATCTCATGAGACAATCTCACGAGAGGTGGTTTTTTTCAAAATTTTATTTTGATTATCAGATTCTGATTAATATGCATTAAAAGAGTATTGAATTGATTGTGATATATTAGGTGGGTTAATATGACTTAAAAAAGGAAATTAACGTTTTGCTTAGTGGGTAAGGATGGTGAGTTGGTGAGATATTTTGACATATAAATACATCAATGCGTGTGTGTTTGTGTAGCTAAGCTACTTATTTAAATTTGGCTGAATATCCCAATTATAACTAACGCAATTAATGATACAATACTACAAATACTCGCACAATTATTGTTTCTCAAATGATTGACGGGAGAGTATCAATTGAACCAATTTTAATTATAAATCGTGTCATTAATTATAAATATATCTAAAAAATAATATTTAATTTTAAAAGTAAATAGTATTAAATTTTAAAAATATAAATAACATAAAAAAATAAAAAAATATTCCGTATATAGAACTGTCAATAGAATAATTTGCCTCGTGGAAACTTTTCTTAAAACATCAACAATTTTTTTTAAAAAAAATAAAAATAAATTATTAATATTTTTCATGATAAATTTTTGTGAGACGGTTGTGAGATGGGTTATGCTTATTATATAATAAGTAAAGTATATTTATTTGTAGTTAAAGTATGTCAATAATAAATTATATTATAACAACTTAAAATCATACTTTAATTCATCATTTATTATACTTTACAAAATATATAGTTTAACAATGATTAAGCATACTTTATCTATATAATAGACACACTTTAACACGTCTCACGAACTATCTCACATATGAGAATTTGTCTAATATAAAAATTTGTGCAAAACAATCTCACAAATCTCAAATGAATAATATATAAATTATATTTTTAATAAAAAATAATATTTAATTATTGAAAAGTGATAACGACAAATTAACTAATTTATGAACAATTCATATTATAGATGACCCATGTCCCATAATAAAATTCATAGTAATTGTAGATATAGAGTTTTAGAAAATTTGTTTTTGATTCTTTTTAAAGAGTAATTTGGTATTTTTGAGCAATAAATAAATTATAAATTAAGTTATATATTGTTAGATTATTGAATTGTGTATTATTTATTTTTTCGATGATGTGAATTTATTTATGAGATAGATAATTTTGGTACCGAGAAAGTAATAATATCTTTTAATGAATAAGCTTGCCTTGTTTCAACCCATTGCACGATACCCATTCATTTTATTACTCTTTAAAATAGAAAAATTGCTCATAAAAATAATAAAATACTATTATTCAAATTATTAATTAATTATCCCAACAAAAATATGAAAAAATCACCCTACAATAAAAATTTAGGGTGATTATGGGATGCACCTAAAACACTGGCCACATTCAATAATTTATAGGCTAAAAATTGGGGATAATGGATAGTTTTCTATTTTTATTTTTTAATATTTAATTTAATTAATAGTAAAGATTAAATTAAAACTTGATTTAATGGTTGAAATCGTTTAGGTGCACCAGTGTCACAGGTGCACCGTAGTTGAACTACAAAATTTAAACAAGAGTAAAGATTTTTATTAAGAGAAATATTAGTTCATCATTTAAAAAATAGACAAAGATTTGTATGAGACCGTCTTGCGAAAAAAATTTAATGAGACGAATAAAAAGTGAACTTTTTAATAAAAATTGATAGCAGCTTAGTAAATTATTTTATAAATAATTTATAATATAAATAAAAAGTAATAACCATTTAAATAAATAATAATAATTCTTTTAATAAAAATTAATAAGTATTTAATGAAAAATGATTTGGCTGTGAGACATGTATGTGTTGTCCAAAAGAATAATATAGTATTATATTACCTTTTTTTTCTTTCGAAAAGTAGTACTCCCTCCATCCCATAGAAGTTGGTATAATTTTTTTTGGGCACGGAGATTAAGGAGTATAATAATTTAATGTAAAGTGAAGTAAAGTGAAGTGAGAGAAATAATATTTAATGTGTAGTGGGTAGTTGTATTAGAGGTGATAAGTGGGGCCCATGAGAATAGATTAATTGTTTTTGTGTTGGTCCCATATATTAAAAAGGAAATGTGTCAACTTTAGTGGGACAAACCAAAAAGGAAAGTGTGTCAACTTCTATGGGACGGATGGAGTATTATGTTACTAAATAGTGAAAATCGCACACCTAGTTTGAAGGAATAATTTGTCTTGTGGAGCTCAAAGTACACTTATTCGATAATGTAAAAATCATTATTTTTATGAAGGTTTTAATCGAATTTATGGCTCCGTTTTGCAGATTTTTTAGAAGAATTTAAATATCAATTTATCAATAATGAATTTGTTATATATAATGCATGCAAGATTTAGTGACTTGTGTTTGATTAAATTAAGGACTGAGATGTTTAATTATCATGACTTAAAAAAAATAATAAAAAATTCTACCTATATATTGCTGAAAAATAAAAATTACCTATTTAAATTCTATAATTATGAGATTGTTATTTAGAAAACTCACATCTATATTTTTTTCAAATAATTGACGTGATAACAATAAATTTTACATTTATGTGGGTACAACCTTTTGCGATTATAGCTGATGATGAGCGTGAAATTCACCCCGTCCCATAATTTGCCTATGTCAGCATTTATGGTGAGTAGAATGGAGCTCATATAAATAGGCACAAGCATGCATTCCACGCAACTCACAACTTGCATTTGAGCATGCAAAATAGCCCTAGTCATTAGACGATCCAATTCTCCATTGTATAAAGTTCGTCAGAGAACTTGCGATAGCAGTGTTGTCTTCATCGAAAATGAGAAGTCATTTCACTTTTGGAGAAGATCCACCAAGATCGAAGCATTACCTAGGTATGTTTCTTCTTGCTAGAAAAGTCCTATTAGACTTGGATTCACCCCTCTCGAAGATTGAAGATCTTGTTTAAAGGTGTATCCTCTGTTTCTACTCCTTTATTTTCAGTTGTAATACCATTCTACTTCTACCCCTTCTCGTATTTCGTAACGTAATTGATTGATGCACATATAAACTAACATACGCAAGAAGAAACATATAACCTCTGCACCTTGAATCACAAAATGACATATATTATAGACATTACGAGTTATAAATGGAAGGTTTTTTATTCTTCACCTATAAAAGAAGCTCATTTCCATTCATTTTGGACATACTCAAATACTTGAACACATCGACACATCTGCAGAGATTGAAAATACGAGCAATGCTCTTTCAAGTTCTTCGAGTCATCTTCAAGTAAAAAATGATCTACGATCCGAGATCAAGGTGTTAAACCCCTCAAATTAAACGTTCTTCACATCAAGTTCATCCAACGTTCTTCGTGGAGTCAATGACGTTCTATCACATTCAAAGACGTTTTATGCAAAAAGTTCGGAAGTCAAGGTTTAATCCGAACAAACACTCGATGCCTCTGGATTAACATTATAAATCTTCAAGTTTGAGTTTGAACAAGTTTCAACCAAATATTCGACTCAATACACACGGTCAATAAAAAGTCAAAGTTAAAGTCAAGTCAAAATTGATTCAAGAGAATAATTAGAGGATTAATTAGAACTTGTAACTCGTTTACATACTCTTTAAAATAAATTCATTTGGAATCTTTATACTCCAATTTATGTTTTTTTAATCATAAATACAAAATTTGCTATAACACCAATATCAGACCATAAATCACCGTCTAACGGGTTGGGTTGGGTTGGGTTTTGATTTATGCGGACTATGTTCTCATTTCTTAGTCTCACTTAAATTTCCAGTAGTGATGAGATTCAAAATAGATGGTGAAAGTGTTGATTTGGTAAAGATTATTTTAGTAAAAATACTTCATTTGTCCCACACCACCCTTCACACTTTTTTTATTCATCCGTTCCACAAACCTAAAAAAAGGAAATACGTATCATTTTATCTAACAATCTCAAAGTTCCTTTAATTTTAATTTTTTCACTCATTTTTCACTCACATACCATTACTTTATAGTAATATTTTATTATCTAAAAATATTGCAATACCTTCCAAAGTCAACAAAATTAATTCAAAAGTGTAATTTTTCTTAAACAACGTGGTACAGTAAATGAGAATGGTGGTCGGGAGCGGAGAAAGTATAATTTTTTTAACCTTCAAAAAAAACAAATTGCGGAATATATTTAAGGCTATTCGCACCCCCCGAAATCACTAAACATACCTAATTAATACCTAATTAATAAAAAAATAATAAGCTAAAACTTGTGTGTTTCAGGGCACTGTGCCCCTAAATCCCACACTTTCTGAAAGTTATACGTATATAAAGTATATCCTTTAATGTAAGAACTTATATCCTTGATTTCTGAGAAAAAACTTTATGTTTTTAATCAAATATTTATACTATTCATATTTTAATATTTTTAATGAAAAAAGTTATACACTTATTAATTAAAGTGTATATTCTTTAGGACAAAATGTTATACCCTTGTACAACTTATGTACTTGAGGATATAAGATATCAACTCAAAATAATTATCGACGTCATATAAACTATTTGTGAATAATTTATAAGTGAGGCTTGCGTGCGCCCGGGCGCACGGGAACACATTCCGTGCGCCTTTAGAAATTTAGTATTATGGGTAAGGGTACATTGTTTTGGTCTAAAGGGTATACACTTTAATTAATAAAAGGTACACCGTTTTATTCTAAAGGGTATACACTTTTCATTAATATTTTTTTTAGAAAATAAAGGGTACACATTTTTATACTAAAGGGTATATAATTTAACAAAAAATTCTAAAGGCGCACGGAGTATTGTACATGAGCCCAGATACACACAATAATTTTCTCTAGAAAATAAAGGGTACACATCTTTATACTAAAAAGTATACAATTTAACACAAAATTCTAGTGGCGCACGGAATATGGTCCGTGCGCCCGGGTGCACAGAAGTTTTTGCCATAATTTATAGTATAAATAAAAAGTGATAACATATTTTTACTAATTTACAAAAATAACTCACGGTTCCATAAGTTTTACTCAATTTTAAATAAATCTTTTTATTAATTAATTTTTATTATAATTTTATTTTAGACTAACATTATAAAATTATTTAAAAAAAATATTCATCACGAGCTAGACTCGCTTGACTAAGGGCACTGCTCTTTGTAACCATGAAGTTGGTAAACTAAGCCTATAATCTTTTAGACTACTATGTTCATAATTAATACTTAAGAAACATGATGGCCATTAAATCCTGAGACATGCTTGTAAGTTGTATCAATTGGGTTCGTGTAAACCCTTTTTAATTATATAATATAATAATCAGAAACTGATTAAGCCCTAAATTTTAAGCGTAATTAGAGTATAAACTAAAGGTTAAATATTACATAAATTAAGGATAAATTATTGCCTAAAATGCAAAGATGAAATTATCATTGTATATCCTCAAAGTTAGTACAAAATCCTAAAGTTAAAAGATTAAATCAGAAATAACATAAAGCATAAACCACCATCATTTTAGTTAATCCTATATTATATAAAGTATTTGATTCCTATATCTAATGGATTGAGTGAGGGTAGCTTTTCCATCCAAATAAATATAAATAATAAATAAATTTTGGATTTTATGTGTGTAACATTATGGCAAATCATTAAAGCGAATTATTAAGTGAGTATGATAAGACTAAATATCTCCACAGAAATAACCATTTGGTAGTCATTTCAACAACTTGTGAGGATCTATTAAAAAAGAGAGGAAAAAATAAAATAAAATTGTGAGGATCATCATCCGCTAATTTTGTTCTTCACATCTCATTACATGTGCTCTCAGCTTCCTTTCCCAAAAAAATAAATAATAAAATATAGACATTTATTATATTATAACTTAGAAAATGCTGACTTTTAAAAGTTAAATAGTATAATTGAATAAGTTATTTCAAGCAATTGAAAATTATACACCGTCCATAAATATTTACATATTTTCTTTCCTTTGTTCAAACATTATTTTCACATGTTTAAATAAAAATCACACACAGTTAGCACCTTTATAATATTATTATGAGTGAGGCTTGCATGCGCCCGGGCGCCGGGAACACATTCCGTGCGCCTTTAGAAATTTAGTATTATGGGCAAGGGTACATTGCTTTGGTCTAAAGGGTATACACTTTAATTAATAAAAGGTACACCATTTTGTTCTAAAAGGTATATACTTTTCATTAATATTTTTTCTTTAGAAAATAAAGGGTACACATTTTTATACTAAAGGGTATACAATTTAACACAAAATTCTAAAGGCGAACGGAGTGTTGTCCATGCGCCCAGATACACACAATAATTTTCTTTAGAAAATAAAGGGTACACATCTATATACTAAAGGATATACAATTTAACACAAAATTCTAAAGGCGCACGGAAAATGGTCCGTGCGCCCGGGTGCACAGGAGTTTTTGCCTATTATTATAATAGACAATGACTGGGTGGAGGTAATCCACCAAATTCAAATTTTACAACATCTTTCCTTTATATTCAATGTGTGTTTTGTTGTTTCATCTCATTTATTTTTTTTATTTTGTTTATTTTTCTGTTTTTTTATTATTTAATTTTAGGGATATAATTGTAATTTTATCCTTGTGGTTTAGGGTATAATTTATTTCTAGAGTTAAGGTATAATTGTAATTTTACCCTTGTGGTTTAGGGTATAATTTATCCCTAGGGTTTAGGGTTTAATGATAATTTTACATTTGTGGTTTAAGGTATAATTTGTTCTTAGGGTTTAGGGCATAATAATCATTTAAGTATAATAAATTTAAAAATAAAATAAAAAATAATATTAATGAAAAAGGAGGAATTAATTAAAAATGGTGGAGATCACATATTCCACAAAATCATTTGATGGAACTATTCCACCCGAGTCACACCCATCATAATAATAATACAAAATGTGCCATGTTTTTTAATTTAGTCAAATTCTCTCATATTGATCATCTTTATATCAAGAGAAATAGGTCTTGCTTGAGACACGTCTCGCGTGAGACCATTTTTCACTTTTAAAATAATTATCATTTTTGTTATAAAATGTATCACTTTTATACTATAAAATATTATCACTTTTCATTTACACTATACATTGTTCATGAAATTGCATTATCACTTTTAATTAATTCAGTATCACTTTTCGTTATGAAAAGTATAACTTTTCATTCATATGTGAGATGGTCTCACACAAATCTTTACAATTCCCGATACAACTCGATAACATAATAATTGCGTATTTGACATTATCGTGTTTGTTTAGAATCGTGTCAATTCGTTAAGAATTGTTTGTGTCAAGCCGTTAAAAACGTCTAGTATTAGCAGGTAACCTACTAACTCAATAATAGCCCATTAACATGTTAATAATCTATTATTTTATAAAATAGGATTGACATATGATAAAAAAAAAATTACTATAAATAATTTAAATTTTATCTTCACTTTAATCAATTTTTTTTATTATTTTATTCTTATCGTTGTTATAATGTCATGCTTTTTTGTGTTGTTGACGCAAAACCCGATCAATTGATACCCTTACTTTATATCATTAAATTATCAAAATATAATTTTCTTTTAATATCGTCGCACCAAAAAAAACTTCTTATAATATGTGCAAGTATAAAAAGGATGAAAAGACTAAAGAGTACAAACTTTTTCAGTCGGCCAAAATAAAAAAAATCATTCTTTGAAAAACATTTAAAGAGTTCTGTATTATAATGAAAAAAGTTTCGCATCAGAATATTTTTCGAAAGTCATTCAATGTAAGACTATTTATCTATTATACCATCAAAAAAATAAATTACAGAGCGGTTGAAGAATGATTCCGCTGGCAATTTATATAATGATTCCGTTGATAATCCATTAGTAAATATCTCCAATCGATTTTATTCTGTTCGTAAAAATCTAGTTTCTTTTTTCTTTCTTCCGGAGTCTGTTTAGTGAAAAACGCTCACACAAGTCTTTTACCATGGTTACCAAGGTAAATAGTACAAAGCATTGGGAATAATTGGAATGCATGGCTGCATGCAGACCACACATTGAAGCTGGGGTGAGTGAAGATTTTAGACAAGCATGGATAGAAGATAATGTGAATGATTAAAAGCTTTAATCAAAAGTTTGTTGGAAATGAAATGGGGGAAAGAACAAAGAAAAAAGGCCAGATGTTAGAATCCATGCAGTTGCCATGTTCTTAGCTGGATTTTCAATTAGTATTCCTACACAGGACATAAAAAGCAATATTTGTTGATTCAAAAAGTACAACTGCTCTACTTTGGTGGGCTACACAAAACAGGCTAAAGTCATGGAGGTTGACAATGTCATTACAGAGTTATGCAATTGGATTTTGGATCTTTATTTCACCCAAAGATTTTATATACATGGCCCCATCTAGGCAAACTATGTACAGACAATGATTTCAGACAAAATTTAGAAGAAAAAGTGCACAATACATGTCGGAAGGAGGAGGGTTGCAGGGGACTGCGTTTTTTAATCGGAGAGAAAAATCCATGACATACCATGCTCATTACTTTAAGTAGATTAATCGACAAAATGTTCAATCAGCACAAACTCACATTTTAATTTATGCGAAACAAGTGTTGCTCGAATAAATAGGCCCCTACTTAGATTAGATGAGTGAAAGAGGAGAGACATACCTTCACTTGGGTGAGAAGCTGTAATAATCAGTGGGCTAATGCAGCCCCCCTTGGAGATGACAGTGATTAACCATATACCAGGAATCCAGTACACTTCAACCTAATAACGTTCCATTTGCAACTGCATTTTAGCAACCTGATAAAACGAACAGTATACCGTGCCATGATATGTTGAAATTTTAGCCACAGGTCATAAAAGTTGGTTGGCGGTGATACGTTAATAGCCACTAGCTTCCTATGTGGTTAAAATTGTGGACAGTTTATGTTTATCAGTCGGCATAGCAAGAGTTTAGTCAAATCAAAATGTTGAGAATGGAAAAAATATCCAAGCTACATTAAATATATTTATGGAAGCTACATAAAATACTCATCAAGTCTATCAGAAAACAGAAAATGTGGAAGTCTTGAGTTTATCTCTTCAGATATTGTACACATTAACTATAATTGGGTAGATATTTTACAATGATAGATAGCATAACAGCAAATCTTCAGCTGGTTTACCAACATTATACAAGCTAATTAATGCTTGATTATGAAAATAAAAGTATCCAATGAATGATGAATATTTGGAGCATACATCCCAAGCAAGCTGCCTCCTGCATATAACTGTACTTTACAAGAGAAACACCAATAGTACAATATCATGTGATCAAAGGTTCTCAGCATACTTCATATGGCTTCTTTCTCTCATGAGGACAACAACATGATGTTTGTCGATAGCTCAACAGATTTGACACGCGGACATCTATCAAAAAAAACCCTCCAACAAAGTTTCAAAAAATACCATCATTTGATCATAATAAGTTGCAGACATGGTACGTTATTTCATGCCATGTGTGGCATTACAATATCTTTTGCAAGTTAAGGTTAAGGTTCATTGAAGATATCAAATAGACATGAAAATAACAGCATGTAGATAAGTTTAGTCAGGTCAGCAAGCCTTTCTTGACTGCATACTTCTTTAATTTCACGATAAACTTGCAGATAGTTGTGCTATGCAACCTGGATTTGATATCCAAAATGAATCAATACATTGAACACTTTCTCTAGTCCAATGTAATTGGTGAGTAACTAAAACTTGAAATAGTCTCACTTTGAGTTAGAGTGGGTAGTTATGAAAAGACTGCAAGGTGTTTAAAGATCAAATTGGGTGCTTGTGCAATAATATATTCCTTTTCCAAGAAGAGGGATTTAGAAATTATAAGAACACCATTTAACATGGATTGTTTCCAGTGACAATTTAGACCATGTGTGTAGATACTGATATCTCTTAAGATGGCCCTCTGAAAAATGAATCCAACAATTAAGATGGCCCATTATCTGAATCAAATTGGTAGTGGGGCATACCAATTCAAGGGAATGTCAAACACCTGCCTCTAATATGCAATTTCACATTATGAACCACCTTTTTCACATATAGCATCACTGCACTGACACAAAGATTGGGGTTATTTTGGGTTACAAAACCTTCACTTTTCTATTACTAAGGAAATGCTCTAATGTGTCATTTATAACTTGATGAAAGAAGATAAATTATCTCTTGCATTTCATTAATTAAAATCCCATTTATAATGCAAATTAATATTTGTTTATACTTGATAAAAGAAGATAGAATGTATTTGATATTTCACTCTATTTAAAATAATTGAACCTGACTCAAATAATTCAGACAGGCCTATTGATCATTGAACTAAAAAATACTAGAAAAACTATTAGTTGGGGTTATGACAAATTATATCTGGCAGCACAAAGAATAAAGAAATATAAACAGAGATCTCCTTGCTTCTATCTTTTTTGTAGTGTCATTTGTTTTGTATTTAATATTAAAGGAGAACAAATCCATGTAAAGGCTAATACTAAAAGTCCTAAACTAACTGCTATCAAATGAGTTTATGTTAGTTTAAGTAGCTCATGTCTCTTTCATTGTGATCTCTGTCATGCGTGGACCGATGATTAACCAATATGATCATCGAATTTAACAGTTCATGTGACTAAAGATCTACCTATATGTCATATTATATTAAAGTATTAGCTTCATACAATATTCTCTACTGTGTTCCTAACATCAAAGGGGTCACCGACAACAGAGCCAATCAATATTATGATGTTCAAACTTACTGATAAGTCAGGAATTTACTAATTAGTAAATACCCTTCCAAAAGGCATTTTGTTACATACAAGAAGAAGTGTCAAACATACATCAATCATTATAACTGGTAACATGCACATGCAGACATAGATTTTAGGTCTGAATGAGCAAAATATGTAAGACGATTTGGCAGAAATATGTAAATGGTCCCTCCTAAAAAGATTATTCCAGGATAAATAGGCAATAGTTAGGAAATAAGCAATAATGATGGCTGAAAACTTATAGACTACATAAAAAAGTGCTAGAAAATAAATTATTGGGATCCAGAAAATCATCAGCCTCTAAAAACTTTAAAACAGAAACAATAAAATAAATAAATTAAAAGAAAAGGAACAGGAACTTGGAAATGTTACTGGTAACCTTTTACCTTCTTCATGTTGACAGTTATTCCCATTAACTTCAAACCTCAGCTTTTTGAACGTAGTTTATTGGTTCGTGTAACACTAAGTCTATATAAAGTTCAATTGATCCACCAACTACTATCAAGCTATCTGATAGTACGACCAAAATGAAGGTATTATATATCATTTATGTGAAAAATCAGAATATCATAACATATTATGGCATCTTCAATATTCAATATTTTTTGTTTCATGAAGATCATCTCATCTGTCCTCATTGCAGATATTAGGTTGGATGCATCGCAAGTTCAAGCAGAATAGCAATGAAGCGCATAAAGATTTCTCCATCGGTGAGTTAAACTAGTTCACATGATTCTGAAAAGCATTATATAACTTAGAGAAGACATGGTCTATCTTAGTAAACAAACTATTGCAGTTTACAATAATAAACATGCTCACTGAGAGATCATTGTTGTTAACTTGATTAAATGGAAACAAAGTTTGAGGTAGGCTTGGAGCTGATAAATGGGATTTGATTCTTCTAAAAGAAGCTAAAATACTCCCAAGACCATTTCATGGGCACAAATAAAACAATTCTGAGTTGATCAACCAAAATATGATCTAGAGACATCAAAAGAGACAAATTGATTCTTCTGCAATTAAAAAAGAAGAAGTTAAATACGCGTTTGTTATGTTGTACCTTACCTCGTCAACATTAGTTACCATATATTTCAGTTTTCAGGGATCTCTTGTACTTGGCTTACAGGTTTCACAGGTCAACCATCCTTGGACGACCTACAATGCTATCCAAAAGGAAGTTATGGTTCTAAGCCATTCGGCAAAGCCCAAAGAGACTACTACCTTCGAAACTCATTTACCAGCTTAGAGGCTGCAAGAGTGGAAGAGGAGGACCTCGAAGAGGACCCAGAAAATGATTTTACTGAGCTTTTCCATGGATTCCTAGCAATCGGTACTCTAGGTAGAGAACCAATCGCCACTGACCCAGCAACACCAACATTTTCCATTTCAGTGGATCACATAGCTGAAAAGGAAACCGAAGTCACCGAAAATGAACTGAAGCTAATCAACGATGAGTTGGAAAAAGTTCTGGGAGCTGAATCAAGAGACGACATACTAGATAATGTTTCATCAGGAAGAAACAGTCATGTGAGTGCCGGAAGGAACAGTCATGTGAGTGCTGGAAGGAACAGTCATGTGAGTGCCGGAAGAATGAGTCACTGCAGCACAATCACATTGAGCGGAAAGCCTACTGAAGGTTCTGAGAACTATGGAAATGGAGCAGTCATCTGTCCACTTCAAAGCTATCTTTTTGGATCAGCAATTGAACTGCAAGACACGGCACCACCAGTAAGGAAAGAACAAAGGACATCTCTTGGGGAGCTCTTTCAGAAGACTAAACAAGCAGAAGAATCTGGAACTAAATCTGAAAGGGGTGATAAGCGAACTGAAAAGGAAACTGACAAATCTGCAGTTCATGTTATGAAAAAGATGCTGAGGAGAAAATTAATTCAGGCCTTATCGAAAAGTACAGCACCAAACTCAGGAGGAGTAATAGATTCTACAACAGCTGAGACAAAGCTCCATAAGGTGTGTGTATAAATATATAAAACACTTTCTAATTTTCTTCACAACTTTTTTATATTAATTACATCCATCTCAGTTATGAATGATGTTGAGTTTATTTGAATGTGATACTGCGGTAGTTGTTAGAGGTTAGGGTGCTCCAAGTACAATACCAAACCTTTCTACCTAGAGTATCTATTATACTCATATGCTTAAGAGAAAAAAAGAGTACATCTCGTTCTTGCAGAAAAGATACTATTAGATTATGATGAGGATGACCATTATCTATTTAACCAAGATGATTATTGATTAGTGATAGTTTGCTACTTTGCCAAAGAATTTTACTTGATGCACTTTGTATCATTAGCTTGAAGATTTAAAGTTGAACTTTCCAGTAATTTAATATTTATTTGTTTTTTATTAGTATTTACATTATGTGTTTATGTTTAATATGTTATTTATGAGTTATTATGTAATTTATGTGTTTTTCAACATTATTTTGTTAGTTTAAAGTTATTTGATTTTTAAAGCTGGTTATGCACGCATGTTTGTGTTGTTATCTTATTATGTGATATTATGGAGGATTATTATGTGACGTAAGGTGGTTTTTAATTACCTTCATTTGCTTTAATTATGTGCCGAGTAGGTTATATTTATGTATATAATTTGTAGAAAAAATAGGCAGGTGTAAAGGAGGCAAGCGCCTCTCGCCTTGGCTCCAACAGGGCCCTTGTGCCTCCGTGCGCCTTTTGCCTCTAACAACTATAGTAATGCAGATCCTACATATCTTCAACCGGAAAGTCCATCCTGAGAATGGAACTACTAGTCACCTGTCTCATAAATCCATAAAAAATGAGATAAAAAACAACAATACCCCTTTGGTGGCATCTTATAGTGAAGGACTACGACCCTCTGCTGAAGATATCATAATATATCCTCATGCTATCTCAAAAGAATGGAGCTACAAGAAACAGACTCATTTGACCCAGCTTACAAAAAGCAATGGAGACACTACTGGGAACGAGCTTTGGGTCAAAACTGATGCAGACTGTAAGTAACTAATGCACTACACACATCTATGAGGATCCTTTAATTATTTGTGGGTTATTTAAGATACTGAGGTCCAATATTAGTCTTTTCTGAAATATTTGTCAAAAGCCAGAAGATTCAAAACACAGCCATAGTAGTTCTTTAATGTTTGCATTAAAATTTAATGGATCTCCTAGGAAAATGGATTATTTAAAGGTTTCAGACAGAAAAATGAAGTATAAATGACACTAAAATATGCTAAAGCATGCATACATAATATCTTGATGACATAATATAGAACATTACCATTAAATGATTAACTGCTATAGAAAATGAGTTACTGTTGCTTGTAGCTTGAATTAAGTTTTGTTTTGACCTTGTAGACTTGGTTTTGGAGCTCTAATGATGGATAAGCCAAGTTCAGAGCTGGTACTTAATGACACAAAATTATATAAGAGAGATTTGCAAATTAAGATTCTAGTGTGGATTTCATATTTGAGTGGTTTTATCATGATGTGTTTGTAAGAAATATAATAAAGAGGCATACTGTTGTACTCTGTTTCTATTGTGTGTTGTAAAATCTTCTATTATGCGCTGTAAAACTCAAGATGAATTTGCTATTTATGCATTGGAATGTGAAACACAAGAATCCTAGTTAACTAATAACTTGACATCTTGTCACAGTTGATGCATGTGCTTGAAGAAGTTTTTTGCGTCACTATTATGATATAAGGAATACGCTAATATAATGAGAATATCTTACTCAATGATAATACATTAAAATGTAGAGATATGTTGCGATTGATCAGTAGATTAGATTGGCAAGAGAAGCATATGTGGAGAGGGTTTTCCGAAGATAGCTTCTTACATAGGTGGACCAAGTAAAATGCAAAAATAGCAAAGTAATGTATGACTGAATACAGTGTTGCCATTATGAAGGGTCAGCCAACTAGAAGAGAAAAACAGGAGAGGAAATTAAGTAATATATTGCAAATTACTCGCTTTGCTAGTATGAAGTCGATAGCCAGATGAGCTCGTGATTTTTCCAATAGTATATTAAAGTAAAGGGAGTTGACATAGAGCCAGATAAAATAATGGACACCGTAACTTGTCTAGGGAAAAAAGTCTTTGCGAGTGTAAGTTCTATTCAGGAAAACTACAATCAGTCTGGTGCCATGATAGACATTTCATTAAACCTGTCAATTTTTTATTAGCTACTATACAAGTATAATCCAAAAACTACAGGAGAATGACAGAAATGAAAGGAAAAGGCATCACAGTAATCCCTAGGGAGAAACTTTTGACACTTCATTGTAAGATTCAGCAATAACTCTTCCACTTTAAAAAGAGGATGGTACTATAAAAGATTATCTAATCTAAGAGAAAGGCACCATAAAATATCATATAAGTTCTGATTAATAAAACGAAGATAATGTCAATAATAGATTAAGGTGCACAAGTTAATGGCATCATACCCACATCAATTCTGACCCGGTGAATTGGTTTACATTGTCAATATACTCCGCAATCATTGCATTCACCCTAAGTAATAGACTAACTGCAAGAACTCATGTTACAACTTAATGAAGCCTCTAAGCATTCTACATAAAAATGCCAACATCACATTCTTATCTTGTATTCCTCTGTGAGAAATCCAAACATTGTAGATTTAGCTAAAGAAAATCACAAAGTGCTTTTGAAGCAATAAAAGATATTTCTTTTTTTGACACTTGTGAAGCTTAGCAAAGGATAAAAATTTACTTTACCAGATACACTAAGGGGATGCTTAGTATAAATTCTACAATGGTAATGCCAATAGGAATCATTGAATGGTTAATGGGTTTGATTGATGAAGGGGGAGTAGTTAATGAAAGTAAGGGAGTGATTAACTAATTGAAAATCATTTTTTATTAACCCAGCGCCATCAATGAACATAAATACTCCTTAATTCAAGCAGCCAGATAAAACCCTTGTGAAAGAAATTGCTTGCAAAAAACAATATGCAGTATTCCAAATGTTTGAAACGGAAATTACCTTTAAATATCCATCCTCATCCGCAACCTAAGAAAAGGGAATTCTGATTCACTATCTTCTGACCTAATTAGGAAAATCGAAAGAATATAACAAAATCACCCTAAAACAGAGAGAAAAAGAAGCTGTTAATGATCCCAGATTCCGCGTAAAATAAATATGATTTCTCTGAATGAGTGTGAAGATCATAGATTATTGCAGAGAAAAATAAATCAGAATTTTAGCGGGCACTTCATTTTTTTTTAAAAAAAGAAAATATTATATTAAGATTGCTGGAAAACAGCCCGTTCTGATTGATATCAGAAAGACGGAGAATCCGTCCAATGAAATTCACAAACATCATTACATTTGGCAAAATAAGAAATAGAGTGTGCAACAAGATTACGAGCACGTGGTTGCCAAAAGACTTCTTTATGGTGCAACGAAGTAAGCAAAGGGGTAATATCTTGGAGAATCAGAATGCAAGATGAAGGGCAATCCACCTCATTTCTAGCAGCGAAGATGACCGTCGCAACATCGCCAATGATAGAAAAGTCTTGAAGGTTGAGGTGGGAGGCTAACTTGCAAGCTTCCCTGAGGCCAAGAAATTCTGCAGTAATGGGACAAGTAATGCCATGAAAAGTCTTTGCAAAACCATGAAAGAAAGTGTCATGCGGGTCTTCAACATACACTCCAATTGTCGCTTTTGAGAGTCGATGCGAA
Organism: Pogostemon cablin; assembly: GCA_023678885.1. NCBI lineage: Eukaryota > Viridiplantae > Streptophyta > Magnoliopsida > Lamiales > Lamiaceae > Pogostemon > Pogostemon cablin. Next base: position 10,646,377 of record CM042979.1, read on the forward strand.
ATTGCTCCATCAAAGAAAACTTTGTAGCCAGTGGAAGGGGCAGGAAATCACCCGGTAGATGATCAGAGGAGATACGCTCAGGCCAACTTCTAGCATTATGAAAGTCACAGAGAAGTGCGGCAGAGTAAGTCACAAGAGAATAGCAATCCATTGCTTCGCCATAAAATAATTTGCAGTTACGTTGCCACCAGATTGAATTGCAAATGACTGCAAAGTACTCATGTAAGTTTTTATTCCCCGATGATAAAAGATCTCTGAACCAAATATCACATAGTGTTTGAGAGAATTGAAAGACAAATTGATAAAGACCTCCAGCTTGCCAAACCCGAGTTGCAAAAGGGCAATGAAAAATAGATGCACAAGAGATGAGTTCAATCTATCACAAAACGGACATGGATTTCCCACATCGATGCCTCGGCGATGAAGATTATCAGGAGATGGCAAAGTATTAGAGCAACATTCCACAAGAAATTGTGAATTCTACCAGGTATTTTGAGTTTCCAGAGGTGCTTCCAAACTGGATCGGGTCCCAAATGTGAAGAACTTTCTGAGTTTGAAAAGAAGGAGTATTAATAATCAAGTGATAAGCAGATTTAACCGAGCGTCGACCATTTCAATGATATCAAATAATTGTCTCATATATTTGTTTTCGATTTAAATGTATTGATATATGTTTTACGAGTACAGATTCCCGCGTAATACGCAAATGAATCATTATAACCAATCAAAAAATATAATTAAAGATGATATTTAATTTATATATATACTTCCTCCGTCCCACCCAAATAACATCATTTTATTATATTGGGCTTCCCATCCAAATTACAACATTTTTCTCTTTTAATAAAAAGGGCCCACTAATGGCCCACCACTACCCATCACATCTCTCTAATACACCTACTAACTTTACATAAAATAATAATACTCCTTAATCTAACTGAAAAAGAAAATGCATCTCTTTGCACGGGATGTAAGGAGTACATAATTTAAAAATATAGTACATGAATAATAATAATAATAAATAAATAAAAATAGTATTCTAACTAATAAAAAATATGATTAAAGGTGATATTTAATTTGAAGATAAACATTAATAGCCCTAAAGAATTAGTATGCATGATTTATGTATATTAATTAAGATTTGCTCTATTTATATAGTTTTTTTAAGATATATATGTTTTTATTGATTGGTTTAATTATCTATTTGTAACCAAGAAAGAATAAAAATAAAAAATAAATTATTAGTTGGATATATTTTTATTGATTGACTTAATTATCTATTTTCAATAAAAAATATGATTAAAGATGGTATTTAATTTGAAGATGTACATGAATAATAATATTAATAAGTTGGATATATTTTATTGATTATTATTTATTCCTTAACCAATCAAAAAAATATGATTAAAGGTGATTTTAATTTATAGATATACATGATTAAAAGATATATACATGAATAATAATAATAATAATAATAATAATAATAATAAATAAAAGTAGAAAGATTATATGTAATATTAAAACAAAAAGTAAAAAATATACAAAATTTAACCACGTTGCGACACCTCATACTTTTAAAAAGTTATTTATAGCAGCGTATTCGTAATTAGTATATATATATATATATATATATATATATATATATATATATATATATATATATATATATAAGATTTTGAATTTTTTTTTAATTTTTTTTTAAAAGTATGATTACTGTATGATGGATCTACACTAATTAAATACTCGATCCAGTATTATAAATGGGTTAATGTTAATGGATCAGCTTTCACTATGGGTTTTAACTTTCAACAAAGAATTACTAATTCTTCCCGATCAGTGGGCCTCCAACACACAGCTTCCGATCTGCAATAATATTATGCGCAACAGTTAAATAGAAATTCAAAATCTTCTGTTAATCGAAAGCAATTTAATTGGAATCATTCTATGATTCAAAAGTAATTTCGAATGGTTAACCTAAAAGAAGAAGAATGGTTGAATTCGGGTATTTTTTCGTCAAATTCAAAGAAATTATATGTTAAATTTCATCAATTTGAATTCAATATTTTCCTTCAATTAATTTATAGGAGTTTTTTTAAGAAGAAACTCTAATTTCTATGATTACAGAAGACAACATCATAGATGATTACACTATTAATGCTTCAAATAGAGGTAAGAAATTTCTAATCTAATTGCATTATTATATCCTAGTACGTGATAAAAATGAGTATAGTCTTTCAATGATGCTCGGTCTTTCTTTTTTTTTTTTTTTTTTTTTTTTTGATGTTACTCATTGACTAAATACACTTTGTGTATGTATTTATGCCTCTAATGAAAATTGGAATAGAGGATAAAAAACATATGATATGAAAATTGGAAGAGAGTATAAAAAACATATGATTGTGTTTTAGTTGAAATAGAGTATTCCACTCCATATGGTGGTGTTCTGTGTGATATTTGGATTACAAGGGTTTTTGGAAGCCTTGACTATTATATTTGAATATTATTTTTATTGAAAAAATCATTAAAATATATAGAGTATTAATGTTTGACTAAAAAAATATTAATTTTCTCTAGAGTACTAATTTTTATATCTTAATATATTAAAAGTGGCTTGAGTTTGAGAAACTTTTTTTTCCATTTCTGTCCCTACTCACATTTCTCTTTTACATCTCTATCATTTTATTTAACTAAATTAAATAATGGAGTAGCAAAATTTTAAAACTTAACATTAAATTTACTTCATAATTTAATGATGATAATAATGATATGTTATTAATGCCTTTTATATATTATTATTATTAAATTTATATAAATGATGACTCTCTATATTCATTTTAATATATATTTAAATATAGAATTTTTATTTTCATAATTCTTTTATGAAGAGAAAATTTTAATTAAATTCGTCTCTAACATAGTATTTTATTATTTACAATTTTATTTTATTAATAATAAATATAAATATGATGACCAGCTTTAATTTTTCATACATTTTATTTTATCTTTAAATTTAGTGTGTAGTAAATATAGATAAATCTGTTCACGTTCAAAAAACTTTTAAATTTCTGTATTTTATTAAGTAATCATCATAATAATATTAATACACGGTTCCTGAAGCAATTTATGAAGTATGATGGCTCTCCATATTCCAAACACACTCTCACTCTCATTCTCTAATCATATATAAACACACATGGTCTCTCCAATTTTGATGGGTCCTACTGATTTTCTTTCTAAGTGGTCAGATGGGCTAAGACATAATTCAAGCATTTAGAAGACATTTAGTCTTGAAGGTAATAAATACCAGATTAGATGTACATAGTCCATGGTTCATCTCTTAAATCTGATTGTCATGATATGATATCCTAACGAGTTTTACCTCTCATGCATGGACAGGCGGTACTTTATTAACGTAATAAATTTTATCTTAAAATTGAATGATGCACAGGAGTTCCTCTAAGGAGAGGAAATGTGACTAATTTTCTTTTTCTATTTTAACATTATTAAATCTCAGCAGCACTTCATATATCACTAGCCTATCAAACCTATAATCCTGTAACATAAGGTTAAGCTGATTTCTAGATTCCGCCATACTTGAATATTTAATTCTAATAGTTTTGATTGACCTTAAATATTATTGTTTAGAGATGATTAGTAATATTACATCCAGCTATTTGTTATCTTGGAAGTTTTTATAAAACTATTTTAAAATTAGATGAGCAATAAAAACAAACATTATACCAATATAAAGAAAGTTTTAATATGGGGTAGTATTTAGTAAATGAATTATCTATTAAACTATTCATTATCATGTTGAAAATAAAAAATTTCATATTAAAAATATTAGAAGAAAATATATAAAAATCATACTAAAAAGTACAACCTGAAGAGATTGAGAAATATTTTCTTCTCATTTTATTCCTTCTTTGTTTTAATTATTACACTTTTATTCTTATTGATTATATTTATTATTTTAACTTTTGTTAATTATTCATTATTTAACTTTTGGATTTCTAACTATACATACATGTAACTTCAATTTCTAACTTAATACTATTAATGTTAAACTTAATATAACTCTTGATTGTCTGTTATCACCTATATATAATAGTAATTAGGATCTTGTCATGAGCAAGGGAATTGGATATATTGAATAAAAAATTATTATTAAATGAATACATATAAAGATTTTTTTCTCCTTTATTTCTTTACAGCTAAAACGTAGAGGCCTTTCTTGATACCTGTATTTTGGAGCTAGCAATTTATATAAAATACTAATTTTGAAATAGAAATAATTTTATGGCCACATAATTACTACATTTTTAATTGGGTCAACTTTATGTAAGTAATCTCACATGAACAATTGTACATTGTCTTCCTAGAGACATATACATATTCATATAAAATACAAAAGTATTGATTAGGTTGGATGAATATTAGTATTTGACAAAAAAAACGTTGTATATAATAAATTTTAATGTAGTAATTACTACAAAATAGAAGATTTACTTAAGTTATTTATTATTATTATTATGTAAAAGAGGATTTTTATAGTAAAAATCCAATTAAATAAAAAATAAAAAAACAAAAAAAATCACATCACAAAACATGACGTGAATGCAACGTGCAACACACGTAATAAACACTAGTTAAATTAAATGATATAATACACAATACTAAAAGATATATAATTGATTTTGGAAGCATGCAAGACTTTGCCACTTACAAAATTGAAAATACAAACTCTTTTTGATGAAAATAAAAGATATTGGATTTCTTTTACAAGCTTAATCAGGAGTAAATTAATCAATATAATTATCCCAAGCAGCACAAATACAGGATGGGTGGGTGAACTAGCATGACCTATCCATGAAATCAACCAGCAGATCTTGAACCATTGCTCTATCAGGCATTTTGCCAGCTGCCCCATATATCGGAGCTTTCCCGCCATTGATTGGACCCGGATTCGCTTTCACCTGACCCGAATACCCGTATTTAAAACCCTGAAAAAAACATAAATTTTATGGATGGTCATAAGATGCACTTACAGCATTCACTGAGTCTCTCAAATCCTTGAGGAATTCTTCTGTCACGTTTACATGTTGAAGTGTCACGCAGATGTGAACGCTGTTGATGGCAAAGAATTTAGTATTCGATGAAATACGATGAGAAGAAAACAAGAGGAGCAATTACCGACGCAAGTGATACCTGTTAGGCCTCTGCAGCGCATTCAGATGCCATCCTTTTGATGACATGATGTCGTTCACTTCAAATATGTCCAGTGTGTCCGATCCAAATGCCACGATTGTCATATCAGGCCTTCCGACAACGAACAGCTCTGGGATTTGTCGAACTCTGCAATGATATCCATGATCAATACTACGTTGCCTAAGATGAAAGAACAAAAAATATTCGAGTTATGATGATATCTATTCTACATACCCCTTCTCTATTATCTTCGACGCTTCCATAATCTTCCTAGTGTTTTCCAGATAACCTATTCATCGTAAATCAAAAAATCAGCCACAACTCGCAACACAACCACCTGCCCATTTTACTCTAGACGTTAACCAGCAAATGTTGGTGATGTTAGTCATTACCTTCAAGCCCGAGAGACATCATAGCGGCCCAAGCCCCAGCTATCAGACCTCCAGGCCGGCTCCCAGCAATTGTGGGAGATACGTACAGCCCACCAGTCCATTCAGTGACTAATAGAGGGGGGGAGGGATATTTGTATGAGAAAAGAAAAAATATAGTAAAAGAGTGTTGAAATGAAGCATATACAAAATTTCTTCACAATTGATTATAAGGCATAAAAAGTTCAGATGGGAGAAGTAACGCACCAGCAACAAATTGATGCTGTGTAAGAAATCCAAAATTGCCAAATGATCCATGTCACCCGCAACAAGCCAGTAGAGTATGAGATATTAGAGATGGAACATATGCGCACATTATAAAGCACAAAGGGATGAAGAGAATTACGTAGACAAGATGGACAATTCTCTAGAACAGACAGTCTCAGTTTCCAGATTAACATGACACAGAACAATGCTGTTTGTTTGATTTTGTGTGTTTTGTGTGTGTGTGTGTGTGTGGGGGGGGGGGGGGGGGGGCGCTGTGGTGGAGGATTAAAGCAAAATAATAGGAGTAATGTGAAATTGTATAAATGATGCAGCAGTATATCATTATTACTCCTGTCTGTGATTCAGGAACCAGCCAGTAGAAAAGGCAGCATTGAAGGGAAAAGGGGTACACAACTAGAGAAACAAAATAGCGACCAAAGAAGGGATTTGTTTGGTTTTAAATAATCGAATGAGTTACGTGCTCATGTACAAATTCAAGATAGAAATTAAACTATCATCAGACCAAAGAATATAGTTGGATGCAACTCAGTCTGTTTAAGGCAAGAGAATAAAGGGAATTTATCTAGTACCTTCCTTATTTCACGATCCCTATATAAGACCACACTTGTACCTTTAGGAGCCAGACCATACTTGTGTACATCCACAGATATAGATGATACTCCCTGAACAGAGAAATCGAATGGCGGTACAGGATACCTGGGGGATAAAGATCACATGTTATCAGCAAAACTTGCTGAACGAAGATGCAATGGTATACAAAAAGGTGATAGGTTTTTTCTGGCATACGGAACCAATAAGAATAGTAATAGTAAATGAAACAAAGATCTAGCATAATTGGAAAAACTTGGAAAAATTAAGAGCATAAAAAATATAGGATTTTAAACTGGAAAAAGAAAATAAGAAGATGAATGTCATTAGTAAACTTGGTTAGAATTACAAGGCTAGCTTACAGCTACTTTCTGCTAGTACAACTATGCTTCACAGTCAATTTATCCCAGCACTTCAAAAAATGCCATTCTTCTGTTTAATTTGGTAGCATCAGTGTACAGTGAACGTGAAGGATTAAGGGAAGAAAAATGGCACTAAGTTTTCTTTATTTGTCAAAGATGATGAAGAATATGATATTCACCACTCAAATAGGGAAGGAATATTACTCAACAAGACTGCAATGTAATAAGATCACAAATTTGAGATAACAGAGGAATCATATCCAAAGATTACAAGATAAAATCCTATGCATGGAGATCTACACAAGATGCATAATTATTTTCGCAAATCTTGTGGTGGGCTTACCCAAGTTTACGAGCAAATGGCAATACGAAGCCACCAAGGCAAAGGTCGACATGAAAACAAATTCCATAAGTAGAAGCCAACTCACCAAGCTCCTACAAAAATAACCATTATTAGGTTAGCTTAACTAAAAGCCAAAGAAGTTGCGAAGAATGGTGATATAATGTCTATATGAAGCATGCCTCAATTGGGTCAATAATTCCATGAGGGAAGCCAGGTGCCGATCCAACAATCTGCGATAAAATATTAAATCAAGCAGTTAAAACTTAAATCGGATCAAACTAGTTAACAAGCCATTAACATGGTCGGTCACCAAAACTTCGAAGTTTCCCAGATGAAGTTGAAACTGATTTAGAACTCGTGATAAGGCAATTTCAATTGAAAATTATATGCATCAAGGAATGCGATGCAAATATTTAATGTTGTTGCATTGAAGATTTACAAGAACCTCCAGCAAAGCCAAATCCCAATAAAAGGGTCCTTAAAAAGTACCAGATAAAAGTCTAACCATTATTGTGTTCTTGTTAATATGTCGTTTGACTGATCTAACATCAGCTTTAAAATCTTGGCCCACAGGAACACGCCACAACTTGATTTTAAAATATTGTGCAGCCTTGTCATATGCTGAATGAGCTGAAATGGGTATAATCCTATTTTTAAAGAATAAATTAGTCCTAAGACCTCTCAAACACCAAATAAAAATATTTGAACAACTAAAATTTAACCAACATTTCTGGGCTCGTTATTCCTTTTTTGGCTTTCATATAGTCCCCTGAGGTCTTCACAGCCAACAATATACTTTCTGTTCCTCCTGATGTCATATTTCCACAGACTTGCCCCCCACAAGCCTTTTCCTTGCTTCCAAGTAGTGCAGCTGTCATTGTTACAACTTCTGCTTCAAACCTTACTACACTTTGGAATACATCTAGATGCAGAGGATTCGTATGTGCAAACCTAGGAGGACATTAAGAAAATTTGTGAGGAGGGTTATAAGAGTGAAAAAGATTATCAATTTCCACATCTGTATCCAAGATTCATAGCTCTACAGCTCATGAACCATCAATTAGGAGCAGTCCAAGTAGCAGATTCTGCCAACTAGAAAAGGAGCAGTGATTCTTTTTCGACTTTATGTTTTAAACTAAACTGAATAATAGTGAACATGAAATTTTTCAAAATAAGATCTGAGCATACTCCAGAAAACTGAAACTGCTAAGCAAATATAGGTACAGTATATATCTTACTAACATTGAGCATGCCTCGTTGATCACAGAGAAGTGTCCTTCTTGTTCATTCCCCGCAATGTAGCTACATATTAGACACAAAATTTAGAAACTTGAATCATGAAACGTAACATAAAAAGAGGTTTTAGCTGCATAAAACACACAAAATGTAGAAACTTGAGTCATTAAATGTAACATAAAAGAAGGTTCCCATACGTAAACATCTCAGCAAAAAGGCATAGAAGATCATATGATTAAAAAAATGACATACACTGTACCAGAACATTTGCCCTGCCATGCCACGTCTTTACGTTTCTCTTCTTTCATATTGTCGATGACCTCAACTCCTAATCCTACCCTGGGCAACTCGGTCCTCCAGCCATCTCTTTCCGATTTACCAGAACCTTGCAACTTATCTACAACCTGCTAGTTCAAAGCATAAAAACTCTAACCAAAAATTAATTTTAAAAAACATTGTTCAGAAGAGGTCTGAGATTAATAATTCGATCAATTTCGTTCAAAATCTTGCGGAGCTATCAAAAAGAACCTTGCAACTTATCTACAACCTGCTAATTGAAAGCATAAAAACTTTAACCAAAAATTAATTTTAAAAACATTGTTCAGATGAGTTCTGAGATTAATAATTCGATCAATTTCGTTCAAAATCTTGCAGAGCTATCAAAAAAATCTTTCGAGGAATCAGCCAAAGCTGGTAATTTCTTAAGATTTTACTTATAAATCATAGTATATTTGCACTACTTAAATCGATTATTGCTGCTTTGAATTATAAACCAGTGAAAATTGAAATGAAATACTGAAGTGAACTTTATAGCATTAATTATGCAGCAAGCGGAAGAAAAGAGTAGTTAATGTAACTGTGACACATATGACATATATATATACAACCACCATACCATCAAATCATCAATGCTACAAAACAAAAGGACAACAAAGACTACTTCATTAAATGAACACTACAAAATAATACTCTTACCCATCTCATCAAAATTGACACATTTTTCATTTTGATTTGCTTCCATTAACACATTTCAAAAAGTGAAAATACATTCCATACAACTAAAATCTCAATAGGCTTTATTTTCAAAAATATCATTCTCCCCCAACACACATAGAGTGCACTCTATCTAATGAAGAAAAACCAAATTATCCTGCTATTTCTTAATCTATCCTTCACACAAAAAAAAAAAAAAAAAGGTGAGCGGAGAAAGTATAATAAACACGAATAAAAAAGCACTAAAAGTCGTACCTTTTGCTTTTCAGCATCGATGTACCTCTGCACACCAGGCACCAACCTTGTAAACCAAAGGAAAACGGATTGATAACTTGATAAAAAGAAAAAATAATAAACAAATAAGTTGGAAAAGAAAAGGAGAGAGAAATTAAGCATGAGATTACTTGACGGAAGCCATGACGAACTCGACGGTTGCAGATTTCAAACCTTTCTCGAAAATCACGCGGCTAATCGAGCGAACAGTAGTGGCGAGATAAAGTGTGAAGAGAGGAACAAAAAGCAGCAATAGAGGCTCGTATTCAGATAGGAATGAATTGGCAGAAGCTCTGAAGCGATTAAGATGGGAAAATATGTGATCAAAATCCATTGCTGTTCCTTCTCCTCTTAGGTTTCGAAGAAAGAATTTGGATTACCGAGTTCAATTATTAATAGTAATTCCAGAGAGACAACGGCACGGAATGCTGTCTTGTTTGTAAGTTTGGATTAGCTGAGGTTAGGCGCTGTTTGGATTTCTATTAATCTTCAACTTCAAAATATTATCGCATCTAGGAGTGGGTGTTATGGACTAAGTACTCCTCCTTACCTTCATTAGGTTTTCATTTGTTATTTTATGTAGGTTCACAACATTAATCTTTTGCCCCATATTAATTTCCACCATCACACTAAATAAGAAGTTTTAAGAAAAATTGTTTTTTATCCAATTTTATTAGTTTTTGGAGGGGAAGGAAGTATTTTTAGTCTCAAATTCATTTTCACGTGTGGATATAGAGTGTAAAAAAAGTCACATTTTGACTTTTAGGGGTAATATGTTATTTTTTGGTAATAAATACTTTCTCCGTCCCACCCAAAGAGTCTCTTTTTTCCATTTTGGGCGTCTCACCCAAAGAGTCGACTTTCTTTTTTTACATACATAGGACCCACATACACTCACTAATACAATTAAAATATGGGACTCACACTCCCACTAATACAACTATTTACTACACATTAAATAATACTTCTTAATCCACGTGCCAAAAAGAAAAAACTATCCTTAATGTGGGACGGAGGGAGTAAATGTTAAAGTATGTTATGTGTGTTAAAAAGATGATAACAAATTTGAAATTAAAATAAGTTAGAGGGATATTAGTTAATTATTTTTTTGTCTTAATTGGAAGTAGGGTTGTAAATGAATCAAATAATTCGAATTCGAATATTAATATTCGAATTCGAATGCGAATTCGAATAATTATTTTAGTTCGAATAATATTCGAATCGAATATGATTCATAAAATATTCGATTCGAATATTCGCGAATATATTCGAATAATAATATATAATATATATTAATTATATATTATTAATATTAATTAATTATATATATTTATATAGATTAAATATAATATTTTATTTTATAAATATAAATAAATATGTATATTATCTAATTTATTACTATGAGGAAAAGATATATTTTAATTTTTTTTATATAATATAATATGAATTATTTAATTATAATTTTTAATAATTTAATGGTTGATGTATATAGTGTGTAATTCTTCTTAAATTAATTAATAGTATAAGAAATTTAAAAAAATTATTATTTAAAAAAATAAATTTATAATTTCGAATCGAATTCGAATTCAAATATTCAATTTCGAATGTTCAAATTCGAATACTCGAATATATTCAAATAGTTCGTTTATTACTTTCGAATCGAATACGAATGCGATTTCGAATACGATTAATAATCGAATTCGAATACGAATATTCGAATATTTAATCAAATACCATTCAAATACCTTAGTATTCGATTCGATTCGATTCGTTTACAACCCTAATTGGAAGTGTGAGATTGAATTTAGGATGTACCAAAATGGAAAGTGTAAAATTGAAGTTAGGACGGAGGGAATAAAGTATGTTACGTCTGTCGATTAAGATTTTTATGATGTTTTATTTTTTGGGTGATGAAATTTATTTTAAGAATGGACGAAAACAAAAAGTTTGAAATTTAAAATGGGATAGAGGGTATATCATTAATGATATGACAAGTAGTATTTATTTTATGAGGAGTTGTATATCTGATATGTGTAGGTGTAGAATCATGAGTGGGCGTCTTATTCTATAAAAGATAAATTAATACTTTTAGAGTTGACTCATAATCGTTAATATCTATATGTGTGAATAGAGTAAATGTACTCTATTAGAGTAGTATTAGGTAACCAAGTTAAAAGTCAATCCAGTGAAGCCAGATTCACATTTAGTCATGCTTTATAAGAATGATAGAAATTGGATTGGGGTTGTAACAAGTAGTCACAAGCAACAATTATCAATTAAAAGAACTAATGTAAACAAGCAAACAAATAACAATGGAAAGAAGTGAAATGAATGCGGATGAAATATCAATCTAAGAAGATAGCAAGACTAACAACACTATAAATTGGGGTATCTATTGCAACAGCTTATCTCATAGACTAGTGATCGCTATTTTCTTTCACCCTCAAGTATAAGAGATCGATTGTAGTGCGTGTGACCAAGTGAATATCGTTCCCACGAGATAGTTATAAACTTAATAATTTATTCTATTTGTGACAATTAAATTGCAAGACAAATCCGGGGGTTTTTGAAGGGATGATTAATTAACTAATAAAAAATAAAATTAACTAATTAAACTAAGTATGCAATAAAATAAATCACGCAAAGAAAACGATTTAGAATTCAAGAATGGAGAATTGGTAATTCTCGGACAAACAGCTTAACTATGTGACTAATTTATCTAAACCCAAATTAATTACATGCAGATGTTTATAAGAGGATCACTAAGCCTAGTTAAATCACCTTGATCGGGTAGGATCTAACACTTATAATGAGCTAAAAATCCTAGGATCAATAAGGAATTAATTCTTTCTCCCTCTATAGGTACTTCATGCTAAATTTCATTAAAGGCTAGAGTACTAGACTTTCCTTTCTAGGTACGCAATTATTAACCCCTTTTATCTCCTTATTAATTACCTAATAATGATGTTTTACCAAGTAATTAATATTCAAAATTGATTGTCTAACACTCTTATGAATTATAGGCCAATACCCTAAGACTGTCACATGAAACAACAATTATTATGCAGAAATAGAGAATCATATTAACTATCAATCAGTGATACCGTCAAGAATAATTAAAGGAATCAAAACCCAAAAACACAATAATATGAAATCTCACAATATCCTCTTCAATAAGGAAATAAATAATCTGCAGAATAATCAATCCAAGTCTAGGGCAATCAAATCACATAGTCAAAACTGTCTTAAGCCCTAACATTACCAACAAAGAAACTTAGCCCATGAAATTACGGGGGCAAATCACAAAGATATAATTAACCCTAACCATTGTGCTAAAATAACAAAGATAAATAACTAAAAATAAAGAACCCTTTTGGAGGACTCCGTCTCTTCAATTACTATCTCCGTCGAGATCTCCGTCTCCGGTGATGGATGGATGGTGAACTGTGTGAGAATGGTGAGTGATGTGAATGGGGTTCTCTGTTCGTGAGGCGTGTGTTCTCCCCTGGGCGAAAGAAATTTCTTTTTATAATGTTGAAGCTGCTCACGGATTAGTGGGCTACAATGAATAATATAAATTTGGCCCACCATTACTTGTATCCACTTCTTCTCTCCTCATCAACTCACGTGATTGAAATAATATAAAGCATGGCCCACTTTAGCAGTATAAATTCTTGGATCCTCCAAATAAAATGGCATTTGGTTGATTCCATCTCAATTAACCACTGGATTGATTTTCAAATAATCCCTCAAACAGCCAGTGGATGAGTGCATATGGCTTGGGCTTCACATGTGGGATGAGTATTGGGCTTCACATGATAGATGGGCTAAATTTCAAAATTTTCGTCTTCCTTTGCGCAGCTTCACCAATTAATTCATAACTTCTTCATTTGAATTCCGATTGAGGTGATTCTTATACCCGCGCGTTTATCTCTTCCATGACTTTCCAACCATATCTAATACGACCATTTTCGACCTCCACACGAATACAGAAAAATTATGAAAAGTGGTCCTTTGTTTTCTTGCATATTGCACAAATTCACAATTCATTCCAACTTTACACTTTTGATCATTTTTTCCATAAAAACACAACAAAATACCTCTCATGCACCTTTTAGTCAATAATAATTAAAAGTATTAAGATTTGTGCAAATAATATCAATTATACACTCAAAAAGGTATCAAATTGGACTAAAAAATACATGAATTTCCACTCTCATTAACTAGATTAGACTAGAAAATAAGGGCGATCACTAATTCATGCCTTGTTAGGATGGAAAAATAAGAAAGAAAAGAAAAAAAAAATCAAACGGTAAATACTGTTTGCCCAATCAAACGGAAAATTCCATTTGCCCAATAGCCTACAGGCTCCTTAATCCAATAATATTCTTGATATTAATACATAAACCCTAATCACACCTTAAATAATACTACTCACTAATACCAAAAAGGAAAGAAACCAAACCCTAATGGCCTAAAACCTAGCACACGAATAATGGGATCAAGCCCTAAATATTATTATAATTAAAATAAGGTCAGCCCACGGAAGTGGACCCAAGCCCGCCCCCGTCGACCGTGAACCCTATTTTGCTTCATAACAATTCCATCCTTCTTCGAAACAACCTTGTCCTCAAGGTTGATTGAATCAAGTAATCGCCATAGAGTAAACTTGAAATCCACACCCCTCCTCAAAAAGTTCTTCTTGTTCATCCATTAACTCTTTCCCATTCACCTCGCAATATTCAAACAGTTTGAGGTTCAACTCTTCATCCTCATCAGCCAACAACAACAATATTCTCAGTTGTTTGAATGGGTAGTCATGCCAAGGTGTAAAGGATTTAATACCCCTAAAGCACAACTCTTTCGCTCTAAAGTCCTCCAAGGCTCTCAGTGGAAGATGAGTAAATCTGGAATAAGCAGTAGACTGCCCGGACAGCCCCATATTTTTCCTGGACAGCCCTGAATTCATCTCCGAGGGATCTGCAGTTGGCTTAGAGAAACTGCAGGTTGGCCCTTGTGCACTGCTACCCCCTACAGGCAGCCTTGAACCACCAATAGGGTAAGATCCATTGAAGGACGAAAGTTGCACCGAACATATTTGCAGTTGAGGGTGAATCGCCGACGGTAGAGTCACCGTTTTAGTCTCCGTAGTGGAACATATTTGCAGTTGATGGTGAATCGCCGGCGGTAGAGTCACCGTTTCAGTCTCCGTAGTGGCGACATCCTCACGTTGCAAATCTGCAGTTGATTGTTGCGATCCCGAGAGTTTCAGAATCTCCTTCGAAAGTTCACCCATATTAGCCCAAATTTCAGCTATCGCCTTCTTCATCTCCGCCCGATTAGCCTCGAGTTTATCGAATATCTCTCTAGTGGAATGGGTCATTGACATGTCGATGGGAACGGGATCCGGCAGGCCGGACCAATTGTTAGGATGGAAAAATAAGAAAGAAAAGAAAAAGAGAAAATCAAACGGTAGATACCGTTTGCCCAATCAAATGGAAAATTCCATTTGCCCAATAGCCTCCAGGCTCCTTAATCCAATAATATTCTTGATATTAATACATAAACCCTAATCACACCTTAAATAATACTACTCACTAATACCAAAAAGGAAAGAAACCAAACCCTAATGGCCTAAAACCTAGCACACGAACAATGGGATCAAGCCCTAAACATTATTATAATTAAAATAAGGTCAGCCTACGAAAGTGGACCCAAGCCCGCCCCCGTCGATCGTGAACCCTATTTTGCTTCATAACATGCCTACACCTAAACTTCTTCACGAGATGAAGAGGATGTAGGTCAAAATAGCTCATAGGATCGATTCTTAAGTTCACAATTCTCACTAGGTACTTATAGCTATTAATATACTAACTAGAAATATTATTCGAAAATTTTTTCCTTAGGGGCAGAGACATTTGTCTATGTTCCCTTTCTAGGTATTATGATGATTTTATTAGCTTGATTCCTCTTACTAGATCAATTATCCTCGCGAATCAATTTTACTAGTGTTCTATCATGTACTTCTAAGCATAAGATGGTTATCACTAACTCACCTAATACTAATGCACATAACATATATGGTGAAATGATTCAGTCAACATCTAAGGCACATTATTGAATTCACATTCTAATCACAAAGTCAATTCAACAAACCATCACAAATCCATAAATTTAAAAGAGTTACTCTCCTGTGAGTCGAGTTTACGGTGTAAACCATGTGGTCCCCACTGTTGGTACTTGGATCATTTGGTTAATGTAACCCGTTAGGATTCCATACGTTTCTAATATCAGCGGAAGCAAGAAAACATGAAACGTATTACCTTTCACCAAGGTATGTTGAAGAAAGTTGATTCTCGCTGGCAGACTGTGCAGTCCCACGAGAATAGCCATAACTTTCTCGTCTGATGTCAGAATTGAATGATCTTTATGCTCAAACGATCCTCTCTTCAACGGCTTTCTATCAGTATATTGATCATCAAATTCTTTGTACTGTACGATTTTATATAAATTTTGCAAGGTGGCAGATAGCAGCAGCAAACTACCTTCTGATCTTCTGCCGTATGTCCCAAGTCCGATCTCGACGTCGTGTGGGTGACAATCTACGAGACCTCCTCAATCTGCTCTCAACCCTCATCACACGTGAATAATAAATTAGATTAGAGTTCCAGATAAGTTAAGGTGACTTATATGCATGGGCTACAGCAGGGACCAGGAGGATAAATTGGGTTGGGCCTCCATTGGGCTTAAGTATCCAAGCTTAGCCCAAAGCTTATACTTAAGTCCAATAATAATAATATATTCCACTAAAATATTATTACTGCAATGTCTTTCCAATTCCAAAATTACGTTTTGGGCTCCTTCTTATTATGAGCCCGTTAGTCTCCCCATGTTTAAGATATACAATGTCCATTAATTAATTTAAGTTACTGACAACTCAATTAATTAATATCTCATCCAAGAGTAGTACCACTCAACCTCATTATCATGCCGGAATAAATTCTACCTGCAGGGTTTACATGATAATCCTTATGAGCTCCTCAAGGGGATATCATCAACCTATGACGGACACGTATTCCTTCTACAATCAACAGCACACCATAGAGACAGCACTACTTCCCAACTCACCGAGTTTGTTGATTTAATTACATGTAAATCTCACTCATTGATAAATCAAAGAAATACATATTATCCTACGTGTCGAGGTTATTGTATAGGGATTAAGAGCACAAACATCCATAATAACAGAGATCAAGTTTTTCTATAAGTCAGTATAAGTCGAACGATCTCATGCGGTTCTGCTCAATACACACAAGTGCACTAATGTGATTCTATAGCTAAGACAAGCTAATACCAAACCACACTACAACCATCCCGATAGAGAGTTCCCGTCTATCTCGGTTGTGAGCATCTGTTTATACTTTATAAGGAAACTGATAATATGATCTTCCACGTGTTGTCGCACAACATATTATCTACAGTATAAAGTAAGTGGACTATTGCATCGTGCATATAAATAAATTATAAGACGCAATCATTTGATCATATGATTCTCATTTCAAATAAATTGTTATAAGATTGTTCATACAAAAAAGCTAGACTTTTAGTATACAATCCAACAATCTCCCACTTATACTAAAAGACTATGCTGTCATGTCTTCTGCCATACATCTGATTCCCACTTCTACTACACGACCATCAAAAGCTTTCGCTTTAAGGTCCTTGTAAATAGATTTACTAGGTTATCATCCGATGCAATCTAGTCGACAACAACCTTTCCCTCATCATACAATTTCTCGTAACAGGTGGTACTCGCGCTCCATGTGTTTAATTGCCTTATGGACTCGTGATTCCTTCAAGTTTGCAACTGCACCAATATCATTAATTTAAATTGTGATAATCTTGGGCAAACTTAAAAATACTTCAAAGTCCATCATGAAGTTTCTAGAGCCATATAGATACTTTGGCTGCCTTATAGGCTCCAATTTATCATCTTTCCATGATGGAGTCCGGAGTCCAAAATATATTTCTATATAACACTTCTCCATATTATGGCTCTACTTCCTAAAATTAAACACATAACCTTGAGGTGGATTTACTGCCATCCCTATCTGATTTGAAAAATCCGAATCTACGTAACTCATAAGAAGCAGCGAATCTGTCCGGTAAGCCTACATATAATTTCTAGTCCTTTTCAGGTACATAAATATATGTCTTACCACACTTCAACATTCTTATTTCGAGTTACTTTGATACTCATTGTCTATGCAATTGGCAATACAGTTATCCATTCTCGTGCATAGCATTCCTTAGATTAAGCTTCCTTATTCGCCGAAGCATAAGGAACCGCTTTCATCACCTTTATCTCTTTTTGTGTCTCAAGACACATTCACTTAGATAAATTCACATGCTAAATGAGTAAGGATCGTATCATTTTGCTAAACTTGAGCTAAGCCTAACATCCTTTCTTGTGATCCGTATTACCGTGATCAAAAGGATATTTTTACTCTTCTTAAGTCCTTCATTTCATACTGCTTTATTAACCATACCCATACGCCCAACAATACTCTTTCATTGTCTCCAATGAGCAATATATCATCTACGTATAGTACAAAAAATACCACCATATTTTCATCACTCTTTTCAATACACAAGACATATCCGAGCATTGATAAAATCCATATCACTGGATTTCTTCATCAAAACGGACGTTCTATAATTTTGAAGCTTGCTTTAGTCCATTGATGGACACTTTTAAGCTTAATATCAAAATGCTCTTAGCTCTTTGCAATGAATCCCTCTGGTTGCTTAACATAGATGTTTTCCTCAAGACTTCCATTCAGGAAAGCTGTCTTGACATCTATTTGCTATCCCTCATATTCCATATGAGTAGCAACAGGTAAAAGAGTCCGGATCGACTTAGACATAGCTACCGGCGAACATGTTATCTCATAATCGAACCCTTTCTTTCTGAGTATACCTTTTTCGCAACAAGCTTTGCTTCCAAGGTTTTTACCTTACCATATGATCCTCTTTTATTTTGTATGACCACTTCCAATGGCTTTTACACCATTTAGTGGTCTTACAAGCTCCCAGATTTAATTTAAAATCCATCGATTCTATTTTAATATTCATTGCACTTTGCTAGGATTTCTCATTTCTAACTTGTAGTGCGTCATCGTATCTGTGGGTCCATTTCATGTTTGCTAGGGACCAAGTCTCACGACTCTCTCAAAACATGTATCAAACAGGTTGTCGAACATCCCTCCCACTACGACAAGGCATTACATGCAATTGTGTATCAGACGTGACATGCGTTGCAGTTTACCTTGTAGTATATCATTTTGCACAATTGGTACTAATACTTTGTGTTTTCTTCTCACATCCTTTAGGACAACTTATAAATGGGTATGTGATTTATTACATAATCCCGTTCCAAAAATCTAGTGTTTGTATTAACAATCACCCTTCGATCTTTTAGACTAAATAAATCACCTTTATTTTTATAGCATATCCCACAAACAGACAAACATTCAAATGAATTACTGTTTCTAGGGATTATCCATAAAATGAATTAAGTAATTCCAAATAATTCATCATCTATCTAATCATTACCATAAGAGTCTTTCTCTTATTAGGATTAAAAGACGCATTATTAATTACTATTTGTTGCATCCGTGGTATAGACATGATTTAAGAGTTTACAAATTGTCACTAACGTACCTTAACAGATTATAGCTCTATCCTTCATTACTATAACCATGTCATTTAAATGAAATGGAGTATCCATCCGTAAATGCATAGAAACTGAAATAAAATTATTTCTATGAAAACGTACGTAAAGACAATTTCTCATAATCAAACGTTTAATCATATCGTAAGATAAATAAACAACTCCCACTGCAACAGCCACTACTCTCGTAGTATTACCCATGTATAAAATAATCTTATCCTCACTTAGTAATAAACATTTAGTGATTCCGGTATCTACACAACGTATCAGTTGGTGCATCACTAATCATGCTTCAATGACTAGCAAGTAAGATTCTATCCTTGTTCACTCCTTTTATGAAATTGTATTTCCTTTATCACATGTTTTGTCAGAAGTTTCCCACCATATACAACCTCTTGTAATTCAGGAAAAACTTACTCAAAACATCTAGGCAATTATGAAGAATAAAATTGACTTAGGTTTTCCCTTCAACTTCTATTCCATGTATTTCCAATTCATTCATCAAATTTAATCATGACCTACCGCCTTTTAACTTACTCAAGTATCCGAAGAGTTACATGAGACCATCATATTTCTATGAATCTCTTATCTCTTCACTAGAGACTTTAATATTCATCATGATAAGTCTTTTTTGAGAACACACATGTATTTCTTAAGCAGTAAAATTCGGATCCAATATTCTTTTCTAATCATCTAATTTTGGACCAGTAAATATAATTTCTTTTAGTCAACCATAAGTGAAATAAAACTATTTGAAATTCAGAGAATCATAAAAAAATACAACAATCAAATCTTCGAATTTATCCATTTATATTGATTCCCTCAAAACAATATAAAATATAAATTCACCGATATCTCAAGCACCGTGAGTTTGCAAGCCACGATAGTGTGGACGTTTGCAAACCCGAACATTTACAAGAGAATATTTTACCCATTAATTTTATTTGTCAACCTAACTTTATGACAAAATAATTAATAGTCGGTTCCTCTTTAGCCATGCAAATAAAAGCAGTGACTCCGATGGGGAGGATACTTATTATTTACACCTAAGTGTACACCATTATTTGACCCCAAGTCTATTGCGCGAGCTTATATGCCTTACAGATGGAGAAGTACACACGCGCTTGGATAACTTCCTACAGTCATCAATTATAAGTCTGTACAGTGATCCGCACATGAACTCATCCGATAGGGAGGAAGGTCTATGCCAACACGCAAGTTCATGTGCATCACATTACAAATATAATTTTAAAGAAGCCTACTCCAGCAATATCCATGAATAAACTCATCCGATGGGGAGGAAGTCTCTAATGCCGACGCGCAAGTTTATTCACATTGCTAACAAACCAATAATGGAGGCCGCGGGAATTAATTACCAATCCCCTCTCCCACTTAGTTATTTAAAACCAAGGGTTTTTATATGCATATAATATTCAGAATAATATACGCAACCTAGCATGCTCCTATTACGACACATAAGGCAGTAAATCACAGAAAGCATGCATACATATATAACAATAATCAATTAATAAATAAATTATAACAGTTATATAACAGCAAATTCGATTGTTTGCCACCAATCACGAATGCGGACAACTGCGACGGGGATCGACCTCCCCGCAGCCTGCTCCACCACTCCGGCACCCTGCCCGATCACATTGTGAAGACTCACGCGGAACCTGATGCAGACCAGTCGAACTTGATGCAGACCAGTCAAACTTGATGCAGACCAATAGAACCTGATGCAAATCCGCTCGAACCTGGTGTAGAGTCGATCGAACCTGATGCAGACCAATCGAACCTGATGTGAATCCGCTCGAACCTGGTGCATCATCGATCGAACCTGATGCAGATCAATCGAACCTGATGTGAATCCGCTCGAACCTAGTGCAGCATCGATCGAACCTGATGTTGATCCGCTCGAACCTGGTGCAGAGTCGATCGAACCTGATGCAGACCAATCGAACCTGATGTGAATCCGCTCGAACCTGGTGCATCATCGATCGAACCTGATGCAGACCAATCGAACCTGATGTGAATCCGCTCGAACCTAGTGCAGCATCGATCGAACCTGATGCAGACCAATCAAACCTGATGTGAATCTGCTCGAACCTGGTGCATCATCGATCGAACCTGATGCAGACCAATCGAATGTGAATCCGCTCGAACCTAGTGCAGCATCGATCAAACCTGATGCAGACCAATCGAACCTGATGTGAATTCGCTCGAACCTAGTGCAGCATCGATCGAACCTGATGCAGACCAATCGAACCTGATGTGAATTCGCTCGAACCTAGTGCGGCATCGATCGAACCTTCATCCGCGCAGCCTCACACAGTGTTTCGCGTGCCACATGGCACGCCACCCCAGTGTCCAGCAAGCCAACGTGTGCGACTCCTCTCCAACATGCAAGATTTACATGTCACGCCCCGAGCTCCCAACAAGCACCAATGCCCATCAGGCCGCCCGATACTCAGCACGCTGCTCCGCACGCCAACGAGTAGCACACGCCCAGTAGTTGATCGCTCCTTGCCCGGTTCAAAATGCGCCCCAGCCATGCCATTCACTTGAAACTGTGCACAACACCATGTGCCTTGACGAACGCCCCTCGCTTGGGCTGTCGCTCGTCCAAGGGCCTACTTGCACGGAACCAAGTTCAGCCCAACGCGTAACACCAAACTACACCAACTGCCGTTCAGGGTTCGCAATTGTAGAAACCTAAGAATCCAATCTTCACCGTTCAGAATCTACTTCTGTGAGTCCTGAACATGCTGTCCAAATTAAAGGTCGATCCAACGGTTAGTTTGTGAGAACGGCTCTTTTCCCTCGACTACGCAGAACAGAATTGCCCAAAAACCTGCTTTTATTTTCGGTATATTCCTGACAACACAAAGCTCCGAATACGATCTACACCGTTCAGAATGTACATCCATTTTGAACGTGCTGACCAAAATTCAGCTTGATCCGATGGTTGAAACTCCGGTTATTGCCTCTGCAATATCACTGCGCTGGTTTTCTCTAAAAAACGTGAATCCTATTTTTGCCCTCTTTTTCTTCCTTCCATGTGAAATTGACAAACAGTTTTCGTCGAATCCTCTCACACTCAACCATCGAAAAAATAAATATGATATAGGGTATATATCACATAGGGATATTCATGGTTTAGCAGTAAAACTAAAACCCTAAACATGTGATCATAATTTCAAAAAAAAACTAACCACATAAACCCTAGCCTAACATGTCACGCTTCACCACGAAACCGAAGCTCTGATACCAATTGTTGGCACTTGGATCGTTTGGTTAACGTGACCCGTTAGGGTTCCATACGTTTCTAATATCAGCGGAAGCAAGAAAATATGAAACGTATTACCTTTCACTAAGGTATGTTGAAGAAAGTTAATTCTCGCTGGCAGACTGTGTAGTCCCACGAGAATGGCCAAAATTTCCTTGTCTGATGTTAGAATTGAATGATCTTTGTGCTCAGACGATTCTCTCTTCAACGGCTTTCTGTCAGTATATTGATCATCAAATTCTGAGTACTGTACGATTTTATATAAATTTCGTAAGGTGGTGGATAGCAGCAGCAAACTACCTTCTGATCTTCTGCCGTATGTCCCAAGTTCGATCTTGACGTCGTGTGGGTGACGATCTACGAGACCTCCTCAATCTGCTCTCAACCCTCATCACACGTGAATAATAAATTAGATTAGAGTTCCAGATAAGTTGAGGTGACTTATATACATGGGCTACAGCAGGGACCAGGAGGAGAAATTGGGTTGGGCCTCCATTGGGCTTAAGTATCCAAGCTTAGCCCAAAGCTTATACTTAAGTCCAATAATAATAATATATTCCACTAAAATATTATTACTGCACTGCCTTTCCAATTCCAAAATTACATTTTGGGCTCCTTCTTATTATGAGCCCGTTATTCTCCCCATGTTTAAGATATACAATGTCCATTAATTAATTTAAGTTACTGACAACTCAATTAATTAATATCTCATCCAAGAGTAGTACCACTCAATCTCATTATCATGCCGGAATAAATTCCACCTGCAGGGTTTACATGATAATCCTTATGAGCTCCTCAAGGGGACATCATCAACCTATGACGGACACGGATTCCTTCTACAATCAACAGCACACCATAGAGACAGCACTACTTCCCAACTCACCGAGTTTGTTGATTTAATTACATGTAAATCTCACTCATTGATGAATCAAAGAAATACATATTGCCCTACGTGTCGAGGTTATTGTATAGGGATTAAGACCACGAACATCCATAATAACAGAGATCAAGTTTTTCTATAAGTAAGTATAAGTCGAACGATCTCATGTGGTCCTGCTCAATACACACAAGTGCACTAATGTGATTCTATAGCCAAGACAAGCTAATACCAAATCACACTACAACCATCCCGATAGAGAGTCCCCGTCTATCTCGGTTGTGAGCATCTATTTATACTTTATAAGGAAACCGATAATATGATCTTCCGCGTGTTGTCGCACAACATATTATCTACAGTATAAAGTAAGTGGGCTATTGCATCGTGCATATAAATAAATTATAAGATGCAATCATTTGATCATATAATTCTCATTTCAAATAAATTGTTATAAGATTGTTCATACAAAAAAGCTAGACTTTTAGTATATATTCCAACACCCACCACATGTTTTACACCGTAAACGTAATTTATACAAGTGTTTACCAATTTAGAAATCCATAACCACACATTTTGCTAGCCTCGTTATGAGACTAGCCTATTACAATCTCCATGAAAACACTAATCAAAGCATTACATTAATCCATAATAGGTTCTCAACAAATGAAATTACAAGATTTAAGAAAATTCTTCTCTCAGTTATTTTTAGGATTTGTCTTCTTATCTCTTGCAATCCCTCTTCTTCTTTTGATCTTTTTCTTAGATGCTAGATGGGTGGATGATTGGTGAAAATTTGGTGAAATTTGAAGGAGAAGTGGAGGCGAATTGATGGGGATTGAAAATGGATGAATGGAAGAAAAGTGTGTGAAATGTGTGTTGGATTTGAGAAATCGAAAAACTAAATTATGAATCAAGAAAGGGAGTTAAAATATCTAATTTTGGGAAGTTTCTGGAATCTTTTAACAGCTGGCAATTTTTGGACGGAAATCCTGTCAAGTTTTGGGCTAGAGCTCGAGGCGAGTTCTACACTCGCCCTTTCACAATGGCGAGTTTGAGATTCTAATTCGAAGCTGTCCGAGCTTGCTCATCCGCATGCAGGTCTACTCTTGAACTCAAGGCGAGTTTGGTCACCAAACTCTTGGTGATTTGAAACACACGACACGAGTTTGGGCTATGTTTTCATCCCTACTTTGTTTGCACTTTCTTACTCAATTTTTCGCCTTTTCACATGTTTAAAGCATATTTTGATCAAATTATGAATATTTATACTATATAACCAAATACTACACAAGTGCTACAATACACCATCAAATATACGAAAACGGGAATAAAAATACACAAAAAAACAACCAAAATAACATCATGCCGAGTATATTTAGACAAAATAAATGTTTGCATTCAATTTATATACACTTTTAATAAAAACATACCCTCTCTGTCCAAGCAATTGTGTGGAGCATCAACTATTTATTTATGCGTGTATAATGTATTTAGTGGAGGAGTGTAAACTTGGGTGTTATCATGTAATGATTAAAATTGTTAGATAAATGACTATCATAATAACTGAGTATAAGTATAGTAAGGCTTGTGTGCGTCCGGCACACACCTTACACCTTTAGAATTTAGTGTTATGGATATAGTTATATTATTTTGTTCTAAATAGTATACACTTTAATTAATAAGGGTATACTATTTTGTTCTAACGGGTATACATTTTTATTAATATTTTTTTTATTTTTCTTCATAAAATAAAGGGTACACATATTTATACTAAAGGATATACAATTTAATACAAAATTCTAAAGGCACACGGAAAGTGCTCCCGTGCGCTCGGGCGCACACAAGTTTTTGCCTATAAGTATATGAATTTGGAATTAATGTCATAATTTATTTTTACGAAAAGACTTGTGTGAGAACGTCTCATGTAAGGGCTTACGTGAGATGAGCGACAAGTGATATCTTCTATAACAAAAAGTGATAATGAATTAATGAAAAGTGATAATGCTATTTCATGAACAAATTATAACATAAATGAAAAGTGATAATATTTTATAGCGAAAGTGATAACATTTTATAGCAAAAGTGATAACTATTTTAAAATGTGTAAAATGGTCTCACGTGAGACGGTTTCACGCAAGACCTACCCTTATTTTTAAGACTCGTTTTTAATTTTAAGAATATAATTATAATCCCATCTTCGCAATTTATTTTTTATTTTACCCATATAATTTTATATTCATCTTTAGAATTTAGGGAAAGATTTGTGTGAGACCGTTTCATGTAAGGATTTACGTGAGACGTATAAAAAGTGATAACTTATATTTCTTCCATCCTCTTGATAAGTGTCCATTTACTTTTTGCACGTGGATTAATGAGTATAATATTTTAAAGTGTAATGAGGTGAGAGAGATAATATTTTAAAGTAGGGTGGGTAGTTGTATTAGTGTTGAGTGTAGATCCATATGTAGTGGGTTGAGTATAATAATATTATTGTGTGTGTCACATCAATCCAAAAAGAAAATTGACACTATATATTGGAACGGACCAAAATGACAAAATTGACACTTATCAATAAGACGGGGAAAGTATAATAAAAAGTGATACTTAATTAATGAAAATTGATAATACTATTTCATGAACAATTTATAGTATAAATAAAAAGTGATATCGAGATAATTATTTTAAAAAGTGTAAAATGATCTCACGTGAGACAGTTTCAAGTAAAACTTATCCTAAAATTTAATAGTACTCCCTCTGTCCCGGGTATTTTTACCCGTTTGTACGGGCACGGAGATTAAGACGTTTTATTTTTTTAATATATAATGTAAGAGAAAGTATTGATAAATTAGTAATTTAAAAAGAAAAAAT
Source organism: Pogostemon cablin (assembly GCA_023678885.1). NCBI lineage: Eukaryota > Viridiplantae > Streptophyta > Magnoliopsida > Lamiales > Lamiaceae > Pogostemon > Pogostemon cablin. The sequence continues at coordinate 10,672,806 of CM042979.1, forward strand.
GAATAAAGTTATTGGGAATGATGAATAAAGTGTAAAAAATTAATTAAAGTTGTTGGGATTATAAAAAGTAGGTAATAAAATATTATGTATTTTTGCCAAAAATGGAATGAGTAAAAATACGTGGGACACCCCAAAATGGAAAGTGGGTAAAAATACGAGGGAGAGAGGGAGTATTAATTTTAAGGGTACAATTATAATTTGGGGGCGACTATTCGCACCCCCCATTTTACTAATTATACCCCAATTATAAAATGTACCTCACTAAAATGAAAATATACACAAATAAATTATTAAATACACCCACTTTTTTACCCTTTTATAATTAATTAAACCTTAAAGATCTAGTGCCTCCAGAAGCTGCATTTCATCGAACACCTGGGTGATATTGAACAACGTGATCAAATTTTCCACCTTTTCTTGCATTCCCATGTTCTTATAATCAACCCAATGCACATTTCCATTGATGAAACCTGCGTCCAAAAGTATTCCACAACACAGTTCTTCCTAATGTCATCTTCAACCGTGTGTTATTGGGAGGAAACGGGGAGGATTAGTTTGTAAATAAATCGATTTGTTAAAAGAGAAGAAGAATCAAGGTTACTTGGATATTTGGAAGGAAAGAAGCTTGGTTAAATTCCATGGAAATCCAATTTCCCTACTTCAGATAAACAGGAACAAAACATACCCATAATCCGATTGAACATACTCAACACCTTAAACTCATTGTTTTCAACGTTATATCCGAATACACCAAAAACATGTCGTCCGACGTTGGTAAATTGACTTTTCACGGGGTCCATAAAAGAATGGATTCAGCTTGCCCAAATAGACACAACACACCATTGCAGCAGCCCACGACCCGGATGTAAAAACGGGTGTAATCACGAAAAGGGTACTCAATGCTGATGCTTTCTTCTTCAGATAAATACTCACCGTCAGATTCGAACTGCGTAAACATCGTTGATTCGAGCCTTGTGAGTAGCTCTTCACGATGATTCGGGTCGGATTGGGATACTGTCTCAATGGGACATACACATCTAAATCTTATGGGATATACGTATAGAGAGATTAATTAAAAAAATTAGTTAATAATTAATATAAGGGTATTAACGTCTTTAACGTATAAGAATAATTTAATTGAATACATATAGCAAAATGAGAGGGTAAATAGTCGCCCTTATCATTTAACCATTGTAGTTTATTATCTATTCTGCTCTTAAGGTTTGATATTTGTCAATAATATTTAATATTAATTCTAAAAATATAACTGTAAATATACTCTTGTCATTGTCTATTTCATATCTTAAGTTTAATATATATTTTTAAAAGTTATAATTATAATTAGTATAATAATTAATAAATAGAAAAAAAACAGCTGGAAATATTCCGTCATATTTCACTGTTCCTATCCAACAACCTCTAATTTATAATTTATTTATTATATATAAATAAAAAAACTACGTACACCTAATTTTATTTTATTTTTTTAAGCAAAAGCTGATTATTAACAATTTTTTTCAAACTCTGAATGAACTTCCATTCAGTCTGCGAGTCGATCCTATCATCCGTCAGCCTAATACTTAAATGCTTAATGGCCAAGTTTCCTTAGTACTAATATGCTGAACAATCTATTGACTTCAACATTACAGGACGAGTGGAGGACACGCGAGAAAAGGAATTCCACGAGAGTAGCTTTTTTTTACTAAGAAGGAAGTAATATCTTTTTTAGTACTCTTTTCGTCCACGGGTAATATATCAATTTTATTATTTTAGGTTGTCCACTATTAATATATCTATTTTTCCTTTTAAATATATGTGACCCACAAACATCACTAATACAATTAAAATATGAGACTCACACACTCCACTAATAAAACTACCCACTACACATACAATAATAATACTCCTTAATTCACGTGCAAAAAGCAAATGGACACATTAATAGTAAACGAATGAAGTAACACTTTTTCCGTCGCGTAAATGTAGTATTTCACATTTCCAAATTTATTTAGTCTTATTACACTTTTATAATTTTTCAATACACTTTATTTTAATAACTCAATATTACTTAACACACATAACTCACTTTATTATTTAGTATTTTTATTGTTAAAAACAAACTACATTATGTTCAAAAGTCAATAAAATTGATATTTCTTAAACGTCTACGGACCATGATAGAGGTAGTACGATATTATATATGGTGATATTAATATTGTTTAAATTATTTTTAAAATTATACTCCCTCCGTCCCTAGTACTTTTACCTAATTTATTTATTTACGTCCGTCCCAATATTTTTGCACATTTTTAAAAGTACTAACACTATACAATGTTAATATCATCACAATACAATAATATTATAAAAATGACACATACTTTTATACTTCCTAAATTAAACGTTAACAACTTTATTCACATTTTCTCATTGAATTACCCTAAATACATATACTTTATTTTTCATTATACATCTAAAAATAACTTTTATTAATTAATGTGCTCGCATGCGCATGCAAAAATTATTGAAATAATATATAACAGGTTCACTACTACAAAACTATGAATAGATATCGGTTATTATCTATTAAGATATTCAACCGTTATAAATGGAGGCGATATTAAAGGGCGGTTAAATAGATATCGATTATTTGACCGATATCTATGTCTGTTATAAATATCGATTATTAATCGATATCTATTAAGAAAACATCGATATTAATAAGCCTGATATTAAATGTATTGATGAATAAATATCGGTGAAAAACCGATATCTTTGTATAGTATAGATATCGGTTAATGACTGATATCTATAAAGGAATCATCGTTATTAATAAGCCTGATATTATAAGTATTGATGAATAAATATCGGTGAAAATCGATATCTTTGTATAATATATATATCGGTCAATGACCGATATCTATTTGTAAACTCACTGATATAATTAGAGAAGATATTAAATATAAGGTCAAATAGATATCGATTTTTCACTGAAGTTTAATCATAGATATCAGTTCATACTAACCTACCTAATTTATTTAACTAAATAAGTTCTAAATTTAGATTGATTTTCAAATAATGCATCTATTTCGACAAATATTTCATTCATAAACTAATAATATAAGTGTAAGGGAAGTATCCCATTTCAGTATCAAACATTCCAATATTCAAATTACTTAATTAACACCGAAAGAAAGTACAAGACACATAAACTGCTACATGAAGAAGTCCTATCCCAACCATAAAATACTGATGCCCTTTTTGATTGATAAAATCCACTACATTGCAACTAGCTATACATCTCTGCAGCATAGAGAGAAAATCATAACTCAAAAACCAAATTAGAAATAGTAAATGTAACATAGTAAAGCTAGTAGAAACCATTAATATCTCATAAGTTCAAAAGATTAGCAACCCTCTTGGTAATAATTCAAGAAACATTAATTAATGATCCAAGTATACATAGATATAGTGACTAGATCTAACTGGAGACCAGATCTCAAGCAAGTATAAACTTCTTCAACATGTCCACGTAAAGATATGTGTTCTTATGTTTAAAACAGCTTTTACACAGATCAGCTATTGTACTAGTATGATATTATAGTACAAGAATGTAGCGAAACCATGAAAAGACCAAAAGAAGAATCAGGAGAAAAGTAAGCAGTCATTTGTCCTACCTTCACTAACTCAACTTCATTAACCTTTGCAAAGAACTTTGAGCATGTTGGGTGTCTTGAGCAGTAGGGTCTACTCCGACAGTTAAAAGTATCCTCACCAGTTCTCTACCCTCTAAACGATCAATCAAAAATGTTTAATTTGGAAATTGATTAGCACCATAATTAACAAGACTAAAAAGTTGAACCAATTTTTACCAGATTCACGATCTTTCTTCAAGACAGATGCCATGCACAAGCTGCTCCCATAGGGCTCTTAATATCTGTAGCTTCAGCAATATCTTCTATAGATGAAAGCTCTACCCACTTCTTGACAACTACTATATTCCATGTCATTACAGACAAGTGCAGAGGCCTGCCAAATAAAATGGCTTAGAGAATGTAACAGTCAATATGATTTGGAGCTTTTTATGTAAATAGCAAAAAATACTTGAATAAACCACGAAATATAGGGTAAAGGTCTTCAGATGGTAAGGAAAACAGGTTTACTCTGAAAATATTTTAAATCAAGAGCGAATATAATTTTTATCGTTAGATCAAGAAAGTGCCCGCTTTCACATTTTTAATCTCTGAAGCAGGTAATCAAATATTTTTTAGAACTGACCTCCAGCCTATTAGTGAAACTCTTAGATGGCAATACAGACTCCATTGGATCAAAAGAATCAAGATGATTATCCATTGAAGCTCTTATCCTGCACTAACAATTGATAAATATTACAAAATAGTAAAAAATCACAAAATATCTTGCTATAATAATCCTTGTAAACTTTTTTGTCCATGAAAACGCTTTTAATGAAAAAAAAACCAATAAACTAAAAAAGGAAACATTACAAAACAAAACAACTTATTTGCACATTGCCACATCCAAGTTCCAAGCAAGACCATTATTGAAATGTCACCCAACATATACTGTGGCTTTACTTCTCACGTAATATGATAACAACAGCTGCATATGATTCTAATATGACATACTACAGCTGGGCAGTGATGTCCTTGAGCTCCCTCACTTGAAAATTATATGCCAATTTGTCATTAAAAACATGCAACTTAATCAAGATTTTTGCTAGAACATTAGGGAGAAAAAAATTTATTAAAGATAGCTCCTATTGGAATCCAATCCATACAAACTGAATAGTGAACGTCAAATTAGAATTATGCCAAGAATTAATAACAAACTCAACATATCATCACAGACAAATTCTATGATAAAACAAACATGAATTTCAAGATTAAGTAAAGAACTTATGTAAGAAAATGATTAAAAACTTGAGCAAGTTATAAAGGTCAAACATATCCAAGTCTTTGTGAACCAAAATTTTCAAAAATCAGCTGAAAACCAAGGAAAATGCTCAATATATGTTATTGTTGATATTTCTCCTCTAATCTGAAATATTTATCAAGACTAGGTCTCCAAACTTACGAAATTCAATGAATTGACAACTTCAGCGGACCAACATTTATCAAGGAAAAGACCAATTCTATGAGCTCATTATACTTGTTCCAAACTTCATTTACCTTTTTATTAATCTAAATGAGCTCTGTACCTTAGTCTTTTGTCTTGCTTAACCTTTTCCAGAACAAACTTGGCCCCCTAGCTTACCTGCGTAGTTATGTCCCTCATATGTTTAAGCATGAGCAGAAAGATAAAAAAAGTTGAATTGGAAGGGACTTACAATTAGGCATATTGTCATAATTTTCCTTATGGGTAAAAAAAGATCCCCATTCAACCTTTACTAAAGTTCAAGTTTATGGAGTTTATTCCCTGAGCACGAGTTGGTACAAACCCAATAATCTTTTGTAATCCTGCATTCTAATGAATGCCCACTATAAGTTCTACTCCTGTTTCCCTTCATCTAGTTATATGAAAGCAAAAACTAAAGCAAAGCTATCCTTTCTAGCTATAGGTAAAGAAACTTTTATCCAACAAGAATGTGGAAAGACAACAGAGATGAGATTGACAATAATAATAAATAAGCACAAAATCAAAGCAACAGAGGCTTACTTTTGAAGCCAGAGCAAATGCATATTCTGCAACATCAGTCTTTCAAGCTAAGGTATGAGCAGCCACAAAAACAGAATCCCCTTCTCAAGATAAAACGAGAGAAAATGTGGGCATTTATTACCAATAAAAGTTTGGAAAGGGAAAAATGGAGTTATGAGTTAGTGTAGTAGAAGAATTTTATGCCAATAAGAGAAGAAGAAAGATGCAGAAGCAGCCATTGTTAGGGAAATAACGATTTTTCGAGGATATGCATCTGGTTTTCAAGTAGTCGATGGATGAGCCATAAATTTAATGAGAAACACCGAATTAGAATTTAACAGTAAAGACATAATATTTGATGACTGAGGGTGTTCAAAAACCTCACTCACCATGCCTTGAAATCGTTCTCCTAATTGTTCATCGACTTCCTCTTCAACCGATGAGCGTTTTCCAGCAACAATTCTCATGATAACGTTGAATATGAGTTCAAACACCTTCTATCTCTGCTGCACTTTGTCGAATATTGTTTGCAGCGTTCAATCGGATCTAGGAGAGCGAGTTCAGGCATGAGGGGGGGAACACTTCCTGCGCGTCTTGGCGGCGGAGGTTGAGCTACTGGTGGCCGAAGAGAGCGCCGGCCATGGTGGTGTGGTTGTAGCCTATGTACTTGTCCACCATAATCCATGGTCGGTTGGAGAAAAGGATGTCGTTTGCGGTGAAGCATTTTTCAACAAGATAGGGGCAACACCACCAAGACGCGGCGGACGCCAAGTTTCAGGGAGAAATGGGGCTGTGTGTTTGGTAGAGACGATGAAAGGTGCTGTGAGATGTGGACACGGCGGGTGGTGGTGCGGCCGATGCCGACGGCGGCGGTGCGGCCGGCGCTAGGTTCCTGGTTGTGGCGCTAGGGCTAATTGATTTTGGGAATTTTGTTTTCCATTTCTTGTAGATAGATGGATGGATTTTGTGTTATAAATCTAATATGATATGATTTCTTTTATTACTAGGACTAGGATTTTTTTTTAATATTAGTTTATTAAAATATATATTTATATCAGGTTCACATAATCGATATTTATAACATATACTCCCTCCGTCCCAAATTCAAGTTCACATTTACTGTAGATACGGAGTTTAAGAAAAGTCACTTTTTGACTTACTTTTGAGGGTAGTATGATATTTTTGGGTAATAAATACATGATAAAGTATGTTATGTGTGTTAAAAAGGTGATGGCAAATTTGAAATTAAAGTATGTTAGAGGGATATTAGTTTGTTGTTTTTTCCTTTTATGGAAGTGTGAAGTTGAATTTGGGATGGACCAAAACGGAAAGTGTGAAGTTGAAGTTGGGACGGAGGGAGTATATAAATATCATTAAAAGATATCAACAATTAATAATCGATATCTATTATAGTATTGATGACATTATAGATATCGGTTGTAGAATAGATATCGGTTATTGAACCTATAGATATCACTTTTACAAATAACCGATATCTATGTAATGATATCTATTCACAGTTTTGTAGTAGTGGTTATCACAACTTACGAAGTTGGGCTTTGGAAGATTCTAAATAGACACGTGTCATACTTATATTTGTGGGATGAAATCAGTTTACTCTTTAAAAGGACTTTACTTTTTTATTCTGTAACAGAACTTTGAACAATAAAAAAAAAATGATTTTCCTTCTTTTTGTTTTCTCTCTTCCTCTGCCTTAGTTGATTCTGACTGCTACGTTGAATTCCATCATTTTCTACTTTAATTTCGTTTCAATTCTCTAATTTCAACATGGTATCAGTTACAAAGTTTCGATCTATCTCTTGATTTTGGGGAATTCCTAGATTTTGGTTGGATTTTGTTGTTGGCTCAAGTATTGTTTTTTTGGGTTTTTCTTCTTCATCGAGCTTCCGCACATGGCAAATCCTCTGAATATGGAATGACCCGTTCTTGCAACTGCGACAGTTACTCGTTCTTCTGCTCTATCGATTACGGTTGTTGCCTCCGTGATTAGCCATTTTGTAGTAGGGATGGCCAACTAAAATAATTTATCGAACCACATGGAGGTCTGCGCTAGAGCTTAAGCGAGATCACGTTTATCACAATATTATAGAGACGAATCATCAAGGAGATTGGTTGATCAAACAAGAAAATAATCAAAGCAAGCAAGCAATGATTAGCAAACAAGATAGATGGATGAAATGAGTGGTTTTCCAAGTTGAGTAAAAGTGAGATTAACAACAATTAAGAAATGGAAATCCTAGGATAAATGCATCAAATTCATATGATCATGGGTATAAGACTAAGGACCAACACTAGGTTCACCTAAACTCCTTCTCAAGATGAATATGATATAGAATAAAGCTCAATGGATTGGTTCTCACTCAAACAATTCCAACTAGGTACTAAGCTTGAAATGAGAGTCCCTTCACACGATTAATCAACCTCTCGATCAAACCAATCGGATGTCCTATCAAATGGTTCTAAATAATAAAGGACTTCTCAATCTCTTTACAATTTATAATGCACATGAAGTGTTTGATGAAATGATTCAATTAATTATCCTAAATATGCAATTGACTTCTCAATCTAATCACATGTTTAAAACAACAAACCATACAAATCATCATAAACCTCAAGATCTAAAGCATCAATGATAGAAAATCAATTAACCCAATCAACATATGAATTTAAATACATAAATCCCAAAATTATCCAACAACTCTCATGTTGTTAATCTCACAATGGAGATTAGCCTATCATCTTCATAAAGAAATTAACATAGACAATTAAATCCTTACAAATCATGATAAAAAATAGGATTCAATACAAAAGTTGGATGAAAACTCCCTTGGATGCCTCCAATGGTGATCTTCTTCTTCCCCTTGCAATGTTCCTCTCTTCCTTGCTTCTTTTCCTCAATTGAATGGTAGATTTGATGGTGGAATGATGGTAGATGGTATAGATGAAGAATGGATGAAGATGGCGGTGTGAAATGGGAGAAATGGTGTGTGAGGTATGTGAAACAGTAAAACCCTCGCCCAAATCTGATGAAATATTGAAGTATTGGGTATTTATACCCCTTGAAAAGCTTCTAGAAGGTTTCTGAATTTTTATCAAAATTTTACCGGACTCGACTCGAGCTTATGCACTCGGCTCGAGTTGTGTCACATTTTAGCGGCATTATTCACAGCAGATGGAGCTCGAGTCGAGTAGCGGAGCTCAACTCGACTGCTGACTTGGACACGACTCGTGTTCTGAACTCGGGCACAGGGGAGGGCATGTAGCATTTTCTGACATCGTCGCACGATCATCTCTTACATGCCCATGTCTGGCGCACGGCTCGAGCTGCACCAACTCAACTCGAGTAGCATCACTCGGGTTGAGTTTGGTCGTGCTCTGTTTCTCTTCTTCGTTTCATCTCCCTTCTCCCTTTTTGCTCCGTTTTCATCTGTTTTATATACGTTTAAGCTCATTCCCACACATTTCCATAAAAACACTAAACACAACTAAATAACACATAAATACGGATAAAATAATACGAAAACGGACATAAAAAGACACTAAAATCTAGGTGAAAATATCACTCATCACACCCCCAAACTTAAAGTATTGTGCGTCCCCGCACAACGAAAATGATAAATCAAGAGGAATGAATTTTACCTAGGAAAAGAATAAACGAACATAAGTAATAACACATCAATAGCAATAAGAATCACAATTTATGCTAAGTCATCCTACAACATTAAACTCATGACATAAGGAATTAACAAGTTCAATCACAAAAAAATAAAGTGTAATATAGTTCCTTTTGGTCCAAGCCTCACATAGGTTATAAATTTTACTCAACACTCTTTCAAGTAAGGTAACAACACTCATCAATCGATTGACTCGACTCGCTATAAGCTTGCTCGTGGACTATATTCACAAACCACCAAAGTTTCAATTAATGATAAAAAAGGTCTTTCATTAAGGATGTAATGATAGAATCTTTGGTAGGGTATGAAGAATATATGTAATAGTGACTAAACAAGTGTCAGTAATCAAAGAGATGGCCAATTTCTCCAATGTCTCCACTTTTCTTTCTTCCTTTCTTGACTTTAATGTTCACAAGCACTAATCATCAACTTTCCTTGGATTGAGCTTCTTTCGATACATGCTTCCTTCTTCTAACTTTTAAATACTTGAGCATTTTGTTGTTGCTTTGCTCATTTTTCTTGTTTAGAGGTTGCATGTTCACTCTTGTTTGTGCTTTTTTTATCATTTTTCTTACTTATTTACCATTTCCTTTTCTTATTTTCCTTTCTCTTCAAACCTTTCTAGCTACCATCTCCTCAATTACCCACACAAAAGGGTATATATATAAGGCTTTAAGTGGGTAATCATGGCTTGTAATGTGCTAAATTCACAAGAAATAGGCTTATAGGCTCAAAGTGGTTGACTAGGGATGATGTTCATGGTAAGGAAATATATGGCAATGACTATAAATAACAAAGTGGTTGAGATGAATGTGGTGTAATAAGTTCCTTAAGGTCCGAGCACAAGCTTGTGAGCATTTGAGCCTCAACCATGCATACATGGTATTTCTTCATGAGTGGATCGGTTGTGTTTGATAAGTTAGAACTTGCTCAAGGACTATAGGAATGAGCCCGATTAGTGGAGATTGGTGAAATGATCTAAGGCCATCCTTGTTATTATAGTCATTGCCATATATGTTCCCTACCATGAACATCATCCTTAGTTAACCATTTTGAGCCTATAAGCATATTTCTTGTGAATTTAGCACATTACAAGCCTTAATTACCCATTCAAGCTTATATATACCTTTGTGTGGGTGATTGAGGAGATGGTAGTTAGAAAGGATTGATTGATTAGAAAAAAAAGAAAAGGACATGGTAAACAAGCAAGAAAAATGATGAAAAGAGCAAAAACAAGAAGGCACATGCAACCTTAAAGTTAGAAAAGGAGCAAATCAAAATCAAAATGCTCAAGTAAACAAAATTCAAAGATAGGAAGCATGCATCAAAAGAAGCTCAATCCAAGGAAAGTTAATGAATAGTGCTTGAGATTGTAAAGATAAGAAAGGAAGAAAGAAAAGTGAGAAGTTGAGGAAATTGGCCATCTCTTTGATTACTTACACTTGTTGAGTCACTATTATCCATATCTTCCCTACCATACCAAAGAGCCTATCATTACATCCTAAGTAAAGACCTTTTTGATCATTAATTGAAACTTTGATGGTTTGTGAATATAGTACTCGAGCAAGCTTATAGCGAGTCGAGCCAATCGATTAATGAGTGTGATTTACCCTATTTCAAAAGAGTGTTGAGAGACATCAATATCCATTGTGAGGCTTGGACTTAAAAGGAACTATATTACACTTTATTCTCTTTTGATTGAACTTATTAATTTCTCATGTCATGATTTTAATATTGTAGGATGACTTAGCATAGTTTGTTGTTATTATTGCTAACGATGTGTTATTGCTTATATTCGTTAAGTCTTTTCTAGGTGAAAATTTCTCCTTTTGATTTGTCATTTTCGTTGCTCGGGAACGAGCAACACCTTAAGTTTGGGGGGTTGATTAGAGCTATTTTCACCTAGATTTTAGTGTCTTTTTATATGTGTTTTCGTATTATTTTATCCGTATTTTATATGTTATTTGGTTGTGTTTTGTATTTTTATTGAAATATGTGTGAATGAGCTTAAACTTAAGATTTTCACTTTTTATTGGATGCTAAACATGATAAGGAAGATGTAGGAAAAAGCGGATCTCAATTCGGAGTTGAAACGAGGGAGAACGAGCCAAAACAGTGAAGAAATGCAGGAGCCAGCACACGAGCCGTGTAGCCAACACGGCCCTGTAAGAGTTGGACGTGTGGCGACATCTAGTCATTCAACACGGGCAACTTCAGGTCGTGTCCAGTTGCACGAGTCGAGTCGGGAGCACGAGCCGTGTCGCCAACACGGCCCTGTAAGAAGTGGCCGTGTGGCGACATCAGAAGAGCCAACACGACCACCCTGTGCCCGTGTTACAACACACGACTCGTGTTGGCAGCACGAGCCGTGTCATCAACACGGCCCTATAAGGCAAGGCCGTGCGGCAGCATCAGAAGACACAACACGGCCACCTCGTGGCCGTGTTGCAGAGCACGACTCGTGCTGTGTATTTTCCTGCAGAAATTTCCAGATCCTTCTAGAAGCCTCCATAGGGGTATAAATACCCCTTTATTCAACAATTGGCAGAAGATCCGAAATCCCATCATCTACACACACCTCATACACCATTTCTTCCATTTTCCACCATCATCTTCATCCATCTTCATCCACCCATCATATCTTCCATTTTTGGTGCTAAAGACTTCAAAATCAAGAGCTAGAGGTGGAGATCAAGAAGAATAGAAGATTCTCTTCAAGAAATTGATAGGGAAGAATCCATTCATTTTGTATTTCTTTAGATCTAAGACTATGGGTATTTGTAATGAATCATTTATTTGTTTTGTTACCATTATCATGTTAGGCTAATCCCTCTAGTGGGATTAGGAGCATGAAGAGCATATTAGATTTATATTATCATGTGGATTAAATTAGTTTTTGGTTTAATTGATGTTGATTTCTATTCATGGAGTTTAATTGTCTTGATGTTGTGATGGCATGATTTGTTATTCATGAATGTTTATTGGTTTAATGGATTGTTGATCAATGGATTATTTGTGGTAATTAAATGCTATCATGATGTTCATGTATGTATTGCTTGGAGTGAGACGGAAACAACCCTCTATAGTATTAGGAAGGCATGAATAGACATTGAGTTTGGGTTTGACCGAAAGGATATTTGAATTCAATGAGGGGAACCAATCCATTCGTTGGCCTTAGTACACAAAAAGGGAGAGTTTAATCTAACTAGTACCTAGATGGAAGGGGTTAATGTTGGGCTTTGATCTTAAGTGCTTTTGGGAGTCTAAAATGGATCAACAACCTTTGTAACCCGAAAGGGAGCTTAGGATACAATCGTGATCACCCTTAGTCTACATCAATTGAGTTGGATTCCTTTTGCATGATAATATGAATTGAGTATGCTTGGATGTTTCTAATCCCATGTTTATCACACTTGAACTTTAGCACCCATTTTCTTTACTTGTCATTTATCTTATTTGCTATCTTATTTACTTGCTACTTGTTTTTGTTGTTAATCAATCTCAAAACCCCCGATCATCTTTACAAAAACAACATGAACATGAGCTCACGTACATTGCTAGTCCGAACATAACTCCTTTATGGATTGATAATTTTTCTTGGGATATACTACTACAACGATCGAGTATTCTTGCTCGTGAGTGCTAAAAATAGGCAAACAAGATCATTTCACTAATCTCCACTAATCGGGCTCGTTCCTATAGTCCTTGAGCAAGTTTTAGCTTATCAAACACAACCAATCCACTCATGAAGAAAAATCATGTATGTACGGTTGAGGCTCAAATTCTCACAAGCTTATGCATTGGACCTTAAGAAACTTATTACACCACATTCATCTTAAAATTGAATAAGTTAAGTAAAACATGTCACAATTTAAAAGTGTAGAGATTCTTAATTGTAACTTGTCATCACTTATCACCACAACATATCATCACTCATATTCAAAAATGACTCACAACCTCCCTAAAAAAACCACCAAATATACCAAGACAAAATAAGAAAACACACAAAACATAAATAAAGACTCAACAAATAAGAAACAAAACAAAAACACACAACATGCAAGAATAAAAATCACCATCACTAACAATAAAGCACACATTCTATATCATCCATGACAATTAAGCTCACAATCATCCCAACCTTTGATTGAAAAGGAAACCTCCCAAAAACATAACAAATGAAGTAGCATGCTAATCACATCAATCCAAATCAAATCAAATTATGCTAAACACATAGAAGTGGTAGGGTATAGAATGAACTCCCTTAAAAGGCATTTGGTAGTAGAAGTTGTTAGCTCCGAGCTCAATTCGTGCTTCCAATACCCTTCATACATGCTCAACAAGACCATTAGCTCAACAATTTCATTAAAAATATGGACTATTATGCACTTCAATCACCACCAATTGGACCAAAATCCAACCAAAACTCATGAGAAAATTTTAAAATTGACCCAATTTTACAAGAAGACTTCTCATCATCTTCTCATCATCAAAATATCATCATATCAAGCACACTCAAGTGGTGAGTCACACAACACACTCTCCCCCCAAACTTAAATCGAAACAAGTTGAGAATTAAGTTTGCAAAAAAAAGTAGTGTGACTTACCCTTGTAGTTTTCATTAAAAATCTTCTTGTTGAGAAGTAAACGCATCCATATGAGCCAAGTTGTGTTCACCACGCACTAGCCCCCCAAACTTAACTCGAGACAAGAGTCGAGAATTAAGTTTGCACAAGTGGTGATATACTTACTCAAATCCATGAAGCACTTCTCTTTTCTTCAATAAGTCTTCTTCTCACGAGCACAATCCACCTACGAGACCACAATAAACAAAACAAGCATCAAAAGATAAAAGAATGGGTTGCCTCCCATTTAGCGCTAAATTTAACGTCTTCAAGCCGGATGAAAATTTACGATCATTGGATCATAGGATAGTCCATCACACTCTCTCCTCGCATTCTCACTTTGAACATTTGCTTTGCTTTCTTCTTGTCTACGAGCTCAACTTCACCATTCTTGCTTACGAGCATCAAGTCATCATCAAGGAGTGATTCTAGTGGACTTCTTCTTTCTTCTTTATCTAATTTCTAATCGAGCTCCGATGCTTTCATCCTATCAACATCACAAGAAGATAAGTTAGAACTTGACATTTTCATATAATCATGAAGAAAGGAATTTAAGTTGTCAAAGAGAAGAGAATCATGATCCATTATATCATCCGGAGGCTTTGTATGAGACTTGACTCCTTTTTCCTTATTGCACAAGAATGTGACACTTTTTTCTTTTGAGCTTAAGAATAACTCTTCTCTACCAACATCAATTTTTGCTCTTCCCGTCGCTAGAAATGGCCTTCCCAAAATGAGTGGGACTCGAGGGTCTGCCTTCACTTCTAACACCATGAAGTCGACTGGGAAAGCTAGCCCTTTCACTTTCACCTCCACGTCTTCAACAATTACTAATGGCTTCACAACCTCGCCATTTACTACTTCAAGATGGATAGTAGTAGGCTTTAGCTCTCCAATTTCAAGGTCTTTGAACGTGGCATGAGACATCACGTTGACGCTTGCCCCCAAGTCACACAATATATCAAGGGTACCCTTCCCTTCAAAATCACAAGGAATTATAAACTTTCCCGGATCACCTACTTTTATAGGTTTCCCTTTGTGCATCGATTCACTTGTTTCAAATGACTCTTCTTTTCTTTTCTCCTCATACTTCTTCTTGATATCTTTCACATGCTCTTCAAACTCTTTTTTCTTCTCCTCCTTTACAAACATTTGTGGACAGGGAATAGGGAATGGAGTGATCGGAATACCCCAATAATCACGCTTGTACTCCTCTTCTTTAGCCTTCTCCTCCACTTTCTTTTCCTCTTGCACCCTTTTCCACTTAGGTATCAATTTAGGACCCTTCTCTTCTTTCTTACTTATCTCTTCCATTTCTCCAACAACATTACTTTCCACCAACCCTTCTTCAACCATTCGTTCCTCTTTCATATCAACCAACAAATATTGAGCTTTCGGATTGATTTCGATTGTGGCCGGAAACTTTCCTTTTTGTTGAGCACTCAAAGAACTTGTCATTTGTCCAAAATTATACTCCAAAGTCTTGAACCTCTTGTCATTTGCTTCTTCTGCCTTTTTAAAGCTTTATCTCGAGCTTTGTTTGATGCTATCAATTGTTCAAGTAGCTCATCGGTTGATACTCTTCCCTATTATTCGGTGCCTTGGCTCCCGATTGATATTCCGGAGGATAAGCAACCGTATTGCTCGGATTAGAGTAGAAAAAGTTACCTTGCCTTTGTTGTTGTTGGTATGAGCTTCCACTACTTTGACCATTGAAACCTCATTGCCTTTGTGGATAGTTCCCTTGACTTTGGTTGAAATTACCTTGGTAATTATTTTGATAATTCCCTTGGTAATTTCTTCCTTGCATATATGACACATCTTCCACACGTGGCATGGAGTTGGCCCATTGTTCTCCACTCACAATATTTGAAGGAAACACACCTTGCTCACTTTGTAGCCCTTCAACCATGTTAGCTCCTTGATTATTCCCACTTTGATTCAAGCTTATTTGCTTCAAAACTTCCAATGCTAACATTTCAATGCTTGACAATTATGGCACACTTGACTCAACATTCAAACTCTTCATACTAAATTGTTGCCCTTGATCAAAACTCTCAAAACCATAGCATCCACTTACCCTCTCCGATGGCCATTGATACACATTTGTAGCAATCTCATCAAAATATGTATAGCCCTTTCCGGAGTCACTCCAAGTATGGATCCACCCGCCGAAGCATCAACATACATTCTTTGACTATTCACCAAACCTTGATAGAAAAATCCAACTTGTTGATTCTCAAGAAAACCGTGTTGTGGACACTTGCGAAGCATATTCTTAAACCGTTCTCACGCTTCATAAAAGCTCTCTTGAGGTATTTGCTTGAATTGAGTGATCAAGCTCTTCATTTGAAACGTCTTAGAAGGCGGGAAATACATGTTCAAAAATATTTGTGCAAGCTCATCCCATGTGTTGCACGTACCGGGAGTAATAGTGGAGAGCCAAGTTTGAGCTCTATCCCTCAACGAGAACGAAAACAACCTCATTCGAATACAATCCTCACTCACCCCATTCATCTTCACGGTGTTGGCAATCTCAACAAATTGAGCTAGATGAGCATTAGGATCTTTATTCGGGGTTCCACTAAATTGTTGCTCTCTCACCATAGAAATCAAGCCCATCTTAAATTCAAAGTTATTGGCATTGATTGGTGGTCCCATCATTTGTAGCATTGCCCTTGGCATGAAGAAATCCCGGATCACCCTTTGATCATTATGAATTCCATGTTGAATCGGAGGTGGTAGTGGTGGTATTTAAGCTTGTTGAAAACCTTGTTGCCTTAGAACTTATTGCACCATTTGTTGAAGCAAAGCTTGATTGTTCATAGCTTCAACATTTTGATAGGCATGTTGAGGAGGATTTCCATTGAATTGAGGTGCGTTGTCTTGCACGTCCACATGTTGTCCTCCTTCCCCATCATGTTCTATTTCCACACGATTATCTCCTTGAAAATTCTCCATTAACTCACTATTTTTGGTTTTGTTCTCCTTTCTTCTCTTTCTCAACGTATGCTCAATCTCCCAATCAATAGGTTCTATTAGTTTCCCCTTGGATCTTGTTTGCATACACCTTCAAAGCAAAAGAAGTTAGAACAAGATTTTCAAAGCAAATACAAGAAAATAAATAAAATAAAAAAATATCTCTAGTAAGATTACTCAAAACGATCCTTCTTCAAGCTACTAGCATTCGTTGCCTCCCCGGCAACGATGCCATTTGATTAGCCATTTTGTAGTAGGAATGACCAATTAAAATAGTTTATCGAACCACAGGGAGGTCGGCGCTAGAGCTTAAGCGAGATCACGTTTATCGTAATTTTATAGAGACGAATCATCAAGGGGATTGGTTGATCAAACAAGAAAATAATCAAAGCAAGCAAGCAATGATTAGCAAACAAGATAGATGGATGAAATGAGTGGTTTTCCAAGTTGAGTAAAAGTGAGATTAACAACAATTAAGAAGTGGAAATCCTAGGATAAATGCATCAAATTCATATGATCATGGGTATAAGACTAAGGGCCAACACTTGGTTCACCTAAACTCCTTCTCAAGATGAATAGGATATGGAATAAAGCTCAATGGATTGGTTCTCACTCAAACAATTATAACTAGGTACTAAGCTTGAAATGAGAGTCCCTTCATACGATTAATCAACCTCTCGATCAAAGCAATCGGATGTCCTATCAAAGGGTTCTAAATAATAAAGGACTTCTCAATCTCTTTACAATTTATAATGCACATAAAGTGTTTGATGAAATGATTCAATTAATTATCCTAAATATGCAATTGACTTCTCAATCTAATCACATGTTTAAAACAACAAACCACACAAATCATCATAAACCTCAAGATCTAAAGCATCAATGATAGAAAATCAATTAACCCAATCAACATATAAATTTAAATATATAAATCCCAAAATTATCCAACAACTCTCATGTTGCTAATCTCACAAGGGAGATTAGCCTATCATCTTCATAAAGAAATTAATATAGACAATTAAATCCTACAAATCATGATAAAAAATAGGATTCAATACAAAAGTTGGATGAAAACTCCCTTAGATGCCTCCAATGGTGATCTTCTTCTTTCATTTGCAATCTTCCTCTCTTCCTTGCTTCTTTTCCTCAATTGAATGGTAGATTTGATGGTGGAATGATGGTAGATGGTATGAATGAAGAATGGATGAAGATGGTGGTGTGAAATGGGAGAAATGGTGTGTGAGGTGTGTGAAACAGTAAAACCCTCGCCCAAATCTGATGAAATATTGAAGTATTGGGTATTTATACCCCTTGGGAAGCTTCTAGAAGGTTTCTGAATTTTTACCAGAATTTTATCGTACTCGACTCGAACTTATGCACTCGGCTCGAGTCGTGTCACGTTTTGGCGGCATTATTCGGCAGCAAATGGAGCTTGAGTCGAATAGCGAAGCTCGACTCGTGTGCTGACTCAAACACGGCTCGTGTTCTGAACTCGGGCACAGGGGAGGGCGTGTAGCATTTTCTGATGTCGTCGCACGGCCATCTCTACAGGCTCGTGTCTGGCGTACGGCTCGAGCTGTACCAACTCGACTCGAGTAGCATCACTCGGGTCGAGTTTGGTCGTGCTCTGTTTCTCTTCTTTGTTTCATCTCCCTTCTTCCTTTTTCTCTGTTTTCACCTGTTTTATATACGTTTAAACTCATTCCTACACATTTCTATAAAAACACTAAACACAACCAAATAACACATAAATACGGATAAAATAATACGAAAATGGACATAAAAAGACACTAAAATCTAGTAAAAATATCACTCATCACTCCGCCTCTGACCCGATGGCGGGAGGTTCTTCTGCTCCACCGATTATGGTTGTTGCCTCCGTCTCTGACCCGACGGCGAGTGGTTCTTCGATGGTTAATATCAACAATCCCCTTTATCTCTCTCCTTCTGATCACTCTGGCATTACACTTATGAGTTATCCTCTCACCGTTTCTAACTACATTTCATGGAAGCGATCTATGCTATTGGCTTTAAGCATGAAATTAAAACTTGGTTTCATTGATGGTACGTTTCCTTCCCCTCTTGCTACTGATGCTACCAACAATACTTGGAAACGAATTGATAGTTTGGTCATTACTTGGATTTTGAATTGTGTTTTTCTCAAGATATTTTTGATTATATTATTTTTGTTGAATCTGCCAAGGAATTATGGGATGATTTAGCCCAATGTTTTGGTGAGAGTAATGGCCCTCTCATTTATCAATTACGTCGTGAGATTGCTAGCATTAGTAAAGGAAATGATTCTATTGCTTGTTATTATACTCGTCTTAAAGGGCTTTGGGATCAATTGGCTTGTGTTCAACTCCTCCCCCCCCCCCCCCCCCCCCCGTTAGTCTGTCAATGTGCATGTGCTCTTAGGCAGACTATTCTTGATCGTGCTCAAACCATTAAGGTTTTGGAGTTCTTAATGGGCCTTAATGATACTTATGAGCCTGTTCGTGATCACATACTTCTTATGGATCCTTTGCCTACTGTGACTAAGATTTATTCTATGTTGATTCAAGCAGAGAGACATAGATCTGTAGATATTCACTTTACTAGTGATTCTTCAGCTATGTGGTTAAAAGTTCCAGTATTCCTTCTTCCGTTAATGGTGGTACTATGGGTAAGGGAGTAACTAGGATGACAAGGGAAGAAAAGGATAAATTGAGTTGTGAGCATTGTGGTCGTCCTGGACATGCGTTGTCTTCTTGTTTTAAACTACATGGATTTCCAGAATGGTATAAGGATTATAAGGCTAAACGAGATCATGCCAATTCGATTGTCACCTCTGATACGTGCTATTATTCTAAGTCCTTGGATTTGTCATCAGATTTCTCTGCTATTTTTCAGCAAGAGATGACTAAATACGTTAGTTCTAATGGGATGCCCCAACCTAAATCATCCCCAGACACTCACGAACAACATGTACACTTTGCTAATGCTACAGATTTCTGCTTCTGATTGGGTACATGATTATGATTTGCCACTATTTGTTTTTGCTTGTTATTGTCTCTTCCTATGGTTCTGCTACTTCTACTGTTATTGTTGCCTCTACTTCTACTGTTATTGATGTTTCTGCTGTTGATGCTACTTCTATTGCTATTGCTACCTCTACTGTTGCTGCTACTACTATTGCTATTGAATGTTGATACTACTTCTATTGCTATTGACTACTATTGCCCTTGCTGCTATGGTTGTTCCTTGAAGACTCTACTGCTGCTTATGGAGACTTTGTCTACGACCTGCTACTAAACCTAGATCTGCTGCTATGAATTGTCTTCTTTTGTTTTTTCCAGTTTGCTGTTATGTTTAGTTTGTTGGGACATTGCTGCTTATGGATTTGCTAGAATTGCTTTGTTCAAGTTGGGTTTGGTTTTCACCAATGCTCCAACTTGAGAAGGGGGTGTTGAAATATATAACAGGTTATCACAACTTGAGAAGTTGGGCTTTGAAAGATTCTAGATAAACACGTGTCATACTAAGATTTGTGGAATGAAATCAGTTTACTCTTTAAAAGGACTTTACTCTTTTATTCTGTAATAGAACTTTGAACAATAAAAAAAAATACAGTTTTCCTTCTTTCTGTTTTCTCTCTTCCTTTGCCTTAGTTGATTCTAACTGCTACGTTAAATTCCATCATTTTCTAATTTGATTTCCTTTCAATTCTCTAATTTCAACAAAAATACTTAGAACGAATAACGTACATAATTTTTTAAACAACAAAAATAAAATTCCCTTGATGCCATAATTTTTTTCACTTTTTTTTTTAGGTCTTCCAACAAAAAATTTCACCTCCTATTAATAAGATAACTTTTATTAATTAATGTGCTCGGATGCGCATGCAAAAATACTTAGAACGAATAACGTACATAATTTTTTAAACAACAAAAATAATATTCCTTTGATGCCATAATTTTTTTCACATTTTTTATTTTAGGTCTTCCAATAAAATTTTTTACCTTCTATTAATAGTTATAAAGTCAATACAAACTCTCAAAACACTCTTTTACTTATAAAAACTAGTTGACCATGAATAAGGTGGGGAGGGGTACCAATTTTGAAATGTACAACCTCATTCCTTCATCTCCAGTGTATGTTTTTCTTTTCTTTTTTAATTTTTTTTTGTTTTTTTATTTAATTTTAGGGGTATAATTATAAATATACCTTGTGGTTTAGGGTATAATTTATCCCTAGGGTTTAGAGTTTAGGGTATAATTATAATTTTACCCTTGTGGTTTAGGGTATAATTTATCCCTAGGGTTTAGGGTTTAGGGTATAATAGTCATTTAAATATAAAAAATTTAAAAATAAAATAAAAAACAACACTAATGAAGGAGCAGGAATTAATTAAGAATAGTGGGGACCAAGGGGGTACCAATTCAATTGATACCCCTGGTTGTACCCTAGTCACTCTCAAACTAGTTATTTAATTAGTACGTTGCAAGCACGTTATAATTTAGGGAGGATTACTACTAGATACACTAAAAAATCCTTAATTACTATGAGATACAAACATACAAAAATATTACTACTAACTACGTAAATATATAGTGATATTCCAATATTACCCCTACAATGTGATACACATAAATATTTGTGTGTAGCAAAAGTTCGTGTGCAGCAAAAATGTGTGCAATAAAAAGAGTGTGTACGGTAAAAAAAGTGTGTGCAGAAAAAAAGTGTGGTGGTCCGGCAGAGCTCTGGCGACGGAGGCGGCGGTCCGGCAGTGCTCCGGCGATCGGCCAGCGGCGGACCGCGGTGGGTGAGTGTTTAGGGTTTGTGGTTTAAAAGTGTATGTGTTTAGGGTTATATTTGGTATTTTACTTTAATATTTTGTATGTGGGAATATTTTTTTAAATCAATGTATCTTATAGTAATTATGGGTACAAAGCGTATATTTATGAGTAATTTTTCTTATAATTTATAATCAGTTATTTAGTATTTTTTTTAATTTTTTCAATTCCCAAAAACTTATTTCCTGTTGAATAAAGAGTATGTAACTCAAATATTTTAAATAGAAAATCAAATTAAATAATACTCCTTTTTTAGCAAATTAAATGATTGGTTGTTTGTCCAAAAGCAAAATAAATAACAGGAGTAATAAATATATTTATATAGTACATACTTGATATTCAAAGTTAAATTATCAGTATAATACATTTATAAAATCTATTTTTAAGAAAATTGTCTGATTCTATATTAAATTTTTTTTCATTCGACTTTAAATAAAATTTACATAATATTATTATTTTGGGCGTATGGTTGCAATTTTTTTAGTAAAGGTAGAAGTAATAATAACACTACATAATACATTTCTTAAAGGTTGTTCAACTTATCCACACGGAATTAATCATGTATCTATATCTGTTACAAATAATACATAACATCTATCTATTAATAATAAAAACACTTTATTAATATTCAAGAATAAATTTGAAGAGAGATCTTCAGTTTTGTAAAATCCCACCAAATGTTTTGGCTGATCTTGAAATCCTGCTACATAATTCATGGGAGCTTATGACACTTGTAATGGCATTGAACATGTGAGACCCCAAATAACCATTTATCATGGTTGAATGGGAAAATAGTAAATCAAAAAAAGTATAATTCAGAACATATGATAATGGTAATACCAATTGAATTATCAATCAATTCATATTTGTAAATTAGGCTGCCTCACACATAATTAGTAAAATAAGTACGGGAGACTTGGTACATAACCTGAATTCTCCTTTCCAAGGGTACTCCCACTTTTAATATATTATGTTATGATATGATTATGATATAACCCAAAACACAGTTAACAAACTTTAGTCTTTATTTATTATTTAAAAATAAAAAATTAAAAAAAGTATTTTTATTATTTAAGAGTATATTTATTTTATTTTATTTATATATATATTTTTCATATTTAAGTATTCATTTTTTTAAGCTAGTTAGGGTTTAGTAAACCAAATTATATAAATTATCTTTTACATACATCAACACATTCTCTCTTACAAACATTATCACCATTTCTTACACATATAAATTTAAAACATATCTTATTTAAAACCCCCCAAACAAATATAGTTTAACATTATTTAGATTTATTAAATCCTACTAATCTTAAATGTGCATTTCTTATTCTTACTTAAACTCAAATCGAATATAGGTAGAAATTATATTGGGTTTTGAAAATAAGATTTGGCATGCAATTAATTTAAAAAAAATCACTCATATATATACGACATCAGATTTCCTATTTACGTGTTACATTTTTTGTTCTACGCGTTAAATGAACAATACACGGGAGAAAATTCTGAATCTTTTCTCTTGGATTGATATTTTCGTTTAGGTTATAGATTCCATCTACATTCTACAAGTCATTCATCCAACTATTCATAATAAAATATGCAACACCAAAATATAATAAGAGGTTGGAACCATATATATATATATATATATATATATATATATATATATATATATATATATATATATATATATATATATACCCTATAAATTCTAGCATTAAAACCCTTAACTCACTCACTTTTTATACATTATCCCTCCTTAATTCATATTTTTCTCTCATTTCTTCTCCCACATCAATTAATAATTTCTTATCCATCATCACTTATCTTCCACGCATTATTACTCTAACATAAATTTAAAATATCTTATATAAAAAAATTCATAACAAACCTGATTTTAAACTTGTGACATCCTCAAATGAACATAACCTTAATCATGATAATGAGTGAGATTGGTAGGCAGTCAAATAATGAGTAATAAGATGGAAAATGGCAGGCTGGGAAAATCCAGGTGGATATTCAAAGGTCCAAAGAAGGAACACGTGCGACTGCTCTTGAGTTATATAGCATCCTTTTTTTGACTGTCCTACGCTGCACAAGGCCCCACTCTTGACCCTATTCTACTAACTTGTATTTCCCCTCTAGAATGAAAAAAAATACTTTCTCCATTAGAATGAATATACTAATCCCTCTGTTTCGAGTATTTTTACCCGATTATACGGACACGTAAATTAAAAAATATTATTTTTTAATATATAATGTAAGAAAAAATAGGGATAAATTGATAATATTGAGAGAAAAAGTAAATAAAGTTGTTGTGAATAATGAATAAAGTGTAAAAAAGTAAATAAAATTATTGGGATTAATGAATAAAGTGTAAGAAGTAGATAAGATGTGTAGTGTATTTTTACCATTAATAAAATGGGTAAAAATACGTGGGACACCCCGAAATAGAAAATGAGTGAAAATACGTGGAACGAAGGGAGTACTTCATTCTCCTTCTCGATAAATAATTCAAGTTTAATGTCTCTTTTTTTTATTAATTTTATAAAATTTTCGGAGTATTTTGAAATTTATAAATAATATATAAATTTAAATCTTGTCATGTTTATTACAAATAAATAAAAAATTTAGAATGATAGAAGTATATTTTTGAAGTATTTGAATTTTTTTTCTTTCTAGTTGTTAACGATTTTATAAGACTAAAATATGAAGAAATTGTCATAATTTTATTAGATGAGGAGGTATAAAAAAAAAACTTGCATGTTAATATGAAATTATATACTTCCAACTCTTTTTTTTTAGAATTAAGGAATATAATATTTTTATATGTAATTGATCTTTTCATATATTATAGATATGAAGTTAAAAAAAAGTTACTTTTTGACGTAAATCCTTGGGTGGTATAATGTTTTGGGTAATATTTAAATAATAAAGTTTGTTATATGTGTTAAAAAGGTGATGACAAATTTGTAATGAAAGTATATTATAGATATATTATAGTTAGTGTTTTTTTTCTTTTTATGGAAGTATGAAGTTGAATTTTGGACGGACCAAAATGGAAAGTTTGAAGTTGAGTCAGTTGGAGTATAATATTTTATTTTAATATATAGTGGGTAGTTCTATTAATGTTGTGTAGATCCTATAAATATATAATATTAATTGTTATAGTAAAGGTAAAACGTTTAAAATGAAATTGTATAAACGTTATGGTGTGACGGAGGTAGTAGTATTATATATGTAAATATGAACCGTTTCAAAATATATTTTTATACTCCCCATCCCTCAAATATTGTTAAATTTTACTATTTAGGGCGTTCCACACAAAACAATCAATATATCTTCATGGGCTCATACACAACCATCCACTTTACATTAAAATGGTATATCCCACAATATACTATATATTAAAAATATTATATTCCGTAAGTTCGGTCTCAATTAAAGGTATACATTTGATTTTGTATGTTATTTAAAAAATATGATATTTTAATGGGTAATATGTACAATTTAATATTTTTATGATTTTTTTTAACTTTAATTTGAATTGATAATAAATTATATAATAATATAATTTGCAGGGATACTAATATTTTTTGAGTGGAAACCTAATTATCAAAAATAGAAATGTATAGTTAAGTGTGATAGGAATCAAAATAACAAAATTTGTAAGAAAGTATAATAATATTCCTTATCAAACAAAAAAAAATAAAAATTCATAACTAGAAAAAGTTATTTTAGCTTTTTTTTCCTAAAAAAATAGTCGTTATAACACTTATATTTGCAATTATATGGAGTCGCTTATAAAAATGATTAATTTTGACTAAAATGCTCTCACAAATGACTTAGTATTAGCGATTACTATTTATAAGCGCAAATAAATTATTGAGACTAGGAATATGTGAGTAACAATTACTACTTTCCAAATGTATGTATTTAAAAGTTTTTGTAACCACATCATCGCCACACAAAACCATTTTCTCTAGAAAATAGCTACAATGAGATCGGTTAATCTACTATGAAACCAGTTCAATTTTTTTAATCTTTAATTATAGATTAAAAAAATAATTATATTCTAAAATTAATATTAAACATGAAAGATAAAACATGAACAAAAGAAAGTGTTGATATTCAGTGCACAACACATATGTTTATAACTTTTTATTCAATAGTTTATATTATGTTTCTTAATAATTGTATAGTTTTTTTACATTTCATTAAAAAAATTAATAGAATATTCGTTATTAACGTATATATATTTTTATTTATAAGTGTATAAGTTTTTGAAAGTCGATGCAAATAATACTTTGCCATTAAGAAATACTAGCATATAAGAAATTTATACTATAAATTTTGTTAAAAACGCTCATCCAATAAATTGTTATTATACTCCTTATTATATAAGTGTATTAAAGATCATTTGCTAGAAATTGGTCTTTACTGAAAATTTCTTTTATTTAGATGAATTCTGAAAATAGTCATGATCGATCATATTTAATTTTAATCGAGTATTTAAACAAGTTATCACGTATAGGACATGTACGTATCGTAGCACAGTACAATAGAATACTATTTATAAGCCATAGCCGTCAAGCCTACTTGTCAACTTTAGTGGACATTTAATATTAACCCTACAATTATTATTTATACTATATATATGTAACAACAAATCACAACTTATATAGTATATATACACAATATTCTCTAGTTGAAACAGTTATCCTCATTTTTCATTAGTTTCACATGGATCATAATCATGAAGAAGCAGCAGCCATCTTCTCTTCTTCTTCTTCAAGTGTTGTGCAGATAATGGATCCACAGCCACAGGATCATGATTATAAAGGGTACATGGGGCTGATCTCCACCGTCCAAAACAATCATGGTAAGATCAACGGTGTTAGTAACGAGGAGAGATTCGGAAAGAGATCAAAAGGGGAGAAGAAGGATAAAAAACCTAAGTATGCTTTTCAGACAAGAAGTCAAGTGGATATTCTTGATGATGGTTATAGATGGAGGAAATATGGTCAGAAGGCTGTCAAGAATAATAGATTCCCCAGGTTCTTTTTATTTTCAATGATCTCCTCTTATTATTATTATTATTTTTTTTTTTTAAAAAATTATTATAATTATAAACAATCATTTAATTTCCATGTTTAAATATGCCAGTTATACAGTTACTAAATCATATTTCTAAAAAAGATTTTGAAATAAGGGGTGGATTTGAAATTAAATTGGGTTGGATTAATTAAGTTGATCTAGCTAGTTAATTTAGATATTAATCGGTATAGTGCTCTCTGAGTCATAAAATATGTATGAAGTCAGTTTATTTAAGTATTATATATACACTTTCTAGATACAGAAATTGCTCATAATAATAATAATAATAATAATAATAATAATAATAATAATAATAATAATAATAATAATAATATTGAATTCTGTAATATTTAAGACTTTTCGGGTCAAAATTTTGAGTGTCAAATTGAGTCGGATCGGGTTAGTGTTATATAAGTAGTAGTATGTAAAGCGGCACTTCAGTTTCCTATTGCACACCGTTAAATGATTGACAAGTAATATAATAAACATATACTCTAAAAGGAAAGTTTAAATTCTAGGGATAGTGATTGTGATTTTCTTCTTCGTATACGTATCACTTATGTAACGCATGTAATAAGAAATGTAATATCAAGTATAAAAGAACATCCTCCTCCGTAATGCATCATTTTCGAAGATGATACTCTTTAAATATTGAAGATTATTTGAAAGAATACATTAACTCACTCTATTTGAATGTGTTCAATGATACTATTAATATTATTTTTTGTATAGAAGAATAACCATAGTAACCTTCAATTGTACTAAATAAATAACCAATTTTCATCATGTAAATCGATTTTATACTAGTTTTTGCGTTAATTTTTATGCAAGTTAGGACTAATTAATGGTACATACTCATTTAATCATCTTATATATTAAAAAAAAAATACATTTCCTTAATTAAAATTTTGAAGTGTGAAGTATCAGATTATGATGAGTTTATTATTTATGACTTTTTCAAATTTGTGAGGTGGTTTTGTGTGATTGGTTAGACAATTTTGAAGAGGTTGTAGATTCAAAATTTATTGAGTACATTTATTTTAAATTCTTTATACATGTATTCTTTTAAATGATAATTTTAAAATAGACTAAATTGAATCATTTTAAAGTGAATTGTGCTGAAATTTTAATTAAAGAAAATAATAATATATGGGCCTTTAAAAAGTTAATATTAGTCTAATATTCTTATATATTAAAGCAAACCACATTTTTCAATTTAGATCTTGCAAAGTGTAAGGTGGCAACTTTAGTTTTTTTTATATTTATGATTTCTCTTAATTTGGTTAATAGTTATCATTTTATTTTAAAAAAATAGCGTACAACAGAAGAATAATAAAGATGTGAAAGCAATGATAAGATATCAATAAAAAATACTCAACATAAAAGAATGGCCAAATCATTCCTTTCTTAAATATAATGTAAATATAAAAAAAAATTTGTTCCATAAATTATGTTTTGTTCCTTTTATTTACTTATTGTTGAGATATTTTTTAATAAATTATTAATTCATTTATAAGGAATTTATCTATTGTCAAATTGAGCGCGAATAATTCAAGATTGTAATGGACTATATAAATTTAAAAAATACATGGTGTTTAGATTTAATAGGAATTGTCACTATTTTTATTATATATTGAATAATTCACTATTTTTATTATATATGATAAATATATATTTATTTAATAAATAAATTAGATATATATATATATATATATATATATATATTTATTAAATAAATTATTTAAAAATACCTAGCATTTTTTTAAATATGATATTTAGACATGTTTTCAAATATGGACAATTGTTCGTAGAAGTTTCCAGAGTGAAAAGCAAGAGAGAGTTGAAGATACTTTGTCTTGATGATAAATGAAAATTAACAAATAAAACTCAACATGGTGTATAAAAATATTTAATTATATTTTCAATTATTTTAGATCTATGATTGATTTCTATTTAAAAAGAATAAATATATAACAAACACGATAACCTACGTCGCACGCGGGCACCGTAATAATTTTAATAAATTCACAACAATATAGAATGCAATAGATCTTAATAGTGAATAATATACTAACATAAATAAATTATATAAAGGTATAATGGTAATTATACCAAAATGATATATCATAAAAAAATGAATATAAGAGAAATAAAATTTTAAATGAATTGACAATAGTATTCTAAAAAGATGAATATAATAAACTCCAAATGTAATACACAACCAATTAAGGTGGTATAGTTAAAGCAATCGAATTTACAGAATATTCAGATATACGCTAGCAGTTTGCATCCTAAAAATACACCACAAATACTCGTTTTACATAGTTTATTATATACATTCTGATTTTTTCTCACTCTAAGCCCTCCCTTCCAATTCTATTATACCATATGTATTGTTAGGGGTTTAAATTAAAAGAGAAAATGGGTTTACAAGGGTTTGTGATGTAAACCCGATTTATAAGAGACTAACTCAAAATACACATATATACTACTAGGTTGGGTTTGAATTGAATAATTTGAAATTGAATGGATTTGAAATAAAATACATGTATATAAATATGATAAAATAAGTTATGTGTATTAGGTAAGAGTTATATAAGCTAAACGAGCCAAGCGATCTCGAGTGGTGTATAATTGAGCTTGGCTTGATTTGATAACGAATGAGCTCGAACTCGACTCAAAAATTATTCAGCCGAGCTCAAGCTCAACTTGGCACATTTAGCAACGAGTCAAACTTTCGAGCCTTGACGAGCATTCGAGCCTAATCGAGCCGGATTTTATTTAATATATTTAATAATTATTATATTAATATATATAATTATCATTATATAATATTTATTATTATTAATATTATTATTATTATTATTATTATCCTCGATCTTTATTGAGTCGAGCCGAGTTCAGCTCGATAATGTAAGGAGTATTTAGACGAGTTCGAACTCGAGCTCGAGTAGTTACGAGTCGAGGCGAGTTCGAGCTTTATTGAGTCGAGTTGAGTTATCGAGCGGCTCGTTTATTTTTTCAGCTCTAAAAATAATTTAATAAGAGGTTTTTTGTTTGAAACTTTTACTATTTCTCTAATTTAAAAAATGTAATATAATACACAGTATATAAAGTGTGATGAGTGTAATGGGATAGAGAGGGAAAATATCAAAATTGTTCTTTAATGTTTGACGTAATTCAAATTCAGTCCCTAAATTTGTAAAAGTTGCAATTTTGATTTTCTAGTGTCCGATTTTGGTCATCTTTGTTCAAATTTAATCATTTTATCAAATTCAGTTCTATAATTTTATATCTGAATTAGACAAATTTCTAACATTAAGAACTAAATTTGAACAAATTCTGACATAAATGACCAAATTAGGACAAAAAAATTGAACTAAATTTGATAAAATGACTAAAATTGAATAAAAAAGACTAATTAAAATTGCAAATTTAACAAATTTGAGAATTGAATTTAGATTACGCTAAATGTAAAGGAAAAATTTTGATATTTTTCTAAGATAGAGAGAATATTTAAAATCGTTTACTTTTTCTATTTATCAATGCCTTCAATCTGAATTAAACAGTGAAATACGAATAATCTAATCTAATCTAGGGATATCAACATGCACAATACAAAATATCAAGATCAATTTGTCTCCTAATAAATAAGACTTGCATTTACCTGCTTATTTATGGATTGAAAAACCGAACATATCCTTAAATATAATGTGAACCACAGATGTCATGAATCATAATAATAAAATTACAATTATTATATAATAATATTTAACATTATATTATTTCCTACAAATAAACATTAATTCTAAGAATAATATAGATAACCCTATAGTTTTCATGTTACCCATGCATGAAATCTCCCTATTTAGAAAATCTAGCTAGCATAAATCACCCTCAGGTAAAATATGGCCAAAAATCTCAATTTTATGGTATTGGAATTAGTGACATGTTAAAAAATATATTATTCATTCAATATTTATTATTTTCATATTACGTAGGAGGTTCAATGCATCTTACCCTATAATTAAATGTTGATGAATTAATCTGCTACTAGGATTTGTTCTAAAATTTTGTTGCTGATCAATTGCTAGAGTGCTTGAGAGTCGCACAATAGAAATTTAATATAAAGAATAAAAAGATAACTTAACGAATCTTTCTTGACAAAATGAATTCATGTGTTTTGTGTTAATGTGTCCTAATACATTCGTTCTCACCTGCCATATCAAAATATCATATCAACAATTTTACTACAACTAATAACTACTCAAACTCCAAATCACATGTATATAGTCACGCGTAGGATCGCGCATAGAGTCGCATGTCGGATTGCAAGCCTAGTCACAAAAGAAGTCACAAATTAGAGTTAATTATGTATTAAAATTAAAAAAGTGACAATTAATTTACGAAAAAATTATTGAGGGTAACATTTTTCTAAAATAAACTATTAAAAGTGGCATTTTTCCCGATGCCCTATTTAAGAGATTAAAAAAAACATAAAATATATTATGTGAGCCATGTGGAATGATACATTTAAAAATAATGTATCGAGGGGTTATTTATTTGAGTTTTTTTTTTTTTCATATATTGGGTGAACAATTTCGTGCAACAAACAAATGAGCAAGTATAAATAATTTCGTGGTACGGATAGAGTATAAAATTATAGGATCAGGAATAAATAAAACCTTTTAAGTATAAACAGGTAAATAAAGTATTAATTTGGTGGATTTTGCATATGTATATATGATGTGAAATTTGGTGTTGCAGAAGCTACTACAGGTGCACACACCAAGGGTGCAATGTGAAAAAGCAAGTGCAGAGACTGTCTAAGGATGAAGAAATTGTGGTTACTACTTATGAGGGGATGCATTCTCATCCAATCCAGAAATCTAGTGACAATTTTGAGCACATTCTTTCTCAGATGCAGATTTACACTTCCTATTAAATTACATGTCACTTCCATTAGTTATAACAACAGATGCATGGGAAGTAATTAATTAAATTTAAGGTCACAGATTGATTGATTATTTCCCTTGATTAAGTAAATTTATATGTGGATTAGTGGATGCCTTTCTCATGTGTATTTATGGTGGACTAATTAATAAGGATTTCAACTAGTCTGTTTGTTCCTTCAATGTATATATGCATGGTAATAAATGTACCTTAATTTATATCCTTACTTTTTACCCCTTATGTTTTAGTCATTATGATTTTAATTAGGATTCAACTAGTCTGTTTGTTCCTCCACACACACATATGTATATATATATTTGTTGATGACAAAGTCTCTTCTCACACAATAGTTAGACATGTTAAAATATAATTGTTATGAGACATGATGCATTGAAGTAATATAATTCACTACAAACATATAATTATCAATAAGCATACTTTAATATTATAATAATTAATACTTTAATAATGAATCGATACGTCTCACAGCCCGTCTCTCATATATCGATCTCACAAGAGAGTGTCTCATAATTTTTTTGAGTTCATTTAAGTTTTATAAACCATGAATAGTGCTAATTTGGGATAAAAATTAGTTTTGTCCCATAACATTGACCATGTATAATTTTGGGTGTATATTTCAATATCTTCCAAATTGTACCAATATTGTCTCGTTTTTTCTAGAAATTGAAGAAAATTTCGGAATCGTGCAAGTGACTGTCACGTGATTCTTAGATTTCTGGTTTTATGGCGAAATTGCTGAGTTGTGATGCGTATTTTTTTAATGCAAAAGAGTAAGTGTACTCTTATTATTTGTAGACTCGAGCAACTAAGTTAAATTATCGAACCATAAAAAATTTAAGATTCGTGGCCTTCAAGTTATAGCATTGTATTAGTTGTGGACGACCAATAAAGGAGGGAACAAAAACATAAAAATGAACTAATTACAATATTTTTTAGGATTTTCAAAAATATAGAAAAAGGTAATGCAAAGAAAATCATCATGATGCAATTCAAATGAATCAATCATGCAACACATCTAATTGTCTCTCAATTTAAGCTATCATAGTATGAGCGATCATGATTTCTACTTTAAACTCTCTCGATGAAGAGGATGTAAACCCTCAAAATAGCACATACCAATAAGTACTAATTACTCTACAAGTTCCCCAGTTAGGTATTAAATCATAGATAATATGTCCTTCTAGGTACTATGAATCCTCGTTAGGTTCCTCTCACTAGATTAATTGACCTTTCGATCTAACCCCTCTAATATCCATTTATGTAATTCTAAAAATGAAAGGTCGTCTCCAACTCTTTCCACATTAATCCACATAACTCATATGATGAATTGATTCAATTAACACCTATGACACATAATTGAACTATCGTTTTAACCACATGCAACAGATAATTAATCACACAAATCAAACATATAGATTAAGAAATTAAATATTTATAAATGAAACTAATTATCAGAGTCGGGAATATAATTTAGGCAATATCACAAATTAACCCAATGTCCAAGCATCAATCAAATATTCATGGCATATAAAATAAAAAGGAGATGAGAATAAAATACATTAAAATAAATATGATTA
The DNA here is from genome assembly GCA_023678885.1 of Pogostemon cablin. NCBI lineage: Eukaryota > Viridiplantae > Streptophyta > Magnoliopsida > Lamiales > Lamiaceae > Pogostemon > Pogostemon cablin. Next base: position 10,706,243 of record CM042979.1, read on the forward strand.
GATTTCACCAAATGAAGTTTTGACATCCAAAAGGCTTTCTCCTTTTCTTGGTATTTCCATCTTCTTAGAAAGCATTAAAAATTTAAGCATAGAAATTGAAATTACATAAAAGAAAAAAAAAATCTCTTCCAAAAGGGGGAGAAAGAACAACTAATGAGAGTTCTCCCTTTAAGAGCTCTCCTAAATTCTAATTGAAAGACTTACAAATGAAAATTGGATAATGGATAATGGCTTTTTTAAATGGGGTTATTTATAGAGATAAGGTGTGTGATTTGGGATAATTTAGTCCATGTGGGATAATTGGGTTCATGGGCTAAAAATGAGAATTTTTAGCAAATTTTATTTTAGTCCAAACTCGCTCGTCGTCTTAATCCCAAATCGAGCACCGTTTTTCTCTCATATCTTTCTCTTTACTTCTAGAAAATCAATTTTATCAACATCACAATTTTTTTACAATAATCAACGAAAATACTTTTTTTCAAGTAGTCAAGCAATTAACGGAATTAACAAGTAAAATCATAATTAATTATTAGAAATAAGGAATATTTTCAATCTAAAACCTGAAAAATAGGCAAACTATCAATTTGGGGCCTGAATTATATATAATCTACCTATTAGGAACTTGAAATATATAAAACTATAATTTTAGGCCTGAATTTAAAGTATAATTATAATTTTACATTGTGATTTATGTAATATTAGTATAGCGGTTTATGATTTATTTTGCTAAAAAAATATTCATTTTTAATGTTTAATATTAATTATGAGAGTATAATTATGAGTTGGTCGATCGCGTTAATTTAATTATATATTGTTGTTTACATTTTAATTAACCAAATATAGTTGATTTTGGTTGTTTTAATGAAATAAGGTAGTGCCGACTAGGGATGACAATTTTACCTGTCGGGTCGGGTTATTCGATGGGTACCCGCATAGCGGGTATAAAAAAATTGGGTAAAATCGGGTAATGGGTCGGGTAGTACCCGAACCTGAAGGAGAACTATGCGGGTAAGGATAGGGTATGAGTTTCCTTATATTTACCCGTACCCGACCCTTACCCGACCCAAAAATTACCCGAATGTATATATATATATATATATATATATATATATATATATATATTTAATAATAGTATTATATATTTAATTAAATGTCTAAATCTAGTATTTCTTTTAGTATAATAATATTGTTGATGAAAAATTTATGATGTATTTAATATTTATTTATTATAATATGTTTAATATTTTTAATTAAAATTTATATTCTTGTCTTGATATAAATATAAATAATTTTTAAGAATTATAATAAATCTTGTTCTATGTTATAAAATTATGTGTTATTTATAATTATTTTTAAGAATTATAATTATTTTTTTAATATTTTAACAAAAAAAATGATATTCGAATTGAGATATCTTGGTGGCGAAAAGGAGATGCAAAACTTTGAAGTTTTCATACTTAAACCAAGGACTTGGAAGCAATTGTTGGAATATGATGTTTGTTTTATGATTTTATTTGATTAACTATGAATTTATGATATTTTCTTGTTAACGGACTTAGACGTTATTGTTATTGACTTTGTTTTCTAATTTGCATATTTTATTTTAGGTTATTCATTTATGTATTATAATTATTTTTTTGGTGGATTATAGTTTAAAAAAATGAGTTGCGTCGGGTCGGGTCGGATGGATTCGGGTATCCGAGGATTATCCGCAAAATCTATTATGATTGCGGGTATCCGTTTACCCGCGAATTACCCGTATACCCGATGGGTATACCCGTACCCTACCCGAAGCTCTATTTTAGGGTAAAAGAGTAAGGTATGTGTAGGGAGGGTAGGATATAAGGTAGTATGTGAATTTCCCATACCCGTACCTTACACTACCCATTGTCATCCCTAGTGCCGACTCTGCTAATATGACTAGGGATGTCAAGACCCGGCCCGTGGGTATCCGGCCTGGCCCGCACGTTTTGGACCGATCCAGACCCGGCCTGTAGTAGAAACGGGACGGCCCTGATCGGACCCGTAAATATACGGGACGGGTCCGAGTATTACTTTAGCCTCGGCCCGCCCGGACCTGCCCCGGCTAGAACATAATAAAATTAAATTTTTTATATTTTATACATATAATTATATTATATGATATATATATATAATTATTTATTTTATATATTATTTGAAAGTTAGAATAAATTATTTTATTGTGTATATTATTTTATTACAATTATTTTATATTTTATATATAAAAATTATTTATAACTATATGATATATATATATATAATTATATTTTATGTTATTAAATTATTTATTGTGTATAATAGCGATAATCTCATTTATGTTGGTCTAATGAAATTTATTAAATATGCTTACAATTTATTTATTTTTATTTTTTGAATTTTATTGATGTTGTTTATATGTGAGTGTATGTTAAATTAAGTTTTATAAGATTGATTGATAAAAAAAAAAGGGGCGGGCAGGCTGAATCCGCCCCGTACAGGTCTGGGCACATGTATGTAATATAGGACCCATATAGATAATAGGACGAGTTCGAGACGGATCTTTCAATAACGGGCTGGATCCGGATAGCTAACTACCCGACCCAGACCAGGCCCGTTGACATCCTTAAATGTGACACCACCATTCATGCTCCCCTTTACTTTTTCATATGCTGCACAGTTAAAATCATATATAGTTGACACATGTTTATTTTACTTTCTTTTGTAATTTTTCATCTTAATTTTTTTATATTTCTTTTTATATTTTTAATAATATTATTCTTTCCATCCCATAATAAATACACTTTTTATTTTTATCCGTTTCATAATAAATTTAATAATTTTGTTTATGTCCGTTCCATAATAAATTTTACCCAGAAAAAAAAATTAATCTCATAATCTCAAAATACATTTTAATTTTAAAATTGACATCACCATTTACCACCTAACATACATAATAGATTTTATAATTTATTAATTATACTTAAAAAGACTTCATTATTCACTTAAAATACAATAAAGTTAATTAAAAAAATAATTATAAATATTTTTAAAATGTTGTCTGCAGTAATTGTAAAGAATAATATGGGATGGAAAAGTAATTTGCAGCATCATTTAATAAGTAGTTTTAATAAAATATATGGGTAGGATAGGTATTTTTTAAACTTAACTTTAAAATAAATTATAGGAGATATATAATTACTGTATATACAATATTTTAATGTTTAAAAAATTGTTTTTTTTTTTACTTTTTTATTAATTTTTAAGGGGTAATGTATTTTTTTTTAGTAATTAATTAATAAATTATAAAGTCTATATATGTTATGTGATGATGTCAATTTATATTTAAGATGTATTTTGAGGTTATGAGATTAGTGTGCTACTCTATTTTTATTTTATTTTTTTGGGTGAGTGAAATTTATTATTGGATGGACAAAAAAATAAATTATTAAATTTATAATAAAACGGATGAAAAAAAATATATTAAATTTTTTATAAGACGAACAAAATAAAAATAATAATTTTTTTATGAGACAGAAGAAAACAAAATGTGTAAAATTTATATGGGATGAAGAGAGCAATATTATTAGAAGTATAAAAAGAAATTTCAAAAATAAATAAATATGAAAAATTACAAAAAAAAAGAAAGTAAAATACACATGTGACAAATATACTCCCTCCGTCCGGTTCTAAGGTATCAATTTGCTTTTCGCACGTGGATTAAGGAGTATTATTATTATATGTAAAGTGAGTAGTTGTATTAGAGGGAAGTGGTGGGGGTCATATTGTGTACTTTTTTACTAAATATGAGAAATGGATACCTTTGAAGCGGACGCCAAAAATAGTAAAATGGATATCTTAAAAGCGGACGGAGGAAGTATGAGCTAATCTCGTAAGAACCGGTTTTATAGTGTAAATCCGGTGGTTCCCTTTTAATTTAAATCTCTAGCAATATATAAGGTATATAAGAATGAAAGTGAACTTTGAGCACTTAAATTTTATTGCCTATTAAATGAAAATATATGGAAATTACATATTAAAAATTAATTAATTATGAAAAAATTACTCATATGTACACACTTTATACCCATAATTGCTACATATTAATTTAAAAAATTACTCCCACATACAAAATATTAAAGTAAAATATCAAATATAACCCTAAACCCATACACTTTTAAAATCACAAACCCTAGACCCTCACCCACCACCGGACCGCCACTGCCGTCGCTGGAGATCCTCCGGCCGGTCGCTGGAGCACTGCCGGACCGTCGGCCGGTGAAAAGTTGCCGGACCGCCGTTGCCGCTGCCGGAGCTCCACTGGCCAGTCGCTGGAGTATTGCCGGACCGCCGGTCGACTGTCGGAGAATCGCTGGACCGTCGTCGCCGGAGCTCTGCCGGACCACCACACTTTTTTACTGCACACACTTTTTTACTGTACACACTTTTGCTGCACACAAACATTTATGTGCAACACATTGTAGGGGTAATATTGGAATATTACTATATATTTATGTAGTTAGTGGTAATATTTTTGTATGTTTGTATCTCATAGTAATTAAGAATTTTTTTGGTGTACATAGTAGTAATCCTCCCATTAATTATTTATTAATTAAAAAATTTAAATAAATTAATTTTTAAAATAAATGAGTAAATAATTAATAATTGAGCCGATCTAGTTAGATAAGCCCAAATCAAGCAGGCTTGGAAATCAAAGATGTCAAAGCTCAAATCCTTGGATGTGATCAAATCAAATCAGAATAAGATTTGCAATCTAATCAAGATCAGATTTGATACAACTCAAATTTGGATCAACCAATCAAATTAAGGCTCAAGCCCGCAGAATTAGGTAAAATTAAGCAATGACCAATCAAACACGCTATAGATGGAAAGATTTAAGCCCGTAAAATCAGGTCAAATCAGCCCTGAACCAATCAGACTGCGAGTTATATATGGGGCTTCCTCACTCTTAACCTATATAAGGAGTTCTCCTCCATTCATTCCAGACACACTCGGACAAGAGATCCGAAAAAAACGAACAAAAATGAAAGTCCAGCCTCCCTTCAAGATTTTCAAGTCAAGAACAGGCTCCAATCAGAGATCAAGGTTTTACACCCCTCCGATATGGCGTTCTTCAAGTCAACAGTCTTCGATCAGAGATCAAGGTTCTACACCCCTCTGATTCAGCATTCTTCAAGTCAACATCCTTCGATCAGATATCAAGGTTTCACACCCCTCCGATCCATCGTTGCTCAAGTCATCAGTCTCCAGTCAGAGATCAAGATTCTAAACCCCTCTGATTCGGCGTTATTCAACCCAAGTTCATCCAACATTCTTCGCGAAGTCAATGGTGTTCTACACATTCAACGATGCTCTTCACGGAAACCTATCAAGTCAATATTTAATCCAAACAAAGGCTCAGTGCCTCCGGATCAACATTACAAGATTTTAAATTCGAGCTCGGATAAGCTTCATCTGAAGATCCGACTCAACACACAAGTCAAAATCAAGCCAAATTAGTTCGAGAGAAGAATCAGAATATTGATTAGAGATTGTAATCCGTTTATATATCCTTCAAATTAAATCCATCCAGATTATCTTTGTACTTAATTTGTATTTATTTTATCATAAATACAAAATTTGTTGTTATAAATTTTGGCATGTCCAGTGGGACCGTCTCTACCTCTCATTTCTTCTCTATACAAGAACAATATGACTCCTCTTAGGATCATGATAAAAAGGTCAACTACCTCAAATACTTCAAAACTACATGCCGTGAAAACTCAAATCGTGACTCTACTAAAGGTTGCGATATAAAGACCTACTTCATCAAAGCCTGAGTTTCAAACTGACAATGTTGAAGACTTTACAAGAAGTATGTCCGAAGGCTTCTCAAAGACAAACCATATGGTGGGGATTACGCTCAATAAGCCATTGCACGGCGATAAAGATGGTGATGATGACTCTGTCTGCTCAACTCCTCGCTCTACGCCAAGCTCACCATCTGCCTCAACTGAAGCTGTAGTGATGACCACAAGTGCCAAAACTCATGAGGAGCAAATAACGAGTATGATGAAAGCCATTGAAGGACTCGCCAAACATATGGAAGCTCAAGACTTAAGGATCTCCCAACTTATGAAGAAAATGGAGAACGTGGAGGCAAGTCATGCAAATGGAGAACAAGTCGAGGATGAACACGAGGAAAAAGACTCAGCAAAATACCATCTTTTAAAAAGAAAACCAGTTGAAGAAGAAATACAAGTTTCAACTGACGGAATGCTTCTTATGAACCAACTGAAGAACATCGTTCTAGAAATGATAAAAGATAAATTTGAAGGGAGCTCAAAATCTTTTTCAACCTACACCAAGTCATATACAAAGAGTATTGACAACTTGAGGATGCCAACTGACTATCAACCTCCCAAGTTCTAATAATTCGACGACAAAGACAACCAGAGATTGCATCTGGCGTAATTTGTTGAGACATGCAATGATGTTGTACCTACAAAGATCACATGGTGAGGCATTTCGTTCGATCACTGAAAGGAAATGCATTCAATTGGTAAATTGATTTATCAGTTAACTCCATTAATAGTTGGGGGCAAATGGAAAAAGAATTTCTCAACCGTTTCTGTAGGACACGAAGAACTGTTAGTATAATGGAGCTAAAAAATACTCGTCAAAGTGATGAAGAATATGTCATTGACTACATCAACAGATAGAGGAGCCCAAGCCTTAATTGCAAAGAAAAGTTGGCAGAAACTTCAGCAATTGAAATGTGCATTCAAGGGATACAGTGGAATCTTCGCCTACATTCTCCAAGGAGTTCGGCCTAAAACTTTTGAAGAGTTGGCTACAAGAGCTCATGACATGGAGTTGAGTCTGACATCAAATGACATCGAATGACCTTCTATTCAAGACTCTTACGAGTTTGAAGACATGTCCTTCAATGAGCCCGTGGAAGAGGAACTGCAAACAAAGACTGCAGTTTCCATAAAAACTCATAGAAATGAAGTGGAAGCAAAAGAAAACATTGCATCCCAAGATTTGGGGCAATGATCAGTTGATAAATCAAATTCAAAGCTCATTGACACGAGCGAAAACTGTCTGCATGACGCTCCTTGATATGAGCTAAAACTGTCTACATTACGCTCCTTGATATGAGCTAAAACTATCTAAAATCCTCACAAGTTACGCTCCTTGATATAAGCTAAAACTATCTACAAGTTACGCTCCTTGACACGTGCTAAAACTGTCTACAAATCAAATTCTCTACTCCTCGACACGAGCTGAAACTGTCCATATAAAACTCCTTGATGCGAGTCTAAATTATCAATCTCCATACAACGCTCCTTGATACGAGCCTAAACTATCTAACACGAATCAAATTCAAGGCTCCTCGACATGAGCAAAAACTGTTTACATAATGCTTCTTGATATGAGTTTAAACTATCTAAAAATCCACAAGCAACGCTCCTTGGCACGAGTGAAAACTGTCCAGACGATGCTCCTTGACATGAGTATAAATTATCTACACATCAAATCAAATCTCCTTGGGAAGGGACTAAACTCTCTACACATTACTCTCCTTGATATGAGCTAAAACTATCTACACACAAGGCTCCTTGATACGAGTTTAAACTATCTAAAATCTCTCAAGTTACGCTCCATGAAGCATGAGCCTAAACTGCATGTTACTTCTGGCCCGCATGAGTATAAAATATGTACGGCACCCCATTCAAATCAACTCATGTCCCTTTGAACTACATTATGACTTGATCCTCTTCAAATAGGTACGTAGGCAGCTTAACACTCTACTAAGTTCAATCATAATTCAAGATATTCGTATCAAGTTGGTGATGCAAGCAATAAAATTCCGTCATGATGAACAAGAATGAAATATATTTTTCTTTTTAAATATATAGACCCACACACATCACTAATACATTTAATATATGGGTCTCACACACCTCACTAATACAACTACATACTACACATTAAATGACAATACTCTTTAATCCACATGAAAAAAGAAATGTATACTTATTGAACATACGGATGAGTATTTTGATTATGATTTAATGATAGAAAGCACACTTGCTACAGTAACTGAGATGAGGGAATTCGGTCGGAATTTTTTGTAGTATTGTTTCGTGTTTCATAATATTGTTTTTTTTTTATAATTAAAATACAATATCCTAATATATTATCTTTAAACTCTTACACAGTTTGCGTTAATTTAAATTAAGTATTCATTCTAACATACGACAAATATCTAATAAATACATTATAATACGCCTTTAAAAATTACATACCCTCATAATTTAAGTTTAAGTTTTGGAACCGTCCCTGCAAGATGGCGTCCTTGTGATGGTATAACCCAACCCTTTGAAAAGTATAAATTCATAAAAATGCCCAAACGATGACTTGGCCAAAAAGATAACATAAAAATAAAAGATTTTTTTTTAATAAATGTATTAATAAAAAGAAATAAAAATAAATATATTTAATACATGCATTAATCAATATATTATTAAAAAATCATAACATATTAACTAAAAAGATTAAAATTAAAATAATAAAAATTAATTAATCAAAATGAAAATTATAATGAAATTATTTAAGAAAATAAAATATAGAATGAAATGAAATTAATCTAAAAATGAGTAAATATAAAATTTAAATTATAAGGAAATAATAATAATAAATAAATAAATAAATAAATAAATAAATAAAAATGCAGAATTTGGGCTTTTGCGCAGAAGTGAGTATATCCTAATGTTTTGAGCATATATTTTTACTCTGCAGCCACACCCATTTTTGCTGTCTCCAATACTGATAGTCTAATATAGGGTTTCGCTCGAGAAATCGAATTGTTTTTCAAGTTTGGAAAATCCCAAAACAATAAGCTCGTCAGTCTCCTCCTGCTCTTGCACTCTCAGATATTCTGTTTTTCTTTCCTTTTTGATCGTATCACAATACTCTAGAATAGATTGTAAATGTTTGATTCTCTTCTTAATTTTATTTGAGAATCACCGATTGTACATCCTTATTGCTGATGGCACTTCCTCTCGGCAAGCTCACGCTCATCGTTGGTGCGGGTAAGTCCTTTTTTTGATTGATTCTGTAGTATTCGAATTTTCTCAAGTTTATTGCTTGTATGGCGAAGGGTATTTTTCTTCTTTTACTTTTATTGTTTTAAAATTTTCATTTTTTTGCTGAATTTTAGGGTTTATTATTAATCTGTTTTTTTTGCTCTTTTTTCTGATGATATCATAGATTATATAGTTTGAGAATATTGGTGATTCTATATTTTTAGACTTTAGTGTGAAATAGTCATTGGTAGCTGAACTGTTAAAATTGCCTCTTTTATTCTGTTTGGAGGCTGGGTTTGTTAGCTCAGGCCCTCAGAGGCCGTTGCTTGAAAGTAGCGAATGAGGAGCAAGTTATTGCCTTAAGTTTAGAGGACAAGAAAGTGCTAGTTTAACATGTCTCTTTCTTGTATATAAATCGAATATTTGTGCTTGATGATGATGCATTCTGTGGGGGTGCTACCATTAAGGTGCACACTGTTAAGCATTGGTTAGGTGTAGTTTTCATAAGAATGTTCTACTAAGGAAATCATGGGCATGCAGGCCTTGTGGGATCAGTTCTTGCTAAAGAGGGCCGGGTGCCTGGCGTCTCTGATTTTCTCTCTGGTGCTTTCAAGGTAATTCTGTCATTGTTTTCTAATATTCTGTGGAATGTATTTTGTTGGTCAAACCTCTGAAACTTATCTGTCATTTGTTATTTGCTTGCAGATTGTCCTGAATCCATTTAAACAAAATGATAAAACCAATTCAAGTGTCAAACCTAGGAATGATTCTCTGATGCAACAGGTTTGGATTTAAATTTTATTTACGATTACATCCTTGCCTTTTTCTCTTGTCAAATAGAGAGGTTCTTCACTTATGTTATGTTTTAATATCCCTTTTTTTATGTTTATGTTATTATATCTTTTGTTCTCATGTCACAACTTTATATACTAGTGCAGAGTTCTCACAAAAAATGCACAACATCTTGTCTTGATTCGGTATCTGTATGTTTCTCCAATCAATTTGAATAGCCTAGGGTTCAGATTGTTGCTGGCAGTATGACTCCTATCTAGCTTAACGTTGTCTCCAAACTCTTAAAGTTGTATTGAAGAGAAGATAGGTGCTTTCGATAAAAGTCTGGCATGCTTGGTCATAATTATATATTGACTTAGATATTTGTCATGTTACATTGGTTTGTCAAAACTTATTCAAATGCTGTTATCAAATGAACCAATTGATGAATTAAATTTTAAATTATTTTTCAGGTTAACAGTCTGCGTGAAGAGCTGCAAGTCTTGGTTACGAATAGATCTGTTACTATTGTTACTGGGAGTCGATCAGGTCAATTTAGCAAATTAATTTTTAGACTCTCTCTCTCTCTTCTTTTTTATTTTTTATTTTTATTTTTTAAATATATTACATCTTGATAAAATGTTGTTAGAAGCCCAGGCACACTGAGGTAGAATGAGCTCCTTGGGAACTGAGGCGAAAAGAAATAGAAATATCTGTTATATACTGACAAGTGACAATAATATATTAAAATTTGACTCAGATAATCATGTATTATTTCTATTTTATTGAAACGAGTTATTTGTAATTCTGAAAAACTAAATATTAACTAAAAAGGATAATATGTATATTAAACTAAATCAATATATATAAACGAATATAGATTAAATTAAAGCTTGTTTTTGGGGGTAGGAAAAACACTGGTGGAGGTGTGGGAATGGATTTGTTAAAATTTAGTGAGGCGCATGCCTCTATTATCTACCCTGCTTTTTCCCTGTAGAGGTGACCTTTGAATCCCTTGCTCCTCATGCCTTGAGACCGCCCCTTATAGCAACGAAACCTTATTACGTTATTTATAATTTTGTGAAGGATCTATAAATATATCTGGTGAATTTCAAATAAGAATTTTTTTATCAGCATTCTCTGTTGAGGCCTGAATTTTCTGTTTCAGTCACACTTTGCAGTTGCTCTTTAATGCTCGCATTTAACATATCCCTTTCACCTTTTCTTTTAGCCATTAATTTTATTTCATGCGACAGAATCATAGTGGTATGTAGCAATACTATCCACCCATGGGAGGTTAGAGGTCATATCCATCGTTAGTTTTTGTCTAGTATTAAAATTAATCTTTAAAAAAGAAGTTTCGTGTCTAATGCTTTAGGTTTTCTGGTTAATAAACATTGTTCTTGTTGATGAGAATTTAATTTGTGTTATCATCTAAGCATTTTTGTCTTCAGATGCTGTGTGTTCTTCAATATAATGCAAGCCTTCTTCTCTGCTATTGTTATGATATTTTCTGAAGCTAAGAATGCTTGTTAGAGGTTCAATCATACTGATAGTTTTAGCTTTTGTAAATTTAGAAATAATACATGTGGTACTACTGCCTGACTGTATCATCCCCTACTTTATGCAGCTTCTGGAAAATATGGAGTAGTTGTTATTGTTGTAGTTGTTGGATGGGGCTACTTGTGGTGGAAGGTATGCCATATTATGGATTGACTCTGATAATTAACTTCATGATTATTTAGGTAGCATTGTTTTCCCCGATTTGTTCAAAACTTGCCCCTCTTTCTAGATCAACTGCTGCTTCTTTCACAATAAGTGTTTCAGAATTTCACTGCAGAATTTTTATTGTTATAAGTGTTTAGACTTTAGAAGTACTGGTCAAATAAAATTCCTGATTCTTCTGCAGCTGAGGCTGGGTTTGGTGATAATTTATCCGTAGCAATCAGCAAATACTTTTACTTTTGAAGTCCTAAGCTTGGGGGAGGAAAACTTATATGGATCTAGATTTTAAGGAAGTGATTGCAGCTAACCATAAAATGTGTTGTGGCGTGAAAAAAAATAAAAATGAAACTGATAGCATTGCTCCAGATTCTTTAATTATGGCAAGGCAAGAAGATCTTGGTATTACAAATGGATTAAGACTTTCACGGTGCTTGAAATTTCCCTTTTTAGCGTAGTTGTTAAAGGCGATAGGCGCAAAAATGCGCAAAGGCCTTGTTGGAGCCTGAGGCGCGTGCCTGAGGTACAAGCCTCTCTAGAACATATATACATTAATATATCCAACTAAACATATAATTGTCCAATTAAATAAAGGTAAAAATAAAAAAAATATCAAATAATAATACATAATAACTCATATATAACATAATCACAAAAAGCAAATAAGCAAAATCCTTCCAAGTTTAAGAAAATATCAAATGTCAAAGACTCAAATGATTACCAATGAGATAAAAATCATTATTATCATGGTCTATGGTCCTCCTCATAATCTTCATTCTCTTCTTCACCATCAAATTGATCAATATATTCTTACTCTTCATTATAAAAAAAAAAAAATCTAAAATTTTGAATTGTACCCGAGGTGCTCCTTTTTCATCCAAAAAGGTGCAAAAAGGCGAGGGTTTTTTGAACATCAACCGAAACCCTAAAAAACCAAGAATCCCAGGCGCTCAAGGCTTCGCCTCGCCTAAGACGCGCCTGAGGCGCGCTTTTAACAACTATGCTCTTTAGATAATTGTGGTTTAGGGGCTGTTGGTTTCGGGATTTAGAGGGTTTTTGAAATCTAGATTTCGAAATCCACTTAGATTTGGAAACTAATAAATAGTGAGAAGAGTGTTGTTTTGGGATTTTGACTTTTTGAGTAGGTTTTAGATTTAATTTTATGCCAAATCAATGTGAGATAGAGTAGATATGTATTATAGGGTAATGTTTATGATTAGATATATTGGGATTTTGAAAACTCAAATCTGAATTTTAATGGGTTTTTGAAATCCAAAAACTGGATTCCAAAAATCCATTACAAACATAGCTTTATAGGTGATGTTTGTTTTGGGTTTTTGTGGGGTTTGAAAACCAATTAAATAGTGATATATGCTTGTTTCGGGTTTTGGATATGGTAGGTTTTAACTTTATGTCAAATCAATGTGTAAGGAGGTATTAGTTATGAAAAGAAATAGATGAGAGGGGAGAGAGAAAGATTATTAATTAAAGGATTATAGGGTTTGTATGTGCATATAAGTGTGTTGAGGATTATAGGGTTTGTATGTGTATATAAGGGTGGTTTTTACATGTCAGAGTAAGTAGGTTTATCTTACTTTTGGTTTTATGGTTTTTGGACTTGATTTTTTAAAAAATATTCTTGGAATTTATTTTTTCAAGGAATTATTTTAGCTTTCAATTACAAGGTCTCTCACAATCCTAAATTTTAGCACAATTTGGATAGTAACTTATTTTCTAAACTAGTCATGGTAATCATTAGGTAGCTGAATCGTGGCCTTTCCAAGTAAATCAAATAATTGTTTCTTCTTTTGTTTGAAGAACTTAAATTATAATTTTCATTTTACTATTGTTGTCTTTTTTGCTGTTCTGTTGTAAACAAAAAATCAAGAACACTTCTTTTGCATGTAAGAACTTGATTTGTGTAGAAATTGTCCACTTTTAATTACTAACCTTTCCTTTTGTGCTGTTTATTAAATTATCTGATACACTTCAAGAGGGTCTCGGTTACCCCTGTTTTCAAAGGTCATTGATGCAACTTTCAAAAACTTGTCCGCTTGCAGGGTTGGAAACTTCCTGATATGATGTTTGCGACAAGGCGAGGATTAAATGATGCGTGTGCCTCTGTAGCTAAACAGCTTGAGAATGTTTACTCCTCAATTTCGGTACATTAGCAATTTTGGTTTCATTTTGCTATTCTGATGGTATCTGAAATTTATGAATCTAAATCTTAACTCTTATTGTTCCTTGAGACAATGCCCAACAGAGATTTAAAACTGTGAAGGTATTTCTTCATCATTTGTTATCTTACTGGTCTTTGCGGAACTTTATGTTCCTGTGTCCATTGGGTGAAGGAGTGAGTGTTGCCAGCTTGATCTTTAACTGTCCCAGCACTGTTCAATCGGACATACTAATGTGTAGGACTGTTATAGATGTGCTGTAGCATCAATCCGGACAAGAGACATTTGTCACGGGGGAAACCCGTGCCACATCCACATTATATTCACTATGAGCTGTTTGCAATGCAGCATTTATTTAATACATGGATGCTTATGGAAGAAATGTTAAATATCACTGTATTTACACCAGCAAAGTATTGCTATTTCAGTAATGGCTAATGTGTGGACATGTCTGTTTAGACGTGATTATTTATTGCGAATGATCCTTCGACATGCAGAAGTTGCTTATCTCTGATGTTTCTTTGAAAATCTAAAAAAATAAAGTGATGTTTTACATGGGATGCGTATTGATCTGGAGAGTGCACTTTTAACTTCTTCCCTTTTTTTCCTTTTTTTTTTTTTTGTGTGTGTGTGTGTGTGTATTAACTTTTCCTTCAAAATTTATAGGTCACTAAGAAACACTTGTCATCAAGAATAGACCGTGTAGATTGTAAAATTGATGAGTGTGCTGATAATACATCCGCGACAAAAGAGGAGGTTAGGCAAAATAAATGACAGATTAATGATTGTAGTCTGCCCCTTGTTTTCATGAAATCCTGTCAACTTACAGAGTTGGTGATTTGTATAGGTTTCTGAACTACGAGGCGATGTGAAACTGATAGGTTCAGAGTTCCAATCTGTTCACCATGTAGTGCGATCTCTGGTGATTATCTCGTTCTTTCGTTAACTCTGATCTGTTCTTTCCTGAATCTTACTCTAGCATAATGATACTAATGTGTTTTTATTGTGGATCTGAAATTAAACCATTCAACCTTTTCATGCAGGAAACTAAAATTAGCAGGATAGAAGGAAAACAGGTATTCAAATAACCCCAGTATGTATTTCTGAGCCGAGTTATTAGCTTTCTCCAGAATGATGTTACCTAAATGTTTTATCATCTATGTAGAATAAATTGAACGATGGAGTGGGAAAATTGCTTAGTTTTACGAGTAATCTTGAAATCAGGACCCCAGAGAAAATTGAGGCAAGTGTGATGTTCCATGCTCTCTTATTGGTATTATTAGCATAATTCCCTAACTATGATAATGGAATCTGCAGGGATCTGCATCGAGTTCTTCCTTGCCTGCCCTTGAAATGCCGAAAAAATCTCCATCACGGGTAAATCACCTTGTAAATTATTGTGTCCAAATGCTAAGAAACTGCATGTTAGACGACATTTTTGAACTCTAGTGAGCTGAGTACTAATTGTTTGCTCAAATCGTCTAGCTTACAGTTACTTCTTTGTGCTTCTCAGGCCGTGTCTTTACCTACCAACACTTTGTCTGAGCTACCTTCACCTTCTACTGCAAATGGATCTCGAGGGAGACAATCTGTACTTCCGCCTTCCACTTCTTCTCAAAGTGATGTATCAGATTCTGGCCTGAAGGTATTTAAGAGGGAAGGGCTTACAAAACCAATACAAAAAGATATCCTTCTCTAAAAAATAAATGAGAAACTCGTTTCTTGCAAGATATGATCCGTATCGTGGTCATACGATAGTATTGTTTAGCCTATTTATTGTTGTGTTCTAGTGTTACATCAATGTTCACTTTTCTTATAGGCTCTTTATGGAATATCTGATGCTGTTGGAGGGTCAGGGTTGAGCAGCCCTCGGGTTTCAAATGGGATCGAAGGAACGAACACGGAGAACTCGGGTTCTGGTCTATTCGGAAGATTCTTTCAAAGAAGCCGAAGCGCAGTGCAACCTTCTAAATAGCAGTTCGCTGTAGATTGTGAACATGGGAGCTATTTAGTATATAGGATATAATTTTTGGGCTATATTTATGATTATCCGAATTTTGTAGAGCCGATATATATTTTGCAGGTTAGCTCTTGAAATTCTTGCTCAAGATATACTGGAGAATTGCTTCAGTTTTTTTTTTTTTTTCACCATGAAGGTATGCTAGCCAAATTTGAATAAAAGAAAAACCACATTTATCTCTTTTATGTTAATACTTTCTCAGCCTGGATATTTCTTTCAAGTATTCGTGTGCGTGAAGATTTTTTTTTTAATTTAATAAATAAAATTATTGACATTTATTAAGAAACGCACCTACCCCATCCGTCTTATGCAAATAGACGGATGCAAATGGATGCTTTTGCTTTTTTTTTTTTTACGTGGATTAAGAAGTAATATTATATTATTGGGTAAATTATCAATTCACTTTCGAGATTGGTCCAAACTATTAAATAAACCTTGTAGTTTGAAAAATTACTTATTACCTCCTTTAACTTTGATTTGAACATTTAATATGAATTTATTAAAAAAAATATATATATATTTTTTTAAATGAAATTATTTTTAACATGTGATTTAGTTAATTTCTCTTCTATAAAAAAAATGTATTCATTATAAATATTCATAAAATTAATTTAATATAAAAAATATAATTATATACGACATATAATTATAAATTTGTGGGTACTCTTCATATTAAATTATATTTAATACTCCATTCGTCCACTGTCAATTTATCCATTTTACTATTTTGGGCTGTTCATTTTTTATGAATTCATTTCTTTTTTTAGACACATGAGACCCATTCACACACTAATACAATTAAAATATAGGACACACACCCCACTAATATAACTACTCACTACACATAAAATAATAATACTCCTTAATCTACGTATAAAAAGCAAACTGATAGATTAATGTTGGACGGATGGAGTATCTGATACCATATATATAATTATATTTAATTGTAATTTAATATTCTTCTTTATTATAATTTAAATATATTAACATTTTACATTTCTTCGTCGGCTACTCTTCATTGGCATATTTAACTATAATATGAAATTATATTTTTCATGTTAAATTAACTATTGATACTATATACTATTTTTTATTTAAATAATTTTGTGGGTATTTATAATAAATACATCTTTAATTTTTATGGAGGAGAAATTAACTAAATGGCATATTGAAAATAATTTAATTCAAAAGAAAATAATAAATATATTTTTTAATAAATTCATATTTAAATGTTCAAATCAAATATAAAAAGGGGTAATTGATAGTATTTTAAACTTCAGGGTTTATTTGGTAATTTGGACAAATCTCGAAGAGGGTGTGATGCGCGTTTTATTTGCACGCAAAATTAATCCCCAAGTATTAAGGATATCAGTTTCAGCTTAAGCAAGGGACCAAGTTAAATATCGAACCCAAAGAACGGCGTATTATCAATTTAATTATTTACTAAATTAATTAAGACAAGTAGAAATTAAATTGAGGTATAGAATTATTAACTACTAAGCAAAATTATGATTAAACACAAGAAGAATACGAATGTGACTCAAGAATGGAGAATAGCTCTAGGATAATTCAGTTTCACTCATTAATCTCTGTATCAATGTCCAACTCTGCCTTGTGGAATATGGATGCATCACTAAACCATGCAAATCTACTCTATAGATACAAGTAAATATGCGTGTAACACGTGTGAATAACCTTGGAGCAAGAGATATAATTTCACCACCTTTCTAGGTACTATCAGTATCAATTATTTCCCTGGTCAATTGGTACTCTAACCCAATATGATCTCTCTTTATAAATACTATAAAATTATCCTCTTTATCCTACTTATGAACCCGAATTCAATTCAATTAATAAGTATTCATATAAGATAGTTCTAATGAAACTTCGGAGTCTTCTCACTTAGAATCATAACATGGAATCCTGTTCAGCAGTGAACGCACTCAATCAATAACCAAGATATATATTCAGACTCTACATAACAGTTAATAATGCACAAAACAACTCTGAGTATGAATTAAAAACGCATAGCCTTATGTAAAATAACTCCACAAGTAATGTTGTACGGAGTATACACACAAAAGTTCAATTAATTCATAAAAACCTTCAAAACCCTAGATCTACCAAAATAGTTCTAGCCCATGATGTTGCGAAGAACAATCATGTCCGAAAAATTAGAAAATAGAAAAAAAGAATTAGGAAAACCCTTGGTGTAACGATCTCCTTCCTTCTTTCTTCCGTCTCTTCAAATCCTCTTGGTTCTCTTCTTGATTCAACAGACGAATCTTCAAAGTGATGGTTGGGGGGTGATCCCCCCTTGTAGGGTGTAGGATGATTGTATTGTGTTCACATAATAATGATGTGATCTGCATCCCTTTTTATACTTGTAAGCTCTCCTTATGGACCTTGAATGAGCTTTTTCTTGAAAAACACGAAAATACATGCTACTGAAGGTACGAAATTACAAAAAATAGGATTCGATGTCCCCGCTCGGCCAAACTGCTCCAGGTCGAGTGGGATTGGCTTTGGTCGAGCAGAGGTCGAGTGGCATACCTGTTCGCGGATGCGAAAATTTCACTCCGCTCGACCGTTGCTCGACCAAATGGTCTTGGTCCAGCGGGCTCGCGCAGTCTCACCGTTTAGAGCATAGCTTCCACATTTGAGCTCTGATTTGAGTGATTCTTGCGCTCACGCGATTTTCACTTCCTTGGCTTTCTATACATATAAGGAACTCACAAAAAATCTAATATTTGAAGGTGTAACAAGCCACGCAAAGTGACACAGTCGTGCTGAACAAGAACAGCTTGCGCGGCGTCACCATTTTGATCATAACTTTCTCATTTGGATTCCGATTGAAGTGTTCCTTATGTCAAAACGATCCTCTCTTCTGTGGATTTTCAACCATGTATTACAATTTTATTTTTGAGCTCCACAAAAATACAGAAAAATTACACAAATTGGACGTGCGTTTTTCAGCATTCTTACACAAGTTGCACATTTTCTCCAACTTTGCACTTTTGATCATTTTCCACCTAAAACATAATAAAACACCTCAAGTGTACCTTTTTCTCATATATATCAAATATAAGATACTTGTGCTAATATATGACAATAATATCCATCAAAAAGATGTTAAATTTGACACTAAAACACGCTTATTTTCACTCTCATCAGGATGTTGGTAATTTACCCTATATTATTTAATGTATAGTGAGTAATTGTATTAATGGATGTGTGAGCTTCATATTTTAATTGTATTAGTGAGCGTGTAAAGGTCTCATATGTGTAAAAAAAAAGTGAACTTTTTGGATGGAACACCCAAAATTAAAAAAAAAGACCATCCGAAGGGAACTAAGAGATTATAATATAATATTGAATAAATATTAATATAAATATGAGGAGGGGTATCTTTGTGTATGGATGAGGGGCTTTAGCCCCAAAGTTCATAAACACTCCTAGGGTGTTTGGTTCACTAACCATATATATATGTTAGTTAATCAATGTGGGCTTTAAGGGTTATTATATAACTTAGGTTAGCTAATAATATGTTTGTTATCATATTTTTTGATTGATAAAAAAATGTAAAATTACATTGTTGACCTTACAAATTATAATTTTTTTACTTTTTTTTAAAAATATTCTTTCCTATTTATCTCATGTGATTTCAAGTTCAGTTTTTAAAATTTTTTTAATTTAATTTTTGGAAAAAAAGTTTATGACTAGATTTGAATTATTTAATATTTTTTTTAAAAAAATTTAAAATATAAATATTACCTAATTTATGAAATTACGAACAAAATAACAGGTTTTTTTCCACATTTTTTTTCTAAATAAAAAACATACAGGTCATAAAATCATTGAAATTAAAATATATAAAAGGAAGAAAATGAATCAGTTATTGAAATGATGGTTATTTTTCCGTATAGATATGAGGGTTAAAATTGTAAAAAATAAATTAATAATATTCTTCTGCATGCCTGTCTATATAAACCCACCATGTAATTGGGTTTCAACAGACCGGACCCAAGGATTTCATTAACGGGCTGAAGCATTAAACCGGGCTCAAAATTGTACAACCAAACTAATTATTAAATAGGTTAATTAGTGTATTAAGGCTTAAACATCCAAACCAAACGTATATAGTATACACATGCTTGCATGGTATATAAATTTTTAATAATTCTTCCTTTGAATAATGGGTTTTAGTTGTCTAAAATTTTTAATAATTATTCTCATAAACAATTGAGTTTTACTTTGATTAAGAAATAACTGCCGCTTTATCACAATTTCTACAATATCTCATTTTGAATTAATAAAAAAAAATATTTTACACTATTTTTTTACTTTTAGACATTGAAAATGGTATGAAATACTTCTAAATTCTGTATGGCGCAGCAAATATATTTTTATATCTCACTATTTTGTACTTCTCTTTCCAACCCATAAATATATGTATAATTTAATTTAAGAAAAACGAGTTTTGGGATTGAGAAAAAGATATTTTGAATAATTTAATATAATAATCAGATAAGTGCAAAAATTTAGTATTATAAAGTGTTAATATTATACTCCCTCCGTCCCATAGAAGTTGACACACTTTCCTTTTTGTTTGTCCCACTAAAGTTGACACATTTCCTTTTTAATACATGAGACCCACACAAAAACAATTAATCTATTCTCATGGGCCCAACATATCACCTCTAATACAACTACACACTACACATTAAATATTATTTCTCTCACTTCAATTTACTCCACTTTACATTAAATTATTATACTCCTTAATCTCTGTGCCCAAAAAAATTATACCAACTTCTATGGGATGGAGGAAGTGAGTTATTATTGAGATTTTTGGAACATGTAAGATAATCATTTTGTAACCGATAAAAAAAGTGTGCACGTATAAGAAGGACGAAGAGTGTATTATTTAAATTTCTAATGTGAATAACGATTAACTAGCTCCTTAAAAAAATTGTCTAACTCCGCTCCTGGATATATCTCTTTGTCCCCTTAAAAGAGTGCATTTGCTTTTTTTCATATAGATTAAGAGATAGTATAATATTTAATGTGTAGATGATGAAAGAGATATACTCCTTTCGTCCCACGTATTTTTACCCGTTTTTTATTTTAAACTGTCCCACGTATTTTTACTATTTCCATAAATGGTAAAAATACACTCTACATCTTACCTACTTTTTACACTTTATTCATCAAATCCAACAATTTTATTTACTTTTTACATTTTAATATTCATCATTTCCAACAACTTTATTTATTTTTTCTCTCAAAATTACCAATTTATCCCTACTTTTTCTTTAGAAAAACACATTTTAATTTTCGCGCCCGTATAAACATGTAAAAATACTCAGGACGGAGGGAGTAATATTTTAATGTATTGTGGGTTGTTGAATTAGTATTGTGTGTGGATCCCATAAAAATATATTAATTATTTTGTGTTGGTCTCATTTACTAAAAAGAAAAATGCACCTCTTATATATTGAAACAAATTAAAATAACAATTTATTTATTTATTTATTTATTTATTCATTTATTTTGTTTGGTGGGAGTACATGTTACTCTAATGAAAAGCTATAATTCAAAATTAGTGAGATGAATCTTAGCCGCATGGATCGACCTCCATAAAAAACCGATTTAATATAATATAAAATTAAGATATTTTATATATTAATTGAATGGGATAGTATACAAATAAAATTCTTGCATTTCAGATGTTTGAAGCAAACGAAATATAATTCAATCTTTAGGCAAACCAACCATGGCTAATCTTAGGGTTATATGCCAAATATGTGAGCTGGTGTTACATATATGCACACACCAAGAATAGACGAAAATATAATAGAAAAAAATAAATAAAATTTAATAGAGATTATGAAGGAAATAAGCATAAAAGAGTAATGCAAAAAATGGAGATAGGAAAAACAAGTGGGGAAGACCAGAAATGAAGCAATGAGAGATGTAACATATGATGGGTTCCTTTCCAACCAGCTCATCAATTATATTCATAACAACACAACACTACTTAACTTTCAACTCCATGGGTCCCACCTACATTCTCACGTTTATTTAGTGTTTCATGTTTTCTCTTTTCTTCATTTATCTATTCTTAAACACATCCTAATTTTAATTCCTCAAATTACTTGGAACCTTGGACCATTCATGTCATGTGAATTAATGTGCTAAATAATAATTATTATTATTATTTAAATAGGAACTATCTAGGTATTACACGTGCATTTCATTTCATTAAATATATATTTCATTGTCTCATTTCAATCTTTAAATATTTTTAAATTTGGGTGTCTCATTTTAATCTTTGCATTTCTTTTTTTTGGAAGATAGAACCCACACAAATTAATTATTTCTCCCTCCATGGCCCACACATCACATTAATACACCTACTCAATTTACATTAAAATATTATTTCTCTTACTTCACTACACATTAAAATAATACATTCCTTAATTTACGTGCAAAAAGCAAACGTAAAGTTTGAATACACACACACATATATATATATATTCAACTTAATTATGTCCTCGATGTTAGAGCGAACCGATTAAGTATTAATTGATATTATTTTCTACAAAGGTTAAGCTTTTAGATGAGATGATCATTTAGTATAGTATCAAAGTCATGACCTAGCAAAGGTCTAAGTTTTAACTAGCTAAATTCTAAATGCAATGAGATAAAATTAAAACCTCTTTACAAGCTAAGCTAAACCTCGCCCGCATGTGAGGTGGCTTTGATTTACTCGTGAATTTATTACTCCCTGCGTCCCATTGAAACGTACGAGTTTTTTTCATTTTCGTCCGTCCCAATACAAGGTGTGCATTTTCCTTTTTGGTATAGGGGACCTGCATATATTAATTACTTCTCTTTCCATGGGCCCACATGTCATACTAATACACTTACTCACTTTACATTAAAATATTATTTCTCTCACCTCACAACACCTTTAAATATTATCTCTTAATCTACGTGCAAAAAACAAACATGTACGTTATAACGGGACGGAGAGAGTAAATATTAATGATACTCCTCTCTATTTCAAATGCAAGGCTTGAGGCAAAATTATCACGTCTGCGTGTGACGGGTGTGTAAATTATCCCACCTGCATGTGGCGAGTGTGTAAAAGTGAACTGATTAAGTATTAATTGATACTTCACTCTACAAGTTTAAACTTTTAGACGAGTTGTTAATTAATACTCAACTCTTTTAATAAATCAAGGGTAAATTACTAAAAACCCCCTCGAGGTTTGTCCAAATTACCAAATAAACCCCGTGGTTTGAAAAATTACCAATTACCCCCTTTAAAAATATTTTTTAAAAAAAATAGTGAAATTTAAAATACAATGCTAAATATATGGGTCTTGATGTCATTAATTTCCATCCTTCTTTATTTTAAGAAAAAGTGTATTTTTATTAACGTTCAAATAAAAAACAAGTTAAAGGGGGGTAATTGGTAATTTTTCAAATCACATGATTTATTTGGTAGTTTGGACAAAACTCGAGGGGGATTTTGATAATTTACCCATAAATCAATGCATTGAGAATTTAAACTTTTAGATAAAATGATCATTTAATACTCAACTCCTTTAATAAATCAATGCATTGAATATTTATATTTAGCAAAAAAAATTAGTTACCTAATTTTGACATACTCAATTAATGCAAAATGATACAATGAATTATTTCATGAATAATTTATATATAAATAAATAATAATAATATTTTAAAAGAAAAATGATAATAAATTTAATAAAAAAATAATACTCCCTCCGTCCTAGGAATACATGTACATACTTGATGGCACAGAGTTTAAGAAACGTAACTTTTTTGTAGTAATGATGTAAGAAAGATAAGTGAGTATTTTGGGTAATTAAATTGATTAAAGTGTATAATATAACTAATTTTGACTAAATTATATGTAAAAAGAATGTGATATTTTTGTAATATTGTAGTATTGTAAGGTTATTAATATTATGTATTATTTTCATTTTTAAGGTATACATCCATTTTTAAGGTGTGCAAGATATTCATATGACGAACAAAAATAAAAAGTGTGTAAGTATTCTTAGAAGGAAATGAATAACTTAAAATAAAATATTGTCACATAAGTGTGTGCACCTAGATTAAAGAGTAAAAAAATGCAATACCCTTTAGAAAATATGAAAATTCTTTTGTGTCCTAAATAAATCTCTGTCTTTTAATGCTCAAATTGACCAAAAATTCCTTTACTCGAAAAACATTACTTGATACATTGTTTAATTCAAATACAGAGAATTTTTTTTAACTTAAATACATTACTTGAATACTCTCTCCGTCTCATAATACACACCACGTTTACTGTTCCACGTTGTTTAAGAAAAATTGCACTTTTTTAAATAATTTTATTGACTTTAGAGGGTATTGTAGTATTTTTAGGTAATAAAAAATTATAAAGTAATGATATTTGTGTGAAAAATGAGGGACAAATTTGAAATTAAAGTAACTTTTGAGATTGTTAGATAAAATATTTTTTTTTTTGTGTAAAATATTTTGTTGGACAAACAAATGAGAAAAGCGTAAAAGGTTTTATGAAACGGAGGGAGTATATTGTTTGACTCGAATATATAATTATTTGAAAAACAATTAAATCACACTCAAATACTTTACTCGTTAACTCGAAATTTTGTAATTGAATTTTTACTCAAAAATTATTTTTCAGTTAATTATTATTTTATTTAAATACATGATTGTTTTCAATGCTAATTTTGTCAATTAAAACATAAAAAAGATATTTTATTAAAATTAAGATTTTTTTTTAATTTCTGCATGGCATTCTCGTACATGACTCTAAATCAAATACTGTTAACATCAAAGTGCAATATCTATTGATCCCGCAAAATTCGGGCCGGCGTGCGGGGCATATGGGTGGGCGAACCACGTTTTTTTGTACATTGATCCCACAAAATTTATTAACCATTAAGACTTTTGCCCCCAGTTATTCATTTCTAATTAATTAGGTGATATAAAAAATTTTATACAAGAATATTTTAGTAGTTTTTCTTTAATAGTAGTTATCTTACAAGCTTAAAACATAAACCGTTCATAACTTTTTATTTTATAAGAAAAAGTCTCAAAATAATTAGGATATTTAATTTTATCTCAATTTTTAAGTTTTGTTTTAATTTCGTCCTAAAATTATTTTACCAATTTTGTCTCATAATTTTGTAAAAACATCGATTTAGTCACATATCATGAAATTAGAAAATTTGGTTATTTTTAAATAAAAAATAATCATTTTGGTGAGAATTTAAAAATTATAAGACTATTTCGAAGAAATTAAATTTGTTAGGACTATTTTGAATAAAGTAAATTTATATAAGACGATTTTGATTTTAAACTCAACTTAATATTGTAATTAATTAAAGGGAAGTTTAATTTTATTTTAAAATCAAATTTTGGATTTTTAAAAAATTTTGAATTTGATGTACTAACACTAATTTTAAAAGAGCTAGTATTCTATAAACTGAGTTTAGGAGAAACAAATTCAAAATAACAACTAATTAAAAAAATATATAAAATAATTTTATGTAAAATAATCTCACACAAGTGTTATTATTTTTTTTAGAACTTAAAAAAAAAATTCCGTGTTCTTAAAAAAAATTCCGTCACGACTAAGAAATCAAGAATCAAAAGTTTAGCTGAATCGAACCCACGAAAATGTCTGAAAAAGAAAAAAATAATGTAAGCATAATTAGAAAGAATTAGAGCATAAATAGGAAAACGTGAATCTAAATTTAGGGATTGAAAAAAAAAAAAAAAAAAAAAAACGAAGGGGGTCGGAAATGAATAATAAAAGCAGACAAAAGAGAGTGAGAGAATTAGGAGAGACAACTAATAAAATAGCGTGGAAGTATAAATCAAGGGGATTAATTAAGGATGTGGACCCCACAGCTTTAAAGAGAGGTTTCCTAATTTAGAAAGGAGTTCACGTGTCGAAGGGGCACGAAGTCGAAAGTGTTTGCCTGTTTGAGGTAATAAATCAGACAAGATTTTGTACCTCGTTGCCCCCACACCATTATTCATCATCATTTCTTCCTCTTCATCCTAAAACCTAATCCTAATTTTATTTTGAATGGTGTATTGCTATAGTATACCCCATCTATCCCGTTTCGAAAAAACATCACCATTTACTTTTTGCATGTAAATTAAGGAATATTATTATTTTATGTAAAATAGGTAGGTATATTAGAGAGGTGTGATGAGTAGTGGTGGATCATTGATGGACCTTTTTTACTAAAAAAGGAAAATGATGCAATTTGAACGGGACGCCCAATATAGTAAAATAATACTATTTGGGCGGGACGGAGAAAGTAGTGTGTATGAGATGTTCAAAAATAATATCCATCCATTTTACAAAATTATTTACACGTTCTTCATTTTTTTTCTCACAAAACTCTTCACACCGAATGTTAATAGTGCTACAAGATATTGTTGAATTATTTAGATGAAAGATAAGTTGATATACAAATGTTTTATTAAAAAATATCTTTATGAAGGCATTCAATTTTAAAATTTGCAATACTAACGACTTTTGACACGTTATGTAAGAGATTTCTGATGACGACACCTAATAAAAATTATAATCTCAATTAATATATTAAACATGTGTCTACATTCAAAATATACATTTAATAATAAAAATATATATATTAATAAATAAAAAATTATATAATTTGTTAACAAATTTCTTATTAATTATTTAATACTGAATATAAAAAGACTGAAATATTCACTAAAACCCACTTATACCTCCATATTACCGAATAAAAATTAGGTATACAAAAATTAACTTTTTGCACCCAAATCAATGATATATCAACACATTTAAAAAAATATTAGTAAATTATTATGCAAATGGTGCGACTATTTACGTATCCGAAACTTCTATATACACCGAAAAATTAATAATATCTTAATTTAATTTAAATATTTTATAATTTTTTTAAATACTGCCCAAATGTAGACATTTATACCCTGATAATCATGATTAAAATTAATCTATTTATTTTTCACACATACATCCATCCCAATCAATTAATTCTTATCTCAGAAAATGAAAGAAGGATCTCATACTTTATCAGTGGTGTATGATAAAGAGGGATCTCAGTGGTGAGATAGTTATTTTCATCATCTTTTCACTTTCATTTTCTAAAAATTTTCTAACTCTCATAAAAAAAAAAAAATTAAAGCTGCTAAATAAATTTCCTTAAATTTTTGTTGTACTTGCACTTTCTTTCTTTCAATCTTCTTAAAAGTACTCTAATTACTTTTTTTTATATAGTAATAAAGATCAATTTTCAAGAGAAACTAGAGAACAAATAAAGCTTCAATTAATCTTCAATTTATATACAGACTATTGCTAACAAGTTTAGTTAGAAATAGAGATGGTCTAAGTTTAGTTAGAAATAAAGTTGGTCTCTTGTGTCCGGTGTACAAAGTGTGTAAGGGTACAATATTTTGTTCTAAAGGATATACACTTTAGTAATTAATAAGTGTATACAATTTTGTTCTAAAGGGTATACACTTTTATTTAGTTTTTATTTTTATTTTTTTCAGGAAATAAAATGTACACGTCCTTATATTAAAGGGTACATCATTTAATACTAAAGGGTATTTGGGCGCATGGTGTCCTCAGACACACAAATTTTTGCCTTAGAAAGAAATATTTGAGATTAATTTTCCTTTCGTTTTCAATGGTATAGTGAAACATTAGATTGAGCTAGAAGATAAGAAGAAAATAAATCAACATATTAAGGATGAAATATTACTGAATGTCTGTAAAGGGTAATATCGTCTTTTAATATTAAAATAATTCATTAAGAAAATATAGGATATGAAAAGAGATTTTGTGGGTATACAAACCTATTGATTTTACTTGAAATCAACTTCATGAAATGCAAACTCGATCATCAATTGAAGATGACAACTCTAATTAAGCATCAATTTTATTATTTAAGAAGTATGGAATCTGTTGCTTTAACATTTAAGAAAGGCCAATAAAATATCCTTAATTATAATGACTCAGGGAGTATATACTATGTACTATATGTGGAACCTTTGGGTCACTATCTTATTTTAGTGATAATTATAATTATATTTCTAAAATTAATACTTAATCAACAAAATAAATACTAAATTTTATGAATAAAATATATCATAAATCAAAAGAAAAAAAAAAAAAGAAGAAGCAAAAACATGTTGTTACATAGATGAATGATTCCATAGAATTATTTAATCACTGTATACATAAGGCTTTTTATTTTAAGATCTCCGATCTCCAAGATTTCCTTCAAAATTACGATGAAATATTTTGTATTGGGATAAGTAGATTCCCATTCATTTTTAAAGGACAAATAAAAAAGAGCATAAAAAACACAACACGAAAAACTCCAAAACCGGAGAAAACCCACGGACCGAGAAAATACAATCACACAGAATTTCTCTCTCCCAATCCAACCCTACACTCTTACAAATCTTTGATTAATTTCTCTCTCCCAATCCAACCCTACACTCTTACAAATCTTTGATTAATTCACACCTCTCTTCCCATTCTCACAACCGTACTTATAATCAAAGAAAGGAATTTAATTTGAATCAAACATAAAGATTAAAGTGTACATGATTAATGCACTTGATTTCAAGTCCAAGGGACTCCTTATATATCACCAGGAATCCCTCCCCCTTTGCTCTCCTTTCCGATGTGGGACAAAAGCAAAGGAAAAATCCTTCCATTTATTCTTTTCTTGACAAAAAAACCAACATTTTGTTCATCACGTTATGTAACACCTACTCTAATTAAGATCGATCAAATTTAATTTCATATGTTTAATTAAGTGAGTTTTCGAATATCACAAACAGTATTAACGACTTTGTAAATATACATAATCGTGGACAATATAGCAATAAGTAAGAAGATATCGTAGCCCATAAAAATTGGAGTTAATAAGGGTGCACGGTACACCTAGTTAATAGAAATCTTAGATAAGAAAACTAGATTAATAACCATGCACATTTGATAAGATAAAATAATTAAAAGTTTAAAAAATAAAAAGGATTATACCCTAAAAAGTACCTTATAAACTCAGTGCATCAGTATACCCGATAAACTCCACAATAACCCTAAAAATTGAGGGCCATTAAATTATTTTTAAAGTAAATTTAGAGTAATAAAAGTGATTTTGAGAATTGATTATTAAAAGTAAATTTAAGAAATCAAATAAAAGAATTGTAAAAAAAAAACAAATAAACCATCTCACGGATCCTTTTTGACCCAAATAAACTTCCTTGTAGCGTCTTCTAGCGCTCTGAAGTCTGAAGCTTTTCATATGTGCTTTGAAAGTAATTTTAACCTCAATTCAGACAGTTGTTGAAACGAGATATCATGAACTAAAATAGATATATATATATATATAATCGCTCAATAGTCAATGAAAATGTGGAAGGCGGCCCGGCCGCGAGGAATCAAGAGATCTTTGCCGGTGCTGACTTGGATCTCGGGTGACGGAATAAGGCAGCCAGGTTTTAGGTTGTTTAAGTAGGTTGGGTGACAGATCGGCCATAGGAGTACTCCGGGTGTGAGAAATGCATATAATCAATTTCCACTGTCTCGAGCACTATTATGTTGACAGGATAGGGTAGTTGAACTTTCAAGTCGAAATGACCAACATATAAATTCTTCCATTGAAATGTATCAATGTTGGAAAAAGTTCAATCTTGGAAATATGATTTAATATTATTTTAGAAGGAGATAGATTGAAGAAACGTAGGAATCATATTGTGGATAACCCCTTTTTTGAAAGATGAACATAATGATATTTTTATCTTATTTAATGAGGATACTTTAGTCTAAATTATTTATGAGGTGCGTTTAGAAAATTTGGGGATACGAATAGCCATCACTATTTATGTATTGTGTTTGTGGCCTCAGGTTCGAGCCTCATGTACAAGTTAGAAGTAAGTGATCAATTTTTTTTTTTCAGTTATAAGTTATAACTTATTTAATAACATTTTTTTATTACTATTATTAATAATTTTTTTCTTAATTTAAAATTTTATATTCATTAGTTTATTTTGTATTTTAAAAGTAATAACATATTTAATAAAAAATGGATTTTAAATTAAAAAAAATTATAACTTATAAATTAAATTACTCACTCTATCCCATAAATAAATTCACATTTTCTATTTTTTTCCGTCCCATAAACAAATTCACATCCCAAGTAAGGAAATACACACAAATCAATAACCTCACAATACACTTTAATTTCAAAATTACTACCCCTTTACAATTCACATAACTTACTTTACAATTTATTTATTACCTAAAAATACCAAACTATTTCTAAAAGTAAAGTAAAAAGCAATTTTTTCTTAAACTCCGTATTTACAGTAATCGTGAAATTCTCTTTAGAACGGAGGTAGTATTTCGTAAATATTTGATACATAGAAAAAAAGTGATTACATTTTTAATAGAGAGTGACATCTAATCAATAAAAAGTAATAATCAACTAATTAAATAATTTAAAGACAATTAAACTACAGGTAAAAAGAAATACTCCCTCCGTCCCATTTCAATGTTTACATATTTTTATTTTGGACATCTCATTTCAATGTTTACATTTCCTTTTTTGGAATATGAGACCCACCTAAAACAGTTAATATATCACCATAGTCCCCACATCCAACACTAATATACCTACCCACTTTACATTAAATATTATATTTTTTCACCCACTATCTATTAAAATACTATACTCCTTAATCAGCGTGCAAAAAACAAACGTAAACATTGAAATTGAACAGAGGGAGTAATACTTTTAATAAAAAGTGATATTTGATAAATAAAATGTGATAATCGATCAATTGAACTATTTTATTAAGAATTAATATGTCAGATAAAAAGCGATACTCATATTTTTAATAAAAAAGAGATACATACGGAATGAAAAGCTATAACGACTAGTTGATATATTTCATGAAAAATAATTAATAGAATAAATAAAGTGATAATATTTTTAATATAAAATGATATTTAGTCAATGAAAAGTGATAACCGATTAATTCAAATAATATATTTTATGAAAAATTAATAGGATAGATAAAAAGTGACAACATTTTAAAAAAAAAGTGAAATATAATTAATAAAAAGTGATAATCGATCAATTAAATTATTTGGTGAATAATTAATAGGATGGATAAAAGATGATAAATTCTTTGTAATAAAAAGTGATAAATAATCAATTAAAATTAATAATCATTCAATTAAATTAATTTATAAATAATTTGTAGACGAATAAAAAGTATTTTTATAACAAATAAAATTAACGTCTAATTATTAAAAATAATTAATTTTTAAAATTTTATTATAAAAACAAGGTAATGCATCTAAGTGTACGGCTTTATTCATTAACATAATTATTGTAAGTAATTATTAAAGTGGTAATGCGGCATGTGTATGTTAACGGCGGTAATGAGTTCTGCGTTTCACGGAATGGAATCTTCCGTGACACGGTCTCGTACAATACTCACCTAATTAAAAAGGTTGTTATTAATTTGGAAAAAAATAATTCATAAATCACATGTTTACTCAATTATGGATTATTTTCGTTTAATTTTTTAAAATATTTTTATTAGTTTTTGAGACACTCTCTTGTAAGACATGTCAATCCATCACTAAAGTATACTTATTAATCTTTAAAGGATTAGATATCTTATAAGTTATCGTTTGTATTTGCTCTTAATTTATACATTAAAATTTCAAGAATTAAAAATAATTTCAGAATCAATCAAAATAGGACTCATAATTTTCTAAGAATTTTGTATATTAATCTAAAGCACAAAATACTTAGAGTATCCATCTTATGATTTAATCCACTATTTTGAGAAATGATTTTAAAAAAAAATAAAAAGAAGAAACAAATATTCGGGCTATTAAACACTACACCATTAGCCAAAAGGAGGGGGGGTTGGGGGTTACCCGCATCCGCCTGCATTTATGCTCGTCTCAACAGATTGTAAAATTCTCAGTCTAACCCACCTTTTATAGAGGCGTGGGCGATTTGGCCCTCGAACCTAGCCCATTTTCACAGTTCTTGATAAAAGATCATTTGCGAATTTATGATAATTTTTCTCTCTCTATATATAATTTTTTCTGATTTCAATTTTTAATTAGCATGTGTTATACTCCCTCCGTCCGCCTCAAAGATGGACATATGTTTTTTGCACGTGGATTAATGAGTATTATTATTTAATGTGTAGTTAGTAGTTGTATTAGTGGGGTGTATGGGTCCCATAAATTTATTGTATTAGCGATGTGTGTGGGTCTCATATGTTTAAAAAGGAAAATGTGGACCTTTGGTGAGGACGCCCAAAATGGCAAAATGTCCACCTTTCGGGCGGACGGAGGGAGTATTTAAATATCGTATCAGGGTATAATTAGTTATGAAAAATATGGCATACTTATAATTATATTACGAATTTACAAATTATGATATACTTGATTTATTTTACCTATTTGAGGCAATCATGTCTTACATAATTGGTCTATTTTGCAGTATCAGCTAAGGGCAGCAAACTGCATTGCATATTGCTGCTGTTTTGCTTTATCAAATGAAGTTCCTTAGTTATAAATATATATATATACTATAGTATATATATATGCAGAGAGTTTATTCCCTAAAGTTATTTATGTCCTTGCTGGAAATGATTTATCTGTTCATCACGTTTTAAATCTTTTGATTACCGGTAATTATTATTATTATTATTATTATTATTATTATTATTATTATTATTATTATTATTATTATTATTATTCCCCCTATAAAAATTTTCACATTTCTCAAAAAAAAAATACTCATAAGCTTTATTTTTAAAAAAATCATTATACCTAATATACCTAACACACTTTATCATTTATTTATTATTACAATACCCCTAAAAGTTATATTTTTCTTGATATATATGCAAAATCGAAGGTGAAAACTTTTTCGAGATGGAGATATTATTATTATTATTATTATTATTATTATTATTATTATTATTATTATTATTATTATTATTATTATTATTATAGTCATCTTCTATTTTTAACGTTCTAATCAAATACGGATTTTCTACAGGAACCAGGTTGAACTGGAAACCGGGTATGGAATCGATCCAATATAGCCTAGAAAATCTTTTTGTTTTGGTTGAACCGAGAATTAAATCAAATTTAACCAATCATAATCGAAAAAATTTAATTGAACTGATCAATCAAATTTTTTTAAGTAAATTTTTTATGACGTTTTACATTAAATTACTTTATCTAATTTAGTAGAACATAATTTTATTTAAAAAATTTGTAGTCCATTGGTTAGCTTAAGGCCCATTAAATTAGGATTCATGAATCCTCATTATTAGGGACGTACATGTTTGATGTGAACTACAGTAGTCTACATTTCTTTATTACGCGGTGATGTTTGTTTTAGAATTTTATTGGAGTGAAAACCAATCGAATAGTGATATAGAAGTATGTTGTTTTGAATTTTTACGGTGTAAATTTTAATTTTATGTCAAATCAATGTGTAATAAGATATTCACTCCATCCCACTATACTAGTATTCCCTCCTTCCCATGGAAGTCGGTATAATTTTTTTTGGGCACGGAGATTAAGGAGTATAATAATTTAATATAAAGTGAAGTAAAGTGAAGTAAGAGAAATAATATTTAATGTGTAGTGGGTAGTTGTATTAGAGGTGATATGTGAGGTCCATGAGAATAGATTAATTGTTTTTGTGTGGGTCCCATGTATTAAAAAGGAAATGTGTTAACTTTAGTGGGACAAACCAAAAAGGAAAGTGTGTCAACTTCTATAGGACGGAGGGAGTACATATTATCATTTTGGACGTGCCACTTAAATGTTTACCTTTCTCATCTTAGTAATTATGGGCGTTAAACCTAAACACTAAGGGTTAGATTCATTAAACGTTCCACAACTATTAAAGATTTTGATTTTTCTCTTAAAATAGTTAAAACTTTTAAAAAGCTTCCATAACTTTTGGATTTCAATCAGAAATGATTCTTTTAGAGACGGTTTTAGTAATTTTCAGGAGTTATGACATAATTTCAATTAGAAAATGTTCCATAAATTTTTAGAAGCTTCCAAAATGTGTAGATTTTAGGATTATAAGATTTATAAGTATATAATAAAGATGATTTAAAAAATGTAAGTGTAAATTTGAAAAAAAAAATTGATTTTCAAAATGAAAACAAACATCAAACTATAAAAGTGATCAAGGTTAAATTGTTTAATGGATAGTAAATGCTGGGATAAATATGCTGCATCTAACTAAGCATCTACTATTATCCCTTGGATGTACGTATATTTTTTCACATAATTGCACAGCCCAACTATTTTAAATCAAACTTGTCAAATCATAAATGAACAGATTTAAATAACATTAAAAAAAGAAAAAAAAAAGTATGCGTTAAATTTATAACCTAATGCTGGATCTTATAGGAAGTCCATCGCTCTAGTTGACACGTGGCACTATACTCTTCAGTTTTAAGGTTTCCTTGTGTCAACAAAAGCATCTTGTCATCTCCCACCGTTGGATCAACAGTAAATCAATTTGGCCAACCATGCACCTCACCACCACCTAATAACTCCCTTTACTTCACATTCATAGTAACAACTTGCAAAATATCCTACTCAACTCTACATATACACACACATAATGCATAGTAGTATATACTTATATTCCATGAGTTACAAAAATATGTGTACACTTTCTTTTCAAGTTTTAGTTAGTCTCAAAAAATTTGTATACCCTAAAAAAATCAATAGAGTATATAATATCAATAATTTTACAATATTATAAAAATGTTTTCTTTTTTATACATAATTTAGTTACAGTCAACTATACAATATATTTTATTTAATTAAATTATGAAAAAAGGAGTTAATTTTCTACAGGATTTACACCTTGAACTCATTTACAATCAGTGTTTGCCATAAAAATAATTCCTACTTTTTCTTATATCTTTACATAAAAAGTCATTTTTCTTAAACTACACGTAAGTCAAAACGAGCAAGTATTCTAGGATTTAAAGAAAATTAGAAGAAATGAAAGTTTTGATAATGAATTCATGGAATTTAATGAAAATTAGAAGAAAAGAAAGTTTTGGTAATGAATTTATGGGATCAGTCATCAGGCTCATGGTAGCTAAAAGTTATTCCACTACTATTGTCTTTTGACTTTTCATATATGTATATATATATATATATATATATATATGCGTACGTGATAATTAAGGGTGTGTGTTTATGTATTGTTGTAAGTATTTATAAAGAAGGTGGTACTTCTACTGAGGTTGCATAAAGGAGAAAGAGGTGTGTCTGCTGGTTAAGAGAGAGAGAGAGAGAGAGAGAGAGATGGGAAGAGGGAGAGTAGAGCTGAAGAGGATTGAGAATAAGATCAATCGGCAGGTGACTTTTGCAAAACGAAGGAATGGGCTTTTGAAGAAAGCTTATGAGCTTTCTGTGCTGTGTGATGCTGAAGTAGCACTCATAATCTTCTCCAATAGAGGAAAGCTGTACGAGTTTTGCAGTAGCTCTAGGTATCAAAACCAACACACAACAATCCTTCCAATTCTTCTCTTGTAACACCTACATCTATGTATATTGCTCTTGGGGTGGGGTGGGGTGGGGTGGGGTGTTCTTTCTTTCTTGGTGTTTCAAGATTCTTGTTTTCATATGTTTCTTGAGATCAGGGATGGTTCAAAATTCAATCTTTTCTCATGCTTTGGAGAGAGAGGAAAGGCAATTATCTTTTTTGGTGATGGATGAAGGTTTTTTTTTTTTTTTGCCGTTTCTGTGAATGTATAGGGCTCTGAGGTTTAGAGTTTTGTTAGATCTGCAAGAGGAAACCATGAAAAGAAGATCATTTCTATATTTATGTTGAGTTTTGTGTGTGTTGTGATTCACCCTTGCAATTCTGCTACCTATTTTTTTATTCAAAGTTTGAGAAACCTGTGTTTTTGTTTTGTTTAGAGAGAGAAAGGTCCGATCTAGTGTTTAGCAGACCTCATTCTTACATGAATCACTAAATTCAGCAAATCAATATATCTCCTTTCTCCCTTTTTACATTTTTTTTTTAATGTTGTCTCCTCTTTCATCTTTCTAAGATTCAATTTTTTTTTTTAGCTTTACTCTCTTGATTTAAGCGTTTTAGGGTTTTTTTTGTGCCTTCCAAAAGTAAGGAGTTCAATTTTCTTTCATTATTTAAAAATTCTTATTTTATTGAAAAGATTTTTGTTTCCAGTATCTCCTCACAGGAGCTACACAGATTGTTCAAATTTATTTAATTTTTGAGAGAATAGTTTATTATGGGTATCACTTAAGAGTAGAGATCTGCTTCAAAGCTGTGGTCAATTAATTAAATTTTTAGGGTTTCTTTTAAATTAAACATAATTTAAAACCCTTATGTAATACATGATTTTCTTCTGTCGCATATCACTTTTCTTCTTCCCCCTTCTCAGATCTCTTCAGATTTTGTTTGCAAAGCCTGCCTATAATTGAAAATTACAAGATTTCCTTTGAAGTGTGTGTGTGTAACTGTGTTTCCCTTTTTCTTTTTTTGGGTCTTTTTTGTGTGTATGGGTTTTATATCAGTCAAAAATCCAGTCACCAAAGAAAGAAGCCAATTAACCTCATGATTAAGGATTATTGATTGCTACTTCTTTTTCTGAATCAGTATAAACTCTTAACTTGTTTTCTAAAGCTGCCAGAGTTTTCTTAATTTACCAATGGACAATATTAGGTCATGATTCTTTATATACTTACACTTAGATGTCTGTAATATTTTTTAAAGGTCTTCTTCTCCTGTACTTCTTGGAAGAAAATTGATGGATAACAGAGAGAATAAAGAAAAGTAGCAGTGGAGTAGCAGAGAGCTTGCTTCTTGTATTTGCTAAAAGATTTGTTGAATAGACTAATTAAAGATGTTTTAATTATACAAATTTGTTTACATTAGATGTTCTTGTATGTTTTTGATGTGATTTAACTTAAATCTTGGATTACTCTAGCAGCATGCTCAAAACACTGGAAAGGTATCAAAAGTGCAACTATGGAGCCCCAGAGACTAATGTATCCACCAGGGAGGCACTGGTATATGTACTCTCTCTCTCTCTCTCTCACACACACACAACAAACAGACACACTTGTTTATATTGTTTTTACATACAAATTGTCAAAATGCTTGTCTTATGGACTAACACAACCTAAAAAACACTGTACTTTATTCAAGAAATGTGAGACAGTGAAGAGAGGGGAAAATTGGGGGGGGGGGGGGATGTGGGGGTGGGGTTGGGATGGGAATTAATTAAACAAAGGTGTGTAATGCCTGTGAAAGAATTAAAATGCAGAAGCTAAATAATGAAATCCAAAATCTTACCCTATTTGAACTCCAAAAAGCTTAAAACCTTTTGTAAAATTACTTTGATCTCCAAGTTTCTCATCTTCAACCGCTTCACCCTCCAAATCCCTTTTCTTGCACTCAACATTTCTTGGATCATTTCTGCAATTATCCACATGATCAATCACTCGAAACGGGGAACCAAAATGTAGTCTTTCATATGTGTAGAATAAGATAGTATCATTTGCTTTCAACCCCTTCTCCTTCACAAATTTGTTCCAACCCTTAGTGAAGACAAAGCTTTGGCTACTATTCCAATAGCAGTACCGAAAATACCACTTCTTCATCTCCCTATCATGAAACTCTAGCTTTTCCACATTATGTTCACCCGGATCAGAGACATTAGGGAAGTGCTTAACAGCATATCTTTTAGGGATAACGATCCGATTAAGCTTGCCAACGTCGCTTGGAGTTAGTTCCTTCTGGAAAAGTAGAGTGCGAAAAAACTGTCCATCACTAAGTACTGATGGCACATTTAGGCCAATCTGTACTACTCCTTTTTGTACCCTTAGAAAATCATCAAACTTTGTGGGGTATGATCCATCTCTGATCATGTTTAGAATTTCATCAGTGGAGAAGTGGCTTTGGAACTTGGGTTCTGAGATAGTTATATTAGTAAAAGGGAAGTTTCTATGACAATCTCCACTCCTCAGCTTGATGGAAGCACTGTCATAAGCCATGGCAGCATCAACCTCTGATCTGAATGTACCGAGCCATATCCGTTGATGGTTCGCGTAAATCTGAGCACCCCAGTGTCCATTTTGTTGTGGAACAACACCTTTAAACCTTTCCACTCGTGAACACTTGTATCCATGATCTATGTAAGAATCCTCCCAAGATTCTTCATTGATGTTCATTCTTGGATGTGAAACCATGCTCAACATCTCTTCCTCCATTACAATCTGTAGATATGTATTTATTACAAACAATAAAATTGAATTGAATAATAAAGGTAACATATGGGATTCTTAAAGATACCTGGTTTCAGATCAGTGGACGTAGGACTAGTAATTGTTGATCAGTGTGATGGAAAACTAGCCTTTACATACATAAATAACAAGTGAGAGAAAGTAAACAGGAGGATGTTTACCATGAGATTATATATATCTGCAGCCCCTGAAAGAAGATAAAAAAAAAAAAAAGAGAGAGGAAATAACCCTTTCAGCAAGACATGATATAAAACAGTCTTTGATGTACTTCCCAAAAAAACTTTACATTTTTTATTTTCATCGTCCCAAAAAAACTTCCAAATTTTAAAAATGGTAAAAAGTCAAAATAAGTATATCTCCCTTAAAAAAATATTATCCTACTTAACACAATTTATCATTTATTTATTAAGTAAAAATACATACTTAAAATACCGCTGAAAGTAATATTTTTTTAATCTACTTGCAAAACGAATTGTGAGAAGCTTTTTAATTTTTGGTGTGAGTTATATCCTAAGGAGATTCTTGGAGTAAAATATGTCAATCAATTTTGTTGTGAGATTGGAAATTACCTTTTTAAAGGAAAGTTAGTTAAACCTATGGAAACTAATTATTCAAGTTTTATCCTAAGATCTCTATGATTGTCTTAAATTAAGTTATTGCCATATTTTCAACTCTTTCCGATAATAATGTTTAGTTTAAATCTTGAGTACCCTTAAATTTTTTCTCTCTTGTTCATGTTTATAATAGGTACTATGAGTTGATTAATCTAAATGCATGATCCTTTCTATAAGAAGTATTATTAAATTGAGCAAAAATATGCCGACTCTTCCCTTCTCTCTTCTCTAATGTATGATTGTTTGAGGAGGAATGAATTGGAGATGCTCATTAAGGAATTATAATAATTAGAGTAAACCACAAAGTTTAGGGCCTATTTTGAATCTTTGATCTAGCTTCTAAGTTCTAAAATTTAGTTGGAATTGACAACCGTTATAAATCTTTTTAACTATCTGGAATTGAAGTTTCAAAATTAAAATTTATATTTTATTGAAATCAAAACATAATTATGAAAGTTTTATTATTATTATTATTATTATTATTTATTTTGCAAATATAGTATGAGCATGAGAGAGACTTTGTTCAAATAATGGCTGTGGATCTGCCATTACTTAGAATGAAAAATAAAAAAATTATATAAATATATATATATATATATATATATATATATATATATATATATATATAAACTAGGGGGTAGGGGCACAACCTAGGCACAAATGTGTGATACGTTTTATGCTCTCATAATTAATTATTACATTTTATTAAATTTGTTTTTTTATTAGAGATGTTATCACAATTTTAAAAAAATATTATTATTATTTATTTATATCGTAAATTGTTCACAATCTCTATCACTTTATTATTATTATTTTTTTTATTAAAATATTATTAATTTTTATCCATTTTAGAAAAGTAATTTCATGAGACACGGTGTTCTATCTCACTTTGAAATTTTTATCTTTTCTTATAGATTAGGATTGAGTGTACATCTAAAACCATTATATTGAGAAATTTGATTGATTGCAAAATAAATGAAATATTTCTAATCAATCTCACAAATAATTAGACTCGAATATTGTTAGATTGTGACGTAAGGGAGATAAATAAGGTAAAGCCTAAAAGGAAAATAATAAATGTTTAAAAATAAGGATTAAATTTCTCTCTCTTACCGTTACTTGTAAGATTAGAGTAAATCTCATGGTTTATGCTAACCATAAATAGACTTCAGGAATGATAAAACTTAGAGCAAAAAATCCACTCATCATCATTTTCTTTTTATTTCTTTTATTTTATTTAAACTTGAACCTTCCCCAAAAACCCTTAATACATAATTTATTTGTTCTCTAAAATTCTCACACTCTAATAAATTGAAATATTAACTCAATTCAATTCAATAATCTTAAAATAAGCTTTATTAGTTTTAACATCCTCACCTTAACACACACATAATATAATTTACAAATTTTCTCTTCCTTTCTTTTTTCAGTGAAATCATTTATATTTTTTGAAAAAAAAAAGTTAATAAATATTAAAAGTGAGTGACCCGGGTTCGATTCCCATTGGGAACGAATAGGAGGGGAGTTATAAGGAGGTTTGGGAGAATAAGGGTGCATGGAGACTTGGTGAACTAATTATACTAACAACTAACTTTGTCCGATAAATAAATAAATAAATAAATATTAAAATTGTTGAGTTTAAAACCAAATCAATCCCACAACTTTATACATTATTTAAAAATGTCCCAAAAAAAAACTTCTTTCAATTTAGTAATGCAATTTCAAAATTACACCAATTTAGCCCATTGAAATTTGAATTTTTACATATTTAGATTTAAATTTTTTGTTGAGTTAAAAATTACCCTAATTAAGTTCCCCCACTTTAAATATGCACCAATTTAATATTATTTGCCCAGAAGGCTTAATTAACTGCACATGATCAATTTTGTTGAAAAAAAAATCCAATTTCAGGCAAAAAGATGCAATT
Organism: Pogostemon cablin; assembly: GCA_023678885.1. NCBI lineage: Eukaryota > Viridiplantae > Streptophyta > Magnoliopsida > Lamiales > Lamiaceae > Pogostemon > Pogostemon cablin. The sequence continues at coordinate 10,747,016 of CM042979.1, forward strand.
TTTAAATTGTAGAGTTAAATTGAAATTTCTAACTTTTTTAGAAAAAAAATTTAAAGTAAAATATGGAGTATAGATTTTAAGTTGTAAAATTATCTTTATGAGCTCATACATCTCTCTTAATTATTTTTCAAACTTTAACTACAGAAAATAAACCACACTATAGCAGCAACCATTACATGCACACTAAAAACCCTACACACCATTATAAGATAACTTTGAAGAGATGGAAACTAAGTTACTTTCTTCATTATACTAAGTGAAATTTTTTATTTTTCAAGAGTTTTTACTCATTTTACTTTTACAAATCTTGCAGTTTTCAAGTATGATGTTTGGCCACCTTGGTTGAATTCTCTTCATCAAATTGTTCAACTCACTGAGTCGAACAGCCTGCATAACTAATAAAAAACTTAAGCTCTCATAATTTAAATCGAATTGTTTATTTTATGAACATAAAAAAGAAACTTAACACTAATATAATGTAGTCTTCCTTTAAATAACCTATTAAAACAAATCTAATCAGATCATCAATTCATGAGGTTTTGTTTTGGTGGTGTGGGGTGTGTATATATTGAGAAATTAGGACATTTTTAGATTAAAAAGAGTAATATATAGGTGCATTTAGTGCTCTTTTTTTTATATATATATAATTTCCTATTTTATGGATGTGTGTGAATCTAGAAGTTAGGTTGTTAGTAACAAACATGGTGAGATTGAGTAAAACTCATCAATTGGTACTGCTAAATTGATTAGAGATTATGCAAGTCCAAAAAGATTTTGGTATGATGGATCAAAATTTATTTTGAAGGAATAAATAATTTATAATCAATATTCATATTTTGATAGGAATTGAGCAGCCAGCAGGAATATTTGAAGCTAAAAGCACGCTATGAAGCCCTACAACGTTCTCAAAGGTATGGCATTACCATTAGCATATGGAATAATGAAGAGCAAATTTATGTATATTATCAAGTAGTGTATATATTGGGAAAATGTTTTTTTTTCCCCAGTATGAAGTCTCGTGGTCTTAAATTGGTCCTAAATGTTGCATTTTTTTTTCTAGATCATTTTTAATGAAAATATTACATTTTTTTTCCAATTTGTGAGGAATTATTAACTAAAAAGAAAATGCATTTTTTTGAACTACTTATATGGGACATTTTCTACCATGAGTCCCTTCGTACAAGACCAAAAATGCATTTTTCGATATAGGTATTATGGCTAATGAATCAAGAATCAGATGCTCGATTATTATGTTATGATAATTGTATTCATTTCATTAGGAATCTTCTTGGTGAGGATCTTGGTCCTTTGAATAGCAAGGAGCTCGAATCACTCGAGAGGCAACTTGATATGTCACTGAAGCAGATCAGATCAACACGAGTACGTTAGTTTATACAATTTATTCTTTAATTACATATATATACTCTTTCCGTAGGTAAATGTTTCAATTTTTGTGGGACGGAGGTAGTATATAGTATAGATAGCTGATTTGTTAGTAATTAGTGGACGTAGTTATATATTTCATACTTGCATGCATGATTTTATTTTTGATCAATTTGTCCCAATATCACACTTAAACGGCCATGAGAAGAGACACAACTGTGCATTCATGTTTTTATTTTAATTAATCCTTCACTTTATATATATATATATATATATATATATATATATATATATATATATATATATATATATATATATATATATATATATATATATATATATTATTTTTAATTTGAGGTTACTTAATTTCGTTTTTTTTTTTTTAAATCTAGCTTGGTGAAAATTAAAATATATATGCATCTTATAATTCTCTTTTCAGTCTGCATGTTGATCTGATCTGTTTTGAATACGAGTAGATTTTTTATATGGATGTTTTTAGCTATTATAGATATAGACTATGATAGAATTATGACATGAGGTCTCACTGGTCATAACTTGTGGGAACAATAATAAAAATATATTACTACTACTTGTATAAAAATTACTGGTACACTAAAAGAATTTACTACCTAACCTCCCTCAATTAATAATTATTAATGACATGGAGTTTAATTTGAAATGAATGTTGTGTTATTGCAGACCCAAACCATGCTGGATACTCTCTCAGATCTTCAGACAAAGGTTCTTGAGCCACTATTTTCTCTCTCTACGTAGCATGCATGTTTTTAATTAAAGTTTCAACATTAATTGGATTCTTATATGATTATAAATATATGCATATATGTTTAGGAGCATGCCCTGAATGAAGCTAACAAGAGCTTGAAACATCGGGTATGCTTTGCATGCATATTAATTAAGAGTGTGTATATAATATACGTGGAGTTTAAAATCAAAATCGTCCCATGCAAATTTGCTTTATTCAAAAATAGTCCCAAGAAACTTAATTTCTTCGAAATAGTCTCATAACTTTTAAACTCTCACCAAAATGGTCATTTTTACTTAAAAGCGTTCAACTTTTCTAATTCCATGGGATGAGACTAAATCAGTGCTTTTACAAAGTTTTCGGATGAAATTGGTAAGAAAATATTATTTTGGACGGAGCAAAACTGAATGATTTGGGACAAAAATAAATGTTCTATTTACTTTGGGACCTTTTCGAATGAAGTAAAAAATACGGCACGGTTTATGTTTTAAACTCGTGTACATGTGTGTGTTTTGTTTATGAAATTGGAATGATTAATATATGATTTGTGGGGTGGATGAAATAAAATAACAGTTGATGGAAGGAAGTCAAATAAGTTTGCAGTGGAACCAAAATGGTGAAGATGAAGTGGGATATGCAAGACAAGCAGCTGCTCATCACCCTCCTCCTCATCATCCATTTTATCATCCTCTTGATTCATGTGAACCCACCCTTCAAATTGGGTATTCTCTCTCTCCCTCTCCTCTCTTTTATTTTATAATCGAGTAAGTTTCTTGTACACCCGCGTGTACGGATCACGGGTCTGTATGTACACAGTACACCCAAGTTGACCCATTTGATTTTGATTTAATAACCCCAAGAAGGAATGCAATAACCCTCAAGGATAATAGATAAGCCATGAATTATAGATGTAAATAATAATATCATATTATCATGCATTTGAAGTGATTAATTTAATTTTGAGCAAATTGAGGCTCAAATCTCTTAACATAAAATACAATAAACATTAAGAGTGAAGGATTAACCTAAACAACTAGGCTAATATAAGTAATGTGTACTTGATGTGAGGGAAACTTTGCATTTTATACCCTAACCAAGTGTGTGCATCATTATATTAACACCATATATAGACAACAAGTAATAATGGTAATTTACTTTTTCATGTATAACCAATTATACATGCATACATTTTTATTATACACGATCTCGTGTTACACGTTAGATAAGTGATACGAAGGAGAAAAAATCTCAATATTTTTCTTTGAAGTTTAAAATTTTCTTTCAATGTGTAGATTTTATCTCTCTTATGAGTACAGTTTTAAATAGACGATGTAACACCAAAATGTAATAGGAATCTAATGCATATACATGCAAATATGAGGAAAAGAAAAACGCAACCTTCTAGACCTTTTTTTTTTTAAAGTTGTAGAGAAAGTAAGAATGTATGAGTAATATAGTGTATATGATTCATGTGATTTCTATCCCATGTTACAATTAAATCTTTTAAATGTATCTATATATATTTGTTTGAAAATTGATTCAGGTACCAAGTTGATCATCCAATAACAGTTGCAGCAGCAGGACCTAGTGTGAATAACTACATCTCAGGGTGGCTGCCATGATATTAATTTCTCTCTCATAAAGCTCTGGGAGTTTTAATCTTCTGCTGTGTGCTATTTCATAAAGCCAAACTTGTTGATTTTAATATTATGGACTTTTTTTTTTCTTAAATATTAATTAAGACAATATTGGTGGTGTTGTGATTCCATTCTGTTGGAACAACTGCTGTTAAGTTACTAATTCAGTGTTTGCAAGCTATTAATTAATTTCTCTCCCTTTATTGCTCTCCCTGAATTAAAAAAAAAAAAAGTACTCTTAATCACCTGAATGAAGAGTTTAATTTTAAAAATGATCTCATAAATTCCATTGATCCTAAAAATTGCATATCTTGTTGGTTTGAAAACCATTTGTATGATATAAAAAATAAATAAAAAGTTGAAACAATGAAAACCTTGTTCTTAATATAAGACCAACTCTCAGTAAATGATGTCTTGAATTACCATGTTAAAAAATATATATATATTCATTAAAATCAAGTGGATTAATAAGATTTCAAAATGTAAAAAGATATACTCCTCCGTCCGCCCGAAAGAGGATCTTTTACTTTTATGCACGTTGATTAAGGAGTATTATTATTTAATGTGTAGTGGGTAGTTATATTAGTGGGAGTGTGGACCCCATATTTTAGTTGTATTAGTGGGTGTGTGTGGGTCTCATGTGTGTAAAAAAGAAAATGACCCTCTTTGAAACGGACGACTAAAATGGAAAAAAAGACCACCCTCTTTCGAGCGGACGGTGGGAGTATATAAGCAATGAATATGAGAATTAACTTTGTTTTTTGATACTTTTATGGGTTATTATAACTCGTGTAAAAGGACACGAAAATTGCAAAGGGGCACGGATTTAAATCTGTGTGTTCGGGAGTACAAGAGACTCACTCTTCCCATTTGCTAGGGAGTTTAAATTGTAAAAGGGCACGAAAATTGCAAAGGGACACGGATCTAAATCCGTGTGCCCGGGCGCACAAGAGACTCACTCTTCTCATATGGCAAAAGCTCCTGCGCCACCGGGGACACGGTCCGTGTCTCCATGTGAACACAACCCCTTCCCCTTCCCCTTTCTATTCTATTTAAACATATGTATTGTTAGGTAGTTTAAATTGTAAGGGGGCATGGAAATTGTAAAAAGACACGGATCTAAATTCGTGTGCCCGGGCGCATAAGAGACTCACTCTTCCCATATATTGTGATCCAACATGCTCCTTGTTTTAATTAATGGACTTTAAAGGAAATCAAACCCGATTAAATGCAATGATTGTTTAAACTTCCTTAATTTTAGTAAAATTTTAAACACTCCCCAGATGTATTATACACCACCCAGTGCATATCTTGGTAGAGGGGAGGGTAGCTTGGTAGAGGGGAGGGTGGAAAGACCTTCTAACTGAGTTTGGTAGCTGCAGGGTGAGGGTTCGAATCCTGCCTTTGGCATGGATTTGGCCCCTTGCAAGCACAAATTAAACAGTGAGCCCTCTCTATAAGCCACTTGAGGCACATCCTGCGATTTACCTCCTCCACCAATTCCCAGGACAGGGGCGGTGGGGCCCTAATGGTGGGGTACACCACCAAAATGGCCCAAAATCTCCTAATTGTACCATCCCTCTACATCCCCTGACTCTAAATTGGAAGCCTCCTATTTTTGTTAAGGGAGAATTTGGGGTTTTAGACGCGTGATAATCTTAATTTTAAGAATAGATTTGAAATTTTAATTCGGAAGTGCGTGTATATATATATATATATATATATATATATATATATATATATATATATATATATATATATATATATATATATATATATATATTTTGCGCGTCTTATTTCAATGTTTATGTAATCCTTTTTGGAATATGGAACCCGCCTAAAACAATTAGTATATCATCCAACACTAATACACCTACTCACTTTACATTAAATATTACTCCCTCCGTCCCGTTTCAATGTTTACGTTTCTATTTTGCGCGTCTTATTTCAATGTTTACGTTTTCCTTTTTGGAATATGGGTCCACCTAAAATAATTAATATATCATCCAACCCTGATATACCTACCCACTTTACATTAAATATTATATTTTTGCACCCACTATCTATTAAAATATTATGCTATTTAATCAACGTGCAAAAAACAAACGTAAATATTGAAACGGGACGGAGAAAGTATATTTTTCCACCCACTATTTATTTAAATATTATACTTCTTAGTCAACGTGCAAAAAGCAAATGTAAACATTGAAACGGGACGAGGGAGTATATATTAATAAAAATGATTTACTCAAAGAGAGGTGGATATTAACAATAGTCTTCTAAATATTTTATATTTTTAATTACAAAGTTTTATAATTTTTTCCATACGCATGTAAGTAGAAACTTGATTGTTGGGCCGGCCCAATTGCTTGTCTTCATATTTTTGTATTGGTTAGTCTTTTTATTAAGTCATGGTCCATAACACCTGCACCTTATCTCAAAGCAACCTCTATTGAAACCGTAATCTTTATTCATTCTCTCCATTAAAATAAATATAAACCTTTTTCTCCGGTGAAAATCTAATTTTGGTTTATAAGGACTTTTGTCCTTTCTGCACTACGAAATAAAGAGTTTAGTGAGTTAATGCGAGTATAGATAAGATGTTTAAGTGAGTTGTTTGTTCTAATCCTTTTTGCATTTTGGCATCGTAATACTATATTCTGTAAATCAAATCTCAAGAAACTTGAGCGCCCCCCTCCCCCCTCCGAGGATTACCCAAATTTGATGTTTAGTCACTTATCATTATTATATATATTTTTTTTAATTTTAATGTATAAATATAAAATTATAAATCAACGTGCATGAACACGGTTCACAGCTGTGTTGCTTTGGAAGAGATATGAAGAGGCTGTGGCAGTTGCCATTCCATTTCTTCCGATGACCATGGATGCAATTATCATTATTCCTTAAATGCATATTAATTAGGAGAGAGACAAAAATAATTGTTTTGATATTTAATTTTTTGTGATAAGGGGCAATTTGAACCCATTAAAATATATGAAGGGCCTAGTTGAATAAAAATTTATTTTAGGGGCTAATTTGATCCAGTAGTATAAGGTGAGGGTCCAAAGTGACCCTTTTCTCTAAACTTAATGAGTCTGGGCCTTTAGCGGGCCGAATTGGGTTTTTAGTAGATTCTATTCCGTCTGTTGCTTAAAAAGATTCATTTATTTTTTCATGTGAATTAATGGGTATTACTCCTTCCGTTCTACAATAAGTTTTACACTTTTTATTTTTGTTCGTCCCACAATAATTTGCACCACTTATAAAAGGAAACATCACACTAATTCCTAACCTCAAAAGTTCATTTTTATTACAAATTTACCAATCTCACCTAACACACATAACATACTTTATAATTTATTTATTACCTAAAAATACTACAATAGTCTCCAAAAGTCAAGTTGATCAAAAAGTAACTTTTCTTAAACTCTGTATCTGCAGTAATAGTGCAAGTTATTCCGGGACGGAGCCATTTCAATGTTTACGTTTATTTTTTGCACGTTGATGAAGGAGTATAATATTTTAATAGATAGTGGGTGGAAAGATATAATATTTAATGTAAAGTGGGTAGGTGTATTAGTGTTGGATGATATATTAATTATTTTAGGTGGGTCTCATATTCCAAAAAGAAAAACGCAAATATTGAAATGAGTCGCACAAAATAGAAACGTAAATATTGAAACGGGACGGAGGGAGTATGCAGTAGGTAATTGTATTAGTAGAGTGTGGACTTATATTTTAATTGAATTAGTGTGTGTGGGTTTAATATGTGGGAGATCGACTTTTAAGTGCAGACTTTAGAAATTAAAAAAAAAAAGAAAACTTATTGGGGTATACTCCTTCCATTCCATTTCAATCTTTACATATTTTCAATTTGGGCGTCCCATTTCAATCTTTACATTCCATTTTTAATAAATGAGACTCATACAAATAAATTATTTCTCTCTCCATGGACCCACATATCACACTAATACACCTACCCACTTCACATTAAAATATTATTTCTCTCACATTACTCTACATTAAAATACCACAATTCTTAATCTACATCCAAAAAAAAAAGTAAACGTAAAGTTTGAAACGGGACGGAGGGAGTAATATACTCCCTCCGTCCCAGGCTAAGAGGACCATTTTACCATTTTGGTGGTCCTACCCAAAGAGTCTCATTTCCTTTTTTGGACACATGGGATCCACCCACATCCACTAATACAATTAAAACATGGGCCCCACCCCATTAATATAATTACCCACTACATTAAATAATAATATTCCTTAATCTACGTGCCCAAAAACAAATGAAACTCTTAACCTGGTACGGAGCGCGACTATTTTTTTTAACAGGATTATAAATTTAAGCCTTATTATTCATTAATTTGCGGACCAATCCCAAAGCAGGCTTACTACGAGGTGGGCCAGACTTGACAGGGCATATTCGTCCATTTCCTCACTTTTACACTTTATATTAGATGCCGCAATAAACGTACGTGTCAGCCGCAGCGAAACGCCGTCGTATTGGGCATTCCTTCAAATTCAATCCTCATCCATTAATCGCATCTTGTTTTCTGCGGCATCACCACCACGTCGACCCCACCCCGCCCAATACCAAGCCCAGCTTTTTAGACAAAAATAATTATAATAATCAATAATAATTATTACAAATAAAACAAATGCAAATTGCAATTTCTTTTAGTATTTTTTAAATAAAAAACGAGTTAGCCCCTCCCTTTATCTAGATTAGACCTGCTACGAGTTTCCATTCCACCAGTTGTAATCGGGATAATTCGAAAAACTCTGTAATAAAATAAATATTAATATTATATTATATGAAGCTATCGTATATCCATTCAATTCCATAAACGCAAAACTTCTATCTATTTACCTCGATTTTCGGCCCAAGATCTTCATATTATCATCCACCAGATTTCAGTCAGACTCCAGATCAGATCATCTTGTGTGGAAGAGGAAGATGATGATGGGGAGACAGCACCAGAATCATCAGGATTACCAGTCCAGAATTTTCTACGAGCTCTCTGCTTTGGTTTTGAATATTATTAGGTCGCCGCCCACCTCGATCGATTTCCCCGATCAATCGGCGGCGATCCAGCGTCGGGTGAGGGAGGGCCCGTCCTTGCAGCACATAACTCCGGCGGGATTTGCTTCCTTGCTCCTTGGGATCTCCTTGTCTTTGATGCTTTGTGGATCCGTCACTTTTTTCCTTGGTTTCCTTTTGATGCCTTGGGTGCTCGGATTGGTCGTATTTTTGTACTTCCTCGGGATTGTTTCCACCATTTCGATGATCGGCAGGGCCATTTTGTGTCATAATCCTGCTACTCCTTCGCCTAGGAAAGATATTCCTTGTGAGTATTCTTCTCGGTCTTCTGTTGCTTTTGATGAATTGTAGTTGGAAATAACTGATTCTGTTCATTCTGTGATGAATTCATTCCTTTTGGTTTGTGATTATGAGTATTGATTGTTGAATTGATCCTTATTCTCTCTGGATTATCCTGTAAAAAAGTTGTTTTTTTCCCCTAAATCCTTTCAATCTCAGAATGTTTAATGATAGTGATGATTGTTGTTCACTTGTTCTACATGAGTATGAGTATGTTTTATTAATTGTGGAATTAATGTTTCTATAATTGCTGAAATCTTGGAGCTAATTCTTTGTGGAACTTAGTTCATAATTATTGATATGATGTAGCAAGAATTGGTAGACCAGAGTTGTGAATATGTTTAAATCCTCTTTGGATTGCAAAATCTTTATTAGCTTGGGGTTTTAATGTTGTTGTACTGGATGATGGATGGTGATGGTATGGTAGATAGAAACATTAACTCCCTTTGATGAATCTCATGAAAAAGCTTCATAATTTGTTTACTCTGAATAGGAAATGTTGTTAGATTGTTCACAGTTGATGATATGAATTAAGAAATCTTAGGACTGATTCTTTTGGGAGCTTATATGGTAATACCTCACCTATGATTAGCCAGAATTCTGCTTTAAAATGTACTGGAAGGGGAAGCCCTGTAAATAAATGAATCTGTAAGTTTCCTCTTTAGCTTCTACTCGCTCAGCAAACACATCAATTCCTTGCCGTAAAAGCTAAGGACTTGCTGTGTTGGATGATGATAAGGTAGATAGAAACATTAATGTCCTTGAGACATCTCTAGAGAAGCTCCATAACTTGTTTCTCACCAAGAGAATTTAGTTGCACATGGCTTGCACCACATTAATGCAATGTATATCTTCCCAACTTTTGAGTTCATTTTATGACTTAGTTGTGCAATTATTGCTCTGTGAATCTCCACGTTTGATCTACCAACTCTTGAACGAAATGTAATCACAAATGTTTGATGTCCATTGTCCTCGTTCCGCAGCTTGGAAGCTTTTGTGAGGCTTTTAGGAGAAGAGGAAATCACGGTGAAGGATTGCAGCTATAGATTGGGTGCTGCGATTCGCTCGTCTGTCCATTAGAATTTACGAATCCGGTTGGGGAACTGTGGATATTTGTCTTTTAAGGTCACTTGATCAAACACATGTGAGATGGCATTTCTATTAATTTGAAGAATGAATCTCTTACAACATCATCTCTAGATGAAACGTTTGATTTGATTAGCTGCTTTTTAGATGGACAAAATACAATCTATTTATATATAATCGTCGCCACATGTTTTATTTCTTATAAAGGATTGTTCTTTTTTTCGTTTGAGCCCCTTTCTGTATATTGTTATATATATATTGTATGATAATTCTTCTTGCTTTAATTCATTTGTTTTTGGTGAATTATTATTTGGAGTATATATTTCCCATAAAATTCTTTTCCAAAAAGTTACATATTGTAATTTCATGCGGTCAACACGAAACCTCGTGCGAACTGACTTCTAAGTGAAGTTAAATGCACTAAATTTGTTTTCGTGTTAGTATTAGAAGTTTTTCTATTGAAGTCATTCCTTTTCTTTCTCTTTTTAATCAACTTTAGGCAAGGGAGAGAATTAAAAAGAGGAGAATTACGTCTGAAATTGGGTGTTTATATCACCAAATAGTTTCGATTACTCATCAATCAAATACTATTATTTTTATTAAAAGGAAATTTCTCACACAAATTTTTTAAGATAATATTTTCGTGACATCGTTTTTACATTTCTTAAATAGTAGTCACTCTTTATCAAATATTATTACTCCATCCGTGTATTTATGATATTGTGTACGGACACACAAATTAAGAAGTATTATTTTCTTTAAATATATAATGTAAAAAAAGTAGGAATAAGATGATAATTTAAAGAGAAAAAGTAAATAAAGTTGTCAAAAATGATAAATAAAGTGTAAAAAAATAATTAAAATTGTTGAAATTGATTAATAAAGTATAAAAAGTAGGCAAGAAGTATAATATATTTTTACTATTAATGGAACGTACATAAAAATCTAAGACATCTCAAAATGAAAAATGTGCATAAATACATGGGACATGTAATATCATTTTTCATTAAAAATATTATAACTTAAGATTTATTACTATCTAATACAAACTATATATTAATATTACTAGTAGATACATTAACGTAAAAATATTACTAATAGATACAGTGTATTAGTATGAGATACCAAGTGATGGAGGAGATAAAGTCTCATGTCTGGTTTTGGTGGGTTTGGAGAAGAAAGGGACTCAAAAGAGATATTGATGATCCTCCTCCGTTCAAGCAACTAGCTCATGGTGTTACAAGCAACAACCATGTCTATGGAAGAAACTTACCCATGAGTCTATAAATCAACAATAAGAAATTAAAGAAGGAAGAAAAATCCATGTCTGGAATAAATCTCCGTCTTCTCTTTTCGTCTTGATGATCTTCCTCCATTCTCCTTTTCAAGTAGCAAATGAGTCCTTCTCAAGTAGCAAATGAGGGTGTAGGTGAAAGGCGGGTGTAGGGTAGAGATGGATGGCGGAAGGTGATGGGTGAAGATTGTGTAGCCCAAAGGGTGTGGTATAGAGTTATTTGGTTTCTTCACACTTTATGTGGTGATGAGAATAGAGTATATATATGTGTGTGTGTGAGAATGGAATAAAAGATAGGGAGCAAAAGGATGTGGGATCTTAAAAAATCAGGAAAAATATAATTATGGAAGATATGAATGAATATTAAATTAGGAAATAACTTGGCCACCAAGAAAATAGGAAATAAAGGGTAATTTTCGTGAATTTTTGGAATTCTCGCTGGCAGCTGCGCGACCTCATGGTTTTGAGCATAACTTCTTCATCCGAATTCCGATTAAAGTGATTCTTATGCTCACGCGACTCTCTCTTTCTTGACTTTCTATCCATATAAAGAACTCACAAAAACTCCAACATTTGAAGAGCACGAGTCGTGAAGAAGTGGCACGAGTCGGGCTGGGTCGGAACAACTTGCGCATCTTCACCGTTTTGATCATAACTCCCTCATCTATCCTCCAATTGAGGTGTTTCTTGAGCAAAATGACCTTCTCTTCTGTGGTTTTTCAACCATATATCACATGATCAGTTTGGCCTTCTACACAAACACAGAAAAATTATGCAACTTGGACATGCGTTTTTCAGCATTCTTTTACGATTTCACTCTTCATTCCAACTTTGCACTTTTAATCCGTTTTCACCTAAAAATACGAAATAACACCTCAAATGCACAAATATCTTAAATATATGAAAATTAACCATTTAGTGCTAAAATACAAACATAAATTCTACAAAATGGTGTTAAATCGAACCCTAAAACATGCAGATTTTCACACTAATCATATGATAAAATGAACTTACATATGCATATAGATTTATTTCAAATATATTTATTAGTAAATTAAAACTAATAAAATTTGCAACTAAATTAAAATTAATGCAATTAGTTATGTATATGCATAGTTAAAATTAACACTATTTATATATATAATTAATATTACAACTAAATATAAAAAATAATACATTTATTAAGAAACACATATATTATTTAATTATACTAAAATAATTTGTTATAAAAAAGAAAAAATTGAGTGTATAGATACTAAATACATATCCACGTGTATATAGAATATCAATTAATAATCATGTCCTATGAGAACGTGGGTATTTGTTCTTTTTCACATAAATTAAGAGATATAATAATATTGTAATGTATCGTGAAGTAAGATAAATAATATTTTAATATAAAGTCGATAATTGTATTATTATTGTGTATGCCCCATGGATATATATTAATTACTATTTTGTATGAGTTTCTCTACTAAAAAAAGAAATGTACACTTTATATTGTGACGAACCAAAATGATAAAATACGGACATTTCAGTAGGGCTGATGGAGTAATATAAATTAGAAGAATGTAGTCAATAAAATAATACATACAAAATACATACAATATGTATATAATTTTATTTTTTTTATTTTTTATAATCCCGCGTAACACGCGGGTATTATACTAGTTTGTATATAAATGTATTTCTACCCCAAATTATAAAGTTCAACACAAATTTATATTTAATTCATTATTATTTTTATAAATTTATACTATAAATTCTTAATAATAATGTCTTATATTACTTTTTACAAATAAAAATTCAATGATATCAACAGTAGTTATAATTTTAGAATGTAAATTTATTTATTGTACGATTGTAAATATCAAATACTACTCAATTTCTTTAATTATTTCACACTTTTCTTTAGATTCGTTGCAATAATTATGTACATTTCTAAAAATGGTAAAAATGCTTCTTATTAATATCACTATTTACACACGTCTCAACAACTTTATACATATTTTTAATTAAATTATCTAAAATATTTAAATTTCACGTGCATTCCAAAAAATTACACATCTTTAAACATAAAAATCAATTTTTCTTAATCTCCGCATATAAAAAATTCGTGTGTTACATCTTTAAACATAAAAATTAATTTTTCTTAATGTCCGCACAAAAAAATACATGTTATTTATCAAGGCAGGGGGAGTAATATCTTTATAATTATTACATGTTATATCCCAATTTTTTTTTCTGAATCCACCACTGCGTGTACTCAAGCAATAACACTTTACATAATTATAAATTTATATCATATAAAAAGTACTCCCCTCGTCCCATAAGTACGTTAATGTTTATGTTTGTTTTTTGCACGTAGATTAAGAGATATAATATTTTAATGTATAGTTTGATGTGAAGTGGATAATTGTATTAGTATTGTGGGTGGACCTATAGAGAATAATTAATTATTTTGTATGAACCCAACTTAAAAAAAATAAAGATCAATCTTAACTTGGGACAAACTAAATAGAAAATAACGCATCCAGGACGGAGGGAGTATACGTCTTTAATATTATATATCCATCTCACAAAATATATATATATATATATATATATATATATATATTTTTTTTTTTTTTGAATCCTCTCAAAATTTTGTTTTAATTTTAAACTAACCATCTAGTTAAAAGTTTAACATGTACATGTTTCATTACAAAAATAAAAAAGTAGAGTTTTAATAAAAAGGATATGGACATACTCTATGAATTATTAATAATAAATCGTTTACTTAAAAAGATCTACATTATTATAATTAATTACTTTTATCAATGTTGTTTATATTTTACTATTACTCACAACAAAATAATGTTCTCTAAATTATATACTTATTTTTCCATTATAAACTTCTCATATTTTTATTTTGTCGACTATCTCAGACTTCACTATCCAAAAATAGAAATATCAGATGAATTCTATAATCTCATAATACTTCTTAATTTGAAAATTATTATTTCTCCTAATACATACTATAACATACTTTATGATTTATTTTTATTTAAAAAGATTACATTGTTCACAAAATGTTAATAAAGTTAAAGAAAAAAAAAACTTATAAACATTTAGAGAGTACTAATTTAAAACATGCTGGCACATAGTAGCTAGCCCCACTTAATCCTAGAGTTAACCATTCTGGGTAAAAAATGCTTGAATTTTGACTGTAACACACAAATTCTACGTGTTTTTGGATTGAGTTGTCTCCCATGAAGCCTAATATTCGTAAACTTTAATTATTTATGAGTTGAAAAACTATTTATATTTTTCAATATATAATAAACCATAATAATAAATTACACCATAAATCATAAAGTTAAAATACGCCATGAACTATTACGATAACATAAATTGTAAACTACAATTTTAAGTGCAAAATTATATCTTAAAAATTAAGATTAAAACATTAAACACTTATAAGGGTATAATATGACAAGCTTTTAGAATTCATATAATTTTTTTTATTATTATTTTTATTTATTTATTTATTTTTTTGCAAGGAGTGGAATGAATACTTAATCTTTTGGATTAAATGGGTTGCCTGTCAAGGCTAATTGCCAATTAACTTATTCATCCTATATCAGGAGCTCAGATAAAATAATTATAAGAGTTGGATATACTCCATCAGTCTCATTTTCATCCCGCCTATCAGTTTTAGAGTTAGTATCCTGTAAATCAGATTTTACGGTGTAAATCCTGTAATTCTTTTTTAATATAAACCCTTGGCAATACATAGGGCATAATACGATTGAAAGGGGGATCACCGGACTTAAGGTGAGAAAAGACCCAAATTCATATAATAAGATATGTAAACCGGGTTTATAAGAATGTTTGTGCTCGTTTTATTGTACGTCATGAATTAAGAAAAAATATTTTTTGACTTTGTTTAGAGTAATTTGATATTTTTTTTAATAATAAATAAATTATAAAGCATGTAATTTGTGGTAAAAGTGTGATGATAATTTTGAAATTAAATTATGTTAGGGAAATATTAATTATTATGTATTTTAAATGTAAAGTTGAGGTTGAAATCCGTAATTTTTATTGTAGGGTAATTATAAGGGATTCGTGAAACAGACAGGGATAGTGGAATCATATTCGATTACAAAATTATACAAGGCTTATTTTTACTCTACTGTGTGGATCGATTATGTGCACAAAGTTTTTTTTCTTTTTATTTAATTTTCGAGGTACACAAAAAGGAATAAATAAATAAATAAATGAATGAAAATAAAAAACATTACTAGTAACTATAAAATTAATACCTGCAAAATCAAGTTTACACTCGACGAATTGAATATGATTATATGGCCACAATTGCAAAATGTAGTGGTGTACAAATCTCCTTCTCAAAAAAAAAAAGAAAGAAAAAGAACAAAAAAAAAAGTTCCCAAAACTTTTACTCTTATCAAAGGTCCTACCAGTATTTTTTTTTTTTGATGAGAAAAATAAATATCATTAAGGATGCTGGAAGCAGCCAGTACTGGATGAGGACAAGATGAACTCTGGAGGAGAGCTCCATGAGGATTCTGTAATTAAATTGTGTTTAGCAAAAAAAGCAAACTTATGAGCTATAATATTATACGCTCGACTAACCCAACAAAAAAAGACGGACTGTAGAGAGGACATAAGACACCTAATGTCATATAAGATGGAGATTGCAGCAACCGGACAAGTTGCTTCATTCAAAATGCTGAGGATGACTGTGGAAGCATCACCAATGAAGGAAACTGCGGAGAATTTGCAGGAGATAGCCACTTCTATAGCTTGTCGGAGAGCAAGAAATTCTGTCACTTCAGGATCGATAATACCCTCGAACTTACGAGCTAAACCATAGCAAAAGGAATCATCCGAATTCTGAACAAAAATGCCAATCCCAGCACATGATGCCCTACGCGATATAGCTCCATCAAAGAAAATACGCAAGCCTTTTTTAGGAGGTTGAAGTTGCAATGAAGATAGAGATGAAGATGGTCTTTCAGGAAAATTCATTGCAAAGTGATAATCAGAAAGAGTACATGAGGATGCAATTGCAATATCCAGGGGTTCGGTTTTAGTATCCTCAAATAAGATTTTGTTCCTTGCAGACCAAATAAAATAGGCAGTAATGGCAAAATGTTCCACCTGGTGGGGTTCTCCTTCCAAAATGATGTCTTTAAACCAAAGAGCAGCTTCCGGCTGTTGGAAGTGTAGCACAAAGTCGAGAAGACCACAATGTGTCCAAGTGTTTGCAGCAAGCCCGCAATGAAAGAAAATGTGCGCTGTTGTCCCATTTGAAGAAGAACAAAATTTGCAAGTGAGATCAGTGACTATCCCACGCGTACACAAGTTATCTCCGGTTGGGAGACTGTTGGTACAACATCTCCATAAGAAATGAGCAATGTGTGGCGGCAGTTTGAGTTTCCATAAATATTTCCATACAGGGTGTGCTCCAGAACTAGAAGAGGTAATCGGATAAGATGAGAGAGATGCAATACCTGTTTCCATAATTTTGTGATAAGCAGATCTCACTGAGAATTTACCATTGCGAGAGAAATGCCACACCCAGCGATCCGGGGAAAATCTGTTACTAAGTGGAATGGATAGAATTAGATTAGCTTCATCTGGGTCAAACATTCGCCTCACGAGATCAATGTTCCATGAGTTCACAGTATTATCAATCAGAGTGGTAACTGGGGTGAAGTTTCTGCAAGGAAGATGGGTTCGACGAACTGTAAAACTAGATTGACGAGGCAGCCAGCGATCATTGATAATGCTGGTATTTGCTCCAGAGAAAATTTGACGTCTGCATCCCAAGTTCAGTGCCTTTCTTCCTTCAATGATGCTACGCCATGACCATGAAGGGTTGTGACTTACGGTGGCTTGTAGAAAAGATTTGGAAGGAAAATATCTGGCTTTGAGTAGTCTAGTCAATAAAGAGTGTGGCTGAGTTAGGATGCGCCATCCTTGCTTGCTCAAGAGAGCCATGTTGAAAGCCTTTAAGTCCCGAAACCCAAGTCCTCCTTCACATTTACCGATAGACATATTCCTCCAAGATACCCATGATATTTTCCTTTTGTCTTCATTCATTCCCCACCAAAATTTGGAGATCATAGACGTAATCTCACTTATCAAACCATCAGGAATTTTAAAACAGGTCATAGCATAAGATGGGATGGCTTGGAGAACTGATTTGATGAGGGCTTCTTTTCCCGCCTTTGAAAGAGATTTTTTCATCCATCCGGAAATTCAATGCCAAATTCTATCCTTGATAGAGTTGAAAATTTTCCATTTTTTCCTGCCCATGATTGATGGCAAACCAAGATATTTTCCATGGATGTCTGTATGCTGCATCTCCAAAATCTGAGATATAGAATCAATATCAAGCTGCGACGTGCCAGAACTGAAAATGATACTTGATTTATCAAAGTTAATCCGCTGGCCTGAAACTTTTTCATAGAGGGTGACTGCAGTTTTAAGATAACAGGCTTCTTCGGTGGTTGCCTTTCCAAAAATCAAAGTATCATCTGCAAAAAAGAGGTGAGAAATACAAGGAGCATATCTGGAGACTTTAATGTCGTGAATTTTATTGCAAGCTTGAAGATCTTGCAAAATGCATGAAAATATTTCAGAGCAAATGATGAAGAGGTAAGGGCTAAGGGGATCTCCCTGTCTAATGCCTCTCTCTGGAGTAAGATGACCAAAGTTCTGGCCGTTGAGCATGAAAGAGAAAGACACAGAAGAAATACACCAATAGATAATTTGGATGATTATATCAGGAAAATCTAAGACTCTAAGAACGTGGATCACAAAATTCCATTCAATACGATCAAAAGCCTTACTCATGTCAAGCTTGATGGACATAACAGGGTGAGAGAAATATTTTTTCATTTTCATGAAATGGTGGATTTTGTGGGCAATGAGGACATTATTGGTGATGAGTCTACCAGGGATAAAAGCAGATTGAGACTCTGAGATAAGGCTAGGCAGACAGTTTTTTATCCTATTGACCACACATTTAGAAGCAATGTTACATAGGCTGATAGGACGGAATTGGGTAACCATGCATGCATCCTTAACTTTTGGAATGAGAACAATGTAGGTATGGTTAATAGTATCAGAGAAGACCAAGGCATTCAAAAAATTAAGAGTAAAAATAGTAATATCCTCACCAACAATATGCCAAAATTTCTGAAAGAAAATAGAACTCATACCATCGGGGCTAGGAGACTTGAAAGGATGCATGTCTTTGAGAGATTTTCGAACCTCGCTGCTAGTGAAAGGTTGATCCAGCTCATTGTGCATGTCTGTGGTGGCCTTGTTTCGGATTCTACTTAGCCAACTGAAGATCATGGGGATTACAATGAATGGTGGAAAAGATGTCTCTAAAATATTCATGAATAATTGATTGAATTTCTCTTTCATCTTTTCGAATGATGCCATTCTTGTCCTGTAAAGCCCTGATTTGACTAAACTCCCTTCGAGCATTGGCATGAGTGTGAAAGAACTGCGTATTCTGATCTCCTTCCCTATGCCAATGTTGTTTCGCTCTTTGTTTTCAAAGAATCCCCTCCTGTTCTTCTAGAAAGTGAAGCTTATCTTGCATCTCAGCAAGCTTATGTTTGATGTCACGGGAGATATGGCCTACTCTGAGTTGAGTGATGTCTTTCTTGAGAGTTCCAATTTTTTTCTTCAGCTCTTTTCCATTTGTGCCACCCCATGAAAGAAGACCCATAGCGCAGTTTTCCAGCTTAGATTGAAAGGATTTCTAAGTCTGATCTCCAACAGCTTTTAATGACATTCTCACACTCTTTCGACTTAATCCAGAGAGCTTCAAACTTGAAGGGTTTATGGTGCTTCATGAAGTTGGTATTTGGTGGTTGAACACCGAACTGAAGATGGATGATGGAGTGATCTGAGCGGAAGGTAGGGATGTGTGTATTCTTATGCCACGGGAACACAGAGGAGAAAGCTGGATTGCTGGTATAGCTATCCAAATGGGCTCTTTGGGTGAAAGGAAAAACCAGTAGTCGCTGCCAAGTGAAAATATCACCAGTGAAGCCTATATCGGAAAGAGAACATAAGTCAAGAGCTTGGTGAAAGTATTAGATTTGCCAATTTTTTTGAGCCCCAACACCCTCGAATTCAGAATGAAAGAGGACCTCATTAAAGTCTCCAAAACATAACCATGGAGTAGACTGGCTCGAAAGAGATTTAAAAGCATTCCATGCATCTTTTCGTAAGGAGACATTAGGATCACCATATACACCCGTGACTCGGATTAGTTTGTCTAGTAAATAGACATCCAAATCGATCATTCTATCAGAGAAACCACGAAGAGTAACATCAATACTTTTCTTCCAAAGAAGAGCTAAACCACCGCTATGACCCCGAGCAGGGACCGAGACACCAAAAAATCCAAGTTTACACTTGAGGCGATCAATAGTAGGGGTATTACACTTAGTTTCATATAAGAAAATTAAGTCGGGAGACTTGAGGCGAACAAAGTCACAAAGCTCTTGAACTGTACCAGGGTTCCCAAGCCCACTACAGCTCCAGCTAATGATACTTATTGGATTTGGCGGGACTAGGGGAAGGTACCAGTCACCGCCGTTTGAGAGAGTTGATCCGTGGAAGCTTTTGTCTTTTTAGCAGGATGATTTGCAGTTGAAGTGTATTGCTCAGGTTTTCGTTTAGATAAGAGAATGGTGGTATGTTTAGGAGATGGGGAGTTGAGAGAGCGATTGTTGATGCGGGTGAACTTTTTTGTTTTGGCTTTAGAAGTGGGATCTTGGTGGATTGGAACAGAGTAGAGAAAAGGATCATCGAAATTCATGGAGGTAGAGAGAGTGGTGGGTGCAGATGGTTCAATGGATGGAGTGAAGGTATTGACAGCATCGGGTGGTAAAGTAAGGTTGGGTAAGAGTGGAATATCAGCTGGAAGAGGTGTGGTGTTTGGAGAGGTAAAGGAAGGTTTTGGATTTTGTGGATGAATGATAACAATATTATGAAAGAGAAGAGATGTTGGAGGGATGGAGTGAGTGGGCCTAGGACTGTTACAAATGTAAGTGGATGAGGGTAGAGGATTGAGATGAAGTGTGTGAGATGAGTTAGTGAGAGGAATGGATGGGGATTGGGTAACATCAGAAGGCAAGTGTTGATTATCATGATGAAGTGAGTGTGGTGTGCTTGAGGGTGAGTGGGAAGATGGGTCTGTGATCAGTAAGAGCGGAGGTAAAAGATTGGATGGATTTGGAGAGCATAGCGAGGGAAAGAATCTGTGAAGGTGGTGTTTCGGGAGGAAGGATCAGAATGAGTTGGTTGCTGCTTCTGAGAGTTTTTTGGACTGAATGAGGGGGTAAGGGAGCCCCGTAGCCAAGGACCATATGGTAAGGGATTGGAATTGGGGTTAGAGGAGTGGAGTTTGGTGTCACAATCACGATCGGTATGGCCTATCCTTCCACAAAAGTAACAAAAGACTGGCAGCCTCTCATATTTCAAGGAATAACGAATTGTGCTATCCTTATATGTGATGCATAGAACCCTTCGAAGGGGTTTAGTAACATCAATGGCAACTCGAACTCTGAGATACTTTCCAATCAAGTTGTTTTCATGGCCACTATCAGTTTCAATGAAAGAACCAACCAAGTTCCCAGCAGATCTTGCAAAATCAGCAGACATGAGTCCCAATGGGAGGCCGAAGATTTATATCCAAAAAGGAGAAAGATGGAACTTCATTTTGGAAGCAATGGATTCACTATTAGCCTTTTGCAGAATAAGGAGATGTCTATCAAAATACCAAGGGGAACCTTTTTGAACCCTGAACAGATCTGTTTCAGAACCCTGAACAAATAATTATTAATTCAACAAATATAAATATATATATATATATATATATATATATATATATATATATATATATATATATATATATATATATATATATTAATATTTTAAATATATATGCATTTATAATTATTAGTAGATAATTATATTTATAATTTTAATTCCTAGATTCTTCATTAGTTATATTTTATATAGTATAATTATAGATGCGTATATTTTAAATATTAATATATATATATATATATTTATTTTGTTAAATTAATAATTATATATTGTCTTATATATACTAATTTACGTTACTATAAATAACTTTTAAAAATATTATGTGTTGCAACATGATTAATCATTGTATTTTTTTATATTTTTTATTTTAATATTACATATATAATTTTCTATTATTTATATATTTATTTATTTTATTATAATAATAATAATTATTATTATTTATTATTATTATATATTAACATTTATTATTATATCACTATTATATATCTCCAAAATATTTATTTTTAACCAAAAAATATTTGATAAGTTTTTATTTAATTAATTATTTCAAGAAGATAATTATTTAAATATTATAATATATTGAGATCCAATGAGCTATTATACGAGTCGAGCGAGCCCGAGTAGTGGGTACTCGTGCTCGGATTGAGCAGTTATTGATCCGAACTCGAGCTCAGCTCGTTAAAGAAATGAGCCTAAGAACGAGCTCGCTCGAGTAATTTTCGAGCCGAGTCGAGCTTGATTTGGCTCGTTAAGCAAATTGAATTGAGTTTATCAAGCTTATAGAGCCTTATCGAGCTGATTTTTAATGAATATATCTTATATTAATTATTTAATTTAATATTTATTATATTATTATATATAATTATATTTATTATTAAAATAATCGAGTCTTGTCGAGCCGATCCGAGTTGAGCTCTCAAGCAGCTCGTTCATTTTAATAGCTTTAAGATCCACCACTTTTTATTTGTAATTTTTAGAAATTAAATTACACTCCTTTCATTTCATTATAAGATTATATTTAAAAATTAATTACTCCAAAAATTTTGTAGTTAATTACTATAAAACTTCAACTAAAAATAATAATAATGTTTATAAAAATATTTATTTAACATAAATAGTATACTATTTATAATTATATATATATATATATATATATATATATATATATATATATATATATATATATATATATATATATATATATATATATATATATAAAGTATTGAGTTTATAAATTTAAAATAAAAAATAATTAATATTTTGGACTAACATGCTAAAAATATTAGTAAGTATTAATTCATTAGTATTGAGTTTATAAATTTAAAATAAAAAATAATGAATATTTGCTAAAAATATTAGTAATTATATAAATTAATAATTTAATTAAAATATATAATAAAACAATAATAAAATATATTTAAATTACTTTATGACAAACTCTCTTGTGAGACGGGTCACAAGAAAGATGGGTCAAAAATGATTTAAATCACATTATTTTCTATAATTTAATATTATATTATATATTAATATTATTATTAGTCAACCCACTATCTTAATTAGTTCCTAAATTTTAGGAATTAATTATTAATGTTTTCTGCACTAATTAATTTCATTACGTTCTTTCCATCGGTCAGCCATTCCATTGAGATGTGAAGATTAATCATGAATCCATCACCATCACCGTCAGCCAGCCTTCGCCGTTCCGAGTCTCTTCGTTAATCGTCATCTGACCCTATTCATCGCGCCGAAGCCGTGCGGATCTGTCACAGGAAATACCCCACGCATTCGGATCTATCTCAACCTGCCGCCAATGATCGTCGTTAATGCTTTCATTCTTATATTATATCTGAAATTGATGTAAAGTTGTTATTTGCTTGTTATTGTATGTGAAATGTCATTATATGAGTTGAATGTTGTAGTATGTTGGTTTTATGTTATAATATGTCATTTGATCGCTGTAGTATGTCAGAATTTGTTAGAGAGACATGAGTGTGATTTTACCATGTGAATGCTATAGCATGTTATTTTTGTGTTAAAGTATATCATTTGTTCGCTATAGTATGTTACAGTTTATTAGACTTAAATAAATGTGATTTTATCATGTGAATGCTATAGCATGTTATTTTTATGTTATAGTATGTCATTTCACATGACAACGACATACTATGAGACATATGTAATACACTTTAAGATTAGAACATACTATAACACGAAAACGATGTACTATGAGACATATGAAATACACTTTTAAAATGACATACTATAACACCACCGAAATATTCTTCCAGGTAAGACAAAATAACACAAAAATTACATACTATAACTCATCCACGACATACTATAATAATGTAATGTACACGAGCGTTTATGAGGATGGTTTATGATTTGCAACGACGATTCATCAGAGTAAAAAATCATCATACTGTGAGACTTATAGCAACGCCAAACATACTATAGGTGATTAACGCTATACTATAACATGAACTAACGATACTCGTAACTTATAAATAACACTTTAATCCCATATTCAACATACTATAACATTTTATGTGTTAATATTTGACTAAGAAATAAACGCTTTAAATTGATCCCATGAATTTATGATTTCCTAAAATAATGGGTTGACTAACGTAAATATATTATGATAAATCCCATAAATTTAGGAATTTTCTAAAATAATGGGGATAACTAACAATAAATATATTAATAAATATTAATAAATTATGGATAATGCATTGGACTTACCCGTCTCACACCCTGACTTTTCTATGACCCGTCTCACAAGAGACTGACTCTTACTTTATTTTATTAATTTAAGATAAAGTATATTAATAAATTCATGTAGCACATGGGAGAAAAAAAAATATTTATATATATATATATATATAAATATATTTATCTATATTTTTTAACAAATGGGCTTAGTTCAAGATGGGCTTAATCCAAGTTATATGGGCTCAATTCGAGTCAAATGGGTCTGATTCAAGTCAACAAGCCCAACAAATCAAGTTCAGCAGGCCTAGTTAAATTAATTAGGCCCAGGTTAAATCCTACGGGTTTAATTAAATAGGCCTGTATCCAGTCTAGCAGGCTTAAAGCCCAACATATCTTTTGGAGGAGAAAATATCTCTCAAGTGGTTATTTTCTCTACCTATAAATAAGGACCTTCAGTCCTCATTCCAAAGACTCTAAAAATCCTGAAGACCTGAAGAACTCTGAAGATTCAAGTGAAAATCAAGTTCGATCAAGTCAAGTGAAGAATTCTGAAGATCAAGATCAAGCGAAGATTCAAGTGAAGAGCAAGATCAAGATCCAAGCCCAAGCTCAAGATCTTCAAATCAAGTTCAAGATATATTCAAGTCAAGAATCACATCCGATCAAAGACCAAGGTGCTAAGCCTCTTTGATCCGGCGTTCTTCATATCAAATTCATACATTTGTCTCCGTGAAGTCAACGTTCTACCAAATTGAGTGTTGTACTTCACAACAAATCTTCAAGTCAACGTTTGATCCGAACAAAGGCTCGACGCCTCCGGATAAACGTTTTAGAATTTCAAGTCAACCCCGAGCTCGGACAAGCTTCATCCGAAGATCCGGCTCCGAAAGTTGAAAAAGTCAAGAAATCAACTCAAGAGAGGAATCAGAGGATAAATAGAAGCTGTTCACTTAAATTCTCAAGTTTAATCCATCTCGGATTATCTTTGTAATTTCTTTTGTGTTTATTATTTTATAAATACAAAATTTGTTGTTACAAATTTTGGCACGCCCAGTGGGACTGTTTCTACCTCTCATCTCCTCTTCGAGCAAAGTAAGATGGTTCCGCTAAGGGTCAAAGTCAACAGATCAGCTTCTGTCTTCAAGTCTCCAGAATTACAAGTGGAAGACGTTAATGTGACAACTAGAAGCATGTCAAAGATGGCACGATCTGAAGCCTCTTCAGAGATAAATTCTTCAGTTGGAGTTACCTCTGGAATGATACCATATGATGATAAAGATGAGAAAAACGACTCAGCTAACTCAACCCCTATACTTGAAGAAAGCTCATCGTCTGATTTATCCATAGCCTCGACAATGGCAATAAACACTTCGTCTGTCGAAGAACAGTTGGCAAGCTTAACTGAATCCGTCGCTGCACTTGCCAAACAGAACCAAGAACAAAATACTTTGATTTTCAAACTGATGGAGAAAATGGCTGGTGCTGAAACTAGCCATGCGAACGAAAAGCAAGAAGAAGATGCTGAAAATGAAGTAGATGAGTCTGCGAAGCGTCAGACGATGGGGAAAAAGGTGATTGAAGAAGAATTGAACATCTCCCATGATGGAATGGTTCCTATCAGCCAGTTAAAAAGCATTATACTTGGCACAATGAAGGACCAATTCGAAGAGAGCTCTAAACCTTCATTCGCTTATGCTAAGCCTTATACTAGGAGGGTTGGCAACTTGAGGATGCCACCTAACTATCAACCCCCCAAGTTCCAACAGTTTGATGGCAAAGGTAATCCAAGGCAACATATAGCACATTTCATAGAAACGTGCAATGATGCTGGCACTCACGGAGATCATATGGTGAGACAATTCGTTCGCTCTCTGAAGGGAAATGCTTTTGAATGGTACACCGACTTGGAGGCTGATTCTATAGACAGTTGGGATCAGATGGAATATCAATTCCTTAACCGTTTCTATAGTACTAGGAGAACGGTTAGCATGATAGGGTTGACGAACACCCGTCAGTTAAAAGAAGAGCCAGTAATTGAGTACATTAATCGATGGAGAAATTTGAGCCTAAACTGTAAAGATCGATTGTCTGAAGTTTCTGGCATTGAGATGTGCACAGCAGGAATGCAATGGAACCTTCGTTACATACTTCAAGGGATTAAGCCTAAAACCTTTGAAGACTTGGCCACAAGAGCTCACGATATGGAGCTAAGTATGGGGATAAGTGGAGTTGTAGAACCACCGATTCCTGGATCCTACAAATATAAAGAAAAGCAAGAGGTAAGGAAAGGGGGCAAACCCTACAACAAATCTTCCGAAAAAGGGTCTATGGCAACAAATGCATCAACTGTCAAGTTCCGAAGAAATGAGAATGAAAAAGATGATAAAGTAAAGAATGAGTCCCAAGAAGGGGGGCAAAGAAGATTGACCTTGAAAGAAATGCAAGAAAGGAAGTACCCATTCCTTGATTCGGATGTCCCAGGCATACTCGATGATCTGCTCAAAGATAAACTTATCGAGCTTCCTGAAATGAAGCGACCAGAGGAAGCGGGACAAACGGACAATCCGAAATACTGCAAGTATCATAGACTGGTGGGACATTCTATCAAAGATTGCTTTGTCTTTAAAGACAAAGTTATGCGATTGGTTGAGCAAGGGAAGATCTTTCTAGATGAAGATGCAACTGCAAACTCTACTTCTGCAGACGGTGGAAATAATTATTCATGCCATGTGGCAGGCGAAGCTGTTGTGCCTAAAGTTGAAAGTAAGGCCCATGCTATGAAGATTACCTTCACTGAAGAAGACTTACTGCTCGGTTCACAATCTCACAACCGACCCTTGTTCGTAGCTGGTTGCACTCAAGAGCAAAGGGTGAATCGAATACTGATTGATGGAGGTTCAGCGGTCAATATCCTACCTCTAATAACGTTGAAAAAGTTAGGGATTTCAACAGATGAACTTGGCAGTAGCCGATTGACGATTCATGGGTTCAATCAAGAGGGCCAGAGAACACTTGGTACGATAGTCATGAACTTAATAATAGATGAGATGGCCTTAACAGTTCTGTTTCATGTCATTGATGCTAAAACATCATATAACATGCTCTTGGGGCGCCCATGGTTGCATGAAAATGGAGTGATTCCTTCTACGCTGCATCAGTGCTTCAAATACAGCGATGGAGGTAACATAAAGAAGGTACTCGGTGATGAAAAACCATTTACAGAAGCAGAGTCATACTTCGCAGACGCTAGATATTTTCTGAAAAGTATCAAGGCCGATAAGCAAGAAGGAACTTCATCACAAGATAAGGGTGATGATAAACAAGAAAAAGAGAATGCAGATGATGTCTCATCCATACAGTCTAATGAAAGTAAACAGTTGATCAAAACTGTAGAAGGGTTGACACTACCCCTGACTAAGGTTGACGCTGAGAAGCCCTCTCCCCCTCCACTCAAAGGATTCACTCGCCCAACTCAAGCGGCTAAAACTGAGCACGGAGATGTATTTGAGGCGGCGGTTTCCAAATCGTATAGCCCACAAGCTTACAAACTCCTTATGAAAGCTGGTTATGACCCTCAAGAAAAAGGTGCGGCAAATGAACTGTCTCATAAGACTCCTAGTAGAACCACCCAAGAAAAATTGAAGAGTAATTTCCGTACTTCCAAGTATACTAGAACAGGTATAGGATATGTTCCGCAAAAACCTGTTCGCATTGCGATAAAGAGGGCAAACACAAACTACATCACTGAAGATGAAATTCTCTCTGAAGAAGAGGAGTCTCATGAGGAAGATAGAAAGACAGAAAGAATCTCAGTATTCGAGAGGCTCAAACCAGCTGGAGCTAAAAGGACTACTAAGTTCCCAAGTTTCCCAAAGATACATAGTCGGATCCCATCTCGCATGAAAAGACGACATTTCCTGACTATATCATGTGGCACAATGTTGAAAGCTAAGAAACGAACAATAATCCTCACCCGAAGTGAAGAAGATAATCGTGAAAGTGTAGGCTCATCAGATGTTGTTCATTCCATCATCATGCAAACAGATCTACAAAGTGCTGAAAGAGATCTACAAAGCAAGATCGTCGAGATGAGGAGAGATGGCTATGAAGTGGGGAGCATTGTTAAAGTGGGAGAGAATGAACAAGTTGGATCTAATCCACAGTTTCAAAGGCAAGAATTTCTGGAGGATGTTGCTGCAGTAAATCATGTCACTATACAGGAAGAAACCTCAACTGAAGAGGAAGATGCCGATGATGCTCCCCCAGAATTTGAGGAGGGTATTAAATCGACTGTTGATCAATTGAAGGAGATTAATTTAGGTGATGCTAATGATCCGCGTCCAACCTATATAAGTGCTTTGTTAACATCTGAGGAGGAAAAGGCTTACATTGAGCTTCTTCAAGAGTTTAGAGACCTGTTTGCATGGTCATTCAAGGAGATGCCCGGATTAGATCCAAAAGTGGCAGTTCATCATCTAGCAGTAAAGAAAGGAGTCAAGCCAGTTAAGCAGATGCAGCGTCGATTTCGACCAGAGCTGGTTCCATTGATTGAAGCTGAGGTTAATAAGCTCCTTGAAACGGGAAAGATACGAGAAGTCAAGTATCCCACTTGGCTCTCTAACATTGTGCCAGTAAAGAAGACAAATGGGCAGCTTAGAGTGTGTGTTGACTTCCGTGACTTGAACTTGGCATGCCCAAAAGATGATTTTCCACTACCAATCACAGAACTTATGATTGATGCAACGACCGGGCATGAAGTGCTTTCATTTATGGATGGATCATCTGGTTACAATCAAATTAGCCTAGCTCCGGAAGATCAAGAGAAAACAGCCTTCCGCACTCCTAAAGGAATATACTGCTATAATGTTATGCCGTTTGGCTTGAGGAATGCTGGCGCTACGTATCAACGAGCTATGCAAAAGATATTTGACGACATGCTTCATAAGAATGTTGAGTGTTATGTGGATGACATTGTAGTGAAATCAAAGAAGAAAAAGGATCATCTTAAGGATCTAAGGCAAATATTTGAGCGTCTCAGGAAATTCCAACTCAAGATGAACCCGCTTAAGTGCGCATTCGGAGTCTCTTCTGGTAAGTTCCTTGGATTCATTGTCCGACATCGTGGCATTGAGATTGACAAAGCAAAGATTGATGCGATAATGAAGATGCAGGTGCCCCGAAACATACATGAGCTCAAAAGTTTGCAAGGTAAGCTGGCGTACTTAAGAAAATTCATAGCAAATTTGGCCGGCCGATGCCAACCATTTAGCCATCTTATGAAAAAAGGCAGTCCATTTGAATGGGATGAAGCTTGCACTAATGCATTTAACAGCATTAAAGCATATTTGATTAAGCCGCCAGTGTTGGTTGCTCCAATAGACGGACGTCCATTAATTCTCTACATATCTGCTCAAGAAAAATCAGTTGGAGCCTTGCTTGCACAAAATAATGATGAAGGAAAGGAGTGTGCGTTGTACTATTTGAGTAGAACAATGACTCCAAATGAGTTAAAATACTCACCAATTGAAAAGATTTGTCTGGCTCTCATCTTTGCAATTCAGAAGTTAAGACACTACTTCCAAGCTCATACTGTTTACTTGGTCTCAAAGGCCAACCCATTAAAATTCGTCATGTCGAAACCAGTGCTCTCTGATAGGCTTGCAAGGTGGTATCTTCAATTGCAGCAATTCGAGATTATATATGTCCCTCAAAAGGCAGTGAAAGGGCAAGTATTAACGGATTTCTTAGTTGATCATCCCATGCCTGCAGAATGGGAATTATCTGATGATCTCCCCGATGAAGATATATTGGCTATTGAAATCACTCCTCCTTGGAAGATGTATTTCGATGGAGCTGCTCACAGAGAAGGAGCCGGCGCAGGAGTGGTATTTGTGACCTCAGATGGAGAAGTTCTGCCATACTCCTTCAATCTAACTGAAAATTGCTCTAACAATGTAGCTGAATATCAAGCTCTTATACTTGGACTGGAGATGGCAGTAGATGTAAAGCAACGACACCTGAAGGTATATGGAGATTCGTTGTTAATAATCAATCAGCTGCTTGGTTTATATGAGGTTAAGAAACCCGAGCTACGTCCGTATTATGACTATGCTCAAAGGCTTATGAATTGGCTTGGAGATGTAGAGATTGAACATCTTCCAAGGAGCAAGAACAAACAAGCCGATGCTTTGGCAAAGCTAGCATCAACCATAGCAATGCCTGAAGCACATTTCCAAGTTCCGATCTGCAAAAGTTGGGTGGTACCTCCCTTCTTCGAAAAGGAAGATGATGAAGAAGTTGGGTATTGTGCCATAGAAGTGTTCGATATTGGGAAGGAAGATTGGCGACAACCGTTCATGGATTACTTGAAGTATGATAAGCTCCCCAATGATCCACACCTAAGGGTTGATGTCCGGCGTAGAGCACCGCGATTCTTCTATTACAAAGATATACTTTATAGAAGATCGTTTGATGGTATTCTCTTAAGATGCTTAAGTGATGAAGAAGCTCTACAAGCTATGGAGGAAGCTCATTCTGGTATATGTGGCGCCCATCAGTCTGGACCCAAGTTACATTTCAGAATCAAGAGGATGGGATATTACTGGCCTTCTATGGTGAAGGATTGCATAGATTATGCACAAAAATGTCAGTCATGCCAGTTTCATGCAAATCTCATTCATCAGCCTCCCGAGCCATTACATCCAACAGTTTCTTCGTGGCCATTTGATGCATGGGGCTTAGATGTGGTGGGGCCGTTAACAAAGTCTTCTGGAGGCCATCTTTATATTCTGGCTGCCACTGATTACTTTTCCAAGTGGGCGGAAGTTGTACCCTTGAGAGAAGTGAAGAAGGAAAATGTTGCTGATTTCATCCGCATCAACATCATATATAGATATGGAGTGCCTCGATACATCATCACGGATAATGGGAGGCCGTTCAGTAATTCTTTGATTGATAGGCTTTGTGAGAAGTTTGACTTCAAGCAAAGGAAGTCTTCTATGTATAATGCAGCAGCTAATGGGCTTGCCGAAGCCTTCAACAAAACACTGTGTAATCTGTTGAAGAAGGTGGTCTCCAAGTCGAAGCGAGACTGGCATGAAAGGATTCATGAAGCTTTATGGGCGTATCGAACTACCTATAGAACGCCTACTCAAGCTACTCCGTACTCTCTTGTATATGGGGTTGAAGCTGTGGTGCCCCTTGAAAAGCAAATACCATCTTTGAGAATAGCCATACAAGAAGGTTTAACTGAAGAAGAGAACGCACAACTACGTCTCGAAGAATTAGAGGCACTTGATGAGAAGAGGCTAGAAGCACAACAAAGACTTGAGTGCTATCAAGCTCGCCTCTCCAGAACGTTTAACAAAAAAGTAAAGATACGTTCTTTTCAAGTCGGAGACTTAGTCCTTGCTGTAAGAAGGCCTATTGTCATCACTCACCGAGTTGGAAATAAATTCTTGCCCAAGTGGGATGGCCCACATGTTGTGAAAGAAGTGTATACAAATGGTGCATATAAGTTGATATCTGAAGATGGTGTAGGAATCGGCCCCATAAATGGCAAATTCCTGAAACGCTACTATGCGTAATCAAATCCAAGGAACGCTCCATGACGCACGAGCCTAAACTGCATGTTACTTCTGGTCCGCATGAGTATAAACTGTGTACGACGAACTCCTGGTCCACATGAGTATAAACTGTGCACGACACCCACCAAAGGTAATTATATGTGGTTAAACTATTAATTCACCCCACTCAGATATTTTAAGTGGTTAAAGCATTAAATATCCTACTTTGTCTAAAGTGGTTAAAGAATAGTCACTCCTGGCCCGCATGAGTATAAACTGTGCACGGCACCCCCCCATCCAAATCAAATCATGTCCCTTTGAACTACGTAATGACTTGATCCTTTGCGAAGAGGTACGTAGGCAGCTTAGCACTTTGCTAAGTTCAGTCATGTCTTTGGTTTATTCACATCAAGTTTGTGGGGCAAACAATAAATTGGAGCATGAAGGCAGCAAATAAATATGAAAGACAAGAAAATAAATTAATGATGTAACATAAAGGAGAAGTAAGGAAGAGAATGGACTTTATTGATAATATCATTAGATGTTCAAAAACATAAAAAGGGGAAAGCAAATAAATAACTAAGGGAGCAAATTAAAAGAAAATCAGTCCTATGCTAAACAAGAAAGTTATCAGAGAGTATGCTTTGTAAAACAGACTTCAGAGCTGCTTTCTCATCTTCAGATGATGATTTTTTCAAGACGGTTACATTGTCAAGCATAAGGATCTCTTCTTCTATGAGCTCAACTTCCTTCTTGGCACGACAGAGAGTCTGTTGGAGACGATCAGCTGCTTCAGACAAAGTTTTCTTTCCCTGCTGCAGATTGGTTATTTCTTTGCCTATCGACTCCAACTCTTCCCAAGTACTCTTTAGTTTTTTTGTCTCTGTCATATGAGTGTCTCTGCAATTCTGAAGGCGACCCTTGACATCGGTCAAGCATTTTGCATGATTTCCCGTGGATGCCGCTTCATCAGACTTCAATTTTGCAACAGTATAAGTATCGGCCTTGTCAAATAGAGGTTCCAGGGCTATCTCTAAAGGAGAACAGTCGATTTTAAGAGCCTTCACTTCATTTATTAAGGAAAATATTTCTTGTCTCAGAGTTGATAAAAACTCAAGAGGGGTCCGTTTGAGTTTTCTTCTTATTTTACTCCATGCACTCCGAGCAAATTTCCCTTTGAGGTCACGAGTAATCTTCTTAGATATAAATTCTGAGATCATGGGACATGCCTTTGAAGAATTCACCCCTGTGGTTGACGCATCACTTTCAGTAGAATCATCACTCTCATCAGAATCGTCATCGCTACTAGAATTTGAAGAGATGCCCAAGATCTGATAAGAGGAGAAATATGTTAGTATAAAAATAAGGATATACAATGAGAATAAGATAAGGGAAAGGGGGAAACCTCATCTGCCAAAGTTTTTGAAGTAACAGCAGTAATTAATTCAGTTCCTTCAGCAGCCTTAGAGCCAGAAATTTTCGGCGCAACCTTCGATAATAAAAGAAAGCTTTGTAAGGAAAAATAAAGGAAAAAAGGAAAAGAGGAGAGAGAATGGAAGAAACCTCATTATCTTGTTTTTCAGTATGGACAACAGATTTCTTTCTCTTCCAATGGCGTTCATTAGAGGCGCTACGACTTTCTGTAGAATGAGGGAAACTTTTCTTCCTTTTATGTACTGTAGGTTGTAAAACCTCATCATGCACCGGAGAAATATCCTGAACTTCTTGATTATCATCATCAAGGTCATTAATGATGTTCACTTCTTCCTCCAGAGGTTCTGAAACTAGGGTGGTCAAAGCCTTGATATGATCAGATAAGTAAGTTCCGTGGACTTGCTTCCACCACTCCTTATATTCAATAGTGGAGTAGTTTTTAGGAGCTGGGGTTGCACATGGAAAGTAAGATTCGGAGGTAGAGTTATACGAAGTACAATGTCTCCAATGGTTGAATCCTTCTTCTAAAGATGCTTTCCAAAGGTTGGTTCTAAGCATCTTAGGAACATCTTGTAAGAAGCCAAATTGACGAGCAAACCTGTGAGGGGAATAAGGCTCCATCACAAAATGACTACCCTGCCGCAAAGTGAGATAGCTAGTACGGATAGCCACCAGATGAGCCCAATTATCCCATTTCTTATTTCCATCATCCGTGTAGTGGATCGCTTTGTCTTTTGAAAAAATATTGCAAGTCCATAAGGCATTATCAGCTGTGTGGATTCGTTTACGAGCATCTTCAGCATCGAAGTATCTTGCTCCCTGCTCTCCAGAGTATGTCACCATTCGAGGATATGCTGTCTTACTTCCAACCGGAAAATGAGTTTTGAAGTAGTGAGCCAGCCAAGCATGGACGAAATGAACCGGAAAGGTTGATTTAATTTCAGATAAACTCGATGAGTTTGAAATTGAATTCAAGCCATGGTAAATGTTTGTCAAAACTGGAATAGCAAGACTCACTTTTTTTCCTGCAGCCATTAGGCTTGCCACTTTGAAGGTACTCGGTCGTATCAAGCCTACCTCGCCACCCGGAAGTGCAAACGCACAAAGCCAGCAAGCTAAGTAAGCGGCTAGATAGGTCTCTTCTTGATCAGTTTGAGAAATGTCCAACCTTTTAAATTGATCTACCTCAGCAGACGTCCATGGCTGGTGACTCGAAATAACGCCAGTCGGGTTATAAGTTTTTTTAGGCCGAGAAGTCGTCTTTCTTTCAACGCGTGTAGGAGGTTCAAGGTATGTTATAGCCTTTTTAGACCAAAAATCTACCCATTGGTCAATGGTTACATTTCTTCTGTTAGCACCCTTGCAAAGTACGTGATAGGCGCCAAGTAAAGATCTACAGTTGCGCGGGATACGTAAACCATCCTTCGTGGAAAGCAATTCTTCTGCACAGGGCACAATTTCATCATACACGTAACCCGCTATGGGTAGTCCCATCAAGTTGTATAAGTCCCATAAAGAAAGTGACATCTCTCCGAATTTGGTGAGTAAAGTGTTGGTGGAAGAACACCAAGCTTCACAGAAGGCCTTCATGATTTCACAGCTGCAATCATAGGTAAAGAGGGATGCAAAGACAGCATCATAAAGCTTTGTGTTTCGGAGAATGGATCCGCATCGGCTTAAAATATCTTCAGTCCATTCCCAGTAACCCTTGGTATAGTGGAAGTCTCCAAGAAACTTGATGGGTTCCCCCCAGGATGCTTTTCCTTTTGCAATGCGGCGTCCCAAAGAGGGTAAATGTGTTGAATTGATTTCTGGCTCAATGTCAGCTCCCTTCAAGGTCCAACTTATGTTATTTTTACTTGAAGAAGATTCATGAGACCAACATGCCAAGAAAAATTCATTTTTGCTTCTTGGAGGGACATAAGCACAGTTCCCTAGCAAAGATTGCCCGGGTAAAAGACGAGTTCCTTGGGGCAAAGGTTGGTGTGCATCTTCAAGAATGACCAAGTAGCTTGCACCGGACTTTCCCGTTACAGTTTTGAAGAAAACCATGCTGAAAGTTGAGTTAGCTGCCAAATAAACAAAGGAATATTAGAGATGAGAGGATGGGAAGATGTGTATAATTTAAGTTTATGGATTAAAAGGCCCAAAACAAATTCATGGGATCGATTAATTGTTGAAACCAAAGTTGTAAATTAAACATAGGAAAATAAAGCCCAAGTGGTTGTGAATGAAGAAATTAAAATTTTGGACCCAAGTTCAAAAGAAGATGGGCCCAAATTAAATTAAGGTTGTTGGGCTGAAGGGGAAGCAAAATTGAGCCCATTAAATGGGCCCAAATTAAATTAAGGTTGTTGGGCTGAAGGGGAAGCAAAATTGAGCCCATTAAATGGGCCCGAATTAAATTAAGATTGTTGGGTTGAAAGGGAAACAAAATTGAGCCCATTAAAAGAGAGTCAAAATTGGATTGAAGGGTCAAAATTGGGCACCCTCTTCTTGCGTGAATTATCAGTGCGCTGGTGCAGGAGATTCGCGACTCCGTCAGGCGAAGTTCTGCCCACCGTCGCAGTGGATGATCGCCGCCGCTCAGCCAGAACTTCCGCTGCCGGAATTGCGATGCAACCACCGCCGTTCAGCCGCTCTTCGCGAAGCCGCCTCGGAGAGCCGCCGTGTGCTGAGATCGCCCACCGGCCCGCCCACCGGCCGCCGTCGCTGCTGGAGATCGCGAAGCCGCCTCGGAGAACCGCCGTGTGCTGAGATCGCCCACCGACCTCAGTCGCTGCTGCCGAGACCGCCCAGCCGCGCTGCCGCCGCCTTTGCTGCTGCCGAGACCGCCCAGCCGCGCTGCCGCCGTTCGAAGTGCTACTACACGCCACGCCTCGCCGCAGCCGCGGCTCGCTACGCGCAGCCGAGCCCGTGGAGCCGTGGAGTTGCTGCCGAGGCCGTGGACCCGACGTGCGCTGCGGGTCTAAGTCAGAAAATGCGACAACCGCTGCTCGCCCGCTTCCGGCGTCCGTGCCCTCCTTGCCGATCGTCGACTGCTCGCTCAGCCACCAAAAGTCCCATCGGATCGGATTCCCGCCTCTGTTGGACCGCCATTAATGCCTCCACAACTGCCCCCATCCGCTGCTTACCACCATACTGAGTCGCGGGTATCCTCTCATACATTCGACAAACGTCATCGAGGTGTGAGCCCAACAAGCAGCCACCATGGGTGGTCTGCTGTTGATTACTCTCTATCCCAACGTCATCGGAGATGTGAGCCCAATAAGCAACTACCATGGGTAATCTACCATTGACTGCTCTCCATCTCACGGTGCGAGCCCGACAAGCAACCACCATGGGTGGTCCGCCTTCGACTGCTCTCCACCTCGGCGATGTTGGTTTGACTCCATGGAGGCTCGTTAACAATGTCTTCGAGGAAAGGGAATAACAAGGTAGGTAGGAGGATCATAAAAATACAGGTTGGTATGAAAGTTGTTTAAACTTTGGGATGGGCATAAGAAGTCCGTAAAGAAAGAGCGTACATGATATTAGATTGATTGTTGGATGAAGAAGTAAAAAAAATCATACAATAGCAAGAGAAAAGAAAGAAAGGAAGAAGGGAAAAGAACAAGAAAAGAAAAGATAATTGTTACCTTGATAGTTGATGAAAGCAGTAGCAAGAGAAAAGAAAGAAAGGAAGAAGGGAAAAGAACAAGAAAAGAAAAGATAATTGTTACCTTGGTAGTTGATGAAAGCAGTAGCAGGAGTTCCTCTTGCAGTAGCCTTGAAACTAAGAAGAGAATCTGCAAAGAAGGATAGTGTTGTCAGTCGAAACTTTGAAGTGAAAAAGTAGAAACGGGAGTTGTTCTTATATAGTCTTGGGTAAAATTTGGATAACTTTTGTGAATGTTAGATAAATATTTGTATTTATCTTCAAAATAATGTGAAGTTATTTTTTTTGGAGTCTTGGGAAAATTTGGATAACTTCTGTGAATATTAGATAAATATTTGTATTTATCTTCAAAATAATATGAAGTTGTTTCTTGGGGGCTAAGAATTGAGTTAATAAAGATTTGTGGATATTTGATTTTCAGCTCTATGAGATAAATCTTGCAACTGCATTATCTACTAGATTTTGAGGTTCGTTTGCTTATTGGGCCAGAAACAGTAGAATAAAAAAATTCAATGAAAATAATGGGTCGAAAGAGACTCCAGAGCATATGCAAATATTGTTGCAATTTGTCCACTTCAATAATAAGTTTCCGTGAACAAAATGCAAGGGGGCATTTGTAGGCAATTAAATTTTATTGCCTAAATAAATAAAAAAGCAAAGGAAAATATATTAAATATTGATTAAATATTTATTTATTATGGAATTTAAATAAATAAATTCCTAAGATAGATAAATAAATAATTGATAATTGATATAATTATTTGAGCCCAAATCCAAGTCAAATGGGCTTAGTTCAAGTCAAATGGGCTTAGTTCAAGATGGGCTTAATCCAAGTTATATGGGCTCAATTCGAGTCAAATGGGTCTGATTCAAGTCAACAAGCCCAACAAATCAAGTCCAGCAGGCCTAGTTAAATTAATTAGGCCCAGGTTAAATCCTACGGGTTTAATTAAATAGGCCCGTATCCAGTCTAGCAGGCTTAAAGCCCAACATATCTTTTGGAGGAGAAAATATCTCTCAAGTGGTTATTTTCTCTACCTATAAATAAGGACCTTCAGTCCTTATTCCAAAGACTCTAAAAATCCTGAAGACCTGAAGAACTCTGAAGATTCAAGTGAAAATCAAGTTCGATCAAGTCAAGTGAAGAATTCTGAAGATCAAGATCAAGCGAAGATTCAAGTGAAGAGCAAGATCAAGATCCAAGCCCAAGCTCAAGATCTTCAAATCAAGTTCAAGATATATTCAAGTCAAGAATCACATCCGATCAAAGACCAAGGTGCTAAGCCTCTTTGATCCGGCGTTCTTCATATCAAATTCATACATTTGTCTCCGTGAAGTCAACGTTCTACCAAATTGAGTGTTGTACTTCACAACAAATCTTCAAGTCAACGTTTGATCCGAACAAAGGCTCGACGCCTCCGGATAAACGTTTTAGAATTTCAAGTCAGCCCCGAGCTCGGACAAGCTTCATCCGAAGATCCGGCTCCGAAAGTTGAAAAAGTCAAGAAATCAACTCAAGAGAGGAATCAGAGGATAAATAGAAGCTGTTCACTTAAATTCTCAAGTTTAATCCATCTCGGATTATCTTTGTAATTTCTTTTGTGTTTATTATTTTATAAATACAAAATTTGTTGTTACAAATTTTTATTTAGAAGTAATAATTTATTGATATAATTTTTTTGTTGTAAATTATATTATACTCCATAAATTAAAAAATATATATGAATTTAATATCTTTTGATATTTATATTTAAAAGGATTAATTACTCCAAGGTATACACTTTGTACCCCTAATTACTATTAAATACATTGATTTAAAATAATTATTATTATATACAAAATATTAAAGTAAAATACCAAATATACTCCTAAACCTATACACCTTTAAGCCACAAACCTCACCCACCGTCGGACCACCACCGGACCATCTGTCGGACCGACCACCGGAAAAGTCGCCAGACCGCTGCCACTGCCGTCGGAGCTCCGTCGGACCACCATATTTTTTTGCTGCATACACTTTTTTTCTACTGCACACGAACACTTACTGCACACAACATTTATGCGCAGCACATTTGTAGGGGTAATATTGGAATATCACTATATATTTTTGTAGTTAGTAGTAATACTTTTGTATGTTTGTATCTCATAGTAATTAAGGATTTTTTTGTGTACCTAATATTAATCCTCCCTATTTAAAACTTATTTAAATTGACTTTAAAATTAAAAATTATATTCATTTTAAACTAACTTTACATTCAATAAGTCGTCCATTCTTTTTTTTTAATAAATAATTATTAATTAAAATTAATTTTAAATGTAATATATATAATTTAATAAATCGTCCATGCTTTTTTTATTTTAATAAATAATTATTAGTTAAAATTAATTTTAAATATAATATATATAATTTAATAAATCGTCCATGTCTTTTTTTCATTTTTGAATAAATAATTATTAATTAAAATTAATTTTAAATATAATATATATAATTTAAAAGAAACAAAAAGAATAAAAATAGTAATAATAAGATAGATATTCAATTAATTCCAATTAATTTATAAAAGATTATGAATATAAACTTTCCTTAGTTATTATTTATTTATGAAAAAAAAATCTACTAAATGAACTCAAATAAGCTAAATTAGCAGTAAGGTTAATATA
Organism: Pogostemon cablin; assembly: GCA_023678885.1. NCBI lineage: Eukaryota > Viridiplantae > Streptophyta > Magnoliopsida > Lamiales > Lamiaceae > Pogostemon > Pogostemon cablin. Next base: position 10,786,477 of record CM042979.1, read on the forward strand.
GTAATTGGACCTTGTTAAAAGGCTATTGATCCGGATCAAATTGATCAAATAGTAAGGTCCTTATGGTAAAAGAACAAAATAATTAATTACTTTTATCAATGTTGTTTATATTTTACTATTACTCACAACAAAATAATGTTCTCTAAATTATATACTTATTTTTCCATTATAAACTTCTCATATTTTTATTTTGTCGACTATCTCAGACTTCACTATCCAAAAATAGAAATATCAGATGAATTCTATAATCTCATAATACTTCTTAATTTGAAAATTATTATTTCTCCTAACACATACTATAACATACTTTATGATTTATTTTTATTTAAAAAGATTACATTGTTCTCAAAATGTTAATAAAGTTAAAGAAAAAAAAAACTTATAAACATTTAGAGAGTACTAATTTAAAACATGCTGGCACATAGTAGCTAGCCCCACTTAATCCTAGAGTTAACCATTCTGGGTAAAAAATGCTTGAATTTTGACTGTAACACACAAATTCTACGTGTTTTTGGATTGAGTTGTCTCCCATGAAGCCTAATATTCGTAAACTTTAATTATTTATGAGTTGAAAAACTATTTATATTTTTCAATATATAATAAACCATAATAATAAATTACACCATAAATCATAAAGTTAAAATACGCCATGAACTATTACGATAACATAAATTGTAAACTACAATTTTAAGTGCAAAATTATATCTTAAAAATTAAGATTAAAACATTAAACACTTATAAGGGTATAATATGACAAGCTTTTAGAATTCATATAATTTTTTTTTATTATTATTTTTATTTATTTATTTATTTTTTTGCAAGGAGTGGAATGAATACTTAATCTTTTGGATTAAATGGGTTGCCTGTCAAGGCTAATTGCCAATTAACTTATTCATCCTATATCAGGAGCTCAGATAAAATAATTATAAGAGTTGGATATACTCCATCAGTCTCATTTTCATCCCGCCTATCAGTTTTAGAGTTAGTATCCTGTAAATCAGATTTTACGGTGTAAATCCTGTAATTCTTTTTTAATATAAACCCTTGGCAATACATAGGGCATAATACGATTGAAAGGGGGATCACCGGACTTAAGGTGAGAAAAGACCCAAAATCATATAATAAGATATGTAAACCAGGTTTATAAGAATGTTTGTGCTCGTTTTATTGTACGTCATGAATTAAGAAAAAATATTTTTTGACTTTGTTTAGAGTAATTTGATATTTTTTTTAATAATAAATAAATTATAAAGCATGTAATTTGTGTTAAAAGTGTGATGATAATTTTGAAATTAAATTATGTTAGGGAAATATTAATTATTATGTATTTTAAATGTAAAGTTGAGGTTGAAATCCGTAATTTTTATTGTAGGGTAATTATAAGGGATTCGTGAAACAGACAGGGATAGTGGAATCATATTCGATTACAAAATTATACAAGGCTTATTTTTACTCTACTGTGTGGATCGATTATGTGCACAAAGTTTTTTTTCTTTTTATTTAATTTTCGAGGTACACAAAAAGGAATAAATAAATAAATAAATGAATGAAAATAAAAAACATTACTAGTAACTATAAAATTAATACCTGCAAAATCAAGTTTACACTCGACGAATTGAATATGATTATATGGCCACAATTGCAAAATGTAGTGGTGTACAAATCTCCTTCTCAAAAAAAAAAGAAAGAAAATGAACAAAAAAAAAAGTTCCCAAAACTTTTACTCTTATCAAAGGTCCTACCAGTATTCTTTTTTTTTTATGAGAAAAATAAATATCATTAAGGATGCTGGAAGCAGCCAGTACTAGATGAGGACAAGATGAACTCTGGAGGAGAGCTCCATGAGGATTCTGTAATTAAATTGTGTTTAGCAAAAAAAAGCAAACTTATGAGCTATAATATTATACGCTCGACTAACCCAACAAAAAAAGACGGACTGTAGAGAGGACATAAGACACCTAATGTCATATAAGATGGAGATTGCAGCAACCGGACAAGCTGCTTCATTCAAAATGCTGAGGATGACTGTGGAAGCATCACCAATGAAGGAAACTGCGGAGAATTTGCAGGAGATAGCCACTTCTATAGCTTGTCGGAGAGCAAGAAATTCTGTCACTTCAGGATCGATAATACCCTCGAACTTACGAGCTAAACCATAGCAAAAGGAATCATCCGAATTCTGAACAAAAATGCCAATCCCAGCACATGATGCCCTACGCGATATAGCTCCATCAAAGAAAATACGCAAGCCTTTTTTAGGAGGTTGAAGTTACAATGAAGATAGAGATGAAGATGGTCTTTCAGGAAAATTCATTGCAAAGTGATAATCAGAAAGAGTACATGAGGATGCAATTGCAATATCCAGGGGTTCGGTTTTAGTATCCTCAAATAAGATTTTGTTCCTTACAGACCAAATAAAATAGGCAGTAATGGCAAAATGTTCCACCTGGTGGGGTTCTCCTTCCAAAATGATGTCTTTAAACCAAAGAGCAGCTTCCGGCTGTTGGAAGTGTAGCACAAAGTCGAGAAGACCACAATGTGTCCAAGTGTTTGCAGCAAGCCCGCAATGAAAGAAAATGTGCGCTGTTGTCCCATTTGAAGAAGAACAAAATTTGCAAGTGAGATCAGTGACTATCCCACACGTACACAAGTTATTTCCGGTTGGGAGACTGTTGGTACAACATCTCCATAAGAAATGAGCAATGCGTGGCGGCAGTTTGAGTTTCCATAAATATTTCCATACAGGGTGGGCTCCAGAACTAGAAGAGGTAATCGGATGAGATGAGAGAGATGCAATACATGTTTCCATAATTTTGTGATAAGCAGATCTCACTGAGAATTTACCATTGCGAGAGAAATGCCACACCCAGCGATCCGGGGAAAATCTGTTACTAAGTGGAATGGATAGAATTAGATCAGCTTCATCTGGGTCAAACATTCGCCTCACGAGATCAATGTTCCATGAGTTCACAGTATTATCAATCAGAATGGCAACTGGGGTGAAGTTTCTGCAAGGAAGATGGGTTCGACGAACTGTAAAACTAGATTGACGAGGCAGCCAGCGATCATTGATAATGCTGGTATTTGCTCCAGAGAAAATTTGACGTCTGCATCCCAAGTTCAGTGCCTTTCTTCCTTCAATGATGCTACGCCATGACCATGAGGGGTTGTGACTTACGGTAGCTTGTAGAAAAGATTTGGAAGGAAAATATCTGGCTTTGAATAGTCTAGTCAATAAAGAGTGTGGCTGAGTTAGGATGCGCCATCCTTGCTTGGTCAAGAGAGCCATGTTGAAAGCCTTTAAGTCCCGAAACCCAAGTCCTCCTTCACATTTACCGATAGACATATTCCTCCAAGATACCCATGATATTTTCCTTTTGTCTTCATTCATTCCCCACCAAAATTTGGAGATCATAGACGTAATCTCACTTATCAAACCATCAGGAATTTTAAAACAGGTCATAGCATAAGATGGGATGGCTTGGAGAACTGATTTGATGAGGGCTTCTTTTCCCGCCTTTGAAAGAGATTTTTTCATCCATCCGGAAATTCAATGCCAAATTCTATCCTTGATAGAGTTGAAAATTTCCCGTTTTTTCCTACCCATGATTGATGGCAAACCAAGATATTTTCCATGGGTGTCTGTATGCTGCATCTCCAAAATCTGAGATATAGAATCAATATCAAGCTGCGACGTGCCAGAACTGAAAATGATACTTGATTTATCAAAGTTAATCCGCTGGCCTGAAACTTTTTCATAGAGGGTGACTGCAGTTTTAAGATAACAGGCTTCTTCGGTGGTTGCCTTTCCAAAAATCAAAGTATCATCTACAAAAAAGAGGTGAGAAATACAATGAGCATATCTGGAGTCTTTAATGCCGTGAATTTTATTGCAAGCTTGAAGATCTTGCAAAATGCATGAAAAGATTTCAGAGCAAATGATGAAGAGGTAAGGGCTAAGGGGATCTCCCTGTCTAATGCCTCTCTCTGGAGTAAGATGACCAAAGTTCTGGCCGTTGAGCATGAAAGAGAAAGACACAGAAGAAATACACCAATAGATAATTTGGATGATTATATCAGGAAAATCTAATACTCTAAGAACGTGGATCACAAAATTCCATTCAATACGATCAAAAGCCTTACTCATGTCAAGCTTGATGGACATAACAGGGTGAGAGAAATATTTTTTCATTTTCATGAAATGGTGGATTTTGTGGGCAATGAGGACATTATTGGTGATGAGTCTACCAGGGATAAAAGTAGATTGAGACTCTGAGATAAGGCTAGGCAGACAGTTTTTTATCCTATTGGCCACACATTTAGAAGCAAGCTTGTAAGCAATGTTACATAGGCTGATATGACGGAATTGGGTAACCATGCATGCATCCTTAACTTTTGGAATGAGAACAATGTAGGTATGGTTAATAGTATCAGAGAAGACCAAGGCATTCAAAAAATTAAGAGTAAAAATAGTAATATCCTCACCAACAATATGCCAAAATTTCTGAAAGAAAATAGAACTCATACCATCGGGGCCAGGAGACTTGAAAGGATGCATGTCTTTGAGAGATTTCCGAACCTCGCTGCTAGTGAAAGGTTGATCCAGCTCATTGTGCATGTCTGTGGTGGCCTTGTTTCGGATTCTACTTAGCCAACTGAAGATCATGGGGATTACAATGAGTGGTGGAAAAGATGTCTCTGAAATATTCATGAATAATTGATTGAATTTCCCTTTCATCTTTTCGAATGATGCCATTCTTGTCCTGTAAAGCCCTGATTTGATTAAACTCCCTTCAAGCATTGGCATGAGTGTGAAAGAACTGCGTATTCCGATCTCCTTCCCTATGCCAATGTTGTTTCGCTCTTTGTTTTCAAATAATCCCCTCCTGTTCTTCTAGAAAGTGAAGCTTATCTTGCATCTCAGCAAGCATATGTTTGATGTCACGGGAGATATGGCCTACTCTGAGTTGAGTGATGTCTTTCTTGAGAGTTCCAATTTTTTTCTTTAGTTCTTTTCCATTTGTGCCACCCCATGAAAGAAGACCAACCCATAGCGCAGTTTTCCAGCTTAGATAGAAAGGATTTCTAAGTCTGATCTCCAACAGCTTTTAATGACATTCTCACACTCTTTCGACTTAATCCAGAGAGCTTCAAACTTGAAGGGTTTATGGTGCTTCATAAAGTTGGTATTTGGTGGTTGAACACCGAACTGAAGATGGATAATGGAGTGATCTGAGCGGAAGGTAGGGATGTGTGTATTCTTATGCCACGGGAACACAGAGGAGAAAGATGGATTGCTGGTATAGCTATCCAAACGGGCTCTTTGGGTGAAAGGAAAAACCAGTAGTCGCTGCCAAGTGAAAATATCACCAGTGAAGCCTATATCGGAAAGAGAACATGAGTCAAGAGCTTGGCGAAAGTATTAGATTTTCCAATTTTTTCGAGCCCCAACGCCCTCGAATTCAGAATGAAAGAGGACCTCATTAAAGTCTCCAAAACATAACCATGGAGTAGACTGGCTCGAAAGAGATTTAAAAGCATTCCATGCATCTTTTCGTAAGGAGACATTAGGATCACCATATACACCGTGACTCGGATTAGTTTGTCTAGTAAATAGACATTCAAATCGATCATTCTATCAGAGAAACCACGAAGAGTAACATCAATACTTTTCTTCCAAAGAAGAGCTAAACCACCGCTACGACCCCGAGCAGGGACCGAGACACCAAAAAGTTCAAGTTTACACTTGAGGCGATCAATAGTAGGGGTATTACACTTAGTTTCATATAAGAAAACTAAGTCGGGAGACTTGAGGCGAACAAAGTCACAAAGCTCTTGAACTGTACCAGGGTTCCCAAGCCCTCTACAGCTCCAGCTAATGATACTTATTAGATTTGGCGGGACTAGGGGAAGGTACCAGTCACCGCCGTTTGAGAGAGTTGATCCGTGGAAGCTTTTGTCTTTTTAGCAGGATGATTTGCAGTTGAAGTGTATTGCTCAGGTTTTCGTTTAGATAAGAGAATGGTGGTATGTTTAGGAGATGTGGAGTTGAGAGAGCGATTGTTGATGCGAGTGAACTTTTTTGTTTTGGCTTTAGAAGTGGGATCTTGGTGGATTGGAACAGAGTAGAGAAAAGGATCATCGAAATTCATGGAGGTAGAGAGAGTGTGGTTCAATGGATGGAGTGAAGGTATTGACAGCATCGGGTGGTAAAGTAAGGTTGGGTAAGAGTGGAATATCAGCTGGAAGAGGTGTGGTGTTTGGAGAGGTAAAGGAAGGTTTTGGATTTTGTGGATGAATGATAACAATATTATGAAAGAGAAGAGATGTTGGAGGGATGGAGTGAGTGGGCCTAGGACTGTTACAAATGTAAGTGGATGAGGGTAGAGGATTGAGATGAAGTGTGTGAGATGAGTTAGTGAGAGGAATGGATGGGGATTGGGTAACATCAGAAGGCAAGTGTTGATTATCATGATGAAGTGAGTGTGGTGTGCTTGAGGGTGAGTGGGAAGATGGGTCTGTGATGAGTAAGAGCGGAGGTAAAAGATTGGATGGATTTGGAGAGCATAGCGAGGGAAAGAATCTGTGAAGGTGGTGTTTCGGGAGGAAGGATCAGAATGAGTTGGTTGCTGCTTCTGAGAGTTTTTTGGACTGAATGAGGGGGTAAGGGAGCCCCGTAGCCAAGGACCATATGGTAAGGGATTGGAATTGGGGTTAGAGGAGTGGAGTTTGGTGTCACAATCACGATCGGTATGGCCTATCCTTCCACAAAAGTAACAAAAGACTGGCAGCCTCTCATATTTCAAGGAATAACGAATTGTGCTATCCTTATATGTGATGCATAGAACCCTTCGAAGGGATTTAGTAACATCAATGGCAACTCGAACTCTGAGATACTTTCCAATCAAGTTGTTTTCATGGCCACTATCAGTTTCAATGAAAGAACCAATCAAGTTCCCAGCAGATCTTGCAAAATCAGCAGACATGAGTCCCAACGGGAGGCCGAAGATTTATATCCAAAAAGGAGAAAGATGGAACTTCATTTTGGAAGCAATGGATTCACTATTAGCCTTTTGCAGAATAAGGAGATGTCTATCAAAATACCAAGGGGAACCTTTTTGAACCCTGAACAGATCTGTTTCAGAATCAAAGGAAAAGAGCATAATGTTATCATCTAATAGCTTGCAAGTGAGAGATTTTTTTGGTTGCCAAAGCTCACGAAACATGTTTTCTATATCCCTGCCGGCCAGAACTCGAGGGGCAAAGACTTTACCAATTAAAGTATGAGATTCATGAACTTTGAGGGAAATTTCTGGGCTGATTAGAAGGGGGGTCTGTTCTTCAGTGTCGAGAGAAAGAGAGGAAGAAAGCAAAATCCAAACTGAGCTCCACAGACAGTGCGTTCCTAGCTAATCAAGTTCCACTTTGCTGCAAGATCCTGAAAAACAAACAAAGAAACAAGTCCAAAGAAATGAAAAAGAAACAAATGAAAGAGAACAGAGTGTGCGGCGGATGGGGAAACATGAACCCTAGGTAGGACGAAAACTCTAAAAGAAATCCCCACTGGAGAGATCCTTAGGACACTAAATTAGGGGTCCTACCAGTATTCTGCTACTAAGGAGATTTGGTTGGAAATTTTATAATTTAAGCCAAAATATATCCAACTTTCACCAATACGAGTGAATTAGTTTAAACCACTTATACGGGAAGTTCACTATCATAAACCCAATTTATGGCAGGGATAAATATAAATAGATCAAATTGATCCGGATTAGTGGGGTTATTATGATCCATTTTGCATAATTAAAAATGCTTAAAGACCATTTTACCCTTTTTACATATAAGGTAGTATATTAATTAGAATTTAAGTAAGAATCTATATATTTGATCCAATGAGATGTAGTAAATGCATTAATTATTTTACTTTTCTTATAAAATTATTATATTAGTTTCTAAAAAAATTACATTAATTATAATATAAATGTTAATATATTCTTAATTAATAATTATTAATTCAACAAATATAAACATATATATATATATATATATTAATATTTTAAATATATATGCATTTATAATTATTAGTAGATAATTATATTTATAATTTTAATTCCTAGATTCTTCATTAGTTATATTTTATATAGTGTAATTATAAATACGTATATTTTAAATATTAATATATATATATATATATATATATATATTTATTTAATATGTTAAATTAATAATTATATATTGTCTTATATATACTAATTTACGTTACTATAAATAACTTTTAAAAATATTATGTGTTGCAACATGATTAATCATTGTATTTTTTATATTTTTTATTTTAATATTACATATATAATTTTCTATTATTTATATATTTATTTATTTTATTATAATAATAATAATTATTATTATTTATTATTATTATATATTAACATTTATTATTATATCACTATTATATATCTCCAAAATATTTATTTTTAACCAAAAAATATTTGATAAGTTTTTATTTAATTAATTATTTCAAGAAGATAATTATTTAAATATTATAATATATTGAGATCCAATGAGCTATTATACGAGTCGAGCGAGCCCGAGTAGTGGGTACTCATGCTCGGTTGAGCAGTTATTGATCCGAACTCGAGCTCAGCTCGTTAAAGAAATGAGCCTAAGAACGAGCTCGCTCGAGTAATTTTCGAGCCGAGTCGAGCTTGATTTGGCTCGTTAAGCAAATTGAATTGAGTTTATCAAGCTTATAGAGCCTTATCGAGCTGATTTTTAATGAATATATCTTATATTAATTATTTAATTTAATATTTATTATATTATTATATATAATTATATTTATTATTAAAATAATCGAGTCTTGTCGAGCCGATCCGAGTTGAGCTCTCAAGCAGCTCGTTCATTTTAATAGCTTTAAGATCCACCACTTTTTATTTGTAATTTTTAGAAATTAAATTACACTCCTTTCATTTCATTATAAGATTATATTTAAAAATTAATTACTCCAAAAATTTTGTAGTTAATTACTATAAAACTTCAACTAAAAATAATAATAATGTTTATAAAAATATTTATTTAACATAAATAGTATACTATTTATAATTTTATATATATATATATATATATATATATATATATATATATAAAAGTATTGAGTTTATAAATTTAAAATAAAAAATAATTAATATTTTGGACTAACATGCTAAAAATATTAGTAAGTATTAATTCATTAGTATTGAGTTTATAAATTTAAAATAAAAAATAATGAATATTTGCTTAAAATATTAGTAATTATATAAATTAATATTTTAATTAAAATATATAATAAAACAATAATAAAATATATTTAAATTACTTTATGACAAACTCTCTTGTGAGACGGGTCACAAGAAAGACGGGTCAAAAATGGTTTAAATCACATTATTTTCTATAATTTAATATTATATTATATATTAATATTATTATTAGTCAACCCACTATCTTAATTAGTTCCTAAATTTTAGGAATTAATTATTAATGTTTTCTGCACTAATTAATTTCATTACGTTCTTTCCATCGGTCAGCCATTCCATTGAGATGTGAAGATTAATCATGAATCCATCACCATCACCGTCAGCCAGCCTTCGCCGTTCCGAGTCTCGTCGTTAATCGTCATCTGACCCTATTCATCGCGCCGAAGCCGTGCGGATCTGTCACAGGAAATACCCCACACATTCGGATCTATCTCAACCTGCCGCCAATGATCGTCGTTAATGCTTTCATTCTTATATTATATCTGAAATTGATGTAAAGTTGTTATTTGCTTGTTATTGTATGTGAAATGTCATTATATGAGTTGAATGTTGTAGTATGTTGGTTTTATGTTATAATATGTCATTTGATCGCTGTAGTATGTCAGAATTTGTTAGAGAGACATGAGTGTGATTTTACCATGTGAATGCTATAGCATGTTATTTTTGTGTTAAAGTATATCATTTGTTCGCTATAGTATGTTATAGTTTATTAGACATAAATAAATGTGATTTTATCATGTGAATGCTATAGCATGTTATTTTTATGTTATAGTATGTCATTTCACATGACAACGACATACTATGAGACATATGTAATACACTTTAAGATTAGAACATACTATAACACGAAAACGATGTACTATGAGACATATGAAATACACTTTTAAAATGACATACTATAACACCACCGAAATATTCTTCCAGGTAAGACAAAATAACACAAAAATTACATACTATAACTCATCCACGACATACTATAATAATGTAATGTACACGAGCGTTTATGAGGATGGTTTATGATTTGCAACGACGATTCATCAGAGTAAAAAATCATCATACTGTGAGACTTATAGCAACGCCAAACATACTATAGGTGATTAACGCTATACTATAACATGAACTAACGATACTCGTAACTTATAAATAACACTTTAATCCCATATTCAACATACTATAACATTTTATGTGTTAATATTTGACTAAGAAATAAACGCTTTAAATTGATCCCATGAATTTATGATTTCCTAAAATAATGGGTTGACTAACGTAAATACATTATGCTAAATCCCATAAATTTAGGAATTTTTTAAAATAATGGGGATAACTAACAATAAATATATTAATAAATATTAATAAATTATGGATAATGCATTGGACTTACCCGTCTCACACCCTGACTTTTCTATGACCCGTCTCACAAGAGACTGACTCTTACTTTATTTTATTAATTTAAGATAAAGTATATTAATAAATTCATGTAGCACATGGGAGAAAAAAATATATTTATATATATATATATATAAATATATTTATCTATATTTTTTAATTAATAAAATATAATTCAATGGAATTTACGTTCGAACCGGTGGTTCCTCTTTTATTTTTTTTTTATTATTATTTTTACGGTTTAAGGCTAATAATTTTTTTTAAAAAGGAAAAAATCAAAACCAGCAATTTTATCACTTTTCATCAATTGAGTATCATTTTTTTTTATTATTATCACTTTTTATCGACGATCTTACACAATACTTGCCCCTAATCAAATTCATTCCCTAAATACATTATTCACATACTCAATACTTGCCCCTAATTAAATTCATTCCATAAATACTATTCTAGTTTTTACAAATGTAATATATCACTGTATTGATCTTATTAGTCTACACATTGCCTTATTTGATAATATTTTTTTATAACATTAATTATATATATATATATATATATATATATATTTATTGTGAGACAGATCTAAAATATAATCGAATTAGCTAATTAATTATTACTGATAACAACTTAAACACAACGACTTAGTACTTATTAATTATTTTAATTATATTACTCTTTTTTTTTTCTTTAGGCTTATCAATTAATCATTTAATATACAAATATTTTAGTAATAATAAATGAAAATTAAATTTTAAATGTAAAAATAATATTAAAAAATTTATTTATATAATAAAACATGGCACGAAATCAAACATCACTTTTTATTTAATTATGATATAAATAAATTGAATATATAATTATCTAATGTGTTAAGATTTTTATTTTCTATGAAAATTGGTATATTAAAGTTAATAGTTGATTGTATATTATAATAATACGGAATTATTTTTTTGTCACTACTATTTAGAAGTAATAATTTATTGATATAATTTTTTTGTTGTAAATTATATTATACTCCATAAATTAAAAAATATATATGAATTTAATATCTTTTGATATTTATATTTAAAAGGATTAATTACTCCAAGTTATACACTTTGTACCCCTAATTACTATTAAATACATTGATTTAAAATAATAATTATTATATACAAAATATTAAAGTAAAATACCAAATATACTCCTAAACCCATACACCTTTAAGCCACAAACCTCACCCACCGTCGGACCACCACCGGACCACCTGTCGGACCGACCACCGGAAAAGTCGCCAGACCGCTGCCACTGCCGTCGGAGCTCCGTCGGACCACCATATTTTTTTGCTGCATACACTTTTTTTCTACTGTACACGAACACTTACTGCACACAACATTTATGTGCAGCACATTTGTAGGGGTAATATTGGAATATCACTATATATTTTTGTAGTTAGTAGTAATACTTTTGTATGTTTGTATCTCATAGTAATTAAGGATTTTTTTGTGTACCTAATATTAATCCTCCCTATTTAAAACTTATTTAAATTGACTTTAAAATTAAAAATTATATTCATTTTAAACTAACTTTACATTCAATAAGTCGTCCATTCTTTTTTTTTAATAAATAATTATTAATTAAAATTAATTTTAAATGTAATATATATAATTTAATAAATCGTCCATGCTTTTTTTATTTTAATAAATAATTATTAGTTAAAATTAATTTTAAATATAATATATATAATTTAATAAATCGTCCATGTCTTTTTTTCATTTTTGAATAAATAATTATTAATTAAAATTAATTTTAAATATAATATATATAATTTAAAAGAAACAAAAAGAATAAAAATAGTAATAATAAGATAGATATTCAATTAATTCCAATTAATTTATAAAAGATTATGAATATAAACTTTCCTTAGTTATTATTTATTTATGAAAAAAAATCTAATAAATGAACTCAAATAAGCTAAATTAGCAGTAAGGTTAATATAGTAATTGGACCTTGTTAAAAGGCTATTGATCCGGATCAAATTGATCCAAATAGTAAGGTCCTTATGGTAAAAGAATAAAATACAGATACATACTTTTAATTATAATTTAATTATTTAAGTACTAACAAGAATTTTTTTTTATAATCAGTTTTGACTAAAATATGAATATGTATAACATTTCAATTTAATTAAAGGGTTAATTACATGAAAAGTTCTCACCTTTTCGCCGATTACGAATTAATCGAAACTTTTAGATATTTACAAAAAAAATACTCCCTCCGTCCCAGGTTAAGAGGGCCATTTTACCATTTTGGTCGTCCCACCCAAAGAGTTCCATTTCCTTTTTTGGACACATGGGACCCACCCACACCCACTAATACAATTAATACATGGGGCCCCTACACCACTAATACAACTACCCACTACACATTAAATAATAATACTCCTTAATCCACGTGCCCAAAAGCAAATGGGACTCTTAGCCCGGGACGGAGGGAGTACTCAATTTTAAGCCTCTATTGCAATTCGAACCAGCGAGCAGCTGGAGGCCTGCCCGAATGGCGACGTAGAAAATAAAATTTTAAATAACTTTTTTTTCATCCTGTAGTGCTCTCTTTTTCTCTCCAAACTCTCTCACCCTTACTTTTTTTAATCCACGTAATCTTCTTAACGTCAACCAAAACACCCTATTATATTATATTCTACCCTGCTGAAATCCGACAATGCACATTTTCCGTCACACGTCAACCAAAACACCTTACGACTAGATTGGTATAACTGAATGGAATAATGATAGAATGGAATGAACTTTTGAATGGAATAGAAATGGGAAATGAACGATTAAAAATAATAATTATCATGATTGGTATGGTTTAGGAATAACTCAAGTAATAGAAAAAGTATTACTTAACTGGTTCTAATCTCATTAATAATATTTTTAAAATTTTAAATATAAAATTTATATATAAATTATTTAATTAATTAAAATGTCAATGAAAATTTTATATATTTAAAAAAAATTCAATGAGGATTTTATATTTAAAAATGTTAAATTAAAAATAAAATAGAACCTCAATATTATTAAAATATAAATAAAAAATCATATATATAAAAATAATTATGTATTCAATATTACATGTATATATTTAATTATTTCAATTATATTAATTTTTTATTTATAATTTATTAATTTTTATTTAGAATAAATACTAAATTAATTATATATTTTTTGGGTCACTTACTAAGGGCACAAAAAAATGCATAATTACTTTAAACTACATGACTCAAAGCACTATTACTCCTAACTACACAATTATGACTGTAATATCATAAATACCCCTATATGTTAGCACAATTTGTCTGCACAAATTGATTTTGCACAATTTGGTTCTGCACAATTTCATTTTGCACAATTGTTCTGCACAATTTTATTTTTGCACATCTTAAATTCCAGCAGCAGGCGGCTGCAGGTAGCAGTGGTCAACACTGGTCAACAGTCGATCAACGTCGATCAATACTGATCAACGGCGGTCCGGCCGCCGGTCAACGGCTGGTCAACGCTGGTGGGTGAGTGAGTGGTAGGGTTGTTGGTTTAAAAGTGTATGGAGTATAAGGTTATATTCGATATTTTACTTTAATATTTTGTATGTGAGAGTAATTATTTAAATTCCAAATTCCATGTATCTAATAGTAATTTATGTTAAAAGTGTGTATCTATTAGTGATTTTTCCTATTTTTTTATTAAAATTTTAAAGAATAAATTTTAAAATAATATATTTTTATTGGGTATATAAAATTGTATGATTTTTTTTAAATGTATAATAATTAAAATATTTTATTTTTTATTAAATAATATAATAACAAAGTTTTTAGTTAATATTATACGTTAAACATAACAATATTGATATATTTATAATTTTAATTATATATATATATATATATATATTATGGTTTAAATTAAAAGAATATTTTTATAATTTTTTATGGTTTATAGCATGCTACATAAATAAATAAATAAAAATTTTGATTCCTTCGAGCATGGGAATGGGGAATACATGGGAGGTTGGATGAATCACCATTCCTTTGTTTAAGGGAATGATAATTCCAAAAATAATGGTGATTTCCATTCTAAATATATACCAATCATCATATTAGGAATCAAATTAGGAATGGTGATTCCATTCCTAATCGATTACCATGTACCAATCATGTCGTAAATATATTCTACCCTCCTCCACTGTAGTTGCTGAAATCCGACAATGCACCTCTACCGTCGCGGTACTCTTATTCCTCTCTGTTTTCCTGCTCCCCTCCGCCACCACCACCCACAGCATCACCCGCATTCTCCAAAAATACCTCGAGTTGGAGACCTTCAACCAATGGTGGCCATGAAGAGAGGCAAAAAGGGCGACCGCCCTAGCCCCAAATATGTGGGGCTCCAAAATTTATACACACACATATATGTCTTGATAAAAATAAATATTTGATTTTTCGTGAAATAAAAAATTTTTAATGAAGAAAATAATGGAAACTTTTTAGTTAAAAAATATAGAGAGAGCAACGAGGGTCTATTCCTTTTATTCGCCCCGGGCCTAGAAACTGTCAGGACCTGCACTGCCTTCAACCACTCTTTATTGGTGAAGAATCTCGTGTTGGAGATCAACCAGCGGAAAATAATCATCGTCTGCGTGTTTGACAACACCGGAATGACGAATCTGCTCTCCAAGCACCTCACTCTTATCAGAAACATCCCCACACTCCAAGTGCTCCTTGACTACCCCATTGCCGAATGTCCCGCCTTATCTCCACGGTCGGAGGTCGTTGCTGAAATCCAGTAAGGATAGTGGGAGGTCGTTGCTGAAATCCGATAAGGATAGTGGGAGGCGTCGGCAGCGAATGACGCTGAATTCCGATGAGGGCAACGACCACGGTGGCATTTCAGCAAAGAGTGGTAGGCGGCTTGGCGTTCGCGATTGGATTGAGGCAACGTGGGCTGCGCATGGTGGTGACGGTCGACGGTGTTGAACTCTTTCCTGCGGTGAGCGGCGTGTCTTCTCAGGCTGAAAGCGCCTCGATCTTCGCTGGACGGACAGCGGTATAAGTGATGGCTTTGACGGCTGCGTGATTTTTGGTGGTTGACGGGGATTACAGATGGTGGTTGAGAAAATCCGGAGAGAGAGAGAGATGCATGGATTTTTATTTTTTTAAGGTGGAAACGAACGTGGAAGGCGACGTGAATGTAAAAAGAACACATCAGCCACCGGGCAGGTCTCCAATTGCCCACCTAGTTCGAATTGCAATAAGGGCTTAAAATTGAGTACTTATTTGTAAATATCTAAAAGTTTGGACTAATCTAAAATCGGTAAAAATGTTGGAACAGTAATTAACCCTTAATTGAAAAATGTGAAAAGATGAGATGGAGGAAAGAGAGGGATTTAAACTCCATATTCAGTGTGGATTCTCGATTACTCTCATAACTGTACATAAATATTTTGCAGTATAAAATTGAAGTAATATTTTGCAGTATTTTATGTTAGCACATGAGATCTTGTATGCGAAGGAATTAGGAAGGAAATACAACCATCCTAAAGAAAATGAATGAAAGAAAATGTACACATGATATTTTCCCTTTGATAATCCCTTCTTCTTTCGGTATGATATTCATTTGCTTTTTTTAAGTAAATTAAGGAATATTACTCCCTCCATCTCGGGCAAAGATCCATATTCACTTTTAGTGCATAAATTAAGGAGTATTATTATTTTATATTTAGTGGATATTGTATTAGTATTGGGTGTATTAGTATTAGTATTTATATTTATGTGTGGGGCCCTTTTACTAAAAGGAGAAAATGAAGACCTTTGAATGGACCGCCAGTATAGTAAAATAGGAACCTTTGGTGAAACGGAGGGAGTATTATTTTATGTATAGAAATTGTGAAAAATGCCACTATTAATAGTTGATTTTGAAAAAATGTCACCCAACATAATTTTTTTGGAAAAATGCCACTTTTTTACTTTTTTGCCCATCTTCACTATATAATTAATACTACATCCGTCCCACAAAACCTTTCACACTTTCCTCATTTGTTTATCCCACAAAACCTTTACACCTCAAAAAAGGAAATATCATTTTATCTAACAATCTCAAAAGTTACATTAATTTCAAAATTGACACTCCTTTTTCACACACATATCATTACTTTATATTTTTTTATTACCTAAAAATACTACAATACCCTCTAAAATCAATAAATTTTGTCAAAAAGTGCAACTTTTCTTAAACAACGTGGAACAGTAAACGTGAAAAGTATTATGGGATGGAGGGAGTATATAGTTGCATGTATAATCGCACATATATATAGTCGCGTGTAGTGATCGCACATATGTTAGTAAATAAAATATGTGAATGGTTACACATGTAGTCACGTGTAGGTTCACACATATAATCGCGTGCAGGGCTGCAGATGTAGTTATAGAAGAGATCGCAGACTAGAGTTAATTATATCCCAAATTAAAAAAAAGGCATTTTTCCTAAAAAAATTTATGGTGGGTACCATTTTTCCTTCCCATCAAACCTTCCAAACAAACACTCCCTGAATAATGATAGAGTAGAGTCGTAGACCATCACAATAGTAAAATAAATATTTTATAGGAGTATTAAAATAATTGAATCTAATTTTGAGTCGAGTTAAATTAGTTGCGAATATGAAATCCATGAAACTAGTATGAACTTGTTTTTACTATATATTTTTTGCAAAAAGTTATATATGACAAATATAATAATCGACTATATAACATAATATAATCTATAATCTAACTTTAAAATATCTTTTTCCTTCTTAATTTCATGAATGACATATTAAGAAATATACTCTTATACAAGATTTAATATTCTCATTTTAATTTATGATATTATTATTTATTAACTCTATTGAATTTATCTTTAAAATTAAATATGATAAGTGTTAAAGGTATATTGTGATTGACAATACAACAAAATATAATGATAACTACATTAGTTAATGTTACCAATAATAAACAATAGTTATCAACCAATATACCATATAATATAATAATTAAACAATTGGTATGTATACTTAGATCATTTCTTTAATTTTAGAACAATAAAGAAATTACCCCTTTTTAAGCTAACCATAGTTAAGATCCAACAGCATATATCATAATTAAGAACTAACCATGGTTAGTTAAAATTATCACAAGCAAACGGTATTGGAAGACAAGGAGAGATGCCCAAATTGTCCTTGTTTTTTCATGAGTTTATGCAGATTTTTTTGTTTTGGAGAAAAAAGGGGGAAAACCCAACAATTTTTACCTCTCATATTGTGAGATCTTTTCCTGAAAATCCAATCTGAGATGGAGCTCAGCACTTCAATTTCATAAGAGTATTCGGATTTCTCTCGCATACGGTAACCCTTGCTTGCTCTACTCCGCGAATTTTCTAGTACTGATCACCGTTACTGATTTTCTGTTCCTGAAAATGTTAATGTGATTTTATCTGCCTATTGATTCTATTGATTGAGCATCTCGATCGGGTTTATACTGCTGTTTTCTGTGATTTCGCTTTGTTTATCGAGTTTTTGGGATGCTGAAAAAGTAGCTAATTAGTTTTTCTTATTCGTTTATCTAAATGTAGTTTTGCTTTGCTGTCGATGGTTTTCGCTCGTTGTGTAGTTTGATATTGATTAGATTGAAGGAAGGCATTTAGTTTTTATGGAATACCAGTGGGATATTGTTCGTATCAGTTATTTTTCATTTGCTGCATAATTTCTTTCTATAGTTGTTTGGAATTGCCTTAATTCTTTATTGTGTTTGATTTTCTGGAATCATCTCTTTTCCTAGCTGGAAGTGGTGCTGCTGGAATTGATATATTTTTTTAAGCTCAGTGTGGATTTTACTTGCATTTTCTTAAATTCTTGTGTTTGGGATGAGTGGATTATATTTTTGTTTTATTGTGATGATCCACAGAGGGAAGTGGTGGAGTGGGGGTAAGGGTAGATGGAGTGCAACAGAGAAGAGGCTCTGAGAGCAAAAGAAATTGCAGAGAAGAAGTTTTTGGCTAAGGATATTAAGGGGGCCAAAAAATTTGCCCTCAAGGCTCAGAATTTGTATCCTGAACTGGAGGGCATATCTCAAATGGTGATGACCCTTGAGGTTTATATTTCCGCTGAAGAGGAAAAAACGCATGGAGAATCGAACTGGTATGGTGTGCTTGGTGTGACTCCTCTAGCTGATGATGAGACAATTAGGAAACAGTTTAGGAAACTAGCTCTTCAGCTTCATCCTGATAAAAACAGGTCCATTGGAGCAGAAGGCGCATTTCAAATTATGTCGCAGGCATGGAGTTTATTATCAGATAAGTCCAAGAGAATAGCATATGATCAGAGGTACAGTAAACAGAGAAATCAGTCTAATAACGAGGGACCTTCCCCTCCACCAACGCAAAATGGATTTTACAACTTTGCAAGTACTGCAGCTTCACAAACAAAGGTCCCGAAAGGTAATAATAGCAAGAAGAATTCCACATCTGGTTCTCATGCACCTCGTAAGAAGGAACGCCGCACTTTTTGGACAGTGTGTCACCGTTGTAAGATGCAGTACGAATATCTCAGAATGTATCTCAACCACAATCTTCTTTGCCCCAATTGCCATGAGGCCTACTTTGCTGTTGAAATTGGTCCTCCATCAACCAAGGGTTCTAAGATACCTCAGACCAGCAATACTCAGCAGAGAAAGAACTCAAGCCAGAAGGTATCTTCAGGCTCTGAACATGGTAACTTCCAGTGGGTTCCTTTCTCTGAGTCAACGGGTGCTCAATCAGCTGTTCAAGCTGCAAATATGGTTCAGCAGGCTTATGAGAAAGTTAAACATGATAGACAGAAAGCACAGGCTGCTGCAAGAAAAGAGGAGGCGCTACGGAGGAAAAACCATGCTTCCAAAAGAACTGCAGGTGGGGAAACCCCCGTCCATTCTGAAGCTTCCAAGAGAAGAAAAGGGGTTGAAGATTGTGGTGTGAGCAGAGAGAAGATGGAACAGTTGAATACTAAAAATGGCAGTCTTCATCAAGTAAATATTTCTGGTGTAAAACTGGATAGTACTCGGAAACATATTGGCATTAAGGATTTGTTGGTTGAGAAGGTTCGTGGTGAAGTACATAAAAAACTTACTGAATATGACTCAGCTGCATTTGTGAGGAAAGAAGCTAGGGAGGAGGTTTTGAAAAATAAAAAAGAAAAAGAAATGCCAACCGTAAATGATGGTATTATCACTGATGTTATCATGTGTAATCAGAACAAACTTTTAGACAGAACACTAGTCGAACGTATGTCTGTAAATGTCTTGGATCCTGATTTTCATGATTTTGACAAAAGCAGGACGGAAAAATGTTTAGGAGAAAATCAAATTTGGGCCGTGTATGATGATGATGATGGGATGCCACGACGCTATGCCATGATTCAGGATGTGATATCTCTAAGTCCCTTCAAGGTGAAGATGACTTGGCTTAGTTCTGCAACCCATTGCAGAGTTAGCGAATTAAGTTGGTTTTTGAGTGGCTTCTTAAAAACATGGGGGGAATTCACTGTTAGCAAGCGTGAAATTTGTAGCTCAATTGACTGTTTCTCGCACAAGGTGCGAGTGACGAAAGGCACTTCTAATACCTTTCTAATATATCCTCAGAAGGGTGATGTCTGGGCTTTGTACAGGAATTGGTCCCCAGAGTGGAACGAGCTCACTGAAGACGAAGTAATACACAAGTATGACATGGTTGAAGTACTTGAAGATTATGATGAAGATGGGGTAATAGTCATTCCCCTGGTTAAAGTTGCTGGATACAAAGCTATATTCCGTCAGCATTTTAACCCAATGGAAATACGTAGAATCCCAAAGGAAGAAATGTCCCAGTTTTCTCATCAGGTGCCTTCGCATGTGCTTACTGGCCGAGAAGGAACGAAGTCACCCAAGAATTGTATTGAGTTGGACCCAGCAGCCATTCCTTCTGAGTATCTTCAAGTGATGTCCAACATTGAAGGGATTGAGTTTGAGTTAATGGAGACCAATGAGGATATTAAGTGTGTGGAGGTAGTTGATTGTGATCGTAGTGCCAACACGTGTTTGATAGAAGGAATTTCTTGAGTTTAGTGATTTGAATGTCCTTGGAGAAGTGAATCACAGCGTCGAACATCAAAAATAGGATCATGGTAATAACAAATTCTTTTGAAGTTATCTACCTGATTGTCTGATTACAAGGTATTATGGCTGTGATAGAAATCTTGAGGTTGCTGAAAAATATCTTGGAAGAGAATGAAGTTGCTGATATTATCGAAATCCTTGGCGTTCTCTCTGCTGTGGATGTTGCAAAAACTGCAAGTGATTCAATCGCTGGAATCACCGTTGGGAGGTGTATATACTTGCTGTGAGTTGAGATCAGCAGTAGGTAGTTGCTAGTCTGAGATCTATGAACAGGGTTTTATATTAATCTCATAGATTAACCCCTTTTTTTTGCTCTTTTCTCCTTCCATTCCTCAACATATTATATCTTATATTCCACACTATTTATACCTTTATCTCTATGAACTGCAGAACTACTTCACTGTATTAACTATCAATTTTGACTATGATCTCATCTTTCAACTTGTGTACTCTTCTTGCTTCTTTTTGGGCTAAGCATGCATAATTTTGGTTGCATTGTTTATACATTCTCATGGCCCCCTCCCCTACTTCTAACACAAGCCATGTGAGAGTGCAGATTATCAAATGTATTGTTGGTAATAGCCAATTGGATTATAGGACAGTCAACCAACAATGTGTTTTATACTTTCATATGTTTATGAATGATATATATAGTCTGTGTCAAAAATTACTTAATGAGATGTGTACAATAAATAATATCTACATATGGTCCAAGTTAAAATTTAGGGGTGCTTTGTTGGGTTTAATAGGTAGGGTAATATAAATGGAGTGATATTGATTTTATTTGTTGATAATTGATTGGTATAGTGAGAATAAAAAATTTTCAATCATTTCATTGATATTTTAAGATTTTATTTTTAAAATTTACTATGTGAATTATATTACTCTCTTTGTGTAGGAATACTTGTTTACAGTTTTTAAGTCTAGATTTTGGTTTTGAAAATTTAATCTTGTTTTGGATTGGGTTCTAAAAATTCAGATATTATAAACTACACTTACCTATGTATTTATCTCTATAAATATAATAATTTTTAATTTTATATATTAATTTAATATAAAGTTAAAACTTATCCTACTTAAAAACTTAAAACAAGCATATATTAACACTATTCATTTTGTTTTCAAAAGCTATATTTTCATACCACATATTTTCAATCCCCACATAAACGAAAACAAACATAGTTCATTTTATTATTCTACATTGTTTAAGAAAATTATTTTTTTTAATATAACTTTATTAGTTTTTTGGGGTAAGTTTGTTTTTTAGGTAATAAATAAATTAAAAAGTATGTTATTAATGTTGGGCGGTGATGACAATTTTAAAATTAAAATATATTTTTGAGGTTGACAAAGCTAAACTCCACATAAATGAGTGTGCGGCAGAGCCAATATGATTGGGTTGACAAAGTCAAATTCTACATAAATAATTGAGTAGACGAGGCCAAACTCCACATAAACATGTGCGTCGACAGAGCCAACTTTATTCTGAATATAAATGAGTTGGCAGAATCAAACTATGAACTAGTATTTCATAATTGTATAGTATAAATGAAAAATTATATTCCTTCCATCTGGTTCTAAGGTATTCATTTATTTTTGCATGTGGATTAAGGAGTATTATTATTATATGTAAAGTGGATAGTTGTATTAGAGGGAAGTGGTGACCATATTGTGTATATTTTTATTAAATAGGAGAAATGAATACCTTTGAAGCGTACGCCAAAAATAGTAAAATAGATACCTTAGAAGCGGACGTAGGGAGTAATATTTTTAATAAAAAGTGATAACTAATTATAAAAGTGCATGTTTTATTGTTAGATCGGATGAACATTGTCAAATGAAAAACAATTGTATTTCCCCCGTCCCAACTACAACTTCACACTTTCTGTTTTGGTCCATCCCACATCCAACTTCACACTTCTATAAAAGAAAAAACAAATAACTAATACCTTTCTTTAACATATTTTAATTTCAAATTTGTCATCATCTTTTTAATACACTTAACATACTTTATCAGTTATTTATTCTCCAAAAATATCATACTATCTCAAAAGTAAATCAAAAAATGATTTTTCTTAAATTCCGTATCTAATTATCTACAATAAATGTAAAGATGAATTTGAGACGGAGAGAATATATAAAGAATTTTTAATGTAATTAATAAATAGATGACCTAGTTAAATTATTCATTATTATGTTGAAAATTATTTTTAAAATAAAGAAATTAGAAAATAGAAAAGAAAGAAATCATAAAAATATTACATTACAAGAATGAGTCCACACGTCTTAAACATTACTCCCCCTACTCTAAAGAGAATTTCACGATTACCGTAGATACGGAGTTTAAGAAAAAATTACATTTTTGCTTTAATTTTAGGAGTAGTTTGATATTTTTAGGCATTAAATAAATTATAAATTAAATTATGTGAGTTTTAAAGGGGTGGCAATTTTAAAATGAAAGTATACTGTGGGGTTATTGATTTGTGTGTATTTTTTTATTTGGAGTGTGAACTTACTTATAAGACGGATAAAAATAGAAAGTGTGAATTTATTTATTAGTGAAGAAGTAGTATGTATATAAGGAGCTACCACATTATACGACATGATTAGTATATGTATATAAGGAGCTACCGCATTATTATCCTATAATGGAGGAGAAATAAGATAATGGGAGATGAAAAACTCACATAAAAGAACATAAAGATATTAATGAAAGTGCATATGAAATAAACACTATATTAATGACTAATGAGAGTGTATTGTTTAAAAAAAAAAGAAAAGTGCATTTATTAAAAAATAATAAAAATAAAGTGTCTATTTAGTGGGTTAGTTATAATACTATTTCAATTTTTACATTTTTTTATTTTGGGAGTTTTATTCAATATTTAAGTTTCCCTTTTTAGTATATGAGATACACCTAAAACAATTATTAATATATCAATAGAAAATTTACATCCAACACTAATACATCTACACATTTTACATTAAATAGGAGTATATCTTTTACACACTATCCAATAAAATGTTATATTCACTAATCAACATATAAAAAACAAACATAAATATTGAAACGAGATGAAGGGATTGAAGGAAATATATATATATATATATATATATATATATATATATATATATATATATATATATATATATATATATATATTCAAATTTGTGATTTGGAGTGGATGACAACTAGAGAGAATGGACGAGGGATGTAAACAAGAAGAACCCAATAATGAAAACTCTAATAAAAATGTAACAACATTAATTGTAAAAGTGGATTATTGAAGTCAATAAAATCAAACATTCAAATCAGTAAACTAATTCCACCCGTACGGGTCACGGGGCAGCCCAGACCGACGACAAAAATGGGTCTGGGTTCGGGTACTCAACTACCCGTCCCGCCCCGGCTCATTGATATCTCTAGTTTGTTTCAAATTGTCTCATTTCCTTTTTTACACACATGAGACTCACACAATAAAATTAAAATATGGGACCACACACACCCATTGATACATTAAAATATGGATCCACACAACCACTAGTACAATTACTCATTATATATTAAATAATAATAATACTATTTAATCTATATGGAAAAAAATAAATAAGACTCTTTTATTCTATCTTCATTAAAAAAAGATGGATATATTAGGAAATTGAGGGAGTATTTTTGTATGAAAATATATCAATCTTTGTATTCCACTCCTATTTCAATTTGGCAAAAGTTCCTGCCCGGACATGGAGGGATACTTTGTATTCCCATGTGAACACAATTCTCCCCATCTATATTTTATTTAAACCTATGTATTGCTAGGGGTTTAAATTGCAAAGGAACACGAAAATTGTAAAGGCGCACAGAATATGTTCCGTGCGCCCGGTGCACAATAGCCTCACTCAGTTCAATTTTCAGGTGGTCTCACTCTTTGTGAATAAAAATTGACTTCACTTATGATGCGACCTGCCAATATTATGGGGTGATCACGTGTTTGCATTGCAATTCCTTGATTTTCGAACTCCCATCACCGACACATCATTTTCTCTCTAACTCTCACCTACTATCTTATACGTACACGTCATAACACGCTTACATTTATCTCATTTATTCGTATCAAAATTATTTTCATAAATATATTCAATCAAATAATTTCATAATGAACTTTAATTTAAAAGATTGTAAGATTTCACGATTATTCTGCCCTCAAATTCTATAACACAAATTTCTCCGAGAAATTTGAGATGACATCATGTTTATATGAGACGGTTTATTGATTATTATATAAATTAAATATATTTATTAGTTATTAAAGTATATTTTTTAAAATATAATAAATTATACATTAAAGTATAATGGTAGAGTGTTATAATATAAATCACTACAAATATACTTTAATTAATAATAAATATATTTTATTTATATAATAAACATATTTAAATAATGAATTTGTCATAAAATATAGCTTCGAACATAAAATTCCATATTTCTCTTTTTTTCTTACACTCATCTTTGTAATATTTGAAGGAGAACCATCATCTTCAAGAGTAGATTCAAATATATTATTTTAAGATGTATTTTCTCCAACCCACTTAAATATTTAAATGGGTCGGCTATTCACACATCCAAAATCACTAAACGTACTTCATTAATATTTAAATTAAATTATCTTTAATTAATACTATGACATAAATACCCCATAAACCTTAATATAAAAACCTAATTCATAAAAAAAACAGCGTTAGCCAACAATTCTCAACAAAGAATCATATATGAACCCTGTCTTTTCGAAGGTATAATACACTATGTGGTCATTTGGGATGAGACATAATAAGAAAATTGGTTGATATGTCTAATATAGATAACCCAAACTTTTAAATTGAGGAATTCGTAGAACGGAAGCAGAATATGTGGTCTTCTGTCGTATAGTAAAATAATCATCATAAATAGGAGTGTCATACCTTATCGAACCGAAAATACCGACTCATATCGTATACCATATCGAAATTGTCGATATTAAAAAATTCATACCGATACCATACCAAAAGTTTCAGTATACCAAAAGTTTGGTATATTATACTTCAATACCGTTTCATATTGAAATACCGAAACACTCTCTTTTATCGAACTTTATCGATTCATATCGAAACTTCAATATGCCAATTTAATATTAAAAGTTTGGTGTACCGATTTATACCAAAATTATTATATAATATTTGAAAAAATTTAATCAAATAATCTATATTAAATATAAAAATAATAATATTTTGATATTTGGGTACGGTATATACAGAGATACCATAATACCGATATATTTTTGGTATTCCGGTATACTCGAAATATTAATTTTTTAGAAATTATATACCGATACCGTACTAAAAATATCAGTACAACACCATATCGTACCGATATTTTCGGTATACTGATTTTTTCGATATTTTTCGACACGATAACCCCGTTATATCGAAATTTCAGTAATTTTGTCCACCCCATAAACACAATACGGCTTGTTCATGCGCTAAGGCAGCTTTAAGCGACTTCCTAGTGTGAGTAAGTGATCTATTCAATTTAGGGTTAATTACATAAAAAGTCCCAACCTTTTTGCCTGTTGCAAATTAGTCCAAACTTTTCAATATTTACAAATAAATACTCGATCTTAAACCCATTTTTCAAATCAAGCTATCGGGCAGCCATCTAGTTGCCTGAACGCTGACATGGCATTTCCTTTGCAAATTAGTCTCCACGTGTCATTGACTCACCCAAGCATATCAGTTTCCACCGACTTACCCTCAACTAACCTTACTTTACCTATTCTTTCTTCTACCCACCCACATGATATCTTACGGATATGGCAATGGCTTCTCGTCGAGACTGAAGAGCGACGGCGGTGCAGCGGTGACCGACGTGAAGACCCAATAAAAGAGAGCCAAGATTATAATGATCTTATTGGTACATTGTTAAAATTAGGTGGCGTCGTTGAGCAGAGAATCCATGGAGGCGGCGATTTCAGGCTTCGAAGGAAAGAGAAAGAGGCGGAGGCGAGAGGATTTTAATGGCGAAGTGGCGGTGGTTCGATTGTACTCCACCGCCGTGCGCCGTCGATGCCACTCCAGATCTGTCGGGCGTCGAAACCACCCATCTCCATCCACATACTGCTTCTCGTTGCCACCCATGTTCAAGAATCCATCACCATCTCCGACCTCTAAACCCAGATTCACATTTCGACCAAAGCCCATATTGCCAAACTGCTCGTTTATCCATAAATTAGACCCATTCTGACCCAACCCGTCCAGCAATTCGACATACTAATCGCCATTGGAACCTAACAAAGAGCTGAAACTCAAATTGTCAAATTGCCCACCAAAATTCTCACATTTCTGTGGTAGAATTTTACCAGTGTTATTCGCAACATTCGTAAACTGCGCCGATGTTAGCCACTTCGATCTAAAGCCGGCGATGGCGTCAGCTGCCATCATGAAAGTGTAGCTGCCATCTCCAAGCTTGTCTTCAATGGGATCTTGAATGAGTTTATCAGTTAATTCAACCATTCTTGTTAATTTGTGAGGCCATTGTTGTGATAGTTGTTTTTCTTGTAATGATTTGCAGAGTAGCAATCAGTTGTTAAGATGTAATGTAGAAAAGAAGATGATGAAATTGCCAAGAATCTGCTGTTGGGAATTTGAGTTTGGAGCCCGGCCGACAAAGAATAGGTCAGTGGCATGGAGGTGACGGTGGCGATTTGGAGGAAAGAATAAGTAAAGGTTGGTTGAGAGTAAGTCAGTGACACGTGGAAACTAATATGCTTGGTTGAGTGTGAGTCAATGAAAAGTGGAGACTAATTATCTACAAAGGAAATGTCATGTCAGGTCAAGTGCTTATTTGTAAATATTGAAAAGTTTGGACTATTTTGTAATCGGCAAAAAGGTTGGGACTTTTCATGTAATTAATCTTTCAATTTATTATTTAAACTAGTCAGGTGACCAACTGCCAATACTCCAATGACGGATGGATTTTGAAGGGTGTTTTTAATTTAAGGTTAAATTGTCCTAATTGGGGTATGGTTAGTAATTGCATTCTATATTACTAAAATATATAGGGTGTAATTAGTAAATGGGGGTATATACAATAATTTTGAGGGTATGAATAGCCGGCCCCATTATAAATTTAAACGTTCCATTTTTATGTTTATATTTCACTTTTTTTTAAGTAAAAAAAACTAATACCTATTTACTGCATATTAAAAATATTATATTTTATATCCTCCGCCCAATATAATATAATATTCTCCACGCAATATAATAATAAATATTAAAATAGAGTATTGTTTTGTTAAATTTTTATTTATGAGCAAAGTGAGTTAAATTTCAATGAATAGGTAATTAATAGGTGTATAAACGAGTTAAGCAACTCCAATAAAACATATTACCTTTGTCTATTTAGGGTATTATTCTTTTTGCACGTGAATTTAAAAAATATTACTCCCTCCGGCCACTTAGAAGGTAATCGTTTTACTATATTTAGCGTCCGTTTTAAAGGTATCCGTTTTTATTTTTGGCAAGGTATGGTCCCACCAATAATATCACTAAAACCCTTAAAATTCTTCTATTTACAAGACTGCCATCAGATTAACATCATCTAACAATACTACTAATACTCATCTAAATTAAACATTTACTACTGATTATGCACAATAATTAATAATCACACACTTACTCTTTTATCGATTTAGTTTTAGAAACCCTAATTAGAACTTTGGGCCTATCTTTTCGTTGAACTCTCTTTCTCTGCGGTTGTTTTTCAGCGCTATCATCGACTACTCATTCAGCCGATGAACTCTCCATCGTCATCCTTCGTGTAAACTTTCCATCATCGTTTACTCTCCTCATCTACTCTTCCGTGCTGCTTTTACTTTCCTTATCTTGAAAAGGATATGGCTTCAGGAACCATTTTGGAGTTTGTTTCCATGGTGGTCGATTCACCATCGGAAGCGATTTCTGACGAAATCCTTGAGATTTCTTCATTTTCTGACTATGGAGGTAGTAGATCTACTGTGTTCCCATCTTATTTGAGCTTATCTGAGTCTGAATCCTATAGATCTTCTGGGGTTCCCTCTTTCTGAAGCTCCTCCGACTTAAATTCATGTAGATCTACTGGGATCCCTGCATTTTCAATCCCTTTCGATTCAATTTGAGTGGTTCATTTGTCTCTGAATCTGTAGATATATATGCGGGGCTTGTTGTGCCTGATTCAGAGGACCAACTGCTGTGTGATCACGTGAGCATTGTGGTGCCCGACTCTGAAGAGGAGTCGGTGTGTGATCCTGTGAGCATAGAGGTGCCTGACTCTAAAGAGACGTCGGTATGTGACCCCATGAAGGAGGTGGTGCCCGTCTCTGAGGAGTCGTCGGTGCCTGGCCACAATTTTAGCAAAAGTTTTATGAGGGAACGCAGGTTTCAAATTCAGATGCCGCAAATCTTGTGCCCTGCAGCTTTGAAATTGCCCGAATATTCAGAGGTATAAACCCTAATCTATTATTTGCTCATAAGTGGGATTAGGCATTCATAAACTGATGTGATGATGTTTATGTGGGTTTAAAAATTAAGAGTATGTTAAATTTGTCACCATGTATAATTATGGAGGCTGCATACATTGACATGCCACCAATTATGCATTTAGGAGACAATTTTAAAAACACTCTATGATGAGATTTCTCTAAGAGTGAAACTGAATACATTCAGTTTAGGGTTTGGTGGATTTTCTATGTGTAATGGTGTTATGGTGATTGTTGGTACTGTAATGATGTGATCTATGATCTCTGATGTGTTGAATGAGTGATGATGTTTATCTTGATTGAAATAGTATGAGTATCCCTTAAATTTGTCACCGTGCGTAATTATGGAGGCTGCATACATTGACATGCCACCAATTATGCATTTAGGTGACAAATTTTGAAACACTCTATGATGAGAGTTCTCTGAGAGTGAAACTGAATACATTCAGTTTAGATATTGGTCAATTTTCTATGTTTGATGATGTTATGAATGATGATATTGTGATTCTTGCTTGAGTGATTGTTGTTAATGTGATGCTGTAATCTGTTATATCTGATGTTGTGACTATATGATGATGTTTATCTGTGTGATCTATGATATATGATGTTGTGACTGTATGAATTTGTGACCATGCATAAAAATAGAGGCTGCATATATTAAATGTCACTAATTATGCATTTAGGAGACACATTCACTTACACTCAATAATGATAATGTTCTGAGAGTGATGTTTGTGCAATCTGTGAATAGAATAACACATTCCAAATATTTTAGTCATATAGAGCAATGTTTACTACTCAAACAACTCCAGAAAAGAGTTGTTTTAGCTGTAAACAATGGCTTTTTCAGCCACAAAATATCTAATTAATAGTCTCTACACATATGCATACTAATATGTGCACAAAAACCCCACCACCTATCCCTTTGAAAATTTTAAATGCAAAAATCCCACCACTTATTTATTAAAACCAAAACAGATCATTATATTCCCTCTAAATGTCAATGAGCTCTTCTAAGCCAACTATTTCATTCTTCTGGATATGATAATCAATACTTTCCTCTATCAAATCATGATCCACCTCTAGATCAGTTGGAAGAATTACAGCTCTTAATAATGCTTCCTTTCCCATGTGTGGTGTCTTATAATTATTTGCTCCCTTATAAGCTAGGATTTCCCTTAAACAACCTTGTAGGGTTAGGAAAACTGCATTGAGTTTGGCGTGACTCAATTCTTCATATGATGTGTTCACTGCCTTTAACAAATCATCCACTGTTTCATCTGCAATCTGCACTTGTAATGATTGCAAAGCCCTAAACCAACCCAAATTCAAAACATTAGTGTCTGGACTTTGAGGGGGTTGAAAGACTAGATGGAATTTGAATCCATCTGAGCTTGCAGCCTCTCTCCATTCTTGGTCAGTGTTCTTTATATGAGGCTTTACATTATCTTATTGAATAAATATTTTCTTACTAGCTCCAACTAGCCATTTAGATTTAATAGCTGGTAACACTTGAAATCAATGTCACCAATAAGGATTTTTACAATAATTCTTATTCAGGAGACTGATTTCAGGTTTAACAAGTTAATGATGAACACAATCTGAGAGTTACACACACTTAAATAAATATATGCAGCTTTAAATGAAATTACCTGATTGATCAATACATCTTTGGTCACAGTCTTTGTGACAGACAACATTGCCTTTGTTTCAATTGTACCTGCCTCTCTGTTTTTTTAATTCCTTTGTGCTGGAAATTTTTCAGTGAATGGAAAAATACCTATTTTCCCATCAAATATGCACTCACCATTAGGATCATAATCAGGTCTGGCCACTGCACATAGGAACATAACCTTTATTATAAAACTTTTGCTTTGACATGCTCAATATGGTTCTATTTCTTCTGTAGTTAAGTAGTATCTCTCTGATGCTCTTGTGAGAAAGAACCACTTCTCATCTATGTATACAGTCTGTGCCATGCTCTTAAACTTGATAATTATGTCCTCTCTAATCACCTCTAATGCATCTACACAGAATTTCATCCGTCTTATCTTGTTCTTCTCAGATATAGCTAGCTTGATTGCATTAGTATGTGCTCTCATTAACCCTTTTTTTACCCACTGACCCACAGTACTCTTAGACACCTTCATTTCTTTTGCTATGCTTCTATAAGTTACTCTTTTCTTCTACTCAATGCTGCTCAACTTGTCTTTATCATACTTCTTGTATTGCCCATGCTCTCTCTCTATTTTTTTATTCACTAAATGAATTGCCATACATGCTGCCATTTGTTGCTTTGCTCTTGCCCATACCCTTCTAACAAATTTCCTTGATACACCAAATGTAGAAGTGACTTGAGTGAGTCGGCCATGTGAAGGTTTGACATTTGATGAACATGCCAACATGAATTGAGCAATAGCATTAAACTCATTGGTACTTACATTTTTTTCTCATTTTGTCATTTGGAAGAAACTGATTTTCTTTTTGCAGGTGTTAAAGTATTTATAGTGTAAGTTTAGGAGGGAATTAGAACTTGTTTTAGAGGGAATTAGAAAATGATCTGGAGGGAAATTTAGATTAACATGTTGGTGGGAATTCATAATGTAATCTAACCTAACATATTTAATTTTATTTTGAATTATTGGACATGTAATGGAACTTTAAAATGTAATGTACAGTAATTTTTTTTTTAAATGTATGCCATACCATTTTTTTATTCTGTACGATTTTGTGTATTTGATAGGGCCCACTTTAATTTTGAATTTGATGTAAGGTGTACAGGTTTATTATTAATCACATTTTGAGTGATTAATCACTTTAAAAATAGATTTTTAAAGGAAGGGTAAATAAGTAAAAATACACCCTCCAACTACTCACTACACATATAATAATACTCCTTAATCTATGCATAAAAAGTAAACGGTTACCTTCTAAGTGGCCGGAGGGAGTATAATTTAATATATAGTGGGTAGTTGTATTAGTAGAAGTGTGGGTCCCATATTTTAATTGTATTAGTGTGTGTGTATGAATCCGTTCCATATGTGTAAAAAATAAAAATGAAGTCTTTGGGGCCGACGCTCAAAATGAAAAAAATAGACTCTTTCAAGCGGATGGAGGAAGTACTTAATTAGATGTTGAATAATTAAAAAAGAAAAGTTGAAAGTCGGGTGTGTTGCATTTGTCTCAAAACATTGAAAATTTAATTGATTAATAAAAATTAATTATTAATTAATCACCAATTAAATATTAATTTATTATTAGGAGATACACATTTTAAAACTTATTTATACTTAAATACAATTTAAAAAAAATACTATTAGTGACACGACCCACCTTACATAACTTATAATTCAAATACTAATTAACATAAACATCATCATTATAAAAATCTGCACTCATTTTTTTCACATAATATATTTATAACCAAAACCATCACACCAGTTCAATATACGTAACTGGTTTCTGACACCACCTCAATCCACTCAAACTTGTCACAATACTTATTATATTATAAAACAAAACATCAGCGGAAACAAAATAAACACACGGCCTAACCCAACAGGTCGTCATCTATGTACATCCGCTCTAAACCCTGAAGGAGCTCCACAACTTGCACAGTCACATCACAAAACTCAATCATCAACAGGCTCACTTACAATGCATAAACTAGTGAGACAAAAATCTCAGTAAGTAGAAATCATGCATGTCAGTGAATGTAAAATTACTTTTTAGTATATAAAAAATTACTCTTTGAAAGGTATTCCCTTCGTCCCACAGAAGTTGACACACTTTCTTTTTTGGTTTGTCTCATAGAAGTTGACACATTTCATTTTTAGTATATGTGACCCACACAAAAAATATTAATTTATTCTCATGGGGCCCACATACACCTCTAATACAACTATCCACTACATATAAAAATATTATTTCTCTCACTTCACTAATTATTATGCTCCTTAATATCTGTGCACACAAAAAAAATGTGTCAACTTTTTTAGGACGGATGGAGTAATATTTTTTATTTAGAAGAGTATAATAATTCATTTCTCTAAAGAGTAATTTTCCTGTATTAAAGAGTAATCGAAAAATTAGAGTTACAATAATTTGAAGAATATTTTTTTTCATTTAAAAAGGTAATAATTATGCCTCTAATGAATAATTTCTCATGTATTAAAGAGTTACAATAATTTGAAGAATATTTTTTTTCATTTAAAAAGGTAATAATTATGTCTCTAATGAATAATTTCTCATGTATTAAAGAGTAATAATTGAAAATAGAATTCACATGTAAAATCGATTCACACAAGTTTTTGTCATTTTTTAAATATTTTTTATCTTACAGCTTGCAAGGTCGAAACCCGTTTGGGTTAGGGTTAGATTTACCTTTTAGAAGTCTGTTTAAACAAGCTTGATTAGCGAAGCCCTTTAGAGCTGACCTGTTTAACATCCTTTGTCTCATAAAGATATATTAATTATTTTGTGCGAAACCTATGTACCAAAAAGAATAATGTAAAGATTGAACGAGATACTCAAATTAAAAAAAATCGAAATGGATGGAGAGAGTATTAATAAATGAATTTAAGACGAGTACAAATATTATAATGAATTTTGTAAGAATATGAGAAAGAGTACTAAGGGGCCGCTTGGTACGAATTCTTCAATTGGAATGGCAATATGTATCACTAAGGAGTCAATAACAATAGGGATGATGGATACTGGAGAGTAATTATTGAATCAATGAGAGTGATTGATGAATTTTGATTCCCAATGCACCAATCAGGTATCAACAATGGAAATCAATGATACAATATACATTTATTCTCATTACCTCCTCTCATTACCCTCAACCAAGCAACTTCTACATATATTAAACAAATATGAGTGATATGCAGTATCCGCACCTCTAGCTAACCGGTACCCTTGCAATCCCAATTGAACTTGACATGGTTGTATACATTTGTCTTAAAAATAACTGCACACTTTCTATTTTGATTCATTTCAAGAATATTTGCATATCCTAAAAGTTGAAACAATACACTATATCAATAACTTTATAATACTATATTATTACAAAAATATCATCATCTTTTCACACATGTTTTAATCAAAGTTGATTATTACAAAAATATCATCATCTTTCCACACACGATTTAATCAAAGTTGACTATATTATACACTTTATTTTATTCAATTACTCAAAATACTCATTCTCTTCTTTACATTACTACAACGAAAAGTTAATTTTCTTAAACACTTTGCACTGAATATGTATATGTATTTTTGAGATGGAAGGAATAAAATTTTTGCAGTGTAAATATTAAACAAAATTATTTTAGAAAAAGAAAGAATGGAGAGGGGGGCAAATTGGGGAAAATGGGAAGAAAAAAAGAATCGAGTAGTAGGAAGGAAAAAAGAGAGGAAAGTTGCGTACTCGCGTACACGGTCAATTCTAATTGATGGTATGGCCCGGCTGACGTGTAAATACTGCACTCGCTAAAATAACACAACACACACAATCCCCCTCACTCTCTCTCCACACACAGATACATACAACTTTCTCACACATATATATATTTAGAGAGAGAGAGAAACAGAGGGGCGATACGGAGGTTGGGGGTGTGGGGGTGAAGGAAGGGGGCGGGATTGAGTGTAGTTATGGAGTAAATGATGGAAGAGGTGGCCATGCTACGGCAACTTATTGGGCAGTTACAAGAGGTTTTGGAACTCTACGGTTCTCCTCCTCCTGCGGTTTCTTCCAATTACTTCATTCACTTTCCACCGCTGCAGCAACCCCTCAGGTCCCCCTTTTTTTTCATCCTTTTGTTGTCTCCGGCGAGGGCTTAGGATTCGATGTTCTGATTTTGCGTGATTTTGCTTCTAATGAGGTGGATTTGGAGTTTTGTGTTCGTTTCTTCAGATGTTGCTTTTGTTTTCTGTTGTTCGGTTATGGGATAACTAATCACCGTGGGCATTGATTTGTGTTCTCAACCCCAAAAGAAAAGGGATTTTTTTTTTCGTGTTTTTAGTATCTTTAATAAAGTTCCAATTCCTTTTGATTACTTTTCTTTCTTTTAATTTTTTTAAATTTATTTTATCTTTGAAAATTTCTTAGCTCCCGATTCATCTGTTCTACTGTTGGTGTCTGTTAGTCTGGTGAAGTCTTGTACGCCTTAATGCTTAAATAGGAATGCTATGAGCATTATCTTCAGCTACTTTTTAATGGTATTACCTAATTTGGCTTCAGGTGCTTGAGAAGATTTTGGAACCCATATCCTCAATATTGTGTTCTACTCCCTTCAATCCATCAAAACAATCATTTTATTTTTCTATCCGTCATTAAATTATGTTCGTATTCTGTTGGCTAGACCCCACGAGAGCCCTTGCCCTTGATAGTTGATAAACATTATAGCGTCTTGTTGTTGTGACAAGTGCGCCTGCAAGCATTATGACATATTCTTGCAATTAGCAATGGTAATTCTTCTTTTTCTTGATGTGTATTATCATCTTATTCCTAGCTCGAACAGAGTTAGATGCTGCTCATATGCATGCCATTTTATATATTTCTCTTTCATTCTAAGGCCATTAAGTGACTTTACCTCTGTGATTAATCCTATGGTGCTTGAATATGGAAGAAATTTGATTTCTTTTGGTCCTGCATAATAAAGTAAAGGTTCATGGTTGTGTGTGCCAATTTTTCTGCTTCAAATACACGTGACATTAGCTAATTTGTTGACATTTAACTTTTGCAATAATCTAAAGGATTTACATTTTCTGGGTTGTCTTGTTGTGTCTAACGTATGTAGTCTTGCTGTATTTCAAGAAAATTTTCTAGCCCGCCCATATTTTATCTTCGGCACTGTATATTGATGCAATGTCAATAAAAAATTAAACTTGAAATCTCAGTTAAAGTGACTCGCTTTTAATTTCAATTTGCTTTCCAATTTTAGCAAATTCAGGATGCCCCATGAAATCTAATGATCTTAAGCTCATGGCTATAGCCTATATAGCAAAAGAAGAAAGTTGCCGACAGTACGTTTAACAAAATGTAATGCTGGGATCAATGTGAATATTTAATTTAAAATCTCAGTTCAGTAGTCCTCTTTCAGTGAGGCGAAATATCTTTATGCTTTTGTTTGATAATTTAAGTTTTCACGAGCAAGGTGAAATACAGTTATTTTTAAGTTCATGGGTGTAAAATAAATGAAAAAGTGAATGTCTCGTGAGACTTATGGTTAAGAGAATTAATTTCTCACACGTGAATCTGTGTCACTTCTATCACTAAAAATTAAATTATAAAACAATTAGTACAACATGAAGTGCATTATTTATAGTCAACTAAAGCCAAGATGGGAATTTTTTCTTAGCTTTTATTGTGTTTATACTGCAATGTTCCGAGTTGACTTCTTACAGCACCAAGTAAAATTTGAGAAACTTTATTATCTTATTATTTAAAAAATGCCACTTTCTGAGTTTTATGATGTACATTTGAAAAACTGTTTTATTACATACATGTCTGGTATCGTTTTTCGACTTAAGTTGAGGCTTTGGTTTTCCTTATCTGGTTTACCAGTTATTCTGAAGTGGATATTATCTTCATGTACTTTGAAATGCACATGAAATATTTTAAATTGTAATGCATGATACACAGTATATACTAAATAGTGATAATCTTAACCTTTTCTCCCTTAGTTGTTCTTTCTTTCTTATTCTCTTATGTGTCGATGGAGGGAAGTGGCTAAAAATATCATTTTGTGATAGTAAGATTTGTGCATGAATTGCACCATGTAGCTCATAAAATTTTTGGACACCAATTGCATCGTGCAACTCATGTATACTTTTAAAAAGTATTAGTCATTTCACTTTATAGTTTTGGTTGTTCACTAGAAAGTGTTAGTTGTTTTAATAAATCCAACTGATGCTTTTCGTGAAACAACTAATAGTATCTTTTAGTGAACCAACTAATACTATTTAAAAATAAACACGAGTTGCACGCCCAAATTGCATTTCCATAGTTGCTAGTTAGCATAGTTATTACTCAGGCGCGCCTTAGGCGAGGCGCATACCAAATCGCCTGGGTTTCGAGGTTTTCTAAGGTTTAGGCCGATGTTCAAAAAACCCTCGCCTTTTACGCCTTTGTGTGCCTTTTTGGAAGGAAAAAGGCGCGCCTCAGGCGAGCCTCTGGTACAAATGCACATATGATGGGATTTTTTATTACTTTTCCTAAACTTGTCGTTTTGGAAACACATTTTTATAAGTTAAGAGTAACAATTTGACTTTTATTTATACATATTAGTTACGGTTTTGGAGTTCTTTTCATATTTTCACTCCAATAGTTAGGGTTTCCAGAGAGAGAAGCTCCCACCCTGCCCAGCCTCTCCTCTCCCACCGTTGCAGCCCCATTGAATCTTTGACATTTGATATTTTTAGCTCATTGAGTTTTTGATGTTTGATATTTTCTTAAACTTGATGGATTCTACATATTTGTTTGTTTTGATAGTCTATTTGTGTTGAGTACTTGAATTGTGAAGTTCATTATGACATTATTGTGTATGGGTTTTTAATTTGTTATTACGTTATTTATGAGTTATTATGTGTTATTATTTGATGCTTGGTGATTTTGACCTTTATTTAGTTGGGAAATTATGTGTAAAGTAGGATATATTAATGTATATATGGTCTAGAGTGCTTTGTACCTCAAGCGCGCGCCTCAGGCTCCAACAAGGCCTTTGTGCGCCTTTCGCTTTTAACAACTATGCTAGTTAGTAATTTTATCAAACATGTCCATTTTCTTATGTCAAAATCATTTAGGGGTGTATTTAATTTTTTTGGGTCTTTAGAATGCCTTATTCCGTGTTTTCTTAGATTCACATTTATAAACATTACATTTACAAAGAAAAAACAAATTAAGTTTGTTTTCTTACAAATACGCTTAGGGTATTTTTATCTGCACCTGAAGTTGGTATTTTTCATACAAATATCCCTTAATATTAATTCTCATTCTTTAGAAAAGGAAATCATTGTGCTTGGTTTAAAGTCCTCTAGTTTAATTGTATAACGTATTTCTCAAAATTTCTCAATCAATAATCTCCTCTTTTAACTTATCACCCCTTTTTTATTTTCTGCTGTAATATCCCTAAAACAACTTCCATTGGCATTTTTAATCATCATTAATTGCATTAGAGTTGTTATTCTGGGTGCTTCTGTAAACAAACTCTACCAGCTGCTTTTTTTTTTTTGGTGCAAAATTAACTTTGAAGTTGGCAATGATGCCGCATGATATTTGGTTATGTAAACTAAAGTTGGTGCATGATTAATTGAAAAAAAAGCATCAGAAATATGGGAGATTGTTATATCAATTATCCCCACCCACCCACCCACCCAATCTCTTTGATTTCACCAATAAGATTAGTTCTTTATGTATGAATGGTGGGGGAATTGAGGGAGGGAAGGGATTACACTTCATGAAGCATAAAATGGTATGAATTTGGCCACAGATAATTTTCATCTGGTGTATATCTTCTTTAAATTGTAGGTTGTAGTGTTTGTTGGTTTGCAAATTTTTCATTTTTCTCATCGTAGATCTGGAATTTATTTTGATTGTCCTCTTGCATGTTTTTTTATTAAATAGATTTTTTGTGTACTATCCCATGTCAAAAAACCAGCAGCTTTGACTATTGTTGATTTTTTATTTTTTTTTTCAGTTTTCTGTTTTTTGCAATATTCTTTTGACTCTTCTTCATTATTTCCTTTACTATCAATTTCTTCTCGTATTTTTACCTTTCTCATTTGTGAAGTAATACATGTCCATCCCTGCTTGCTACTGACTTTTGCAGTGAGTTTATCTCTTGATCAACTTGCTCTATGAACTACATTTCAATATTCTGCCTCAAAGAAGATATTATTCTAGCAATTTAGACATTGTAACACAGAACTGTATATCAATGCTGACAATATGATCTGCGGTGGTAGAGTTGATCATATCTTTTTGCCTAATTAAATTATTCAACAGCTTGGTATATGCATTTTGAATGCCTGAATGCTTTAGTACAATTTCTTTTTGTGCTTCTGAGCATTCACCAGGGAAAGAACAGGAGCTTCTTTTATCACCAATAATAAATTGTATGCTATTTTTCTAATCATCATTATTGCCATTATGGTTATCTATCATGCTTATTCTCTGTATTTGTGATGTTGGCTTTGAGGAAATTTGCACTCCAAGTTAACTCAGTTTTCCTGCATACTCTATCACTTCTACCAAAATCTAGGCTGTCCTCCTTAACTACCCTTGTCCGAGTTCTTGAGTTGGAACTTACTGATCTGGTCTGAAAATGACCAGATCATCCTCTCTCTAATCTTATCCTTTCTATGTGAGGCTATATCCAATACTGTCATTATCCTACCATATGTATATCTATCTTTAAGGTACTTCCTTCAATTTCCATCCATGACCTTCTCCAATCCTCTGGCCAATCATATGATATTCTTGGGCACTCTGTCCATAAAGCACGGTTGATCTTGATCAAATGATTTTCTTCCAACACTTCTATTTCATTCTACAGGCATTCTTTTTGTCTAATCTATCTTAGTATGGTCTACATCTCATTGAATACCCGTAGTCGTTTGGATAATAGATTTTAATATCAAAATCATTTACAATGTAGACTTCTCTATTGCCAACTCAACTCAATATGCCCTTCAACTTCATTTAATTCTAATTGACCATTTATGGGTTGTAACTGAACAAATTCCATTTTACTGAAATGGACCTCTTCTGATTGCCTAGAGTGTTTTGGTTAGACACTGTTGATTTGTTACAGTGGTAATACGTTCATAGTTTATTGCCATATTGATAGCTTTACGCATACATATTCTCCCACACGCTAGACTAATAAGGGAGGGGGGAGGGGTAAGAGAGCAATATGCCGGAAGAATAAAATTTTGTTTGCACTTATACTGCCCACAAAATATATCATTAATTTGGTAAAAGTTGTGTATGAGTAAATGTGATTATACAAGGGAAGAATCTAATGCTTTGGTCACTAATACTGCATAAGTTGAATTTTTATGTCATTTAAGTTAATCATGATTCATGAATACATATCCCTTCTGTTTATGTAGAAGAATAGATTGTTTACACTTTTGAAAGGGTAGCTTTTTGAAAACCTGATTATTGAGTGTGTGCCTTTAACTTTTACGATGTGATTGAAGTTTGGTGTATGTATGTATCCAGCTATTAAGGTTGTCAAAGACAGGTGTAGATTCAGTACCGAGCAGTATTACTATTATTCTACCCTGCTTTTCTGAATAAATTTCTTCATCTTGGTTTCTGAATTGCTTATCACTTGATTTATTTGTGCCCTTTTTCCATATATCAAAGATACTCTTAAATTTTTTGATGGTCGTATGTATTATATTTAAATCACTCAATGTTTTGTTGTGCTTTTGAAAACTTAAATTTTAAGATTCGTGCCTTGTAACTTAACTATTAGCATCTGAATAACTAGGTTATTTTGCAGATGTTGTTTCTTGAATTTTGAAGATAGCCCTTTAGAAGACAGTTGTTATAACATAATAATGACTGCTGGTAAATCCGAGAATCTGAAAATGCTGGAACCTGGCAAACCTCCTCCACCAAAGAAAGCTAAAAAGGAGCGCAATCGTGGCAAAGCAATAGCTGCTACAAGCTCAACTGAAATCATGGAACAGGATATCTGGAAAGAATTCCCAGAAGACCTGTTTGATGCTGTTATAGCGAGACTCCCAATTGCAGCATTTTTCCGCTTCCGCTCGGTTTCCCGGAAGTGGAACTCATTGCTGAGTTCCCAAAGCTTCTCAATGCAATGTGCCCAAGTTAAGCAAGCTAAATCCTGGTTTTACACCATCACTCATGAAAACGTCAATACTGGAGCAATGTATGATCCGTCCTCAACTAAATGGCACCATCCTACAGTCCCTGCCTTGCCAACAAAACTAATTGTGTTGCCAGTGGCATCAGCAGGTGGCCTTATCTGCTTCCTTGATATTGGGCATAGAAGCTTTTATGTTTGTAACCCTCTAACAAGGTCCTTCAAGGAGTTGCCAGCCCGGTCTGTTAAGGTCTGGTCCCGTGTTGCTGTTGGGATGACACTGAACGGTGACTCTGCCAGCTCAGGGTACAAAATTCTTTGGGTTGGTTGTGAGGGGGAACACGAAGTTTTTGACTCCATTAAAAATTCTTGGACTCGTCCAGCAAATATGCCCCCAAATATCAAGCTTCCACTTGCCCTCAACTTCAGGTCCCAAGCAGTTTCCGTCGATGGGATGCTCTATTTCATGCGATCGGACCCTGATGGGCTTTTGTCCTACAACATGGAAAATAGGACTTGGAAACAGTTTGTGATTCCTGTTCCTCCACATTTGAGCGATCATACACTAGCCGAATGTGATGGGAGGATCATGCTCGTAGGGCTGCTGAGCAAGAACGCAGCTACGTGCGTTTGCATATGGGAGTTGCAAAGAATGACACTGTTGTGGAAGGAGGTTGACAGAATGCCAAACATATGGTGCTTAGAGTTTTACGGAAAGCACGTTCGAATGACTTGCCTGGGTAACAAAGGGTTGCTTATGCTGTCGCTGAGATCAAGGCAAATGAATCGGTTAGTCACATACGATCTATCCAGCGGGGAATGGCTCAAGGTGCCGGGGTGCGTGCTGCCTCGTGGAAGGAAGAGGCAATGGATAGCTTGTGGCACTGCATTTCACCCGTGTTTAACTGCGGTGGCTTAGTTTATCATTTGGGTGTTGGGTTGTATCAACTCTGCAGGTATTATCCACTTTTCTTGATTGTGATATTCAGGAAGATGTGTAATGAATTGATTATGTTGGGTTAGTTATTAGTTGGAATGTTAAGGATAACTCAACTTATATTTCCTGTGGAATCAATAATTAATATTTTGTGTAAATAAGATTTCCTAGCTGGTCCCTTCTTTCTCCCCCCTTTTATCAATCATTAAGCTTATACTATCTTTGTTTTATTTTTTGCAGTCAGTTAAGAATGGCCGTCTTGAGTATTGTTTTTTAATTGCATCTTCTCTTTTGAAAAGAAATTAAACCTAATTCGGTTTCTTAAATGATGAAAGAACTTTTATTTAAATGTCCGATAATCGTTCCTTAAAAATATCAACAATGTAATATGAGTGAGGCTCTTGTATGTTTGGACACACGGATCTAATTATGTGTGCTCGGGTCGACCTATAAGAAAATGGGTCATATATAAATTTAGAAGAGATTTTCAAAACACATTTTCCACCTATTAGTGCTTGTGATTTCAGCGCGAGTAATCTTGGCGATTCACTATCGCTATTCAACCTTCGATTCTACCTTCCTTAATTCCTAGCATCTGTTGAAATCTACCATGGTTATATCATTATTAAATTCAAATATTGAATGTATTCACTATCGCGATTGATTGCAGAAGAAGAAGAAGAACGCGATTGGACTATTGGAGAAGAAGAAGAACACGATTGGATTGCAGAAAGAGTGGAATTCGAAGGAATTAAGGTTTGGATTCAATTTTACACTAAAACTATGCTTGAGTTCATATTAATAGCAAGAGACATCTAAATCGCGCGGGTGTGGCTGCGCGAAGCAGTTGCTCGCTTTCTGTCACAACTGTAGTGTTTACCACCACAATTTGAAGCCGTAAAATCTGCTGCTGGATAAGGAAGGAAATTTGAAATTGACGGATTTCAGTTTGAGTGCGTACATCTTCAAAGGCCTTTTTTGAGAGGATAAACAGTTCGAGGAGAGAGATTACTATCATATCTTAGTTGAGATTTGCTTTTGCTTATTATTATTGTGAAAATGTAGAGCTAATAATATTAAAAGCATAGAAAGCCATCAGATTTGTTGTAATGAAAATGGCAATTTGGAGTTTCAATTTGTTTGGGTGGTTGTATGCAAGGAAATACTCTCTCCGTCCCAACAGAGTTTTCACATTTCCTCATTTGTCCATCCCAACACAGTTTTCACACCCCAAAAATGAAAAAAAAAAAAAAAAACAAACAAGAAAAATCTTTCAGACCCATTATTTTCAAAAATGTCATTTCATTTTTACACATTTAAAACACTAATTATATACCTAAACATATTTAACTTTAACACAATTTAATTTAACCCAACCCAACTCAAACAAAATTAAAACACAAAATAACGCCGCAACCCAATCAGTTTCTCTTCCTCTCACAACTCAATCCTTAGATCTAACTTTCAATTTCTCTTCCTCTTTCAACTCAAATCTTAGATCTAACTTTCTCTCTCTCATTTGAATATCCATCCATGTTGTAGCGAGGATTTGTTCACGCGACGGCGGAGTGCAGTATACGACCACGCGCACCGCCGGCGTGCAGATAGGGCCGCGTCAGAGGACCCAGGAAGAAGTGTAGCGAGCAGACTAGCCGCTTCAAGCGGCGACGACTGAGACTGAGACTGAGGGAACAGCCGCGAATGAAATCCAAAGAATAGTTCAGCGGCGAGACAGAAATCACGACTCCGGTCACAAAGAGTCG
Source organism: Pogostemon cablin (assembly GCA_023678885.1). Taxonomy (NCBI): domain Eukaryota; kingdom Viridiplantae; phylum Streptophyta; class Magnoliopsida; order Lamiales; family Lamiaceae; genus Pogostemon; species Pogostemon cablin. The sequence goes on from CM042979.1 coordinate 10,830,428, forward strand.
ACAACGGCGCGGTGGCGGCGAAGATGTGGGTAGATCTGGGCAAAATCAAACCCAAGATCTATTAGAGAAAATAGCAAGGGCCATCGCTATCCACGACCGGAAGCCCTAAGCGGCGGCTGACAAAAACCCTCACACCGTGCAGCCGACGAAAGTCTGCCACCAGGAGGGACCCAAGGCGGCGCAGATCTGCCGGGTTTCAACGAGAAGAAGTAGATCTGCCTGGGCGTCGCACAGCCGCTGGGTACGAAGTTTGGCGCCGGCGAAATGAATAGAGGCGACCCACCGAGCAACACCAACGTGAGAGGGGAGTCTAGAGATGCCACTAATGGTGATAAAGGCTGTGAAGTGCAAGAAAAAAGTGGGACAATCCATTACAGTGGTGTATTCAGATTAGTTTGAGTTTTTTTTTTTTTTTGGGATTGAGCCCCCAGATTGTCCTCATGATTTTTTTTAATTATGAGATTAAGTTTAATAATATAATTAAAACCCTATAATTAATAATTGAATGTACAAATTTACCCCCAAACAGTAAAATACTTTTGTGTGAATACTGTGCCGGGACGGAGGGAGTATCATATTTTTGGTCTTTTATATACACTTTGCTAACTTGTATCTAAATTTAATCAATATAATTGTTCACTGCAAATGGTATATGATTATCATGTAAATAGTGCATTGTTGTCATGCAAATGGTATATTGTTGTAATTTAATTGTATGGATTTACAAAGGGTATATTGTTGATGAGTAAATGTTATATTGTTGATGAGAAAATTGTATATTGTTGTCATACAAAGGGTACGGAGCTTAGAATGTTTCAAGTTTATTATAGAAGGTATTATCACATGGCAAAATGGGTATATTGCGTATGATTAAAGGGTACATTATTAATGAGTAAATGATACATTATTTGTCATGCAAAGGGTATATTGGTCGTGTAAATTGTATGAAGTTGCAAAGGGTTTATTGTGTATGAATAAAGGGTACATTGTTGTCATAAAAAGTGTATAGAGTTTAGAAAGTTCCAAAATTTGTGTATTATGACATGGTGCAAAGGGTATATTGCGAATGAGTAAATGGTACGTTGTTGATGAGTAAAGGGTATACTGTTCGTATAAATTGTATGAAGTTGCATGGTTTATTGTGGATGATAAAGGGTGTCATAAAAAGGGTATGAAGTTTATAATGTTTCAAATTTTGTATAGTATGACATGGTGCAAAGGGTATATTGCTGATGAGTAAAGGGTACATTGATGATGAGTAAAGAGTATATTGTGGTCATGTAATCAGTATGGAATTGCAAATGGTATGGTGTTAATGAATAAATGGTACATTGTTAATGAGCAAAGAGTGCATCTTTAATGAGAAAGAATACATTGTTCATGAGTAAAGAGTATATTGTTTGTCATGCAAAAGGTATAATGATCATGTAAAATTGCAATTTATCCATGAAATTGGATGTACAAGCTATTATAGAATTAAACAAATACAAGGATTCTGGATTTCACTAGATGTAAAATCAAATTAAACTGTAAAAAGAGAGATGATAACAACCAATTAAGATGATCTTTATACTCTAATATTTACTCAAAAACTAAAACTAGAATAAAGGTAGAAGTTGGAGGAAACAACGCAGAGTATCATTTAGGACTTGAGTACTTGTGATGAACTGCTTTAAGTTTGTTTAAATGGAAGCCAACCAACATCTTTGCACACTCCATTAATTGATCCTCATAATAGCCAGTGTACTGCTTCAGAGTATGGATCCAAAAGGGAATGCTTCTATAGAAGATGCAACGAGCTGCATACATGGCCGAAGCAGCAAGCTTTGAAGGGGCTGTAGTGTATGATGGTTGCGTAGTTCATCACTCCAAGTTCAGCATAGAAGGACGCCATGTTCTCTATCTCCTTATCAGCCTGAACAGAAGCTGCTTTTATGTGTCAAACCAAGAAAACATAAGGAGTTGGAACTGTTAGATACCACTCCACCTTCCCAAGTATTGCTTTCTCCATTACAAGCATCTGCTCTCTCACATAAGCCTTGTCTGAATCATTAACCTTAGGTACTCAAATCTCATTATATTTGTAGGCAATTAGCATAGAACTAAGGCCAACCAACTAAAATTATTTTCTTTGGAAAACTTTTCGCTGTAAGAAACTGATCCACTATATTGATTGTTCCAAAATAATCATATGCAACCTGCATCCCTCAGCAACAACACAAGATCTCGCAAGGAAAATCTAGTACAAATTAATTCCCAACAGAAAATATCAGTATCGAATAGCAGAGAGTTAACATGAAGTGAGCAACCTACTGCAATGATCCAAACTAAATAAAAGCAGCAAAAACTAATCCTATCAGCAAATAGCAAGACAAATATAACAATTGAGCAGCCGCTATTAAAGCCTTAGTCGAGCAATAGCCATATAAAATAATATTAAGACTGATAGTAGATAAATCCAACTAGAAAATAAAATTCCAGAAGCTAACACAAATACCATCAAGAGCAAGTATAAAAGAACTAATGCCACGAGTGAAGAACAATCACAATAAGATACAACAAGTGTACTCAAGTGCAGAAATACAACACACATAATAGAAACAAATAACACAAATCATACAAGTTAGGAGTTAACAATTGGTTGGAATTTCAGGAATCAATATATGAATTTCATCCAACAATTAGGTAGAATTTTAAATAATACATGCATATAGGAAGCAAGTACTAATAATGAACTTTTATACTTAATATTACTATCTAATTAACTACGTATCAATTTTTCAATGATTCTACATTCATGAAGAAATATATGATATATCAACTAAAATAATTTATAGAAGAAAGAAAATTACTTATCACAATACTGAATGATTCAGCAACATAGTAATTATAAAGACAAAAATCTAGGGTTTAACATACATGAGAATGATGCCTCCATTGCCTTTGCCGTCGCAGTGTGTGTCTTTGTTGGAGAATAATGCCATCGTAGGGTTAGCCAATTGCAGATTGCTCGAGCGGGAGGAGAGAAATCGGAAGGGAACAGTGAGTGAGAGGAATGAATCGCGTGAGATGAAATTGTGAAGTATGGAGCGGGTCCAGCCGTTGCATGTGCGTCGTTGTCACCGGAGAATGATGCCGCCGTTGGGTTTGCCAAACATAGATTGGTCCAACGAAGGGGAAGAGAAATTGAGAGCGATAGAAATAAAAATAGAGTGAATGAAATTGTGATGGAAACGGGACAGGTAGTTTATGTATTTTGGGTTAAAGGGTCGGGTCGGGTATGGGTCTAAACCCGTGCGTCCGGGCATACAAGAGCTTTTGCCATGTAATATTTAAAAATGTCTGATAATTTGTTTTTTCGCAAGATGAAATATATGTTAAATAATATAATTTGAAATTATGTAACTTTTAAATTTACTAATTTAAACATGTCTTATGGAGTTGAAGGTACGGCCGAGTCCGACATATAATTAATGTTAAAATGAAATATATGTTAAATTAATTAAAAAAAGACTTTGAAAAAAGAAAAAACTTTGACTAGCATGTATTCTGTATGTATATTCGTATATATATCCGACGATATTTAGATTATCAAGACAATCTTCTCTTTTGTTTTTCGTGTACGCGGGACATGGATCTAGCATGTCTTACTGAGAAGTGTTTCATGTCGCGGTGATGATGGTATTAAAAATTAATAATAATAACTTTTATATATTCTATCAACGAAACTAGTTTATTTTTTATTTTTAAAACTAGTTTATTTTTTATTTTTTAATTTTATATTCTAGTTTTTTTTTTCATGCACCAAAAAAAAAAATCTTATTATCGAACACCCTTCCCATTTTCTCAATTATTTTTCTCAATCCGATGTTTGGGAGCAAAAAGAAAAAGTTTTTTTTACACTAGATATTCCATTAACACAATAACACCCATGTCTAGCAAACTTATTCGGTGCATTGTTAAATTTATTTTTAAAAGAATTTTTTGGAAAATTAAAAAAAATATAGTATAATTTTTCCAAAAATTTTTCAAAAAATAATAATTAATCTGATACCCATTGCGCGTGCCGGATAGTCTAAAATTCAATTAATTAAACCATTAGCCACACACAAGTCCTCTCTCCTTCAAGAGTTTCAATCTAGAGGCTGGCCCCAGCGTCCATCTCCTTCAATGAAGTCAGCAAATATCCGGCCACCTTCTTCTGGTGTAAGAGTATACTTTAATGCTGTAATTTCAATTAATTAAACCATTAGCTCTCCTTCAAGAGTTTCAATCTAGAGACTGGCCCCAGCGTCCATCTCCTTCAATGAAGTCAGCAAATATCCGGCCACCTTCTTCTGGTGTGAGAGTATACTTTGATGCTGCAATCTCAACTAGACTCTCAAAAGTAACTATTGGGGTCTACATTGAAAAGGGAAGAGAGGCCTTCTCTTTGGGTTTGTTAAATTATTTTGTGGAATCACCAACCTAGAAGTTTCTGAATTTCTTTTTTTTTTTTTTTTTGTGGAATCACCAACCTAGAAGTTTCTGAATTTTTTTTTTTTTGATCGAGGTTCCGGGCTTACGCCCAACTAGTCCTCGAGGAAACAATCCCGGTCCCTCAGCCTCCAGGTAAACCGCGGTAGCCACACAATGGATCCTCAAGTAATATCTTTAATTACTGCGCACAAGGAGTCGATCCTCCACCGAGTTTCAGCCTCCCACACTGCCGCTTCTAGCCCTCAATATTAATTGTTCCACCATTGTGCTCCGGGGGACTACCTCAATGTTGATCCAGACAACTAGGTCAACACATCATTGGTGGAAGGCATTGGGGAATAAATTTCTCTGCCATGTCTCGAACCCAAAACCAAAGTCTTAGGTAGTGGGGCTCTAACCACTTGAGCTACCCACCTTTGACTTCTTGTTCATTCTTGTTATTAGAGAAGCTTGCACTCTAGCAAAACATATGGAACTTCATGATATTTCTTTTATTGGAGATGCTGCCTCAGTCATTTTTTGCTGCTCGGATGAGATGGATTGTGATTCTTGCAACATCCCCATCCTCAAAACATCAAGCTCGGAACATTTATTAGACCCTCGAGCCCACAATTTTGTTGCACATTCTTTAGCTTGCAAAATGTAACGTGGAATCTGTTCATACTTAGTTGGACCCTCCAACCTTTCTATTCCAATCAGTGCTGGCTGAATTTCAATGATCTTAATTAAAGTTCGTTTTTAGTTTTAAAAAAAAGTCCTCTCTCCTCAATGCTCAATCACAATTAATCTAAAATTCGCTATAAATTATTTAAATAACAATTAGCTATTGAATTACTCGCACAATTATAATTTAAATAAATTATTCACATAAACAATAAACCAGCAAAGACGTAGAAAAATACTAACAGCCTGTCCTCGGCCATCTCTTTTTTCTGAATGGATTGTGGCGATCTCTTTTTTTAATGAATTGTGGTGATCTTGTTAGGTTTTTCCGTGGTTTCCCAGTCCGATATTCGGGAGCAAAAATTAAAAAATTAAAAAAAATTTACATCAGATATTACATTAACACAATAACACCCATGTCCAGCAAACTTATTTGGTTGCATTGTTAAATTTATTTTCAAATGAGTTTTTGGAAAATTAAAAATATATATATTTTTTCCAAAAAAAATTCAAAAAATAAAAAATAATAATCTGATACCCATTGGCAATGCTGGCTAACAATTTTTTTTCCCAAATCCCACCTTAATTTACACTGTTAAAATAAAATTATAATAAAAAAATATTTTCCACAAATTTTTTTCCCAAATCCCACCAATTATTATACTGTTAAAATAAAATTATATTAAAAATATTTTCCACAATTTTTTTTCAAATCCCACCAATTATTATACTGTTAAAATAAAATAATAATAATAAATGTTTTCCAAACCCACTGTGCAAAACTAGACATAAATCAAGTTCAACTTTTTTTTTTTAATTTCATGCGCGGATATGGAAAATAAAAAATAAAAATCTCATCAATAGACACCTTGCCTTTTTTTCCAAGACAAGTTTTATACTCCCTCCATCCAAACATATAGATCCTTATTTGTTTTTTCATGTAATTTAAGAAGTATTATTATTTTAAGTGTAGTGGGTAGTTGTATTAGTAATGAATGATTGGCCATATATGGGCTCTTTTACTAAAAAAAATGGCAACCTTTGAGCGAGACGTCAAATATAATAAAATATAGACCTTTCAATGGGAATGAGAGAATACTATTTTTTTTTCTTAAAATCCCGGTGTTACACTGTTAAATTAAAAAAAAATTCAAACCCACGTACAAAATTAATACTTAGTTTTTTTTTTTAAAGAAAAAATTCATGCACTGTACATAACAAATTAGAAAAGAAAAATAAACACCCTTCCTTTTCTCCAATTCAATGTAGGGTTGAGGATTTTTTTTTTAACGCAAAATATATACTTCCTTCGACCAATTCAAAGGTAGTAAGGTACCCATTTTATCATTTTGGGCATCCAATTCAAAGGTATTCATATTCATCATATGACACACCACTTTCCTCTAATACAACTACCCACTATATATATAATAATAATATTTCTTAATCTACGCATAAAAAGCAAATAATTACCTTTGGATTGGGCGGAAAGAGTATATATGTCTAGGATTATTTAGATAATAAATAGTAGATTTTCTCCTCCATCCCATAAAACGTCATTTACTGTTTCACGTTGTTTAAGAAAAGTTATTCTTTTTTTATCAATTTTGTTGATTTTAGAAGGTATTGTAGTTTTTAGGTAATAAAAAAAGTATAAAGTAATGATATGTGTGTGAAAAATGAGTGACATTTTTTGAAATTAAAATAGTTTTGAGGTTGTTGAATAAAGTGATGTTTCCTTTTTATGATGGTGTGAATGATTTTGTAAAACAAATAAATAAGAAAATTATGAAGAATTTTGTGGGATTGAGGAGATATATATATTTTATCCATGTCTGATGGAATTCAAAAATAAAAAATTAAAATCTTTCAACTCTATGTCCGGACGTATGAACCTTTCAACTCCACCATAACATATTTAAATTAATAAATTTTAAAAGTTACAAAATTCTAAATTATATTATTGAGATGTCCGACAGAATTATATAGCATAAACGTCAAGCATCAAAATTCTAAATTGTATTATTGAGATATCCGACAGAATTACATAACACAAATGTCAAGCATAATTGTATTTTAAAAATTTATACATTTAAATAGGAATTTTATCAATTCAAAATTTAAATGTTACACAAATTTTTTCAATCACTGGTAGGTCCAGTTTTAAAATGCAATTCATTTAAATGTTACACAAATGTTTTTCAATCACTGATAGGTCCAGTTTTAAAATGCAATTCTCTTTAATTGTATTTTTTACAGTGTAAAGTTGGTGAATTCTTAAGAGAATTATAGGAAAACATCCCTAGATGTACCCTAAAAGTAGGCAAAATTGATATACTTTGAAAAGTGTGTGCAAAATAGATTAGATGTCTTTGGAATTTGGGCAATAGATTGGATTTACACAAATTTATACGAGTCCGATTTTTTAATGGCCACTTCTGATAAAGTATAATTTAAAATAGCCACATCTCTTAAAACCAAATTTTACTAGCCACTTTCAAGTGGATTCCCCAAATTACCCCCATAACTGTTACACAAAGGACGAAAATAATTGAGCCATCATCATGTCAGTTTTGACTGCAATAAATGCGGGGTGGGTGGACCACATTTTTTGAAGTTTTAAATTTTGAATTTAAGATTTTGGATGTGGGTTGGTGGGGTACATCAATACCCATCACTTTCACCTTTTTCTCTCCCTTCATTCTTTGTTTCTTTGTTTCTTTCTATCTCATATTTCGTCCAACACACTCTCTCTTCTTCTCTCCATTCGTCCAACAGCTCTCTCTTCTTCTCTCCATTCGTCCCAGTGAAGAACAGTGCATTTCTTGGTGGAGAATTCTCCATTTGCGGTCTCCAGAATTCTCCATTTGTGGTCTCCAGAGTGCATCAACTTGAAATGGCAAATTTTCAGGTATGTATATAAGCATTGTTATTGGCATGTTAAAATACCTATAATGTACTGTGTGTAATGTAATGTAAGGTGTTGAATTGGCCTTTACTGTAGTAGGAATGCAGTGGTGTTCATTTATTTTTGGTTTTTTTTAAATATTGTCTTGGCTGAGTAGATGTTTTCAGTAGGCCGAATAGAACAATTCTTCAGGCCGAATAGAACAAAACGTCAGGCCGAATAGAACAAAACTTCAGGCCGAATAGAACAAGTGTAGGCCGAATAGAACAAAACTTCAGGCCGAATAGAACAAGTGTAGGCCGAATAGAACAATACTTCAGGCCGAATAGAACAATACTTCAGGCCGAATAGAACATGTGTAGGCCGAATAGAGCAAAATATATGAGCAATGACATATAATTTTGGTTGGCCGAATAGGGGTTTTCAGTAGGCCGAATAGAACAATACTTCAGGCCGAATAGAACAAGTGTGTAGGCCGAATAGAGCAAAGTGTAGTAATGACTTTTTTAATTTTGGTAGGCTGAATAGAGGTTTTCTTTAGGCCGAATAGAACAAATCTTTAGGCCTAATAGAACAAGTGTTGGCCGAATAGAGTAAACTGGAAGACTTGTATTTTTAAATTTAATGAAATTTTTGTTGGCCGAATAGAGATTTAGAGTTGGCCGAATAGAACAACTCTGTAGGCCGAATAGAGGAATTGGTAGGCCGAATAGAAGGAACATTGGGCCGAATAGAGTAAATGTTTGTGTTCAAATATTTCGTTTTAGGGTTTTCATGAACTTATTGTTATTTTGCCCATAATTATGAATTTATGTCTTATTTAGCAAAAAAAATATATATGTGCAGGGTGAATGGAAGCGTCCTTCCATGCAGGGTCAACAATGCAGTATACATAATTACTGCAAACCTGGGGTAGTTATGGATATCATTCGTAGGCAGTTAACTAGGGTTGGGGGTAATGCGGAGGAGATATTTAAGAGATCATGTTTTGGTCATTACTGGGATCTCAGCGATGAGTGGAACGCGAATGCTCATCTGCACAGTCTCATGACCTGTGAGATCATACATAGGGGGGATGATTTAACGGCTAGGTATTTTCAGGTTGGAGACGTGTGCCTTAGATTTAGCCGGGTAGAGTTCATGAGGATTATGGGACTCTGTTTTCGGGATAGACTCGGCTTTGATCCGAACGAGACGTATGGTATCCCGTCTGGTGGGTTATATGATAGGTTTTATGGTCAGGGTGAGAGACCTTTAGTAAGTCAGATTGCTAGTGACTTTGAAGGGCGAAGATTTATAGGTGTTAGCCCTGAGGACGCAGTTAAGGTTGCTAAAGTTCTGTTGTTGTACTACTTTCTCCTTGGGTCGGATGTCACCAAGGTGGGAGTAGACAACTGGGTCTGGTGCCTAGTGGAGGACGAACAGAGATGGGATTTATTCCCTTGGGGACAGGTCAGCTATATGACGCTTTTGCACTTTATGGACCACATTGTGACCAAAGTCCCAGCTAAAGCAAATCCCAATCGGTACAGATACCACTTTTACGGGTGCACATTCGCATTACTGGTACGTGTTTTAGGTTTGATATATTAAAGTTACAGTGTATTTTCAATTTTAGTATTAATTATCTGACATATGTGGTTTACGTGTGACAGGTTTGGGCGTACGAGCGTCTACCTGCCGTTGCTGCACCGTATGGCCATGTTCCCCACGGTAGGTTGAATTTAAGGCCACTCTGCTTGCGATGGATTTTTCACAAATGGAAGAGGGTTGATAGGACTCTGTTTGATCAGGTATGACTTATTAATCCATTTAGTGAAGACATATATGTTTTATATTGTTTCTTATGTAATTGTTTATTTTGAATCAGGCTCTTGATGTGGTTGATTTTCCGATGATCCTTCCTGATGAGCTTAGCCAAGGGTATTGGATTGGCATAGAGGATGAGCCTTTGGAGGGGTTGATCATGGGGATGTACACAAAGTCATTCTCTAAAACCAGCACAAAGGCTGTCCGGGCATACGATCCTACCGGTAATCCATGGGATCAGCGGTACTATACGGGTGTGGCTGTTGATGATGCGTGGAGGGGCCAACATGCGGATGATGCTGCGGCTTGGATGACAAATCGGGATCCCCATTCTTACCAACCTCGCTGTACTCCCAGTCCTGATCACAGCGGATATGCTTCAGGGAAGAGGACGTATGTTGAGCCCGGTTCCTATGATCCGAGTGCTGGCTGGCATGCTCGATTTATGAAAGAGCATGACGAACAACATCATTACGACGCAGACGCGCAGCAGCCTCTTGACGATAGGATGAATGATTCCCCAGGTTTTCATGGGAGTGGCTCTAGGGACGCATACCGAGGTGATCAACCCCACCAGGGATATGATCAGGACTTCCAAGAAAGGGTCTTTCGTAGGCTGGATCAACAGGATGAATTTTTACACAACCTTGCTTGTCAGGTTGTGTCTGAGCATCAAACAGCTCATTATTTTCGACAGGCACTTACGGCTGAGATTAGGCGCCTTCGATCAGAGCTTGCGCAGACCAGGATATCTGAAGCTGGGCCAACCAGCTCGAGGTCAGGGGTTAGACATTCCCCTACTAGACCGGTGGAGGCGCTCAGCCCGATGGCCCCCACACCCAGGGGTGATGAAGAGGGTATAATGCGGTCTAAGAGGCAGCGAAATCCATCTGCAGCGTTACAGTCTCCATTTACCACGACAGACCGAGAGCGCCGATGGGAACTGTACCGCAGATTTATTTCAAGCAGAGAACAGTAAGTACTACGCCAGTAGTGTAGACGTTATCATATATTACTTTAAACAATGTGCTTTGATTTTAATGAATTATTGAATGCAGGATCGACGTTGGTCTTAGTTTTACAGTAGGGGCTTCCTTTTTCACTGAGATGGAGAACCCCAGTGTTTGGTTTGGAAGTGATGTCAGAAATATTTAGTTCGTGTTTATATAAATTGTTGTAAATATTTTCATTATGTCATCAATTGTTAATTTTATTCGATGGATTTTCAGCACCTGGATGCATACCTCCGCTTATTATCGGAGCGCCCCTCTGATATAGGTGTACACGTGCATCCGGAGGTGGGCCCCTACTGCATTATGGACATGGAGTTCTCTGTAAGTAAATTAATTCATTATAATTGACTGTGGCAATTTTGGTATTTAATTTTTTTAGACTAGTATTATGAATGATTCTCGTGTAAGGTCCGAGTACAAGCAGTATGGAATGAGCACACTGGTCAGTTTAGGGATGATAGATCAACATATGCCAACATAACTAATGAATTGTTGACAGATCTCCGTCAGTACGCCCGAGGTTCATTGCCAATGTGGAGGGGGTCGAGATCCTGGATTGATTGTGATATGGTATTATATTCTAATCATTGTTTCACTTACATGATAATATCCCCTAGAATGACTCTAGTGTTTTTACATCTAATGTATGCGTTCCTTTTAACTTTCTTTGGCAGTTATTGTTCATTGTCCACACCTCAGGGCACTACTACCCATGTGTGGTCCTTACAAAGCAAATGAAATTCATTTGTTTTGACTCGTTTCGCCATAGATGGGATGAGGAGCCCGACATGAAGGAGCGCCGGATACTGGAGACTCTACCATACAGACGTGTCATCCCATCTCTGATGCGCGAGCTTGACTCATCCGGGGTCCCGCACACATTCCCTCTATCACCAGCTCCCAGAGAGTATTGTTTCAAGTAAGAGGACGGTTCGAGTTGCGGACCAGCCTGTCTGAGAACCATAGAGGGACTGTTAGTAAGGAACTTTAACTGGGACACCCCTGATCACATCCTGCGCTTCCGTAAGCACGTTGCCTTCACGATCTTTCAGTGTGCTAGAATATGATGAACTTAGTAAATTTTAATTTTCATTTTTATTTTCTTTTTAAAGGTAGATTATGTTGTATTATATGAACTCATATATTTAATTTATTAAATGAAATTTATTGTCAAAAAGTAATATTAAATTTTGTTTAAAATATAATTAAATAGACAAATATGGATAAATAGGTATGAGACGGGTAGAACAGGATGAACTTTGTTAATTTTAATTTTGTTTAAGAAGGACAACGTAGACGTGTATGACCAATTTCACCACATTTCCCACATTTTTTTTGTCTACGTATACGATGGTTAGGATTATCTATTATAGGAGGAGGTGGATTATCTTGTGAGCACGCCAATCCAGTACAATTTTTACGATTGTGACCTGGCTGTCGACATCTTGAGCACACATGTTCTTTGTGACGTCTCCTGGACGACTCGATCCCTGACCTTATACGAGACATTCGTGGTCGGCCGGCCTGTCTGTGTGGTAGCGGGGGGTTCACCTTCTGTGACAGGACTCCTTCGGGTATGTCCCACTGAGTGTAGTGGGGAACAGGCAATACTGGACCACGCCACATATTCACGACACTCGTATTATGATAAGCTGTAGACACAAAACCGCTGGCTGGCAAACCGCAAGCACTGTACAACGTATAGTGTAAGAGACACATAAAAATTATAACAATGCAAGTAAGTAAGGTAATGACTGCGTACTCGATTGCCTTCGTCGCATGAATGCATGGAACAAGTTCTTTCTGGAACTTCTGACATGTGCAGGTGTAGTAGTTCAGATCAACAGTGAATATATTACTAGCATCCTTGATCGCAAACTTATTTTCAAGGAGCATGGAAATTTCTAGCTTTTGGGCTGATTGAGAAAGTTCCACTAGTTCGTCATGGAGACGCTGGCATAGGATGGCACTCCGTTGTTCAGCTGCTGTTCGACGTTCGTAAAACCACCTCTCAGTGGTAGTCCGACAAACCTCTAGCATTGTGCAGATAGGTAACTTCCGCGCCCAAATGATGGCATTGTTATACGACTCAGCTGCGTTTGAGGTCATAAACTCGTATCTATTGACAGGACAATGCACCCTTGACCATCTCTCATATCCCCACGACCCAATCAACTCCATTAACTCCTGCGATCGTGTCCCACATCTCAGTAAGTCCATCATCCTGCAAATAACAATGTAGGAGTGGTAAAATTAGGTTAAAGAAGACATTGTACCAACTCGTTCTTGTAAAAAAAATTACAAAAGTGTAATATGTTGGTTGACTCACTTATCAAAATCTCTCGGTAGGTATACATCCATCGCACGATGGAATGTATATAAAACGTTCTTTCCAAAGCCAGCCAATCTGCGCTTTAAATGGTAGCCACATAGACCGTGATGGGCATCAGGGTACACAGTAGAAATAGCGTGTGCAATACTGGCATGACCGTCAGAAACTATCAACAGGTCTCGTGGACATCCGTAGGACTCGCGTAACCTTTCTAGAAACCACGTCCACGACATGTTGCTCTCAACATCGCCAGTGCCTAAGGCGAGTGGAAATATCTGATGGTTTGGATCATGCGTGACTGCGACAAACACGGTTCCTCTGTGACTACCCTTCGTATGAGTGCCGTCAATGACAATGACCGGACGACCAGACTCTAAAAACCCCCGCCTCGATGCTCCAAGTGCATAAAATGTAAACTTTAAACGGTCATCTTCATCGACAGATATTCGGGTGTACGTACCGGGATTTGTGGATTCCAACTGATACATGTAAGTAGGGAGCAATTCGTATGAGCTATCGTGATCCCCGTACGTGTGTCCAACAGCGTAGTGTTTCGCCTTTAACGCTATATTGTAGCTAATGTTGAATCCAAAATCAGTCCTGATCTCATCTATCATCGCACTGGGTCGGAGGCCATGAACCTTATCAAACTGCCTAGCAACAAAATATTGACCGATTACTTTAGACGACACCTGTGTAGGAGCAGATCTGTCTGGATCATTTAAACAACCAAGATGTTCGACGAATTTAACCACTCTCCACAACCCAGAGCTCATTCTTGCGTGCAACTTAAATGGACAGCCTGTTTGACCACACATGTTACATACAACGTTGTACCTTGTCGTGCTAGATCTTTCAACATAGGTCTCCACTCCGTGCCTCAAGTTATACATGCCTACTGCTGTCTGGATCTTCTCTTTTGTCTGAAATACACTGTTCTTTTCAATAACACCAGACGCATCAATCTCAAGGCCAGTCAGCTGATCTACTCTCTCTGCTTCAATCGGCATGCCTGGAATCAACCAAGGACGGGTGTTGGGTCGTGCACTACGCAACTCTTCTGACTGCATTTCAGGACGGCGCAACTCACGATTAATCGGTTCAAGAAAGCTAGGCCCTCCTCTCTTACGTATGTAATCACATATTTCTTCATACAATTGGTGTCTTCTCTCCTCAGCACCATCATCGCTTTCGCTAGAAGACTGATTAGTATCCTGCTGTATGCGATCCCCTTCTTCCACCGTTATATTCCCGGGGTCATCATCATCATCGTTACAACCGTCTACGTCCTCCGCACCCTCACCAGAGAAATCACCAGATTCTGCATCTACAGATTCTCTAAAACCAGCACACTGCATCTCTGAGGCCGGACAACACTCCACATTCAAATCAAAATCATGCCTCCCAGAAGAATTTGCCCTCGTACATGGGTCATTGCTCGTACCAGCACCTCCGTCATCATAACTCATCCCTAAAACCATACTACTCCCTGCACCCGTGATAGGACAGAGTGTGACGTACATCATTCCGACATCATCAACACACTTGAACACTTCTGCCACACGTGCATCATTCTTTATCTTATATTTGAACAAACGGCCATTGTAATCAACTAGAGAATGAACTACATAACCCCAATGCCCCAAATCAGCTTGCACTATGTTATGAATTTCTTTTAGCAAGCTACTATAACACAAACTGGCCTCTGGCAAGAACAACCAGTTCACCACTCCACCTATATATTGCAATCCTTCCCATGCTCCACCCCAACATATCCCAACTTTTCTATAACTCATCTGCACATTTTTTCAAAAACAACTTTAATGACATCAACATTAAAAGATTAGATAATTAGTTGCATCATTAAATCATTAGAAAATTTGTACTAAATTTGTATTCTATCCAGTCAACAAATTAATGTATGCAAACCTACACTGTTTCAACAAAACCCTAAACCCTTGACACACCTTAAAATGTGTCAGTATTTTTTTCTTCTATTCGGCCAATTATTCCTCTATTCGGCCCAAAAGTGTCTCCTATTCGGCCTAGTAACTTGCTCTATTCGGCCAACATTGAGTTTCTATTCGGCCTACCAACGCTTTCTCTATTCGGCCAACGGTTTCTCTATTCGGCCCACCAAGCTATTCTATTCGGCCCACTAACTTCTTCTATTCGGCCTACTAAGTTTCAGAAAATAAAAGAACATTTTTTGGGCATTTCGGCCGACGGGTGTTTTATTCGGCCTACAAAGTTGTTCTATTCGGCCCACTAACTTCTTCTATTCGGCCTACTAACTTTCTGAAATTTAAATAATTTTTTTGGGCTATTCGGCCAACGGTTACTCTATTCGGCCCACCAAGCTATTCTATTCGGCCCACTAACTTCTTCTATTCGGCCTACTAAGTTTCACAAAATAAAAAGATCATTTTTTGGGCATTTCGGCCGACGGGTGTTCTATTCGGCCCAAAAAGTTGTTCTACTCGGCCCAGCAACTGAATCCATTCGGCCTACTCACCATTGTTTAACAAATTTGAAAAGATTAATTAAAAAAATCAAGATGTAACATGAGTGGTGAAGATTTAAGAGAGAAAAACTTTTGAATGTTACAAAATTATTCTACAAGTCATACAATTTTTTCTATTCTATTATAAAAACGTTGAATAATTAGAATACACTCATGAGCCATGTCAACAATTATAAAATTAGGGCATCACAATTATAAAACTTGTTTTAACATACCTTGTACACCTGCTACCCAAATATCTTAATTCTCTCCAAAATTACTGGAAATTTGCTCCCAAATGCTCAACCTCTGGTACAAAAAATTTTAATATGTGTTGGACGACCACCCCCATTTTTCAATTTCCACTATATATTATCCTCATTATTTTGTATGGATATGGGGGAGCTACGGGAGCACATGCCTACATAGTAGTACTAGGTATTAGGTATTGTACTTCCACACTTTATTCACAAATAAAGAAGAATCTGATTCCTTTACTGTACTTTGGGTCAAAAAGTGTGGAATCTCATCTGCAACCACCTGAAAAGTGGGTCCCCCACAAGGGCATTTTGGTCAATTCATTTCAAAGTGGCTAGAAAAAATTATGTATAACAAATGTGGCCACTTAAAATTACAGTTATCCAAAAGTGGCCACTTTTTACCATTTCCACAATTTATACTCCCACTGTCACGTGTAAAAAGGTACATTTGCTTTTTATATATAGATTAAGAAATATAATTATTTTATATAAAATGAGTAAGTGTATTAGAAAGATGCGATGGGTAGTGATGGGTCATTGGTGAACCATTTTTACTAAAAGAGAAAAATTGTGTAATTTGGATGAGATCCCCAACATAGTAAAATTGTACTATTTGGGCGGGACGGAAGGAGTATCTTATTATACTAGGTTTAATGCTTATTTTTGAGGATTTGTGTTAATTTTTATATTCCATCACGTTAAATTTCACACTTTTCGTTTTCCTTTGTTTTACATTAAATTGCACCACCTTTAAAAGGAAATAACACACCAATTCATAACCTTAAAAGTACATCTTAATTATAATTTATCATCCCTACCTAACACACAAAACATACTTTATACTCCCTCAGTCCAATGTTAATGTGTTTATTTGCTTTTGCACGTGGATTAAAGAGTCTTATTATTTTATATTTAGTGGGTAATTGTATTGGTGAAGAGTATGAGTCCCATATTTTAATTGTATTAGTGATGTGTATGGGTCTCATATGTCTAAAAATAAAAAAAGATACATTAAGAGTGGACAGTTCAGAATAGTGTAATGGACACATTAAGAATGAACGAATTGAATAATTTATTTATTATCTAAGAATACTACACTATCCTTAAAAAAATCAATAAAATTAATTAAAAAATAATTTTTTTAACTCGCTATCTATGATAACACGGGAATGGAGGGAGCAACATAACTGTACTTTCTCCATAATTGTACTTTCTCCATTGTGAATCTTGATGTATCTTATTCTAGTGTTCATGGTCTATCTTATTTACGTGGTTCAAACTATATCATATCATTATGATCATGACATATTTAAGAGTATGATTACTTTTTTTTTTCCATTCATATATGTAATTACACCCTATTCCACAAGAGACAGAGCTATAAAAATGAATCATAATAGTATAACTTTTTTCAGAGTACAAATCTACTTAAATATGAACTTAGGAATTTTTTTATTATTTCTTTTTTCTTTGATCGTAAATATTACTTGTCAGTGAACTTAGGAATTTACGAGGCTCTGATCCAACTTATATTAATTACTCCTCGATAAAGAGTTGTGTGAGATCATTTTACGTAAGAGTTTATGTGAGATGGTCAGAAAGTGATAACTTTTATAAAGTAAAGTGATAATAAATTAATGAAAAGTGAATGTTATTTCATGAACAATTTATAGTATAAATAAAAAGTGATAACATTTTATATCGAAAATAATAACATTTTATACCGAAAGTGACATTTATTTTAAAAAGCAAAAAATAGTCTCACATACCTACTCTTTGCATCCTACAATAGTTGTAATTTTATTATTGTATTTCACGTAATATTTGTCATTGTATGCATATTCTATTCCACTCTTGAAGATTAGTCTTTACTTGTGGTAATTCTGCAATACACATGGTGTACCTCAATTTGGATTAAAATAGAGTGTAGTTGATAGTTATTTTTAAAAAAATTTAATTATTTTATTTTATTTAATAGTAATAATCAAATTAAAATTTAATCTACCTCAATTTGGATTAAAATAGAGTGTAGTTGATAGTTATTTTTAAAAAATTTTAATTATTTTATTTTATTTAATAGTAATAATCAAATTAAAATTTAATCTAACAGATCGGTCCCTATACAACAGTAGGACTCATATTTTGTTTCTAGTCTATGTAAGTCTCTCAAAATTTATTTAAAAAATCGTGAATTTTGAAAACTACATGAATAATATTTTTTAATATTTTTGTAAGGTACCTCATATGTCTCATAAACAAGTTATAGTTTTTTTTTTCTGTTTTATAAAAAGCTTACACCTCAACACATAACACGATAACACATAACATGCTAACCTCATATGTCTCATAAACTACATGAATAATAGTTTTTTTCTGTTTTTAATATTTTTCTGTTTTTTTTAAATGGAGTATAAGTTAATTTCAAAATTATCACTCTTTTACCATTCACATAAATTATGGACAAAGACTTGTGTGACACCTGTCATTCAGAATGACTTTCGTGACACAGATAAAATATGATAAGTGACAATCAATACCATGTTCGATGATGAATGCTCAGCAGATACCTGTAAAATCGCTGCAACCTAAACCATGACTTAAAAAAAAAAAAACACGTAAATGGACCAATATGTAATTCAAATAAAGAAGCTACGTTACACAAACCCCTGCATCAATTTCTTTGTGATCACCCTAATACAAAAGATTATGAACGTAAAAAAATTGACACAATTGCCTACTCTAAATCTGCCGCGGCGGGAATCCTTTTCGATACGACATGATACGAGAAAATGTCTCGAGCCCACTTTTTGCGGTATGCAATCAAGTTAGGGTCAGCCATCCAGTTATTGTCCCCATTGAGCAAGTAGTGTATGGTCCTTACGCTGGCTTGCCCACAACACCAACTGTCTTCCTGCTGATAACACATATGCGAGAGGGGTCGAGCCCACTTCAGTGTGTGCCGTATTTTCTGGTCAGGAACATCTCGAACAGCTCCACTTCGATGCATCATAAGCGGGATAAGTCTTCGGTATGGAAGGGTACTAATTTTCCTGTTCTCTTCAATGACCCCATATGCATCCCACTTATGAAAGAGTGAATCGAATATAGCCATCTTCATTGATCTAAGGTAGACACATGTAGCGTAGTAGTGCCCACAAGAATGGACTACGAATAACAGCTGTGGCATAAACAAAATAAACGGTTTACAGCATGCAGATTGATCTTGGATATGTTTCATTATAAAAATTTACTTACCCGGTCAAGACGATGCCACTCAGTAGTTCCGAGAGTCGAATCAGGATATTGCCAAGTATTGTGCTTCCCATTCCAGAATTGGTCCAACATTGCCAACTGGTCCTCTGGTACTTCGGCAGAGCAACTAGTGTTATCGGTTCGAGTCTTAATATACTCATCCCATACGGAATTTATCGTCATCTGCAGAGTGAACTTAGATATTAAATTTAGCCAATTTAATGGAGGTGGTACTGATTAAATTTGATATTCTTCTATGGCAACTACTACTAAACCCTTACACAAAACTCCATTGGAAGAATAGCATATGATCCATTACTTTTTTGTGGCCACGCCTGAACATAACCGGGTGCCTCAGCGAGTAAGCGCAGGCACGCATCAATATGCTAATCAAGCAAAAAAAAAAAAAAAAAAAAAAAAACAGCATTAACCCAATGAGAGCGAGAGCATCTGCATAAAAGACAAGATGTATGCATTAAATATTATATTATACATGCTCTTCCAGCCAAACCTTCGGCGATTCAATCTTCACAAAGAACTCGTTGCCCACGAGGTGTCTTAGCCCAATGTCGATCCTACACAAGAATTTCACAGTCAGGGTTCAGTTAATAAGATCAATAGATGTTAAAGAATTGAACAGAAATGGGTTGGAATATGAAACGCACTGCACTTCTGAATTCATGAACTTTTTCCACATCTTGGTTATTTTTTGTTGCTCCACCTTCGTGTATGGTGATTGGCATGCGGTTCCGCAATGCCTCTCACGAATTAGGCGATGCGGGGCAGAATGATCAAGCGAAAACATAGTGGCATTGGTGCCCTCATACTTTGGGCACTCTGGCGACTGTCGGTCAGTGGTGGGTGCGGGAGTGATCGACTCTGAGCCTCCAAACCAGGTGCTGGGTCTAGGACGGACCTGAGAAGTGGCAGCCAACTCCTCGCTGAAAAATGTGGCTGCTGAAGACATGTCTGGCTGGGACTCCGGCAATGTGTATGGGGGGACTAGTGGTGAGAAAGCGGTCGGATCTGGAGGTAGGGAGTTGAACCGCTTCAACCACAAATGGTACGCAGTCCATATCACTGCTTGCTCATAACGGGGCTGTAATTTGGACCAAGATGCTCCCATCCATGTTGCCGCTTTCCTTGCGTCATCCGCATGCTCTATTTGGTGAGCACGAATTTCCGCAAGTCGTGCTTCAATTGCATCAAACCTAGTTTCCCATGCACTATGCCTGTCCTGGAGTGATGTGCCCTGATCACTCAGCTGAGCCAAGTTGGTCTCTATGTTAAAAAACATCTGATCATGATCATCCAATCGGCGCATCATCCTATCCCACTGCTCTCCAGTAGCACCCCAACTCCTGGGAGTAGCTGAACCCGACACATTTCTTCTCTTGTACTCTGCACCAGATCGCACCTGCCCGTGATGTGATGAGTGAGGCGACGTCTCTGGTGGCTGCTGAGCTTCTTGATGGGACCCACGAGGACTGTGGTGTGCTCCTCGAGATGGGTCATCATCGTCCCGATACAGTGCACCTTGTGAAACCCTGTGTGCATCTGGTAAGGAGCTTACTGGCACAGGGACAAGATCGAGGAGGGAGCCATGCTGGGATGAGAAATGGGGTGAGTGGTGATCATGCTCCGACGGTGAGTGGTTGCTATGATGTGAATGCGAGGCCAAACTGGGGGGCGCTAACGAAGTGCTTGCACCTAACGCACCATCTGCATCCAATCTCTCTAGAGCAATGCAATCCCGTCGTTTGGATGCTAGATCCTTGAGACCCGAACCAGAATAAATATCAGGCTGAAAAGGCACAATCGGTGAATGCTCCCGCGTGGTACCATATGCGACTTCAACGTTAATAGGCTCGTACCCTACAACATGACCAGCGTAATCAGAGGTTACCTCCACGTCATGTTGCATATCATCTTGCCCAGGCTTATCCAGAGAACCCACATGTGTGTCATCTGCATCTGAGCCGGAAGTGGAACAAACAAGTTTTTTCTTGCCCTTCCGCCTCGGGTTTGGGCCCCCGAACTTATAGAACAAAACCCTAAAGCCCGATTCCAAGTCATTGTTAATTCCCTGCCAGTAGTTTGAGCAGGTCTCGTCTGAGAGTACTGCGGGTAGATCAAGCACTATCGGGCACTGTAGAAAAAATTATTAACACATCACTATTACACTATAACATTACATATTTTTACCAATTGGATAAGCTTGGAATGTCAAAGATCAACTAAATGCATAACTTAAATCATCTACATACCTTTGAAAAGAACTTCTTGGTGTCATGCTTTGAAGTTTTATACTTCCATCGAAGGCACAGTGGTCTAATATCATGATTTGGGGATCCATGAGTAAATGGCTCTGCGAAACCAGTGATGCGTTCATATGCCCAAACCTTGCACTCACAATTTAAAATAATTAGATAAGGTTTACTTATAATTTGAAGTGAACTCACATTTTAAAATAATTAGATAAGGTATAACGTATAATTTGATTTTGAACCGAAATGTACCATAACTCAATAATGTCACTCACCACTAGAGCAAAGGAGCATCCGTAAAAATTATATCGTTGACCGTCTGAATTAACCCGTGGGCGCACAGAAGTGATGACCGAGTCCAAGTGGTGAAGAAATGTGATGTAGCTAATCTTCCCCCATGGGAATCTGTCCCACCCTTTGGTATCCTCCACTAAAGCCCATATCCAGGGATCGACATAAACTTTGGAAGTATCCTGGCCTAACAAAAAATAGTAGACTAAGAGAATCTTTGCTACCTTAACCGCATCCTCCGCGCCAAATTTATGCGCTACGAATCGTGACCTTAGGTCATCGACTGAAACTCTAGCTAATCCCACCCTAGCATATAAACTCCCGCTCCCTATCTCAACCTCTCCATTGGGGTCAAACTCCCCTCTATCCTCGAAGCACAGCCCCAAGACACGCATGAAGTCCATTCGAGTGAAGCTAAGATTCTGATCGGATACCCTGAACCACCTGGTATACCTATCCGAACCAGGAATCTCAACCTCTTGACACATCAGCTGATGCAAAGCCGAGGGAGTCCCGTAACCTGTATCTAGATCCAAGAAGTGCCCAAAACAAGACTCCCGGAACAACTGGACACTGTGATCCCCACACACCTGAAGCACATCATGTATCCACTTAATCACGTTTTTGGGCCTGCAGTAGCCTTTGATCCCCAATTTTCGCCCCTGGAGGCCTGGCCGTTTCCACTGCCACTGAAATTCATTTATAAGTTATCATCTAAGCATTTACTTGAGTAGACAAACAAGGAATGCATAACATGTCCCACAAGAGTTTAATAAGTATTTTCTAGTTGATACTCAGACAATAGAATGTGAACTTGTTTAATATGTGCAAATTACCCCTAATTAGCTATAGAACATTACAGTAAACCAATTAAAGTGCCTATGTGTGGATTTCAATTTGTTTCTTATGATTTAATTCGAACAAATAAGTTTACCTGGAGTTTTTTCAATACAGGACCTGAAAGATAGGTAAACTATCAATTAGGGACTCGAAAGATTTTTGCTATCAATTCAGGACTCGAAAGATATGAAACTATCAATACATGACCTAAAATCATAGAATTTCGGGTCCTGAATCGATAAACATACATTAAAGTTTCATGGTTTCAGGTCTTGTATTGATAGTTTCATATCTTTCGGGTCCTGAATTGATAGCAAAAATCTTTCAAGTCCCTTACTGATAGTTTAACTATCTTTCAGGTCCTGTATTGAAAATATTCATAATCAGGTTATGTTTTACAACTCATTAATAATAATAATAAATGTTCTAGTAATAAAATATGTGACCATCTTCTTAATTAATAAAAATCAATAAACATCACATATTTAAAAAATATTCATAAATTACATATTAAAAAATTAATGAAACAATTTTTAACATTTTAAATAATTTAAATGATTCAAAATTATTAAAAATTAAAATTTGAAAATAAGGCAAACACTTGTGCGAGACCGTCTCACAAAAAAGCTTTCATAAGACGGAGAAGAAGTGATAACATTTTAATAAAAGGAGATACTCAAATTAATGAATACTGATAGTGGTGCAGTGAATTATTTTATAAACAATTTGTAGTATAAATAAAAAGTAGTAACATTATCAATGAAAAGTCATATATCTTTGATAAAAGTGATAACTATTTAAGATAACGTAAAAATAGTCTCAAATTAATACAATGTCCAAACCCTAAAACACTAAATAATTACTCTATTTTAAAATTTGGCGTACCTTTACTAATTAATACAATCAGTTGCGCAATTATTCTATTTGAAACCAAATTAGTGATGGACGTTTAGTCAATTGATACTACCGCGCTACCAGTCAATTACACAACAGGACATTCAGCCTATTATTGCACTATACACAACAATTAGTGTTTTCTAAAAAGTTATACACATATGGGTGCACCCTATTAAGCACCCTAAACCCAATCTATAAACCCAACCTTAAAAAATATTAAGCACCCTAACATTTTTGCAATAAGAGGAAATATTATTATTAACCCTAAATTCCTCTATGCATACATGAAATGTCAACATTATTTGACAAACAAATTACTGAATCTGCAAAATTTACCTGGTCTGCCATGGCTAATCAAATTCGTGTTCTTTCTGATGGGTTGTCTGTGCACGATAGTCACTTGAATGAGGAGAGAATCAGTTGATACAATTTTAGAGGGTCCTGGTGCCAATTGATACAGATTCAATGAGAGGGGAGAAAGAACGGGAGAGAAAAAAAAAATTAGCTAACTCATTCAAATTTGATTAAGATGGCAATCGAAGCATGTCATTTAGGTCAATTGAGCCCAATAATGATTGACCCAATGGTAGTTCAGGGTACTTATTTTATAATTGAGTGTAAAAGATGTCATTTGGAGAGATGGACAAAAAAGTATTCCTTTTTCTGAAATTGGGCATCTAGCCCCGTTGAACTTCTGGAAAATAGCATCAACACAAAGTTGAAGGAAGATCAAATTTTTTAAGGGAAAAAAGGAGGCAATTCAAAGTTTAAGAAGTAGTTCAGAACAACAATATGCAGCAAGTCTCCAAATGTGGCCCAAAACACACTCTTTCACGCATCAGGCCATCCCTCCACTTGATGTCGTCCTGATTATCTGGAAGATGGCTACACATAATATAATATAATAATAATAATAATAATAATAATTGCTAACATAACCATACTATCTATTACAATTCATATCTTTACATTCTCAATCCTCGTAACAAAGAAAACAAAGTATTACTTACAAGTTACAATGGGTTCATTGCACTCTAATAATTAAGTCCTATTATAGGTTTAAGATTTAATGTTTATTCTTAAGGTTTAAAATATTTAATGGTATAATAGTCCTATCAACCATAAATAAAAAGGATTTATGATACACCCTACTTCACACAAGACTATCTCAACAAAGAATATCTTCTACTTATTCAGTAACTTTGTAACTACCACTCATTCAATCCCACAACAACATACTGCATCCGTATAACATTATTATAGCTTTTATTTATGAGAAAATAAGGCCATTCTTCACGTTTTTTAGTCTAAACAAGCTATTTGCACCTCCGTGATAACTCTAAATAAAAACCATCTATAATTAAACTAATGTAAAAAGAAGTAAAAAAATGTCTTAATACAAAATATCAAAATTTTGTCATTATCATTAGTAATGATTTCACCTTCCATTTTATTTCTGAAAATGAATCAATTAATTAAAAATAAATTAGCACGCAAACAAAATAAAAAAATGCCTTAATACAAAATATCACAATTTTTTCATTATCATTAGTAAAGATTTTACCTTCCATTTTATTTCTGAAAAAGAATTGATCAATTATATATAAATTAGCATACGATCTAATATAATTTATAAATAGAAAATTGAAAGAAGAACTAGATTAAAATGGAAGGTACAATCTTTGAAATTGCTAATACCTTAAAAAAAAGGTAATTTGGAGTTTTTCCACTCAAGTTAAATTCTGCATGGGGAGTATTTTGAGTTTTGGTTTTGGATGGTGCAAATATAAGATTTTAGGGGGCTAACCATAATAACCCACCGGATGTATAGATGAAATCAAATTCTGATGGAGTATAAAATTAAACTAAGATGGATGATTAAAATGCTGTGAAAATGTAGAGTGATGGAGAAGATTAGGGAAGGCTTAGATGATCCAATGACAACGAAAATGAAAAAGCCAAGCAAGATAGGGCCGACAGATAAGTTGTTTCCTTTCTTTGTATTAGTTTCGGGGACAGCACCTCGCTTGTTTATATTCTTCTCAAACTTCTCCATCTTCCTATCAGCAAGTCTCCTTGATGTCTTCTGTGATAAAAATTATTTAATTTTCTCAACTTTTTAACAGTTCTATGATGTATTACATATAAAACTAACTGATATAGTAGAATGACATATATAGTCAAGGAATGAATCAATATCACAATCACTATATATATATATATATATATAAAATTAACAATTCACTTAAAAACAAAATTTCAAAATACAGGTTGCCTCTTCTGCCAGTGCCTCATATGGAAGGGCCTATGCCTATCTGTACAACTAAGAAGATCTCCACTTTTGTTTTAATAGATAGGAATCATGTGGTCACTCCAAAAATCTATGGAGAATTTTTGTTCACAAACTCATACCATACTAATTTGCCGTGTAGGAATCGTAAATTTAGAGTTAGTTTTGGATCTTTGATCTTTAATCTGGTAGAGGAATTAAGCTGTTATTGCTACTTTACCAGTTAAATCTTTCATGCATTTGTTGGCTTGCTGAATTCTTATATTTGACAAGTTTTTGTTGGGAACGTCTTTTAGAATCAAATCAACAGTCACCATATAGAAGTTCAGTAGCAATCTGGGGTGGGGTTTGTAACTTATGAATCATAAGGCTCAATAAATTAGACAATAATCAGCGAATTAAAATTTAAATCTTTTTCTTTAACCACTCATTAACCTAAAATTGCACAACCTGTTGCTTATCCGCCACAATTCATGCGTCAAAGTCATTTTCCTCCATTAATTTAAGATCATAATCGAACACTCATAACACAGAAAGGCAAATCATCAAGAAACAACAACGTTAAACACATTAATTTTCAAAAAAAAAAATAAGGAAAAACAAACATTACGCAACCATTATGCATTCATCAAATAGCAAAAACAATAGAACTGGGATGACGAAAAGGAATGTTACCATTATTACAGATTCCGGCGAAGCTTCGAATGAAGACAGAATCGGCGGAGAAATTAGAGTCTCCGGCAAGAAAATTGGACGCCGATCCCTGTAATCAAGAGGAAAAAACAGAGTTCTCCTTAGTTTTTCATCCAGCCACTAATGCGAACAAGTTGAGGTAGCTGGTGAGGGAGATTTACAGAGGGGAAATGGTGGACGCAAGTATTACCCTGATTAAATTGGCAAAGACGTCTGTACGACCATGTAAATGCTTGCATCAATAAAAAGTACTCCCTCCGTCCCGGGTATTTTTACCCGTTTGTACGGGCACGGAGATTAAGACGTTTTATTTTTTTAATATATAATGTAAGAGAAAGTAGGGATAAATTAGTAATTTGAAAAGAAAAAGTGAATAAAGTTGTTGGGAATGATGAATAAAGTGTAAAAAAGTAATTAAAGTTGTTGGGATTGTAAAAAGTATGTAATAAAATATTATGTATTTTTTCCAAAAATGGAATGGGTAAAAATACGTGGGACACCCCAAAATGGAAAGTGGGTAAAAATACGTGGGACGGAGGGAGTAATAACTTTTATAATTAAAAGTATTCCTTTCGTCTCGAATATTTTTATTCATTTGTACGGACACGGAGATTAAGACATTTTATTTTTTTAATATATAATGTAAGAGAAAGTAGAGATAAATTAGTAATTTAGAAAGAAAAAGTGAATAAAGTTATTGAGAATGATGAATAAAGTGTAAAAAAATAATTAAAGTTATTGAGATTGTAAAAAGTAGGTAATAAAATATTATGTATTTTTACCAAAAATGGAATGGGTAAAAATACGTGGGACATCCCAAAATGAAAAGTGGGTAAAAATACGTGGGACGGAGGGAGTAATACTGAAATAATAAAAATTGATAATATTATTTTATTAATAATTTTTAGTATAAATAAAAAGTGATAAAGTGAAATTGTAAAATTTTATGATGAAAGTAATAGCGTTTACTCTAAGAATAATACATAACTCAATGTGACTGATTTTGCATTCTTAAGTTGCTCAAAATGTAACATATCGCATTTACTTTCATTCGTATTTTCAAGCAGCAATGCAATCATTTCAGAAGCAAAAGGGTAACGTAAGACCTTCACAGCTTAGAGTTACGTCCTCCAAATATAGTGTAAATACACATGGGTATTAAATCATTGGAGATTACAAATCACCTTTAACATAGTGTAAATACACGTGTATTAAATCATTGGAGATTACAAATCACCTTTAACTTAATATATTATTACGCATACAGTTTATTAATTAAAAATAATCATTTACTTTGTATTAAAATTTCATATTGGGTTAGCACCTTACGGAGTAAGTTGTCATTAAATAAATGATAAAGTATGCTAAGCGTGTTAGGTAATAGTGATTTTTTTTTGTAAATAAAATATATGTGGAAGAATGATTGTGTTTGACTTTTTGCTTTTTTAGGACTGCAAACTTTTGTGGGACAATCCAAAATAAAAAGTATGCAATCTGAAATGGGACGGAGGGAGTATATATTTATGAGTGCACAAACTACTGAGATGCTTGTCTTTACAACATAGGTGAGAGGCGAAATCAAACAAACTTATCGTTCATAAAGAGCGATCCAGTTGCAAAGTGATTTGAATACCCCCAAATTTTAGAATAAAGACACGGAATTGACTATTAGCATTTCACCTGGAGTTCAACCATCATATAAGTTTAATAATTCCAGATTGTAAACTCACTCAACCTTCAAACTACAAACCCGATCCTATGTCCAGTACTGGAAATGGGGAAAAATATCTTTACATTCACTTAATTTTGATGACTTCTACCACGCCATCTCCCTGTTGCATCACCAACTTCAGATTTGACCCTTCCTGATTGCTGCGGCCCGCCTCGTTTCGAGTTCCCTACCTTCTGTGGTCTTTCAGTACTGGGGAGAGCCAAGCTTCCCCGATTACCTCCCATCCCAGGCCCTGGGATTTTCTCAGAATTAAGGTAAGGCATACCATGAAAATGAAAAAGATAATTATAAACAAGTCTGCAGAAACACAAAATACAAATGGCCAAATGTTGAAGAAATACCCATTGGCTTGGGTTCTCTTTTGTTGTGGTGGGGTGGTAGAGGGGGGTTTACCTCAAGCATTTACTACAATATGTACAAGTAAATTATAGGAGTGATAATAAACTACATCAAGGCATTTTATCATGGCATTGCATTCAAGCAGACTATCTTATGATGCTAAACTTTTGATCGTACGTCTTCACTACTACATGTTAATCAACAACACACTAGCAAACAAATGCAGAAACACCGAACATGTATACCACGTTATGAAAGAAAACAAACTACATACTCGAGAGGTTTCGATTAGCAAATTGTTCACTCCATCTAGGGAGATGTTTCACTGCATTACCTTCCCATGCTTCCTCAAAAGGAACAAGATCATCTGAGCAACAAGATACAAATAAATCTGTCAACATATAACTAACAAAACTGAAATAAACATCAAAACCACAAAAGTATGCTGCTACCTTGATTAAGATTGTGCAGAGTTTGCATAGATTCCACGTGACCATCTGATTGCAATTTTCTAGTGAGTGAATGACCCTATAGCATGAACAAATTTCCATCAGATATCTAATATGCCAATGCAAGGTGGATACTCCAGTAAGCATAGGTAGGATAATATAGAAAATCCACCTTGTCACGGATGCCCCTTGTGACCCTGTGAGTTGCTTGAAGGGTTGATGAATCAGCTTCTTTAAATTCTTCAAATGTCAACTACAATAAGAGCCAGGAAACATATGATAAGCAGAAGTCCATGTACCAAATAATTAAGTTGACATTATTTCAATAACAAGATGCACTTACACCATCACTCCCTGCTCTCCTAGTTGTAGAGGAGGTGTAGTATGCACCATTTGCACCTCCATAAGCAATACTAGAGCTTTGAAAAGTGAAGCTACGCATTTGTGGTTGCGACCTTGCATGTTCCATCTGGTTCATGCCATTTCGGTGAGCCAAATGCTTGCTCTTTTTCTCTACAAGGATAAAAAGAAGCACAATAGAGCCAATCAAATTGTCATCAAGTCTAATCAACCGCAAGGGCAAGAAGAATCCTATGCATGTTAAAAACAAAGCTCACCAGTAACTTCATCATCTGGGTCATCCACAAAAGGCTCCTTGCTGGATCTCCCATGTTTTCTTGGATTTTCTTTTCTCTCTTTTTCACTCTCCGTTTCATCTTTCTCATCATCAGAGTTTAGCTCCTGAATCACTGGTCCCCTTGACATATTGGGCTGAGCAGGCGGACGTTCAAGAAACCCAGAAGCATGAGGATTCATAAATGGACCTCCATTAGAAGCAAAAAGGCTCGACTGAAAAATTCCACCAAATGGTTGATTAAAAAAGGGATCATCAAATGGATCCCTTCCCCCAAAAAAGTTGGAGACTAAGCTCCTTTGACCACCAAATCCACCAGAACTACCAAAGGGGCCGCCAAAACCAAAGAATGGGTCTCTACCTCCCTGCATCTCTTAGTTTCTAGATCCCTGGAAAATAATTAAATAACTGTTATTTGAATAGGAGATCCACATAATCTTAGTACTACAAAATTAAGGATTCCTCTTTTGAAAACATCATCATGAAATACTGAATCATGCAATTCCACCTTAAAACACAGAAGTCAGTAGCATTAAATATGGTGGGGGCACCAAGGGCAGATTCTTTCATTAATTAGCATAAATCCACAAATTTTAAACATAACAAGAAGAAAAGAGTTCAATTTGGAAGAGTGTAAACAGACTGATAGGACTTTGTGCTTTGTTTGTGTTAAAACCATCATTGCTGCTCAAAAATACAGCTCCAACTTCAACTAAGTTCTTGCCCTCTCCCTCTGCCTCTTTCACTCTCGTGAAAGACTCATCCCTTGAACAACAGGGAAACAGGGCCATGGGTATCAAGTGCACATTATTTTGTTTAATTTGAGGCTGCTGTACCTTGAGTGCAGATTGGCATAAAACTAAATTAATTAATCCTGAAAATGAGTGTTTAATCTTTTATCCGTTCCTGGGAGTAAGTGAATGAATATTTAGTGGTGTTTATTTTTCGATAATCATTGGGGCCTGATTACTTTATTCCAAACCTCGTTTGACCATAAGAGGTTATGTATGGGTGCCTGATTACTTTATATTTTCAGGTCTCGTGAGACCATAAGAGGTTATGTACCATTTTGAAGGTTACCATGTTTCATTCGAATTCGAACATCACAGTTGTTCAGCATTGGTTCAAAAGGAACTTAATGGGGAGAAAAAAAAAAGAGCTGGAAAACTATCTTAAAAGACATTGAAAACAGCTTAATTCTTGTGTTCCTACAATTGAGCTCACATAATCTGTGAAATCTTAAGCTTATAAATAGTTGACCAGTTAGAAATCAATTCTACATGGAAAAAAATGAGCAAAACTCAGAAAATAATAATAAATCAAGCATGTTACTAGACATCTATATGTAAACATTCCTTAATCACTGATTACTGTATCTGATCCAAGTATCTAACTATTTAGTCTTTTGTGATACTTTTCCCGAAGCAATTTTCTTCTTAAATTTCTCATTTTGTGAGGAACGCTCTAGCCTCTATGGAAAATTCACTGTCCCCTTGCCTTTAAAATACAGGACGCTCAACATACCCAACATGGTGTTCTCTCTTTTTACCAAGAAATAAGGGCCATCTACGTGGCCTGTTTCTAACCAGCAGGTTAGTAGCGTGAGATTATTTGGATTTAGTGCACTGGTGACAGTGGATTTGCTTGATTTATATGATCATGATGGTAGTTCAAGGTGATATTGCCATCAATTAGGCTAAATTTAATTCAGCAAGATATGATCACATTATGATAATTATATTGTTTACTCTGAGAATAATATATGACTCAATGTGACTGATTTTGCATTTTTAAGTTGCTCAAAAGGTATTATGACACATTGACTTCCACTCGTATTTTCAGGCAGCAATGCAATCATATCAAGAGCAAAAGAGTATGATAACTTTACCTCCACAGCATTACGTCCTCCCAATATAGTGTAAATGCACATGAGTATTACATCATTGGAGATTACAAATCACCTTTTACTTAATACGTTGTTAAGTATACAGTTTGTTAATTAAACATAACCATTTACTTTGTATTAAAATTTCAGACTGGGTTAGCACCTTACGGAGTAAGGTGTCGCGTTAACTAGTAAAGCTAAAATTGCACAACCTGTTGCTTATCTGATAAATCAATTCATGCGTCAAAGTCATTTTCCTCCAATAGTTTAAGATCATAATCGAATTCTCATAACACAGAAAGGCAAATCATCAAGAAACATTAACGTTAAACACATTAATTTTCAAAGAAAAAGGAAAAACAAACACATTCTGCAACCATTATGCGTTCATCAAATAGCATAAACAATAGAATTGGGAAAACGAAAAGGAATGTTACCAATATTACAGATTCCGGCGAAGCTTCGAATGAAAGACGGAATCGGCGGAGAAATTAGAGATTCCTCGAGAAAATTGGACGCCGATTAAGGGGGAAAAACATAGGTCTCCTTAATTTTTCGTCCAACCACTAATTCGAACAAGTTGAGGTAGCTGGTAAGGGAGATTTACAGAGGGGAAATGGTGAACGCAAGTGTTACCCCTTTTTAAATTAGGGTTTATGTTACGCTAGTTTTAATCCATCGTTTAAACACAAAGTATCTTGTGACGTTTTTTACATGACAGTTTGTAAGACATGTTAAAGTATGCCTATTATTTAGATAAAGTACGTTTAATAATTTTTAAAATATGTTTTCTAAAATATGCTGAATCATGCATTAAAGTATGATTTTAGTGTATTATAATTATTCTGTGGTGCACCTATTTCACCGGTGCACCTGAGAATTTATAAAGTAAATGGGGTAGTTCGTGGGTGGTTATTGTTTTTAATTTTATTAATTTATTTTATTTAGTGGTTAGGATTAAATATATTTATGATTTAATGACTTAGATTTTCTAGGTGCACCGATGTACCCGGTGCACTGTAGTTGGACTCCATAATTTATTATTGGCATATTTTAACTACAAATAAGCATACTTTATCTATATAATAAGCATACTTTAGTGATGGGTCAATCCGTCTCACAAATAACCCGTCTCACAAGAGAATTATTCTTATTTAAAATAGGAGTATGGGTAATTTTGGAGTGCACCTGTGCATCTCCAAATTTATAGGTTAAATAAGTAGTGGGGTAGTTTTTTATTTTTTAAAAAATTAATTATTTAATATTTTTTAATGTTGGAGATTAATTTATATATTAATCTAATGATTTAAATTGATATGAAAAAAATCATTGCAATATAGTGTTTTTAACTTTTTGGATAACACCTTGGTGAGTCTTAGGTGAACAATGAAATTATATTTGTTATAACTTTTTATTTGTACTATGAATATTTCATAAAATAATTTTTTAAATAATTTACTAGTATATTATATTACTTTTTTATTAAATTGAATATCACTTTTTATTAAAATATTATCATTTTTTAATAAAAGTCTTTGCGTGAAAGAGTCTCACACAAATTATTGTCATTTAAAAAAGAGTTGGTCTCTTGTGTCTCTAAGTGCACAAGGTGTGTATGAGTACAATATTTTATTCTAAATGGTACACTATAATTAATAAGGATACATCATTTTGTTATAAAGAGTATACGCTCTCCATTTTTTTTCAAAAAATAAAGGGTACACGTCCTTATACTAAAGGTTATACCATTTAATAAAAAAATGGGCGTGGTTATTCATGCCCCCAATTCTACTAAGATCGCGACTATTTGTACCCTTGCTTCTACTAAATGTAACCCGTGAACATATAAGACTAAAATATCCTTATATATTAAGACATAGATGCTTATATAAGTAAAAGACAGATTTTTATTTATTTTTAACCCAAACTTTTATAGGTACCTCAATCTCATGAAATATAAACCTTATTACTCCCTCCGTCTCGGGTATTTTTATCCATTTGTACGAGCACGAAGATTAAGACGTTTTATTTTTTTAATATATAATGTAAGAGAAAGTATGGATAAATTAGTAATTTAAAAATAAAATGTGATTAAAGTTATTGGGAATAATGAATAAAGTGTAAAAAAGTAATTAAAGTTGTTGGAATTGTAAAAAATAGGTAATAAAATATTATGTATTTTTGCCAAAAAATGGAATAGGTAAAAATACGTGGGACACCCCAAAATGAAAAGTGGGTAAAAATACGTGAGCCGGATGGAGTATTTCTTTATTTATATAATGGAATAAGTAATAATCATGAAGGAGAATGATGATGATCCGTATATTGAGATTAGTACTTCATATTGAAAAGTTATACAAGTTTTAGATCGTAGTTTTTCGACGTATATACAAATATGATGTATGTTTTGAGAACAATATCTTATTGTACAATTTCTGTGACCGAACAGTTAGGATTGAAGCTGCAAATACATGTAAGGATTTGAAGATAGATAAACATTTTAGCAAATCCAAGCTTGCACGAACTGATTTCAATATAAATCATTAAACTGGTGATGTATGTATAATTTCTAGGAAAAATTATTCATCATTTTTGTGCAAATGATTTTTTCATCTGTCCGAACAGGTTTTCCTGGACAAAAATAAGGACTATGTTATTGTTGAATACCAAGCTCTTTTGACTTATCGAAGTGCTCGTTTGTTGCAAATCTTTTCCCTCCTTTTGCCCGGGGAATCATCAAAGCAATCCAAGTTTTCTTCCATTGGTAACGAGGTAGGAAAATCAGGTTATCACAACTTGAGAAGTTGAGCTTTGGAAGATTCTAGATAGACACGTGTCATACTTACATTTGTGGGATGAAATCAGTTTGCTTTTAAAAGGACTTGCTCTTTCATTCTGTAACAGAACTTAGAATAATAAAAATACGTTTTCCTTCTACCGCTTTTCTCTCTTCTTCTACCTTTCTCAATTCTAACTGCTACAATGGATTATATCCTCTTCTACTTTGATTACTTGTCAATTCTGTAATTTCAACATGGTATCAGTTACCAAGTTTCTATCCATCACTTGATTTGGGAATTCCTTGATTTTGGTTGGATTTTGTTGTTGGCTAAGGTATCATTTTTTTTTTGGGGTTTTCCTCTTCATCGAGTTTCCGCACATGGGGAATCCTCTGAATATGGAATGGCACGTTCTTGTGGCGGTGGTAGTTACTCGTTCTTCTGCTCTACCAATTTACGGTTTCTGCCTCCGTCTCTGACCCGACGACGGGAGGTTCTTCTGCTCCACCGATTACGGTTGCTGCCCCTGTCTCTGATCCGATGGCGAGTGGTTCTTCAATGGTTAATATCAACGTTCCCCTTTATCTCTCTCCCTCTGATCACTCTTGTATTACACTTGTGAATCATCCTCTCATTATTTCTAACTACATCTCGTGGAAGCGATCTATGCTATTAGCTTTAAGCATGAAATTAAAACTTGGTTTCATTGATGGTACGTTTTCTTTCCCTCCTGCTACTGATGCTACCTACGACACTTGGAAACTAATTGATAGTTTGGTCATTACTTGGATATTGAATTGTGTTTCTCAAGATATTTTTGATTCTATTGTTTTTGTTGAATCTGCCAAGGAGTTATGAGATGATTTAGCCCAACATTTTGGTGAGAGTAATGACCCTCTCATTTATCAATTACGTCATGAGATTTCTAGCATTAGTCAAGGAAATGATTCTATTGCTCGTTACTATACTCGTCTTAAGGGGCATTGGGATCAATTGGCTTATGTTCAACCCCTGTTAGTCTGTCAATGTGCATGTGCTCTTAGGAAGACTATTCTTGATCGTGCTCAGACCATTAAGGTTTTGGAGTTCTTAGTAGGCCTTTATGATACTTACAAGCCTGTTCGTGATCACATACTTCTTATGGATCATTTGCCTATTGTGACTAAGGTTTATTCAATGTTGATTCAAGTAGAGAGACACAGATCTGTGGATATTCACTTTACTAGTGATTCTTTAGCCATGATGGTTAAAAGTTTCAGTATTTCTTCTCCCATTAATGGTGGTACTATGGGTAAGGGAGTAACTAGGATGAAAAGGGAAGAAAATGATAAATTGAGTTGTGAGCATTGTGGTTGTCCTGAACATGCGTTGTCTTCTTATTTTAAACTACATGGATTTCCAGAATGGTATAAGGATTATAAGGCTAAACGAGATCATGCCAATTCGGTTGTCACCTCTGATCCGTGCTATTATTCTAAGTCCTCGGATTTGTCATCAGATTTCTCTGCTCTTTTTCAGCAAGAGATGAAGAAAGACATTAGTTCCAATGGGGTGCCCCAACCTAAATCATCCCCATACACTTACGAACAGCTAATGCTACATATTTATGCTTTTGATTGGGTACATGATTATGATTTGCCACCATTTGTTTTGCTTGCTGCTGTCTCTTCCTATGGTTCTGCTATTTCTATTGCTGCCTCTACTGTTGCTGACTCTACTTCTATTGCTATTGCTTCTTCTACTGTTGATGCTAGTCTATTGCTATTGCTGCTTCTACTGTTGATGCTACTTCTATTGCTATTGCTACCTTTACTGTTGCTGCTACTACTATTGCAATTGAATGCCGATACTAATTCTATTGCTATTGACTACTATTTCCCTTGCTGTTACGGTTGTTCCTTGAAGACTCTACTGCTGCTTACAGAGACTTTGTCTTCGACCTACTACTAGGCCTATGATCTGCTGCTATGATTTGTCTTCTTTTGTTTTTTTTTTTTCAGTTTGCTGTTATGTTTAGTTTGTTGGGGACATGTTGCTTATGGAGTTGCTAGAATTGCTTTGTCCAAGTTGGGCTTGGTTTTCACCAATGCTCCAACTTAAAAGGGGGGTGTTGAAATATATAACAGGTTATCACAACTTGAGAAGTTGAGCTTTGGAAGATTCTACATAGACACGTGTCATACTTACATTTGTGGGATGAAATCAGTTTGCTTTTAAAAGGACTTTATTCTTTTATTCTGTAACAGAACTTAGAATAATAAAAATATGTTTTCCTTCTATCGCTTTTCTCTCTTCTTCTACCTTTCTCAATTCTAACCGATTGTGATACCCGAGCTTCTCACAACTCATATGCCAATATAATTTAATTTGTGTTATGTGCATTTTATAATTATGTGATAATTATGTGACATTTATGTGATAATAATGTGGCAATTATGTGGCAAATTATTTCTACATTTTATTTATTTTTACATTTTACTTGAGATAT
The DNA here is from genome assembly GCA_023678885.1 of Pogostemon cablin. Lineage (NCBI taxonomy): Eukaryota > Viridiplantae > Streptophyta > Magnoliopsida > Lamiales > Lamiaceae > Pogostemon > Pogostemon cablin. The sequence goes on from CM042979.1 coordinate 10,867,232, forward strand.
TTGTGATAAAATTGTGACAATATGTGAATATATGTGTGCATAAATATTTACGTGCATTAATTTGGATATATGAGTAAATTATTTGATGTGTATAAATATATTATTTCTTAATTATTAAGTATGACACGTGTTCGCGTAATAATAATAGTGGTAAAAAAATATACATGTATGTGTCATATCTTAGCTATTAAGTATTGCACGTAAATCAAGAATAGATAATAATAATAATAATAATAATAATAATAATAATAATAATAAAAAAGAGAGAGGTAGGTAAGTTTGCCAAGCGCCCACAACATTCCTGCGTGGTTAATTGACAACCAAAACTTTATTTTGGTTAGAAATTGATCACATATGCTTAAAAAAAACAAAAAAAAAGAATAGATGATTGGTTGGTGGGGGCGGTGCTTCACCGCTTCACCCCCTCCTATTTTCATATATATATACATAGGCTTGGTATGTGGGGATTACCCCCAATTTGTGAATCACACGATCAGCGAAGAAAAAAAAGAGAGAGAGAAAGAAAAGAAGAGAGGGCCGTGCCGGAACGAAAAGGAAGGGATTAACTACCGTTCTTCATTATGTGTATATTATTGTCAGAATCCAGGTAAGTAGAAGTCCAATTACAGTGCATAAACATATTATGTGTGAATTATTTGTGATTAATATGTGATAATATTATGTTATGGGTTATTGTGATTAGTTTAATTACATTATGAATTATTTGGAATTAATTTGTGATGCAAGCTGTGGATTTATGTGATAAAAGAAAGTAGGGTTCATATTCAATAATATTATTTGTAAATTATTTTTGATAAATTTGCAATACAAGTTGTGGAATTATGTGATTTGAAATAATATCATTGTCCTATATAGATCTGTGTGATTGGAAACTGTTGAAAATATATCTATATGATTTGACAAGATATTGGTTATAAGGATCTGTGTGATCCAATGAAGTTGCTATTCTAAGAAAGAGATTCGTGTAGAGGTAAAGTGGTTATTTTATAAATGGATCTATGTAACTGAGGTGGAGTTGTTATTCCAGAAGTGGATTTGTGTGAATTGAAGTTAAGTTGTTGCTTTATTTGTGATTAAATGTTAATATTGATGTTGTAAATGGTTTATGATGCATATTTAATTGCCCTGGTTGCATGCCATGCATAATCATGAAAAATATTTTCCCCAAAATTAATAAGATATTAATGATGTGTGTGTGGCCACTATATATGCATCTCTGTCAGGGTTCGAAAAATCGTTCCCGACACTTTATTTGAGGTTCGGAAAAATCGTCCCCAACACTCTGTCAGGGTTCGAAAAATTATTCCCGGCATTATATTCAGGGATCGGAATCGATCCGACACTGTGTGTGTCTATTGAGCTCATTTGGGGTGTATATCATAAGTGTGTCGTGGGGATCCCACAACGTGAATAATTCTCAAAATAAAAGAGACCAACTAGAAAGACTAGGAAATAGGCGATAGAAAACTAAATGCATTTTTATGCATTGGCATGCATGATTTCTGCTTACTGAGATAGTTTATGCATTGTAGGTGAGCCTGTTGATGATTGAGTTTTATGATGTAGCTGTACAAGCTGTGGAGCTCCTACAGGGTTTTGAGCGGATGTACATAGATGACGACCTGTTGGGCTAGGCCGTGGGTTTATTTTGTTTCCGCTGATATTCTGTTATGTAATATAATAAGTATTATCACGAGTTTGTCTAGATTGAGGTGGTGTCAGAAACTAGTTACGTATGTTTAACTGATGTGATGATTTTGGTTATAAATATTTTATGTGAAAAAAATATGTAATTTTTATAATGATGATGTTTATGTTAATTAGTATTTGAATTATAAGTTATGTAAGATGGGTCGTGTAACTGCTACAATGGATTTTATCCTCTTCTACTTTGATTACTTGTCAATTCTGTAATTTCAATAGTGGCAATTATTATCCATATGCTAGTATTAAGATATATCATGAATCGTCAGCAAGCAACTACAATCACTATTGAATCAAAATTGCTATAAATTTATGCAGGACCGTATCCTTGATTTAGCAATGCAGGAGAATCTCTCCTGGTGTGATTAACGAGTCGGGTAGGGAATCGTAACGTGCGACTTTTAGAAATATGGAGTAAGAATAGTTGAATTTAATTAATAATTTTTTAAGAAATATTTACTCCATTCCGTGCCCCTTCGAACACTGTCTTTTTTTATTTTGAGTGTTCCACCAAAAGAGTCTCATTTCCTCTTTTACTCACATTGACCTACGCACACTAATACAATTAAAATATTGAGTCCACACTGTCACTAATACAACTACCCACTAAACATTAAATATTACAAAAAACAAAACACCCTTTTTGAATGGGACGGAGGATGTGGTGATCCATGTGTCAGTCTCTTTTATTAAAAAAGAAAAATAATATCTTTGAAGTAACTGTCCAAAATGATAAAATTGATACTGGTATGAGGAAGTATTTATGATGTAAGTTTAGTAATTCCCGAATACAAATAGTTATCTCCAATTTTATAATTGAGTATAAAAGATGTAATTTGTAAAGGTCGATCCCTCCGCCCATCACAAGAATTGCATTTTACTAATTAAGGCGTGCCGCTACTAGAATTATATTTTCTTTTATAGTAGATGTGATCACATAAATCAATCACTTTATTATCTTTATTAGACCCACACACAATATTTATACAACTATCCACTATTATTATATCTCAATTCACTACACATTAAAATACTATATTTCTTAATTTCCATACAAACATTGAACGCAACTCTTTTTATTGGGGGGGGGGAGTATTCTATTTCTGAAATTGGGCATCTGACCCATTGAACTTCGGGAAAATAGCATCAACACAATTTATGGGAAAAAAGGAATCATTTCAAAGTCTAAGAAGCAGTTCATTACAACAATATGCAACAAGTCTCTAAATGTGGCACAAAACACACTCTTTCATGCATCAGGCCATCCCTCCACTTGATGCCGTCCTGATTATCTGGAAGATGGCTGCACAACACAATATAACTTAATATAATAATATTATTATTATTAATAAATATATAATAATAATCTCACAGGACCATACTATCTATTACAATTCGTATCTTTACATTCTCAATTCTTGTAACAAAGAAAACAAAGTATTTCTTGCAAGTTAAAATGGGTTTAGTACACTACTACGCTCTAATAATTTATGTCCTATTAATAGATTTAAGATTTAATATTTATTCTTAAAGTTTAGAATATTTAATGGTATAATTGTCCATTCAACCATAAATAAAAGGAATTTATGATACACCCTAATTCACATCATAAGACTATCTCAACAAAGAATATTTGCCACTTATTCAGTAACTTCATAACACTCATTCAATCCCACAACAAAAATAAATAAAAAGGATTTACGATACACCCTAATTCACATCATAAGACTATCTCAACAAAGAATATTTTCTACTTATTCAGTAACTTCATAACACTCGTTCAATCCAACAACAACATAAATAAATAAAAAGGATTTATGATACACCAAGACTATCTTAACAAAGAATATTTGCTACTTATTCAATAACTTCTTAACTAGTACTCATTCAATCCCACAACAACACACTGCATCCGTGCATAATATTATTATAGCTTTTATTTATGAGAAAGTAAGGCCATTCACGTTTTTGAGACTAAACAAGCTATTTGCACCTCCGTGATAACTCTAAATAAACACCATCTATAATTACACTCATGTAGGAAGAAGTGAAAAATGTCTTCATACAAAGGAAATATCACAATTTTGTCATTATCATTAGTAAAGATTTTACCTTCCATTTTATTTCTAAAAAGGAATCGATTAATTATATATAAATTAGCATACGCTCTAATATAATTTACAAATCGAAAATTGAAAGAAAAACTAGATTAAAATGGAAGGCACAATCTTTGAAAAAAAAGGCAATTTGGAGTTTTTCCACTCAAGTTAAATTTTGCATGGGTGAATTTTGAGTTTTGAATGGTGCAAATATAAGATTTTAGGGGGCTACCCATAAATACCCCACAGGATGTATAGATGAAATCAAATTTTGATTTCTGGTTTCAAAATCACAACTTTTTTGTGGCAACCATGGAAAACAACTCTTTTTTTAATTTGCTTGACCAAGTACAAGAGTTTTCTGTCAAAGTATAAACTAAACTAAGATGGATGAGTAAAATGTTTTGAAAATGTAGAGTGATGGAGAGATTAGGGAAGGCTTACATGATCCAATGACAACGAAAATGAAAAAGCCAAGCAAGATAGGGCCGACGGATAAGTTGTTTCCTTTCTTTGTATTAGTTTCGGGGACAGCACCTCGTTTGTTTATATTCTTCTCAAACTTCTCCACCTTCCTGTCAGCAAGTCTCCTTGATGTCGTCTGTGATAAAAATCATTTTATTTGCTCAACTTTTTAACAGTTCTATGATGTATTACAAACAAAACTAAGTGATCTAGAAGAATGACATATATAGTCAATGAATGAATCAATATCACTAAGAATTCACTTAAAAACAAAATTTGAAAATACAGGTGCCTCTTCTGCCTGGAAGGGGCTGTGCCTATCTATACAACTATGAAGATCTCCACTTATGTTTTAACAAATAGGAATCATGTGGTCACTCCATAAATCTATGGAGAATTTTTGTTCACATCCTCATACCATACTAATTTGCCGTGTAGCAATCATAAATTTAGAGTTCGTTTTGGATTGTTGATCTTTAATCTGGCAAAGGAAGTTGTTATTGCTACTTTTCCAGTTCAATCTTTTTTCTTGCTCTGCTTAATTCTTATATTTAAAAAGATTTTGATGGCAACTTCTTTTAGGATCAAATCAACAGTCACAATATAGAAGTTTAGTAACTTATGAATCATAAGGCTCAATAAATTAGACAATAATCGGCGAATTTAATCTTTTTCTTTAACCACTCATTAACCTAAAATTGCACAGCCTGTTGCTAATCCGCTAAATCAATTCATGCGCCAAAGTCGTTTTCCTCCAATAATTTAAGATCATAATCGAATACTCATAACACAGAAAGGCAAATCATCAAGAAACGTTAACGTTAAACATTAATTTTCAAAGAAAAAGGAAAAACAAACACATTACGCAACCATTATGCATTCATCAAATAGCAGAAACAATAGAACTGGTAAGACGAAAAGGAATGTTACCATTATTACAGATTCCGGCGAAGCTTCGAATGAAGAGAGAATCGGCGGAGAAATTAGAGGCTCCGGCGAGAAAATTGGACGGCGATCCCTGCAATTAAGGGGAAAAAACAGTCTCTCTCTCCTTAATTTTTCGTCCAACCACTAATGCGGAGTTGAGGTATCTGGTTAGGGAGATTTATAGAGGGGGAATGGTGGCCGACTCAACGCAACAGGCCCGCAACGCGTATTATTGTCTGCGTGGCGCTTGGTCATTGGCTATTTATGTCAACGTGGACTACTCTTTTCGAGAGGTGTTTATTTTTTAATTGATATTTTGACTTCAAAATCACATGACAACCGGGATTGTTTGGTAATTTTACATGGGAGCTCGTTTGCTTGGGTGTATTAATTTTTATATATAATAACACCAAATTTACTATCTATTTTTACACTAATCTTCCCCCTCCCCCAAAATCAATTTCACCACTTTTGATTAATTAATATTCACTTAAGGTAAGTTTTGTGCATTAATCCCCACTAGGGGTGTGCATCGGTCGGTTCGGTTAACCGAACCGACCGAAATCCAAAAATCGAATTTTTACCGAAATTTTTTTAACAAACCGAAAACCGAACCAAAGTTTTCAAAACCGAGTTAAACCAAACCGAAATATTTCGGTCGGTTATACGATTAACCGAACCGAACCAATCTGATTTTTTATAAAAAAAATCATGTAATGTTTAAACCGATAACATCAAAAATTCTATTTCTAACATTCTAAAAATAAATCCCAATCTATAAACTTTCAGCACCAACTATTCACAAGATTCACAGTACATTGCCTTTCACACTTTTAAGTAAATAAATGAGAAACAGAAGCAAGATTAGGACAATAAAATAAACACTATTGTTTCATTCAGATGCAATACAAATTCAGCATCAAAGAAAGAAAACTATTGAGGTACACAATGCAACAATTTATCCAATACACTCAAGAAATTAAATAAATGAAAGAAATAAAAACCAAACAATTCCCATTTGAATCTTGCACCACTGTTTCAACTGCATTGTTGTCATAAATCAAACTCTTTGCGCAACATCTCCAAACTTCTCCCCAAATGTGAGATTATTTGAAAAGAAGACTCCTAAACTTATACTATGTGTACCATGAAACAAAGATTAAATAGAAAAAGCACAGGATTAAATAATTAATTAGAGACTAAATAGGTTGTTTGAGATGAAAGAGGGGAAAAGTAAACATTTTGTGACAAGATTAGGGCGGCAATTGAAGGGGAAGAGAAAATCTTAGAGATGAAGAAGGAGAACACTGAAGGGGATGCCTGGAGGGCCGGCCGTGTGGCGGAGCTGGAGAAGATGATACCGGAAATAATCGCTTCATGCTAAGAGGAAGGGAGAAAATCTGCCATGGATTATAGTTTGAGTGCGATGCTCAGTGGTTTTGAAGAAAGGAAATAAGAAATGGGATTGGGGGCTAGGGTTAGGATTACTTATATATAAATATTATTTCGGTTCGGTTCGGTTAACCGATTTTTCAAAAATTTAAAACCGAAAACCGAACCGAACACCGAAAAATCTCATTTCAAAAACCGTAAACCGAACCATAAACCGAAAACCGAACTAAATTGTTCAATTCGGTTTGGTCGGTTTATTCGATTTTGACCGGAATTTGCACACCCCTAATCCCCACCATCCATTTCATATATAATTAAATCTCTATCAGTTATTTAACTGAAAAATATATGGACATTAACCCTTTCTACGCCATCATTCTTACAGTAAATCTGCCCAATATCAAATATTCAATTTCTCGCTTGAAATCGGAAGAACGTATGAGGAGAATTTGATCTTTGAATTTCTTTTTTTATAATCTCTTCAATAGGTGGAACATAATCTAATCAAATCTGCGAAGATAGTGTTTTGAACGGTGCGAAGGACCTAATCTGCTGTTGTAACTTTCTCCCCAACGTGTTCGATTAATTCTGTATGTGTGATTTGGTTTGCAAAAATAGGTAGATGTTTTCACTGACTCAGCATTAAAAGGAAATCCGGCGGCGGTTTGCCTGCTGGAAGAAGACAGAGATGAGCAAGCGGTGGCGACTGAATTCAACATATCCCAAACCTACTGCTTGACTCGACTACCCGACTCGCCCGAGTTCTCACTCGCTTCCAGTTTTCACATTCTCTGGTTCACTCCCGTTGCTGTGGTTTAGGACTCCCCTTTATTTCTCCTTTAGATTAACTATGAATAAGTTGTTTAAATCTTTAAATAAGTTGTTTGCATATTGAATTCTTACCTAATGTTCTGTATTTGGTTAAATCTTCAACTCTCATACATTAATATGCTATGTTTTCTCCACAACTTTGTTCTGCAGAGATTATATTCTCTAGAGTCAAAGTCTTTAACTTATGGAAATGGTAAAGACAATCTCCCTATAGGATTTATTTTCAGAAACAACATTTGCAAGACTTATATTTCAATCAGTCTCACTCTAAGGTATACTATGTGCGTAGCTAGATGTGAACGTGGAAGATATTTACATGGTCAAGTTGGAGTTGATCATTCCTGTATACTAAGTTAGACAAGTGTTTGGTAGTTTTCCTTATCTACTTCTTATTATTGATTAATTTCTAATTGTTATTGGGTTTATGTCATTTTCTCGCAATTGAAATTAAAGCAGCTATTACTAAATGAAGTAAGAAATATTATAGACGTGTGTATATTGTAATTGGCACACCGATTAAGAAAATTACTTACTGACATTAAAAGGAACTAGCAATTGATTTTTTGTCTTCTAATTGTTTATTACTTTTCTATTAAGTATAGTTGATTATTGGATTTATGTCATTCATTTGCAATGAGAGTCAGAATATAGATGTGTTCAAAAGGTTTTATAATTAACTATAATTTTGCTGTTATAGATCCTTATTACTTTACACGTAGGTAATTTTAACCAATTTTCCATTGTTTTATGTTCTACTGTAGATCCTTATTACTTCATTGAAATGTTACTGTACTCTGTTACAGGTGCTTAACATGGAGAGTTTAGATGGTTGTTTGGCATTCTTTTTTCCTGTCTGGTAAGTTGTTTGTAAATCAACCACATTATCTTTACATTGACCTCTTTATAAAGTATTTGTTCCTGTCATTGTTGTTTATTGCACAATGACAGTTATATTTATTCTTATAGGTCCTTTTGCCCTCGATGGATGGTAGGGTTGCATTGGTTCCTTTGGTTGACATGTTGAACCATAATTGCGATGTAAGGCCATTATGCTAGAGCTTTATTACATATCCATGTTTTTCAAGGATGCATTTGCAGTGATCTTAACTCTAATTTATTGGTTTAACTGTTTAGGTAGAAACATTTCTAGATTACGATAAATCAACACAGGGGGTAGTTTTTACTACTGATCGAGCATATTAGCCAGTTTAGCAGGTACACCGCACAAGCTTCAAGAATTGTTCTACCAATATTTCAGGATAAAAGAAAAAGAAAATGTCAGTTTTTTGTCAAGAAAAATTCAACTTGATGATGTTTACTATGATAAGTTCATGCAGGTCTTCATATTGTATGGAAAGGAATCCAATGGAGAGCTTTTGCTTTCTTTTGCAGATAAACTAATACATTATCATATAAATACATTATGTGCACTGAGGGGATACTTCAAGTTGCTAGATTTCTGTGCAAAATGGCATTCGAGACAGAGCAGATAATTAGAATTGCCTATAAAGGTTAGTCTTGCGATTTTATTGCAAATAATGATTGAGTTTTGCATTAGGTGATTTATATTCTGGTTTAGAAGTAAAATCTATTTTCTAAACACTTGACAAAAAATACAAACAACAATTATTTAAATGCTTTTTTTTCTCTCTTTTTTTCTTTCTTTCTAATAGTTGTTTCTGACATGTTTCTCAATAAATGTGTTTCAATGGTGTATGTAACAATCATGACAACTATTTTGGCATCAATTTTTTTTTAAAGTTGTCTATCTCTTAATTTTTATTTCCTGAGGTGTGTGACTAGAACCCAATATTATGTGAAATTATGGTTGGCAGTTCTTAACTTGATGTTACAACCTGATATAAACCTGTCATGAATATATATTTTTTTAAAGAAAATCAATCCAAACACGTTACCTACATGATCTATTAATTGATTTACATGATCTATTAGAGAGGAATTATTATTTTAGTTGATTTACATAATCAAGTTTTTGTTTTCTCAAATTCTAAATACATTATCAACTAATGCAACAGAGGTAGATGATTGAAAATTTTTATCATTAAACTTCCAACTATAAATATTCTTATTAAGTATATAGATTGAATGATGTTGAGATTGGTTTGACTTTGCAGAATATAGAGTATTACATGAAATTGGTTGCATGTGAAATTGGATTTCAAACTATCATTCTTTGAGAACTTCATCCTTAAAAAATTATAGAAGGTTTAACTCATTTTAAAACCAATTTGTCATGAAAAGAGGTAGTAATTGTATTACAATGTTAATGTACATGTAATTGTGATGAAACAAGAAAACATGTATTTAATGTAATTTTCTACTATGGAAACTGGAAGAGATCATGTACATGTACATGATTTAGTTAGTAGGACGTAGCGAATCTCTAGAGAATTACACAAGATGAATAAACGAGAAGCAAGAGGATTATGTCAATGAAGACTATATTTTATTGGTTTGATTTAAATCTTGACCTTCGTTTATCTTTAAAGATTTATGTTCTATTCTAACATCATTCGTGTCAAAATTGAATTAATTTTTCTACCAAAATCATCATCTTATATTTGGTGAAAATATAATATCAGTTTAGCAGATCTTTCTACCATTACTGTCCTTGAAGATGAATGTTGGACATGAAGGAAAGTTAACATTTTCTGCCACTGCTGGAGCCGACAACAATCTCTATGAACTCAAATTGGATCTTTTTGATAAAGTTAATGTCAAGGTGAGATGCATGGTTCCAACTAGATGAACAAACTTGAATGAATAGACGTCTGTAAGTGAGTCCAATTTACTGGTGCTATTTTCCATTATTTTCCATATATCAGTCACTCAAGATTATCTTAGTTTTATGTCTATTTACTAGGTGGCAGATGTGATGGGTTGAAGGACAAATGGTATCTTAATTTGTTGAATAAATTATGTTTAAATTTTAAGATTGTGGAAGCACGTGGATGGAACATCTGATCTTGCATTGTCATTAGATAAGGATTTTCAAAATTATTTTCTAACGTTAATTCTCTCGTTTCACTAACCCTGAAATCTCATTTCCTTAATCCGACCTCTTATAAATATTCCATTTTGCTTAATTAATAGAAAATGTGCGTTGTTCTAGATTAGAGCATATACCACAAAACCATGATCCTACTGCCGATTCGAGATTCGCATTCCTTTTTGAATTTGGTAAGTTTGGTTAATGAAATGAGATTTATCTTTTGTTATTAAACTTCTAATATAGAATAAAGAATCAATGATCTTGAGACTGAATACTTTGAAAGAAATAAAGTTAAAAAAATAAAGTTAATTGAGGAGAGTGATCATGCTGCAGATTGTTGTTTACATGCACACAGTTGCATTTATTGGTATAATTTAAGTTAAATATATTATTTATTTGGATAATCACTTCTATAGTTTAAATTGTTGGTGTTGTTGGATATCAGAATGACCATATATAAATGAATATATGAATGATGGGGGCTTGAAATAAAATGTTTGCAAGATGATGGATCTGTGGCACATAATATGTTAGGTTATAAACAGTTAGTTTTTAGATTCTTCAACTTTTCTTTCTTTTACTTGATTGTTCATTTCAGCTGATTTCTATGTGGGCGTACTTTATAATTTGACCACCCTGAATTTTCTTCTTATGTTTTATATTGAACAGATTTTTCGAAGAGACGAGGTCAGTCGAAAGCATCAACACAGTCCCAAGAGTTTTTGAGAACTCTGCAATGTTATGAGAAACAAGATGCCATTAATGTGTAAGAAACAACTTTAAAACTGATCTTTCATGTATCTAACTAGCAAAATATTGCTTTTATTAATTATGCTTAATTTTTCATGAGAAGTTTTTTTACAATAAGGCTAGAAGTTTTTTCACTTTAATTTTATCTAACTAGAAGTTTTTTCACTTTACTCTTGAGTCCAAACTTGCCTCTTTTATTTTTTTTTTGGGCAAATCATGCTATTTTGTGTATATATTTCCTGATCAACTTGAATAAGATGCAATGTATCATTATTTTTTTATGCTTATAGGCTGAGCTTGGGAAGTTCAAAGCAGTCCAATTTGACGGGTTCTTCTCAAGGGGCCAGGGAGTTCTATTTAATGATTTCTTTAGGTACATCAAAGAAGGTTAACTCAAATCAAGGATCGTTATATGAAAGACATCAAACATTGTGAGATTTCTTCCTCTTTGATGTATGTATTTCATATAGTATAAATACAGATTGGGTAAAGAATGGAACACTAAAATACTACTGCTATGTTGGTATTGATGAGTTTTTTGGGTGAACAGCAGCTTATCGTGTCTATTTGCTACTATGGAGAAAATGCATTGCTACTATGTATATAATACGAAGGCGCTGAACATATTTCCATATCCATGGCTTCTCGCATCTTCTCAGTTGTTTTGTGGTCCTGTTTGGATGCTAATGCTGCGTTCTTTCAAGTTACAACCTTGCCCCAAAATCGATAAGAAGTTTATAGTTGCACTTCTTGGTCCTGCACTTCTCTACACAATTGGTCACATTTCAGCATGTGTTTCTATCTCTAAGATTGTTGTATCCTTCACTCATGTCATAAAATCTGTCGAACTTGAGGTAAAAAGATGTGATGTTCCTGAATAATGCTTCATATATAAGATGTGATGATCCTGTTAGTATAGCCTACGAAGGTGGCACTTTCAAGATTGATAACAATTTTCCCGGGGATTATTTTTCTCTGTGTTTTCTAACTTAATTTTTATTATCTAATTTGTTTATGGGGTTTTGGTGAATAGTGATTTCATTTATGCACAATCAATGATTGTGTAGTTTCGTGTTTTTACATTTATAATGGAAAACATAATACATAGTATATTTTTGCATACGATATCTCTGGTGGATATTTCTTGATGCTACACAAGTAATGTACTTCATGTAATACTTTTACTGTTATATCTGGGCAATAATTTCACTAATGGAACTTTGTTTGTGTTTAAGTTTCAGTCCCTTTTATTTATTTAGAGTTTGTGATTATTGTTGTTCCCATTTTTCTATATAATTTTATAAAGAAATTAAATTTTTTTAACAGTCTAACATGACATATGGGCACTTATTTTGAGTACTATGCAATGTGGATGATACCTTTTTTTCCTTTTAACAATGTTGTGGACTTATCATTCATGTCATTGAATAATATACCCAAACACAATTTCCACCATTTTAATACATCTATTTAGTAATTCTACGCAAATGTATCTTTGATAGTTTTTTCTTCTGATTTTATATTTTACCTCAAAGTTGTTAAATTAGCTATGAAGGTTGGTAAAAAGTTCATATTAAATAACTTTAAAAGATCTATTTTTAGACATGGTCGATTTTCGCGGTACTATTGAGATCCACATGTAAAAAAAGTTTGATGATCTTATTAATAAAAATGATACCACATACATAACGATGAGGTATTGCAGGATATATGTGTAGTCACAATACTGCGAATTAATTAATTTCCGAAGATGCATGTATTAAAAAAATAAATGTTACTCCTTCCGTCCCAAATTTTCACTATTTCCTCATTTGTTTATTCTACTACACTCAAATAATTTGTTGTTGTTGCATACAGTGGCGGACGCAGGAAATTTGTCCAGGGGGGCCCAAATTCCTTCCTCTTACAAAACGATTCATATTTACAGTTCCATATTATTTAAGAAAAATTATTTATTTAATAACTTTATTAACATTTTTTAGATATTTTAGTATTTTTACATAAATGCAAAGTGTGTTGAATGTATTAGATGAGATAGATAATTTTGAAATTTTAATCTTTTAAATATCGGATAAAAATATTATTTTTTCTTTACGAGTGTAAAAAATATTGTAATATAACAAAGAAGTGTAAATAATTTTGTAAGATAAAAATAATATCAAATACGACTCCAATGTATTTTTTGTCAAATAAACATGAGTAAGGTCAAATAAACATAAGCAAAATATTTTAAGTCAAATAAACCCATAAATAATAATATAATGATATTATATAAAAAAGAAAGATTAATAAATAATCAATTTAAAATAAAAGAAGTAGGAGCTTTGGGAAGGATCGAACTCCCGACCTCTCACTGCCTCATTCAGTAGGCAAACCATTAGACTACCTAGGTATATCACATTTAAATATTATATATATAGTAATTATTTTGAAAAGTTCAGGGGGGCCCAATGCCCCCCTGGGCCCAATGTGTGTCCGCTTGCATATGTATGCATGTATGTCAATTAATAGTTATTTTTTTGGTTTTCTTATATTGTTAAAAATATTAATACTTTTGTTAATATATATTATTTAACATTTATAAATATATAGGGCATAGAAACATACAAGATTTAAATAATTTTATTAAATTTATAAAAAATAAATTCGATGAATATAAGGAGATCAACACATTTGAATATTTTTGTTCCCAAAACTCAACATCTTAAGTGTAAAATAAACAAATATTCAAACTAAAATAAATTAATTTATAATATGCAATCTCCAAATTTAATAAATAAGCAAATCTTTACCATTATACAACTTGATAAATAATTCCTATAATTTTATTTATTTTTAAATAATTAGTATTTAAATTTTAAAAAATATATACTGTTAAACACAATCTCATGCAGCGCGCGGGTCAAAAAGGCTAGAATCATTGGCGGACGTATGAAGGGAGTAGGGGGGCACTGGCCCCCCCTGAACTTCTAAAAATTACTAGTATAGATATAGAAATTTTTTTGAAATATCTTTTTGTCCAAGTGGTGAAGTGAGGATGTTTTACTTTTAAAGGTCCTGTGTTCGATTCATGCAGCACTGTTAATTTTTTTCCCTCTTCTATTTCTTTTATTTATTTATTTTTCCTCTAAATAACATATTTATTTAATAATTTTAATGACTTTAGTTTCAAAATTGTTACTCGTACATAATGCAATTAAAAATACTAAAACATCTTTAGAAAAATGTTAATAAAAGTTGGTAAATAAAATAATTCTTCTTAAAATTTGTAGAACAAAAAACACGAACTATTGTATGAGAAAAATTGGGCCCCCCTCGGCGGAAATCCTGCGTCCGCCACTGGCTAGAATAACTGTGAACGTTCAACACGAGTATGTTTATAAGAGCCAAGGGTAATCACTTTCATTTCACTGTTCTTGAAAATACCCCTTTTCAATTATGATTAGTTGTATGTGGCAGTACTAAGTTCAAGAAGTAAGAAGAGTTTAAAATTTCTATTAAAGAACATTAATGACGTCCACAAATAAATATGCAAAAATTATAATTTAAGAGAGAGTATCTTACAAATGTGTAAGGTGTTGCTAATTAATAATTTTGAAATTAAAAAAAAATTCTTAATGCTTTGGATTCCTAATCTATGTTTAGGATATATGATATAAATATTTTATTTAAGAATATGTTGTAACTTAAAAATAACTATCCCATTGACGAGTATTTTACTAGGAAGAATATATATATATATATATATAGTTTTTTAACTTTCAGGAGGATGATCATTTAAATTCTTATATTAAGAAGGATGCTTTTATATATATATATATATATATATATATAGTTTTTTAACTTTCAGGAGGATGATCATTTAAATTCTTATATTAAGAAGGATGCTTGAACTGATGAGGAGTTTAAATTTTTCAATGTTTATTGGTCAATAGAAATAAATGGGCTGAATTAACCAAGGGAGGTAATTTTTTCTAAAAATATGTAGTAATGAAATGTAGAAAAATATTTAGGGTTTCTTTAGCGATCCATCTTCTCAGCAACTTTGTTTTCTATTCGGACTTCATCTCTGGCGACGAGTTGTACTTCAGACATTCATCATAGTTTCAGGTAAAATGCAACTACGATTCTTCTTGGATTTCTTTTGTTTCAAAAGATTGCATATTTCTTTGGGTTATTAAATAAATAATAATCAGTTTTGTTGATAAGTAAGGTGTCACGAAGAACATGTTTGTGAGCGCACCATCAGTTTGTCCACAGTGGTTGCGGTGTCGTTGTTTAAGTAGTGGGAAGAAACTGTTGTGAGAGGATTACTTGACCATGTTCACTCTTCTCTCGGGTTTTGGTTTCTTCCATTTTCTTCTCATAAACTAATTATATGCTTTTCGGTTTTAATTGCCAATATATTATGCAAAATGTAATCTTGCCGCCTAAAATTGCCTCATCCGCCCGTCTGCTCGATCCACTGGAGCCTTCATTCTCCTACTCTCGCTTCTAATCCAACCCTTCTTTTCTATCTACTCTGACAAAGACAACTGCTACAATCTCCTAGAGTACGTGAACCTTCTCTCTATGCTTATCCTTTTTTCCATGTACGCTTATTTCTTATGAATAATCAACTATATTGTGAATGTCAGGGTCAGAAAAGTGCTATTGCCTCCGATATCAAGACAACATATGACAAGCTTAAATAGTAAGTAATCCTTTATTAGTACAGAAATTAGTACGGAATTGACAACCGCTGAATTTGTGTTGTTTACTTTTGTGTTGCTTTGAACAGTAATCCGGACAAAAATCCCGATCCAGAATTGAGGAAGAAGTTTGTGAAAGTCGCGAATGCTTATGAGGTATAATCACCGATTAAAAGCCTCTATAAATTCTCTCAATTTAATTGTGCAATTATTTGGCTAAGTCTGTAGATCAATCCATTGATTTTTTATTGAGTTGATAACATGTGATTATATACCGATGCTTGCATAGAGCCACGCAAGTAATTGTGTTGATTGACTAATTACAAGCTAGATCCAAGGGTGATTGAATTCATTTATAACAGATATTATTGGAGTTTATCAGCTTACAACAATTGGGTTTAAATCTACCTATTGAACCCAATTTACAAGAGAAAAATAATCTCTCAACTCACATTAATCGTCTCCCTAATGTCCCATTATTCAATCTCTAAATCTTCAGAAATATCACATGAATTGTGCGCCGAATATTTATCTACATGAACATATGTTCTCAAGTTGATGATGATAAGTTGTTAGACTGCGAGTGCTACAAGTGTACCAAATGAATTTCATGGTACATTTTTGTGGTAACATCTTAGTTGCCTAAATGCTTAACTCACATTGTCCAACTCATTAATCTATGCTGTCACTTACAGTTTAATTAAATGAAGGCTTTATTCTTATAGGAACATTTTCTTTAGCTCTAATACTAAATGTGTGTTGTGATTTCAATGTCAGTTTGCAAACTTCTCCAATCCTAAGCATACAAAGATTGGTAAAGCTTCTGTGAAGCATCAATTGATTAATCAACATGCAGGTTTCTCCTTTGTGTTTTTTGCAGGTGGATTATTAGGCGCATGTTATATGCTTATCTTCTTGGCAATCATTCCTATCTTTAAAATCTAATCTATGAAAAACCTGCTGATATTTTCAACTCATAAACTTAGTATTACTCTTTCGAACAACTGTGAATGAGGTCGATATTTCTTTTGTTTTACAAATATTTGAACTGTATATGTATGAGCAATTACATTATATATACATATATACATTTTGCATCAGGGTATTATTTAAATATTTAGAGATTATGCAAGTTTGTCATTTGGCTCAAATAATTAAGATTTATATAATGTTAAAATTGAGCTATGTAGTTCAATGGAAACATACATTTCAACCTATTGGGTATCAAACACTTACAGCAGATGCCTAACTCTACTATTATGCCTGCTGCTGAGGTTGAACATACTGGATGTTCTTTCAATTCCACGTGATTTTTAATTCTATTTCCTATTTCAATGAATGTGAAATTTTATCTCCATCATTGATGTGTCCAATTGTTTAGAGTGCTTATGTTGGTGTGTTGTTGGAGGCTTTTCCAAGTCTATGTTGCTAGGTTTTATATTTGAACTTAAATAAGTACTAAATTATATGAACAGTTTTTGGATGTAATTTTTTACCGAGGAAACTGATAACTTTAGGAGTATCATAATATTTTTTGCTAATACATAAATGATAAAGTATGATAGAGATTTTTTTTTAAAAGTGATTGTCTTTATTTTGGCAAAGAATGTGTGAGACCGTTACGTGAGATGGATTTAAAGTAATAACTTCTACCATGAAAAAAGTGATATTCAAGTAATGAAAAGTGACAATACTATTTCATTAACAATTTATAGTATAAATGAAAAGTGATAATATTTTATAATGAAAGTAATAAAATTTTATAGTGGAAGTGAGAACTAATTTAAAAAGTGTAAAATGGTCAAGACTTATCCTTTGATTTTTTACTTTTTTTTTTAAAGAGATGCAAACTTTTGTGTGAAGGCCAACATAAAAAGTGTGCAAACTAATGAGAAGTAGAGAGGATATTCTTTTGCCCCTAACTGATCAAATTAAAGTGACTCAAAAATTAATTATAAATGAAAATTTGTGGTTTACATGTACTAACATTTGTTATTATCTTGAATTTGCATATTGTATAAAAGGTATACGTAATTATATTAAAGGATATAGTATTATTTAATATATTAAAAGGAATTTTGGTGAACGGTGTTATGAGATATACAAGTTTTAGCCATGTATTTTTTATATACACATACTTACTTATAGAATTTACATTAATAAAAAAAAAACTTAAAATTAATTCAACAAACTATTATATTCGTCCATTAGCTTAAACTTTGATAATTTAATCTAACATTTATGAAATTTGGTCATGTAATGTCTTTCTCAATCTCATAATTTTTAGTGGTATTTTGTAAATTAATTTTTTATTTTTTTTAATCTTACAAATTAGTATTTTTATTCTATTATTATTAAGTTCTATGATCCAATAATTCTTTTTGGTTTTGTAATTGAATTAGATTTAAATTTTACTAAAATTTAATAATTATATTTTGATTCAATAAATATCTTATTAAAATAAAATATTTATATTATATATAAAAAAAACTTATAATCTCGCGTAGCATGCGGATTTCATACTAGTTTATAGTGTTTGGGGCATATTATTAGTGGTTCACATAATTTTAAATTTTTTATTTATTAAAACTCTACTGTATTATTTGGTAGATAATTTGTTTACATATAATTGACTCTAATTTTATAGTTTTGCATTTGAATTTATATTGACTTGCGTTGTGCATTTCAACTGTTAATAGTAGTTGTTCTATGCATTTGTATTTATAGATTGTGCCGTTATCCTTAATTGGTTACGTTACATATTTGTTTTAATTATGAATTGATGATTTGATGTCATCTTTTCTTTTCATATCCATATTTATCACAATAGTTTCTATGTAGAATTGGTGACATATAATTTCCAAGCAAAGTATTAATAGCTTGGCTTTACGTTTTGATGATATGTTGAATTAACAACTGGATGAAGGGAAAAAAAGTCAGTTTGCTGAATCAATTCGGTTAGCCCGCAAGCTAATTGGTATCAACTGAAAAACCTCGATTTTATATATTTTTTCCTTCATTACATTATTTTTTCAGAATAATCAGGTTGGTCTAATGAAATTCGAGCTTTTTGACATTTCTACTGTCAGACTAAATATAATTGCTCACGAAAAATAATTTAAAAAAATAATTAGGTCGGTCTAATGAAGTTTGAGCTTTTTGAAATATAATTGTTGATGATTAAAGATAATTTAAAATGACTTAAAATTGCTCATAAAAATATGATAAATTACAATGTAAAACTTATGAAAATTAATGTTATAATATACTTCATAATAAATTCGACAATATATAAAATAATAAATAAATTAAATTTAAATATAATTCTCTAACATAAATTTAAAAATACAAAATTAATGTTAAACAATCAAATAATTTAATTAATTATTCTCGTGCATCGCACGGGCTCAATACTAGTATATCTACAAACACAAATTTACGGTGTAAACCTCGTGATCTCCTTTCCAATCCTATATACCCTATATAGGGTGTTTAAATTAAAGGACTTTACAAAAATTTATGATGTAAACCCCGTTTACAAGAGACCAACTCATCTACAAATTCAATTAATTCCTAATTCGCTCACTTTTTATACATTCCTTTCTTCTTCTTTTTTTATCTTTAACCTCTCTCATTTCTTATCTCACATTAGTATAATTTTACAGATAACACCATACATCAATTAAATATTAATATTCTCTCGTCTCGTATTAAAGTTTACATTTTTCATTTTAATTCGTCCTTAGTTAAGGTTTATGTTTCCTTTTTTGTTAATTTAAATCCACATAAAACAATTAATTATTTTACATAGTATCCACACAAATCTACTATATATTAAATATTTTATTTTTCAATTCACTATCCATTAAATATTTTATTTTATTAATTTATGTGAAAAAACAAATGTAAATCTTAATTTGGAACGAGACTAAATAACAACACTTTTGTAAAATTAAAGTATATTTTAATTAATAAAATGAACTCATCCAAATTGCATCGCCTTGTAGAAAGTAAAACAAAAAATTAAAAAAAAAATTAAAAAAAAAATGAAAGAAAACGGCAAGGAGGAAGAAACAAATAATGGTGCAACATAACAAGAAAAAAATGTCACAGAAAGTGAGTCGACTCAGAGGAGAGTCGGCCCACGACATTTTCACTCTTCCACTAGTTTCTGTCATGTGCCAGTTTGGCAGACAGAAATCATGTCTTTTACCACTGTGCTCATCTCCACCGTCCACGTGTCCAAGGCGATCCCCATTCGTTAGTTTTATGATTTTATCACTACCTAGTGGACGCTCACACACAATACCACTTTCTGTGGACCCCTCACGTCACCCCACACGATAATTATTTTTGCTGCGGTCCACTGCACCACCCTTCGTGGGCCATTCATCTCCCGTGATGTGATGCCCCCCCCCAATCCATTTGGATAGGTTGAGGTTTTAATTAGGTACAATAATACATACATTACGTATTTTTTATAAATAAATAAATAAATATGCTAATATTAGTAATTTAGCACCGACAGATTTATAATTTTATGAATTATAAAATGAATAAATTTAAATTTTACTATATTAAAAGACTGAAATTGGGTTTGAAAATAGAAATTATTATTTCATACTCCTTTATTAACCGGCAAAATTTAATATACTCCCTCTTTACCATTTCTATTTTTACATTTACTTTTCAAATTTAAAAAAAAAAATACTACCTCCGTCCCGAGTATTTTTGCCCGTTTGTACGGGCACGGAGATTAAGACGTTTTATTTTTTTAATATATAATGTGAGAGAAAGTAGGGATAAATTAATAATTTAAAAAGAAAAAGTGAATAAAGTTATTGGAAATGATGAATAAAGTGTAAAAAAATAATTAAAGTTGTTGGGATGATAAAAAGTAGGTAATAAAATATTATGTATTTTTGCCAAAAAATGAATGGGTAAAAATACGTGGGACACCCCAAAATGGAAAGTGGGTAAAAATACGTGGGACAGAGGGAGTAGCATTTTAAGACTATCCTCATCCACAATCCACAACAACCTAACCTAACAATATACTCCTTCAGTCCCCCCAAAGTATTTCACACTTTCCTTTTTCATCCGTCCCACAAAGTACTTCACACTTTACTTTTACTAAAAATGGTAAAAAATACACTATAACAATACCTACTTTTTACACACATCCCAACATAATACTCATTTTTTCACACATTCTAATAACTTTGCACATCTTTTTCATTAAATTAATTAAAATACATCTTCTCTTTCTTACTTTATACATAAAATAACAAATTTTTCTTAAATTCCGCGCACAACAATACGTGAAGTACTTCGGGGGACGGAGGGAGTAATATTCATTTCTCTCTCTTCCACATATACAACCTACAACTCAACCCAACCTCAATTTTTCTATACTCCATCAACAACTCAATTCAACCTATCTTTTTAATAAATAATCATTTCTCTCTCATCTATATATACAATAATTATTATTATGAATTTTTTTAATAAAATTAAAATTATTATATTTTAAAAATATTTAATTCCATAATTATATTAGAAATGAGAAGATATAATTTGAGATTGAGAGAAAAAAAGAGAATTTTTAATATTGATTCAAAATATGTCAATATTATACTCTATTTATAAAAAAAAAATAATTTTGATAATTTTTTTAAAGAAAAATTAATTTAAATATTATTTATATAAAAATTAAAATTATATTTATAAAAATATACAGCTACCAATCACAATGTGACAAGTGTCACATTGTGATTGGTAATTGATAGGTTGAGTGGGTGGGTTGACACAAGGGTCGACTGCACACCCCTTCAAGCAACCGGTTGCTCAAATGTTTTTATTTTTTATTTTTTAAAATTTTTCTTCTCTTTGTCGTTTGTGAACGAACTGTGGGAGTGGTTGCCAATGGGGATGGCCTAAATATAGTGAGTTCGTGTTAAATAATTATATTAGTTTTATGAGTGGATCTCATAAAAATATTAATTATTTTGCATAAATCTCACTAAAAGGTAAAATATAAACATGGAGATGTGTGTCCACATATAAATATGTAAAAATTAAAATGATACTGCATATATATGTATATGCTAGTTATACGGTGTAACTTAATTCCGTCATATTCATTAATGCATTAATTTATATTAACGCATAAATAAATCTTATAGTATCAAAGTATATACTTTTTTCGTTTTATATTAAATTTTATATTTTTCATTTTAATTTGCGTTTATAGTTTTCTTTTGTCAAGTAAGGCCCATACAAAATAATTAATTAATTATTTTATATGAGATCCACACACAATACTAATACAACTACACAATATTCATTAAATATTATATCTCTCAATCCACTACATATGAAAATATTATATCTTTAATTTACGCGCAAAAAACAATCGTAAACTTTAATGCAAGATGAAAGGAGTATGTACTCTCACGTGTTATTTTACAATAAAAATTGATCTTAGAGTATTAGCACATTTGTTTTATTACAGTAATAATAGATAGGTTAATTGCGATAAAAATGATCATTTTCACTTCAATTGCGAGTTAGTCTCAACATTTGAAATTTAACAATAAAGTAGACTAAGTTAATATTGTTTGGCAATCCGAACCATCTAGCAACAAAATGCTACATAGATGTTGATTTATCATATTTTATGCCTAGTCATCCAAGTAATACTTCTTCTTTTGAATCTAAGTTAATTTAATTCTAAAAACTTTTATCATTTCTTTTTCTCACATCTATACCATTTGATGAACAACTCATATTCACTTGTATGAACAAAATAAAGGCAGAATAGAGAGATCATGCAAGGGGAAAGGACAATGCCGATGAGAATGTGCAGGAGTCAATAAACCTGTAGTTGACGAAATGTTTGCCTAATTTTGTAGCACTCACGAGCAAGAATACTCGATCGTTGTAGTAGTATATTCCAAGAAAAATTATCAATCCACAAAGGAGTTATGTTCGGACTAGCAAAATACGTGAGCTCATGTTCATGTCGTTTTTGTAAAGATGATCGGGGGGTTTTGAGATGATTAACAACTAAAGCAAGGAGCAAGTAAATAAGAATAGCAAATAAGAGAAATGACAAGTAAAGAAAATGGGTGCTAAAGTTCAAGTATGGAAAAACATGGGATTAGAAACATCCAAGCATACTCAATTCATATTATCATGCAAAAGGAATCCAACTTAATTGATGTAAACTAAGGGTGATCACGATTGTATCCTAAGCTCCCTTTCGGGTTACAAAGGTTGTTGATCCATTTTAGACTCCCAAAAGCACTTAAGATCAAAGCCCAATATTAACCCCTTCCATCTAGGTACTAGTTAGATTAAACTCTCCCTTTTTGTGTACTAAGGCCAACGAATGGATTGGTTCCCCTCATTGAATTCAAATATCCTTTCGGTCAAACCCAAACTCAATGTCTATTCATGCCTTCCTAATACTATAGAGGGTCGTTTCCGTCTCACTCCAAGCAATACATACATGAACATCATGATAGCATTTAATTACCACAAATAATCCATTGATCAACAATCCATTAAACCAATAAACATTCATGAATAACAAACCATGCCATCACAACATCAAGACAATTAAACTCCATGAATAGAAATCAACATCAATTAAACCAAAAACCAATTTAATCCACATGATAATATAAATCTAATATGCTCTTCATGCTCCTAATCCCACTAGAGGGATTAGCCTAACATGATAAGGGTAACAAAACAAATAAATAATTCATTACAAATACCCATAGTCTTAGATCTAAAGAAATACAAAATGAATGGATTCTTCCCTATCAATTTCTTGAAGAGAATCTTCTATTCTTCTTGATCTCCACCTCTAGCTCTTGATTTTGAAGTCTTTAGCACCAAAAATGGAAGATTTGATGGGTGGATAAAGATGGATGAAGATGGATGAAGATGATGGTGGAAAATGGAAGAAATGGTGTGTGATGTGTGTAGAGGATGGGATTTTCAGATCTCCTGCCAATTGTTGAATAAAGGGGTATTTATACCCCTTTGGAGGTTTCTAGAAGGATCTGGAAATTTCTGCAGGAACATACACGGCACGAGTCGTGCTCTGCAACACGGCCACGAGGTGGCCGTGTTGTGTCTTCTGATGCTGCCGCACGGCCTTTCCTTACAGGGCCATGTTACACAACACGGCTCATGTGCTGCAACACGAGTCGTGTGTTGTAACACGGGCACAGGGTGGTCGTGTTGGCTCTTCTGATGTTGGCACACGGCCACTTCTTACAGGGCCGTGTTGATGACACGGCTCGTGCTTCCAACTCGACTCGTGCAACTGGACATGACCTGAAGTTGCCCGTGTTGAATGACTAGATGTCGCCGCACGGCCACCTCTTACAGGGCCGTGTTGGCTACACGGCCCGTGTTGGTGCTGGCTCCTGTTTTTCTTCACTGTTTTGGCTCGTTCTCCCTCGTTTCAACTCCGAATTGAGATCTGCTTTTTCCTACATCTTCCTTATCATGTTTAGCATCCAATAGAAAGTGAGAATCTTAAGTTTAAGCTCATTCACACACATTTCAATAAGACACAAAACACAACCAAATAACACATAAAATACGGATAAAATAATACGAAAACACATATAAAAAGACACTAAAATCTAGGTGAAAATAGCTCTAATCAACCCCCCAAACTTAAGGTGTTGCTCGGAAATGACAAATCAAAAGGAGAAATTTTCACCTAGAAAAGACTAAACGAATATAAGCAATAACACATCGTTAGCAATAATAACAACAAACTATGCTAAGTCATCCTACAATATTAAAATCATGACATGAGAAATTAACAAGTTCAATCAAAAGAGAATAAAGTGTAATATAGTTCCTTTTAAGTCCAAGCCTCACAATGGATATTGATGTCTCTCAACACTCTTTTGAAATAGGGTAAATCACACTCATTAATCGATTGGCTCGACTCGCTATAAGCTTGCTCGCGGACTATATTCACAAACCACCAAAGTTTCAATCAATGATCAAAAAGATCTTTAATTAGGATGTAATGATAGGCTCTTTGGTAGGGTAGGAAGTATATGGATAAGAGTGACTAATCAAGTGTAAGTAATCAAAGAGATGACCAATTTTCTCAACTTCTCCACTTTTCTTTCTTCCTTTCTTATCTTTACAATCTCAAGCACTATTCATTAACTTTCCTTGAATTGAGCTTCTTTTGATGCATGCTTCCTATCTTTGAATTTTGTTTACTTGAGCATTTTGATGTTGATTTGCTCCTTTCTTACTTTGAGGTTGCATGTGCATTCTTGTTTTGCTCTTTTCATCATTTTTCTTGCTTGTTTACCATTCACTTTTCTTCTTTTTCTAATCAATCAATCCTTTCTATCTACCATCTCCTCAATCACCCACACAAAGGTATATATAAGCTTGAATGGGTAATTAAGGCTTGTAATGTGCTAAATTCACAAGAAATAGGCTTATAGGCTCAAAATGGTTAACTAAGGATGATGTTCATGGTAGAGAACATATATGGCAATGACTATAATAACAAGGATGGCCTTAGATCATTTCACTAATCTCCACTAATCGGGCTCGTTCCTATAGTCCTTGAGCAAGTTCTAACTTATCAAACACAACCGATCCACTCATGAAGAAATACCATGTGTGCATGGTTGAGGCTCAAATGCTCACAAGCTTGTGCTCGGACCTTAAGGAACTTATTACACCACATTCATCTCAAAATTGAACAAGTTAAGTAAAACATGTCACAATTTGAAAGTGTAGAGATTCTTAATCATAATTTGTCATCACTTATCACCACAACCTATCATCACTCACGTTCAAAAATGACTCACGACATCCCTAAATAAACCACCAAACATCCCAAGATAAGAATGAAAATACACAAAACATAAAAATAAGGACTCAACAAACAAGACACAACAAAAACACAAAACATGCAAAAACACAAAATACCATCATCCATAAGAAAATTAAGCACACATTCATCCCAACCTTTATTGAAAAGGAAATCCTAATATACGAAAGTAAACCTCCCACAAACATAACACATGAAGTAGCATGCTAGTCACAACAATCCAAATCAAAATCAATTCATTTCAAGTAATAAAATGATAAGGTGTAGAGTACTCCCTCAATAGGTATTTGGTAAGGAAAGCGTTAGCTTCAAGCTCCATCATGCTTCCAATACCTCTCATTCATGCTCAAACACTCAACAAACACCATTATTTCAATAATTTCATTATAAATATGGACTATCATGCACTTCAACACCACCAATCATGCCAAAATCAACCCAAACTCATGAGAAAAATTTTAAAATTTATCCAATTTTACAAGAATCATACTCAAGTGGTGAGTCACACCACACACTCTCCCCCCAAACTTAAATCGAAATAACAGTTGAGACTTAAGTTTGCAAAAAGTGGTGAGACTTACCCTTGTAGTTTCCATTGATGATCTTCTTGTTGAGAAGTAACCGCATCCACACGACTCAAGCTATGCCCACCACGCACTAGCACCCCCAAACTTAACTCGAGACAAGAGTCACGAATTAAGTTTGCAACAAATGGTGGAACATGTCAACTTGAATCCATGAAGCATTTCTCTTTTCTTCAATGAGCATTTTTCTCCATGAGCACAATCAACCTACAAGTCCAAAACAAACAAGCAACAAAAAACAAAGCAATAAAGATAGTGATGGGGTGCCTCCCATCGAGCGCTAAGTTTAACGTCTTCAAGCTAGACGAATTTTGAGATCATCTTTTAAATAGAGTATCCACAAAGAGGGTCTCCCTTTGTGATGGATCCACATAGTGCTTTACACGATGACCATTGACCAAGAACTCTCCCCCGTTCTCATCTATAACCTTTAGAGCTCCCCCATCAAGTACTTCCTTTACCACATAAGGTCCTCTCCATTTGGACTTCAACTTGCCCGGGAAAAGTCTTAGTCGAGAATTGAATACCAACACCTTTTCACCCTTTTCAAAGCTCTTTTTCCTCAAACGAGCATCATGCCACCTCTTGGTTTTCTCCTTAAAAATCCTTGAGTTTTCATAAGCATTTTCTCTAAATTCCTCAAGCTCATTCAATTGTAAGAATCTTACCTTCTTCGAAGCTTTCATGCCAAAATTCAACTTCTTAATGGCCCAATAAGCTTTATGCTCTAACTCCACGGGAAGATGATAAGACTTGCCATAGACAATTTGAAAAGGAGACATACCAAGAGTGGTCTTGAATGCGGTTCGAAAGGCCCACAATGCATCATCAAGTTTATTTGACCAATCCTTTCTACTCACACTCACTGTTTTCTCCAAGACTTGTTTGATTTGTCGATTAGAAATTTCAGCTTGACCATTCGTTTGAGGGTGATACGGAGTTGACACTCGATGCTTCACTCCATAAGTCTTGAGAATGTTCTCCATGAGCTTATTTATGAAGTGACTACCCCCATCACTTACCAACACTCTAGGTACTCCAAACCTTGTGAAGATATGCTTCTTTAGAAATCCCATGACCACTCTAGCATCACTTGTTCTTGAAGGTATGGCCTCAACCCATTTCGAGACATAGTCGACCGCCAATAGGATGTATAGGAATCCATTAGATTGAGGAAATGGTCCCATGAAATCGATGCCCCACACATCAAATATCTCCACTTCTTGAAAGCTCTTAAGGGGCATCTCATCCCACTTGGAGATTCCTCCCATCCTTTGACACCGATCACAACCCTCTACAAATTTCTTACAACTCTTGAACAAAAATGGCCAATACAACCCCGATTGTAAGACTTTTGCAGCGGTCTTTTGAGCTCCAAAATGGCCTCCACTAGGTGAAGAGTGGCAAAACTCCAACACACTATTCCATTCTTCCTCGGGCATACATCTTCGCACAAGAGAATCATTACACATCTTGTACAAGAATGGATCATCCCACAAGTAACTTTTAACATCATGAAAGAACTTCTTAGATTGATACTTATTAAGCTCATAAGGCCTCCTTCCACTAGCCAAGTAATTCACATAGTCCGCATACCACGGGCTTCCTTCTTGCTCCACTAAAGCCTCAATTTGATAGCAATCACACTCCAAGATTTCTTCATCGGGAAAAACCTCCTTTATTAACTCATAAGTTTTTCACAATGCTCCCTCGACTCTAACCTTGAAAGATGGTCGGCTATCACATTCTCCGTGCCCTTCTTATCTCTCACTTCAATATCAAATTCTTGAAGAAGTAGTACCCATCTTATCACCCTTGGCTTTGCATCCTTCTTTGCCATGAGATACTTGATAGCAGCATGGTCGGTGTATACAATAGTCTTCGTTCCCACCAAATAAGGACGAAACTTATCAAATGCGTATACTACCGCCAAGAACTCTTTTTCGGTAGTAGTGTAGTTCCTTTGAGCCGCATCAAATGTCTTGCTTGCATAGTAAATGGCTCAGAATTTTTTCTCTCTTAGTTGCCCCAAAACCACTCCAAGATCTACATCACTTGCATCACACATCAATATAAATGGCTCCTTCCAATCGGGGGTGATCAAGA
This sequence comes from Pogostemon cablin, assembly GCA_023678885.1. Classification (NCBI taxonomy): domain Eukaryota; kingdom Viridiplantae; phylum Streptophyta; class Magnoliopsida; order Lamiales; family Lamiaceae; genus Pogostemon; species Pogostemon cablin. The sequence continues at coordinate 10,895,710 of CM042979.1, forward strand.
TGGGTGATGAAATCAAAGCTTCCTTTAGCACCTGAAAAGCATTTAAACAATTATCATCAAACTTAAATGGCACATCTTTTTCAAGGAGATGAGATAGAGGTTTAGAAAATAAAGAAAAATCCTTGATGAATCTACGATAGAACCCGGTATGACCAAGGAACGATCGTACTCCCTTCTCATTTGTTGGCGGTGGAAGCTTCTCTATAGCAACAACTTTGGCTCGGTCAACTTGCAATCCCTTCGAAGAGATGTGATGTCCAAGTACAATGCCATCATTTACCATGAAGTGGCACTTCTCCCAATTCAACACTAAATTAGTGTCTTGACATCGCTTCAAAACAATAGCAAGGTTAGACAAACAAATATCAAAAGAAGAACCAAACACCGAAAAGTCATCCATGAACACTTCCATTATATTCTCAATTAATCCTTCAAAGATTGCCATCATACACCTTTGAAAGGTGGCCGATGCATTGCAAAGTCCGAATGGCAACCTTCGAAAAGCAAATATTCCATAAGGACAAGTGAAAGCGGTCTTTTCTTGGTTTTCGGGTGCTATGAGAATTTGGTTATACCCGGAATACCCATCAAGAAAGCAATAAAACTCATACCCGGCCAACCTATCCAATATTTGATCCAAGAAAGGTAAGGGGAAGTGATCTTTACGTGTGTTTTCATTAAGCTTTCTATAATCCACACACACACGCCACCCCGTCACCGTCCTAGTGGCTATGGTCTCATCTTTCTCGGTCTTCACTATAGTCATACCCCCTTTTTTAGATACTACATGCAACGGGCTCACATAAGGGCTATCACTAATAGGAAAGATCATATCCGAATCTAACCACTTAAGAACCTCTTTTTTTACCACTTCTTGCATGATAGGATTAAGTCTTCTTTGGTTTTGAACACAAGCTTTCCCTTCATCCTCAAGTCTTATCTTATGCATGCAAATTGTTGGACTAATTCCCTTCAAATCATCAATACACCAACCAATAGCCGACTTATGCTCTTTAAGGACATTAAGCAATTTATCAAGTTGACTAGAGGTTAGAGATGATGATACAATTACCGGATATGTCTCACTTTCACCAAGGTAGGTATAAGTAAGATGATCGGGTAGAGGCTTCAACTCCACCTTCTTTTTCTTTTTTTCTTCTTGCTCGAGTGGATCTCTAAGTGGTAAGAACTTTTCATTTCCCCTTGAGATGGCGGCTGCAACCTCTTGAGCTTCACTACAATCACCTAGATCAAGCAAACAATTAATCAATTCTTCATTTAAATCAAGAGAAGTAGTAGAAATATTAGAAAGAGATAGAGAATTGCTCAAGCAAAGTTCAAGTGGATCCTTGGTTACAATGGAAGGCCAACTCTCCTCGACACTTCCCTTTACAATATCCACACTTTTACATTCTTCATCATTCATTGGATATTGCATGGCCTTGTGTAGAGAGAATACCACTTCCTCATCATTAACCCTCAACTTCAATTCTCCTTTGTAGACATCAATAAGAGCTCTCCCGGTAGCAAGAAACGGTCTCCCAAAAATCAATGGCACATTTTCATCCTCCTCCATATCTAGAACAACAAAATCCACCGAAAAAACGAACTTATCAACTTTTACCAATACATCTTCAACTACTCCTTTTGGATGTGTCTAGATCGATCCGCCAATTGAAGTGTGATGGAAGTTGGCTTTACTTCACCTAACCCAAGCTTCTTGAATATGGAGAGAGGCATTAGATTAATGCTTGCACCGAGGTCACAAAGAGCCTTGTTCTTCTTGTTCTTTCCAATTTCACATGGTATAATGAAACTACCCGGATCCTTCAATTTTTGAGGAAGTTTCCGTTGTAGAATGTCACTACACTCTTCGGTTAGATTAACCGTTTCATTGTCCACAAGACTTCTTTTCTTTCCCATGATGTCCTTCAAGAAACGAGCATAATGAGGCATTTGATCCAAAGCATCAGCGAAAGGGATATTGATTTGAATCTTCTTGAAGATTTCAAGAAACTTTTTGAACCTCTCATCCAAACCCTTCTTCAAGAACCTTTGAGGAAAAAGAACCGGTACTTGAGTCTTGGGTATTCCCCAACTATCTCTTTCAACTTCAACTTCCTTTTCCCTTAACTCCTTTGCCTTCTTCCACTTTGGAATTCTCTCTATCTTCTTTTCATCTTTCTTTTGCTCAACAATTTCTTTTTTCTTGCTTACTTCCTCCATTTCAATCTCTTCTTGCACCAACCCTTCTTCAACCTTGCTTTCCACTTCCCTTTCAATGACAATACTATCTTCTTTAGGCATAGGAGGTTCCTCATACTCTTTTCCACTTCTAAGAGTGATAGCTTTGTAATCTTCTTTAGGATTAGTTACCGTGGTAGATGGAAACTTTCCTTGTTGGTGTTGAGATCCCACGGAAGAAGCAATTTGACCCATTTGATACTCAAAAGCTCTCATCCTATTGTCGGATTTCTTCTCATTTTCCTCCATTCTAGCCTCCATCTTTGCATCTCTTTCTTCCATGTAAGCCCTTGTGTCTTTCATGAATGCCATCAATGTCTCTTCCACCGATGCTTTACCCTCTCCATTTGGCGGCTTAGCACTCGGATCGAATCCTGGAGGAAATGACACGGCGGCTTGAGGATTAGAGTAAGAAAGATTTTCATGCTTCCTCGGAGCTTGATAATTTCCACTTGATTGATTGAAATTGCTTCCCCGAGCTTGTCCTTGATATCCTCCTTGAAAATTACCTTGATTAGAAGGATAATTACCTTGGAAATTCCCTTGATGATGGAAATTCCCTTGGTAATTTCTCCTATCTAAATAGGCAACATCTTCTACACTTTGCATAACCTTGCTCTCATCATTCCCCATAGAACTTGTGCTTCCCCCTTGACTTACTCCTTGAGTGATCAAATTCAATTGCTTTGTTAAAGCTTGAATGCTCTCCTTGAATTCTTTCATTCATTCATTTTGAAACACATCACTCTTCACTTTGTTCACACTCTCCACTTGAGCTACTTTTCCAAATGCATAACCTCCCATTACTCACTCGGAGGGCCATTGATAAGCATTCATCGCAATGTCTTCAAAAATATCCATGGCTTTCATAGCATCCACTCCAAATATAGACCCTCCGGATGAGGCATCTACATGCATCCGATGTTGTCCACTCAACCCTTGATAAAAGAAAGCCACTTGTTGATTCTCATGAAAATCATATTGAGGACACTTTCAGAGCATCTCTTTGTAGCGTTCCCATGCTTCATAAAAATTTTCATTCGGAAGTTGCCTAAATTGAGTGATAAGACTTTTCAATTGGAGCGTCTTTGAAGGAGGAAAGTACTTGTTTAGGAATATTTGCTCAAGAGCTTCCCATGTATTACAACTTCCCAAAGGAATTGTATTGTACCATGCTTTAGCCTTGTCTCTTAAAGAAAAAGAGAACAACCTCATTCAAATAGCATCCTCCGACACTCCCTTCATCTTGACGGTATTTGCAACCTCCAAGAAAGTAGATAGATGAGTGTTCGGGTCTTCAAGAGGACCTCCCCCAAACTGATTTGCTTTGACCATGTTGATCAATCCGGTCTTAATTTCATAATCATTGGCTTGAACCGGAGGAACCATATTGTGCACGGCTCTCGGTTGGAAGTAATCCCGAATTGCTCTAGGCCTTGGCAACTCTTGTTGTTGAAATATCCTTTGAGCTTCTTGATTGGCAAGCAATTGCATATACTCTTGATTTTGAGCAAAGAAATTCCTCATTATCTCCGCTTGATTCTCTTGCACTCCTTCTTGTACCCCCCTTTGATCTTGTAAAGGATCTTGGGGTGGGTCATAATTAACATTGTCTCCCCGTTGATTCTCCATTTTTGTTCCTTTTCTAGCTTTACGCCTCTCTCGCTTCCTTTGTCGTGCGGTCCTTTCAATCTCCAAATTCAAAGGAATGATCGATTGATTTCCCTTTGATCTTGTGATCATAAAACACATACGAAAAGGCCAAGAGTGAGACCACAAACACAAATAATAAATAAAATAAAATAAAAAGAATCCTTATCAAGAACAACTAAAACAATAACACAGTACTCGACTAGTCCGTCAAACTCCCCTTTGGCAACGGCGCCATTTTCTTGTTTGCCTAATTTTGTAGCACTCACGAGCAAGAATACTCGATCGTTGTAGTAGTATATCCCAAAAAAAATTATCAATCCACAAAGGAGTTATGTTCGGACTAGCAAAATACGTGAGCTCATGTTCATGTCGTTTTTGTAAAGATGATCGGGGGGTTTTGAGATGATTAACAACTAAAGCAAGGAGCAAGTAAATAAGAATAGCAAATAAGAGAAATGACAAGTAAAGAAAATGGGTGCTAAAGTTCAAGTATGGAAAAACATGGGATTAGAAACATCCAAGCATACTCAATTCATATTATCATGCAAAAGGAATCCAACTTAATTGATGTAAACTAAGGGTGATCACGATTGTATCCTAAGCTCCCTTTCGGGTTACAAAGGTTGTTGATCCATTTTAGACTCCCAAAAGCACTTAAGATCAAAGCCCAACATTAACCCCTTCCATCTAGGTACTAGTTAGATTAAACTCTCCCTTTTTATGTATTAAGGCCAACGAATGGATTGGTTCCCCTCATTGAATTCAAATATCCTTTCGGTCAAACCCAAACTCAATGTCTATTCATGCCTTCCTAATACTATAGAGGGTCGTTTCCGTCTCACTCCAAGCAATACATACATGAACATCATGATAGCATTTAATTACCACAAATAATCCATTGATCAACAATCCATTAAACCAATAAACATTCATGAATAACAAACCATGCCATCACAACATCAAGACAATTAAACTCCAAGAATAGAAATCAACATCAATTAAACCAAAAACCAATTTAATCCACATGATAATATAAATCTAATATGCTCTTCATGCTCCTAATCCCACTAGAGGGATTAGCCTAACATGATAAGGGTAACAAAACAAATAAATGATTCATTACAAATACCCATAGTCTTAGATCTAAAGAAATACAAAATGAATGGATTATTCCCTATCAATTTCTTGAAGAGAATCTTCTATTCTTCTTGATCTCCACCTCTAGCTCTTGATTTTGAAGTCTTTAGCACCAAAAATGGAAGATTTGATGGGTGGATGAAGATGGATGAAGATGGATGAAGATGATGGTGGAAAATGGAAGAAATAGTGTGTGATGTGTGTGTAGAGGATGGGATTTTCGGATCTCCTGCCAATTGTTGAATAAAGGGGTATTTATACCCCTTTGGAGGCTTCTAGAAGGATCTGAAAATTTCTGCAGGAACATACACGGCACGAGTCGTGCTCTGCAACACGGCCACGAGGTGGCCGTGTTGTGTCTTCTGATGCTGCCGCACGGCCTTTCCTTACAGGGCCGTGTTACGCAACACGGCTCGTGTGCTACAACACGAGTCGTGTGTTGTAACACGGGCACAGGGTGGTCGCGTTGGCTTTTCTGATGTTGGCATACGGCCACTTCTTACAGGGCCGTGTTGATGACACGGCTCGTGCTTCCAACTCGACTCGTGCAACTGGACACGACCTGAAGTTGCCCGTGTTGAATGACTAGATGTCGCCGCACGGCCACCTCTTACAGGGCCGTGTTGGCTACACGGCCCGTGTTGGTGCTGGCTCCTGTTTTTCTTCACTGTTTTGGCTCGTTCTCCCTCGTTTCAACTCCGAATTGAGATCCGCTTTTTCCTACATCTTCCTTATCATGTTTAGCATCCAATAGAAAGTGAAAATCTTAAGTTTAAGCTCATTCACACACATTTCAATAAGACACAAAACACAACCAAATAACACATAAAATACGGATAAAATAATACGAAAACACATATAAAAAGACACTAAAATCTAGGTGAAAATAGCTCTAATCACGAAACTGGTGGCAAGTGGAGAAATAAGTGGTGATTCGGCATTACTATATCATTTGTATTTCTAAAAATGGTGTACCCCACCATTAGAGGCTCCCACCGTCCCTGCCCCGGGAATTGATGGAGGAGGTAAATCGCAGGATGTGCCTCAAGTGGCTTATATGGAGAGCTCACTGTTAAACAAATCGCAAATCGCAGGATGTGCCTCAAGTGGCTTATAGGGAGAGCTCACTGTTAAACTTGTGCTTGCAGGGGCCAAATCCATGCCAAAGGCAGGATTTGAACCCCCACCCTGCAGCAACCAAGCTCAGCTGGAAGGCCTTTCCACCCTCCCCTCTACCACTTGAGCTATGTCCCTGGGGACAATCATTTGCATTTCTAATTGGCGTATGTGGTGTATTACGATACTTTTTCTTTGATTAAGTCTTCAATATTTTGCAATTGTTGATGAAAATATTAGTGAGGTAGGAAATCCAATTTTCTCCACTAGAGAAGAGCCATCTCGACTTCTAAGAATTGTGTTGTTCACTATCCACAATTTTCATGATTGGACCATGAGCAATAAAATGGTGATCTAAGAAAAAAAATATATATAGAAAAATTAATTTCAAGATTTTAAAATCATAAAAAGAACTTTTGGGTTAATTTCTTATTCATAGGTAAGAACCCTCCTTTAAAGCTCAAACAAACTATTCTATCATTATGTATATCCAAAAATAAGAAATCAATATCTAAAAAAAAGCAAATAATTAAAATTTTACAGTAAAAAGACACAATGACCCATGTTACAATGAAGAAATATTGAAAGAAACCGTTTTAGAAAATCTAAATGTTTTTCAAAAAGGTAAAATTTCATTTTATACTGGTAGTATTGATAAAATAAAGATTTTGTGTCGTTTATTCTAATGGATGACATTGTAAGAAAAATTGAATCCCTAAAGGAAGTTTATAAATTAAGAAAGAAATTAAAGAGAAAATAAGATGATTTGGCATAACATATGACAAATCAATATCAGAACAGCTACGAGTTCTTCGATGGTTTGAATTACCGAACAATGTCAACACAGTGTTCTTAATTGCCAAACTTTAATTGTTGGGACTATTTCGCAAGTGAAGTAAAAAAAAAGTAACTTTACTACAATTAAACAATTAATTAATATATATGGCAAATTTCTATGAAACGGTTACATGTATATAATAATTATTATTATTATTATTATTATTTTATTTTTTGGCCAATTATTCATATCCCCGAAATCGCTAAATATACCCCAAAAAGTATAAAATTAAAATATTTTAATTATTGTGACATAAATATCCTTATATAACTGAAACTATATAAATTTAATGAAGCTGCCCATGGCCAGGCCGGTGAAAATTCTTTCCACATAACTGAACATACGGAAGCCGCCACTAGTGGTGAAGATTCGTTCAGCTGAACCAATGACCTCTTTGATTATGGGTTGGTCAATTAATTGAATACAAGAAAACTCTCATTGGGCTTTACCCCGATCATTATTCATGGTTACGTACTACTTGGACATCAAGAGCCTATTTGATCTGACGTGTCTCGAATGGGTTTGTATCTCCTGTGTCATTTTGATATGACATTTCTTGTGGCACTTCATTGGATAAGAGACACATAAGAAAGAGGAGGAAAACTATACCCTAAGTCAACCATTAAACCCTAGGGGACAAGGGATTGAATTTCTCCACCCCACCACGTGTCATTCAATGAAGATATTGTTGGGTTGTATACTAAAAGTCTAGCTTTAGTATGAACAATGTTTTAACAATTTATTTGAAATGAATTCTCAATGATCAAATGATTGCGTCTTATAATTTATTTATATGTCCGATGCAATAGTCCACTTACTTTATACTATAGATAATATGTTGTGCGACAACACGCGGAAGATCATATTATCGGTTTCCTTATAAAGTATAAACAGATGCTCACAACCGAGATAGACGGGGACTCTCTATCAGGATGATTGTAGTGTGATTTGGTATTAGTTTGTCTTGACTATAGAATCACATTAGTGCACTTCGTGTGTATTGAGCAGGACCGTTTGAGATTGTTTGATTTATACTAACTATATAGGAGAACTTGATCTCTGTTATTATGGATGTTCGTGCTCTTAATTCCTATACAATAACTTCGACACGTAAGGCAATATGTATTTCTTTGATTCATCAATGGGTGAGATTTACATGTAATTAAATCAATAAACTCGGTGAGTTGGGAAATAGTGTTGTCTCTATGGTGTGCTATTGATTATAGAAGGAATCCGTGTCCTATTAAATAGGTTGATGATGTCCCCTTGAGGAGCCCTGCAGGTGGATTTATTCCGATATGATAATGAGGTTGAGTGGTACTACTAGGGGTGGGCGGTATGGTTTACCAAAGTTTTTTAGCTATACCGTATACCATACCTAAAATATCGGTATTAGAAAAGTCATACCTTTACCATACCGAAAGTTTCGGTATACCATAGTTTGGTATACCAAAACTTCGATATAAGAAAATGACATACCTTTTACTCACCGATATTTAATTACTCTCTTCGTCCAATTTGAATCTTTACATATTTCTATTTTGGGCTTCCCATTTCAATCTTTACATTTTCTTTTTTTTGTATATGGGACCCACCAAAAATAAATAATATATCACCATTAGACCCATATCCAATACTAATACACCTACCACTTTACATTAAATATTATATTTTCTACCAACTATCTATTAAAATACTATACTCATTAATCAACGTGCAAAAAATAAACATAAGCATTGAAACGTTCAAATTTAAAAATATTAATAAAACATAAGAAATGTAAAAATTTAATCCTAGTAAGTGATTGTTATACCTGATAACGATTAAGTTCTAAATTAATTAATAATTAATACACACTCTAAGATTAAAATTAAAATTAAAATTAAAATAATTACAGTTATACTCTAAATTAAAATAATAAACCCTATAGTGCTCACGCGAATATTCTCCAAAATTACACTAAATTCAATGATGGGTCAATAATTTTAATATATTAGAATTTCTTTTAAGTATATATACCTTACTAAAATAATTTACGGTATTTCGGTATATACCAAAATACCGGGGTTTTAAAATTTTGCATACCTTTACCGTATCAAAAAATTCAATACTGTATCATACCTTACCAAAGATTTCAGTATACCTAAAATTTCGGTAATTTTGGTATTTTTCGATATGGTAAGTGCGGTATACTAAAATTTTGGTATTTTTTTCCAACCCTAGGTATTACTCTCGGATGAGATATTAATTAATTGAGTTGTCAGTAAATTAATTAATTAATGGGCATTGTATATCTTAAACATGGGGAGACTAACGAGCTCATAATAAGGAGCCCATAACGTAATTATGGGATTAGATCGGTAGTGCAGTAATAATATTTTAGTGATATATATTATTATTATTGGACTTAAGTATAAGCTTTGGGCTAAGCTTGGATACTTAAGCCCAATGGAGGCCCAACTCTAATTTCTCCTCCTGGTCCCTACTGTAGCCCATATATAAGTCATCTCAACTGTCCGAAAACCCTAACTGATTATTCACGCTTAACACTGTGAGGAGGATGAGGGAACAGCAGATTGAGAAGATCTCGAAGATCGCCGCCCACACGACGTCGAGATTGAACTTGGGAATACAACAGAAGATCGGAAGGTTGTTTGCTGCTGCTATTTGTCAACTTCCACAAATTTTCTAAAATTGTGTGGAACTCCAAATTGGACATGTGATACACCGTTGGAAAGCCACTGAAGGGCGGATCATTTTGGCGCATAGATCACTCAAATTCAAGATCGGATGAGAGAGTTATGCCCAAAATGGTGAGGCTGCACATGCTGCCGGTGAGAATTCTTCATCTTCTTCAACATACCCTAGTGAAAAGTAATACGTTTCTATGTTTCTTGCTTCCGCTGATTTAGAAATGCATAAAACTCTAACGGTTCACGTTAACCAAACCATCGAACATCAACAGATATGTTATAGGAGATGCCATACCAAAATGTCACAGGACATCCCGTGTCGTCTCGAATGGCTCTCAACATATTCAACGGCTAAATGACTCTGAAGCCGAGGTTCACAAACTAAACAAATGGGAATTTGAACCCACTTATTCCACCTTATTTTTATTTTCTTGAACAACAAAAAGATTTTATCCCCATTGTCAATGAATTCTATGCATGGCTAAATAAGTAATTGTGGTATTAGAAGAGATGAAGAATATTTCTATGTATAATTGTTAAATATAAATTGAAATAATATTCTTTTATCAGTTTGATCATAATTAGATGGGATAAAAAACAATTCAGTACCATAACTTTTCTCATAGTCTATTTTAGTCCCAATAAAGATAAGCTTGTCAATTTAGTCCCACCGGTGAAGAAATAGGGCCAAACACATCCTATTTTCGCCGAAAAATACTGACATCACTGGAAAACACCACGTGAGACAACCGGAATCATCAATTTCTAGCCGACACCATGACGTGGCGCCTTGATGGCAGATGAGTCAGCGGGATAAACACCAATTCAGTCTCGTAACTTTCCTCATGGTCTATTTTAGTCCCAATAAAGATAAGATTGCTAATTTAGTCCTAACAGTGAAAAAATATGCCCAAAAAAGTCTTACTTTCACCGAAAAACACTGACATCACCGGAAAACGGCACGTAATTGTCACGTGACAACCGAAATTATCGATTTTCGACCGAGACGATGATGTGGCGTCCTGATGGCAAGTGAGTCAACAAATTAAATGTTATTTAAATGCCAACAAGGCTTTTTTATTTTTTAAAATTTTAAATAATTAGAAAATAAAAATTAAAACAAAAAACGTACCAAAAAAGGAAATCGGCATTAAATAATTTATTATACATTTTTGGTTTTAATTTTTATTTTCTAATTATATGAAATTTTAGAAAATAAAAATGTCTTGTTGGCATTAAAGTAATATTTAATTTGTTGACTCACCTGCCACCAGGGCACAATGTCATCGTCCCGGTCAGAAATTGGCTTTTCCAGTTGTCACGTGACAATCACGTGTCGTTTTTCGGTGATGTCAGCGTTTTTCGGCGAAAATAGGACGTGTTTGGCCCTATTTCTTCACTAGTGGAACTAAATTGGCAAATTTATCTTTATTGGGACTAAAATAGACCATGAGGAAAGTTATGAGACTGAATTGGTTTTTATCCCGCTGACTCACCTGCCATCAGGGTGCCACGTTATCGTGTCGGCCAGAAATCGGCCATTCCGGTTGTCTCATGTGGCGTTTTCTGGTGATGTCAGCATTTTCTGACGAAAGTATGATGTGTTTAGCCCTATTTCTTCATTGGTATGACTAAATTGACAAACTTATCTTTATTGGGACTAAAACAGACCATGAAGAAAGTTATGAGATTAAATTGGTTTTTATCCCTAATTAGTTCATGTTTGCATACGTTAGTCGATACTTTAATAGAATGATCTCGCCTTCCTCCTTTCTTCTTTGGACGAGACGAAATGAGGTTAGATTTAAGAAAGTAATGGTATACTATTAAATTTGATAATAATTAAAAGGCACAATTGTCATAAATGAGGTAAATATAGTAGAAGTCTTATGTTTTTTAAATTTTTATTGGAGTCTATTTAGTATATGGGGGTATGTTTATCAATTCTAGGATATAAATAGTCGATCCCTTTATTTATTTATTTATTTTTTAAATTTATGATCTATTATAAGCATTAGCCTTACAATAATTAATAAACATCAGGTCGGGTCGACCAAGTTAATGAAGCTGGATAGCACACAATTTTATTATTTTTTAAAGTAAGATTTTTATATTTTTAAATTATATTATGATTTCAATTTGTAATATTTATTAGGCATGTTTACATCCGTTGTCATGAGTTAATGAGATACTTTGAAATTTGATTTCATATAAAATTTGTTTCATGTTGCATATTTAATTAAAATATGTGACAATTTAATTATGTATTTAATATCATTTATTTTTTTGGAGAATTCAAATAAATTAATTCTTAAAATAAATTAGTAAGTAATTAATAATTGATATAATTTATTTTGATCATTTAAACATGCCTTAATAAATTTAAGTTGACATTCGAATCAAGATGTTAAAACTAACTCTTCGAAGAAGATCAAATCAAAATCATATTCAAGATCAAAACAACAAATTAGACTTGCATTTAAAATAAAATCAAGTTTAAATCAACAAAATCAGATTATTCCATGAAAAAAAAGAAAAAAAAAACAAGAAAAAAAAATCTCTTATCTAAGCTTGCAAGATGCTGAATATTCTCTCTAATCAAGCATTCTCCAAATAAAAAATTATCAAAGTTCGTCAAAATCAAAATTTCAAGAACATTGTTTAGTATAAAGAAAGTTTCTTCGACTCAAAATGTTCAAATCCAGATTTCGTCAAGTTTCAACTGAAAGTCTGGATACAAAAGGTCAAAAAGGTCAATCAAGAGTTAAAAAAATCAACAAATTCATTCAAGTTAAAGATCAAGAAAGTCAACAAATTCATTCGAGAATAGAATCAAATAATTAATTAGACATTGTAACTCATTTTTCTTCAAATTAAATTTGTTCTGAATTATCTTTATAATGTCAATTACGTTTATTCAATAATATTTTTTTTCCATTACGCGTGTATATTTTTCTGAGTTCCAAGTTGGTTGGGAGTATTTAGAGTGCATAACGTTGATACTATTTGTGCCATGATACTTAATACACTTTAGTAGTATAAAATTAATTGCAAAGAAAAATATATTTTTTGCTTCAATAGTAATTTAGTTGTAATATTTGATATTTACCGGGGAAAAAATGCTATCTTCTACGTTATCTTTGAGTCATTTACACAAAAAATCTAAATCTTTACTTAAATTAAAATTTAGTTCTAATATTTGAGATTTTAGGGGAAAAAAAATCAATTTATGTTTTTGATAAATTGCCCTAATCTGACAACCATATTATAAAATTTAAATTTAAATGTATTATGTAAAATAATGTATAAACTTTGTTAAGTATAATTAATTTAGTTCACATAATAAATACTCCAAATATTTGATTCTTAAATTTTTAAAAATTATTTATTTTTCTTTTTTTGTCCCACAACAATTTTAACAAACTAAAAAAGAAAAATATACCCTTAATCCATTATTCAAAATATATCTTTAATTATATAAAAAAAGCATCATTTTTAAATAATGCTTTTAAATTTTAATTATTATTTAAAAATTATTTTATAATTTTTTATTATCTAATTTTTTATTATCTAATTTTTTCAAAGAATTTTATTATCTTTAAAAGTTAATAAATTATTTTTTCTTAAACTCTCTCATTTAAAATTTTCATGAAACCATAAGTGAATGGAGTATTATAATATGATATTATATTACTCAAGTCAAGTTCCAATAAAATTGCGAATCAATGGAAAGAGGGATGTTACATAATTCCAATTTCTAAATGGTGTACCTAGGGGATAATTCCAATTTCTAACTAAATTAATTATGGGGTTGGTTTTTAGTTTGTAAATATAGTTGTAATAATTTCTCGTTGAAGAAATGACTTAATAATTTTAGAGTGTGTCTAAGTATTTGATATTATAATTTTATTTTTCTTATATTCTTACTTTACCAAAAAAAAAAAAAATATATATATTTCTAACTACATTATTAAAATCGAATTTAATCTTTATAAATTATTTTAGGGAGCAAGTAGGAGTAAGTTTGGAGTTGCATCTACTTGAGTCGAGCTCACCGTAGTCACCGATCCACCCCCGCGGGCCCCACGTCGTTTGTATAAAACACACCCCTCTCATTCCCTCACTTTCTCCTTTTGGTAAAAATAAATTCCGCTCCACTTTCCCCTTCCCAAACTCAGCTCTCCCTCTCTCTCTCCTCTCTTTCTCTCTCTATCATACTGGGTAAGATGCAGTCCCCTTTCATGTCCTTCCTCGTTAAGGAAAATGTTTTCTCTCTCATCCAATCTTTTCTCTTTGTTCTCTTTCTTTAATTATGTGCTTAGCTTAACTCTTCTGCTGCTATAATCATTGCTCGTAGCCAAAGGGAAAACGATTTCCCTTGAGTAAAACAAGTGTTTGATGAAGTGTATCAGTAGGATAGGGTGGGAAAACTGAGGAATTTCTCACCGGAGGAGGATTATTTGCTCTAATTTGTCCTAAAATGTGTTTGAGAAGAATTTTGGAACTGTTTGATGCCTTAGAAATTGAGCTGAGGAGGAGATAGAGATGCCCTTTCTCTCTCCTCTCGCTTCACCTCTTTGCTCCCACCTATTTTCTCTTGAAGTTTTTTTTTTAATTTTTTTTCTGAGGTGTCTGAGGTGTTTCCACATCATTAGGTAGTCAATGCGACGTCGTGTTCTTTTATACTCTCCACTTTTTCCTCGGGAGTAAGGAAAAAAGTTGCTTCTGGGGGAAGTGTTTTCTTCAACCTACGGTTCTTAATATCTTCTGTAATTTTTGTACATTCGATTCTATGAGTGTAAATTTCTAGCAGATGAACATCGATTCTTAGCAGCGTGCTTTTGTTGGTGCAAATTTGGAAGAATGGAGCTCGTCTTCTTATTTTTATTGAATCAACCGTTTTTAGTTCTGTTTGGAGCATTATTGTTGGTAGTGTTTATTCGTACATAGGCCATTTTTGAGATCTTTTTATCAAATTAAAAATTTTCAAGAAATTTATGAGATCTTTCTCCTTTTCTATTCACTGATTTTGTTCAGAGTTATTTCAACCATGGCCATTGCATTGCCATGTTTTTCTTGTAGCAGAAAACTAAGAGGGTGAAAATTACCAAGAAAAGGAAAAGGAATTAGATAAGGAGAATTTTATTTGCAGTTCGAAAAGGGGGGTTTACAGTAGGCAGTTAATAGTAAAATTCCTTGTAGTTTTCTGAAGTGAATGGGTTGTAGAGAGAGAGTGATCTCGTACAACTTTTTCTCTGTACCGGCTCTCAGGGAAATAGTATGATAAATTTATTAACCATTGGAGTTGTAAGTGTAACTATAGTAATTTCTTCTTCATTTATTGTTGGAGTCCTTTTCTACCCTGCTTGGGAAGTCTTGGTTGGAAATTTGCCACTTATACAGGACTAGAACAATTTGGTGCCAAAATCTTTGTTGAATTGAAATTTTGGTTGAAGTATGTCTTTATTGCTTTGCTTTTATTATATGACAACGATTTAACTGACATCTGAGCTCTTTTGTTGCATACTTCACTTTGTTTGTGGGGGGAGCTTTTGAACTTGTGGTGGTGTAAAAACTTGATTGAACCTTGTCAAGAAGAATTTTGATTATTCACTTGTATTTTATAAATTCTTGAAACAGGAAATTATAACTTTTTCATGGAGTGATATCTTAGTTTCTCATTTCTGAACGGTATATATGGAATTTCTTTGAAGTTTTCTTTAAACGTAACCTTTTCCCATTATTTGGTCCTTCTACTGAACTTCTGCCTCAATGGTGTTCTTGTGATGAGGAATTGCTTCTTCAATTTCTTTTATTCAAACTTCTAAGCATATATTTAACTGGTTTTGATTTTATATTTTTCAGTTACAGTGCCTAGTGCCTACTTTATGATGCATTCTGGGTTCTACGACAACTGAGAAAGTCCATTTAACGAGCCTTTTTCTGCGATGGATTGGAACGTGAAGTGGGATTGGGAAAGCTTTGCTACCTTTGGGTCTAAAGCAACAGATAGTTCCAAGAAACTACAATTAGTGGATTGGACTATTATTGATGATGGAGAAATTGATGCTGGATCCTTTAATCTCTCCACAGGTGGTGGGAACAGTGGCATCTCTGGGTCGGATGGTGGGAATGTTTCATCAGCTAAGAGCTCAATATCAGCTTCTGATTCTTCCCCCAAGGAAGGAATGCCAACCCCAGACTTCAGGCTTATGGCTTATGAAGAATTTTCTGGAAATCATAGCAAGGAAATGGATCTGAAAGAAACTAAGGTTTCTGGAACTTCTCCACCACTGGAGGCTTCTACTGGTTCTGTAGAACCATTTATTGGTCTCAAGCTTGGAAAGCGAACATATTTTGAGAATAGTGGTGCTGGTGGCAACTTTAAGAGTGAATCTTGCTATGACATGCCTGCTCCATCCCCCACGGCATTGAAGAAAACTAAATCCTTGGGCCCGAATGTCCACATACCACGCTGTGTAGTTGAGGATTGCAATGTTGATCTTTCAATGGCTAAAGAATATCATCGGAAGCATAAAGTTTGTGACGTCCATTCCAAATTCCCAAAGGTTATAGTAGGTGGCCATGAACGCAGGTTTTGCCAACAGTGTAGCAGGTGGCTATACAAGATCTATCATATTATTACATTTAACCTTTTAGTATCTTATTATGAATGTTTGAGTATAGATCTCTCTTCCCTACTCCCAAATTACTGCATATAGTTGCTTGTTTGGAAGATATTTTTAAATATGATACCCCTCTGTCGTTTCAAGGTTCCATAACTTGTCGGAGTTTGATGACAAGAAGCGCAGTTGTAGAAGAAGACTTTCTGATCATAATGCACGACGCCGGAAGCCACAGCAGGACGCTATTCAGTTTAACTCAACTAGACTTTCACCATCAACATATGGTATTGTATCCATTGTGTGCTTTATAATATTTCTTGCTAGATGCAAAATTTTCAAATTGGAATGTCATAAATGTGATGATTGCTCCTTCCAGTTTATGAATGCATAGCATGCATGACTCGGCAAATTTCAGATGAATCTGTCATATAGGTCCATTCAATGAGATAGGATACATGCAAAGAATCTGTCCAATTGTTAAATTAATTTGACGAAATAGTCTAGTTGATTTATTGTGCTAAACTTAAGAATGTTTTTATGTTTTTGTTCTTGTATTTTTTGTCTAGAGCTAGTTCTGTTAAATAACCTAGGAGAGATGGAGCATTTCCATTAAGTTTCCATCAGAACACTCAGGTTGAGAGTGAATGGAAGACAAGAATGTCGGAGGAAATTGTAAAATTGGTGGCTTTCTGTATATAGTACGGTGCAGATACAGAGTCATTGTGATCATTTGTAATTCTTCTAGTTTCATCTTTCATTCACAGGAGGAAGACAACATATGAGTTTTCTATTGAACAATGCCCCACTTATCCACTCTAGAAATCCGGCTAGTACCACTTGGGATAGCACGTGCGGCTCCAAGTTCACCCTAACAAAAGGTTGTTCTTCGAAATTTAGTGGAGATGGAGGTGGTAGCGAGCAAATGCAAATTCCTGGAATCAAACTGCCTCATCTCATCAATGTGCAAGCTGAGACAGCCAAAGAATTTTTGGCATCCAAGAGCTCCATACCAGAGGATTTGAATCCAGGTCAGTTTCCTATTTCAGAGCATAATATGTAATTCTCCAAGATGATATTTACAGCTTTCTGGAACTTCCGCGATATGAGCTTAAATTTTTTTTTGCTTGTTAAGTATTGTTTCATTTGCACTAGTATAACAGTATGTAATTAACTTCGGTTTTTCTTGAGGCGCAACCTCATTAGTGAATGGGAAATAGGAATTTCCTAGTGCTATTCATGTGCTCAGTCCAGTGGAAATATTGATTATTGTTACTATGATGTCTTAAAAGCTAAGAGTATGCCTTATTCTAGACACCCTTCTCCTAAGTTTTAACTTGAGATATGGAGATGTGAGATTACCGGAGTCCAATAGAAATCCAACTTACATTTTCTTGCTTTTATATGTGAAGACAAAGATTCAATTCAAAATAGCTTCAGGTTAAGGTGGTGGGATAACTTTGTTAGAAAATTTCCATTTCCAAGGTTGTCAAAGTGTCATCATATGGAAATAAATACTATTGATAAATTAGAATTTTGATCAGGCTTGATGATTGAATGTCCAGGTTCAAAGAGATCCCAATTTTGTTCCTCCTCTTTAGATGCAGCACCCGAATATCGTCGTGCTCTCTCTCTTCTGTCAACCAATTCATGGGCTGCATATGGACCGGAATCCGTGCCATTGAATCCAATGCTTGAAAACAGCACCTGTGTGGCGATGCATGGAATACCAGAAGGTGTGCCCGTCTCTTCTTCAGAAATCTGGATACCCGGACATCAATCTACTCATCCTCGCGTCCAACCGGCGGCAACGAACAGCAACTTCCAGGAAATCCAGCTGTTCATAACACCCTATGATGCCGAATCATATCCCAACATTTTGAATTGATCTTCCAAGACATGAAAGAATATGTTATGGCACATTGTCCCTTTTCTATTGTTTAAACTTGTAAAATTGGAGCTTGTCATCTGGCTAGCGATTAACCTGTAGTGCCTTTAGTTTATTTTGTTGTAATAAGGTTGAGACTGTTGAATTCTGATTAATACATCTATCTTTATCTGCACGCCAAGTTTTCTAATATTAAAACGAATTCTTTTACTTATGTAATTGCATGATTTTAGGGTGACAACTTTCAAACATGTTCAAAATAATCCAGAAATTGATAACCTAAATATTATAGACACGGTGGTTATTAAAGTTCAAATGTATTAAACCGAATACGAGTATAATTTAAAGCTATAACTATTCATTGATTTACATCACATTAAAATTTCTTAAAGTTACATGTCATAATGTAATCTGCCTCCATATTAATACCTCTGTCCTATTTGACGTAGTTTAATATGTTGGAAATTTTTAATTTCCATTATAATCTAATTATGGGCAATATATTATTATACAATTATATTAGCTATTCAATTATATTATGGACTTAATTAAGTGATCCAATTAAGGTTAAAGGTCCATGGGCTATAATAATAAATGATATGGGCTTATTGAGTAGATACCCAATACTACATGATTAGGTGATTATGGGTGGTCTAGTCAAGTAGTATATAAAGGTTACCAGGTTATGGTCCCCAATATACTAAGCCGCACATGATCTTCCCTTCTCCCCATCGGGAGGGATTACTACGGTCCCCATAAGGAATTAGGAGGCTTAGTTGAGGAAGACCATATAACCACTGATCCTGAGTTCGTGTTCAGCCTAGAGACTCATTGGATCAGGTACGCTTCCGCTTTACAGTTTAAATCTCGTTAATCATAATAGGGTTAAGGTTAATGGATTAATTTCCAACAAGTGGTATCAGAGCCACCCTATTAATGATTCTCTGAGATTTGTAAGAATGGTTTAAGATTCAAATATTTAATTTTAAATCATTTTGCAACATCACGATTTTATATCTAAAAGCTCTTACTACGGGTCAAGTTTCATATTCAATACATGTGATATGAAATTAAAATTCGCAATCAACTCGTTGATATACTTAATGTCCCTCTATGCATATTTGTATTGATGGGTTTGTATATAATCATGAGTTCATAAAAATATGTTGACTGCAATTTGTAAATTTGGTGATTGCGTGTAATTATCCTCATATACCTTTACTGTTCTTTTATTAATTGAAGGTAATTTATTGTTATTTGGCATTAAAGGATGCTTATGGACTGTTATTCTGCCATATTAATTTGGATAGGCATTAAGTAGCATATTTGAGACATATACTAAAGATTTAAAGGGCGATTGATCATATTAATTTTGATTAATCGTGGTTGTGGATTCAATGGATTATAATTGATAAAATCCAAATCCGCCTTTGGCTATTAGGTGTCTGGATATGCTTAGCAGTTTAGTGGAATTGTTATTAATCTTATTGATTTTTAATAATATTGGATGATGTGAAGTCAATTTGGATCTGACGGAATTATTTCTCATTAATTTGGCATTCAGTGTTGGACATCCCATAATGTATAATGATTTCCATATAATTCTTATTTATTGATTTAGTTTTTCCATTAATAAGAAATTTGGATGTGAATGTTATATCAATTCAATAAATTACACTGCGAGTGGATTTGCTCACTGTGTATTGATTCATATAATTATTTTATCATTATTGATTTAATATTATGTTATTGTTTTAAAATTACCTTTATTATTATAAAGTGATGCTAATGGTGGAATGAATTTTCTTTTAACTTGAATTAATTCCACTAATTTTATATGTTGGGAATCGTGCATCGATAATTGGGTAATTGAATTAATTTTCATATTTGTGATCATTTGTTGAAACTTTGACCATTGTGATAATTGGAGGGCATGTGGCTTATACATATGGAGATATGTATGAAATTGTAAAGGCCAAATAAAGTTACATCCTTTATTGTTTAATGGAGTGTTAAGGTTTTAATTGATCATGAAAATTTAATAATTACAGTTCATGACGTTATGTTCTGAAATATATTGATCTCAAAATCCATGTGACATCATGAATGAAATTGGGTGAAATTTACCACTATAGTAATTTGCCATTAATGGGATTTTGTCGAATTTGGAATCATTATGGGTGTGAAAATTAAATTAAGATGCAATACTCTATTTTTAAATTTGCGCCACATTGAAATAATTAATCACGCAATAAGTGCAATCCTTGATTCCTGTTATTAGATTAATTAATTCTTTTGGTTATAAAGTGTTAGATTAATTAATTCTTTTGGTTATAAAGTGTAGCAGGTTGATTTGGATTAATTTTTAAATGCTTGTAAGGCTTAATTTGGTTCATAATAATTTAGAATAAAATTCTAATTAAATTAAGAAATCTTTTATTATGGTATGAATCATCTAAAGTTTCCATTTAATTTATTGAATTAAATTAATAAAATTGGGGAGACATTATTTTTTAATGTCGTTCAATTAAACGTAATATTTTTTTTTAAATATTTGTTTAATTGGTCTAGTAATTTTTCAATCTAGTAAATCAAAGCACCATGTTGCCACAGCAATATCGTGTGTGGAGAAAAGCTTTATTGAAATTACATAGATGGGTGTGGTATTATTTATGTGTTCTGTGTTCGGCCCACAGGTAGACACAGTTTGACAGAATAATAACACACATGTGATAATAAGTATGTGATAATTATTTGGATTGTTCATGTGAACATTAGTCGGTCCATAGATAGACTCTTGTTTGACAGAACTTATTGTCAATACTTGATTATTACACCAAGATTACCCCTGCAGTTAATTTTTGTCCACAGACGAGGTTAATGTTGCACAAGGTGTCTTGTGATGGGTCCCCAATTAATAATGTTGTATGAGTGTATCTTCATGCGGGTATTGATCGGCCCACAGGTAGATTAATATTTGGCAGAAATACACAAGTACCTGTGGTGGTAAATACGTGACAATTATTTGGTTTGACATGTGAGTAATAAGTCGGCCCACAGGAAGGCTATTGCTTGACAGTTTTATTGTCAGTATTTGACTACTGCATGAGAGCATCATTTAAATTAGTATTTTTTTGTCCAAAGACTTGATACTAATGTTATGCTCGAATCTTTAAGATGATTCTAATTTATTTAAATTTTGAAAGATTATAAAGTTTAATGCAAGCATGAAAAATTATTTTACATTAATTCTCTGTATAATTAAGAAGTCTGCTAATTAAGTTTTCCATATATCAACAACAAAATCATACTTGATGAGTGAACTTCCACAATAAGGATGAGACTAATAAGTCAAACTTAATCTCAATAAAGAATAAGGGCAATACAAGAAAACCCATTAAGAAAGCTGCTAAAGACAAAAATAGTACTCCACAACATATGATTACTAATTGGAGAAATTATAAAGATTGCAGCTTTATGGTCTCAATAAAGTTCCAACCAAAGTAGTTGCGAGAACTCTTTGAGTTTCACATATGGTGATATCCAACCAAAGCTAGATCATTGGGATCTACTAAAGAAAATTGGACTCAAATAAATGTAAGCTACTTTATTGGTTATGAATAAAAATAAAATTTTATGATCCAATTAATCGGATCATATTTGAGACGGGTAATACGGTATTCTGTGAGGATGTTGATTTGGGGGAAGAATAATATTAGAGACATTGTCTTTGAGGGGGAGTCAATACGGTCCCTACTTAAACTTTTAGAAATTATGTAAATTCAGAATATCAATGGGACAATGTCAATAATATTTAAGGTATAATAAAATCAACAACCTCAAGAATTAATGTCACTAAGAAAACCACTAGAGTTGGGAGAAAATCAATTCGGATAATTATGTAGTTTCTCCTAAATAAAGAGGACACTATGGAATTAATGGTAGAACATTCAAACAATGTTCATCAAACCATGTAAGGTCCAAATATTCGAAAGTGGGTTAATGCCATAAGTTATGAGTATAAATCAATACAAGATTATTAGGTTTGCATCTTGATAAAGGATTATACTCTAAAGGGAAGGAAGGCATTGTTTTAAGATAATCGTGACATTAATAGCACATTTAGATATTGAATTAAATTAGATGGATGTATAGTAATTGTTCTTTGATGGTAACATTGAAATGATCTCAATGATTTTAAGAATTAAAAGAAATCCATCTATACATTCAAGTAAGTTTTTCCGTAAAGGAATCACAAGTATCATCATGAATTAATTGTCTCATTTGGTTTTGAGACAAATGTAGATAATTATGTGATTCAGTGGGAGAATGTTTAAACTAAGGGAGACAAGTGGAGTCTCAATAAGGTGCCCTAAAGTTAAATTAAAGATTTAAGAAATGTATAAACATTCTATATGTTTTGATTGTTGGAAGTTATTGTATGATGAGGTCTCTACAAGATTTAATTTGGCTTCTATTGTTGGTGTATTAAACAGACATTTAAGTTACTCTAGTATGGATCTTTACAGAGAACTAAGGATAACATGCTTTAACATTAGAGATAATCAGATTAGTAGGAGATCATAAAGTAGTCTGATTATGAGTTTGTTGGATGCCAATACGATATAAGATCCACTTCAGGCTACATCTTCTGTTGGTCTGGAGAGCTATACAAGTAAAAATATTAAACAAACACTTTAGCTCATTAACCATGACAACAGAATCAGTAGCACACTAAGGGACATTCAAACATGAAATAAAGGTTGCGAAGTTTAGTCACATAAAGTTGATTGTGATAGTTAGTTCGCAGTAAAGTATTAGCAATAAGAGTTCTTATAAGTCAAGCATATTGACATAGAATTCTTGGTTGTTAAAGAAAGTGTTCTTATGGATAAATTTTGGTAGAGCATATTATGATAGACTCCAAATATGGATATACCAATTATGTATTCAACGCCCTGTAATTTTTATGAGCTAGCTACTCATATGGGTGTTATATGGTTTTAGAATACATTGGTTTAGTGGGAGTCTATATTTATTGCTCTTTAAAGTTTCAAGACACTTTGATTTGGATAATTCAGTTTTCTGCAGAATAAAGTTCATGGCTTTGAATTCATTGTGAATTCACTTAAGTAATTTCATTTTGTAATATTTTACATTATGGATTGATCTCACTAAGGATTAAAGTTGGACCAGTTGGAAATAGACATGATGTTGATCACATTTGACATGTAATTTCCATGCTACTCACCATATTTGATCTATGTCATTGAGTGTATTGATATGATAATTGTCGGGGTTTAACTACGATTTATAATGTGGTGAATGCCGCGGTAGTTCCATATTAGTATATGAGATGGACCAGATTGTTAAGTATAGCTTGAAGAGGAATAGCATAAAGTTGCGCTACTAAGGACTCTTGATATAATTGTTTTCAGAAAATATATAGCCCAAGTGGGAGATTGTTGGAAATTTTTAATTTCCATTATAATCTAATTATGGGCAATATATTATTATACAATTATATTAGCTATTCAATTATATTATGGACTTAATTAAGTGATCCAATTAAGGTTAAAGGTCCATGGGCTATAATAATAAATGATATGGGCTTATTGAGTAGATACCCAATACTACATGATTAGGTGATTATGGGTGGTCTAGTCAAGTAGTATATAAAGGTTACCAGGTTATGGTCCCCAATATACTAAGCCGCACATGATCTTCCCTTCTCCCCATCGGGAGGGATTACTACGGTCCCCATAAGGAATTAGGAGGCTTAGTTGAGGAAGACCATATAACCACTGATCCTGAATTCGTGTTCAGCCTAGAGACTCATTGGATCAGGTACGCTTCCGCTTTACAGTTTAAATCTCGTTAATCATAATAGGGTTAAGGTTAATGGATTAATTTCCAACATAATATGGAGCGGACAACAAAGTGTGAAATTTAATGTGTAAGTCCGTCCTTATTTTTCGTTAACAGACTTAAAAAAAGAATGAACCATAAGTGCAATTAGTGTAAACCTCTTTCTTTCATTCATTCATTTTTTTTTCATACAAATTTTATGACAGGCCATTTTGACAATAATCATTATTCCAACAAAACTCTAAACCTAATCATATATTTTTAGGTTTTGGAAGTACCTCAGGTAGAGATGTTAAAATGATTGGTTGATCGATGGAATTAA
Source organism: Pogostemon cablin (assembly GCA_023678885.1). NCBI lineage: Eukaryota > Viridiplantae > Streptophyta > Magnoliopsida > Lamiales > Lamiaceae > Pogostemon > Pogostemon cablin. The sequence goes on from CM042979.1 coordinate 10,920,092, forward strand.
TCCAAAGACAGCTATATGTAATTGCATGTACAATGTTTTTATGATCCAAAATTTCAAAATTTTCTAAACTTAAAAATCTTTTCAACAAATCTCCTGATCAACTCTCGACTTGCAAAAGCAAAAACCCACAGATGGAATGCACATTTAAGGTAAATATTAGTACTTAATTAGAAATCACTAACACAAATGCGAAGTTGAATATGGTTTGAACCATGAACTACTAAAGAAATTACATGTTGTGAGGGCAAGAAGCCATTAATTCTAGATCTACACAAACCCTACGGGGAATGCGTAGAACAAGATTGCCATCGCCACCGCTAGGTATCCTGGTTTGCGACAATGTCCGTTGCTAGGGGCGGTGGTGGACGACGCGCCAGGGGTGGCCACGGTGGTGGTAGCTGCCGTGACGTTGGCGTTTGTGAAGATAGAAGCGTCAGGGGAGTTAGGAGGCAAGTGCAGCAGCTCTGTTCATTGCAACCAATTTATAGTTTCTGTTATTCAATTATTCAACCCCAAAGCATGCACGAGCAATATTTGATACGTCTAATTTAGATTAAAAATAAAAAATTTACACATTTTGTTTTATTTAATTTTCTATAATGCATTAGTTTAATTACTGTTCTTTGTTTCTTTTTATGTTTTTTAAAATAATTATAACTTTTTATCATAGATGTTACTCCATCACTTTGTATGAAAAATATAGCACTTTTTATTTATTTATACAAAAAATTGCTCATAAAATAATTCACTGTATCAATATAATTTTCACTAATTAGAGTAATCATTTTTTAGTAAAATATTATCACTTTTCACTAATTAGAGTAATCACTTTTTAGTAAAATATTATCACTTTTATCCGGAAGTCTTCCTTACACAGTATTTGACATAACAATTAACATGTGGAGAAACAAAACTGTCATTCATCGAATGTATTTGAGAATTAAATGTAAATGAGAGTTTATTAAAATTTTATTATAGAGGTGCTACTGTACGGTGAATAATGCATTGAAAGGAATACTCTAGAATATAGAGCTACTCTACTAAAAATAGTTAACTAACAACCGTAATATTACATTTTGTGTGAAAAGTAATTGTCTCGGATTACTTTCATTATAATAAAGAGTGATCTGGTTATACCATGGATTCCCCAGTTTAATGCTAGTTTTTGTACGCCATTCCCCAGTTTCATGCTAGTTTTTGTACGCCAAACATCCAGTTAGTATACACAAAACACCCTTACTTCGCCTTCTCCAAGTCTCCTAATTCGTTCCAAATGGGAATCGAACCTGAAACTCTCACCTAAGGGAAAAGTTCAGTGGTCAGGTGGGGCTAGCCCACCTGGTTATAATCATAATTTAAATATCTTTTGAACCTGCATTATTTGTTCCCCCCAATTTTTAATATAATTATAAAATTTATGGTTAAATGTTAAAAAAAAGATTTAATATAATTATAAAAATTTTTGTTAATTGTTAAAACCGTCCCATGTGAGGTCATTCTATACTTTTTAAATTAGTTGTCACTTTCACTATAATATATTATCACTTTCGTTATAAAATATTATAACTTTTTATTTAAACTATAAATTATTCACAAAATATCATTATCACTTTTATTAATTAAGTATAACTTTTCATTATAAAAATTATCACTTTTTAGTCGTGTCACACAAGTCTTTGCCAAAAAATAATTATACCCTAACCGTTAACATTAAACCCTACAATAAACTATGAATTATAAGAGTAAAATAGACTATGAATCGTATAATACATCATGAATTAAACTAAATGTTGAAATTATAATTATACTCTAAAATAGAATAGGATGAACCACAAGGTTAAAATACACCATGAGCTGATAGGGTGAATTTACAATTACTCCCTCCGTACCACGTTAACATATACATTTTTTATTTTGGTTTGTCCCAAGTTAAGGTTTAAATTTCATTTTTTATTAAGTTGAGCCCAAAAAAACAATTAATTATTTCATATAAGACCCTCACACAACACTAATACAACTACGTACCTACTTCACATTAAATATTATTTCTCTCACCTTATTACAAATTAAAATATTATATCTCTTAATCTACATGTAAAAAGCAAATGTAAGTGTACGCGGGAAAGAGGGAGCATATCGTAATAATTAATACTATTCCCTCCGTCACACGTATTTATGTACACTTTCCATTTTAAACTATCTCGAATATTTATACACATTTTATTATTAGTAAAAATATACTATACACATCTTACATACTTTTTATACTTTATTCATTAATCTCAATAACTTTATTTATTTATTTTTCTTTAAATTACCAACTTACTTCTATTTTTTTTACATTGTATATATTATAAAATAACAATTCTTAATTTACATACCGATACAAATGAGTATAAATACCCGTAACGAAAATAATACTAAATATTAAAAAAATAAAACATGAGTCACAATAAAAAAAAAAAGTACTGTAAATCACAATATTAGTGTTTATTTTATCTATAGTATTTTAGTTATAACTAACTCCAAATAAATGAAACATAATGGAACTGGTCCCACTATGAAACCAGTACCATGTATCACGAGTTCATACTATAGGGTCAAAAGGAAAACCCCACATGGACACCACCTTTTTGTTAGTGTAGGCCCAACAAGTTAGGGTCACCCTAACATGGGCTTTTGCTTTCAATGGCATTTCGGTTATAATCTAATGCAACACTCAAATGATATCTATCTCCTTCAATATTTAACTTTTTCATAATTGTCTTGGATTAATAATATGAAATATGAGGGAAATAGAAAATGAGGTTGCACTAGACTATGCTCGAAAACTTTCCTCATGTATATTCAATTGATAATAACAATAATAACAATGAGTTTAAAAATTGTGGGTTCCTTAAATTTTAAGGTTAGGTTCGAGTATGAGAGCAGATCTTCTATTATATCATGTTATATTACATCTTTTATTTTAAATGGTGGGATGAAATGACATGTATATTATGTTATATTATATTTTTATATATTTTTTTAACGTGAATCAAGGAGTATTATTATTTTATGTATAGTGTATAGTTATATTAGCAATTAGTGGTGCATTTTTATTAAAAAAAATAAAGTTGCATCTTAAGGGTGGACGTTCAAAACGAAGACCTTGCGTAAAGGGAGTGAGTATTTTTTAATTTAAATTGTTGATGAATGACATAAAAATAAAAGATATAAAAACCATGATATTTTAGGAAATTATAACTTCAAGGAGAATCGTTTGAGACTTTTTTTTTTCCAATTTAAATATTAAGGAGAATTTAATAAGAAATGTAATAGACAGAAGATCTAATGGTGAGAGTGCAGTCAATTACGCACTACACTAACTCTACATTAATTAACATCCAACCCTATTTTGCATAAATCATAAATATCTAGTTTTCAATAGAATATTAGATTTATTAAAATGTAGTTTTCACGCATTTAATCATGAGAAACTAAGAGATATAATGAATAAAGTTATTGAGTGTGCATAATAATACTGTGGTAGTGATATTAAGATTCTACAGTAGTATAAATTATTTTTATTATAAAAAATGCGAGTATAATATATTAGATGGCTGGTATCAAAATAGAAGTATAATTAGAGTAAGAAAGAAATAGCAGACGACAAGTATATTTGCATGTAAAACTAAACCCACATTTAAATCAAAATATGTAACACCAAAATAACTGAAATTAACATAATAGGCAGAGTGACGGGAAGAAAGACTTACTTGGGCACTCACTGACGCTAGCGTTGACCATCTTACAAGCTGAGGGCAACTGTAACAGACGCGCCTCCTGAATACCCATATCCTTAACGGTGCTGGTGCCGTTATGGATCTGCTGTATGAAGAAACAGAGGCACGCCGGATTGTCCTGCTTCAGCTCCGTCACCGAATCGCAGCAGTCCTTGCTCGGCGCCGCCACCTTGGCCGTCGCGAACGGCAGGCACTGCGCGACCTTCTGGAACTCCGACGAGCACTTCGTCGCCAGCGAGTCGTCGGCCGCCGTCCCGAGGATCGCGAAGCAGAGGATCGCAGCCGAAAGCATGACGCTAATTATTTTGGTGTCCATTGTTGTGTTGTGAATTGAGATTGTGGTGGGGTTATTGAAGGAGGTGGTAGTTGGTTGGGGGTGTGAGCAGAGCAGCATTTAATGGAGTGAGATGAGCTGGTTTGGCTGCCATTAATGACCTCACTCAGCTGTCTGATCTTTTGACCACGCGGCGGGATTCTCTGCACGTGGCGAGTTACTTGCGCCACTCATCACGACTCAAATGAGATCACCTGTTTTACAATGATATTTCATCTATTGTTTATAAATTAAATGATTGACATATGACATAATCTATGTCCAAAATTTAATACTTGCCCCAAGGATTGAATAATCATTTGTAGGATATAGTATTTTTATGTTATGAAACACCAATAAAACACCGAAAATAAAACAGAGAATTCAACTTGGACGTAGCATTTTGGTGTACACGGTGAAATTAATGATATGTAGGTAGGAGATAAAATGCCATATTTTAAGAGATTGTTTGCACCAAGATTAAATAATACTCTTTTCATTCTATTTTAATATTTACATTGGCTTTTTGTATGTTTATTAAGGAAGTATAATATTTTAATAGATAGTGGGTTAAAAAATACTCTCTCTGTCCCGCCGAAATATCCCCATTTTACTATATTAGGCATCCAATTAAAAGATTATCATTTTCTCTTTTTAGTAAAAATGACCTACCACTACCCATCACATCCTTCTAATATAACTACCCAATACACATAAAATAATAATACTTCTTAATTCACGTGCAAAAAGCAAACCACCACTTTTTGCCGAGACGAAGAGAGTATAATATTTAATGTAAAATGTGTAATTTAATAGTATTGGATGTGGATCCATGGTAATATATTAATTGATTAGGTAGGTCACATATACAAAAAAGAAAAACGTAAAGATTGATTTGAGATTCATAAAATAGAAATATGTAGAGATTGAAATGAGACGAACGATGTATAATATTTTAAGTACTAATGGGCAAAACTAACCAAAACTCAATCGGCAAAAATCAATATCAACACTTTTTAAACTGTATTTCTTTTTTAACCAAATGGTACCCATAAGGACCAAAATACCCTTTAGGGGAAAATTGGATATAAGGATCAATTCACCAATGTCTCGTTGCCGCGCCAGTCGACACACCGATTTGGTAATTGACACGGGGACATCGGAATTGATATGAAATCGTACTGATATCTGAACCGACATACATCCCTACGCACTCACTCACAAGACACATGGAGTATTATAAATTGAATAGGTTAATAAGTGATATTTTATTAAAATGGAAATGAAAATAATAAAGGGGAGGGGGAAAAGAGAAGTACAAGTTAAAAATTGACATAGTCAATAGAGCAAGCCAAACAGGCGGCTTAAAGTAAGGCCAAAACAGGCTGCTTGTAAAATGACTCGGCCTAGCACGTCTTATCCAATCAAAACAAGCCGAGGCTAGTCTAAAAAATAAATCAAGAAACTAAGCGTAACACATCTAATGCTCCCAGGAATACCAAACTAGGCTAAGTTACGGTGGGAAATATCAAAAGGGGATAAACAATAGCCTCTTCCATGGAAAACGGTAAACTTAAGCCTGCTGTAGATCAAAATCATCAGCCAGATTGTAGCCTTCAAAGCAAATCAACTTGAAACAAGTCGAGCATAATTTAAACACAATCATGGATTGAAATTAAGATGCATCGTTCAACAGCAACGAGTCCCAACACAATCAGATGCATCATTCAAAAAAAAAAAAAGAGCTGTAAACAGCTTGAATAAGGATGGTCAGTGGCACAGCAGATGAGCAAAACAGGAAGTGCTCTTTTACCCTCAATCCAACCAAGAATAAAAACCATTAGAGCTATATTCAATAGAGCAAACAGGGGCGATGGCCCTTCCGGAATGGGACCAAAATTCGATCCCTCAAGACACCCATCAGCAATCGTCGGAGATCAACTGCGAAATCAGAGGGATAGTCTTTGAAGTAGGGGAACCCAAAACCAGAATGAGCAGCGACCAAATCGCTGCGAGAAATACCCCAAGGGCAAATCTGTTGGAGACAGAGAAGAAGAAATTCGAAGGAGGTATTAAAGTCCAAAAAGATCCAATTAGTTAGAATTGATCCAAAAGAAAATTGTAATGGTAATGATATTGAAAAACTCCCAAAATGTGTAATGGATTGAGACATATAATGTTTTAATGTAGATAATGGATTAGTATACTCTCTCTATCCCGCTCAAAGGGTGCATTTTGTTTTTTGCACCTGGATTAAGGATTATTATTATTTAATGTGTAGTGGGTAGTTGTATTAGTATGAGTGTGTGCCTCATATTTTAATTGTATTAGTGGGTGTGTGTGAGACCAATGTGTATAAAAAAGAAAAGGGAACCCTTTGAGTGGAACACCAAAAATGAAAAAAAAGAAACTATTTGGGTGGAACGCAAGGAGTATTAATATTGTGTGTATGTCCCAGAGACAGAGCTGAACCTAAGATTATAGGAGCCCCAAGCGAAATCATAAAATAGGCCCAAGACACCATATTTTTAATCATTAAATCCTTCTTTTACTAAGAAACTTTTATAATCTGCCAACTTAAATTATTTGAAAAAAAGAAAATAATACACCATGCTTATAAAAAAATGTCTAGATAGTTCAACTTTTATTATAGGGTTAATAGCGTAAAAAGTCTCCACATTTATTTCAATTGCAAATTAATCTAAACCTTTGAAATTTGGCAAATAAGTATATCATATTTACAAGAGATTGCAAATCAAGCCATTGGCCAGATTTTGACCAAATTGACTGCCAATTCCAATGTGGAAAATAAAATAAGGGAGAATTTTTTTAATACAAATTTTAATGTCAAAAATTAATACCGACACTTTTATTTTGAAGTTATTAAATATACTCAAATGGTATTTTGTTGACTCCTTTGCCCTTAAATTAAAATTGGATATCCAATTTAGTACTAGCTAGCCCACCCACACACCCCACCACCAACCACGAACCTCACCGTCTAAACCCTCCCACTTCCCAACACATTGAATTATTTGCTACTCTTCTCACCTCCAGCACCCACCTTCCCCATTAGCGCTGCTTGCATTTTCTTCTTCTCCATCGGTGCATTTGTTTTTCAAAAATTCCATCGACATCTCGAGATTCTTCTATTCCCACTAGAATATTGGCATCTACATTGTGGTTCCATCCCTCGAAATAGTACGACAAATTGTTTTATTAAGCCATCGGGTTGCTCTGTTTGAGCAAGTCGTCGTCATCTGTATCTTCCCCAACCTTCAGTGTGTCTTTTGTCACTGATTTCTCGTGCCCAAAGAGTCGTTGGCAGATTTCCCAAAAAATACATCTAGATTCCAACCTTAAGGTTCGTTCCTCTGTTCGTATTCCTTAAACCCTTATTGCCAGAAATATTTGATTTAAGAATTTTTGCTATTATACACTAAGAATGAGATGTTTGTGAGAATAAATTTGGGGGAACATATGGTGAAGAGAATAAAAATGTATTCTGTACTGTATATAGTGTGAAATGAGTATTTAGAATTGGCTGCTGATTAAACTATAATAAAATTTGTTTTGATCTCCTAGTGTTGAAGTAGGTCTGGGGTTATTGGGTTGACTTAGTTCTTGGATAATTGGATAGAATTACGGTGTCCGAGTAAGGTTCAATGACATGGCTAAGCTCGTAGTGTTACAGTAGTTCTTGGATGTATAACATTAGCTTGATTCCGGATACTAGCCTTCATTTCTGAATCGGGATTCAAGAAACTTTGTAAACACTCTCTTATGATTTCCCAAATGATCTTACTTTAATTTTCACTGCAAACTACATAATAGTGAGTCCAGTTTAATAGTATCATACTTAAAACATGAGCCGTGTGATTGATTTTTTATATTGCCATATATATTTTGGGATAATTTCAGTTTACGTGTTTCCTATTCTGGGTTAAATAGTTGTCTAATCTAGCCACGATTACCACAAACACCCACTTTGCTTATATTCCTGGGCACTGAACCAGTTTCCCAGTTCAAGCCCTGATTCCTCACGTAATGCCACCTTATAACTCACATTAATGCATACAAACTGTCTTATAGGCCACGTACTTATTCACCTACACCCTTACCTACACGGTAGGCGTTATATTCATTATTATATACTACGCAAACGGTGTTCATCATGGTTAACAACATGGCCACATATTTGGAATTTGCAATCATACATATTCATTTTAGAATTTTATTTATGTATTGGGGCTGTTTCCGTAGATATTATATGTTATATACTGATTACAATAAGCATAATATAGTATTATTAATTTTGCAGGTGACCCACTCAAAAAAATAGGATGGGCGGGGCACACATTGAAAATCCAAATCCAACATCCGTTTCGAAGAGGGCCGACCTGGGGGTATTTAATGATATCCGGGATAAACTCGGCCCTACAACGTTGGCGAGGTTCCGGGACAGCTACTTTGGACAGCTTATGGGGCTGACCGATATTCAGTTTCAAGGGCAGATTTACCTAAAACTTATGTTTTGTCTTGATGTGGAAACATCGTCGGACGTCCTCAATTTTTCGTGTCAATAACTTCATATCACATTGTGGCCCAAGAGAATTTGCACTGGTCATGAGTTTAGAGTTTGGCCCTTACCCCACCATACCTGAAGGAATTGAATTTCAGAGTCGGATATTTAGAGACTTGGGTGTCCTTCTAATGAGTGAAATTCAAAGCAAGCTATCGGACGAGTTAGACGATGAAGAACAACTAAGTGTAGCTCTTTTGATCGTGTTGGGATGTGTGCTATTGCCGCAGGGTTCAAAGTGTGGTAATCTTGACCTCGAATACGTAGACCTTGTGGACGATTTGGACAGTTTCAACTCGTCTCCATGGGGCCGTGTCGCGTACAATCACCTTCATTCTGAGTTTCGGTTGCTGAGGAGTAGGGTTGTCAGAAAGAAGGCAAAGTCTGATGATGCTCGAAGGGGCAGAGCGATGCTCGACGCCAATGGCTTTGCCATTGCTCTGCTTTGCTCTATTGGGCTTATGATGCTATCCCCTCTCTGGGAAATAAATACAGAGGTTTGTTGGAAGATAAGCATGATCTAACCCCACATATTCTGTGCTAGTCACCGAGTGTGAGGGTCAATGATAGAGTCAATTAAGGAGGAATAAATAAAGAGCTTATTTGTAGGGAAGAATAAGAGGCAAATGCAAATAATCAGGCTATTAATAAATAAGCCATTGAATAAAAGATCTATATATTAGTGCATAGAGGGAAAGGGAAGGGGCATCGATTAATCTATCTTATTCTAGTACTTGGGCAGCTTTGGCTGACGGGAGTCATCCCGGGAGGAATCGTATTCTTACGTTCCTATTTATCATATTTCCTTTCTTTTATAATATAACTGCTCTTTACTATATCAATTTGGTCCGACCTGCCGGATGCCCCAAACACGAATGGAGACTCGTATGGAAATGATGGAGAAGAGCCTCGAGATGATCACCGAAACCATGGCCTTTCAACAGAAGCAGTTAGACAATCAACAAAAGAAGCTGGAGAAACTGGACAAAATTGAAGAGATGCTTTCCTCACTTATGAAGAACAAGAGAATCGAGGACAGTGGTGAGGATCGCCAAACCAGTGATATTGGAGAAACCAGCGCCCGCATTCCGCTTCAGGAGTTTGTTCCGGGCCGGAATAATTCCACTAATGACTTCCAACTCACTGCCAAACGGGTTGAGTTGCCCAATTTTGATGGGGATGATCCCGTGGCGTGGATCGCCCGTGCAGAGAGATATTTTCAAATCCAAGGCACACGTGACGAGTTAAAGGTGGAATTGGCTACTGTTTGTATGGAAGGTTCAGCCTTACATTGGGTTCGATGGTTGACTGATCGTTCGCCAAACATGACTTGGAATCAACTGTCATTCGAAGTGCTAAGGAGGTATGGAGGAAACCCGTTAGTCAACCCTTTCGAAGCCTTGGCCGCCACGAAACAGACGGGAAGTGTGGATGAATATATTGATGAGTTCGCTGCCCGAATGGCCCTCGTTCCTCGAATTACGGAGACTCAGAGTTTGGGCCTCTTTCTCAACGGGTTGCGATCGGAGATCCGAGTCCGAATTAGATCGAAAGATGCTGTTGACGTCTTTGACACCATGAATCTGTCCAGAGAGATCGAACAAGAAATTCAAAGCATATCCGGGAGCAACACGCGACCTGTTTTTGTGGGAGGACAATGGGCAAGCGGGCAGGCCCAAATAAAGAAATACACTTAAAACCACCTGATAGACAGAATGCCCATTATACATCCAAGTATGGGGAAGGCCCAAGTTTTGAGCCCATCGATAGGATGGGAGAAAGCCCGACTTCTTGGCGCAAAACTCATCAGCCTCTTATAACTTCCAGCGATGAAAGCAAGCCCAACCCTACAAACGACAGAAGCAGAGGGATGAAGCAGATGTCCAACGCTGAAGTCCTGGACCTCAGAGCTCGTGGCTTCTGTTTCAAGTGCAAGGAGCGTTTTCATCCACGACATCGTTGTAAGGAAAAATCTCTCCAATTGTTAATTGCAGGTGAGGAAGAAGTAGAAGGGGGTAGAGAAGATGAAGAAGAGGCTACTTGGATGGACGTTTCAGATTCTCATGGCCAGCATTGCGGACAATGTTGTTTCCAACGGGGGAAGAATTGATAGAGTCAATTAAGGAGGAATAAATAAAGAGCTTATTTGTAGGGAAGAATAAGAGGCAAATGCAAATAATCAGGCTATTAATAAATAAGCCATTGAATAAAAGATCTATATATTAGTGCATAGAGGGAAAGGGAAGGGGCATCGATTAATCTATCTTATTCTAGTACTTGGGCAGCTTTGGCTGACGGGAGTCATCCCGGGAAGAATCGTATTCTTACGTTCCTATTTATCATATTTCCTTTCTTTTATAATATAACTGCTCTTTACTCTATCAGTCAAGTACACGGATTTGAGGAAGAAAGTATTTTTTGATTTGCGTCGCGGGGATAAGAATGCTTCAAACGTAAGTTTTCAGTATTAGTTCAACCTTGATTCTTTTAATAATTTACAGCGTGTAACTCATTTTATCTTGCAGGTGGTGGTTCACGAACGTGTAGAGCCCTCGGAGAGTGAGCATGGCACTACTTCGTATGCTAGTGCCGTGACTTGGGAGGAGGAGTCCGCTATACGTCTTCAGGGTAGCCCGATGCATTCGGGGTCAGCACCGGGTGCTGATGCGCATGGCTCGTTCGATGATCAGGATGCAGCTCCGCGCTCGAAGAAAGCTACTTGGAAGAGAAAATTTGCGGAGGTTCAAGCTGAACTCGCCGAAGTTAAGAGTGAACTCGCGGAAATTAAGAGTACTCAGTTATCCATGTTTGATGTGTTGAGACGAATAAGAAGATGTGTAGACATTCTTACCCCTTCGACCACAGCTGGACAGTCCAACAGGGAAAGAGAACAGAGCCCACCTTCCTCAGGGAGGTTTGACGGTGAAGGTTCTAGAGACACAAGCAGTGATCGCCAACACATCCTCAGTACAACTCTACCTGCCACCACCCCAACAAATGACAGTGTTAACATTTCTATAGCCAATCCTAATGCCATCAGACCTGATCACATTCACGGTGAAGAACCTAAGGCATCTGAGAGTAATGATGCAAATTTGGAGGCACTGATTGGGCGTGTTGAGTGATACACAACCAGTTCACCATTTTCAACCCCACCAATGTATTCCCCTCAAAAGGATAATGATGGCCCTTCTGCAGCCCCTCCCCATGCTACCACGCATGAGCAGTTCGACGATGCAGAAATAAAAGAGGATGGGGATAACACGGTAGGGGATGAGACGCCTGTTGGAAGTATTGTGGCACACCCTAATACTGTACCGAGAGTTGATGTTAAAATAGTGACCAGGCCGACAAAAAAAATTGCACGAGGTTCTAAAAAGGTAAAATCAGCATATGTGTATAAAACCTGATTGCTTTTGTTGATTACTTATTACACCTAAAAAAATATCTCATGATTTATCCTAGAGTTGTTTACTCTAATATTAATCTCCTTGATAACTGGTAGGGTAAAAAAAATTGCGAGTGCATGCTAGCCAACGGACAAAGAAGCCCGGTCCATAAACATTGACACCGTACACGGTTGAGGATGATAAAAAGAAAAAAAAGGTTCAAAGGAGGCGTCGGGGGGACAAGATAGTAGGTGAAGAGTCGGGTACTCAGCAGGATAATAAGTACCCGCAGGACATGATTGATTTCTTTATGAAGTGGTGGGAAAGTGGGCAGGGGAGTTCTAGCACTATAATCTTGTACATTGATTCAAATAGAGAGCTTTTGAATTGGAACTTCATGGACAACATAATTAGGGCGGATGGCTGGTTGTCCAGTGAGGTTAGTTATCTATCCCTTAAATGATGTTCTACCCCATATAAGCATCTCGTGGAGTTGGTGGACTTCTGATTTTACATCTTGAATTCTGTAATATATTTTCTTGTGCAGAATTTGAATTGGCTGATGGCCTTATATATTCATAAATCTCTGAGATGGCTTGAGGGTTTCATCAGAATTGGACAGACGTCGACACCAATTTTTGGGTAGTCTTCCATATGTATAGACGTCTGATTTTCTTCATCAAACTTAATATTTTATAAATGGTATATTTTAAAAAAATCTACTATCGTTTTATCCATAGAACAAACTACAGTTATTGGCGAATGATTTCAATGATGCAATGATGAATAAGGCGATATGGGAGTGGGAAACCGTTACAAGGGTATCGAATATTATGTTGCAGGTGAATTGCCCGAATGGTGCCCCAATCGAAAATAGATTGCGTTCATCAACGACAACCATTGGGTTTTGTACGTGATCCAGCTATCTTGACGACACATCATCATTTATAATTCAAGTGCCAGGGTAACCATACGAAAATATATGCCCAAGTTTGACCTTCTATCCCGCATGCTGCCTAGCATTTTGGTTGAATACCAATTGACCACTGAGGACGATGCAAATAAACTATTCACGGTTGAGAAGTATACAAAGTGTCCAATTCAGTGTAACGACGATGATTGTAGCCTGCTGACCATTATGCTCTTTGACAGGCTAATCAGGTCGGGTGGATCTGTACAATCTGTGGATCCAAGAACGTGTCCAAGGAAAAGACTGCGTTGGTGTCTGGAGTTGTTTAAGGATGACTACATAAGGCCTTTTACTAGTTGAACAAGTTTGAATTGATATTATTTATCCTGATTTGGATGTGTGTCAGTTTCTAAACTGATAGGGTTTTATGGTTTATAACCAAATATAATTTAGTGGACATTCGTCGAAGATTTTTTCTTAATATCAGGTTTTAATGAACATGATTTCTCTGTCCATCGAAAATGTTTAAAGAAACTTTCATGTTGTCATCAAGCGAACTTCATGATTACACCATCAGTTTTAGCTTCATGCCAGGTTATCATGGTAACCGTATAGGTATCCATGCTGGTGGCCAAATAGGTAAATATCATGTTAACTGGTTCGGGCCTCAATTAATCAAGGTTTCAACTTTGTGGCCACATGGATGCATATCTGGCTCTCAAACCTAAGGAAAGCCAAATGTTCCTATACTTATACTAAGAACTTGGTCTTCTAAATTAATCATGTACCAAAGGTCCACTTATGGAATTAAAATATCATTTGTTTGACCATTCTTCGATTACGTAAGCAGGTATCGATTTTTATTTAAATAGGATAATAATCTTAGATAAGTTATTTCATGTTTATCATGGAAACCATGTAGGTACCCATGCTAGTGGCTATATATATAGGTAACTATCATGTTAACTGGTTTGGGCCTGAAATAATCAAGGTTTCAACGTGGTGGCCAGTTGGAGGCAGATCCGGGCCTCAAATCTCAAGAAGGCCAAATGTTAAATGTAATTATTCTAAGAAGTCGTCTTGTAAATTAATCATCTACTAAAGGCCCACTAATGGAATTAAGATCCAATTAATTTGACCATTCTTCGGTTGCGTAAATGGGTATCGATTTTCATTTAAATAGGGTAATAATCCTAAATAAATTATTTCATGTTTATCATGGAAACCATGTAGGTACCCATGCTGGTAGCTATATAGGTAACTATCGTGCTAACTGGTTTGGGCCTGAACTAATCAAGGTTTCAACGTGGTGGCCAGTTGGAAGCAGATTCAGGCCTCAAATCTCAAGAAGGCCAAATGTGAAATGTAATTATACTAAGAAGTCGGTCTTGTAAATTAATCATCTACTAAAGGCCCACTAATGGAATTAAAATCCAATTAATTTGACCATTCTTCGGTTGTGTAAATGGGTATCAATTTTTATTTTAATAGGGTAATAATCCTAGATAAGTTATTTCATGTTTATCATGAAAACCATGTAGGTACCCATGCTGGTGGCTATATAGGTAACTATCATGTTAACTGGTTTGAGCCTGAACTAATCAAGGTTTCAATGTGGTGGCCAGTTGGAGGCAGATCCAGGCCTCAAATCTCAAGAAGGCCAAATGTGAAATGTAATTATACTAAGAAGTCGGTCTTGTAAATTAATCATCTACTAAAGGCCCACTAATGGTATTAAAATCTAATTAATTTGACCATTCTTCGGTTGCGTAAATGGGTATCAATTTTTATTTAAATAGGGTAATAATTCTAGATAAGTTATTTCATGTTTATCATGGAAACCATGTAGGTACCCATGCTGGTGGCTATATAGGTAACTATCATGTTAACTGGTTTGGGGATGAATTAATCAAGGTTTCAACGTGGTGGCCAGTTGGAGGCAGATCTGGGCCTCAAATCTCAAGAAGTCCAAATGTAAAATGTAATTATACTAAGAAGTCGGTCTTGTAAATTAATCATCTACTAAAGGCCCACTAATGGAATTAAAATCTAATTAATTTGACCATTCTTCGATTGCGTAAATGGGTATCAATTTTTATTTAAATAAGGTAATAATCCTAGATAAGTTATTTCATGTTTATCATGGAAACCATGTAGGTACCCATGATGGTGGCTATATAGGTAAGCATCATGTTAACAGGTTTAAAACTGAATTAATCAAGGTTTTAATTTTTTGGCCACTTGGTGTCGGATCTGGGCCTCAACTCTAAAGAATGCCAAATATAACTTTAATTAATAATGACAGTTTGGTAAGGAAGATCTGGGCCTCAAATTTAAAGAATGCCAAATATTCACTGGAGAATCAAGATCTACGTTTACCATTACGAGATGCAGTCTCTAGCAAGCAAGAGACAAGCAAGAAGGTAAAAGATAAGTTTTTCCATTGACAATATACCCTTATAAAGTCAATGCTAAACCATAATACATCCGCGTACATTTGAAATAATGCAGAGTTGTTTGATCCTATGTTTGATCCTAAACTCTGATCTCACTAGCAGACATACCAGAACTGGAAAAAAATTGAAGCTATTCGATTTCAATTTTGGGAAGTGGTATCCCACATCTTCTTGAACTCACAGAGCGTTTTTTGGTGCTCGAAATTTCCAAAAGTACAATCAAGATAACTCCATTACTTCTCGGGGCCCAATCTCAGTTTCACTACATATTTATCTGCCTAAACAAGTTGTATTTTGTAGTTTAGATATAGAGGACATCACAAGACTATAGAAATACGAATGTAAATTTGGAGTAAGAGCCTACCTTGATTATACTTGCTCATGTGTTATCGTCAGCCGTAACACGTCCAGTTCCGTATTCCACTATTGCACCTGGAAATCTGCAAGCATGGTTATATATTTTCCAATGAGCCTCGAACTATTTGAGCTTTCCTCGTACATTTTTTACGGAGAACATCCGCCCACGCCTCTTATTTAGTTCATCAGTGAACTCTTTCAGTAGGATTTCAGAGATGCTTTTGTCTTTCCATATACCCTCTTCTTTCTTCTCGTAAATGATCTTACAAAGAACGCGTTCGTCTTCACCCTCTCAAACATACTTGGGCCACATGTCGTCCACACGATGATTAGGATGCCTTACTAGGTTCAGAAATAAGATGATAGTATGATTGTGATGTTGAGGGGTTAATATCAATACTTGGTTTAAATAGATATGAAGTGAAACCCTAATTGGATGAGGAGAACTCAAATAAGCAATGTCAACATGTTTGAATTAATTGATGCTGAGTTATAGTTGATGTGGTTAAATTGGAGGCTGATAAAGTTATCTCATAGGATTAATCAGTACCATGACTACACTATAAGGGAAGGGCATTGATGACAACCTTGCTTAAACCAACTGCAGAATTGACGACTACACTATAAGCAAAGGGCATTGATGACAACCTTTCTTAAACCAACTGTAGAATTGATGACTACACCATAAGTAAAGGGTATTGAGGTGTCTTAAAAGTTGATTTGTAAAAGTACTATAACCATTCAGGATTGAATTGTAATACTGCAAATATATGTTGATACATTGGAATGTAAATCCTAATTTGCAGGTTGAGGTAGTACTTCCTACCTAATGTCATTAATATTTTAAAAATTGTAGTAATCCTGGAAGATATTCCCTGATATCATTTAGTAACGAAAAAAATGGGGCTGAGAATGGATCTTAATCCCTAATATCACGCCATTTGAAGTGCTTCTTTTTTTATAAGTCCAACAATATTCTTTATCCATGGGGGATTTTAATGAATATGAAAACATCTTTATAATTTTTTTAAAATTATTTACGTAATGGCAAAAGCATTTATTAATTAATGAACTATTTATGAAATTGCTAACTGACTAACTCCATTTAATAATGGAAAAAACAATATATTAAATCCACGTGTGAAATAAATTTAAAGTTGATTGAACAAATAAATTGCTATATTCATGAGGTTTTGAGCAATGAGGAAGCAGTTAATGGTTTGAAAATATACATTTTCAACAGTGGTTGTTTGTCTTTGATAGGAACCCTTATTAATTTCTCTTTTTCATTATTCAAAGCATCTCAACTACCCATCTGGCCTTGAGTTTGGTTACCCTAAACCCTTTACCTTATCTCTAAAAATAAATCATGGATAATATGAATCGTTGTAACAACCTATTAATCAAATTTAATAGACGTGTTTTGATACGATGAGTTATATTAGTGTATGTCTATTAATGATAGTCATTACAACATTCAAGTAATTAAAAAACAACACAAATCTCAAGAAATTCCAGAAGATAATGGAGGAGTTCGAAAAACAAATTCATAACAATCAACATAGTCATTATAAATACTACTAACAAGGTCAAACTTGTTTCATAGATTACACAACAAAATAAATTAAAGTGTTGTTTTGATTCAACATCATTTCTATAGCTTGTAATTTTGGGGAAACAATTAACTACACGTTGCTTGAACCATTATGCAATTCACAATCACCAATAAAGCAGAAAATATTTGGTGTAGGGACAACAACACTCAAATCCAGCGGTGGGTATTCGGGTTCCAAATGCTCTAAGTCACCAATCGGGCACACACTTTGACAAATTAAAAATTGCTAAATGATCATAGGATATGACAATCTCCGTTGGAGTTTAATGCTCTCCGCAAATTGTATTATTTGTTCATAGACCATCAAACCAAAATCTAGTAGCCTACCAATAGCAACGGCGTGTATGACTCTAACCTGAAGAGGTGCGAGTCGACATTTTTTATCCGAAGGTACCCAGTTGCATAGTGCAATGACGAAAATAGCTTTGAAAGGTACACGCAAATGGTGTACCGATAGTCCTCTCTCTGGCCATCTCATTCTACTAAGCCCTGTTAGGAATTGGAAAACAATATTCAAATCGTCCTTTTATCCATTATCTCCATCAAGTGAGGGCAAACCAAGAGCATAATTAATTTTTTAAGGAGTGAAATAGATGATTTTATTTCTTAAAAATAATTTCTCATACCTGTCTGATTCTCAGTTAGTCAATGAATTCGACAAATTTGCATAGAACTCCACCACGACCTCTTTGTTAAAAGTACCAATATTAATTAAAGTTTTCTTTAGGCTAGAAAGGTCGATGATCTTGGATAAGCTGAACTGCTCAATTTGGTCTTCAAGCACAACGCGTTCTGGGAAAAATGACATATTCTTCATAGTATCATATCGATGCCTCGTTTGTCTGTTATAGAAACGTTCGGACATCGCCTGATTCACACTAATAGCTTTGTAATCCTCATATGGAGATGAGGACCTTGAAAGGCGGATATTTTCCTGCATTCTTTATAATAGGGAAAGGCGCTTGGTATTTCTGGATATTATTGGCCCCTTTTTTTTTTCAAAAGGAAGAACCTCAATATGAGATTCATAAATTCTTGGGAATTTTTGGTGAATGGATTAATGAGAACAAATTGTAACTGGTGTTGCCTTGTATATTGGTATATTTGGTTCATAGAATAGGAGTTAATTAGCATTTTTCTAAAAATGAATAGTCTTTCTACATGGACTTTGCCTTAGGGCTTATTTGTAATAGTGGTCTACAATTGTTTACAAAATAACACATAGATCATATAGGGATGACTAGAGACCCTATTTTGTATGTTAAGGTTGTACTTCACAACTAATGTCATTAATTTATTTTTTTAACATATGTAAGCCGGGGTGTTAATCCCTAAATAAGAGAGAATACACTTAAGAAACGAAATTCTCAACCCAAAAGTTCATAGGGATGCATGATTAGCTACATGACCACCTACATGATCACCTACATGACCACCTACATGATCACCTACATGACTACCTACATGATCACCTACATGACCAACTACATGATCACCTACGTGATCGAGAACACAGATCCTTTCCGATATGGAGTATGGCTTCACAGTAAGATAGCGAAAGGGGACATGTTATACAATCATTTATTAATGATGGGTTTACATTTATGATCACCTATATGATCACCTTCGTTTATCACCTACAACTCTTCACTGTACTTGCAACTCCATTTTTTATGGATTCTCTGTTGTAATGATTTCCCTAATTACTGATGAATTTACAATTTATTATGTTGTACTTAATTTTGAAATTTCATTATTTTTAATTAAACTAATTACTTGAATTATAAGATCGACCGGCACTTGTGATCTTAAGGATTCAACTCTCACAGTTTTTTATATAAAATGCCAACAATTAAATGATGGTAATGCACACCACAATATTCAAAATTAGGATAATAAAAGTTATATTAATATATTACGATATTAGCCCAAAAAAGGGAACATAGTCGTCCATATATAAAAATCAACCAACCTAATTGACACCCATCATTAGACCACCTCTTATCGCCGCTATGCGTCTTCTTTCACTAATCAGATTTGGCACAAATAGCACGTACATTCTTTCGTACTCCGGATCGTCGCCATGTACATATGTCCTTGCAAATGTATTTTCCTATTGACATGAAATTTAAGTAAAAAATCATTGTTATAGCATTTGTTCAACTGAAAGAATAACATATTACTAATATTTCAACCGAAACTAAATATTAGATGCCTTGATTGTTTACATGAATTATGGATCTCCAAAGGAGCCTATCTGCCTGGAGATTCATGTCATTCCTTGAGTGAATGCCTCTCTGGCGCATTCTCTTGAGCACATACGTAAAAGTTTCGTAGCGTTTGATTAGAGCTATTTTTACCTAGATTTTAGTGTCTTTTTATATGTATTTTCGTATTATTTTATCCGTATTTTATATGTTATTTGGTTGTGTTTTGTATTTTTATTGAAATGTGTGTGAATAAGCTTAAACATAAGATGTAGGAAGATGTAGGAACAAGCGGATCTCAATTCGGAGTTGAAACGAGAGAGAACGAGCCAAAATAGTGAAGAAATGCAGGAGCCAGCACACGAGCCGTGTAGCCAACACGGCCCTGTAAGAGTTGGCCGTGCGGCGACATCTAGTCATTCAACACGGGCAACTTCAGGTCGTGTCCAGTTGCACGAGTCGAGTTGGGAACACGAGCCGTGTCATCAACACGGCCCTGTAAGAAGTGGCCGTGTGCCAACATCAGAAGAGCCAACACGACCACACCTGTGCCCATGTTACAAAACACGACTCGTGTTGCAGCACATGAGCCGTGTTGCGTAACACGGCCCTGTAAGGCGAGGCCGTGCGGCAGCATCAGAAGACACAACACGGCCACCTCGTGGCCGTGTTGCAGAGCACGACTCGTGCCGTGTATTTTCCTGCAGAAATTTCCAGATCCTTCTAGAAGTCTCCATAGGGGTATAAATACCCCTTTATTCAACAATTGGCAGAAGATCCAAAAATCCCATCATCTACACACACATCACACACCATTTCTTTCATTTTCCACCATCATCTTCATCCATCTTCATCCATCTTCATCCACCCATCATATCTTCCATTTTTGGTGCTAAAGACTTCAAAATCAAGAGCTAGAGGTGGAGACCAAGAAGAATAGAAGATTCTCTTCAAGAAATTGATAGGGAAGAATCCATTCATTTTGTATTTCTTTAGATCTTAGACTATGGGTAATTGTAATGAATCATTTATTTGTTTTGTTACTTTTATCATGATAGGTAATCCCTCTAGTGGGATTAGGAACATGAAGAGCATATTAGATTTATATTATCATGTGGATTAAATTGGTTTGTGGTTTAATTGATGTTGATTTCTATTCATGGAGTTTAATTGTCTTGATGTTATGATGGCATGGTTTGTTATTCATGAATGTTTATTGGTTTAATGGATTGTTGATCAATGGATTATTTGTGGTAATTAAATGCTATCATGATGCTCATGTATGTATTTCTTGGAGTGAGACGGAAACGACCCTCTATAGTATTAGGAAGGCATGAATAGACATTGAGTTTGGGTTTGACCGAAAGGATATTTGAATTCAATGAGGGGAACCAATCCATTCGTTGGCCTTAGTACACAAAAAGGAAGAGTTTAATCTAACTAGTACCTAGATGGAAGGGGTTAATGTTGGGCTTTGATCTTAAGTGCTTTTGGGAGTCTAAAATGGATCAACAACCTTTGTAACCCGAAAGGGAGCTTAGGATACAATCGTGATCACCCTTAGTCTACATCAATTGAGTTGAATTCCGTTTGCATGATAATATGAATCGAGTGTGCTTGGATGTTTCTAATCCCATGTTTTTCCATACTTAAACTTTAGCACCCATTTTCTTTACTTGTCATTCTACTTATTTGATATTGTTATTTACTTGCTACTTGTTTTAGTTGTTAATCAATCTCAAAACCCCCGATCATCTTTACAAAAACAATATGAACATGAGCTCACGTATTTTTCTAGTCCGAACATAACTCCTTTATGGATTGATAATTTTTCTTGGGATATACTACTACAACGATCGAGTATTCTTGCTCGTGAGTGCTAAAATTAGACAAACAACGTTTCAGTAGGAAGTCTATTCTATCATACGAATCTTTCTACGTGAGGCGCTTGTACATTGATTGATTCACGACGTCTTAGGCCACCTCCAATGCGTATCCCATAGGATCCATATCTGGATCATACTCACCAATAATCTTCTGATGTATGAGAGCGTTAAGAAAGCAAGCATCCATCTCGGCATCCCATTTTCTATCGTACAATGTCGTTCCTGATAAGGGAATGTTGTTCATCTTCATGGATATTGTGGGCAAGAAGAAGAGATAATATTGTGTGATTGGGATCAGAAGTGCATTGATACAAATATATAGACATATAATTACATAACAACAGTTTTAAGTATGAGCTCGAAACAACACAACCATATATTCGTGTGAGCGGTTACTTGATAACTAACTCCAATACAAATATATCCGTGACAAGGCTATTTAAATTCCACGTGTTAAGGCTATTTAAATTTTACGTGTTAATAATATATCGTCTGTCTTAAATAATTGAAACTGCTACCGCACCCTACCGATGATGTAATCACTATCCAAATATGAATCTTATGTACTCCGACACAATGATTCAATACAAATCACACCCATCCAATTAAGAAACCCTAGAGCCATATAACAATTCTGCATTTGATTTACCATAGAATTATTGAACAACTCTCTCCCATACAGACCAAAAAAAATTTCAAAATACATGATGATGCTCTTTCGGATTCAGCTATTGGAACTTCCAGCACCATAGTACATGTCACTTCCAAATTCATCTTTCCACATCTTGTTGGCTTTGGCCTTGATCTTTTCCCGATGTAAACTTCCGAACGTAGAATTGAGAAGATGGCATAACTTCTCGGGATGCGATCTTAGCCTTTCTGCACCCTTATCTGCCTACACAAGTCATATTTGAGGATAAGAGTTTTAACAGATAACATCAGAAAATAGTATTAGGGTAAGATGCCACTTTGATTAAATTTGCCCATGTTTCTTTATCGGCGGTAACAATACCAGTTCGGTAATGCACTGTTGCGCCAGGAAATTTGAAAGCATGATCGTAGGTTCGCCAACGACCTCGAATTGATTAAGTTTTACTCGTACATTTTTCATAGAGAACATTCGCCCTTGCTTCTCGTTTAGTGCACTAGTAATCTCTCGAAGTAGGTCTTCAAAGATGCTTACTTCTTTCCATGAACTAACCTTCTTTATGTTGTAGATGATTTCATAAAAAACGTGTTCGTCTTCATCTCCCCAGATATAATTGGCCTACCTCTCGTCTATGCGATGAAATGAAACCATAATTGGTTCAGAATGAAGAAGATAGTAAAATTGGGTTCTAGATGGCTTATGAGCACAACTTGGTATATATAGATATGAATTGAAACCCTAGTTGTACGAGGAGGAATCAAATAGGTAATAGCACCACGCTGAATTCATGGTGGTTGAATTGTATTAGTTGGGCTAAATTAACCACACGTTTGTCCACGCTCAAACACATCAAAAAATTAAAGGAGACATGCTAGGTAGTTCCCTTTAGTCATATCTCTAGTGAAATACCCAAATCTTCAAATTAATTTTGTATGTTCAAGAGCAGGACTATAAAGGTGGAAAAGATAGGGATACATGTGCCAAGTATTCAATAAAATCCAAGAGATGTAGAGGATAATTTCCTAAAGGTTGAGGTTGATATATGTGTAAATGGGCAGCAGTGCCTGATTAGACTTAACAAGGCAAAAGTTAAAAATGCCCCAAATGACTAAGAAGCCCTTGACTCGATAATGAATCGATTGTAATTTTTGAAAAAAATCATTATTGAGTCAACTTTTTTATTTTATAAAAGTTGACTCGATAATGATTTTTTTCAAAAATTACAATCGAGTCATTATTGAGTCAAGGTCTTTTTTGTCTTTTTGGGTATTTTTAAAAATATTGTTAAAAAATGGACAAAAAAGAATTCTTTTAGAAATATTTGCCCACTTTATCGAGTTACCCTTGATATATTTGTAGGTGTTAGTTGTAAAGAATCTGCTATGTCCGTTGTATTCCCCCTTGTACGATTACATATATGGACGATCACTATCAATGAAAAGCAAGAAATCAAATTACCAAAACTTTATCCCATCTGCTATTCTCTCTCTCAAATATGATTACCATCAATTCTCTTCACCCACACTAAGATTTTGTTATCTATTTAATCTGCCAACAATACTAACTACTCTTGTGCATGTTTACCACATCACATTGGAGTTTGCTGCCATGTCAACCTTTAAAAATTTTTATGATTTCTCTACATAGTTGGTGTAGCTTCTTCTTATTGTTATGAACTTTTCACTGATTTAAATTCTTTTTTATTAACATATATTTTTGACAGCACTCTGTAAGAATTGAATATCACTCAATTTTAGGAATTTTGAGTTTATTACATCAATATTAATATGGATAATACGTAATTGATTAAGATTTGATATAATCAAATCTTATTGTATCTCGTATGATATAATCAAAGAATATATAAATCTATATTAGACGAGATACAATAAGATTTGATTATTTATTGTATCCCTATTAGATATATATAATGTATTTATTATTGCAAAATTAGGAAATAAATAAATAAAGATATAAGAAGATACACAAAATATTTACTAAGAAATTAGATATTATGCTAGACCATGATCTGTAATATTTTGAATACACTCATTGATCCTTACCTTATATGATAATATGTTTTTTTTAAATTCGTCATGTTTCAATAATGAAATGAAACCCTACTTTTGAAATCCGATTTTTTGAAACCTTGATAATACTTTGTATATATAAATATGTAGTGAAACCCTAATTTTGTGAGTAGAAATCAAATAATGAAATGCATGTAACCTAATGAAGTGGATCAACCACCAATATTGATGTAACCAACAAAGTAAAGGGCATTAATTTCATTGAAAACTCTCACACTCCTCCATAAATGCATTTTGAAACAAACTCCATAATTTGATATCAAGTAATATTGAGTTGTCTAACAAGTTGATGTCTAAGAGTACTTTAACCTTTTAGAATTGAATTGTAGTACTTCATATATATATAGATGCATGTGGATGTAGACTCCTAATTTGCAGGTTGAGGTAGTACTTCCTATCTAATGTCGTTCATGTTTAGAATGGTTGTAAGTTTGGGTGTTAATCACAGATATTAATTACTAATGAAAAAATGGGGATCAGAATGGATGATATCAAACTAGTTAATGTGTATTTTTAATTCAAATGATGTTAATTTTTATTTATTTTTTATCTTAAAATATCACCGATTTAGAAAAGTTACCAAAATAATTATAATAGGAGTATTCATAACTTTAATAATGGTCTTTAAAAAAAGGTAAAGTGTATAGATACAAACGGGACTAAGAGGAGTACTAATAAATTTCATGAATTTATTGTATACAACTTTCCTGACCGTTTACTTGAGTACGTAATACATTGTTACCTCTAATAATGAAATTTAAGGGAGTGTTTGGCAAAATGAATGGGGAATTGGAATACTATGGGTATGGGTTTCATTCATCCCATTTTTAGGAGGAATGATAGATTCCTATTAACTTGGGAATGATTCCCATTGAAGTCTTATACCAAACATTCACTAAATCTTTCATACCCAATCCTTTATCTCAAAACCCATCAAAGAAACACCCCCTAAGTGTAAAGGTAAGAAGCAGGTTTACTGGGTTTGGGCCTGATTTAATTAAGGTTTTATCTTCGTGGCCACTTGGACGCAGATGTGGGCCTCAATTTTTATATAATATACTACATGTAGAGCTGTTATACGAGCCGAGCGAGCCCTAGTAGTCAGTGCTCGAACTCGGCTCGAGTTGTTAATGAGCTCGGCTCGAGCTTGCTTGAATTCCTTAACGAGCTAATAACAGAGCTCGGCTCGGCTTGAAATTCTTATAATTAAGTTCGAGCTCGACTCGTTAATCATAACAAACAAAGCTCCCTCAACAGTATAATTTTGGATCTCAACACTCAGCAATATAAAATCTCCAAAATTTCTCAATATTAAATTAAGAGCAAAATTTCCAAATTGTTTCAAAAAATAAAAACAAGGAAAATTAAAAGGAAAAAAAGTTATTAATAAGAGCAAAATCCCAAAATTATTTCAAAGACTAAGAACAGAGAAATCAAAAGGGAAAAGAAGAGCAAAATCCCAAAATTATTTCAAAGAATAAGAATTTAGTAAAATAAAAGAGAAAAGAAGTTATTTGAGGGAGCTGATGCGGAGACATAGCCATGGTGGGTCGGTGGCTCGATGGCTACGGAAGAGAGAATGACTTATGTCATAAGTATTGACTGCTGATGAATGGAATGGAAGAATAATTGAGATATATTTAGGGTTGAATTGGGTGGAGAAGGATTGAGACTTGAATTTGAAGAATAGCTTCTTAATTCTCAAACCCTAGTTTTCCCGTGCTCGCGGCTGCTTGTGAAGTTGAAAACTTGAAATGAAATCCAAAATTGAACCCCTAGTCTTTGACTTTTTAATTTCTTTGATTGCCAGCTAGCACATGGCACAATAATCACATCACAATTTATTATTTTATAATTATAATATTAATTAATATATTTATAATATTAATATTTTTCTATCTATATTTATATTATTATATATATATAATTAAAAATATTATTATTTTATTAAAATATCCGAGTACTCGCGAGCTTATCGAGCTGAGCCGAGCTCGGCTCGTTGAGGAATCGAGTATTTAATGGGCTCGAACTCAAGCTCGAATATATACGAGCCAAGCCGAGCTCCAGCTTTGTCGAGCCGAGTTGAGCCGAGCCAACGAGCAGCTCGATAATCATAACAACTCTAACTGCAAGTATATTGTAGAGGGCCCAATAATGTTTTGGGTTCTAAATCGCTAATTTCTACCCAACGAAATTTCGAGAAAAGGCATTCTTCTACCTCAGTTAAAACTCGAAGGGATCAATCAGATCTGCACAAACTACCTACCAATCGCTACTAGAAAGAATAAGGTTAACTTGAAGCGATCGAGGTCACCATCACCAGATGAGGATTACGAAGCTATTTTTAACAATCAGGCGCTGTCCGCGCGTTTCTATAACAGACAAGCGAGGTATTGGTATAATGCTCTGAAGATTATGGCATTTTTCCCGAATCATATTTTTTCCGAAGACCAAATTGAGGAGTTCAACTTATCCTAGATCATCGATTTTCTTGGCTTGAAGAAAACCTAATTTAATATTGGTACTTATAACAGAGAAGCGGTGCTGGAGTTCTATGCAAATCTGTCAAATCAAATTACCGACCCAGAATCAGGTCGGTATGAAATAATATTTTTCCAAAATGAAATCATCCATTTCACTCCTAACAAAATTAATGATGCTCTTGGTTTGCCCTCATTCGCGGGGGATAACGGGTATGAGCCCGATTTGGATATTGTTGCCCAATTCCTGATAGGCGTTCGTGGAATGAGTTGGCCAGCGGTTGGACTTCGCGATGCACTATTTACAAGTACCTTTTAAAGCTCTGTCTGTCATCGCATTAAGCAATTGGGTACCTTCAGATAGAACATGTCTACTAGCACCTCTTCAGGGTAGAGTCATCTATGCCATTGCTATAGGTAGGCGTCTAGATTTTGGATTGATGGTATATGAACACGTGATGTAATTCGTGGAGACTATCGAAGTCCAACGCAGACTGCCCTTTCCTACTATAATTTGGAGATTATTAGTTCATCAAATGTTGTCGCGATTGGTGAAACAGAGTCATTAGAGCCCTCCTTTCCACTGCTGGATTTAAATGTTGCAATTCTGTTACCACATACAAATTGTTGTACTAGTGAGTCTGATATACACAATCGACTAAGCAATGTGGTCAGCATATTTTTCAATCAATTAGAAGCTATGGCCGCGGTCGGTGGAAGAAAACAAGACTACACTCTCATTATTTGCGGATTTCTTAAAACTGCTTAGGAATTATGGGCAAACCAATTGTAAGGAGTAGTTATTTTATAACGTTTATGATATTGTCGTCAGTCTTATGATTGTATGAATTTCCTTACCACATATTACAAAAAATCTAATCTCCATCAGTAAGTTGACTTCAGATCTTTTTGTAGATGTATTATTCTCTGATAAGTTTTTTGTGATTCAAAAAAGGTTAACAAGAGAACCACTAGCTCGGGGCAGATGTGGTGATAGTTTATATATATTAGAGCATGGAAGTCCTGCCTTGATTGCTGCTTTGAAGGATAAGGCGTCTAAAGCTTCTTTTGAGTTATGGCATTCCTGTTTAGGGCATGCAAGTTTTTCTATTATTAAATTATTACATAATCTAGACCAATTATCTGTTATATCATTGTTGCCTAAACCTGATTTATGTTGCTCTTGTGAGTTAGCTAAGAGTAAGCGTCTTGCATTTCTATTGAATGATAAACGAGCTTCTGCTATTTTAAATTTAATACATTGTGATCTTTGGAGACCTGCTCCTACTACTTTAAATGAAGGATTTTATTACTATGTTGTGTTCATTGATGATTTTTCTAGATTCATGTGGCTATACCCTCTACGGGCTAAATTTAACTTTTACGATATTTTGGTTCGCTTTCATACATTTGTCTACAATCAATTTTCTAGCTCTTTAAAGGTTTTTCAAAGTGATGGAGATACTGAATTTACCAATGGTAAAGTTCGGGATTTTTTTGCAAAACATGGTATCCATGGTCGATTTTCTTGCCCATACAATCCTACACAAAATGGTCGTGCGTAACGTAAATATCGTCATATCACTGAGACAGGTCTTTCTATGCTTTTTCATGCATATGTTCCTATTTCTTTTTGGATTGATGCTTTTTCAACATCTGTTTATATTATTAATAGATTGCCAACTCCTATTTTGGATAACAAGTCCCCCTTTGAACTCTTACATGGTGTAACTCCTAATTATACTCATTTCAAAACTTTTGGATGTCGAGTTTATCCGTATCTCCGTGATTACTCTCCGAATTAATTAGCTCCTCGCAGCCATCCTTGTATTTTTATGGGCTATAGTAGTAAATACAAGGGTTTCGATGTTACGATCCTGATGCTTCCTATTTTTATATCACTCGCCATGCTCGATTTGATGAGTCATGTTTTTCTTGTATTGAAAAGAAAAGCCATATCCCATATTGATAATATTGAATTCTCACCATTTCCAGAACCTGTAAGTATCTCTCATATTAAACCTAATCATAAGTCTTTATCTAAAGAGCCCACTTCTCCAAACTTTAATTATTGTAAGATATGCCCATCAGAAGAGGAAATTGATTCTACCATACAAAATGATGCTATCATACCACCTATACCCACCATGCACCCTACGTCCCACACACCACCCACTCCTATTAATTCTCCTATGCAAATTTTACAATCTCATCAGCTTCCTGATGCGCGTTTTCTTTGCACGCAAAATTAATTCCCAAGTATTAAGGATATCAATTGCAGCTTAAGAAAGCGACCAAGTGAATTATCGAACCCAAAGGACGATGTATTATTAATATAATTATTAACTAATTAAGACGAAAGGCAATTCAGTTTGAGGTTTGATTATCAACTACTAAACGATTAATTAAAATAACAAATAAAATAAATAACACCAGAAGAATACGAAAGTGGATCAAGTAGGAGAATGGGTAGCTCTAGGATAATCCAGTTTCACTCATTAATCTCCCTTTCGTGTGTTGATGTCCGACTCTGCCTTGTGGAATATGTACGCATCACTAAAATCATGCAAGTTCACTCTATAGACATAAATAAACATGCGTGTAACACTTGTGAATAACCTCAGAGCAAGAGATATAATTCCACCCCCTTTCTAGGTACTATCAGTATCAATTATTTTCCTGGCCAATTGGTACTCTAACCCGATATGATCTTCCTTTATAGGTACTATAAAATTATTCTCTTTATCCTACTTAATAAGCCGAATTCAATTCAATTAATAAGTATTCATATATGATAGTTCTAATGAAGCTTCGGAGTTCCCTCACTTAGAATCATAACATGAAATTCTGTTCAGCGGTGAACACACTCAATCTACAGCCAAGATATATATTCAGACTCTATATACCAATTGAAGATGGACAAAACGACCGTGAATATGGATTAAGAAAGCACAATCATATATAAAAAAATCCATAAGTAGTGTTGTATGGAGTTTACACATGAAAGTTCAATTAATTCATAAAAACCTTCACAATCCTAATTCTACCAAAAAGGCTCTAGCCCATGATGTTACGAAGAACAATCATGGGTGTTGGATAGATCTTACCCGGATATCTGGAAAATACAAGATAAATTAAGAAATGAATAAAATCCTAGATGTGGTAGTCGTCGCGTCCTTCTCCATCTTGAATCCTCCTCTTAGTTCTCCTCTTGATTTCACAGACGAATCTTCAAAGTGATGGATGGATGGAGGAAAGGATGTGAATGATGGTTGGGGTGAACCCCCCTTGTGGGGGTGTAGGATGGTTGTGATATGTTGTATCTAATCCGTATACGTTCTTGGTGTGATCTACATCTCCTTTTATACTTGTAAGCTCTCCTTATGGACTTAGGATGGGCTTTTCTTGGAAAATACGCAAAACACGCACTTGGGGTGTAAAAATTGAATTCAGACGCGTTCCAGGTATGTGGTTCGATCTAGGGCTTGGTCGAACCCTGGTCGAATAGAAATTGGCAATTTTTCGCTCTTACAGGCTTCTAGTTCGACCAAGATGTCTGGTTGAACCAAACTGTCGTGGTCGAATCACACTTGTGCCATCTCACTATTTCACATATAACTTCCACATCTGGACTCCGATTTGAGTGATTCTTATGCTCACGCTATCCTCTCTTCCTTAAATTTCTATACATATAAAGAACTCACAACAACACCAAGAATTAAAGGTGTAACAAGCCATGGAAAGTGACACAGCCATTCTGTTCGGCACAGCTCGCGCGACATCACCACTTTGATAATAACTTTCTCGTTTGGAATCTAATTGGGGTGTTCTTTACGCCAAAACTACCATCTCTTCTGCGGCTTTCCAATCATATATCACACTTCCAATTTTGAGCTCCACATGAATACAGAAAAATTACAAAAGTAGGACGTGTGTTTTTCTGCATCATTGCACAAATTGCACCTTTTCTCCAACTTTGCACTTTTGATCATTTTTCCACCTAAAACATAATAAAACACCTCAAACGCACTTTTTTTCACATATATCAAATATAAGACACTTTTGCTAATATATAACATCAATTCCCATAAAAAGGTGTTAAATTGGTAAAACACGCTTATATTCACTCTCATCAATCCCCCAAACTTACCCGTTGCTCGTACCGAGGCAACAAAATAAAAATAAAGAGAGAGAGAGAGTAAGAAAATTAATGGGGAAACAAGGACTATGACCAATACCCTCTTTACAATGCAATTGGTTTTCAACTTAAGTCATGCAATTCTCATTAAATGTAATAATCAATTCATAGCATACAAGATAAGACAGTCACCACCAATTCAAATGCTCCATTGATATGTTCTCACGGGAAGTATATATCACTCGCACTCAAGTGTAAAAGACGTACACTTATGGGTTATGGTATTTACGCTCAGATTCAATTCAAGTGCATGCGTAACCATAAGCTTGCCAAACGTCTCAAACTCTCCACCACTAAAAGTATGATTCGACAATAGGATCAAAAATGACTTTTTTTTGGATGTAATGTTGGCTCTTTGGTAAGGGTAGAAAACATATGGATAAAGTGACTTAATTAGTAGAGAATTAAAATGGAGATATTTTGTACTGCAGATTTTTATACTTCAAGGCTATCCAGCTTCATGCTCTTCTAATTTTCTTTTCTCTCATTTTCTTCAAGCTCAACATACTTTTTCTTTCCTTTCATTTTTTTTTTCTCGAGGCACCAGTTTCGGACACTACCATTAACATCTCGGGGTACTAGTTTCGGGCACTACCCTTAAACAACTTATTTTTTAGCTCATATTTTTAGCTCATAATCACTTGTACAGCTCCAAATATTTTATTCCTTCCAAACTCCATGAAAATCAATTCACACACTTTGACAACATTTAATTCTCCACTAAATATAGGAATATAAGGCTCGAATAGGATATCAAAGTGGCTATCTTCGTAGGTTGCCAAAGAAATAAAGTTTTTAGGCTCGACGAGGTTAACTACGGATAAACATCATTTGGTAGGGAATTATTTGGCTAAGTGACTCATAAATTCAAAGATGGCTTAGATCATCTCCCATCATCTAACACACATGTAGTCTCAAGAAAGACAAGAGGCAAGTTCTAGAATACACACACAAGAATGATACTCACAAGAAAAGAAATATCATGTGATTATGTAACATGATCAACGAGGCTCAAAATCTCATACTGGATTTTTAACAAGTAACAGAGCACTCTTCATGGTAAGCAATATCCCATAAATACACATAGAACTTCATACCACAATAAAACTCAAGTACACTTCCTTCATCAATTTCAATAACATATGAATTTTAGGCACAATTTAAAAATATAAGCTCATATGGATCACCAAAACTAAGATCTCAATCCTTTCACTCCTACTAATTAAAAGCACACATAAAAATTAGAATAAAGAAATGAGGGCACCTGATTTTTCTTCAACGTATGCTCGAGCTCCTCTAGTTGTTCAACTCGATCAGGTCAAAGCCTCAGTTTCCCTATTTCTATCATCAAAGCTCAACATACCTCATCATCACAGATTCATCAATAATAAAATAAGAGAACTATAAGAAAAACTCAATTGACTATCTAATTAACTCGACACACTAGACACAACAACACAGCACACTAAATATTAGGTAAGTTGTAAAAAATCGATATATCAACACTAGTTAAAGTATTAATACGCAGCAAAAAATTAACCCCCTAACAAACAAACAACCAACGAAGGAAAAATTATACCCTTGGTACTCATAAGACGAGGTAAGTATATCACATCCCCCCAAACTTAGTAAAAACGTAAGTCGAAACTAAGTTTGAAAAGAGATGTAATTTCCAAAATGTGAGCACTTCAAATATAATAACTCCCTCACTCACACGAAAGAAATAAAGTAATAAAACGGAAAGGACAGGCCCCAACAGGCGCTTATATTTAACGTCGGAGAGTCACGACGGAATACCATTTTGTAGACTACTGGATAGGATGTCGGTCATCTCGCATTCTCACCGTCAAATACTTTCTTTCCCTCTTCTTGTCTACACTCAGCGCCTCACCCTTTTTTGTCACAAAAATATGATTCTCAGAATTTTCTTCCTCCCATGGCTGTCTAGACTCCTCCTTGTCAATCTTCTACTCAAATCCAGAATCATCTTTCTTAGTAAAATCAAGATTAAACAAGTCAGAAATCACATCTATACTCTTGAAAGATTGAGTCTCCATGGGCATTTTTATTGCTTGATCAAGAGAGAAAATCACATCTTCATTATCCATCTGCAGTCTAAGCTTCTCGGCTCTCAACCTCTTTGCTCTTTCCCATTTATTTTTCGCTATAAGCTCAGTATTCTGTCCTTGGGATGGCACAGGAGTAGCATTAATATAATGTAAAGCATTCGGCGTGGAAAATTGTGTTGGACGAGGTGGTTCGACCTCGGTTCGACCTGGGATGTTGGTTGAACCAGGTGTGTCGTGGTCGAACCAAGCATCTGAAAGTGTGCTCTCTCCCGGATAGGCTGGTTCGACCAACAGGGTTGGTCGAACCATAGTGGTCGTGGTCGAACTGTGCTTCAGACGAAACAAGGGGCTGCGGATAGGGTAGTTCGACCACGGTTCGACCAACAGGGCTGGTCGAACCATGCTTGAAGTAGTCGAATCGCACTTCAGATAAAATAGGGGGTCGCGAACAGGCTAGTTCGACCTCAATTCAACCAACTGGGTTGGTTAAACCATGCTGAACATGGTCGAACCGGACGTTTGGATGCTCCGGAGGTTGCCCAGGTGCTTGGTTCGACCTCCAGGATGTGGTTCGACCTGCTGGCTTAGTCAAACCCTGGTCGAATCGAGCTCTTGGAGCTTCAGAATTTATTTCTGGCATCATCGGTCCCTCATACTGTGTTCTAAACCTTAACGTTATGGCTTTACACTCTTTTTGGTTCGTTATACCTTGAGACGGGAACATTCCTTTCTCGAACATTTGCATCAATTGATTCACATTCCCGACTATCTGCCCATCATCAAAGTAAGGTCCTTCTACTGCTTAGATAAATCTGCATGCTTAGCATTTATAGTAGCCTCGATGCGATCAACTCTTTTATCATTCTTAGCCATGTATCGATTTAAGGTATCTTCAACACTCTTCACTTCTTGCTGCTGGATACTAGGCCCCCTTTGTGTCAACTCTGTAATCTGCCACTGCTGGGATTCTAGTAGCTTGTTAATATTAGCTAGACTAGAGACGATCTCATCATCCCTATTCGGCTTCACCACTTGATGTTCAACCTGTGCTACCTTGCCAAGTACATATAATCATCTTACTCTCTCCGTAGGCCAGTCACGTGAATTTATAGAGATGTCCTCGAACAACTTCTTTGCTTCAAGTGCTATCTTTGATAACATCGCTCCTCCTGATAATGCATCAATAAGAATACGCGACTCACAATCCAATCCATAGTAGAACATACTTATGTATTGAGCCTTAGACATCCCATGCTGTGGACACCTTCTGAGCATATCTTTAAACCTATCCTACGCCTCATGAAATTTCTCACCCTGATTCATAATAAATTGAGTGATCTCTTGCTTTATTCTTAAGATCCTTGAGGGTGGCATGTATCTCTCCAAGAACTTTTGCTCTAGTTGGTCCCATGTAGTGCAGTCTGATGCATCAAAAGTCTCATACCAAGTTTCCGTCCTATCAATCAATGAAAACTTGAATAAGGCGATCCGCTTAGCATGATCATTAGCTCCAGCACCTTTTTGAGTGTTTTCATAACCAAGGAATTTTCGGAGATGCTGATATGGATATTCAAAACAACCTCCAGAAAAGGGATTCTTCTCTACCATGTTAATCCCCAAGTATTAAGGATATCAGTTGCAGCTTAAGCAAGCGACCAAGTGAATTATCAAACCCAAAGGACGACATATTATTAATTTAATTATTAACTAAATTAATTAAGATGAAAGACAATTCAGTTTGAGGTTTGATTATCAACTACTAAACGATTAATTAAAATAACAAATAAAATAAATAACACCAGAAGAATACGAAATTGGATCAAGTAGGAGAATATATAGCTCTATTATAATTCAATTTCACTCATTAATCTCCCTTTCATGTATTGATGTCCGACTCTACCTTGTGGAATATGGACGCATCACTAAACCATGTAAGTTCACTCTATAGACACAATTAAATATGTGTGTAAAACGTGTGAATAACCTCGGAGCAAGAGATATAATTCCACCCCCTTTATAGGTACTATCAGTATCAATTATTTTCCTGGCCAATTGGTACTATAACCCGATATGATCTCCCTTTATAGGTACTATAAAATTATCCTCTTTATCCTACTTAATAACCCGAATTCAATTCAAATAATAAGTATTCATATATGATAGTTCTGATGAAGCATCGGAGTCCCCTCACTTAGAATCATAACATGGAATCCTGTTCAGCGGTGAACACACTCAATCTACAACCAAGATATATATTCAGACTCTATATACCAATTGAAGATGCACAAAACGACCATGAATATGGATTAAGAAAGCACAATCATATATAAAATAAATACACAAGTAGTGTTGTACGGCATTTACACACGAAAGTTCAATTAATTCGTAAAACCTTCACAACTCTAGTTCTACCAAAAAGGCTCTAGCCCATGATGTTACGAAGAACAATCATGGGTGTTGGATAGATCTTACCCGGATGTCTGGAAAATATAAGATAAATTATGAAATGAATAAAACCCTAGATATGAGAGTCGTCGCTTCCTTCTCCGTCTTGAATCCTCCTCTTGGTTCTCCTTTTGATTCCACAGACGAATCTTCAAAGTGATGGATGGATGGAGAAAAGGATGATGGTTGGGGGATGAACCCCCCTTGTGGGGTGTAGGATGGTTGTGTTGTGTTGTATCTAATCCGTATGCGTTCTTGGTGTAATCTACATCCAATTTTATAATTGTAAGCTCTCCTTATGGACTTAGGATAGGTTTTTTCTTGAAAAATACGCAAAAACACGCACTGAGGTGTAAAAATCGGATTCAGACGCGTCCCAGGCATGTGGTTCAACCTAGGGTTTGACCTAGGGCTTGGTCGAACCCTGGTCGAATCGAAATTGGCGAATTTTCATACTTACAGGCTTCTGGTTCGACCAAGATGTCTGGTCGAAACAAACTGTTGTGGTAGAATCACACTTGCGCCGTCTCACTATTTCGCGTATAACTTCCACATCCGGACTCTGATTTGAGTGATTCTTATGCTCACGCAATCCTCTTTTCCTTAAATTTCTATACATATAAAGAACTCACAACAACTATAAGAATTAAAGGTGTAACAAGCCATGAAAATTGACACAGTCATTCTATTCGGCACAGCTCACGCGACGTCACTACTTTGATAATAACTTTCTCGTTTGGAATTCAATTGGGGTTTTCTTTATGTTAAAACGACTTTATCTTCTGTGGCTTTCCAACTATGTATTACACTTCCAATTTAGAGCTCCACACGAATACAGAAAATTTACACAAGTTGGACGTGTGTTTTTCAGTATCATTGCACAAATTGCACCTTTTCTCCAAATTTGCACTTTTGATCATTTTCCACCTAAAACACAATAAAACACCTCAAACGCATCTTTTTCTCACATATATCAAATATAAGACATTTGTGCTAATATATAACATCAATTCCCATAAAAAGGTGTTAAATTAGACACTAAAATACGCTTATATTCACTCTCATTACTTCCAAATGCCCCTATCCAACCTGAACCTCTGCAAATTCCTTCAACTTCTATGTATCCCATGCAAACTCGGGCAAAATATGGTATTTTATACTCAAATGTGTTACCAATATTGCTTCTACACCATTACTTTCTGCTCTTCTTGCCTCTACAGAACCTAAGGGATTTAAAACTGCTGCTAAACATCCTTATTGGCTTGAGGCTATGCATGAAGAGATGAATGCTCTATAAGCTAATGACACTTGGGAACTCGTTCCTCGATCCCCGGGATCAAATTTTGTTGGTTCTAAATGGGTCTTCCGAACTAAGTTTCACTCTGATGGTTCAATTGAACGCCACAAGGCTAGGCTTGTTGCTCAAGGATTCACTCAAATTCCAGGTTCAGATTTTTCTCACACTTTCAGTCATGTGGTGAAAACAGCAGCGATTCGGATTATTCTTTCTCTTACTATTCAAAATAAATGGCCTCTTCATCAATTAGATGTAAAAAATGCATTTTTACATGGATTTCTCAATAAACCAGTCTTCATGGCCCAACCCCGGGATTTATTAATAGCCAATACCCAGATCATGTGTGTCTCTTAAAGAAAGCTTTATATGGGCTTCGACAGGTGCCCTTTGCTTGGTTTCAACGATTTAGCATGTTTCTCACAAGTTAGGGTTTCACTTGTAGTCGTGTTGATCCCTCTCTATTTTATTTTTTCCATCAATCTACTATTATTTATTTGTTACTATACGTTGATGATATTATTGTCACAGAAAATGACTCATCTACACTTCATCGTTTTATTCTTCGTGCTAATCATGAATTTGCCCTCAAGGATTTGGGGGAGTTAAATTATTTTCTTGGCTTAGAAATATCACACCAGCCGAATGGTTTATTTCTCAGTCAAGCTAAATATGCTCATGACATTGTTACTCGAGTTGGTCTTCTCGACTCATAACCTGTTGCAACACCTCTTGCACATGGATTCTCTCTTGCCAGTCAAGGATCACCATTCAAAGACACATTGCTATATCGTTCTCTTGTTGGTGCTCTTCAATACCTTACCATCACCCGTCCAGATCTCTCTTATACCGTCAACCATGTTAGTCATTTCTTGCAAACACCGACCACTGATCACTTTTCAACTGTCAAAAGGATCATTCGTTATGTCAAAGGAACAATCAACTATGGCTTTACTTTCACTCATCAAGTAAGCCCTCGGATTATTGATTATTCGGATGCTGATTGGGCTCAATGTGTTGAAACCAGCCGTTCTACTTATGGATATTCGATATTTCTTGGTAGTAATTTGGTCTCTTGGGGTGCAAAGAAACAACCTACAGTTTTTCGTTCAAGTTGTGAATCGAAATATAGAGCATTTAGCTAATGCAACGCAAGAAGTTGTATGGATGACTCATTTGCTTTGTGAGCTCCGAGCACTCTCACCTGAATGTCCTCTTTTGCTTTGTGATAATAAGAGTGTCATTTTTTCTAAGTGAAAATCCAGTTGCTCACAAACGAGTTAAGTATATTGACATTGACTGTAATTTCATTCGAGAACTTGTCTCTTATGGAAAACTTACAACTAAGTTTGTTCCTTCTGAGCTTCAACTTGCCGACATCTTTACGAAAAGCCTGCCTCGACCAACATTTGAACTTCTACGATCCAAGTTATGTGTCTATACATCCGACGCTTAACTTGAGGAGGGGGGTAATAGGACATAATTTTAATTGATTAATTCTTTCATATCTTTATAATTTTAGGTGATATCTTTGTTAATCTTTTAGAATATTCTCTTTGCATAATTCATGCAAAAGTTGTACACATGTATCTATGTATAGTGGAATACTTTTCTCAATCACCTCATTAACGGTGATGAACTCACTCTCTCAAAAGGATTTTCACAATCTGATAACATGAGACTATTGAGGGTATTTGAGGCAATCCATGATAGAGATACCTTAATTACAGCTTTTATCCATTGACAGAGTTGTGCATCCCTTCTTCAGTTTGTCGCATCTGGAATCTGCAGACAATAATTTTAAGGAATGTAGAAGCATTTGCACCTCCTGAGATTTGGATGGGTGAATTCGACCTTCGTTGGGCGGAGAGTTGTCAAGACTTCCGGCGACGGGCGGTAGTGAAGGCGTGCGTCGGTTTTTGGGCTGAGCGAGCGTTTGAGAAAATGAAATGTTGAGACCGAAAA
Source organism: Pogostemon cablin (assembly GCA_023678885.1). Classification (NCBI taxonomy): domain Eukaryota; kingdom Viridiplantae; phylum Streptophyta; class Magnoliopsida; order Lamiales; family Lamiaceae; genus Pogostemon; species Pogostemon cablin. The sequence goes on from CM042979.1 coordinate 10,958,782, forward strand.
TTTGGAGAGGAAGCAGGATTTTTTTAAAATTATATTTTATTTTTCACGTTGGAATTAGGCAGTCAAATTTGATCAAAATCTGATCGATGGCTTGATTTGCAATCTCTTGTAAAGGTGATATACTTATTTGTCAAATTTCAAAGGTTCAGACTAAATTACAATTAGAATAAAGGTGGAGACTTTTTACGCAATTTTCCCTTTATTTTATAAAATATTTTCATGTTTCTCATTTCATCATCAATGCAACGTCCTTTCTCTATTTTCAAGTTCAATGTTTCCACTATTCCATGCAACATTCTTCCTCTCACAGTCAAAACGTATGGACGGACACTATCGCACTTTGTTTTCTCCATTGCTTTTTTCCTAATACGTACATTAATATTCTAAAAGAAAAAAAAATTGTTAAATTTTTTTTGGGAGGAATAATTATAAGATTCTTTGCACCACTAATTTCATGTATATATAGTGTCTAGAGACTGTCTCAACTATTTTATGCCTTTTTTTTAATAAGTTATTATTTTTTTATTTATATTATAAATTATTTACAAAATAATTAATTGAACAATTATCATTTTTTATCAATTGGGTATTACTTTTTACTAAAATATTATCACTTTATATTCGTCTTACTGAAGTCATTCTGTGAGACGGTATCATACAAGTTTTTGCCACCAAAGAAACGGGTCTGGATCTTATGTGACATTTTGGTGTGACATCTCTTATGTTACTCTGTTGGATGAGTGACACAAAAGAGAGATGAGAGAAACTATACCTACGTCAATATGTAAACCCTAAGGACAAAAAATTTAATTTTTCTATTCCTTCACATCTTAATCTATAAGAAAATATTATAGGAGATGTTATAACAAAGTGTTACGTAACATTTGGGTCCAAACAAAGATGGTTCAGTTGTGAACAGAAGGATCTGTGAAATTTGAAAATTCATAGACTTCTACGTACTTGAAGTTTGGAGAGTCAATGCTAAGGTTGAAGAAAATTATATCGCATGGCCATTAATATTTTGCTATTTTTATTTAAAAAAAGGCTTGGCCATATCTTAAAATTTAAATTGTAATGGGCTATTTATTTGGGCCTTTGATTTTTTTGTTTGGTTGACTTCACATAGGGTTATGATAGTGAAAAATTCAATTTGAACTTTGAAGGCTTTGAGAAAAATATGTTTTGGCTTCTCCCTTCTAATATTCTTCCACATTTCTGGTATTTTAAGGTTATCATCATCATCCTATACCTACTATGTTTCATAGCAAAGAACCTAATAAATTAACTCATAACATGGATATAAGAGTTATACCTTTTATAATAAGAGGGTGACTAGAGTACAGTGGTACCAATGGAATGGGTGCCTTTTGTCCCCATTCTTTTTAATTAATTCATGTTTATTTATTAATGTTGTTTTTTATTTTATTTTTAAATTTGTTATATTTAAATGATTATTATACTCTAAACCTTAAGGATAAATTATACCATAAACCATAAGGGTAAAATTACAATTATACCCTAAACTCTAAACCCTAGAGATAAATTATACTCTAAACCACAAGGGTAAAATTACAATTATACCCTAAACCCTAAATCCTAGGGATAAATTATACCTTAAACCACAAGGATAAAATTACAATTATACGCTAAACCCTATGGATAAATTATACCCTAAACCCTAAGGATAAAATTATAATTATATCCTTAAAATTAAATAAATAAAAAAAATAAAAAAAACGAAAAAAAATAATAGTAACAGAAACAGTTAAAAAAAAAAAGAAAACACACGCTGAAAGTGAAGGAAGGAGGTTGTAAATTTCAAAATTGGTACCCCTCCCCATTGTCTATAATAAAATATGATTTTAGAAAATACAACGTATCTTATTATTTTCTATATCAAGAATAAATAGAACGTTTCATTGTGCAATGGTTTAACACAAAATTTTGTTTTAATAAATATATTTTGATCGTCAATCACTCACTAATTGATAAAGTTATAATTAAAAAAATTATAAATTATTAATTTTTTTATACATTTTTATTATAAATTCTTAACAATTTTTTTAAATAATGGAATGAGAAATCACTAAAATCTAAATTTTAAATTTAATAAAAATAATACTCCAGATTGCATTGTAGAAAAGAAATATATTTTTAACGTTATATATTTAATAAAAGGGATTAAATTAAAAAAAAACCATCAAATTGCAATTTAGTTCCAAATTTAGATTAAAAAAATGAAAACGAAAAAGAAAAAAGAAAACCTATAGTCTCATCTATTTCTTGTGATTCACATCAATTAGCAACTAACTATGTAACACGTGCGATATGCGGAATATTTAGTTATTATTATAAATAATTTGATACTCATTTATTAAAATAATTTTAAGTTTGAATTGAAATTATATTGATGTGGGTGCTATAATGTATTTTATATGTTGATAAATATTAGACGTATTAAAACACTTTAATAATTACAACACGAAACTTAATTATTTTTTAAATTCTAAAAGCATATAGATGAATTTTGAAAATATGTCCTCATCTTTTAAAAACATGAATTTTCAATCTTTTTCTACTAATATGAAAATCATTATTACCATTTAATTAAGAACATGAACAAAATTAAAGAAAGAAAACATAATTCTAAATAAAAAATGACCTCCATGCATATAGTAATTTTAAATGTGTTATGCCACATTATTTAAATAATAATAATAATAATTATTATTATTCTTTTTCTTTTGAGATTAATATATTATTTGTAAGTATTAAATAATGTATAAAATAAAATAAAATAAAATACGTGTATTAAGTAGAGTTGATATCATGTGCGCCCGATGCACACGTGCATATCGTATAAATATTTATTCAATAGTATATATGTTTCTTAATAATTGTATACTTTTTTTTTCATCCTATTTTTTGATAAAAAATTAACGAAAAATTCGTTAACAAAGCGTATACATATTTATTTATTAGTGTATATGCTATCATTTATAAGTATATAAATTTTTTAAAATAGGTATACAGTGCACCGAGTTTACATAATAATTTACCTATTAAGTAAGTATATAAATTAATATAATTTTAATTAATAAAATGTACATGTAAATATTATTTGTATTGAGATTTTTTTTTTTTAAACTTTTTTTGGTACGAAAAATTAGTTGAAACAAATAAATGAAGACACGGAAAAGAATATGACAAATTAAATAATTATAAATATTTCAAATATATTATATTTTTTTTAATGACAAATCAATTCATTTTCTTTTATATATATGTTTAGTTTTTTCATGTGTGAAATATGTTAATGGAAGATATAATCCTTTTTCTTTTTTTTTTATTAGAGATTCTCCCCAATAAATAATCCCTGACAACGTGAACAATTTTAAAATTTCTACAATATATTTCTAATATATTATTTTATATTATTTATATTTATGATAAGGAAAGTTTAGTTGTTGTGAGGATCTTAAAATTAATTTAAAGGTGATGTATAATTTTTTTCAAATGTCACTAATATTTATCTTCATATATCTGTAAAAAGATGAAAATGCAACCATAGGAAGGAAGACCTTTACTACAATTTTTTAGCTAGAGAATCAATTCTAAAACAAAAATAAAACCTGAAATCTATTCAAAAAATAAATAAAAAATACTAAGAATTAACAACATAAAATTCATGAAGACCATCACAAAAATTCAGAGGATGCGGATGCAATTGCAAAAAGGCTTTAAGAATTTACCCTATTGCGATAACACACAAATAATGTATGTTTTCTTTTTAGATTAAAATTAGAAAATACAATCTCACAAATGCTGTAATTGAGAATTAATTCTAATTACTATTACTTTTAAGGTAATTTAATGCATAATTTAAGTATATCTCAAATAATTAAGATAATTGAGAGGTATTTTAATTATTATGATTGGGAATGATGTAACTGCATAATTTAATTTAATTTAATGCATAATTTATAACTGAATTCCTTGAATGTAACTTATGGGAGGAAAAAATAAATATAGTACAATAATGTGTATCCACAAAATAAAATAAAAAATTCAAAGAATCAGCTTGCTCATATCATCAGGATATGCATATGTTGTTCATGAAACATAATTATTAATACTCCATATCCGTTGATTAAATATTCAAGAAATACAAATCTTAGTTACATAATGCTTCAAGAAAGTACTAATCAACCACTGATCAACCCTTGGCTTGAAATACATGGTTGAAAAGATTACAACACTGATCAAGATCCAAACTACTTTTCCTCTGTAATTCGATTAAGCTGTCTAATAATCTAATCAAACAATCTAATCACATACTAAAATCCTCTGTAACTGGATAAAATAGAATCAAAATAAATTAAAGACTATAAAAAAAAAAGAAAAAAAAAGTCACTGATTACTTATGTCTTCTTCTCTTGTACTTAACATTGAATTGCCTGGCCTGTCATCGACTAATGACTAAGATGGCGGAGTATATATTTTGCTCAATATCAAAATTGTCCAAGTACACACAGATTAAGAAATCCTTCAATGAAGACCACACAGCTAAATGCAGCATAAACTCAATGTAATTAGACAAAACATAATACAAATAAATGATAGTCATAGAAAAGCACAGGGATTGGAACAATTACCTCAAAGGCTTGAATCACGCAACGAATCACAGCATCCAAGTTCTTCCCATCTCTCATCACATCTGGATGAAGCTGCTTCACCTGCAACCCTATTTAAGCCACGAATTAACAGAAGTGGAGAAAACGAAGAGATTGACTCAGTACCAAAATTTAAATCAATTTCCACATCATGGATACCCATAATACCCAAAATTTTCATTCATTGTGAAGAACGAAATTCAAAATAACTTTCAGAAATGAAATAGATATAATGAAAAAGACTCCGTTTTAAATCGAATATTTTCAAACAATAATCAACTATGAAAAAGGTGGGCTCGAATTGGTTAAATCAAGAAAATTCTTGGATCATCCTTCATCTTCTGGAAACTCATGTGGAGGATGTTGGAGAGAGGGTGGCTACTTGTAATGTAATGAGATTAGGGTTTGGGTGAAAATTTTATCTGCGTGAATATTGCTAAGGAATCCTTAATGGAATTGAAATACGTTAAATGCACCGAGGTATCAATGGGAAAGTCACCATTAATAGAAAATGAATAAATATTTAGAATTTTTAGAGAGTGATACATCAGCATTGAGAGAAGGAGGAGTTGACACATCATCTTGTGAAAACTTTCGTTTAGTATATAAAAGATGCCATCAGCTGACTGATCTGTGTCGTATAATTTGTTTAACAATTTTTTTAATTGCACAAAATCATTGTTACTTCAATCATGAATCGAGCAACCTTGCTCGATATTCATTGAGCACTCCATTTCGGGTGGAATGAAAACTCAATTTCTATTTTTAATCTTTTTATTCTTCATTTTTTATTTAGAACACGACAAAATAAATGAAATGACATTTTTATCATGTATAAGCAAAGTATGATTATTATCGCAAAATATGACAAATACAAGAAGCGCGAATGCCGATGAAATAAAGAAGGAGCTCCATGGCAATCCTCACATAGTCATAGCGAAGGTAACCGCAGGTTCCAAAAGTGCCGGTAAAGATAATAGTAGGCGAGAACTCGTATTAAAGGTCTTTCTTTTGAAGGGGGGCTTCGCATCTGACATTCGTTGGGCTTCCCTTTTCGGGAGCCAGCGTCCCGGCATTTTTGTGCAATAAAACCCTCCGGCCCAAACAGCCTTCTTATCCCTCGTCAGCTCAAACCACTAAATATATTAAATCGAACCAAAAAATATATATAGATTTCCACTCTCATCAGTTGGTGGTGGATTTTCACAAGGTCGTGTGAGTTTACCTGCGCCACTAGGGCACTAAGTACATCTTTAAAAATATTGAACCAAATTATTAAAATTTAAAAGTTAATGCATCAATTTAAAAATAATAAATAGTCTTGGCTAGTTTCAAAGATAGGCCAACGTTGTGGATTAAAAAAAAATTATTTTCTCTACCTAATAAAAAATGAAACGTTGTTGTTCGTTACCTGATGGTAACTTATTTTATCATGTAACTGAGCTAATTTATCGAATTTTAAAAGTTAATGTACACATGTCATAAATTCGAAACAGCCTTGACTAATTAAAAGAAAAAGAAAAATGGACTAATTTAGTAATCATAAAATTTTATTGTCCCAATATATATGATTTTTTTTCTAATGTTGTAATTACTTCAACAATTGTTTTACGTACGTGTTTGTAATATCATAATTATAAAGTTCATATATATTTTTAAGTCACAAAAATTAGCCTAGGACAAATTTTAGAGTCCAACACCGGATGAACCGGTACCGGTATATCTAAATGATCTTAACTGTTAGATTAATTTTTAATTTAATTTTCACCATTAAATAAAATAATATAATTATTAAAAAAAAATACTACCAATCTTCCATTTAAACCTATAAAACTTAGGGTGCACCAAGTAGTGCGACAAGAACCACCCCAAATTTTATTGTGTAATCGGTATTATACTCTGTAAAGTTACATTATAGTATTAGCATGAGGGAATTTTTTTTTTTTTTGTCATAATTATCTCAAATTTTCAAATTGGTCCATCAATTTCACACATTTTGAAATTAGTCTATTAAGTTTATAAAATTTGACAAAGTAGTCCTCTTAACGGCTGTAGCACCGTGCACCCGGTAAATAGGAAAATTTATTTAAAATTATCTTAATATAATACATATAACTGTGAAGTACTTGCTTAATATAAATTTTTCTAAAATACATGTGTCATCCTCTAATTACTAATTTTTATTTCATATGTGTTGTTTTTTTATTGGTTCAACAATAATTATTCAATTAATACATTTTCTATTACTCTAATAATAATAATGAATGTTTAAACTTAAATTTGTAAGAAAACTTTATATGATTTTTCTGAAATATTCTTTTATTAAAATAAATATCTCTTATGATCCACAAATTAGTATTAATTAATTAATTATTCAAATTTTTTTACCTAAATCAACAATATATTTTATAAATGCAATTTAATTGTTCATGTATTAATTTTTTTAAATCTCCTCTTTATTTATGTTATACATAAAATAATATTCCTTAATAAAAAATTAGCATAATTATTGTTTTTATAAAAATAATTTAATATTAATTAAATGTGAATTATTAAAAAAATTTCTTAAACAATATTTGGTATAATTATTATTTTTATAAGATTAATTTAAGATTAATTAAATTAATGAAATTAATTTTTTTAATCCTAATCATAATATAAGAAAATATAATTATTAAATAATTAATTAAAAAAATTTGATTTATTGAATTCAAATGTGTTTTAATTTTTCTAAAAATTTGCTACATAGCACATTTAAGTCATTATATTTATATTTCCATATTTAATTATTGGGAGATTACTACTAGGTAAAAAAAAACCCTTAATTACTATGAGATATAAACATACAAAAATATTACTATTAACTACAAAAATATATAGTGATATTCCAATATTACCCCTACAATGTGCTGCACATAAATGTTGCGTGCAGCAAAAGTGTGTGCAGTAAAAAAAGTGTGTGCAGCAAAAAAGTGGGGTGGTCCGGCAGAATTCCGACGGCGGTTCGGCTGAGCTCCGGCGATCGGTCAGCGGGCGGTCCGGCAGGATTCCGGCGATCTACTGGAGGTTGTCCGGCGGCGGTCCGGTGGTGGTCCGGCGGTGGGTGAGGGTTTAGGGTTTGTGGTTTAAAAGTGTATGAGTTTAGGGTTATATTTGGTATTTTATTTTAATATTTTGTGTGTGAGAGTAATTATTTTAAATCAATGTATCTTATAGTAATTAGGGGTACAAAGCGTGTACCTATTAGTAATTATTCCTTAATTATTTTATTAGAATATTTATAATATTTATCCTAATAAATAATTATATACTTAAATAATATTCCCTCCCGCCACTTATAAGGTATTCATTTGTTTTTTGCACATGCATTAAGGAGTATTATTATTATATGTGTAGTGAGTAGTTGTATTAGAGGGATGTGGTGGGCCATGTGTGGGTCCCTTTTACTAAAAATGGAAAATTTGGCCGGAGGAAGTATTATTTATTTTGTAAGTGGCCGGAGGAAGTATTATTTACTCCCTCTGTCCGCCGAAAAGATATACATTTTGCTATTTTAGGCGTCCGCACTAAAGGTATACATTTCCTTTTTTAAACACATGAGACCCACACACATTACTAATACATTTAATATATGGGTCTCACACACCTTACTAATACAACTACCTACTACACATTAAATAATAATACTCCTTAATCCACGTGCAAAAAACAAATGCATACCTATTGGGTGGATGGAGGGAGTATTTTGTTTGATTCTATTAAAATATTGACAAAGATTTGGGTGACAATTTTACGGATCCTCTTATATGAGACGAGTTATCTACTAATCCAATTAACTAATTTTAAAAGCCCTTTGTTTGGTTATTATAAAATTTAAAAATTAAATAATTAGTTGCAAAGTAAAATTAATTAGGTTTAAATAAATTTAAAGGGCCTTGTTGGGTCAATTTCAAATTAGAAAATTTAAAATTTAATTATGAAATAAAAATTAGGGCTTACATGTATATATATTTTTTCTTATTTAATTTATACTTTTTATTGTTTAAAAATATAATAATTCAAAATTTATATTTCTTTTAATTTAAATATTATAAATTTATAAAATGTGATAATATTTAATTAAAAGTGATACCAAATTGATAAAAAGTAATAATAGTATTGTGAACTATTTCATAAAACTGTACTCCCTCCGTCCCCCAAAGTATTTCACACTTTCCTTTTTCATCCGTCCCTCAAAGTATTTCACACTTTACTTTTACTAAATTTGGTAAAAAATATATTATACTAATACTCACTTTTTACACATATCCCAATATAATACTTACTTTTTCACATCTCCCAAAAACTTTACACACTTTTTTCACATCTCTCAATAACTTTACACACATTTTTCATTAAATCAACTAAAATATATATTCTCTTTCTTACTTTATACATAAAAATACAAAATTTTCTTAAACTCCGCGCACACCAATACGCGAAATACTTCCCGGGACGGAGGGAGTATAGTATAAAAAAAGTGATAATATTTTAAAAGAAAAATGATAATATCTTTAAAGAAAAGTGATGATTAATTACGAAAATGTATTTCATGAACCATGTATAGAAGGGACAAAACGTGATAATAATTTTAATAAAAATGATTTCTAATCAAATAAAAGTGATATTCGTCTAATTGAATTATTATTGTTTCACGAACAATTCGCTCTAATAATAAAAGTGATAAAATTTTTAATAAAAAATAATACATGATAAAAAAAGTGATAACCGTTTAATTAAATTATTTTATGAACAATTCGTAAAATAAATAAAAAGTAGGGTCACTTACTATGTGATACGGTTAATTGCAGCTAAGGTCACCACCTTTGGTGTGATTGCAAATTAATCTAAATGTTTGAGTTTTTGCAAAAAAGTACACCGCCTTAATAGGGTTTTGCAATTCAAATCACCAGGCAGCAGAAGTGCTGCCCGACGCTGACATGTCAAATGTCACACCCATTGACCAATCTTAGGTGGCAAAAAACGGCGTCATTTGAGCTGCAACTCATCTTCCTTTCATCTTCTTCCTCCTCCAATTCCTCATGGTTCCTGGTTTGGAGGAGCTTTAATCTTCTTTATTTTATTAATCAATAATCTCAAATCTCCCAATTCTCACCCTCAGTAAATTATCAATCCCAATATTGGCGTAAGTGAAATCATTCTATCCTCCAGCCCCTCACGTGCCACCATGTTTCCCACATGCCACCATCTGCACTGTCTAACTCGCACGCTACTGTCACCTCCTCCTCTATGTTGTTATACACATAGACGATATTCCCCATTACAAGAGTATTGATGGAACACTTTTCAAAATTCCTCAACTTCTCTACATAATTAAACGGCATTTCTCTGATCTCCTCACATTCAAACTCTTCTCCCCGATCCTCTAAATTTTTACCCGTTCAACATTCTAGATTCTACACAGTCCGACCAAAATCAGGAAGTATCAGTGGATCCGATATTATAATTGATAATTGGTTGATTCGTACGCAAATTAAAAGGTTTGGAAGAGGAATTGGTCAACGGGTCGAACCAGTGGGTTACGCTGGATTCCTTGTCAGCGACGCGTCTCTTATACTTTCCGGATTTAGGTCGCAACAATGCCACCGCCGCGTACTCAAATTGTAAATGTCGATGGCCAAGGATCTGCGTTCTTCCAAACCAAGGGAGGTGACAAAATTGCCATCTACAGAAACTTCATTCCACATATGTTCAAAAAACAACCATTTTCTTTATGGAGACTTCAACCCACATATGTAAATCTCCATGGAAAGAAATCGAGCCGCCGCCGCCGTGAATGCTCGGGAAATCTTTACGGGGATGAGTTGTTGAAGGAAGAATTAGAGGAAGAGGAGGGGAAAACAACGTCGTTTATTTGCCACCTAGGATTGGTCAATGGGTGTGAGGTTTGACACATCATCATCGGGCATCACTCCTGCTTCCCGGTGGTTCGGATTGCAAAACCCTATTAAGGTGGTGTACTTTTTTGCGAAAACCCAAACGTTTAGACTAATTTGCAATCAAACCAAAGGTGGTGACTTTAAATGCAATTAACCCTACATAAAATAATGCATAATTGTTATAAACTACATGACTCAAAGAACTAATACTCATAACAACACAATTATAAATTGTGATACCGTAAATACCCCTATGTGTTTGCACATTTTGTTTTGCAAAATTATTTTTTCACATTTTTTCTACGCGTTTTGTTTTTGCATTTTTTTTTTCACATTTTGTTTTGTAATTTTTTTTTCACACTTTCATACAATCATGGTACTACTGTGTTTGGATATTAAAAAAATGTCGAACATGATGCAAGAACTTGGTTTCTCCAATGCCCTGATGTCCTAAATGTAAACTATGAAGCAGCTATCAAGATTGGCTACTTACGGTCGAAGAACCACTCCTCACAGTCCTTGTTGTTTCCTGAGCCAATCATGTATTGTGGTCTAAAAGATGCCCAGTTTTAAAAAATTGTCCGAGATGTATTTCTCAACCTCAACATGACCAGCATCAGCTTTGACAGTATCCTGTATAATCAATATCTTAACCACTACAATTAAAGTAAATGAGTTTACTCGAGTTGAGTTTATTCCAGTTGTATCTCATTTTGAAGTGTTATTATGAAGATTTAAACCCCTTCAACATGAGGTGGTTCATCTGTTGGCTTGTAAATCCCTGCACTGCTGATGAATAGAAATTGCTTCACCCCACTACTCTTTGCCCAATCTGCTACAGGCCTATCAACAGGTAATGATAATACATCAAACCTCAAATTATGCAAATCAAGAAATAAGAATTGTAAGTGTTTGTTTATTTGAGTGATGCTTCACTGAGTCCAAATTCTTGCCGTTGTTATCCAGAACCAGTTCAAAAGTAGCACCATCCAACACTTTGGCGATGTCTATCGGCTCACCCCACACTGTCAAAAATCTTCAACTTGCTTTCAGTAGGATAGCATCCAACGTATTTCTGCAACGAACCAAGTATAAGAATCTACAAGTGCTCTTCTACATTTAATACCACCAAGAATTGAGCAGGGCCCTTCGATCCATGAGAGCACATTAAACAAAAACGAGCAGGTGAATACCTACTGTGATTGAGGTCACAATTCGACCCCTCCAGGTACTCCTTCCATCTGAAATCCAAAGATTAAAACATGGAGATAGCTGCAAATAGGAATATCCTTCACGAAGAGTGAAGAAATTATAGATACCAACGCTCGGCGATGGGGAATTCAGTGTCAAAACAAACAGCAGCGATGGGTAATCCTCTGCCCTAGCCGCGAAGGGCTCAGGGAGGAAATCAGGCCCGAAGCCGAAAAGGGGAAAAATCATCCACAAGATTTGGCGGCGGAGTACCCAGCGGGCCACCCGCTTCTGGAGAATCCAGCAGTGGAGATGGGATGAAGGATTCACTTGCGGAGGCAGACGGACTAATTAGGGTAGATATGGAGCAACGACGGTAACACTTGGCAGTGAAAGTAAACCCATGGACACGGGAAAAAAGGACCGCGACACCCAAATTCAGAGACGGCGCAACAGCAACGGCTGAGAGCGATCAAAGGCGGTGGCGGTGGAATTCAGGCTGCCCAAGACAACAAGCGCAAGCGCACACCCAAGGAGGCTCCGATTGGGGGCCAGCGAGATTCGCGTTGGAGACGGAGGTTCAATAGCCAGCGACGATACTATGCCTGTACGGAATCCGCACCCTCCACTGGATCGGCTTTCTCAATCATCAATTCGGCGACCGGAGACGACTTCCTCGTGGTTGTAGCGGCGGAATCATCTTAACAGCCACAAAAATATCTTTACACAGCGCCCTTCGTTGGATCGGCTCACTCAAATCGACGAGATTAGCTCTCTTAGGAAATACTGTATTTATTTTGTTGGAGGGTAATATTTTCTCTTTATTAGTACTAATTTGTGTATCTGATACTCTCTCCATTCGCTTGAAAGAGAGTCTTTTTTCTATTTTGGTCGTCCACTTCAAAGAATGTCATTTTCTTATTTATACACATGAGACCACACACACCCACTAATACAATTAAAAATGGAATTCACACTCCCACTAATACAACTACCCACTATTCATTAAATAATAATACTCCTTAATCAACGTGCACAAAAGTAAAAGACACTCTTTCGGGTGGACAGAGGGAATATTTATTTTTCCTTGTCAATTGTATTTAAGTGTAAATAAGCTCTAAATTGTAGGGTAAACAGAGTTTTTTTGTCCATTAACTTTTCCTGTTTTTGAAATCAATCCATAGCTTTTCCACATTTAGATTTTAGTCCATTATCTTTCCAAAGTTCAATATTTTGGTCATTTGACCGCCTATAGCAAGTCATCAACAGGTCATCAGAATTTCAGTTTTGAAATCAGTTCACTAACTTTACAGAATCAACTTTTTAGTCCTTCAACAGGTTATTGAAGATTTCAAACCCTAATTAACTTATATCATATTTTTATTTTGGCAAATTTTTATTACTTTCTATTTTTCAAAATAGATATAGTCTATTACGACCATATCAGGCCCAGCATGCTTCCATACATTAATTAAACAACATTAATTTCGTAATTATCCAACTTAAAACAGTAACGGTACCTTCTTTGACCGTCAATCCATTGGGTATCCGGGAGATTTTACAGCCGCTCCTCACAGACAACCACGCACCCCGCAATGTGATGGTTCAATCCCGTTCCTTCAGCGGACCTCAGCACAACCCTGATTCGTTTTCTACACCGGGTGTACAGGATGTTGCTACTGTTTCTTGTCGAATAGTATGTAGATTAAAGTTGTAGAAAATGGAAGGTTACATGTGGGCAGTAGCCCAAGATTATTTATTTATGGAAGAGGAGAAGACTCCTCTAGCTACCTATTGTAGTTGAAACAGAAAAACTCATACAAGAAGAAAACTAACACAAGATTTATTTAGAGAGAAAACAGAGAGGAATGGTCGATGCCTTCTGCTTTCTCATACTCTCTATTTATAGAGGCTTGTGGACTTGAAATCCGGATTCCAAAGCCTCTTAACTTCTCGTGATGTCACTACTTATATCACATATATTGGCTATATTCAGTAGCTGGCTACATTGGATGCTTTCTTTATTAGCTGGTCAGGTCTACTTCTCTTGGCCTCTGGTTGCAGGATCACATGTCTTTGTTTCCTTGCGGGGTCACCTGGGCTTTGCTTTTTTGGAGAGTAATTTCTCCCTAATGGTATTCGAAGGGTCTTCAGGCTCTTGGTTGCTTCGAAGAGATTTTATTCTCTTCTTTCCACATATTCTCTCCTTTGCTGGAGAGGGTCTAACAATCCTTTTTCTTCTTCGTATGCCTAATCTTACTCCTTTCCCAAACTCTGGTTCTGTTTGGGTAGAGCAGCTTGAGCATATTTTTCTATCCATTGTCCAAAGTGGGCCATGTTGAAATATTTTCGATGGGTTTGTTTACTCATCGGTAACTTATTCTCCCAAGGAAGCTCTTGCTTGTCTTCGAAAGCATCCTTAGCAAACTGTGTTTTTTTTCATGTTAAGGTGTTTAACAAGAAGGACCCATTCATTATTTTGTGTTCGAATTTGAACGGGAACTTTACCTGATCCATGACTTGAATGCAGACGTACAAACCCCTCACTCTTTGCGTAAAGATTTGATCCTCTGAATATGTAGAAACCAAAACTGGTTTCTTCCCCGAAGACTCCTTGATTCTATTTGATGCTCCCACATCTGGTCTTCTTAGTTTGATAAAATGAAAGGCTTCGTGGCAGCCTTTCCCGACTGGTTCTGGAGCCACACTAGTGAAGCAAAGCTCCAATACATCTCCTCTGGACAAAGTCGTATTATTTTTCCATGCCTTCTGATAGGCTGTCGCCGGCCCACCAAAAATAAGAATTTATAATTTTACCAACTCAATCCTATTAAATATGTAAGCGTGAGTACGGGTCGAACCCAAGAGAGTGAATTAAAATTAATATTGAATTAGAGTATTCGATTGGGTCAAAATAAAATAAACAAGGGGGATTTAGTTTAGGAAATTATATTAAAATATGCAAATGATAAAATGACAAGTTTTATAGCATTCAACAATTCAAGAATCCAAAATATTAAAATTTGAAGTTTGAATAAATGTGAAAGAAGCCTGACCACCCAAGGAATTGATCCTCTTCCGATATACTAGAGCAAATTATTCTATAGAAAGTAAAATCAATATGAAATAACTTCAAACCCCTAGGTTGACGGTACGATCTACCAATCCGAAAATTTCCTTACGTTAAATAATTTAGGGTACAACTGCTAAATTATCCTACTCACCTAGCTACCTAAAGAGGTTCGAACTAGACAATGTATTACACACGAGAAATCAGGATTAAAGGCTATGAAAATGGGAGTAGCGAATCATATAACCAAGACCCTATGAATTCTAGAGGTACTCCATCACTTTGCCACTCGATTCACAATATTATGACAATTACGGATCATAAAAATGCAAATTGACAATGGATTATGCAAAATAAAACATAGATGGTTAATCTATCTTAACAATCACACAACCCTAATTCATATCAAAGCCATTCATAGGATAAAATTATCAACATATTAATTAAAATCTCTCTACAAAATAATTTTTAAAGTTTACGGAAGGTTCACAAATTTCTCGAATCAGCCCATGAAATTCATAAAGAAAAGTAAATTAGAATACAAAAAACCAATTGTTGACTAATTGTTCTTCAACTTGAGGCTGCAACTTTTCTCCTCTTCTCAAATCTACTTCCCACGATCTGTCGTATCTTCCAGGCCTGCAATCTGCCTCCTTTTATTTTTATTTTTCACGTTATCTTCTCTCTCCAGGGAAATCAATCTTTCCTTCTTTCTCTCCAATTTTTACGTAATTCCAAATTCCCCAAATTAATTCTTTATTTGACTTTCCTTTTTGCCTTTTTCCATATCTGCAGCCTATCTTGTGAATCCAGCAGATTTGGAGGAGATTTGACCACTGAAAAATGTGGAAGATATGCTAGCCGATTTGTTTCCTTATTTGCTCTGAATTTCCGCTTGACTCCACTAGCAAAAATGTTTTTCTTCCACTTAACGATCTGTTTTCACATCAATTTGTGTCATTAAAGTATTTATCTCTCAAAAACAAGATAAGTCAATATTAGCACACAAAGAACATATAATTCAATCAAATAGACTTGAATTTCCACCAATTAATCATGCTAAAATATGATTTATCAAATCTCCCCACACCTAACCTTGCTTGTCCTCAAGCAAATCAAAACCATAGATGACAGAAAATAGAAAATTAGAGAGTTCAATCTCAAAAGGCAAATGAAAGTCACAACACTTCATAAGAAAAGCAACAACTGAACAATTGAAACCAAATAAAAATGACTCCTCACTAAAAGTTTGCAACTTTCATGGCATCAAATCCTTCAAATTTTCATGGCCTCACGAAGGTTCACTCTAAGACACTCAAATGTATCTTTCGGTAGCAAAATCTCTCAAAAATTTAACAGAAAAAGTCATTACTATAAGCTTGCTCCCAAATCAAATCTCCACCCATTTTAATGAGTTATGTTCAATAATCAAAGGGTCTTTGAATAGGTTGTAATGGGGCTTAAGGACAGGGTGAGGTAAACAAAAGGGATGAGAATGGCTAAATTCTCCACTTTGCAATATGTGATCTTTATATATCAATGCATCTAGCACTCAACTTTTTCTCTTAAAGTCTGACCAACCTTCCCACATCTGCTCCTTTTCATGTTTGGAACAACATGTGAAACACTGAAAGGATCAGTGTTTGTTACTAGGGATGGCAGTGGGTAGGGTATCCGCATTTTTTGGGGGTACCCGAACCCATATCCGATATAAATATTGCTATTTGTATCCATCCCATTACCATTTAAAATACTACTTGTATACCCGTATCCGTCCCGCACCCGATTATCCCTACCCACGGGTACCCAAACTCGTCAACTTTTTTTTTAACTTAAAATATTAAATTTCAAATCTCAAACATTTAAATAAATGTGTCTACAACATTAAACTTTCTTGGTCTTAACGTTAAACAATAATTAAAACATGACATAAAATCATCACACAAGTTTTAATTAAGATCTTCAATTCAAACATCAAATAACATACAAATAAAATAAAATGATAGGTTAGACTAACAATTTGTAAATTTATTTAAATATTAAAATATGTAACAAGAATTAATTGTGTCTAAACAGTGTACTGGGTATTTTTTTTTAATATGAGATTAAGTGTTCGAACCCTCTCTAAGACACATACATATAAACGGGACGGGTATATTGATTAACCATAACTTGTAGTCGGGTTGACCAATTCAAGAATTTATCGAACCACAGGGAAGAAGGCGCTAGAGCTTAAGCGATCTCACGTTTCTTATAATTTTATAGAGACGAATCATCAAAGGAGGTTGTTGAAATAAGTAAATAAAATCAATCAAAGCAAGCAAGCAAGCAATGATCAACAAACAAGATAGATAGATGAAGGGTGGATTTTCAAGTTAAGTAAAAGTGAGATTAACAACAATCAACAAGTGGTAATTCTAGGAATTAGGTATCAAATTCATATGTATCATGGATATAAGACTAAGGGCCAACACTAAGTTCACCTAAACTCCCTCTCGAGATGGATAGGTGATTAGCCATAACTTGTAGTCGGGTTGACCAATTCAAGAATTTATCGAACCACAGGGAGGTCGATGCTAGCACTTAAGCGAGATCACGTTTATCACGATTTTATAGAAACGAATCATAGATGGATGGTTGATTAAAAAGTAATTAAATGAAAACCAATGAAAGTAGACAAGCAATTATCAAATGACAAGATAAAATGATGAATGAGTAGTTTTCCAAATTGAGTAGAAGTGAGATTAACAACACTAATGAAGTGGTAACTCATGGACTCATGCATTAAACTCATATGTATCAAGGGTTAAGACTAAGGGCCAACACATATACCACCTAAACTTCCTCTCGAAATGAATAGGATGTAGATCATTTGCACAATCTCAAAATAGCTCAAAGGTTGGTTCTCAATTAAACAATTCCAACTAGGTACTAAGTTCAATTAAAGAATCCCTTCATATAATTAATTGACTTCTCAATCTAACTAATCACATGTTCTATCAAAGGGTTCTAAATAATAAAGGACTTCTCAATCACTTTACAATTTATAATGCACATGAGGTGTTTGATGAAATGATTCACTTGACTATCCTAAGCACATAATTGATTTCTCAATCTAATCATATAATTAGAACAATCAAACACACAAAACATCATAGATCTCAAGATATGTAAGCACCAATGATAGAAAATCAAATATCCCCATCAACATATGAATTTAATTACATAGATCCACAAATTAACCAACAACCTTCATGTTGCTAATCTCACAAGGGAGATTAGCCTACAATCTTCATAAGATCCATAACATAAACATTAGAATTCTTACAAATCATGGTAAACTAAAGGATTAACACAAAATTGGAATGAAAACTCCCTTGGAAATGGATCCAATTGAATCTCCTTTCTTCCTTTGGTGATCACCCAATCTTCCTTGCTTCTTCACTTGATTTGAAGATGAAATGATGGTGGATTGATGAAAGGATGATGATAGATGATGAATGGATGAAGAAAAGGTGTAATATGAAGAGAATTGTGTGTGAGGTGTGTGTGGCAGCTCAATTTCGTAGGGGTTGATCATCAAAATGTTGAATGGAGAGGTATTTATACCCCCATGGGCATTCTAGAAGGAATTTGGATTTTTCAGCACAATTAACACCTACACGGCTCGTGCGCTGCTGCTCGGCCCGAGTCGTGTTTAGGGTTTCTGGTCAACGCACGCTTCAAGCAGCGCACGGCTCGTGCGCCGCACACGGTCACAGGGGTGGCCGTGTTGTGCTATCTGGCTTCCGCGCACGGCTAACGGCACAGGCCCGTGTGAGGAACACTTCCTGTGTACGCGACACGGCCCGTGTTTGCGACACGGCCGGCCGTGTTGTGTTATTTTTCCTCTCTTTTTCTCCCGACTCCATTTTTGTTCCGTTTTTCACCTGATTCATCATTTATAAGTTCATTCACACACAAATTCCAAGAAACACATAACAGCACCAATAATGACTCAAAATACGGATAAAACAAACCGAAAATAAACATAAAAAGACACTAAAAACTAGATGAAATTAACCATAATCACACCCCCAAACTTGAAGTGTTGTTCATCCTCGAACAATGGAAAATAAAGAACAATGGACAATTTCATCTAGAGAAACTCCCTAATGATCACAGGTCGCAGCATAAACATAGTACTAAGGACTACAACTCATGCTAAGGCATCCTACAATATTAGATTCACAACATAATAAATTAACAAGTTCAATTAGAAGAGGATCAAATATAATATAGCCCTTTTTAGTCCAATTCTCTCATAGGGTAACAATTTCACTCAACTCTCTTTAGCAAGGGTAAATCACACTCATAGATCAATTAGCTAGACTCGTTTCATACTTGCTCGTAAACTAAATTTATAGGCCTCCAAAGCTTCCATTAATGATCAAAAAGGACTTTCATTTAAGGATGTAATGTTAGGCTCTTTGGTAGGGTAAGGAAGATTTGGATAATAGTGACTAAACACGCGTAAATAATCAAAGAAGTAGCTACTTTCTTTCATTATTCCACTTTTCTTTCTTCCTCTCTTGTCTGTTGATCCTTGGTAGCACTACTCATCACTTTCCTTTGGAGATTTTTAGCTTCTTTTGATTCATGCTTCATCTCTTGAATTTTTAAGTACATGAGCATATTGTTGTTTGCTCATTTTTTTTTATTTTTGTGTGGCATGTTCATTCTTCTTTGTGCTCTTTTCATCCTTTTTCTTACTTGTTCACCATTCCTCTTTTCTTTTTCAATCTTCTCAAACCTTTTTAATCCACACCTCTTTAATTACTTACACAAAAGGTATATATATAAAGCTTAAGTGGGTAATCAAGGCTTGTAATGTGCTAAATTCACAATAAAATGGCTTTAAGGCTCAACGTGGTTAACTAAGGATGATGCTTATGGGAGGGGAATATTTGGCAATGACTAAAAATACAAGGATGGCCTAAGATCATGTCATCAATTTCCACAAATTGGGCCCATTCCTCTAGTCTTTGAGCAAGTATTCGCTTATCCAACATCATCGATTCTCTCATAAAAAAAATCACCCGTGGAGACACGGTGTAGGCTCAAATACTCACTAATTTGGTGATTAGACTATCGAGGACTTATTACGTTTAATCCATCTCATAATTGAACACATTAAATAGATAATGTCATAATTCAAAAATGTAGATATTCTTACTCATAAGTTGTCATCTTCATTACCAATTCACATTACTACTCATGATCAAGACTTACACATTCCCTAAACAAACCACCAAAACTCACCAAACACAAATAAAGATGAAAACAACATGACCACGAAACAAAAAGATCAACAAATAAAAACACGAAATAAAAGACACAAAACATCCAAATCATCATCAATCTCCCAAAAGTACTACATCCTACCTTAATTGAAAATAAAAGCAAACTAAATAAATAAACGCAACATCCCAAAACATAACAATAAAAGTATCAAATCCATCAAATGTCTAATTATTCCAAAAGCAACTAAATAAGTGGCGAGCACTAAAAGTACTCCCTCAATTATCCGGGTTCGGAGGAGGAGGAGGAGCTATTGGTCCCCACGGGATATGAGCACGAGGCGTGGACGGAAATTGGAAGTTGAACATCATTGTGAGCATCTCCTCCATTTTGTTCTGATGCCTCCGGAGATTCTCTTCATAATACTCCCGCCTCCTTTGCTCTGCGTGTATTGCCCTAATTTGCTCTCCTTGCTTCAGTTGCTCCTCTCTGATTTCTCTTATCAAATCCCCATGTAGAGTTTGAGTTTGTCTGATTCCTCTAATCTCCTCATCCATGAAGTTCCATCTTGCATCAGGTATTCCTCTTTCTTGTTGTTGTGGACCTTCTTCTTCTTCAAAGATTGGATTTTCTGGGGCTTGCTCTTCAAATTCAACTGGTTGTTCTTGGTTGCCTTCTTCCTCACCTTCTTTCATGGCTACAGGTTCCGCTCTCAGCTGTTCTAGCTCTCTATTCTCCACAACTCGTATTTGCCTCAACACTGCTTCCATCCCTTCTGTTGTTCCGATAAAATTCCCTCACTACTGTAGAGTGTTGAGCACTTGCCATTGCGAAGTTAGCATTGGTCCTTCTAGTGTAAA
This sequence comes from Pogostemon cablin, assembly GCA_023678885.1. Taxonomy (NCBI): domain Eukaryota; kingdom Viridiplantae; phylum Streptophyta; class Magnoliopsida; order Lamiales; family Lamiaceae; genus Pogostemon; species Pogostemon cablin. The sequence goes on from CM042979.1 coordinate 10,979,795, forward strand.
CCGTAGTGAGCTCAGAAGCAGGAAGAGGGAATGGAGCTCCTTTTTCTTGTCTCAAACAATATGTTTGTCCTACCAATGCTAGGAACTCCATTCGCATAAGCTGTTGATAGTTGAGCCCCTCAGATGTCATTTTATCTTCTCTGCCCCTTAGGTTAATCCCGAGGCCTTCAGCTATCATTGTCACAATCCCTCCAATCATCACTCCCTGGGATGTTTGCCTCTTGGCTACCCTCTCAGCATGTTTTATAAAATAGGCAGCCATGTTCACATTAAGCTCATGGTGTAAACAGTACATCAGGTACAACTATTTTTCCCCGACTGATCCTACTTCATACCTCCCCAACACTGTGTTTGACACTATCTTCTCGAGGTATCTCATCACCGGATTTCTGATGGCTGTCCCTTTTGAGGCACTGGGGATGTAATATGGTAGTTCCGTTCCATCATTCACCAATTTGTTCCACCAGTTCTGTTGGTTGAATCCGCCTCCCGAGTAAAAATGGTTATGAAACGGGAAGGATGGACATCCCATGTATCCATTCAACGTATCAACAAGAACTTTTGATCTCCATTGATTGTCTAGTTGGAAGGAGATGGAGATTGTATACCCATTCCTGTTCTTCTTCACTTGAAGAGTGCTCAAAAACTCCGCTGTCAAAGCTTGATAGGTGGGAGGCCTTTTATTGAAGAACTCCTCCATATTTCTCAACCTGAACATCCTTCTCAAGTCTGTCTCTATCCCCAATCCAGTCATTGTTTCAGTGTTTTGAAACCTTGTTGGTCTTATCTTCGGAAAGAGCGATTGCCACCTCAAAACGTACTTCTCCCATCCTTCTTCAAATTCTACACCAAAATTATCCGGGTGAATTCCAGCCTCCATAAGCTTGGCATCCAAATCAGACAGCTCAGCATTGGTCTCCACAATGATGAAGTCTTCATTACGTGTTCGCCTCCTTCTTTCCGCCATCTACAAGATTCAATAATTTCAAATCAACTCCAAGTTTACACTAGAACAAACAGACTTGTTCAAACCCCATGTTCAAAACATAAGCAAAATTCACAACAACTTAAATCTTCTTACATGTATCATGCAAAATTTTTTCTCAAACTCACTTTGGCATTTCATCGAACACTTGGTAGGCACACTTTTTCAATGCAATTTTCAACAAAATTCTACAAGAGTATATGCCCAATTACTCATTTAAGCAATATCATACCAATGTTCATGACAAATAAACATTTTCAATTAATCAATTCCATTTCATGAACTTCATCAATTAACATTCAAGAGTTTCTCCATTACACCCAATATGAACATCTAATTTCTACTCTTCTCCTTCACAATCCAATATATAAATGTGCACATTCATGTTTCACAATCATGGGTATGTGTCAATTTTCGTACAACAATTTACACCTATGAACATTTCAATTGAAAACTAGGGTTCAAAAGGGCGTACCTTGGATTCGGAGTAAGAATTGAACGATTTTGTGCTTGGAATTTAAAAGAAGAACCTTAAATCCAACAATCTTACCACACAATGGTGTTTTAGGATGAAAACGGGGTGAAAATTGGTGATTCGGAGTTGAATGGAAATTACGGGCAAGTGGAGAATGAAATGGCTTTCGGCTATTTTAATACTGACTCAGACACGACTCGCCCCGTGCGCTGCTACATGGCTCGTGTTCTGGCTCCGACACCGGGCGTGCGTGGGACATGGCCACAGGTGTGGCCGAGTTCTGCTTGCTGACATCTGCACACGGCCAACCGCACAAGCCCGTGTGCGGAACACGACCCGTGCTCTTTACTCGGCCTGAATGTGGCCGAGTTGTGTATGAAGGTTGCAGCACATGGCCAATCAACACAGGGCCGTGTGCTGTACTCGGCTCGTGTCGTGTATTCCCCTGTTCCTCAATTCAATACTTCCCCATGCTCCCTAAACATGCTCACAACTAATTCTCATCATTAGTTCAACAATTTGCATTAAAATACATGGATTATGACACTAAAACACCACCAAAAACACACCAAAACATACCAAACTCACGAGAAAATTTTAAAATTTAAGCACAAGATACAAGTGTATATAAGTGTATATAAGTAATATCATACCACTCTATATCCCCCCAAACTTATTTCGAAATTAGAATTTCTATGTAAGTTTGCAAAATGTGGTAAGATATACCATATTTACCCTATGAATCACGTCTTGTAATCGTAAAACTTCTTCCTCTCATGAGCACCATCCACCTGCAAGACCAAATATTAAAAAAAACAAAACAAACTATGTACAAACCTAAACTACAAAAGGATACGGATCTCAAGAAAAGAATGTGTCAACATATACCAACTCCCTTTGAGCGGGAGAATGGTAATGCTTAACCCTATGACCATTGACAATAAAAGAATTCCCATCCGATCCTTCAAGCATTAAAGATCCATCTTCTCTAACTTCAATCACCTCATATGGACCGGTCCATTTTGAACGAAGCTTTCCGGGGAACATTTTCAATCTAGAATTGAATAAAAGTACTTTATCCCCCGGTATAAACTCCTTTGCTTTGATTCTTTCATCATGCCATCTTTTAAGCTTCTCCTTGACAATTCGTGAGTTTGAATATGCTTCCTCACGAAATTCTTCAAGCTCAATCAATTGAAGACATCTTTTCTTTTCGGATTCTTTCTCCTCAAGATTCAACTTCCTCAATGCCCATAAAGCCTTGTGTTCTATTTCAACCGGAAGATGACATGCTTTCCCATAGACAAGTTTATACGGAGAAAAACCAATAGCGGTCTTGTAAGCCGTTCGATAAGCCCAAAGCGCATCATCTAGCTTAGAAGACCAATCCTTCCTATTCCCCTTGACTGTCTTCTCAAGTACAAGCTTCACTTGCCTATTTGATACTTCTGCCAAATCATTTGTTTGCGGATGATAAGGTGTTGACACCTTGTGCTTCACTCCATAGCCTATCAAAAGCTTCTCAATGATCTTGTTGATGAAATGAGTCTCTTGATCACTAATGATCGCCTTTGGTACTCCAAACCTTGCAAAAATATTTTTCTTCAAGAAAGCCTTGACAACTAGAGCATCATTCGTTCTTGTAGGAATTGCTTCTACCCATTTAGACACATAGTCTACCGCAAGCAAAATATAAAGAAAACAATTGGAAGGCGGAAATGGTCCCATGAAGTCCATCCCCCAAACATCAAACACTTCAACTTCAAAGATGTTCCTTATAGGCATCTCATCTCTTTATCCAATACTTCCAATTCTTTGGCATCTATCACACCCCTTGACGTATTCTTTGCAATCCTTGAACAATGTTGGCCAAAACAATCCCGACTGTAAGATCTTAGCTCCCGTCTTTTGAAACCCAAAGTGTCCTCCACATGGTAAACTATGGCACATCTCCATGACACTTACTTTTTCTTCCTCCGGAATACACCTCCTTATGATACCATCCGGACAATTCTTAAACAACAAAGGATCATCCCACAAATATTCTTTAACATCATGGTAGAACTTTTTCCTTTTTGACTCGGTGAGATGGTCCGGCTTGAGACCGCACGCTAAGTAGTTTACCAAATCCGCGTACCACGGTCTTCCGGTCTCACACAAAGTGTACATCCGGTGAAAATCCACTTGAAGTATCTCTTCATCCGGAAACATATCATTTATGAGCTCCATGGTTCCTTTTTCATCAACATTCTCCAATCGTGACAAGTGGTCGGCTATGACATTTTCGACTCCCTTCTTATCACGTATCTCCACATCAAACTCCTGCAACAAAAGCACCCAATGAATTAGTCTTGGTTTAGCATCCTTTTTACTCATCAAATACCTAATGGCAGCATGATCCGTGTAGACAATGGTTTTCGTGCCAACTAAGTATGGACGAAATTTTTCAAAAGCATAGACTACGGAAAGAAACTCCTTTTCCGTTGTGGTGTAATTCTTTTGATTGGCATTGAACGTCTTTGATGCATAATAGATAGCTCGAAATTTCTTCTCTCGCACTTGTCCAAGCACTACTCCTAAGGCACTATCACTTGCATCACAATGGAGTTCAAAAGGCTTGCTCCAATCGGGAGAGACAAGGATTGGTGAAGAAATCAAAGCTTCCTTTAACACCCTAAAAGCATCAAGACATTCATCATTAAATTCAAATGGAGTATCTTTCTCAAGCAATTTACACAAAGGTTTGGCTATATTAGAAAAATTCTTTATAAAACGTCGATAGAACCCGGCGTGGCCAAGAAACGATCTAATCCCTTTTTCATTTGTTGGTGGGGGAAGATGTTCAATGGCTACAACCTTTGCTCTATCAACTCTCAAACCTTTCTCTGAGATATGATGACCAAGTACGATACCCTCTTGAACCATAAAATGGCATTTTTCCCAATTCAAGACTAGGTTCGTATCTTGACATCGCTGCAAAACCATAGAGAGATTAGCCAAGCATTTATCAAATGTAGATCCAAACACGGAAAAAACATCCATAAAAACTTCCATCACATTTTCAATCAATCCTCCAAAAATAGCCATCATACAACGTTGAAAGGTGGCGGGTGCATTGCATAACCCAAAAGGCAATTTATAGAAAGCGAATGTGCCATACGGACAAGTAAAAGTTGTTTTCTCTTGATCCTTGGGGGCTATCATGATTTGGTTGTACCCCGAGTAACCATCTAGAAAACAATAATACTTGTATCCCGCCAACCTATCAAGCATTTGATCAATAAAAGGCAAAGGGAAATGATCTTTATGAGTGTTTTCATTAAGTTTTCTATAATCACAACAAACTCTCCACCCCGTTTTCACCCTTGTTGCAAGTTCTTCATCAAATTCCGTTTTAACAATGGTTAACCCTCCTTTCTTAGCCACAACATGCAAAGGACTTACATGAGGACTATCACTAATGGCATAAACAATTTTAGCATCTAACCATTTTAAAACTTCCTTCCTAACAACTTCTTGCATAATAGGATTCAAATGACGTTGAGGTTGTATACATGATTTATTCTCATCAATCAACCTAATGTGATGCATGAAAATGGTAGGACTTATTCCTTTTAAATCATCAAGACTCCACCCTATAGCACTTTTATGATTTCGAAGTACTCTCAACAATTTATCAAGTTCTAGAGGTGAAAGGGATGATGATACAATTACCGAAAATGTCTTCTTGTCCCCCAAATACGCATACCTAAGGTGATCGGGTAGAGGCTTCAATTCTTCCTTTCCTTTATCGACTTTTGATTCCTCATTTTCCATCTCCAATGAAAGATATTCCCTCTTTCCATAGTACGCCAACTTTGCTTCATCCTCTTGCATTTCCCTACAAGCATTCAATTCATGTAAACAATCATTTATATCTTCATCTTCTAAACAATGAAAAGAAAGGTTAGAGTTTAAAGATAAAGTAAGAGAATGGCTTATGCTCATTTCAAGAGGATCTTTAGCTAAGATGAATGGTAGGTTCTCTTCAACAACTTCATCAATCATGTCGATCCTTCTACATTCTTTTTCTCATTTGGATACCTCATATCACTTTTCAAAGAGAACACCACCTCCTCCTCATTTACTCTCAACTTCAATTCCCCTTTTTGTACATCAATTAAAGCTCTTCCCGTGGCTAAAAATGGACGCCCCAAAATCAATGAAACATTTGCATCCTCGTCCATATTAAGCACTACAAAATCAACCGGGAATATAAACTTTCCCACTTTAACTAACACATCCTCCACAATTCCTCTAGGGTAAGTTAAAGACCTATCCGCTAGTTGCAATGTAACGGATGTAGGTTTCACTTCCCCTATACCAAGTTTCTTGAAAATGGACATAGGCATCAAGTTGATACTTGCCCCAAGATCACAAAGAGCTTTATGAACCTCACTCTTGCCCATTTCACATGTAATAACAAAACTCCCCGGATCTTTGAGCTTTGGAGGCAACTTTCTTTGAATTATTGCACTACACTCCTCCGTTAAATTGACGGTCTCATTTTCTACCAAACTTCTCTTTCTTGACATGATGTCCTTCAAAAATTTAGCATAATGGGGCATTTGTCTTAAGGCATCCGCAAAGGGTATATTAATGTGGATTTTCTTGAAAATTTCCAAAAACTTTGCAAACTTTTCATCCAAACCCTTCTTCAAAAATCGATGTGGAAAAGGAATAGGTACTTGTGTTTTTGGAATTCCCCAACTATCCCTTTCCACTTCAATTTCCTCCTCCTTCTTTTTCATTGCCTTGGTTCTTTCCCATTTCTTTTCAACAATCTTGTTATCAATCAATTCCGGTTCCTCATTCATTTTAGCCTCAACTTCACTTTCAACGTCTAATTCTTCTTCAACCAAGGTTTTCTCCACCTCCTTCTCTTCCACCTTATCATCTTCCATTGGCATAGAAGGTCCATCATAATTGGTTCCACTCCTCAAGGTAATTGCTTTGCATTGTTCCTTTGGATTTACAATGGTGGTGGAAGGAAATTTTCCTTTCTCATTAGCACTCATTGAGCTAGCAATTTGACCAAATGAATACTCCAAGGCTTTGAATCTTCTTTCATTATTTTCCTCAATAGCCTTGAATCTTCTTTCATTCACTTCATCTTGAGTTTTGTTGGAAGCAATCAACTTTTCAAGAAGTTCTTCGGTAGTCGCCTTCCCTTCATTATTTGGCGCTTTAGCTCCCGGATGATACCCCGAAGAATAGGCAACCGCATTGTTAGGGTTGGAATAAGAGAAGTTATCTTGCCTCCTTGGTTGTTGAGGGTATGAGCTTCCACTAGCTTGATTATTATAGCTACCTTGCCTTGGTGGGTAATTTCCTTGATTTTGGTTGAAACTACCTTGGTAATTATTTTGATAATTACCTTCATAGTTTCTTCCTTGCATATATTGCACATCCTCCACACGTGGCCTTGTCATAGCCCATTGTTCCCCACTAACACCATTTTGAGGAAGCACACTTTGATCCATTTGGCCATCAACCATATTAACTCCTTGATTAGTCACTTCTTTGTTCAAACTCATTTGCTTCATTACCTCCGCTACTATTATTTCCATGCTTGGCGTTTGTGGCTCAACATTCACACTCTTCACAATAAACTGTTGCCCTTTATCATGGCTCTCAAACCCATAGCATCCACTTACCCTCTCCGATGGCCATTGGTAGACATTTGTAGCAATTTCATCAAAAATTCGAATAGCCCTTTCTGGAGTTACTGTTTGCCTAATTTATAGCACTCACGAGCAAGAATACTCGATCGTTGTAGTATTATATCCCAAGAAAAATTATCAATCCAATAAGGAGTTATATTCGTACTAGCAAAATACGTGAGCTCATGTTCATTGTTGTTTTTGTAAAGATGATCGGGGGTTTTGAGATTGATTAACAACTAAAACAAGTAACAAGTAAATAACAATATCAAATAAGTAGAATGACAAGAATAGAAAATGGGTGCTTAAGTTCAAGTATGGAAAAACATGGGATTAGAAACATCCAAGCACACTCAATTCATGTTATCATGCAAACGGAATTCAACTCAATTGATGTAGACTAAGGGTGATCACGATTGTATCCTAAGCTCCCTTTCGGGTTACAAAGGTTGTTGATCCATTTTGGACTCCCAAAAGCACTTAAGATCAAAGCCCAACATTAACCCCTTCCATCTAGGTACTAGTTAGACTAAACTCTCCCTTTTTGTGTACTAAGGCCAACGAATGGATTGGTTCCCCTCATTGAATTCAAATATCCTTTCGGTCAAACCCAAACTCAATGTCTATTCATGCCTTCCTAATACTATAGAGGGTCGTTTCCGTCTCACTCCAAGCAATACATACATGAAGATCATGATAGCATTTAATTACCACAAATAATCCATTGATCAACAATCCATTAAACCAATAAACATTCATGAATAACAAACCATGCCATCACAACACCAAGACAATTAAACTCCATGAATAGAAATCAACATCAATTAAATCAAAAACCAATTTAATCCACATGATAATATAAATCTAATATGCTCTTCATGTTCCTAATCCCACTAGAGGGATTAGCCTATCATAGTAAAAGTAACAAAACAATTAAATGATTCATTACAATTACCCATAGTCTAAGATCTAAAGAAATACAAAATGAATGGATTCTTCCCTATCAATTTCTTGAAGAGAATCTTCTATTCTTCTTGATCTCCACCTCTAGCTCTTGATTCCTTGAGATCTCTCACACCCAATAGAAGGGATGAAGTTTTGATGGAGAATTAATGGAGATGATGAAGATGGATCAAAATGGATGAAGGTGGATGAAGATAATGGTGGGAAATGGAAGAAATGGTGTGTGAGGTGTGTGTAGATGATAGGATTTCGGATCCTCTCCAATTGTTGAATAAAGGGGTATTTATACCCCTTTGGAGGCTTCTAGAAGGATCTGGAAATTTCTGCAGGAAAATACCCAACACGAGTCGTGCTCTGTAACACGGCCACGGGGTGGCCGTGTTGTGTCTTCTGATGCTGCCGCACGACCTCGCCTTACAGGGCCGTGTTACGCAACACGGGTCGTGTGTTGTAACACGGGCACAGGTGTGGTCGTGTTGGCTCTTCTGATGTCGCCACACGGCCACCTTCTTACAGGGCCGTGTTGGCGACACGGCTCGTGCTCCCGACTCGACTCGTGCAACTGGACACGACCTGAAGTTGCCCGTGTTGAGTGACTAGATGTCGCCACACGGCCAACTCTTACAGGGCCGTGTTGGCTACACGGCTCGTGTGCTGGCTCCTGCATTTCTTCACTGTTTTGGCTCGTTCTCCCTCGTTTCAACTCCGAATTGAGATCCGCTTTTTCCTACATTCACACACATTTTCTTACGTTTAAGCTCATTCACACACATTTCAATAAAAATACAAAGCACAACCAAATAACATATAAAATACGGATAAAATAATACGAAAATACATATAAAAAGACACTAAAATCTAGGTGAAAATAGCTCTAATCAACCCCCCAAACTTAAGGTGTTGCTCGTCCCCGAGCAACGAAAATGACAAATCAAAAGGAGAAATTTTCACCTAGAAAAGACTAAACGAATATAAGCAATAACACATCGTTATCAATAATAACAACAAACTATGCTAAGCCATCCTACAACATTAAAATCATGACATGAGAAATTAACAAGTTCAATCAAAAGAGAATAAAGTGTAATATAGTTCCTTTTAAGTCCAAGCCTCACAATGGATATTAATGTCTCTCAACACTCTTTTGAAATAGGGTAGATCACACTCATTAATCGATTGGCTCGAATCACTATAAGCTTGCTCGCGGACTATATTCACAAACCACCAAAGTTTCAATTAATGATCAAAAAGGTCTTTAATTAGGATGTAATGATAAGCTCTTTGGTAGGGTAGGAAGTATATGGATAAGAGTGACTCAACAAGTGTAAGTAATCAAAGAGATGGCCAATTTCCTCAACTTCTCCACTTTTCTTTCTTCCTTTCTTATCTTTACAATCTCAAGCACTATTCATTAACTTTCCTTGGATTGAGCTTCTTTTGATTCAAGCTTCCTATCTTTGAATTTTGTTTACTTGAGCATTTTGATGTTGATTTGCTCCTTTCTTACTTTGAGGTTGCATGTCCATTCTTGTTTTGCTCTTTTCATCCTTTTTCTTGCTTGTTTACCATGTCCTTTTCTTCTTTTGGTAATCAATCAATCCTTTCTAGCTACCATCTCCTCAATCACCCACACAAAGGTATATATAAGCTTTGAATAGGTCATTAAGGCTTGTAATGTGCTAAATTCACAAGAAATAGGCTTATAGGCTCAAAATGGTTAACTAAGGATGATGTTCATGGTAGGGAACATATATGGCAATGACTATAATAACAAGGATGGCCTTAGATCATTTCACCACTCTCCACTAATCGGGCTCGTTCCTATAGTCCTTGAGCAAGTTCTAACTTATCAAACACAACTGATCCACTCATGAAGAAATACCATGTATGCATGGTTGAGGCTCAAATGCTCACAAGCTTGTGCTCGGACCCTAAGGAACTTATTACACCACATTCATCTCAAAATTGAACAAGTTAAGTAAAACATGTCACAATTTGAAAGTGTAGAGCTTCTTAATCATAATTTGTCATCACTTATCACCACAACCTATCATCACTCACATTCAAAAATGACTCACGACATCCCTAAACAAACCACCAAACATCTCAAGACAAGAATGAAAATACACACCAAACATAAAAATAAGGACTAAACAAACAAGACACAACAAAAACACAAAACATGCAAAAAAAAACACAAAATACCATCATCCATAAGAAAATTAAGCACACATCATCCCAACCTTTATTTAAAAGGAAAACCAAATATACGAAAGTAAACCTCCCACAAACATAACACATGAAGTAGCATGCTAGTCACAACAATCCAAATCAAAATCAATTCATTTCAAGTAATAAAATGATAAGGTGTAGAGTACTCCCTCAATAGGCATTTGGTAAGGAAAGCATTAGCTCCAAGCTCCATCATGCTTTCAATACCTCTCATTCATGCTCTAACACTCAACAAACACCATTATTTTAACAATTTCATTATAAATATGGACTATCATGCACTTCAACACCACCAATCATGCCAAAATCAACCCAAACTCATGAGAAAAATTTTAAAATTGACCCAATTTTTACAAGAATCATACTCAAGTGGTGAGTCACACCACACACTCTCCCCCCAAACTTAAATCGAAACAAGAGTGGAGACTTAAGTTTGCAAAAAAGTGGTGAGACTTACCCTTGACCCTTGTAGTTTCCATTGATGATCTTCTTGTTGAGAAGTAACTGCATCCACACGACTCAAGTGATGTCCACCACGCACTATCACCCCCCAAACTTAACTCGAGACAAGAGTCACGAATTAAGTTTGCAACAAATGTTTGAAAAATATCAACTTGAATCCATGAAGCATTTCTCTTTTCTTCAATGTGCATTTTTCTCCATGAGCACAATCAACCTACAAGGCCAAAACAAACAAACAACAAAAACAAAGCAATAAAGATAGTGATGGGGTGCCTCCCATCGAGCGCTAAGTTTAACGTCTTCAAGCTAGACGAATGTTTAGCTCATCTTTCACATAAAGTATCCACAAAGAGGGTCTCCCTTTGTGATGGATCCACATAGTGCTTCACACGATGACCATTGACCAAGAACTCTCCCCCGTTCTCATCTATAACCTTTAGAGCTCCCCCATCAAGTACTTCCTTTACCACATAAGGTCCTCTCCATTTGGACTTCAACTTGCCCGGGAAAAGTCTTAGTCGAGAATTGAATACCAACACCTTCTCACCCTTTTCAAAGCTCTTCTTTCTCAAACGAGCATCATGCCACCTCTTGGTTTTCTCCTTAAAAATCCTTGAGTTTTCATAAGCATTTTCTCTAAATTCCTCAAGCTCATTCAATTGTAAGAATCTTACCTTCTTCGAAGCTTTCATGTCAAAATTCAACTTCTTAATGGCCCAATAAGCTTTATGCTCTAACTCCACCGGAAGATGGCAAGACTTACCATAGACAATTTGAAAAGGAGACATACCAAGAGTGGTCTTGAATGCGGTTCGAAAGGCCCACAATGCATCATCAAGTTTATTTGACCAATCCTTTCTACTCACACTCACTATTTTCTCCAAGACTTGTTTGATTTGTCGATTGAAAATTTCAGCTTGACCATTCGTTTGAGGGTGATACGGAGTAGACACTCGATGCTTTACTCCATAAGTCTTGAGAATGTTCTCCATTAGCTTATTTATGAAGTGACTACCCCCATCACTTACCAACACTCTAGGTACTCCAAATCTTGTGAAGATATGCTTCTTTAGAAACCCCATGACCACTCTAGCATCACTTGTTCTTGAAGGTATGGCCTCAACCCATTTCGAGACATAGTCAACCGCCAATAGGATGTATAGGAATCCATTAGATTGAGGAAATGGTCCCATGAAATCGATGCCCCACACATCAAATATCTCCACTTCTTGAAAGCTCTTAAGGGGCATCTCATCCCACTTGGAGATTCCTCCCATCCTTTGACACCGATCACAACCCTCTACAAATTTCTTACAACTCTTGAACAAAAATGGCCAATACAACCCCGATTGTAAGACTTTTGCAGCGGCCTTTTGAGCTCCAAAATGGCCTCCACTAGGTGAAGAGTGGCAAAACTCCAACACACTATTCCATTCTTCCTCGGGCACACATCTTCGCACAAGAGAATCATTGCACATCTTGTACAAGAATGGATCATCCCACAAGTAACTTTTAACATCATGAAAGAACTTCTTGGATTGATACTTATTAAGCTCATAAGGCCTCCTTCCACTAGCCAAGTAATTCACATAGTCCGCATACCACGGGCTTCCTTCTTCCTCCACTAAAGCCTCAATTTGATAGCAATCACACTCCAAGATTTCTTCATCGGGAAAAACCTCATTGATTAACTCATAAGTACTTTCACAATGCTCCCTCGACTCTAACCTTGAAAGATGGTCGGCTATCACATTCTCCGTGCCCTTCTTATCTCTCACTTCAATATCAAATTCTTGAAGAAGTAGTACCCATCTTATCACCCTTGGCTTTGCATCCTTCTTTGCCATGAGATACTTGATAGCGACATGGTCGGTGTATACAATGGTTTTCGTTCCTACCAAATAAGGACGAAACTTATCAAATACGTATACTACCGCCAAGAACTCTTTTTCGGTAGTAGTGTAGTTCCTTTGAGCCGCATCAAATGTCTTGCTTGCATAGTAAATGGCTCGGAATTTTTTCTCTCTTAATTGCCCCAAAACCACTCCAAGAGCTACATCACTTGCATCACACATCAATATAAATGGCTCCTTCCAATCGGGGTGATCAAGATGGGTGATGAAATCAAAGCTTCCTTTAGCACCTGAAAAGCATTTAAACAATTATCATCAAACTTAAATGGCACATCTTTTTCAAGGAGATGAGATAGAGGTTTAGAAAATGAAGAAAAATCCTTGATGAATCTACGATAGAACCCGGCATGACCAAGGAACGATCGTACTCCCTTCTCATTTGTTGGTGGTGGAAGCTTCTCTATAGCAACAACTTTGGCTCGGTCAACTTGCAATCCCTTTGAAGAGATATGATGTCCAAGTACAATGCCATCATTTACCATGAAATGGCACTTCTCCCAATTCAACACTAAATTAGTGTCTTGACATCGCTTCAAAACAATAGCAAGGTTAGACAAACAATTATCAAAAGAAGAACCAAACACCGAAAAGTCATCCATGAAAACTTCCATTATATTCTCAATTAATCCTTCAAAGATTGCCATCATACACCTTTGAAAGGTGGCCGGTGCATTGCAAAGTCCAAATGGCAATCTTCGAAAAGCAAATATTCTATAAGGACAAGTGAAAGCGGTCTTTTCTTGGTCTTCGGGTGCTATGAGAATTTGGTTATACCCGAAATACCCATCAAGAAAGCAATAAAACTCATACCCGGCCAACCTATCCAATATTTGATCTAAGAAAGGTAAGGGGAAGTGATCTTTACGTGTGTTTTCATTAAGCTTCCTATAATCAACACACACACGCCATCCCATCACCGTCCTAGTGGCTATGGTCTCATCTTTATCGGTCTTCACTATAGTCATACCCCCTTTTTTAGATACTACATGCAACGGGCTCACATAGGGGCTATCACTAATAGGAAAAATCATATCGGAGTCTAACCACTTAAGAACCTCTTTTTTTACCACTTCTTGCATGATAGGATTAAGTCTTCTTTGGTTTTGAACACAAGCTTTCCCTTCATCCTCAAGTCTTATCTTATGCATGCAAATTGTTGGACTAATTTCCTTCAAATCATCAATACACCAACCAATAGCCGACTTATGCTCTTTAAGGACATTAAGCAATTTATCAAGTTGACTAGAAGTTAGAGATGATGATACAATTACCGGATAAGTCTCATTTTCACCAAGGTAGGCATAAGTAAGATGATCGGGTAGAGGCTTCAACTCCACCTTCTTTTCCTTTTTCTCTTCTTGCTCGAGTGAATCTCTAAGTGTTAAGAACTTTTCATTTCCTCTTGAGATGGCGGCTGCAACCTCTTGAGCTTCACTACAATCGCCTAGATCAAGCAAACAATTAATCAATTCTTCATTTAAATCAAGAGAAGTAGTAGAAATATTAGAAAGAGATAGAGAATTGCTCAAGCAAAGTTCAAGTGGATCCTTGGTTATAATGGAAGGCCAACTCTCCTCGACACTTCCCTTTACAACATCCACACTTTTACATTCTTCATCATTCATTGGATATTGCATGGCCTTGTGTAGAGAGAATACCACTTCCTCATCATTAACCCTCAACTTCAATTCTCCTTTGTAGACATCAATAAGAGCTCTCCCGGTAGCAAGAAACGGTCTCCCAAAAATCAATGGCACATTTTCATCCTCCTCCATATCTAGAACAACAAAATCCACCGGAAAGACGAACTTATCAACTTTCACCAACACATCTTCAACTACTCCTTTTGGATGTGTCATAGATCTATCCGCCAATTGAAGTGTGATGGAAGTTGGCTTTACTTCACCTAATCCAAGCTTCTTGAATATGGAGAGAGGCATTAGATTAATGCTTGCACCGAGGTCACAAAGAGCCTTGTTCTTCTTGTTCTTTCCAATTTCACAAGGTATAATGAAACTACCCGGATCCTTCAATTTTTGTGGAAGTTTCCGTTGTAGAATGGCACTACACTCTTCGGTTAGATTAACCGTTTCATTGTCCACAAGACTTCTTTTCTTTCCCATGATGTCCTTCAAGAAACGAGCATAATGAGGCATTTGATCCAAAGCATCGGCAAAAGGGATATTGATTTGAATCTTCTTGAAGATTTCAAGAAACTTTTTGAACCTCTCATCCAAACCCTTCTTCAAAAACCTTTGAGGAAAAGGAACCGGTACTTGAGTCTTGGGTATTCCCCAACTATCTCTTTCAACTTCAACTTCCTTTTCCCTTAACTCCTTTGCCTTTTTCCACTTTGGAATTCTCTCTATCTTCTCTTCATCTTTCTTTTGCTCAACAATTTTTTTTTTCTTGCTTACTTCCTCCATTTCAATCTCTTCTTGCACCAACCCTTCTTCCACCTTGCTTTCCACTTCCCTTTCAATGACAATACTATCTTCTTTAGGCATAGGAGGTTCCTCATACTCTTTTCCACTTCTAAGAGTGATAGCTTTGCAATCTTCTTTAGGATTGGTTATCGTGGTAGATGGAAACTTTCCTTGTTGGTGTTGAGATCCCACGGAAGAAGCAATTTGACCCATTTGATACTCAAAAGCTCTCATCCTATTGTCGGATTTCTTCTCATTTTCCTCCATTCTAGCCTCCATCTTTGCATCTCTTTTTTCCATGTAAGCCCTTGTGTCTTTCATGAATGCCATCAATGTCTCTTCCACCGATGCTTTCCCCTCTCCATTTGGCGGCTTAGCACTCGGATCGAATCCCGGAGGATATGACACGGCGGCTTGAGGATTAGAGTAAGAAAGATTTTCATGCTTCCTCGGAGCTTGATAATTTCTACTTGATTGATTGAAATTGCTTCCCCGAGCTTGTCCTTGATATCCTCCTTGGTAATTACCTTGATTAGAAGGATAATTACCTTGGAAATTCCCTTGATGATGGAAATTCCCTTGGTAATTTCTCCTATCTAAATAGGCAACATCTTCTACACTTTGCATAACCTTGCTCTCATCATTCACCATAGAACTTGTGCTTCCCCCTTGGCTTACTCCTTGAGTGATCAAATTCAATTGCTTTGTTAAAGCTTGAATGCTCTCATTGAATTCTTTCATTCCCTCACTTTGGAACATATCACTCTTCACTTTGTTCACACTCTCCACTTGAGCTACTTTTCCAAAGGCATAACCTCCCATTACTCGCTCGGAAGGCCATTGATAAGCATTCATCGCAATGTCTTCAAAAATATCCATGGCTTTCATAGCATCCACTCCAAATATAGACCCTCCGGATGAAGCGTCTACATGCATCCGATTTTGTTGATTCAACCCTTGGTAAAAGAAAGCCACTTGTTGATTCTCATGAAAATCGTGTTGAGGACACTTTCGGAGCATCTCTTTGTAGCGTTCCCATGCTTCATAAAAATTTTCATCCGGAAGTTGCCTAAATTGAGTGATAAGGCTTTTCAATTGGAGCGTCTTTGAAGGAGGAAAATACTTGTTTAGGAACCTTTGCTCAAGATCTTCCCATGTATTACAACTTCCCAAAGGAATTGTATTGTACCATGCTTTAGCCTTGTCTCTTAAAGAAAAAGAGAACAACCTCATCCGAATAGCATCCTCCGACACTCCCTTCATCTTGACGGTATTTGCAACCTCCAAGAAAGTAGATAGATGAGTGTTCGGGTCTTCAAGAGGACCTCCCCCAAACTGATTTGCTTTAACCATGTTGATCAATCCGGTCTTGATTTCATAATCATTGGCTTGAACCGGAGGAACCATATTGTGCACGGCCCTCGGTTGGAAGTAATCCTGAATTGCTCTAGGCCTTGGCAACTCTTGTTGTTGAAATATCCTTTGAGCTTCTTGATTGGCAAGCAATTGCATATACTCTTGATTTTGAGCCAAGACATTCCTCATTATCTCCGCTTGATTCTCTTGCACTCCTTCTTGTACCCCCCTTTGATCTTGTAAAGGATCTTGGGGTGGGTCATAATTAACATTCTCTCCACGTTGATTCTCCATTTTTGTTCCTTTTCTAGCTTTACGCCTCTCTCGCTTCCTTTGTCGTGCGGTCCTTTCAATCTCCAAATTCAAAGGAATGATCGATTGATTTTCCTTTGATCTTGTGATCATAAAACACCTACGAAAAGGCCAAGAGTGAGACCACAAACACAAATAATAAATAAAAGAAAATAAAAAGAATCCTTATCAAGAACAACTAAAACAATAACACAGTACTCGACTAGTCCGTCAAACTCCCCTTTAGCAACGGCGCCATTTTCTTGTTTGCCTAATTTATAGCACTCACGAGCAAGAATACTCGATCGTTGTAGTATTATATCCCAAGAAAAATTATCAATCCAATAAGGAGTTATATTCGTACTAGCAAAATACGTGAGCTCATGTTCATTGTTGTTTTTGTAAAGATGATCGGGGGTTTTGAGATTGATTAACAACTAAAACAAGTAACAAGTAAATAACAATATCAAATAAGTAGAATGACAAGAATAGAAAATGGGTGCTTAAGTTCAAGTATGGAAAAACATGGGATTAGAAACATCCAAGCACACTCAATTCATATTATCATGCAAACGGAATTCAACTCAATTGATGTAGACTAAGGGTGATCACGATTGTATCCTAAGCTCCCTTTCAGGTTACAAAGGTTGTTGATCCATTTTGGACTCCCAAAAGCACTTAAGAACAAAGCCCAACATTAACCCCTTCCATCTAGGTACTAGTTAGACTAAACTCTCCCTTTTTGTGTACTAAGGCCAACGAATGGATTGGTTCCCCTCATTGAATTCAAATATCCTTTCGGTCAAACCCAAACTCAATGTCTATTCATGCCTTCCTAATACTATAGAGGGTCGTTTCCGTCTCACTCCAAGCAATACATACATGAAGATCATGATAGCATTTAATTACCACAAATAATCCATTGATCAACAATCCATTAAACCAATAAACATTCATGAATAACAAACCATGCCATCACAACATCAAGACAATTAAACTCCATGAATAGAAATCAACATCAATTAAATCAAAAACCAATTTAATCCACATGATAATATAAATCTAATATGCTCTTCATGTTCCTAATCCCACTAGAGGGATTAGCCTATCATAGTAAAAGTAACAAAACAATTAAATGATTCATTACAATTACCCATAGTCTAAGATCTAAAGAAATACAAAATGAATGGATTCTTCCCTATCAATTTCTTGAAGAGAATCTTCTATTCTTCTTGATCTCCACCTCTAGCTCTTGATTCCTTGAGATCTCTCACACCCAATAGAAGGGGTGAAGTTTTGATGGAGAATTAATGGAGATGATGAAGATGGATCAAAATGGATGAAGGTGGATGAAGATGATGGTGGGAAATGGAAGAAATGGTGTGTGAGGTGTGTGTAGATGATAGGATTTCGGATCCTCTCCAATTGTTGAATAAAGGGGTATTTATACCCCTTTGGAGGCTTCTAGAAGGATCTGGAAATTTCTGCAGGAAAATACCCAACACGAGTCGTGCTCTGTAACACGGCCACGGGGTGGCCGTGTTGTGTCTTCTGATGCTGCCGCACGGCCTCGCCTTACAGGGCCGTGTTACGCAACACGGGTCGTGTGTTGTAACATGGGCACAGGTGTGGTCGTGTTGGCTCTTCTGATGTCGCCACACGGCCACCTTCTTACAGGGCCGTGTTGGCGACACGGCTCGTGCTCCCGACTCGACTCGTGCAACTGGATACGACCTGAAGTTGCCCGTGTTGAGTGACTAGATGTCGCCACACGGCCAACTCTTACAGGGCCGTGTTGGCTACACGGCTCGTGTGCTGGCTCCTGCATTTCTTCACTGTTTTGGCTCGTTCTCCCTCGTTTCAACTCCGAATTGAGATCCGTTTTTTCCTACATCTTCCTTATCATGAAAATCTTACGTTTAAGCTCATTCACACACATTTCAATAAAAATACAAAGCACAACCAAATAACATATAAAATACGGATAAAATAATACGAAAATACATATAAAAAGACACTAAAATCTAGGTGAAAATAGCTCTAATCAGTTACTCCAAGTACGGATCCACCTGCCGAAGCATCAACAAACACTCTTTGACCATTTACCAAACCTTGGTAGAAAAACCCCACTTGTTGATTTTTCGGAAATTCATGTTGAGGACACTTGCGTAGCATTTCCTTAAATCTTTCCCACGCTTCGTAAAAGCTTTCTTGAGGCAATTGCTTGAATTGAGTAATCAAGCTCTTCATTTGAAGTGTCTTGGAAGGTGGGAAATACTTGTTCAAGAACATTTGTGCAAGTTCGTCCCATGTGTTGCACGTACCGGGAGTAAGAGTGGAGAGTCATGTTCTTGCTCTATCCCTCAAAGAAAATGGAAATAACCTCATTTTGATGCAATCCTCGCTCACCCCATTCATCTTCATGGTGATAGCAATCTCAATGAATTGAGCTAGATGAGCATTAGGATCTTCATTCGGAGCTCCACTAAATTGTTGCTCTCTCACCAATGAAATCAAGCCCATTTTAAATTCAAAGTTGTTGGCATGAATTGGTGGTCCCATCATTTGTGGTATTGTCCTTGGCATGAAGAAATCCCGGATCACCCTTTGATCATTTTGAATTCCATGTTGCACCGAAGGTGGAGGTACATATGCTTGTTGTGGAGGAGCATAAGCTTGTTGAAACCCTTGTTGAATCATAGCTTGTTGCACCATTTGTTGAATTAAAGCTTGATTATTAAACTCCCCAAATTGTTGATAAGCTTGTTGCGGAAGATTGGCATTGGCTTGATCTTGCAAATTTTGCATTCCGCCTCCATCAATCCTAACATTGCCACGTTCATCTTGATTGATTTCCATGTGATCACTCTTTTTGGTATTGTTCTCCTTTCTTCTTCTTCGAAAAGTGTGTTCAATTTCTAAGTCAATAGGTTCAACTTGTTCCCCTTTTGATCTTGTTTGCATACATCTTCAAAATAAAATAAATTAGAACAAGATTTTCAAAGCAAAGACAAATAAAAAATACAAGAAAAAAATGTCTCTAGTAAGATCGCTCTAAACGTTCCTTCTTTAAGCTACTAGCAACCGTTACCTCCCCGGCAACAGCGCCATTTGATTAGCCATAACTTATAGTCGGGTTGACCAATTCAAGAATTTATCGAACCACAGGAAGGTCGATGCTAGCACTTAAGCGAGATCACGTTTATCACGATTTTATAGAAATGAATCATAGATGGATGGTTGATTAAACAAGTAATTAAATGAAAACCAATGAAAGTAGACAAGCAATTATCAAATGACAAGATAAAATGATGAATGAGTAGTTTTCCAAATTGAGTAGAAGTGAGATTAACAACACTAATGAAGTGGTAACTCATGGACTCATGCATTAAACTTATATGTATCAAGGGTTAAGACTAAGGGCCAACACATATACCACCTAAACTTTCTCTCGAAATGAATAGGATGTAGATCATTTGCACAATCTCAAAATAGCTCAAAGGTTGGTTCTCAATTAAACAATTCCAACTAGGTACTAAGTTCAATTAAAGAATCCCTTCATATAATTAATTGACTTCTCAATCTAACTAATCACATGTTCTATCAAAGGGTTCTAAATAATAAAGGACTTCTCAATCACTTTACAATTTATAATGCACATGAGGTGTTTGATGAAATGATTCACTTGACTATCCTAAGCACATAATTGATTTCTCAATCTAATCATATAATTAGAACAATCAAACACACAAAACATCATAGATCTCAAGATATGTAAGCACCAATGATAGAAAATCAAATATCCCCATCAACATATGAATTTAATTACATAGATCCACAAATTAACCAACAACCTTCATGTTGCTAATCTCACAAGGGAGATTAGCCTACAATCTTCATAAGATCCATAACATAGACATTAGAATTCTTACAAATCATGGTAAACTAAAGGATTAACACAAAATTGGAATGAAAACTCCCTTGGAAATGGATCCAATTGAATCTCCTTTCTTTCTTTGGTGATCACCCAATCTTCCTTGCTTCTTCACTTGATTTGAAGATGAAATGATGGTGGATTGATGAAAGGATGATGATAGATGATGAATGGATGAAGAAAAGGTGTAATATGAAGAGAATTGTGTGTGAGGTGTGTGTGGCAGCTCAATTTCGTAGGGGTTGATCATCAAAATGTTGAATGGAGAGGTATTTATACCCCCATGGGCCTTCTAGAAGGAATTTGGAATTTTCAGCACAATTAACACCTACACGGCTCGTGCGCTGCTGCTCGGCCCGAGTCGTGTTTAGGGTTTCTGGTCAACGCACGCTTCAAGCAGCGCACGGCTCGTGCGCCGCACACGGTCACAGGGGTTGCCGTGTTGTGCTATCTGGCTTCCGCGCATGGCTAACGGCACAGGCCCGTGTGAGGAACACGGCCCGTGTACGCGACACGGCCCGTGTTTGCGACACGGCCGGCCGTGTTGTGTTGTTTTTCCTCCCTTTTTCTCCCGACTCCATTTTTATTCCATTTTTCACCTGATTCATCATTTATAAGTTCATTCACACACAAATTCCAAGAAACACATAACACCACTAATAATGACTCAAAATACGGATAAAACAAACCGGAAATAAACATAAAAAGACACTAAAAACTTGATGAAATTAACCATAATCAATAGGATATGAATCTCAAACTTACCTGTTGCTCGTCCCGAGGCAACAAAATAAAAATAAAGAGAGAAAGTAAGAAAATTAGTGGGGAAACAAGGACTATGACAAATACCATATTCAAAATACAATTGTCCTCAACTTAGGTCATGTAACTCTCATTGCATGTAATAATCAATTCATAGCATACAAGTTAAGATAATCACCACCAATTTAAATGCTCCATTGACATGTTCTCACGGGAAGTATATATCACTCGTACTCAAGTGTAAAAGATG
Organism: Pogostemon cablin; assembly: GCA_023678885.1. Classification (NCBI taxonomy): domain Eukaryota; kingdom Viridiplantae; phylum Streptophyta; class Magnoliopsida; order Lamiales; family Lamiaceae; genus Pogostemon; species Pogostemon cablin. The sequence goes on from CM042979.1 coordinate 11,001,546, forward strand.
TACACTTATGGGTTAAGGTGTTTACACTCATATTCAATTCAAGTGTATGTGTAACCATAAGCTTGCCAAAAGTCTCAAACTCTCCACAACTATTATTATGATTCGACAATGAGATCAAAAAGGACTTTTCTTTTGGATGTAATGTTGGCTCTTTGGTAAGGGTAGGAAATATATGGATAAAGTGACTCAATTAGTAGAGAATTAAAACCGGAGATCTTTTGTACTGCAGATTTTTACACTTTAAGGCTATCCAGCTTCATGCTCTTCTAATTTTCTTTTCTCTCATTTTCTTCAAGCTCAACATACTTTTTTTCCTTTCTTTTTTTTTCTCGAGGTACCGTTTCAGGCACTACATCTTACATCTCGGGGTACTAATTTCGGGCACTACTCCTAAGCAACTTATTTTTCAGCTCATATTTTTTAGCTCATAATTACTTGTATAGCTCCAAATATTTTATTCCTTCCAAACTCCATGAAAATCAATTCACACACTTTGACAGCATTTAATTATCCACTAAATATAAAAATTTAAGGCTCAAATAGGATATCAAAGTGGCTATCTTCGTAGGTAGCCAAAGAAATAAGGCTTTTTGGCTCAAAAGGACTAACTACGGATATATATTTATTTGGTAGGAAATTATTTGGCAAAGTGACTCATAAATTCAAGGATGTCCTAAAATCATCTCCCATCATCTAACACATGTAGTTTCAAGTAAGACAAGAGGCAAGTACTAGAATACACACACAAGAATGATACTTACTAGAAAAGAAATATCATGTGATTATGTACATGATCAACTAAGCTCAAAATCTCACATGGGTTTTTAATAAGTAATAGAGCATTTTTCATGGTAAGCAAATCCCACAAGTACACATAGAACTTCATATCACAATATAACTCAAGTACACTTCCTCTCACATGGATCACCACCTTAAACTTAATCCTTCCACTCTCATGAATTAAAAGCACATATAAAAATTAGAATAAGGAAATGAGGGCACCTGATATATCCTTCAACGTATGCACGAGCTCCTCGAGTACTTCAACTTGGTCAGGTCAAGCCTCAGTATAGAACTCGTCTTTCCCCTCTTTTACCTTTTTATATCATCAAAGTGCAAACACACTCATCATCACAGGATTCATCAATAATAAAATAGGAGAACTATAAGAAAGACTTAATTGACTATCTAATCGACTCCACACACTAGACACACCACTGAACACTAGGCAAATTGCAAAAAATTAACACATCAAAACTGATTAATGTTTCAACATACCGCAAAAAATCAACTCCCCCAGCAAACATTATAAAGAAAATATTATACTATTGGTGCTTCAATGAGGTAAGTACATCACACCCCCCCAAACTTAGTAAAAACGTAAGTTGAAACTAAGTTTGCAAAGAGATGTAATTGCCGATTAGTAAGCACCTTAAATATAAAAATTTCTTACTCACACGAAATAAATAAAGCATTAAAATGGAAGGGCAAACTCCCAACAGGCGCTCATGTTTAACGTCGGAGAGTCACGACGTATGTAACCTTTGTAGGCTACTGGATTAGAGGACGGTCTACTCGCATCCTCATCTTCAAATATTTTCTTTCCCTTTTCTTGTCTACACTCAACACCTCACATTTCTTAGTAACAAGTATATGATCCTTGAAATTTCTTCCTCCCATGGCTGTCTAGACACCTCCTTGTCAATCTTCCACTTGAATTCAGAATCATCTGTCTTAGAAAAATCAAGATTAAACAAGTTAGAAATCATATCTATGCTCTTGCATGATTGACTCTCCATGGGCATTTTCATTGCTTGATCAAGAGAGAAAACCACATTTTTATTATCCATTTGCAGTCTAAGCTTCTCGGCTCTCAACCTCTTTGCTCTTTTCCACTAAAAGCTCACTATTGTTATCTTGGGATAGCTCTAAGGTGTTCTGAACAACATGTGTAGCATTCAGTATCGAATCGGACATTGAACTATATTGTTTGACTTCTACTCAACCAAAAGGGACTGGTCGAGCAGATAGGTTTTGGTCGAGCAACCCACCTGATCGGGAGCTTCCATTCACCATGTGTTGCTCGACCTCTATTTGATTGGGGAGTCTGGTCGAACGGATGGCGTTTGGTCGAGCAGGCTATCTGATTGCGAGCTCTCGTCCCCCAGGTGTTGTTTGACTTCCGTTCGACTTGGGTAGTCTAGTCGAATGGAAAAGTGTAAGTCGAACAGTGCTCTTGAAAATAGAGCATCGTAATTCTATTCGTCCGAGAGTTGCTCGACCTAGCTTTCACTTCTTGCTGTTGCATACTAGGCCCTCTTAGTGTCAACTCTGTAATCTGTCTTTGTTGGGACTTTAGTAGCTTATTGATGTTAGCTAGACTAGAGACGATCTCATCATCCCTATTCGGCTTCACCACTTTATGTTCAACCTGCGCTACCTTGCCAAATACATATGATCCTCTATCTCTTTCCGTAGGCCAATCACGTGAATTCATAGAGATGTCTTCAAATAACTTTTCTGCTTCAAGTGTTGTCTTAGATAACAGCGCTCCTTCTGATGATGCATCAATAAAAACACGCGACTCACAATCCAATCCATAGTAGAAGATGCTTATGTAAAAAGCTTTAGACATTCCATGTTGTGGACACCTCCTGAGCATATCTTTAAACCTATCCCATGCCTCATGAATTTCTCACCCTAATTCATAACAAATTGGGTGATCTCTTGCCTCATCCTTAAGATCCTTGAGGGTGGCATGTATCTCTCCAAGAATTTTTGCTACAGTTGGTCCCATGTAGTGCAATCATTGGCATCAAGAGTCTCATACCAAGCCTCCACCTTATCAATCAAAGAGAACTTGAATAGGGCGATCCGTCTAGTATTATCATTAGCTCCAGCACCCATTTGAGTGTTTGCATAACCAAAAAATCTTTTGAGATGCTGATATGGATCTTCAAAGCAACTTCCAGAAAAGGGATTCTTCTCTACCATGTTAATAAGAGCGGGATGTATCACAAAATCATCATCTTCCCCCTTGCTCCTATCAATCCCATGTTGCAAATCTCATAGTTCGTGAAAATTTTACGTATGGCAATATTATCCGGATTCTGCCTTGCTCCGGTCATATTTAGCTCAATGTGTTATTCCTTCTTTCTTTCCTCTCCTTTTCCTAGTGCACAAGTACCTCAGAAAAATTCAAGATTAGATAGAAATAATAATCACAATAAAAATCTTAATCAAACTAGAAATAATAAACTAATAATAACAGCCGTCCCCGGCAACGGCGCCAAGAACTTGATGCGCGTTTGCTTTGCATGCAAAATTAATCCCTAAGTATTAAGGATATCAATTGCAGCTTAAGCAAGTGACCAAGTGAATATCGAATCCAAAGGACGGCGTATTATCAATTTAATTATTTACTAAATTAATTAAGATGAATGACAATAAAAGTTTGAGGTTTTTAATCTAATAACTATTAAACAATTAATTAAAATAACAAATAAAATAAGATATCACTCGAAGAATACGAAAGTGGATCAAGTATGAGAATATGTAGCCCTAGGATAATCCAGTTTCATTCATTAATTTCCCTTCCGTGTGTTGATGTCCGACTCTACCTTGTGGAATATGGACGCATCACTAAACCATGCATATCTACTCTATAGACACAAGTAAACATGTGTGTAACACGTGTGAATAACCTCAGAGCAAGAGATATAATTACACCCCCCTTTCTAGGTACTATCAGTATCAATTATTTCCCTGGCCAATTGGTACACTAACCCGATATGATCTCCCTTTATAGGTACTATGAAGTTATACTCTTTATCCTACTTAATAACCCGAATTCAATTCAATTAATAAGTATTCATATATGATAGTTCTAATGAAACTTCGGAGTCCCCTCACTTAGAATCATAACATGAAATCCTGCTCAGCAATGAACGCACTCAATCAATAATCAAGATATGTATTCAGACTCCACATAACAGTTAATGATGCACAAAACGACCGTGAGTATGAATTAAAAACGCACATTCATATATAAAATAAATTCACAAATAGTGTTGTACAGAGTTTAAACACGAAAGTTCAATTAATTGGTAAAAACCTTCACAACCCTAATTCTACCAAAAAGGCTCTAGCCCATGATGTTACGAAGAACAATCATGGGTGTTGGATAGATCTTACCCGGATGTCTGGAAAATTACAAGATAAATTAGTAAACGAAATAAACCCTAGATTTGGGAGTCATCGCGTCATTCTCCGTCTTGAATCCTTCTCTTGATTCTCCTCTTGATTCCACAGACGAATCTTCAAAGTGATGGTTGGATGGAGAAAATGATGTGGATGATGGTTGGGGGGTGAACCCCCCTTGTGGGGTGTAGGATGGTTATGTTGTGTTGTGTTGTATCCAATCCGTTCTCTATTGTGTTGAATAATGATGTGATCTACATCCCCTTTTATACTTGTGAGCTCTCCTTATGGACCTTGGATGAGCTTTTTCTTGGAAAATACAAAAATCATGCAATGGGATATAAAACACGCGACACACACTGAGTGGTGTAAAAACACGCACAAATTCAGAAATTCTCAAAAATTCTCACTGGCAGCTGCGCGACTTTACGATTTTGAGCATAACTTCCTCTTCAAAACTCCAATTTGAGTGATTCTTATGCTCACACGATCTTCTCTTCCTTGGCTTTCTATCATATAAAGAACTCTTAGAGATTCCAACATTTGAATGTATAAAAAGTCACGTAAAGTGGCACAGCCATTCTGATCGGCATAGCATGCGCAACGTCACAACTTTGATTATAACTCTCTCATTTGGATTCCGATTGGGGTGTTAATTATGCCAAAACAACCCTCTCTTCTGTGGCTTTCCAACTATATATCACACTTCTAATTCAAAGTTCCACATGAATAGAGAATAATTATAAAATTTGGACGTGCATTTTTCAGAATCATTGCACAAATTGCACCTTTTCTCCAACTTGGCACTTTTGATCATTTTTCCACCTAAAACACAATAAAACAACTCAAGTGTACTTTTTTCTCTAATATATTGAATATAAGATACTTGTGCTAATATATAACAACAATACTCATCAAAAAGGTGTTAGATTGGACACTAAAACACGCTTATTTTCACTCTCAACAACTCTCAATTAGCTCAACGGATTGGTTCTCACTCAAACAATTTCAACTAGGTACTAAGCTTGAAATGGGAGTCCCTTCATACAATTAATCAAACTCTCGATCAAACCAATCATATGTTCTATCAAAGGCTTCTAAAGTCTAAAGGATTTCTCAATCTCTTTATAATTTATAATGCACATGAAGTGTTTGATGAAATGATTCACTCAATTATCCTAAGCATATAATTGATTTCTCAATCTAATCATTTATTTAGAACAACTAAACACACAAACCATCATAAACCTCAAGATCTCAAACATCAATGATAGAAAATTCATTTACCCAATCAACATATGAATTAAAATACACAAATCCCCAAAATTATCCAATAACTCTCATGTTGCTAATCTCAAAAGGGAGATTAGCCTACCATATTCATAAGAACATTAACATAGACATTAAGATCTTTACAAAACATGATAAACAATAGGATTCAATGCAAAAGTTGGATGCAAACTCCCTTGGATGCCTCCAATGGTGATCTTCTTCTTCCCCTTGCAATCTTCCTCTCTTCCTTGCTTCTTTTCCTAAATTGGATGAAGTTTTTGATGGTGGAATGAAGGTAGATCCAATGGATGGTGAATGGATGAAGATGGTAGTGTAAAATGGGAGAAATGGTGTGTGATGTGTGTGTGCAGCCTCAAACCCACGAAAAATCTACTCAAATATTGAAGTATTGGGTATTTATACCCCTTGGGAAGCTTCTAGAAGATTCTGATTTTTTACAGAATTTTGTACCTACACGACTCGTGTACGGTACAACCGTACACGGCCACATGCGTGGCCGTGTAGGTGTTTCAAATGTGAGAACTCGCCCAACACTTACAGGACCGTATTTGGTACACGGCCCGTGTAGGTGATGGCCGTGTTCGGTACACTGGCCGTATTCGTGCTGCGCAGTCTCACCGTTTCGAGCATAACTTCCACATCCAAAATCCGATTTGAGTGATTCTTGCGCTCACGCGATCCTCTTTTCCTTGGCTTTCTATTCATATAAGGAACTAACAAAAATTCCTTCATTTGAAGGTGTAACAAGTCATGCAAAGTAGCACAATCGTGCTGAATAGGAACAGCTTGCGCGATGCCACCATTTTAATCATAACTTTCTCGTTTGGGCTTCAATTAAGGTGTTTCTTATGCCAAAACGATCCTCTCTTCTGTAGCTTTCCAACCATATATCACACTTTTAGTTTTGATCTCTACACGAGTACAGTTAAATTACACAAGTTAGACGTGCATTTTTTTCAGTATTTTGCTTTGACTCATTCTCCCTCGTTTCAACTCCGAATTGTGCTCCGTTTTTTTCACATCTTCCTTATCGCGTCTAGAATCCATTTTTACCTAAAAATCATATGTTTAAGCTCATTCACATACATCTTCATAAAAATACAAAATACAACCATATAGTACATAAATACGAATAAAATAATACGAAAACATACATAAAAAGACACTAAAATTTAGGTGAAAATATCATTCATCATATATGCAGTTACCCGCTACCCGTATCCGATTATTTATTCAGGTTCGGGTAGCGGGTATCCGAGGGGGTGAATCCGAACCCTACCCGAACCCTAATGGGAATTTTTAATTTTTTTCCAAACTAGTCCCAAACCCGATTATAGATACCCGAACCCATTCCATTAGTGTTTGGTCGGGTTGGGTACCCGAAAAAACCCGCGAAACTGCCATCCCTACTCCCATCAGCGAGTTGAATGACAACCTCAGTATTATTCAATTTTCCAACTCCTAACTTCTCAAATACTGATCGTGGCATCACGTTTATGGATGCTCCAAGGTCTAGCATAGCTATTTCAACCTTGAAATCTCCAATCTTGCAAGGAACGACAAACGTGCCGGGGTCTTTGCTTTTTTTAGGCAACTTTCATCAAAAAGTAACCTAGACTTCCTCTCCCATCACTATTTGTTCATTCCCTCTCAGTCTCTTTTTATTTGTGCACAAATCCTTCAAGAACTTGGCGTATCTCGAAAATTGTTTAATTGCCTCAATGAGAGGTATAATAATTTTCTCCTTCCGAAAAGAAGTTCAACAACCGCTGCTAGTTTACTCAAGGTATCTTCCATCCTAGAATTATACACCTCTTTCTCTTCTTTAACCGATGGATCACGGGTGCCAAATTATTGAGTGTTGGCAGCCATGCTATTAATCAAGCTTCTAGCAGCGGTTGGAGTTTTCATCATGAATGCTCCTCCACTAGCGGCATCAAGCATGTTCCGATCCATTATCGATAAACCCTCATAGAAGTATTGCAGCAACAACTGATCGCTAATTTGATGTTGAGGACATACTGATATTAGGCGTTTGAACCTCTCTCAATACACATGTAAACTCTCCCCTTGCATCTGATGATCTCGGATATCTCCTTGCGTAGGACATCAACTCTAGTGGCTGAAAAGTATGTTTGAAGGAAGAGATTCTCCATTTCAGCCCATGTATTAATCAATCCAGGAGGGAGATAATACAACCAATCTTTTGCTAGGTCCTTCAACGCAAAGGGGAATGCCCTAAGCTTAATTTGCTCCTCCATCACTATGGTTAGTTTCATGCTCGTGCATACAACCGCGAATTCCTTCAAAAACTTGTGAGGATTTTCACCTGAAAGACCATGGAAAGCAGGAAGTAAGTGAATCAGTCCCGATTTCAATTCAAATATAGTATAATCATTAATGGCAGAAAGATTAACGCAGAAAAGTTGATGGACTATGTCCGGATTTGCCAACTCATTCAAAGTTCTTTCTGCATTTGCAGCCATGTTTTCTACACCAAAATCAAAGCCTTCTGTTGTTGCACTATATTCTATGTTCGAATTACTTTCAGAATCAGAGTTCTACTCCTCAGAATGAGTGGGAGCAGCTGCTTCAAACTTAGGTTCGACGGTGGGTTCGGTGTCTCCAATAGTTGAAGAACTTGCTTGAAATTTCTCTCGAATCTCCTTCCTCAACCTCCGGGTAATCTTCTCAATTTCTGTTATAGATTCAAGTTGTTTTCTGTAAGACGAACGAGTGATCATTCATAGAATTTTTTTTCAAAAACAAACAGGCAGAACACTGAAGGGTTCAGTGTTAGTGCTGCATGCAAAACAGAAATTACAAGAAAACAGAGCAGCGGCTGTTTTAGAAATTCAATTCAAATCTCAGAAAATAAATATAAATATAAACACAAAATTTTAATAAGAATTTCAGATTTATTCCCCGGCAACAGCGCCAAAATTTGATAGACTGTCGTCGGCCCACCAAAAATAAGAATTTATAATTTTTCCGACTCAATCCTATTAAATATATAAGCGTGAGTACGGGTCGAACCCAAGAGAGTAAATTTAAATTAATATTAAATTAGAGTGTTCGATTGGGACAAAATAAAACAAGGGGGATTTAGTTGAGGAAAATAAATTAAAATATTCATAAAATGACAAGTTTTATAGTATTCAACAATTCAAGAATTCAAAATATAAAAATTTGAAGTTTGAACAAATGTGAAAGAAGCCTGACCTAAGGAATTGATCTCATCCCGATATATTAGAGAAAATGATTTTATAGAAAGTAAAATCAACATGAAATAATTTCAAACCCCTAGGCTGATGGTACGACCTACCAACCCGAAAATTTTCTTACGTTAAATAATTTGGGGTACAACCACTAAATTATCCTGCTCACCAGTGACCTAAAGAGGTTCGAACTAGACAAGGCATTACACATGAGAAATCAGGATTACAAGGCTATGAAAACGGGGATAGCGAATCATATAACTAAGACCCTATGAATTCTAGAGGTACTCCCTCACTTTGCCACTCGATTCACAATATTATGACAATTACGGATCATAAAAATGCAAATTGACAATGGATTATGCAAAATAAAACATAGATGGTCAATCTATCTTAGCAATCATACAACCCTAATTCATATCAAAGTCATTCACAGGATAAAATTATTAACATATTAATTAAAATCTCTCTATAAAACAATTGTTAAAGTTTACAGGAAGTTCACAAATTCCTCGAATCAAAAAGGATACTAGCCCATGAAATTCATAAAGAAGAGTAAATTAGAATAGAGAAAACCAATTGTTGACTGATTGTTCTTCAACTTGAGGCTGCAACTTTTCTCCTCTTCTCAAATCTGCTTCCCATGATCTGTCGTATCTTCCAGGCCTGCAATTTGTCGTATTTTTTTGTTGCTAAAAAAGAGTTTTTTTAGTTTGTGTAGACAACAGAATCCGCGGTGTCAATTTTGACGTAAATTGGAATATTGTGTATTTAATAGATAAAGAGTATTTCGGTCTTTTAAAAATATATAATTTAATTAGGATTAATTACATGAAAAGTCCCAATATTTTTTCTAATTGCGAATTAATCTAAATTTTTTATATTTTAAACAAAAGTCCACCACCTTTGAGGTATGTTGCAAATTAAGTTCATCGGGCAATCAACGCTGCCCGATCGCAAATGTGGTGTTGACCTTTGCCACGTCAGCTTCCATGTCATTTTACATCTATTCCATGAAAAACCACAACCTTAATTTGCGATTTAGTCCTAACCTTTATTATTTTTGTAAAAAAAGAACATCAAACTATATTTTTTATTAAATTGCACCCATCTAATAAAATTAGAACTTTTATATTTATATTTTAAATTTTAAAAAATTATTATGTTAAAATATAAAATTATAACATAATATTAATTTAATTTAAATATACAAATTAATATATGAAAAAAATTACTTTTTTTTATTAAATCTTATTTTGTGAAAAAAAACTAATTAACATTTAGTAAGTAGTAAAAAAATACTCCATCTGTCCGGTTCTAAGGTATCCATTTGCTTTTTGCAAGTGGATTAAGGAGTATTATTATTATATGTAAAGTGAGTAGCTGTATTAGAGGAAAGTGGTGGGCCATATTGTGTACTTTTTTTACTAAATAGGGGAAATTGATACCTTTGAAGCGGACGCCAAAAATAGTATTCCCCCCGTCCTATGTATTTTACCCACTTTTTATTTTGAGATGTCTCACGTATTTTTATCCATTCCATAAATGGTAAAAATACATAATATTTTATTACCTACTTTTTACAATCCCAACAATTTTAATTACTTTTTTACACTTTATTCATCATTCCCAACAACTTTATTTACTTTTTCTTTTTAAATTACTAATTTATCCCTACTTTTTCTTACATTATATATTAAAAAAATAACACGTCTTAATCTCCGTGCCCGTACAAATGAGTGAAAATACCCGGGACGGAGGGAGTAAAATTGATACCTTAGAAGCGGATGGAGGGAGTATCATTTTATTTAATTTAACATTGCAAAAGTATACATCAATTTCAAAATACCTTCCATTTTTCTCATACATAACGTACTTTATATTTTATTTATTATTTAAAAATACCACATTACCTCTTATAAATTAATGAAGTTAGTCAAAAATTATTATTTTTATTCTTTTAATATTAGTGGTACAGCAAAGGTAACCAATCTTGAAGGGATAAAGGGAGTATATCATGTCAATAATATTGTGTCAAGGGTATTTTGGGCATTTTTAAGCTTATCATTAAAAGTTGGGGGAAAATGAATATTTTTAAAGAAATACTATGGTATTGTACAATTTGAGTCTTTTGAATTATTACAATATATTATTTAAATAATGTGTTGTGATGAGTGTGTAAATTCACAAGTTTAGCACCATGTTTTGTGCTAGTTTTGGAGAGTTTTGAGGTGAAAATAGGTGGAAAACCTATATATATTGTGAATTAGCATGAATCAGGTGTTAGTGGAGCTATTTAAGTAGTTTTCATAGCAAAAACGGAGTGGAAGTGCCAAGAATCGAAGAGACGAAGTCGAGACCACGCGAACCGCCAAGGAAAGAGTAGGGTTCGACCTAATGGAGGAGGGTTCGACCTCTCCTATAGGTCAAACCAGCATTGTGGAACAGCAGAAGATGAGTTCGACCACAACGTTAGGGGTTCAACCTGACAGTTGGTCGAACCAGGAGCAGAAATTGTCCAGTAGCGTAGTTCGACCTGGGGTTCGACCAGGACCTGAGTGGTTCGACCTGTGCAAGAGGTCGAACCAAACGCAGAATGTGTCCAGTAACAGGGTTCGACCTGGGGTTCGACTTGTTGGCCAGTGGTTCGACCTGTTGACGAGGTCGAACCAAAACGCAGAAACTTACCTTATCCGGATTTTCGAGGCCAAAACGCGTGAGATCACTTGAAAAGCTCATTCCAAGCCCTAGAGACGTGATTACAAGTATAAAAGAAGGCTTATGCAGTCGAGAAGAGAGAGAGAGACATCGTGATACAAGAGAGGAGTGAAGAAAAGAGATTAGTGATCCATCCGGAGGGCTGTGACAGAGATCCAGCTGGAGATTCAAGTAAGATTGGTCCATCTAACCATGATTGTTCTTGAATCAATCATGGGCTAGAGCCACTTCGGTAGTTCTAGGGTTATGAAGGTTTCATGAGTTAATTTGTATTTCGTGTGTATACTCCGTACAACACTACTTGTGGTTTATTTTATATAAGATTGCACGTTTTTAATCCATACTCATAGTTGTTTTGTGCATCATTAATCGTTGTGTAGAGTCTGAATACATAACATGATTATTGATTGAGTGCGTTCACTGTGAGCAGGGTTTATTGTTATAATTCTAAGTGAAGGGATTCCGAAGTCTTATTAGAACTGTCTTATATGAATGTTTGTTAATTGAATTGAATTCGGGTTGACAAGTAGGATAAAGAGTATGACTTTATAGTACCTAAAAAGGGAGATCAAATCGGGTTAGAGTACTAAGTGCACGGGAAATAATTGATTATGATAGTACCTAGAAAGGGAGGTGGAGCATACGTCTTGCTCTGAGGATACTCACACGTGTCAAAAGCTTATCTATTTGTGTCTATAGAATAGATTCGCATGGTCTAGTGATGAGTCCATAAACCACAAGGCAGAGTCGGACATCGACATACGAAAGTACGAATTAACAAAGGAAACTGGATGGCCTGACGAACTACCTATCATCTTAATTGATCACCACTATTATTTACTTGTTCTTGTTATTTATTAGCAATTCAAATTGTTACTTAACTCAATTGTTTAATTCAAAATAGTCATAATCTACTAGAACGTAATTAAATTGATATTTATCCGTCCCGTGGATTCGATATTTAACTTGGTCACCTTCGAAACTACAATTGATATCCTTCATACTTGGGGATTAATTGTGTGTTGAGAAAACGCCCATCATGCTGCTTAAAAAATAAAAGCCAACTCTTTTGTGAGACCGTCACACGTGAAACTATGTTACACTTTTTAAATTAGTTATTACTTTCGCTATAAAATGTTATCATTTTTCATTTATATTATAAATTGTTCATGAAATAGAATTATCACTTTTAATTAATTGAATATCACTTTTTATTATAAAATTTTTATCCACTGTCTCACATAAGTCCTTACATGAAACGGTTTTATACACGAGTCTTTGATAAAAAATAAAAATAAAAATCAAATGCACTCAAAAATAATACTAATAATTATAAAGTTGAAAAAAATTAATAAAGCAAGAAATTCACCATTGATTCTCATAAAGAAAGTCAGTAACATGATATTTCCACGGTGCCAAAGATCAGGAAAAAAAAGAAAAAGAAGCATAATCAAAACGTTCTTGCAAAACTCAACGAACATAAATCATACAGCTCTTGATTTCTTTTAGATATTAATTTAATTAGCTGAAACTTAAAAAAAAACCCTTAATTTGTCACTCTTTCAGCAATTGCTCCACGTCTCAGCAAATCCGAATCCATGGTGCTTCATCAGAGAGTTATTATGATCACGATCAAACGCCGAAAACTTCACTCTTCCGGTGAACGGCAGCACCTCCCTCACCATCCCGTCTTCACCACCGCAGTGCTCTCCGGTCAGGCCGAGGAAGTCCCTGGTCAACCCATCACTGCTCTTCTGCCACTGCATGTCGAGGTGGACCATGGTGGAGCCCACATGACCCGTGGCCGCCCCCATTGTGGCCGCCTTCTGGAGGAGGGCGGTGGCGGAGAGGGGCGGCAGGGCAGTGCTGAACTCGAAGGGAGGGGTGATGAGGGCCCTATCTTGGTAGAGGGGTGAGGGTGAAGAGAAGGGGATATTGTGGAGGGCCTCATGCTTGACGTGGACATGGGAGTCTGCATGGGGATTGGGCGTGGGTGGGTCCCACAGGTTGCAGATTCGGCGGTGGGCGGTGGCGAAGGGGAGGAGGGACGGCGGGTTGAGGTGGTAGGGTTGGGTGGTGTTAGGGTTTTGGTGTAAGAGGGAGTTTGATAGCCTAGCACTTTCCTCAGCTAATGCATCACAAAAGGCCCTGTGTGTAATGAAGCTATCCTTCCTGTAGTAATTCAACATTTTATTTCCACAAATAATTAATTAATATTAAGAATAATGTTTTGAAAATTATTGTAAAGATATTGGTCTACCATAATATTATTTGATGATAGCAAAGGAAACAAACAAAATGGATGGAATATTTTTGTTTATTTAAAATATGCATGCACCAAATAAAGCTATATGCTCTCTCTCTCTCTTCAACAATTTCATAATTTTATAATTTACATGTTGAATTATTTGGACAAGATTAATTATTATATGAATATTTGCTTAAATGTTGATCAAATTCATATCGAGATAAGAGGTGACTAATAGATTAAAATTTGAATTATTAGTTTATTTAAATATTAAAATTAAAATTTGAATATTAAAATATTAAAATTTGAGAGGGAAAAAGTTACTATAATCATTCAGGATTAAAAAGTATCCTTTGTTCCAATTAATCACATTTCAATATTTGAATTATTAGTTGCATCTACTTTAAATTTATGCAACATGTCCCACAACCCCATAAAACAAAATACCCCAATATTCCCCTTTAAATTGTTAACAATTTTTTTCATTTTTTTGTTGTCCCACTAACAATCTTAATATGATAAAAATATTTTAATTTCATAAAAAAAAATACAGTTTACATTATTTTTAATATACTTAAAAACAAATATATTAATTAATCTTACAAAAATGAATAAAACTTGGTGAAGAGTGACTTGTTTTAATCTGTATAAGAAAGTAAATGCAGTGAAGTTAGAGGGATTCCATGGAAATGTATGAAGAAAAGGAGTGTAAATTGAGGTGGTCAAAATAAGCAAAGGAATTTCGAGCATGAAGCTAGGAGTAGGTGGCTAAGTAACCGGTGAGCCCTAGGGAGTATAGGAAAATAGAGGGATATATGGGACAAAATCCCTTGTCAGAAAGATGAATCGAAGGTGGGGTCCATCCAATATTGACACACAATCAACCAGCAGACGTGAGAACATAACAAAAAGGATTAATGGTGTGAGAATTTGAAAACCTGGAAAAAAGGGTTCCACAATCACATCTATACTCTCTAGTTCCACATGTTTTAGAGTGAGCTTTCCAATCTGATTGAACAGCATAGATTTTGCAGCATTTCTCACACTTCCACTTCTTCTCACCATGTTTCCTGAAATAGTGTTTCTTGATTCCAGTTAAATCACCCAAAGCCCTAGATGGGTGGTGGTGCAGACAGCTGGGCTCAGGACAAACATAAGCCCTCTTTCTATTCTCTTTGCTGTTCCTTTGCTTCAGCTTCCATGGCAGATTGTGCCCTCTTCTGTGAAGCTGCAGGTTTTGATCTCTTTGAAAACCCTTGTTGCAGATCTCACAAACAAACCTGTTTCTTGCTAAAAGGGTTTTTGGAGACAAAGCTATCACTTCTGCATCAGGATCTAACACAAGATTAATCAATATTGGTTCATATATATATGTATATAAATCAAATAATCAACAACACCTACTATGTAAAGCTCATTACACATGGATGGTGTTCTATATAGGATAGGAGGGAAGAACCTGGATTTCCAGGGAGGTTTCTCTTCTTCTTGGTTTTCTGGGGTTGCTGAGTTGGCATGGCTGAATTTTGTAGCATTGAATTTAGGGTGCCAAAATCTTGAGCCCTAGAGTCAGAAGAGTTGCTAGCCTCCTCAGAGACACTGCTTGAATTGGGAATCACAACAGAAAACATGACTTTCTTTTTCTTTGAGAACTAAGGAAGATGAATCAAACACACAAAATTTTAATACAGCCAAAAACCTTAACCCACCACCCACTACTTCAACTTTGTCTGATTCTTGAGCAAAAATATATTTGCTTTTCCGTAAATAATAAAAACCCTCCTAACAAACCCTTATTAAAGCCCTCTAACCGAAACCAACAGATGGAAAAAATATGAAAGTTCATTAAAGCGTTGACATTTATTCTCTCTTTCTCTTTTGGCTTCCTTCTTTTTTTTGGACCACCACTAATCCATGCACAGAAACACATAGCTCCCCCCTCTTCTTTTCGGTTCACGCTTACACCAGTTTTTACACCCTCCAATCCTGCTTTTAATCTCTCTATCTATATATTTATTTTAATTTAATTTGAGAATGATCATTTTATTCTAGCAAATCAATTACACGAACTCAGTATCCGTACAATTGGCGACCCGAACCTAGTAAAATTGGATTATTTGTTTAATTCTAATCTGCAAAATGTGAAGAGCCAATATTAATGTATTATAATGATATTAATGTACTATGATGACATGTAGCCAATATTAACGTATTTTGATTGCATTTAATGTTTTACAAAATGTGAATGACCATTGAGGATGTAAATAAAAGGAATAGGTAAGGGATATAATTGGTAAAAAAATGTTTCTTATCTCCTTTGCACTTTTAATATGATTATGATATAATATAGTATGATCTTGTTTTACATTGAGTTTCTGAAACTCATAAATATCATTTGTTGAAGAATCATTTGCTTTATCCTTTAGCTATGAGAATATACATATCTCCTAAGCAGTTTCCTTTTTCTCATTGTAACATAGTTTTGAATCTGTCCTTGGAAATTTTATTCATTGCCGCTACGACACTCAAACATAGAGGTAGTATTGGTTTTGCATGGGGATTTGGTGTAGAAGGTGAAAAGAGATAAAAAGTATAGGAAAGAAGGTCTGGTAATTATTTGCTTTGGAAGAAAGAAGAAAAGGTAAGCCTGTGGAGAGATGAGATTCCTTGATGAAATATGACATTCAAGAGAGAGAGAGAATAGAATAGAAGCTTGATGGAAAGAGGTGTCTTTTGTGAAGGAGGCAAATGGTATGTATTGTACTAAGACCTGCAACTTACTACATACACTACTTTCTAAAAGCTTTGGATATACCAAAGTTCCTTCACATGTGCTCATGGGATGCTGCATATTCCTCTTTAAGCTAAAGAGAGATTACTCATGCCACTTTTCTTTACTATGGGGCTTTGAATATACCTTCACAAAGTTGCTCTCCTTATTCTTTAGCTTATTCAATGGGCACAGAAACAGAGGAAGGGGTGGTGGAGTTAAAAGAGAGAAAAGAAGAGTTGATGATATAGCAAGCAAGGTTGACATTTATCCTCTCTCCTCTTTTGGACCACCACTAATCGACGCACACAAACACATAATGATACTACTTCCTCTTCCCATAATAAGCTTCACCAGAAGAAAAGTTTTATTTTATTAATTTTATTAACTTTCGAGGATATTTCAGTATTTTTAGATTATAAATAAATTATAAAGTATGTCATGTGTGTCAGGTGAAATTGGTAAATTTGTATTTAAGATGAACTTTAGAGGTGGGGATTTATTTGATATTTTCTTTTTTTGGATGGTAAAGTTGAATGTGAGACGGACGAAAATAAAAAGTATGAAATTTATTATGGGAAGTAATTGAAAATAATGCCCGTCAGGATTTAACGTTATTCTTTATTGCCCCAAATATAAGAGTAACTCTTTTAGTACCCGAAATGACGAATTTAATCTTTACTTGAAAATAATTCGTGTAAAATAATGTATTCGTTTCAAATAATGAGTTGAGTTTTTTTTTGTTTATTCAACACGAATTGTATTACATGTACACGAATTGGTATACAAATTGTGTATACATGTAACAAAGGAGTGCGCGAATTGTATACTCCCTCCGTCCCACACCAATGCTTACGCTTCCTTTGTAAATTACAAAGAAAGCGTAAGCATTATTGCGGGACGGAGGGAGTACACGATTAGTGCACGAATTGTGTTAATTTTTTTTTTTAATTATTTAAAACGATTGTGAGAATAGAAGTGCACGAAATGGTACAAGAATTATTAAACACTTGGACTTAAGACTTTTGGTACAAAACATAAGATACTCATGTGATGCACGGAATAATTGGTTAGAAGCTGTGATAATACTATGATCATTGGGTGGATTTTCTTTATTAGCAACATGAAAATATATTATCTGTGTTTTTTTAACTCAGTCAACTATATTGTGGTTCAGCTCAGGAATGTTGGACGGAACATTGGACAAAAATGTAGGAGTTTCTGTATTTTTATCTCCAGTTTTTGGCCCAGATTAATCATTTTGTTTGCTTGTTCAACTACTGATGCTGTATTTATCTAGCGATTGTGTCATCTGCTATATATGTGTGGGTTGCTGATCCGGAAACTATTGTGTCGACTATCGATCCGTCTATGATCATTCTCTTTGTCGACGAATACTGTAATTCTATTTCACCTTTCAACTGCGTGCTTCTTTTATTTGGAGTTTCAACGCTATAATCATGACTAGTATTGTTTTTGTAAGCTTCTGATCTCTTAGGTTTCTTCTCATGTCTTTTCTTTTCATAAATTCTTGTTATTCATTCCCGTCTTTAATCCTACATTTGTCAACACAATTTCCCAAGAACATTGGAGGCTCTTGTTTTGCATGCTCTTTCTCTTGTGGGAGTTGAAGTTCTTACCAGGAAATTTGAGCAGATGATTGAGCCAGATGATAGGTGCCTGTTGATTTCCATTTATGGAACATGAAAACTAGGATATCTAATTCATAATTCTTATTTCATTATTCATTTTGATAATATCAGGAGTCAGTTTTACAAAAAAAAAATTACAGCTTTTGAATGGGAAAGAGTCGTTTGCATGTCAAGTATCTTATTATTCTTTTAAGTTTGTGCAATAGTAACTCAATTGTAATCCTTATACGGGTGAAGAAATTTCTGTTAAGTTTAACTAAGCAATAGGCCTGCCTCATACTCTCAAAAACCATAATCTTTTGGTTTCCCAACCTTTTCAATTTATAACAGCATCTCTCACTACATAGCCTGCTCTAGCTAACAATATATATAAGATAATGCTTTGAATGTAAAAGTTTTTTGATGTTTTGATAATTTTCACCTCAAACCACCACAACACAAGTGCTATAGTATTATGTAACACCTAAAAAATTTTTACTTAACAATTAAAAAATGTTATTATAAATCATAAGTAACATTGTTTTCGGTGTCGTTATTGCTCCCGTTACCTAAAGTTTAATATTACACTTTTTTATCTTATGATAACAACTCATGTCAAAACACTTGTAACATTTTTGAAAATGATATCATAACACGTCATGTCAAAACACTTGTAACATTTTTTAAAATGTTACGTATAATGTAACATGATTTTGTTAATACTTTTGAATTTAATGTAACAATATTTACATTATTTTGGTAACACTTTTAAATAGTACTCCTCCGTCCAGCTCAAATAGCACCATTTTACTATATTGGGCGTCCCGTCCAAATTGCACCATTTTCCTCTTTTAGTACAAGTTCAAAAAGCAAATGGTGTTGTTTGACCGGAACGGAGGGAGTATATCGTAACATTAATTATATTATTTTGATAACACTTTTGAATATAATATAACATTAATTACATAATAATTGTATCACTTTTAAGAATAAATATTGTAACACTTTTTTTAAAATTATCATAATAATAACAATAATTTTATTAAATTATTATTTAATTATAATAATAATAATTTTAATAAATTATTATATTTATATTACTCCCTCCATAATGTATTCATTTTGTCATTTTGGTCGTCCATTTTAAAGGTATTCATTTTCTTTTTTAGTAAATGGGTCCCACATGTACCAACCACTCACTACTAATACAACTACCCACTTTATATAAAATAATAATACTCCCTCAGTCCCATTCTTATGGTTACGTTTGCTTTTTGCACGAGAATTAATGAATATAGTATTTTAATATGTATTGAAGTGAGAGAAATAATATTTTAATGTAAAATAGATAGATGTATTAATGTGATGTGTGGGCCCATGGAGAGAGAAGTAATTAATTTGTGTGGATCACATACCTAAAAAGAAAAATATAATCATTAGCATTGGAAGCCCAAAAAGAAAATATGTAACCATTAGAATGTGATGGAGGGAATACTCTTTAATCCACGTTCAAAAAGTAAATGAGTACGTTACCGATGGACGGAGGGAGTATTTATTTAATAATATATTATAATAATATTAATTTAATAATAATTGTTATATTTTATTATTATTATTTTGAAAATTGTAAATTATATTAAGTAATTGTATAGTATACAATACAGCAAAACGGTGCATTGTCAAAAACTAAACGAAGCTAATACGTACTAACTTTTATCTAACACAAGAGTGAGGCTCCTGTGCACCCGGGCGCACGGAGTATATTTCGTACGCCTTTACAATTTCTATACCCCTTTGCAATTTAAACCCCTAGCAATACATATGTTTAAATAGAATTGGAGGGAGAGTGTTGTGTTTACATGGGGACACGGAGGATCCCTCCGTGTCCCCGGGGACGCAGGAGTTTTTGCCCTAAAATAAACAATAAATCAATATAGTTAGTTCATATATCTAGCCGGTTGTAAAATTACAATTTTTTTTACAAAATTAGCTAATTGCATCTTCAAATCTTAAACGAGAAAACCATCAATATAGTTAGTTCATATATGTAGTCGGCTGCAAAATTACAATAAAAAAGAAATACAAAACTAACTACATCTTCAAATCTTAAACGAGAAAACCAGAGCACCAACAAACTGCAACCATAGATTTAGCAGCAGAAACCAACAAACACTGAACTCTGCGAAAATAAAGCATCATGACACACATCTGAAAAACAAACCTACAACAATTTACAATATTTCCAGCAAAATTGCAATATGAACTAGCTTAGAAAATGTCCAACAGAAACACCAGTAGCATGGTAAATAAAATAGTAATACAATCAAGCAGATTAGCATAATTACCAGCAACAAAATAGAGTGAATAAGTCGTAGAAAATATCATTAGAAGCACCTAGCAGCACGATGCGCACAGCAATAAGGTAGAACTAGCAACAAAAAGTAGAATAACCATCACAAATGTTGAATAACCGAGCACCAAAAGAGAGAGAGAAAAAAACTGCCCAAACAGATGAATAAAAAGCAACAACCTGCAAAATAAACAACAACCAGTAAATTACCAATCTGGTAAGATCAAACAGAAACCAACAAATTAGCAACTAGCAAATTAATAAAAAAATAAGCAGCAACCAGCAAATTACCAACTACCAAATAGCAAAATAAAAAACACCAACATGTAACATAAGCACCGCAACTAAGTCCCACGCGAGTCAATTAAGATCAACAGATAAAAGAGCTAATAAGCCTTCAAGAAATAAATAAACTGGCACCTGAGTCAGCAAGTAACCACCAAGAAAGTAAAACAACCCAAGAATGAAATCAATTCAATCATCTTCCCAAAGGAAGAATCTGCAAAATTAGTTGGCAAAACTCAGAAAAACAAAATACTAACATAGAGTAGTACCAAAGCGCCAAGTCCCAAGAATATCATATAAGCTAGTCAAATAATCAAACAACATCATTAAAACATTCTGCATCAGTATATAAAAAATATAAAACAATTGTGCTTACAATAATATGCTCAATGAGCTCGTTAGATGTTTTACAGTTTCTTCATTCTTTCCTTCTACGAGTTTCTTTGTACATCATTGCTTCAGACAGTGATGTCTTTTCAACTTGTTCCTACTGCAAAATAGCCATAAAATATCTTGAAAAGCTAAAACAAACTGTTATCGAACAAACTCAATAATATATTAACTTTAGATGCAAAGGGAGGTCAAGGGATGAAAGCAACACTGAATTCAAATCTAAAGTCGTTTGTTGGTATATTTAAAAAGGAATTTACACTAGTGCATGGAATCCAGCAACTAGCCCATTCTTATAAGTTCAATATCATATTTATGTAATTTAAATTCAGTATGATTCTATAAAGCAATTAGTCAAGAACATATATGATGCAACTAACATGCTTTAAGTTATTACTTAACTATCAAATGGAGTATCAGCCACGTAGTTATTAATTAGTGCAACAAGTATAAAGTTGGGCTTTATATAAAGAGATGCAAAAAAAAAATCTTTTGAATAATGATTTACATACATAAAAAGTAAGAGTTAACTATAAAAGTAGGCAGTATAATATATCCTCAGTAAATAACTCTTTATATATCAAGTAGTGCAGCTAATAGATTTGCTATTATTATTCATATCAATAGGTAATATTTCTCATATAACGTGAGAATAACATATAAGTCATAACCAGCTCACGATGCTTTCTTGCAAAGGAAATAGATTCTGTATTGGGCCTGTCCTTTTTAGTGCCTCTGATTTTTCTTTTGTTTTCATTAATATCCTACATATACTTAATAGTAAATAATTTGTTCAAAACATCTCAATTTTACCCAAGTATAAAATGTATTTTATATACAGATGAATCGAATTCTGCCATGTAAAAGTTTACAATATAAATTAATCGAAATGAAACAAGCAAACATGAGAGAAATATATATTTGTTAACAAGACGTCTCAACAATTATCTACACCGTGTTATTTCTTCCACACAATGAGGGAAGTAATCTGCCACACAACCCAAGATGCATACACCTACTTTGACCTTTAGAATGCAAATAAATAGGGGCAGCCCTGAACTTTCCCAGCTGAAGCACAATTACATATTTGTCATATTGTTTTAGTAAATGTAATGTGCAGACTAATAAGTATTAGGTAGCCATCAAAAGGCCAAGAAATCTAATGTAGAAATATTAGAAGGTCAGTAATTTACCAAAAAGTTATCCCCCAGTTGGAATCATTTCACTTATCAAGAAACCAAGTCATGAAGATGTCTTTATTTTCAAGTATACAGATCAACTGACAATCTCCAAAATTTCACAAAGCAGAAAGTTATATCATACAAATAGCATTGTGTAATTAAAAATTGAACAAACTTCAAGATTCTTTGAAAAAAAAAAATTATAAGCAAACATGTAGGAGTCTAGGAGAGAAGGAAGGCCAACTCTCTCAATGATTTTAATAATAAAGTAGGAAAAAATGCACTTTTGTTCCCATACAAGAAGTTTGATTTCATTTTTGGTCCCTAACCTTTTTTTTAGTCCCAAAAATTATAATTTTGGTCCCATCAGTACAATTTATTTAGGAGTAGATGGCGTCGATGTCGGCCGGTGGTGTCACGGCCAGCCGCCCACTGCACCGGAGTCCGCCGCGCCTCCTGCTCATGCCACAGATCTATGTGTCGCCGCCGTCAGTTTTTTCTCCTGCCAAGACGAAGAACCTCCAGATCTGCCTCATCTTCCTCAAGGTTGAAACTAGAAGACCTCCGGATCTGCCGAATCTTTGTTGTAACGAGGTTCGTCGTTCATTACCGCCAGAGCACACCACCAGCACTGCCAAAAAATCACAAAATCGGCACGCCAGTCAGATTCGTCATTCCCTTGTCAAAGTTTTCCACCAATGTTTGTCAGAGTTCACTGGATCTTGCGTTATCGTCCACCACAGTTTGCTTGGGGTTGGGGAGAGGGGTTAGGGTTGAATTATCCTTAAATTTGGGTTGGGGTTGGGAAGAGATGGGTTAGGGTTAAAAATAATTTAAGATTGGGCTTTTGGTAAATTAAATGAAAATTAATCTTGCATCTAACGGCCAGATGACCAATCCATTAGTTTGATTGACGAAATTTTAGAAAAAAAAAGCCACGGGACTAAAAATATAATGAAAAGGACCAAAAATAAAATCAAACTTCTTGTATGGGACCAAAAGTTGATTTTTCCCTAATAAAGTAACATAGAAGTCATAAAAATTTCCTTTGTGGTGATAATTCATTATTTGAAAAGAACTGAAACAAAAGTACACTTCATGCACTACAAGAAACTGTCAGAATACCGACGGATTTACCGACGGAAAAAAATCGTCAGTAATTACCGACGGTTTACCGACGAATTACTGACAGTTTATTGATGTAATGGAATTTATTTTAAAAAAAATATCAATAAAATTTTTCGACGGTTTTTGCGACGGATTACCGACGGAATTAGCGACGGATTTTTTTTCCATCGGTAAATCCGTCGGTATTTTGGAGTGAATAAATCCCCGGAAGATTAGCGACGGATTTATCCGTCGGTAAATAATTTAAATTTTATTTTTTAAAAAAATATTTTTAGTCTTTAATTTACCGACGGCATTTTTCCGTCGGTAAATATAATAAAGATTGTAAATAATATAAAATAAAGACTTAGAAATTTTTTTCTCCATCCTCTCCTTCCTCTCCTGATATTTTATTTCCTCAAAAGTCCCCCACCCACATCTGCTCAGCTTCTTCTCTGCAGATCCAGCGAATCGATGATGCACGTCGCCGTCTTCCGCCGGTCAGGGTTGAAGGGATTCCTCTAGATCAGCGTCGCACCAGCGCCGCCCTGATGCGGCTGCGTCCTATCGGCGCCGCCCAGCAGCTGTTTGCGTTGACCAAGTCTCCGTCCTATCGGCTTCCGATTCTGAGCACCACGTTCCACCACCTCCGTCAACCGCTGCAGTCCGTCGCCGCTCGAAGCCCGCTGCACTCCGCCAGCTCGAGATCTGCCATCGCCGCCGCTAGGGTTCCGCCGGATGTAGGTGCTGAATGGCGTTCGTTCACCGCCGCAGCTGCTGCGAGCAGGGAGGGGCAGCGCTTAGTGCAGCCTGCTCGCCGTCCGCCGTTCATCACGCACGGATCTGCAGCCGCCAGGAATGCGACGCCAAGGCTGGGCGACCGACACGCAGGCGAGTCCAGCCTGGTGCCGCCGCCGTCGATTTGCTCACCCGCAGTCCGTCGGCACAGTCAGCCGGAAGCGCGACCGTCAGCCTGCCGTTTCGGTCAGTTCAGCGGCCGGCCGAGTGTGCACCGCCGCTGTCTGTCAGCCATCTCTGCCTCCGCCAGCCGCCGTTCCAGTCAGTTGAGTCCCGATCGCCGTCGCCAGCCTGCTGCTCGTCTGCCAAACACCGCCTCCGATCCGATCAGATTGGTGATATGGGAGTATCTCTCAGCCAAATGCCGCCTCCGATCTGATCAGATTGGTGATAGGGGAGTATCTCTCTTCGTTCTTAGTAGCTCCTCTAAGTATTCTACAAAAAAAATGCAGTATATGTGTGCGTCTGGTTATCTATTTTGTGTTTCTGGATCTTGAGTGTATGTGTACTTCAATTAATTTGTGAAATTGTTACTACATCTTCTGTGTCTAATTAATAAGTATGATAATTCTAAATTAATGCCAACTTTTTGGCTTGCAGGTTCTTAAAGATCATGGTGTTTTAAAGAAAGCCTGGTTCTCAGCAAGTGTATTGACATTGAAGGATGGTGATGCCCTTGTTTGTTATAACGGATTACAATCTGATGAAGGTCCGTTACTGATGCTCTTATTTTCAGTAGGGTACACTTGATTATCTAGTTGAAGCAATAAATTGTGTGGCTCAATGATCTCCATTGTCTTGCACTATGTATCTAAGGGTGAAAAGTAGACAACTGGCCAATTTTCATCTTGACAAATGTGGATTGTGGATAGAAATACAGCCACAATGTTTTCTTCATTGGGGATGATATCATTGTTCCATTTAATTTTATTTATTACAAATTGTTCTTGATATGAGAGGCTCTATTCAAGCATGAGAATAAAAGTTGTGCAACTTGTGCTTGCTTGTGTATTTTTGTTTGGCACTATCGTGAATGTTTTTCTTTTCTTAGGATCTGAGCAGCTAAAGGAGTGGATATCAGTAGAAGCCAAAGATGGCAACACGCCAAATTTACGCATTCCCCATGCTATGACGGCTATGCTATTTGAAGGAACTAGGAAAAGACGTCGAGCTGCTTTTAAGGATTACAATTGGTCTGTTGGAGACAGGGTTGATGCATGGCTGCAAGAATGGTACGCACAACTTGCTCTAAATCCGTGCAGTTTGACTTTATGGTTGTCACATTAATCTCGCCCTTATAGTTTTCACAATTCTATAATTAGCTATGGATGCATCATGCATGTATCCTTTTGTTTAATTCCATGGCTTCATTTATTACTGCAGAACTGTTGGGTTTGTGTTGCATGATATTTGGTTGTGGTACTCTCTATCACATACTGACTCACATTATAAATATTGTTTGTCTTCAGGATAAGCACCAATGCATTATGGAAGGATAAGCAGCTCACTAAAATAGTACTGAAGGTCAACATGATGAATTGGGCGAAGGAAGTACAAGCAGTCAATCTAGTTTTGCTTAATGTTTAATGTAATCAGATATTTTGTATTAAGGATTTAGTAGGATTTGATATTTTGTGACAAATTTGGATCTTTATTTGAAATTGTAGAGATTTTATATTAGGTTGTGTTTTGATGGTTTATTTAATTACAATTTTTGTTTATTTATTAGGTATTAATATTAATTTAAAAATATATATTACAAATATAAAAATACTATAGCAACGAAAAAATTCGTCGCTAAATGTTACTTTAAACATTTTACCGACGGATTTTTCCGTCACTAATTTATTCCGTCGGTAATTCTGTCGTTAATATAAGTGTTATGATACCATATTTTGTATTTACCGACAGATTTTTCCGTCGCTAATTTATTTCGTCGGTAATTCTGTCGTTAATATAAGTGTTATGATACCATATTTTGTATTTACCGACGGATTATTTTGTCGGTAATTAGCGACGGAATATTTCCGTCGTAAATTTCGTCGCTATTTTTTGGCTTCCGACGAATTATATTTGCATGACTACCGACAAAAAATTCTATTTACCGACGTCCATAATCCGTCGGTAATTACCGACGGATTTAAATTTCCGTCGGAAATGAATTACCGACCATGGTTTTAGCGACGGATTAATTTCCGTCGGTAATCCGTCGGTAAACTGTTTAGCGACGAATTTTTCTAACATTACCGACTAAAATTTCCGTCGGTAATCTGACAGTTTCTTGTAGTGATGGAATACCCTTTTTCTCATTAGGATAATATTGGAGTAGAAAAAAACCTGCTGTAACAATCTATGCAGATTTTTCAAGATCTCATCATGAAACTTCAATCAGCCAGTAAGTTGTCACGGCTCTATGCCTGTTACACAAATAAAATGACCCAAAAGTTAAACAAAATTGTAACAAAAAATTTATGCTCTCTAAAGCAAAAAAAAAAGAGATGGAGAAGGATGCCTTAAGTGAATATTTAGTCTTTGTCCTTTCAAGATCTAGTATATTCTGATTCTTATTCATAATTCTGCAATCAAAAAAGAAATTATGGATGAAAGTAAGGTGGAAGAGTTCACAAGACGCCAAACTACTGAAAAAGAGCAAACTGAAAGAGGAGTGCAGCTTTCGGCTGATGGTATGCTCCAAGTAGATCAACTGAAGGACATTATACTTGAAACGATAAAGGAGAGGTTTGAGGAGACTTCCAAGCCTACCGTCATTTACGTCAAGCCATACACAAAAAGAGTGAACAACTTAAAGATGCCAGCTGGCTACCAGCCTCCCAAGTTCCAACAATTTGATGGCAAGGGAAATCCAAGACAGCACATAGCACACTTCATTGAGACGTGCAATGATGCTGGTACTTATGAAGACCATATGGTGAGGCAATTTGTTCGCTCTCTCAAAGGAAATGCCTTTGACTGGTATATCGACTTGCAGCCTGAATCCATTGACAGTTGGGTGCAAATGGAGCATGAATTTCTCAATCGTTTCTACAGCACGAGGAGAACCGTTAGCATGACTGAGCTAACTAATACTCAACAATTGAAGGCAGAGCCTGTGATTGATTATATTAATCGATGGAGAAATTTGAGTTTAAACTGCAAAGATCGATTATCTGGAGAGTCTGCTATCAAAATGTGCATCCAAGGGATGGGGTGGAATTTACTCTACATACTCAAAGGGATTCAGCCAAAGACTTTTGAGGAGTTGGCTACAAGAGCTCATGACATGGAATTGAGCATGACTGCTAGTAGAATCAAACACTCACCAGTGTCGGATTCTTACAAGTATAAAGATAGACAAGAAACCAAGAAAGGGGGCAAGCCTTATGCCACAAACTCCAATAATGAATCAATGGCCACAAACGCCGCTACTGTCAAGGTTCGAAAGAATGAAGATGACAAGAAAGATAAAGGGAAACAAATTACTCAAGAGTGGGGGCAAAGAAGGTTAACCCTGAAGAAGCTGCAAGAAAAAGAGTATCCATTCCTGAACTCTGATGTTTCTGGCATATTCGATGATCTGATGAAAGACAAGCTCATCGAACTTCCTGAGATGAAGCGCCCAGAAGAAGCTAATCGAACCAACGACCTAAAATATTGCAAGTACCATAGACTGGTGGGTCATCCTATTCATGATTGTTTTATCTTCAAGGAAAAGATCATGCAGCTGGCCAAGGAAGGGAAAATTGTGTTGGAGGATGAAGTAGCCGCAAACTTCACTTCTGTAAAAGAAGATTATGATGAAGGCTCATGTCATGTGGTGAGTGAGGAAGGCAGCGAAGCTGAACAAATTGAGACTAAGAAAAAAACTTACTCTATGAAGGTGAACTTTACAGATGAAGATATGATGTTGGGTTCACAACCTCATAATCGACCTCTATTTGTAACCGGTTATACACAAGGACTACGAGTAAATTGTATACTTGTTGATGGAGGCTCAGCAGTGAACATCCTGTCTTTAAAAATATTGAAGAAGTTAGAAATACTGGTGGATGAACTCAACCATAGCCGATTGATGATCCAAGGATTCAACCATGAAGGGCAAAGAACTCTCGACACGATAGTTCTTGATTTGTTGATTGATGAGATGAAATCAACGGTGCTCTTCCATGTCATTGATGTAAAGACTTTATACAACATGCTTTTGGGGCGCCCATGGCTACATGAGAATGGTGTGATCCCTTCTATGTTACACCAGTGCTTCAAGTACGACGAAGGCAACAACGTGAAAAGGGTATTTGGTGATGACAAACCGTTTACTGAAGCTAAAGCTTACTTTGCAGATGCTAAATACTTCAAAATTACAAAGGAAGTGAAGTGTGAAGAAGCCTCAGTGCAAGATGATGGTGGCAGTAAACAAATAAAGGATGAAGGTGGCTCATCATCTACCACTCTCAAGAAGAACAAAGAGAAGCTTGAGACCTTGAAGGAGTTGACGTTGCCTCTAACCAAAATTGATGCAAGTAAACTTTCTTCTCCACCACTCAAAGGATTCACACGTCCTATTGAAGGAGCAAAGACTGAACACGGTGAGGTGTTTGAAGCAGAAATAGCGAAGTCATATGGTCCACAAGCTTTCAGACTCCTCCAGAAGGCCGGTTACGAACCGAAAGAAAAACCGATGACAAGCAAGTTGCCTCAAGAGACTATCAGCCCATCCGAACATGGACTCAATGCTACTCAGAAGATGTTGAAAAATAGTGGCCACACTGTCAAGAACGCTAAGCCAGGTTTGAGATATTTTCCTCAAAAGTCAGTCCACATAGCAATTAGAAGAGCAAACACAAATTATATCACAGAGGAAGAAGTTTCATCCACAGAAGATATGTTTGATGAAAGAGGAAGGAAAATCAAGAAAAGCTCTGTCTTCAAGAGGCTTGAAAGTGTTTTTGAAAGGCCCGGACCGTGTGAGAAGAACAAATGTGGGAAGAAAAGCCATTTCAAGTCTCCTAGCTTCCCAAAACTCTGGAGTCGAATTCCTTCTCGCATAAAGAGGTAAAATATCTTGACAGTCTCATGTGGAAGAATGTTGAAAGCCAAGATGCAGACAATTGTCTTTACTAAAGACAATATTGATGATGATAGAGACAGCGTAGCTTCCAACAACCATGCCATTACTCTTGAAGATTCTCAAATGGAGGAGGTAGATGCTGAAGATGCCCCTCCACAATTTGAAGATGATGTGAACATTGGCCCCATAAATGGAAAATTCTTAAAATGCTATTACGCGTAAAATAACTACAAAATACCACGCTCCTTGATATGAGCTAAAACTATCTACACATGACGCTCCTTGATATGAGCTAAAACTGTCCACACAATACTCATTGATATGAGTTTAAACTATCTAACACAAATAATGTAAGACTCCCCGACACGAGAGAAAACTGCCCACACAATACTCCTCGACATGAGTAAAAAATATCCACACAAGACTCCCTGGCATGAGTATAAACTGTCTACAAGTTCAAATAGAAGACTCATTGATATGAGTATAAATTGTCAGTAAATTCAAATTCAACGCTCCATAGCGCACGAGCCTAAACTGTATATTACTTCTGGTCTGCACGAGTATAAACTGTGTACGACAAACTCCTGGTCTGCATGAGTATAAACTGTGTACGACAAACTCCTGGTCCGCATGAGTGTAAACTGTGCACGACACACTCCTGGCCCGTATGAGTATAAACTGTGCACGGCACCCCCCAATCAAAACCATGTCCCTTTGAACTACGTTATGACTTGATTCTCTTTGAAGAGATACATAGGCAGCTTAGTAGCTCACTAAGTTCAGTCATGATTTAAGTTATTCTTATCAAGCTTGTGAGAGAAATAAAGAGTTGAAGACATGTATAAATAAAGTACAAGGAAAAGAAGCAGAAGTGTCATCTAAAGAAATATTAGCGATGTTGATGGTGCTGCTCTATCGATTCCATCTTAAAAGATGAAAGAGTGGCGATGTTGATACTGCCCCATCGATTCTATCTCAAAAGATGAAAGAGTGGCGATATTGATGCTGCTCGGTTCATTCCATCTCAAAAGATGGAAGAATGGCAAGGTTGATGATGCTTTTGTCGATTCCACCTCAAGGATGGAAGAGTGGCGATGTTGGTATTGCTCTATTGATGCCATTTTGATTTAGAGAAGGGATGTTGATGTTGCTCTGTTAATTCCATCTCAAGAGTGGTGAGGCTGATGTTGCTTTGTCGATTCCATCTAAAGAAAAAAAATGAGTTGGATAATCTACATCTATACTGCTCATTTAATTAATGAAAGCTTAATATGATTATGGACTTAATTTGAGTCCAAACTAATAGACATTATACGAGCCCTAAGTGTAACATTTTAAAGTCCAAATGTATGGGTTGTATTAAAGTGGAAAAAAAAATCTCATGCTGAAATTTGAGGCCCAAATATTTACATTAAAGAAGCCCAAGTTGATTCAACTAGCAAAATGATACAAGCAGAAATAAAATGGGAAATAAGAATTAACCTCAAACAGGCAGCTTCTCTCTCCTGAGTTGGAAAATAAGATTGGAAAGTCAGACACGGCTTCTTTTAGAAAAAATACAGCTGTTCTTCATCTCTTGCCACTTTTCGGCTAACGACGAGCTTCGGAGTTCGTCGACACCTCACGCCGGTTTGCCACAGCCAGTTGTCTTCGAAAAAGAACCGCCACGTCGCCCTCGGTCGTCACCCGCTGTCCGTCGCTGCAAATCGCCGGAGAGCCGCCACTCGACCACCTGCTGCTCACAACGCTCCGCCGCTCAGCCGCGGGAGACCGTCGTCCGCCGAGGTCTATTGCCACCATTGCTGTTCGTCTCCCCTTCACCGGATCCGCTCATCCACCGTACCGCCGCCGCGTTGTCCCCGGCCGCCACGACTGACCGCCATCAGCAAATTGCACCGCCTACTCCGCAATCTGCTGGAAGCACGCACCACCAGCACCCCTCGGCCACCGTCATTGTCGTCGCGCGCCGTGGGATCCGCCGCTCCTCAATCGTCGAGCATTGTCCAGCCGCGTCCGGTTGCATCATCGACCACCACGTAAGTCCCGCTGCTGCGATCCGCCACGTCGCATCCCTCGCTTGAATCAGCCGCGCCATCAGCCATCGGACGTCGTTCGATTTTTGTCGAGCGCCTCAAGACGCAGCAGGTCCGTCGCCACCCTCTACCGGCAAGCGCCCATCAGCCGCCGCCAACAGCAGTCGCTTAGCCAAGACCTCCTGCCGCCGGAACCGCAAAGCCGCTGCGGGTGATCCCAATGCCTCGCCAATAGCCGTCGCCACCTCCTGCCGCCATCAGCCGCCGCCTGTCCGGCACTCCACCTCCGCCGCTGCAAATCGCCGTTTAGCCGCGATGCCCTCTCTCTCGATCGTCAACCTCCGTAAGATCGCGAGCCACACCACTGCCTGCTGCCTCCTCAGCAGCTCGCCACTGCCGATTCCATAGCACAAACTCGCCGGTCAAGTCATCTCCTCGCTGCCAGAATCACGAAGCCACCATGGGTGTTCTCGTTGCAGCCCTTCGCCCACTGTCAACATTGACAGCCGCCACCACCGCTTGTTGTTGCTGTTCGTTGCCAACGATTGCCCGTCTATCATGCCGGCTGAATCAGATCCCTACCACAGCATCACCACTACCATGCAAGAAGTCGTCGCCGGAGCCATGATCTTGTAGCTAGATCTGATTCCAACTGCCCGTCGCTGTTGCCACCGGTTGCATCATCAGCGTATCACCGTCCCTTGTCGGAGTTCCACACTACAGCAGCTTTCGTCGCCAAGGAATCACCGCCAACGGTCACCGAATCGGCCGTGACCTTGCTACCGCTCGCCAACGTTGATCATTGAAGTCGCGAACATCGCTGAGTATCACCAACTTCGAGCCATCGCTCTATCAGCCATGCCTCCAGATCCCCACACCAACTGTCGAAGCCGGTTGAAAACCACCATCGGCCATGCACTACCCCGCTGCTAATGCTTCACTGGAAAACCATCATTGCTGTTGCCATAGTCTCAGTTCTCTCAATCTCCACCACCTAGCTGCTGTTGTTGCGCCACCAATCACGACCTGTTATTGGAGCCCATCGTGACTGCCCCCATCAAACCCAAAGCGTCTTGATCACCCATGGAAAAAATCTAATCTGTGGAGACAGAGAGAATGCATCAGATGCAGTAAAAAAACAAAAATGAAGAAAACGAAAAGAGGACCAAAAAAAAATCAAATGTATAGAACCTCCTGAGGAGCCTGTATCAAATTATGGCAAATATTTGTATGATTAAAACCTCTCAAATTTTAGGAGATTATTTACTATAAATAAAATTGATTGATTGAAATTCAAAATCAGCTGGGATTGCAGATTGATTGGAATAAGATCTCTCAAATTTCACATTTAATGTTCTCAGTAATCTGATGGTTGATTTGGCCTTGAAAGAGGGAGTTGGGCCAAGAAAATAAATTGGTCCAAGTAAATTATAAGAGCCCAAATTATAAATATTGAAGAAAAAAAAGAAATGGAACTTTTTACTATTCCTTCACATCAAGACATAGCGTCCGTGAACAAATCGCAAGGGGGCATTTGTAAGCAATTAAAATTTATGGTCCAATTAAATGGCGACACGTGGATTTTATTAATTAAATATTAATTTATTTTGGAATTTAAATAAATTAATTCCTAAAGTAAATTAATAAATAATTGATAATTAATTTAAGCCCAATAAATTAAATGGACTTAAATTAACATGAGGCTTGACCCAAGTAAAATAAGCCCAGATAAATTAAATCAGGTCCAAGTCAAATATGGTCCAGCAAGTTAGAGACCCAAGCCCGTTAAGTAAGGCCCAAATAGTCTGGACCTCCTTTCCCCACCTATATAAAGTGGTCTCCACCATTCATTAGACACACATTCGAGCGGCCGAAGAATGAGACGCTTCTAAAAAGATCGAGAACACGAGCAGCGCTCCCTCAGATCTTCAAGTCTTCAAGTGATCTTCAAGCAGCGAAGAACGAGTGAAGAACTTCAAGCGATCTTCAAAGCATTTTCAAGTCTTCGAAGCTCCAAGCGAAGAATATTCG
Organism: Pogostemon cablin; assembly: GCA_023678885.1. NCBI lineage: Eukaryota > Viridiplantae > Streptophyta > Magnoliopsida > Lamiales > Lamiaceae > Pogostemon > Pogostemon cablin. Next base: position 11,034,864 of record CM042979.1, read on the forward strand.
AGGATCTTCAAGCGATCTTCAAAGTCTTCAAGCTCAAGGCATTCGAGGATCTTCAAGCTTCAAGCGATCTTCGAGGATCTTCAAGTCTTCAAGCTTCAAGTGATCTTCAAGTCTTCAAGCTCAAGACCTTCGAGGATCAACAAATCTTCAAGTCTCTAAAGCTTCAAGCTCAAGATCTTCAACAAAGCTTCAAGTCTTCAAGCCTCCAAAGCTTTAAGCTCAAGATCTTCAACAAAGCTCCAAGTCTTCAAGCCTCCAAAGTTTCAAGCTCAAGATCTTCGATAAATTTTCAAGCCTTCAAGTCTCTAAAGCTTCAAGCTCAAGATCTTCGACAAAGCTTCAAGTCTTCAAGTCTCCAAAGCTTCAAGCCTCAAAGCATCTTCAAGCTTCAAGCAAGAACGACCGCCAATCCGGGATCAAGGCTCCAAGTCCTCCAGATCAAGCGTTCTTCGCGGAAAGCTCTCCAGTCAACGTTCAATCCAAACAAAGGTTCAACGCCTCTGGATCAACGTTCAAGACTACATACTTGAGTTCGGACAAACTTCGTTTGAAGATCCAACTCAACACATACGCTCTCAACACAGTCAGCATACACTTCATCAAAGAAGTCAAAGTCAACAAATACAAGACAAGTCAAAGTCAAGTCAAAGCCGCATTGGTTCGAGAGAAGAATCAGATGATTGATTGAGATTGTAATCCGCTTATATATCTTTCAAATTAAATCTATTTGAAATTATCTTTGTACTCATATTTGTATTTATTTTATTATAAATACAAAATTTGTTGTTACAAATATATATTTGTAGAAGTGAAACCCGAATAAGTGTTGGAGAAACATGTATTCCACCACCCAATAAATTATTCTCTCTTCTCCAACTTCCAAACATGTTCACTCTCTCTAAACTAGTAGTAATTAAATTCCTAATCTATAAATCCGTTTTCAAAAACCATTAACACCAGACAAACATTTGACCATCCGCAATTCCATATTCCATGTCTCAATTTACAAGGCCAAGCAAATATACATAGTACATATTTATTTATTTAATTAAAAACACACACATACACTCGCTGAGTATTTAAAATAGAAAAAGAAAGAAATCTGAATCCTAAGTTTAGTAATTTCTACAAAATCATTCAACCCCAAAACCATGCAGAAGCCCCACAACCAGAGCCAGAGGCACCGCATGAAGCCGGACAACCGCTGGCTCCTCGGGCTGGCGGTGACGGGATTGATCGCCGGCGCATTTCTCGTCTATTCGTTCATGGGGGACGCCACCTCCTCACTCCTCAGATGCGGCAGCGCGTGGGGCGATAGGGCGGCGGCGGCGGCGGCTGAACTCCAGCAGGAGGCTATCCTCCACTACGCGACGTCGCGCGTGGTCCCCCAACAGTCACTGGGGGAGATCACCGTAGCCCACGACGTACTCCGATCCATGGGCCCCACCAATTTCCTGGTCTTTGGGCTGGGCCACGATTCCCTCATGTGGGCAGCGCTCAATCCACGTGGCAGGACGCTATTCCTCGAGGAGGATCCCAAGTGGGTCCAGACCGTGTTAAAAGACGCCCCTGGCCTCCACGCCCAAACCGTCGCCTACCGGAATCGCCTCTCCGAGTCCGACGAGCTGCTCCACCATTTCCGAGCGGAACCCCATTGCTCCGCCGCCGGAGCCTTCCTTCGCGGCAACCACAAATGCAGGTACATATTCCCAATTTACAGCTCTCAATTTCCTTAGTGGTTAATTTGATTTGTTAATTGGGGGCGGGGCGTAGGTTAGCGCTGAACATGTTATCGGATGAGGTGTACGATACGGAGTGGGACCTGATCATGGTGGACGCGCCGCGGGGGTACTTCCCGGAGGCGCCTGGGAGGATGGCGGCGATATACTCGGCGGCGGTGATGGCGAGGAACAGGAAGAGATCAGGTGTGACGCACGTATTCCTGCACGATGTGGACCGTAAAGTGGAGAAGATGTACGCGGAGGCGTTCCTGTGCAAGAAGCATCTGGTGAAGGCGGTGGGTAGGTTGTGGCATTTCGAGATACCGCCCGCCGCTAACATGAACGCTGACTTTTGCTAGGATGCGCCTCCCCCGGCAGGAGTTGAGTTGAGTTGTATAGGCAATAGCCAAGGTGAGAAAAAGGCGCACTGTTTTTGTTTTGACTTAGTGAACCCACAAAAGTATTTTTCTGTTCTTTATCTTTTCGATTATTTTAATGACAACTTTTTATATACAGCTTTACAGAATCAATTCCATGAAATAAATATGACGCCAAATGTATAGTATAAATAAATTTTCAATTAAATTATTTAATAAATAATTTCTACTCCATAAAACTGATAATAATTTTTTTAATTGAAAAATTCCTAAATCTAAGATTTACATTTTTTTTATTTATCTCATATACTTCCTCTGTCCCATCAAAGGGTGTCTTTTTTTTTTCATTTTGGGCATCTCACCTAAAGATTGTCATTTTATTTTTTACACACATGGAACTCACACACACCCATTAATACAATTAAATTATTGTCCACACTCCCACATATACAACTACCCACTACACATTAAATAATAATACTCCTTCCGTCCCAGGTTAAGAGTCTCATTTGCTTTTGGGCACGTGGATTAAGGATCATTATTATTTAATGTGTAGTGGGTAGTTGTATTAGTGGGTGTAGGGGCCCCATGTTTTAATTGTATTAGTGGGTGTGGGTGGATCCCATATGTCCAAAAAAGAAAATGGAACTCTTTGAGTGGGACGACTAAAATGGTAAAATGACTCTCTTAGCCTGGGAAGGAGGGAGTATTCCTTAATCACGTACAAAAAGTAAATACTACACTTTGGATGAGACGGAAGAGTAAGCAAGAATACATTTCTTGTTTTTTTACAATAAATATGCACAAAACAATTAATAATATTCTTATATGGCCACACACAATCCTAATAAATTAATCTATTATAAAATATTATTCATTTTTTTCCATATTTATCTTCATAATATATTTTTAGTTTTCGTTTATCCCACACTTATTTTCACCACTCAAAAAATGAAATTTCATGTCAAGACAATTTCAAAAGTTATCTTAATTTAAAAAATATAACTCCCGTCTAATACACATAACGTACTTCAAATTTATTTATAATATAAAAATACTACAAAATCCATAAAAAGTCAATAAAATTTGCAAAAAAGCTATTTTTCTTGAATTTTATATCAAGACAATTTTAAAAGTTATCTTAATTTAAAAAATATAACGCACGCCTAATACACATAACGTACTTCAAATTTATTTATAATTTAAAAATACTACAAAATCTATAAAAAGTCAATAAAATTTGCAAAAAAGCTATTTTTCTTGAATTTTATATCTACGGTTACGGCGCAAATTAATACTCCTAAATTGGATGGAAAGAATACAATTTTTTATTTATTCCACATTAAAATAGTATATCTCTTAATGTATTTATAAAAAAACAAAATATAAATTTTACTTTGGAATGAAATAATAATTAATTAAAAATAGATAAAACTATCCCATTCTTCTATAAACAAGTGTTTCTCTTTTCTTTTTTTTCATTAAAAAAAGTGTTTCTCTTTTTAATACTAACCACATTATTTAACATTTAAAAGTTCAAAGAGTGACAAACTGACAACGAATCAAAATAAAAATGAAATGCTAAATCTATTGTAATTATTTCTTCGTAATAGATGAGATTCTCTGAAAATAACTGTGATTGGTAATGTGCCAAATGCGTTTGAAAGTTCGTATCGAATTCAAGTCATACAATCTCATGTATACTCCCTCTATCCCGTTTAAAGAGAGTTTTTTGTTTATTTCACGTAGATCAAGAAGTATTATTTTTTAATGTGTAGTTGATAGTTAAATTAATGAATGTGTATGGATCTCATGTATGTAAAAAATAAAAGAGAAGCCTTTAGGTAGAACACTCAAAATGAAAAAATAGACCATCTTTGGATGGGAATGAGGGAGTATAATTTCCCTTGTCATCCATTAATAAGAAAAGAGAGAAGATAATTTGATCATTACTTTAGTGATTTTTATTTTTTTTTACTCTCTTACAAATTGAGTTATGTAAACTATATGATCCTTCTTAATTTAAAAAATTATAATTGAACATTTTTTAAACTAATATTAGAGAGTTTTTGAGATGATGATGTGACGTAGCTTAAAAGCCTTCTTGATGACATGTTATTTTGTGTTTTTTTTTTCTTTCATTACACATCTCATCTTACATCCTTAAACTAGTATTGGAGAGTTTTTGAGATGATGATGTGGCATAGTTTAAAAAAAGCCTTCTTGATGATATGTCATTTTGTAATTTTTTTCTTTTTATTACACATCTTATCCCACGTTGAAAATATAAACAAGATTACAATAAATATAATCTATAAAAATTCATTCTTTATAGATTTTTTTAAGATACGGGCAACTTGTAGTTTGAAGTGTTTCTATTTCTATATTTAAGAGATTCGAATAAAATAAATTATTTTAAAAACTTTTTTATTAATTTTATCAATATAATAAGCATACTTTAAAACGTCTCTTAAACCGTCTCACATAATTAACGTCTCACAAGATACTTTGTCTAAAAATTAATCTAAGTTAAAATTATTAGTTATTTGATTTCTCTTATATAGTAAGAGATATTATCATATAGTGAGTATTTTACTTTTTTCATAATTATAAGAATTTCAAATTTAATTAATTATTTAATTATAATTTGTTTTATTATTATTATTATTATTATTATTATTATTATTATTATTATTATTATTAATAACTTTATTTATTACACATCTCTCATCCCACATCGAAAATACAAATATGAAGACAATGAACATATATAGTCTATAAAAATTTATTCTCTACAAAATTTTTTTTAAGGTGTGTCAATTTGAAGTTCGAATGTTTTCTATATTTAAAAAATCGAATAAAATAAATTATTTTAAGATTTTTTATTGATTCCCTCAATAAAAATTATTATAGTTAAAATTAAGGAGAAGACTTGTGTAAGACCGTTATATGATACAGTCAGAAAGTGATAACTTTTATATATGAAAATGATAATAAATTAATGAAAAGTGATAATGCTATTTCATGAGCAATTTATTTTATAAATAAAAAGTGATAACATTTTATGGCGAAAGTGATAATTATTCTAAAAAGTGAAAAATTGTCTCACGCGAGACGGTTTCATGCAATACCAACCCTAAAATTAATAATTGGTTGATTTTTCTTAATATTAATTTAATTTAATAGGAGATTTTAATATTTTACTTTTCATAATTAGTATAAAAATTTTAAATTTATTAATTACTTAATTTAAAAATGATCTCATTATTTTTAATTTTAAATTAGTCATGTTTCATCTTTTATTTTTAGTTGTTAGATACTTTCTAGAGTTGATGTCTTGTGCATTTAGGTGCATACATAAATTCATGTGTATAAATTTTTATTTAATAGTGTATATATGTTTCTTAATAATTTTATAATTTTTTTTACATTCAATTTTTCATTAAAAAAACTAATAAAAAATCACTAACGAGATGCATGCATCTTTATTCATTAGTGTATAATATGTTTTTATTCATAAGTGTATAAAATTTTGAAGGTGAGTACACAGTATACAGATGCACATAATAACGGGTTCGGATGTCTAAATTATTTAGGTGTTTATTTAATGATCATTAATAAAAATATAATATTTTAATAAAATAAATAAATTATAAAATACGGATGAAATACCTTCATGGGAATTCTATGCACCAATACCATACTAATACTTGCCATATATATTCCGATCATTAAAATTTTGAGATCCGCACATATATACATATTTTTGGCGTGAAGGCAATATTGAAAGAAATCCTTCAATTTTGAGGTTATGTTGGATGGATAAATAAATCATCACATAATTGGCGAAAGATGAGTACCATCAAACTTATTAACTTTGTTGCCCCATCTCTCTTATCACACTACAAGAAACAGCCAAAATACCGACGGATTTATCACGGAAAATATCCGTCGGTAATTACCGACGGATTTTCGACGTTTTATTGATTTAATACGATTTATTTTTAAAAAATCATCAAAAGAAATTACCGACGGTTTTTGCGACGGATTAACGACGGAATTAGCGACGGATCTTTTTTCGTCGATATATCCGTCGTTATTTTGGAGGGATTAAATCCCGGAAGATTACCGACGATAATTTTCTTAAAGGAAAAAACTCATGTGCCCTCCGGACATATCCTGCCTCAATGAGAACACAATAATTTAAGGGGGCGGCTATTCGCACCCTCCGAAATCACTAAACGCACCCTATTTACTAAATACATCCCACTTAATTTTAGTAATATTTGTATATCACTAAGCATACCCCAATTAAGATAATTTTGCCCTTTTAATTATAAACTATCATTATCATTAATTCATGAGCGATTAAAATCTTCATATATTTAAAAGTCACGACTAGATGGAACGAACACCATAAAATTTCCAGTATACTTGATGTATTTTTCTTCAAAATCTTGCTAATTAAAGATGATTAATAAATCGCCAATCGAGTTAATTTGCTCAATTGATGGTGAATCAAATACTAACAGATCCAAAAAGTCATTTAAATATTATGAAAATTACAGAGATTGAAAAACACTAAAGTGATGGAGAGATGTGCACATATTAATGATGGCTATCAAGTTTTGACTCCTCTTATAAGTACTCTGTGATTCTACATATCAAAATTCAAATCAAATTTAAATAAATATTTCTCTAATTTTGTGTCGAAATATATTCCATTAAATGATCAAAATTTTTATCAGCAGCTTTGATGAATTCTGCGAAAGAGCTGATGCCATTCCACTACAAAATGGGTTTGAACACTTTTCTGAAATAATTAATTGAAAACTTTAGGAGAATTAGGGTTTAATATGCATCGTAAGTTTAATTTGGGTATGAATAGTAAGGATCTAATCATATTAATTTTATAGGGGTATTTTTGTCTTATTAATTAAGAGTTTTTTAATTTAAATATTATGGGGTATGATTAGTGATTTTGGAGTGCAAATAGCCGCCCCTAATTTAATAGTATTAGAAATTCTTGTGTTCACATGGGGTGTATCCCGGGACACAAGAGATCAATTCATTCTTAAATTAATATTCCTTCCGTTTCTTTAAAAGAATTAATTTATTATGGGCACAAAGATTAAAGATTACTAATAATATTTTAATGGGCAGTGAATTAAAAGATATAATATTTTAATATATAATGAGTTGGTATATAAGTATTATGTGTGGATCTCATAAAAATATACTCCCTTTATCCCAAGAGGGTTTTTTTTTCTCATTTTGGGCGTCCCACTCAAAGAAATCTAATTTTCTTTTTTACACACATGGGACTCACACACACCTACAAATACAATTAAAATATGGGCTCACACTCCCACTAATACAACTACTCACTACACATTAAATAATAATACTTCTTAATCTACATAAAAAAAATCCTCTTTAGATGGGATGAAGGGAGAATTAATTATTTTGTATGGAATCAAGTAAAATGAAAAATGTAACTCTTGTTGCAAGAAACTCAAAATAAATAAATATAGTTCTTATGGCGGACAGAGAGAGTACTAAATATCTAGGATACATAATAGACTATAAATCATAAATAAAAAAATAAAAAAAAAGACAAAAAAATGTTACTCAATACCCCCTCCATAGCAAATTCATACTCCATTCACGTGTAATATTTGCACGAATATTAATAAAAATTATTTTTTGACTTATTTTTAAGAATAGTTTGATATTTTTGTATAATAAATAAATTATAAATTATGTTATGTGTGTTAAAAATATAATGACAAATTTGAAATTTAAGTGTAGTAGAGGAATATTAGTTAGTTTTTTTTATCATTTATAAAAATATGAAATTGAAATTTGAAATTATCAAAACGGAAAGTGTGAAGTTGAAGTTGGGAGGACGAGAGGAATATAATTTTGTTAAAGGTGACCCACTCGAAAGATTACTGAAGACACCCAAAACTAAGAAAAAAAAAAGTGTTTTTGTAAAGATGTTAATACCCGGTACACAATTTTCCAAAATTAATAAATTACACCTAAAACCCCGTATAATCTTTTTATCCTCTCTTACTTAAACTACTATACCCAATTCATAAAAAGAACTTGAAGAACACCCTCACACTAAAATGAAAATTGAAACTTGAAAGAGAGGTGAAATCTAAATACTGGTTCATATAATTTTAATCAAACGATTTAGCATTATTAAATGAAAATCTGTTGATTCTTCTGCCAACATGAGATAATTTTTTGCCCTTCCAAATTACCAATCTGCTATAGGGACTCATCCGCTCTCACACTTGACTTCATGTTGATGTTGTCACTGTGGTTAAATTTTAATTTCTTAAAAAGAAAAAAAAAACTTAAAAATACAGTCATTAATGGAGTTCTTTGTACTATAATTTATTCTTCTTGCTAATTTATGCACAAGTGGTTAAATATATATGTAAGAGAATTCCTATCCAAATTTTAATTGTAATCATTTTTGACATTTTCTTTTGTTTGAAATATGATGAGTTCTTCTCTACCCTCTTCCTCTTTCAATTCACATTTTATGTGAGTGTTCTTCATGATTTCATATGTGCTTGATGCATGTAATGTGTGGGTGGGTATAGTAATCATGTGGATGAAAATTTTTAAAAAATGAAATTTGGGTGTATTATTTTGGATGAGTTTATATTAAGGACATTAATATTTTTTTAAAAAAATTTCATAATTGAGTGTTCTTAGTAGTCTTTTGGTGATTATGACTCCACTCTCTTATTTAATACTCCCCCGATTGCTGGTAAGATATATATTTGTCATTTTTAGCATCCTCCCCCGTCCGCTGGTAAGATATATTCCCTCCGTCCTGCCACAAGAATTATATTTTACTAATTAGGGCGTCTCGCTACAAGAGTTACATTTTCTTTTTAGTAAATGAACCCACATAAATCAATCACTTTATCTTCAAGGACCCACACACAACACTAATACAACTACCACCATATATTAAATTATTATATATCTCAATCCAATACACATTAAAATATTATTTCTTAATTTCCGTGCAAATAGTAAACGTAACTCTTTTCATGGGATGAAGAGAGTATATATTTTGTCATTTTGAGCATCCGCATCAAAGATTCACATTGGAACCCACACACATCACTAATACAATTAATATATAAGACTCACATACACCACATACAACTATCAACTATACATTAAATGATAATTATATTTTTTAATTCACACACAAAAAACAAATATTTATATTGCCGACGGACGGAGTTAGCACGGCGATAGCAAATTTGAGTGTAGTTTGGGTGGATTTCATCCGATTGTGTTGTGTCCGCAGGTAGTTAGAGGGGATCATAGATGGGACATGAGCAATTAAGGACCACAGAGTTAGGTTAGGTATATCATTCATGAATAATATTAGACCCACCAGACTATGGAAATAATGCTTGCATAATTGAGTAGTGTGAGAAGCCTTACATGCATCTCCTATTAAATCTCATGCACCAAGAGAATGGAATCGATGGAATGGAATGAATAATTTGAAAATAAATGATGTGTCACTTATTCACCTCTTATTCTTATCTCATATTCCAAAGAAGTGGAATCAGTAGGATGGAATGAATATAATTTGAAAATAGTGATGTATCACCCATTCCATCCTCTTCTAATATGAGATGGAATAAGGGGTAGAATAGACAATTTGTACTCAAGAAACCTGAATGTGTTTTTTATACAAATTCTCATGTGCAACCACATTCAAAATGTATAAAATAATGAATAAAAATATCACTACAAAAAAAATTGAGAATAAAAATTAATACACTTTGTTAGTGAATTTTCTGTTAGTATTTTTTTAATATAAAAGTGAATATAAAAAAAATATAAATTTATTAAGAAATATATAGTATACTCTATATCATAATCATAATATATTAAAAGTGCCTTGGTAGGTGTTAACATTTTTTCCCCATTTTATCCCTACCTATATTTATTTACTACATTTTTATCCTTTATTTATCATATTAAAATTCATAATCCTAATATATTAACTTTTATCCTCACTTATTAATTATTTCTATTTTTTAATCATTTAAAATTCACTTAATCATTATTTACCTCTAGGATTTCTAACTTCATGCATCTCTTGAGTTTATAACTTAATACAATTAATCTTAAACTTAATGCACCTCTTGATTATAATCATAACTTAATGCAACTTTTGAAACTTCATGCACCTATTGAGTTTATAATTTAATCTAATTAATCTTAAACTTAATGCGATGTTTAAATTATTAACTTCATGCAACTCTTGAGTTTATACATTATATGTTTATTTATCACCTATATATATGCAACTTTCATTTCACAATTTCATGCATCAAATGCTTCACTTCTTCAAATAATGCGATGCATATCAACATCATAAAAATTCTTTGTTGAAGGTGAGTGATCCTATATTTATTCTGATTGACTTCTTTCCATGTCCTAATGTATATAGTGTCATTGTTATTGTAGATCTCTCTAGATTGTTTCCTTTAGATTTAGATGCATAATCACCAGACCGATGCAACAATTTAGATTCTCCATATATAGTTGATTTTTTCAATATTCCATTTTATATGTTACTACTTTATTTATTTATTGCAAAAGTCATTATAGACTAGTCATTCTTAATAATAAAAACATAAGCCTTTTAAACTCTAGCTAGAATATATTACTCTAAGGGTTCTAATTAATTTTATTACTATCGTATATTGCAACTGATTACTGAGAATTATTATATTTAATAATGATGGAGAGTATTAAACTCTTTATTGCATGAAAATTAGAAAAAGTGTATATACTAGGATGGATGCACTGGTTTGTTAGCTTCATCATACCTTATTCACATCATTGGTGGCAATTTCTTTAAGTATTTTTATGGATGGTAGTTTTCGTTCTAAACAACCAAACGGAGTTATATTAGATTTTATCAAAACATATTTGCCAAAACGTATTCATATTTTTTTTTTCTTTTCTGTTAATACACATGTTCTCCTGATGTGGTTTTAATATGATTGCTCATGAGATAGCGTCTCTAGACATTTTATTCTCTTTTATCAATCATGAAAACTCAGTTAATAATGTTAAGAATAATATTTCATTTGGTGAAAATAACTAATTGAAATTAATTTTTTTTCTATCGTTTTTCTATTTCTTTTATTCATCTAGAACAACTATTCTTTCTAACCATCATAACCCCTTCTCAGTTTGAATTTCAATATTATATATCAAATGGAAAGGAGAAGAATGATCCACATAAGCTGTTAAAAAAAAGATTAGAGGAACTTGGAAGGGAATGTGGAAGTGCCTAACTATAAAAATGAAATGGTAGAAGGAAATTGACAATTATAGGGAGAGAGAAAGATTGTTGTTTTGTTTCTTTGAAGAGTGATTTATTTATTTTTTGTGAAGAGTAATAATTTATCTTTCTATAGAGGATGGTGTAATTTTTTTTATTTGTATAAATTAATTTTCATATTTGGAAGAGTAATTTTTCTTATTCTAAAACGTAATTTTTTTCATTTAGAAGAACAATAATTTATCTCTTTAAATAATAATTTTTCATGTATTTAAATAGTAATTAGTAAAACAAGATTCAAATGTGAACCCTATAGTAATTTTTCATATATATATATATATATATATATATATATATATATATATATATATATATATATATATATATATATATATATCTTTGAAATTTTCAATCCATTCTATATATTTTTATTATTTCTATTTTTAATATTAATAATTAACTTATAATTTCTTTTTCCATATTCTTTAATTATATAGAATACAAATTGGTTGTTAATTAGAATATTTTTATTAAAATTGTATTTTATCATGAATTGACCACTCTATATGCATCATTTTCTCAATCTAATTATTACGTTCCAGCACATCCTAAATGATAAAAATAGAAAAACAACACAGGAAATTGATGACTAATCCAAACTTGCCTATATATGATTTTTTTCCCTACTGGTATACTTAAACATCTATAAAAATATGTTCATATTTTAAATGTCCTTATCTTTCTTGCTAATAATCAGACTTTGAAGTGGACATGAACAAGAAGATGTACACTTAAAAGGTAAGTTTTATTTTACTTTCTATATATATGTCTATTCATTAGATATAAATAAATGCCATAATTTAGAATTTGATATCAAATAATGCTTATGATTTCTATTGATCTTGGGAAATTACCCAATTTCCTTTCATTGATGAAAGTCGTGTACTTGCAGAGGTTGCAAAAGTTGAGCATACACTTACGATATAATAATCATTCCTTATGGATTTGTTTTGTTGTATAATTGTGCCAACCATTTAGGAAGAAGAAAATTGAAGAAACCACCTTATGTCAAACAATTTTTTAATCTCTATCTCACACTCTGTCTTTGTACATATTTTCTCTTGGTGATCACTGTAAGGATGTGGAGGATAAAGACACATATCTGGTTAATGAGAGATTTGACTCATTTAAGTTTTATTTTTTAATTACTACTTTAATCTGTTAGGAAAGGTATAACTAAGAATTTATTTCTTTTAGTTATGTACGTCTATATATTTTCTTAATCGATGATCACTAATTTCTTATAGATGGGGCTTTAAAAGTTATTAGTTGAAATTTTATATGGACTGTTGTCTTGATGTTAATTAGGATTGCATGTAGTGGTAAAATGAATCAATATATTTCCCTGAGTACTGGTGATCCTTGCCCTCCAGTCTTCAAATCACCTATTTATATAATTTATTTTAGATAGAAATAGGACTGAAAGACGGTAAGAAACGATTTTACTTTATTGCTTAAACAAATATTGTTGTTCCCTCTTTACAAAGTCATTTCTCCATAACTCCAATGATCAAACACTGTTTTGCGATTTTATCTTATTACCTAAATAAATTATTGTTCTCTTTTAAGAAAGTCATTTCTTCTAAAATCCATTTGTCTAACTTTACTTTGCAATGAAAATAAATAAATTCTTAAGAACAAACAATTCAAAATGTTGGAGTTTATCTCCCACTATAACATGTATTTTTGCATGCATAGTTGAACGTTGCATTTACTATGTGGGCGTGTCTATGTAATTTTGGTTGGATATGATGATCAATATAACATAAAAAATTAATGTACTAAATTATTCATCAAAAAATAATTAAAAATAAATCAAGATACATTATAAAATGAATTCCCAAAATAAATCGTACTTGCGACGTGCACCGCACGTCAAAAAAAAACTAGTATGAAATAAAAATTAATACATATATACATACGTGTATGCACCTAATGCACAAAATATCAACTCTTAAATAAATTATCACTTTTCCTTTGTCATTCGAAATATTTATTTATGAAATTAATAGTTCAATTGAATAATTATAATTTATAATTTTTTATAATGTCATTACCTCCCATTAATCTTACTAAATATATTCGAAAAAGTATTATACTACTACACACGTAATAATACTTACTCCATATACTTTCTATTTTAGCATGTTTCAAGAATATTTACACACCCTAAAATTGAAAATAATATACAATATTAATAACGTTATAATACTACTCACTCGGTCCGTTTCTAACGTGTCCATTTAACTATTTTTGGCATCTGCTTCAAAGGTGTCAATTTCTCATATTTAGTAAAAAAAGTACAATATGACCCATCACTTCACTCTAATACAACTACCCACTTTACATATAATAATAATACTTCTTAATCCACGTAAAAAAAACAAACAGATACTTTAGAACCGGACGGAGAGAATACAATATTACAAAATTTTCATTTTTTTACATGCAATCTAGTCAAATCAATTATATCATACACTTTATTCTATTTAATTATTTAAAATGCCCCTTTTTTTTACATTATTACAATTAAAAGTTACTTTACTTAAATTCTATGAATACATAATGTACACATGTATAAGAGCGTTCTCACTCTTTTCTCATTCCGCGCATTATTCATGTTTGATTTTCAATAGCCATTTGTAACGCGCAGGGTTCATTTTTTTAGGTTTCATTCTTTTCTTTTTTTTTAAAAAAAAATTCAAAATATATTAGGTTTATTCTATGCCCTCTCGTGAGGCCCACTGCCACGTGAGGGATACGTGCACAACTCAAGTAAAAGTAGTTTGATCAGCTGAAATCGTGTAATTTTAATTTAAAGATTGAGACTAATAAAGTTTCCTTTCAAGTGAAATTAGTTTGAGCTGAAATCGTATAATTTTTTTAAGATTGAGACTATTAGTGTTTCTTTTAACTATTTAGATATAATTTTTATCTTATATTTCATTTTTTAAATGAATTACACTATCATAATAACAATATCTAAATTAACATTACATCCCTAAAAAATTAATGACCATTCGTAGGTTATAATTTTTTTTATGTAATGAAACATTGAAATAGGAAATTTAACCTTATATTCCCTCCGACGTTTCCATTTTCTTTAAAGTAAATTTAATTTGCTATTTTTTAAAAACTAATTTTATATTATTTTTAAGTTATAAATAAATAGTAAAGTAATGCTCCCTCCATCTCGAAGAACCCTTCACACTACCAATATTTATCCGTTTCATAATAATGTTTGCACCTTAAAAAAAGGAAATTGTTAAGTGACCACCTCATCTAAAAGCGTTTAAACTTTTAGATGAGGTGGTCATTTAACATAGTATCAAAGTCTGACCAGATGAAAGGTCCAGGGTTTGAACCTCACCGCCACCCATTTATGAGAAAATTCCACATGCAAGACTTGAGGCAAAAATTCCCCGCCTGCATGTGAGGGGCATGTTAAAGTGTATTAATTAAATATTAAACGACTCTCCTCTTTATCAGTTTAAGCTTTTAGATGAGTTGGTCGTTTAACATAGGCTAGACCACCTAGTCATTGGGATCCTCATTAAGGTGAGTGACTCAGGTTCGATTCCCTTTGGGAACGGTGAGAAGTAATAAGGAGGCTTGGAGATAGAGTACTTGGTGAACTTACTACTAACTATAGAAACATCTCTTTCAATTATCCATAACTCCAAAGGTTACTTAAATTTTAAAATTTTCACTCTCACCTAACACATATTATTACTTTATTATACATTTTTATTATTAAAAATCCTACCATAACATTTAAAGTTAATAAAGTTGGTAAAAGGTTTAAAAAAATGAGAAGGCTTAAAAAACGTGAGAGATTATGGTTTTGAGTAGTCTCTATATGGATATCTAATTAGAATAGGCATCTTATTCTGATGTATCTTTCTTGTGTGAGTGTGACTCATCATTCATGCAAGAGACATTACAGAATTGTGATTCATGTAAGAAACGTAACATAATTTGAAAAAATAGAGGCTACTCAGAAGCTGGTGGGGCAGTGTGAAACGATTTCTTCCTCACTAAGAGGCATGTAATATTGGCTGGATGAGCATGCATGATACTGACACTGCACAGAACGAAATCGGGGCGATGAAGGGCTAACGACAACCGATCCTCGACCGGATCCAATGCAGTAGCGTCAAGCATAACATGCCACGAGTTCCTGTGGGCTTCGGAGATCCAATGCAGCGATGATCGAGGTCCAGTGGATGAAGGTGCAGGGTAAGCAAATAGACCCTTGGGTGCATGCTTGCATTTTCTTCTAAAATACTGGCTCAGCTGTGATCCCTTGATCCTAAGGTCCAGCCAGCTCTCAGGAGCTGCTACCACCTTCGAATCTTTCATCGACACGAATCCTCGTATGGCGTCGCGCTCCTCGTCTATAATGGTCATGTAATAGTTGCCCCTGAAGAAAGGGTACGACTCTCCCACCATCATCATGCCTTCTCTTGCACTAGGAGTGAACACTACCAGATAGTCCTCCTCGGACAGACCGAACTTGTGGAGGGCCCCGTTTCGGGCCTGGATTTCTGGGATGGACATGAAGTTGCCCTTGAATGAGGCTTTTTGGGCTAATGTGTCCACCAGTTTGGAGGGCTCCAGCTGGATTATGATGATGGGGTCGGAGGAGTGGTGCGTTGTTTGGGGGGACTTGTTCCTGTCGTCTGAGGAATTGGACATGATGAAATCTTGGTTGGTGCTGAGGGTGTAGAGATCGGTGTGTTGGACGAGGCCGTTGGAGTACTCCGGGTACTTGGCGAACACGTACTGCTCCACGTATTGCATTTCGGTCGGGGTGATGGGCCCCGACCAGCGTAGCTCCACTCCGTGGAGCGTAGACATTGCCTCTGCCACTAGCTCGGCTGGAATCATCGTCTTTGCCTTCTGTTTTTGATATGTTCATGTTCGTTTTGTTTAAAGACAAATTAATTAGCAATTGTGCATAATCAGATTCGAGAGCTCTTAATCTGTCACTTTACATTCAATGATGGTTAAGAAAATAAAAGAATAAGGAGTTTTCTTTAACGTCTTAAGGTTCTAACACTCTTTGTAAAACATGCACTAGCTGCTAGATGCCAGATTTCAGTTTTCTTTTGTTATCGATCGGTTGGTTAATTCTGATAACTGAAATTGGTATTTTTAACCTTTTAGTCGCCCTAACTTTAACTACTTTTTCCGTCTCAGTAAGCTTTTTATTGTTATTGTACGTATTTAAGAAAAATTAATTTTTTTAATAATTTTATTGTCTTATATAGTATATAATGTTATTTTTAAGTTTAAGAGTGTCATTTTTTAAAATACTATGATATATTTAGAGCTTATTTACTTTGAAACTTTTACTCCATAAAAGATTAAAAGTATAATGTAACAAATAAAGGATGAAAGAGTAAAAGAAGTAATGGTACATAGGGAATACTAATAAAATTAATTACACCCTCCGTCCGCCGCCCGAGAGATGGACATTTTGTCATTTTGGGCGTCCGCACCAAAGGTCCATATTTTCTTTTTTAAACACATGAGACCCCACATATCATTAATATAATAAATTTATGGGACCCATACGCCCCACTAATATAACTTCCAATTACACATTAAAACACTTACCTCATCTCAAAACACATTTTAAATCTACCAATTTAAATTCTAAAAAAAATAATACTTTCCTCGTCTAGCTAGAGACACATTTTACATTTATTACTTATGGAGTTTAATAACTGTTGTTTTATGAAAGTTATATTAGTAGTATATAGTCTAATTTCAGGTTGTTGGCTACAAACTCACTACTTCTCTCTCTATAGGAACAAGATTGGAAACCACATGTGTGAAGAGGGCTTGTATCATGTGCAATCATTTATATATACTCACTCTCAAATTTACGTTTACGTTTGCTTCTTATACATAAATTAAGAGTACAATATTTCAATGTAAAGTATGTTAAAAAATATAATATTTAATGTGTACTGAATAGTTGTATATTAATATTATGTGTAGGCCCCTTGAAAATCAAATGGGATCACCTATTCCACTCTCCTATTTCATCTCCTGTTTCATTTATTAGATTTTTGCCATGTGTATTAATCTAAGACCTAAAATACAATCACATGCCCCAAGGGTTTATTGGTCATTAACTAGGGTATAATATTTTTATGGAAACAAGTTATGAAATAGGGAGTGAAACACCATTGTGGAATAGTGGAATCGAATTGCTTAAAAATAATTAATTAGTGTGCGTAGATCTCACTTGACAAGTACGAAAATATAACCTTACCAAAATAAAAAATGTAAATGCAAGATGGAAATAGTATATCTTATTCAATGATAAACTAAAAGATATTGAATTTTATGCTAAGTTTTAAGAATAAAGATTAAATTCTATTAAGAATACAAATCATATGAATAAAATATACTCCTTACAGGGATAAAAGCACGATTATGATTAAAAAAAAAATTAACATTAAAACCAATTGCATAAAACTTTTGCCTAATAGTAATATTTTTCATGGGATCTTACGAAAGTACAGTATGACTCAATGAGTCTACTGAGTAGACGAGTAGATGAGTGCTAATCACGATATATGTATGTATGTAGTTGAATACGTTCCACATTTATCTTTAACATGAAATTTATACAAAAGATACACACACACATATGACTTGTATATTTCATTATAGAAATAAGATTTCAGTGGAAGATTGAATTCTTGCCTGAATCACCATGCTACAGCTTGGTCTGATGCTTCGATTTGGTGAGTTGAGCATGGATGCTCCTTCTCCACCTTCACATTCAACACTATTAATCTAAAAATTAACACAAAAAAAAAAAATTGAATTAAAAATAGAAAGAAAAGATATTCTGTTTCAAGTAATTAAAGGGTTATATATTTGGGTCTTGAAGTTGAAATCAAGAAAACATACCTTGGATTCTCCATTTCGATTTTCTTCTTCATCAACGCTCTGTAACATCAAGCCAGCTGGCTTATAATTTTCTTTGAGCAATTAAAATTAAAAAAAAAAATGAAAAAGTGAGAAGAATTTAAGATGAAGAAATACGATTGATCATTGCAGTGTACGCTTGGTACAAGTTTATTTATATTAATAAAGCATGCCACCAATTAAATATCGACACGCCGACATTGACACCATCAAATGACCCACAGTATTAAACAAATTCATTTCATAATATTAATTAATATGCATTAAATAAATCAAGGTGGGCTTACCCACTAAGCTTTCCGCATACTCCATCACAAAGTGCTAATTATTGCCATAGGATTTACTTAATATAGATTTTACATTGTATGTAATAAACCAAGAAAAAAAAATCATTGGAGTTGCATTCTTATATATATGGCTCTTTTAGATCTATCAAAGATAAATGCAATTTTATTGATGAGACTAGAGTAGATTCAATTTAGAGGGAAAAAAATCAAGGGAAATTCCCAAATGCACACCAAGTATCCACATTCAGAACTTTATATATATATATATATATATATATATATATATATATATATATATATATATATATAAAAGAACTAATACACTTTGTCGGCAAATTTTTAATAAAAAACTTTATATTAAAAAGTAATAGTATATTTATTACAAACAAAAAATATACATTATTAATAAAACTAATACATATTTGGATGCACTTATGCATCCAGGTATATCAACTCTTAAATAATAAAATGGTTATATATAAAACATTATTCCATAATCCCTTCGTCCCATGTAAAGGGGTGCTTTTGCTTTTTATACGTGTATTAAAAAATATTAGTATTTAATGTGTAGTAAGTAATTATATTAGTGGGTGTATAGATCCCATATTTAATTGTATTAATGAGTATGTATGAATCTCATGTGTGTAAAAAAAGAAGGGGAACACTTTGGGTGGGACAATCAAAATGAAAAAAAAAGAGATTTTTTTTGGGGGGGGGGGGGAGGGAGTATAAATTATAATAAAGCATTTAAGTAGTATAGAAAAAACCATCATTGTAGTATGTTTAGATTAAACTTAACCTAATTTTTTAATGCTGGCTTCTGTAATATGTGAATAGTAAAAACTTAATTTAAATTTTAAATTATGTTAGATTTGTAAGTTATTGTAGGATAAATTTTGAAAAAGTGATAATGTTGTAATATTATACTATTTTTTAATAAAGTAGAATAGGGTGGCGCTATTATCACTAGAAACTTTACTTAGGGCATCCAAATTATTAAAAAATATATAGTAAAAATACATATTTACCTTTACAACCAAAATAATATGTCAAACCCCAAAACACAATAAAATTTAAATTAATTCTTTTACCACCATAAATGGACACAAACACGCACAGGGCTAAAATGTTGGTGCCGCCTTCAACGGTGGATTCCGACCATAAAAAATGAATGATACAAAATTCTTAGATTGTATTTAAATAATAAAAAAATATTATCACCCATCCCCTACCCCTATCCACTCACCCACCCCAATTTTTTTTTTAAATTTTGATTTTATTATTTAAATAATAAAAATAATACCATTCAACTTTACCCCTACCCAGCAACCCACCCCTTGCCACCCCACCCACCCCTATGGATGGATGGGTAGGCTGGGTGATAACATTTTTATTATTTAAATATTAATTTTTGGGGGGGGGGGAGGGAGGGTGGTTGAGGGGTAGGGGATGGAGGTAGAATGGGTAGGTGGGTGGATAGGGAAGGTAGAGTTGGGTGGTAATATTTTCTTTATTTAAATAATAAAATCTAAAATTTTATTAAAAAATTTTTTTGGGTGGGTATTGGGGGTTGGGTGGTAATATTTTTATTATTTAAATATTAAAATTTTAAAAAAATTGCGGGTGGCCGGAGGGGGGGTGGGTAGGGTGTGGGTGGGTTACGGAGTAGGGTTGTGTTGTAATATTTTTATTATTTAAATTTTAAAATCTAAAATTTTATAAAAAAAATTTTTTGGGGTTGGGGGGTCGGGTAGGTGGCGGGGGTAGGGGATAGGTTGGGTGGTAGAGTTTAAAATTTAAAAATATATATATAAATATATATTTCTTAATTAATTTATTAATTTTATATACTTTTTTTATATATTAATATAATTAATTGAACAACAACGGAAGTATTTCAAATGACACAGTTTAAGTAAAGATTTGAAATCCATTAAAAAAACTAAAAAAAATTCAAAATCAAATTCATGATTTGAAATTCATTGATTTAAAGTCTTGGATTTATAAATCCGTTAATTTCAAGTGGCATCCAAACAAGAGGGATGAATTTATAAATCCCTCCTCAAATCCATTCATCCAAATACAACCTTAGAGAATTAAAAGCACTTTTACAAATTAATTTAGAGAAATAAAATGGTGCTAAATTAAAAGTACTTTTATGATTTAATTTAGAGAAATACAATGGTGCTTAAATTGTCGTATGCATCGGCCGTGAAATTTTTCTGGTGATCTAGTTTCCAGTTGAATAGCATGCATATATGCGTGGAAGTTGACGGTGGATTAATTGGGAAAGAATGGCTTATAATTTAATGTATTAAAATTTGGGTGTAATTTTAGGGTTATGACATAATTTAAGTGTAAGGATAAATCTGTATTTTCATAATATTTTTATTTTAAGTTTGGGTGCCTTAAGCAAAAGTTTTGGGTGGCAATAGTGCCACCCAATAGAATATTAATTTGGAAGTTAGAGAGAAAAAAATAAAAAGTACATGAAATAATTGAATTAAAAGAATATACTCCCTCAGTCAAAAAGAAATTCACAGTCGTAGTTTAAAAAAAAGTTTACTTTTAGGAGTGGTGGCAGTTTTGAAATTAAACTGTGTTGTAAGGATATTGATTTGTGTGTATTTCCTTATTTGGAGGTGTGAACTTGTTTATGAAACAGACAAAAATAGAAAGTATGATTTGTTTATGGGATAGAGGGAGTAGTATAAATCTAAAATTGGTAGGTGTTTTAGGTATTATACTATATGATTTAAAGGATTATATTCAACTTAATAACTTCAATTCTATATTTTAATTTAGAATTATCATCACCATAACATAATTTACTACTCCTTATTTATTATTAAAAAATAACAAACAACATATAAGAACTAGTTAAAGTAACTTTTTCCAAGTAATTGTAATATATATACTGGCAAGAGGTGGATATGAAAGAAACAAATTAATTTTTAAAAGAGGGATCTAAAATCCTTTCTTTTTTTTTTTTATAATTTGGGGTATACACACTAATTAATGTTATTCACCAAATGTGACATCAGCTCTGAAGTCTTCTCGCAGCCGTTGGATCAAATGTAAATCGCATACCTTTACAAGTCTTTGCGCAGTCGTTGGTCAATGTTAGCAATTTTGTTAGTAATCAGTCCTAGTGATTTTTTGTACATCATCTCTTTTTTTTCAGGCATGCATTGACTTATAATGAATCAAATAATGCAAAATACAAGATTTTGGGGAGAAATATAAAAGAAGTTGCAGTTTTAGAGACTAGAAAGTAATTATTTCAAATTTATAATTATCTTGGGAGCTAGGGTCCAAATAATGTGACTTTTTGTGCTCTTTATTTTTTGTTTTGATCAGGATGAAGCATAAAATACTCACGTTAAGTAATTTTAGAATTTATAATTATCATGGAAGGGTACAAAAAATGTAACTTCCTGTGCTCTTTATCTTTTGTTTTGCTAATAATGAAGCATAAAACACGCACGTTAAGTAATTTCAAAATTTATAATTATCATGGAAGGGTACAAAAAATGAGAATTTATAATTATCATGGAAGGGTATAAAAAATGTGACTTCCTATGCTCTTTATCTTTTGTTCTACTCAGGATGAAGCATTAAACACACACCTTAAATAATTTCAGAATTTATAATTATTACAAGAGGGTACAGAAAATATGACATCCTGTGCTATCTATTGTTCTGCTCAGGATGAAGTATAAAACGCACACGTTGCTAACGGAATCATTACCCTATCATTTCCATCTGTATGATTATACTTTTTTTTCTTTTTTTTTAAAATCTAAATAATCTCACACAAATATTACAATAAAAATAATAATAATAATAAATATTATTATTAACTATTATTATTCGATTCTATCGAAACAAACAAACTTTTGGATTACAAACAAATTCGAGTTAATAAGCTCAAAATTAGCATGGCATATTACATTAACTTTTACGAAGTGTTAAATTACGATATCTATAATTTGAGTGTCACCATAGTATGTTAAAAGACAAAATTATGTGATCGTTTTATGAAATGAGTTTTATGATACGGATAAAAAGTGCGATTAATTTATAATAATAAGAAGTGGTAATTTGTTGAATAAATTAAAAGTAATAACATCTAATCAATTGTGAAATTGTAAAACGTTTCACTATGATCTCACACATGATTAACTCTTAAGTAAGTCTATATTTGTTTAAGGTTTATGTAAGTTTTAAAAATCATGAACCTATATTTATTCTACAATTTGATATGAAAAGTTTTAACTTTATGTTAAATCACCGTATAATAAGTGAAGGGTCTGGATCTTCCGTGCCACTTTGTTGTGACATCTCTTGTGACACTCCGCTGAATGAGTAACACGTAAAAAAGAGAAGGAAAATTATACTTTAAGTCAACCAGTCAACCCATTTTTTACATATTGATTTGGCATAATTAACTATACAAAAGAAATCAAAATAAATATAGATTATTATCATTCTTAGTTTTAGACCTACACTAACCTCAAACAAATATACGATGAATTAATGTAAGATACTTTTGCGATGTTTGTTTTTATATGTTTTAAAAATCAAGTTTTGATTTTCAAAACACACCCTATATATTTTAAAAACACTATCTATATACACATACAAACATTATCAATTTACAATACACTGACCTTTTCACATTTTATTTCCTCAATTAATATTTTTTCTCTCCTTTCTCGTATTTTCTCTCAAATCAAATAATATTATCTAAAACATATCATGACTATTCCCTTATGGCACGGGAAAGATGAGAGAAAAAAATATTACTCTCTCCAACTCTCTTAACTTTTATTATTTTCATTTTGAGTTGTCCCACAAAAAATTTCACATCCCTATAAAAATAAAAGTCAAAACAATTACCCTACCTTATACACTTTATTTACAAAAAAAAAAAACCTAACATACTTTATCATTTACTTATATATTATAAAAAATAAATAAATCATACCTTATACACTTTATTTAACAAAAAAATCTAACATACTTTATCATTTACTTATTTATTATAAAAAATAAATAAATCATAATATCTTTTTAATCTGCGTACAAAGAAAGATGTGAAAATTATAGTGAGTCAATGGAAGTAATTAAAAAAAGAGAATTTATGGAAATAGAGTGAATTGATGCTTAATACTCCCTCCGTTCCATAGAAGTCGGTATAATTTTTTTTGGACACGGAGATTAAGGAGTATAATAATTTAATATAAAGTGAAGTAAAGTGAAGTGAGAGAAATAATATTTAATGTGTAGTGGATAGTTGTATTAGAGGTGATATGTGGGGTCCATGAGAATAAATTAATTGTTTTTGTGTGGATTCCATGTATTAAAAAAGAAATGTGTCAATTTTAGTGGGACAAACCAAAAAGAAAAGTGTGTCAACTTCTATGGGACGGAGGGAGTAAGATTTTAAAGAATATATGAAGATAATTTTTAAAATTCTATTTAAAATGAATATATATAAACTTAAAATTCTAAAATCGTTTTCAAAATCACGAACCATTTAAAATAAATATAAACTTAAATAATTCTAAAATCGATCTTCCAATTCACTATAATAAAACATAGTGTCACCTCATGGAACATGGAAGTATGGAACCAATTGAAAGAAAAAGTTCATTTGAAAGAATAGCGAGCAAAAGATAGTGACCATTTGAGCAATTGAGACCGTTAAGTACGAGGGGGGCCCTCCTCTTTATCGTCTCTAAAAGGTTGGAATATTTTTCAAACCCTAATTTGAATAGCTTGAGAAAAAATCATCATTAAACTACTTTAATATTAGCAATATATTTAAGAATACAGTCTAATTAGTTTCTTGCGATTAAATAACTATATTATTCTATTATTTATTTATATTACTGTAGCAGCCCACACGATATCGACAGGAAAGCATCTTTCATTTTCCAAGTGCAGTGTGCTAAATGCCAATTGGTTCAAAAAATTATTATTATTATTATTATTATTATTATTAAGGTTAATTCAAAAAAAAATTATACTTACTAATAATTACTATAATTGCAATTTAGTTATAATTTTTTAAATTTAGCGAAAACAACCTTCATATTTAAAGTATGTTGCAAATTATAATTATTGAACAGTCAACGTTGCGCATAGCATTGACATTTGCCTAGATCCATCATTAAAATAAATTCATAATTTAAAGTAATAAATTTAAATCACATAATTGAATTATTTTTTTCTTTATTGTCAATCCCCAATTCAAAACCGTATTATTTGAAAGATTATATAAAAAAAAAAACCCAGCTACCACACCCTCTATACTCCCAACTCCACTTCCTAGTTCCTTCCTCCTCTCATCCACCCCATCCCATCCCATCCCATCCCATCCCACTCTCCTTACTAAATTAACTTTTATATGATTAAAAATGTTACTCCCCCCGTCTCACGTATTTTTACACACTTTTCATTTTGGGGGTCCCACATATTTTTCCCATTCCATTTTTGACAAAAATACATAATATTTTATTACATACTTTTTACAATTCCAACAACTTTTATTATTTTTTTACACTTTATTCATCATTCCCAATAACTTTATTCACTTTTTCTTTTTAAATTACTAATTTATTCCTATTTTCTCTTACATTATATATTAAAAAAATAAAACGTCTTAATCTCCGTGCCCGTACAAACGGGTAAAATACCCGGGACGGAGGTAGTAATATATTCTACTTCCTCAATCAATCAATAAGAGTGTCATTTGTTTTTTTACGTGAATTAAAAAATATTATTCCCTTCGGTTCGAGCAAAGGTGATCGTTTACTTTTTATACATGAATTAAAGAGTATTATTATTTTATATATGTATATTGGATAATTGTATTAGATGGATGTGATGGATAGTGGTGGATCCTTTTTACTAAAAGAGAAAAATGAAAACCTTGGAATGTGATGTCCAATATAGTAAAATATGGATCTTTCAGCGGAACGGAGGGAACATTATTTAATGTGCAATATATAATTGTATTAGTGAATTATGCGGGTCTCATATGTCTAAAAAGAAAATAAGACGCTCCAAGCGACACTCAAAACAACAAAATGAGATCTTGACGGAAGGACGGATGAAGCATAACAAAATTACTCCATGAAATTTTATTTATTATTTTTTTATCATAAATAAAATATTTTTATTTTAATAATTAAAAAAATAAATTAAATTTTATTAAATAATAGATTTAAAATTCAATTTATAAATCCATAATACATTCAAACAAAATAATCCAAATCCATAAATTTAAAATAGCTAAAATTTTAAATTCCTTCATTTTTAAATCCTTCAATATTTCAAATGACTTATCCCATTACAACCCCAATTAATTTCTCAAATCCTAAGAATATTTCATTAAGAGAAAGAAGTACTCCCTCTTAACCACAACCCACAGTTCGAACCCCAATTAATTTCTCAAATCCTAAGAATATTTCATTAAGTGAAAGAAGTACTCCCTCTTAACCACAACCGACAGTTCGAACCGAGGTAAGTTGGAACTGGTCAAAATAAAATTGAAATTAGATATATTTGATTCGATTCCGGTTCATCATTTCACAGAACCAAAACTAGCGATTCCAATTCAAACCGACGGTAGTTTCTCTCTTTTCTTTTTTTTTTTCCTTACGGTTTAAGGCAAAGAAGAAAAAAAGAAATTCGGAACCGGCAGTTCTAAAAAGTGAATCGAAACCATCCTAGGACCGGTTGAATTCCGGTTCCTACTTTTTGGAAACCGGAACCAACAGTTTGGAACTGGCATGCATGTAGTATTTCTCAACAATTAACACATGTCAATATATGATGTCAAATCAATTGAGACTATCAAAGAATATCACCAAATTAGAAAGAAGATGCAGCTTATTAGGCCACAAAAGGATGCGTTTGAAGAGATCAAAGAACTTAGTAGCATGTGACACCATCCTATATATAAATTTAGATATAGAGATAATAACTTAATGAGTAACGTGTTTTAGAAGAGAGAAATTATACTTCCCTATTTTTAATTGATCACATTTATTATTGCACGTCGTTTAACTAATGTAATTTTTTGAACAATTTTAATAACTTTGTGAGGGCGTACAACTTTTTTTAAATAAATTACTCTGTAATAAAGAAACTTATATACATTAGATGATGATAGTAATTTTTTAAAATAAAGTGTATTAAAAAATTAATTTCTTTTTAATGCTTTTTAAAGTATGAAAAGTATAATAGGAAAAAAAAGTGAAATATATAATGGGCGGAGCAACTACCTTATTATAAACTTTAAGAAAAAATAATATCATTTGCTCATGCACACAAGTTTTTGCCCAAGTATAAACTTCTCAGACAAGATGGAGTAAGTATTATTGAAACCTAGTCCCATTTTAAAAGTAACTAACAGCCTAACACACAAAATCCAACTTCATCAAAAGAAAAGTAGGAAGAAGCTTCTATATAATAATAATACTATAAAAGAAGTAAAAAAATAATGAATGAGAAAGACACCAGTTCACATCAGTACAAGAACTTTGACTGGAACATACCTAAAACTACTAGCTCCATTTAAAAGTAGACATTTCTAAACAACAAAGAGGGTGGGTGGTCTTGTATGTGAAGGAATCAAATTTAAACATAATCAACAAAACAAATACTCAGATGGGAGGCTATTCATGGAAAACGATGTTTGACTGTGTCACGTAAGAAGACCAAAATTAATTAAGAAAATATGTGTTTGTGGGTAAAATAAATATAATTTACCGGTGTCACACAAGAATTAGTCGGGAATCGAGTTACTTGTTTAGAGTGCAATCAGCTTATGAAAATATATGAGCGATTAGTAAGAAAGTAAACAATGGAAATAAATAATAGAGGAAGAAAACTATGAGGAAGTGTAGATGATGAGGTTTCTGTACAAAAGATTTTACAAAAAATATTTCATCCTATCATCTCTTTTCATAGCATTGTATACCGCTTGAACCTGGAAAAACACAATCCATCCAACTACCTCAACACAAGGTTCGTATATGCCGAAAAACATGTTCAACAAAAGTTTTTTTAATTTAAAATAAAATTTGAATTTCAGATGAATTCGATAGATAGCGCCAAATTTTACACACATGTTGAGAGAGAGGGCATACCTGCTCACTGGAAACAACTTGAACAGGTCCAATGTTCACTGATACATATTTGCCACCTGAAGAGATCTTCTGCTTCACTTGACCCTGTATCAGAATAAAACTTGAGTGTCAACAGAAACACTACGCGTACTCTTCCAGCCGGGGGGGGGGGAGGGAACCAGAATCAATCAGCACATTATTGAAAACACTGTCAAGAATGACAGATTTAGCATCGAAAATTCACTTGTTTCAGCCACAGAAAATCAGAAAGCATTTCAAAAAGTGACATTCTTTGAGACACTGATAAGATCTCATTTTGGTTGCTTAAGTCATATACAACGTAGATAATATTTAGCGCATTTTAAATATCAACATCCGTACTTTTGATGTTCTAAATTTTTTTCTTACACCTCATCTCTGAAAGTAATAATAGGATATTAAATACAATAAATAACTCTGAACTGAGCCAGCTTGTTTGAAGTTGAATTCCTCAGGATCCTCTACTTACGCATATGCATCCCGGACATCACCAACCCCCCCCCCCCCCCCCACCCCCCAACCCCCAAAAAGCAAATTCCTTGAAAAGCCACTCACATTGCAAAAAAATTGTAGTAGCATTGAAAGCTTGAGTTTCTTGCCAATGACAAATTTGTCGTCACTATCTGATTCAGGGCCGATACCTTCGACCCTAAAGAAAAATTAACCATGGAAACTAATTCGATTGTCCTTTATCATACTTTTTATTTTTTCCGCAGCGGACTATCATCATCCAACTAAAAACACCAAACTAATATAACCAACAAACTCCTCCCCGGACAAAGGACATTCATATATCTTAAGAAGTAATGAGGATGTGACAGAAATGCATCTATAATTCTCACTAGGGTTATGGGTTCATGATGAAAATATCTGAACATTAGATTCTACTTAGATGTGCTCAATTCAGGAATAGATATCCCATAGTAGAATAAATTTCTAGCTAACCACTAAACATTCCCTTCACATAATTAAATAGCAAGAGTTACCCCTGAAGTACAGCAGGAAATAGTAAAGTTTAGGTCTCAGCATTAAGTCCAAAACATCTATTCATTACAAACACCACTAATAATAACACAGTTATGCTTATCAATTCGTCCAAAGATAATACTAAAATTATACTCCACCAACCTTTTACACATTGATTTGAGCTTGACATAAGTTAGATAATTTTATTAAAAAAATCCAAAACAAACACACATCATTACTATATATCAGGATTTCAAAATCCACGAGTTTTTGATAACTGGTTTTCAAAATCCACTCTAAACCCAAATCACATAACCCCTGGGTTGATATTGTGGTAATTTTCCAATTGCTCTTCTTCATGTAAGCAGCATATAAACAGCACTGTAAGAGAGAAAAATAGAACAATTCATTTTACCAAATTTTCCCTTGTGGTAACGCAATTATTTCTTCGGGAACAGATTAGGGAACACTTATCTAATAAATAGGCTTTATAGTGGGATATTAACCCTGACCTAGTATCGTTAGGAAATGGGAAAGATGTCTGACATCAAAGAAACCACACTTATGTCTTAGTCAAAAGGTATCTAAATCCTTTCAAGCCTCAGGTAGATATAAAATATTCATGCTCTTAACATGTATTGGAATAAGGATTAATTACAACTGGTATGGATCTTTTTAAAGGGAAAAACCAAACACAAGCCACTTGCAGGTAATTGGTTCAACGGTGAACCAGGTTCGTAGCATGGGACGAAAAGGACTCTTTGATTGAGAAATGCCATGAAATGCTATGAAGCCTGAAATCATTGATAAGTATATGTTTTGGAGACTGCACAGGCATTTTGGAGGGCACTCAAGATTCATCATTGTTAAAGGCGCGCCTCGGCCGAGGCTATGACACTTGCGCCTCAATATTGGTTTTCAAGGGGCGGGGTTTCAAGGTGCGCGCCTTTTGCGCCTTAGGCGTGCCTCAGGCGCGCCTCGTGAATATGCTTGTTTTATGCTTTTTATCATTGTTCATGACTTGAAATAACACTTCTATTAATAGAGTAGCACTTTTAAAATGACTAGCAACTTCTCCCATACCTAAAATATGTATATACAATTTATTCCTAAATTTCAAATTGGGGATTACGTTAAGGTTTAGAGTTAGTGTTCCATTTCACCACTCCAAGTCTCCAACTACGCCACCTTATGCCACCAGCCACCGTCGGCCCTCACCGCCCGCGGACCGTCGGCCATCCTTCCACCGCCTGCTGCCTGTCGGCCGTCTCAACCTCTCAGTTATGTTTTTTTTTTCCTTATTTCATGAGTAATGAAGGAAAAGGGAACTGCTTTCACATTATTAGACGAGAAGGATGAAGAAAAGGAAGATGAAGTTGGATTTGAAGAAGAAGATTTTAATGAGGAAGAAGGAGAAGCACAATTTGATGATGAGGATTTGAAGTTTAATGATGATGAAGATGATAATTAGAAAATTTTTGCTACTAGTATTTTGTGAATTGCGTGATGATTTGATTGACTGAGTAAATGGCCTAATTCAGTATTATACTCATGTAAATAATTATATTATATGTTTTATAAACTTAATTTATTAGGTAATTATGTTGAATATAGGTTATATAGTGTAGATTAAGTTATATTATGCATTTATATTCGAGGATCACGGCGCGCCTCAAGCACAGGTATGCCTCAGTGCGCCTTGCACCCTTAATAACAATGCACGTGCTACAAGGTTCAAGATGCTGCTTGTATGTATGAGATCAAAGTCAAATCTGGGTTAGAATAAGGAGACAGGTTTTACAGATTATGCCAACCTTTTAGAATGTATGTTATTGAACAGAAGAGCATCATCAGACAATATTTCCTCGTTAAAACAGGCCTTTATAAAGTCTGAGCTCAGATTTTAAAATGAAGAGCCTTCCTTGTATGATTTAATATCCAAAGATTTGGGAATTGAGCCAAATGAAGTTGGAGAAACGTATTGCTTGAGCCAAGCAATATGGAAACTTCAGCACTGATTAGCACTCGAGTGGCATATTTTGCAACTAAATTGCAAATGCAATTTCTTAACCATGGGAGTGTTTGGAGAATGTAGGATAAATTAACAAAAAAACTACAAAGACCATAGACTGCTGCTGGATATTGCATGGGAAACCACCAACTCAACCCAAGAATAGGATTATAAGAAAGGAGAAAACGTGAGCACTGGCCAATTTGACAGAAAAGCAAAGAGGTTTGTCACATAGACTCGAGAATTCTTGTGGTGTGTCTTCGATATCACTCTGACTTCAGGGAATCCTTATTTTTCCTTGATTTTATAGTCTTGAGATAACCCATAGTAACTCATGGGTCATTAACTCAAAAGCTCTCGACAACATGACCCAAACATCAAACAGTTTAGTAGCTTTTAATCGTGTAAGTGTAATAATAAGTTCAGTGTTGCCGCTGATGTTTCACTACCATCTATATCAGGAATAAAAGAAATAATATCACCCATCATTCTTTTAAAAAGATACCCTCATGTTCCATAATCATCAAAAAATCTTTTATCCATCCAAAAAACAGTAAATATAAGATCGTTTAATCTTTTTATCCATCTGATTATTGCATTGATGATATAAAAAGAACATGCACTCAGTGGCATCTTGTTATTAAGTCATTATCACTTAAAACTTTTAAGGTTGTGATTCCATATTTGTTCAAGGTATTAGATATGAAATGCTATCATTGTGTGAATTAGTGACACATACTCGTGGCTTGTTTCCTATTGTTAATATAAGAAACTCTACCCCATTTTATTCAAATCATAATGATTTTGGGTCGCTTCAGTGCATGAAACATAGGTCTTTAGGTGGTCTGTGATATCTGTACACACTTGCACAAGAGTCTCCTGGAAAAGTGTGAGGTTTCCATTTTATTTTATCTAAAACAAGAAAATTTTTATGAATAATGGTAATAATGCTGGAATAGACAAGTTTTCCCTCAAAGCAACAGTAAACTTAATACCGTCCCTCACCTTCTCAAAAAATTCCTCAAGTTCTTCAAAGATTCTACAGTATAATTTCTAACTAAATGGACACAAAGTTGAGACAATAACCATCCATAACAGTCAAATATTTTTTGTACCAACAAAATAGGAAGAGTTCGGCAGTTGAAGATGGAAATCCCAGAGTATCCAATTCCCTGAATGCACTATGCCTAAACAAAGTTAAAAGGTACAATGAAGGAAGATCCGAAGATGTGGCAAAGATCGTCATAATGATTTCTTACACAAGACAGAAATTTTGGGACATGGATCTTCACAAAAACGTTTTGGCAACTCTACACAGATGAGCAATTTACCCAACATCATCAGACAGAAAGTAAAAAGTTTCTTTAGTCAAGTTTGTTAGTCAGGTAAAAAATATGAAAATCCATTAGATTAGGATCTTTGTTTGTGCAGAACCGCATGATTGAATTTCATTGATCCAAGGTTTTTGCTAGTTTCCTTATATATCTTCTTTGCATTAGCTGTATATAAACAGCATTTTTATACAGATAAATATCATGTTTGAAATCACAAAAAATGTCAACAATGCACTAAATTTTAATCTGTTGAATCAATTCTTATATAAATTGCATCTCACAGCAGATTGACAATGAGAGAATGAAAAATCAAGCTAACTGATGTGTCTTGAGTAGAAGGGCTGAAGCATGATTTGCTACGCCAAAGCCAGCTCTGAGACAAATGATACATTGTTGAATTCTCTACTGATATTAAGCATCATAATTGATAAATCCACTCAATATCAATTACCTACTAAGTGGATTGAGAACGAGAAGTGAATAAATTGCAGATTGGCGAAGTAGCTCAGGACATGCCTGCCTTGTACCTAAGTGGTCAGTTGAAGCTAAAGCTATGGTATAAAAGGCTTAATCATCTAAACTTCATGACTCTTAAGAAGATAACTAGGATGTCTTTGAAGACATTGTGTACCTAGGCATACTCAAATTTTGGAGGATGCTAATATGTTATCAATATGTTATAAACTTGGGCCTAATAGTTTCTTTTTCCTTTTTTTTTTTCTTTTTTTTGTTGACTGGCTTTGTTAGGCTAGGTTTGGTGGAAGAGAGGCTTATATGTCACCAACTGATCAACATGTCGTAAACCATATGGATGATATAAAGGGGATCATTAATTCTTGGACAAGAAAAGCCTGAAATGGCTTTTTTGTCCCAGCTGATAACTCCGGCAAAAAAAAAAATTCTTTAACTTACAATAATTAGCTGCAAACATATGCATTATTTATGCAGTTCATAATCCTCTAACATTCATAGATAGCAAATAAAAAATCATTAGACAATCAGATACTAAATTTGCCCAATGAGTTTCTTGTTTAAAAATTTCCAAAAAACACATAATAATTCCCCCTTCCACATCAATAAATAAATAAATAAATAAATAAGAAAGAAAAAAGATGCTTACTTCTGGGATTTGAAATTGAAGAACTGATTCAACAGCAACAACCATGGCATGTACAAAATCATCACCTCCAGTTCCAATTGCCGTAAATCCTCTAACTGTTGGGTAGGAGTTCACCTATATTACATGTATAATTCAAGTCAATAGTAAATCTAGGAATCGAAGTACCAGAACCTGATCAAAACTTGAGATTTAAATACTTAATACTAAATCTGTGAAGTTTCTAATCTTAACCAAAGATGAAACTAAAGCTATAAGAATCTCTTCATAATCAAGAGAAATTAGTCATTCCCACTTTATTCAAATTTCTTCAAAAGAGATTGCCATAGTGCATGCTTTAACTCGTTGGAAATCCTTACACTAGCAAAACAGTTATAAACATACCTTCTGATCCAGTGAAATCCACTCATTTGTGGAATCATCTGTCACTGTACCTCCAATGATTACATTAGTAGTTTGCCCCACCCTACCTTCAGTCTTCGATAGTTCTGAAAGTTCCAAAAGATATATTATTGGTGAGCCCATTTTGAAAAAATAACTCAGAATACGAACTAAGCACAAGAAAAAACATAGTATCTTAGAGTCGTCCATTCTTTCGGTGTTTTTAAAACCTTGCATTACAATTTCCTTCCACAAACACCAATGAAACTGAGAATTAAATGCATGGGAATACACATAATCCTGGTTTAAGTGTCTCTGTTCATTTATACTAATCATCATATGAGATATTCCAATTCTGGCAAATTTCAATTCATTAATTCAACATTACAAAATATGGAAACAATCACAGTGCATAGGAATATAACAAAAATAACAAACGAAATTCGCGTAAAAAAAATTAGTTCTCAAGCAATAAACCAATGTAACATAAAATTAGCAAAACCGTGAAACAAATTATCTAGACACACATATACACCTGAAATGGCCTTCAGAACGGCTTCCTGAGGTGGGTCTTGCTCTGAATCAACGCTAGATGAAGATGCGTTTCCTTTGTTCGAGCAATTATTTGGGAAATTGTGAGTTCTAACATTTACTGCAATTTTACACCCGCAAGTTAGATTCCGGGGCGATATTATCCTGTGGGAAGAAATGATTGGCGTAAAGATGGAGGGTAGCCAGGGTTCGGTTGAGAAGACGGTCCTCAAAATACTCCTACACGCCATTTTCGGCCTTCAATTCTACAAGATTTTTATCCTTCAAGAGTTTCGTGTTTCAGTGTGTTTTGTTGAGGAAATTTGAGGAGCGATTTTTCTCCAAGAGCTGTCGTGATATGAGCACTCTATGTTTTGCTAAAACCAGGTGGGTCCTGGTGGTTGAAAAGACATAATCACCCTTGTGGCTTTCTCAAAAAAGAATCCAAGCGTACTGGGATGAATCATGAAACATGAAACATCACAACGCAGCCTTCGCATAACCTTCCCCACCTTTAACCAGGATCAGTTTTTTCAAGAAAATCTAAATTTTGGTCCATTAATTTGATTAAATTCAATTTTGGTTCTTAATTTTTTTTAATTATAATATTTTGTATTAACTTTAGTTCTATAACGTTAAAATTTCTACTTTTAGTCTTTTTAAATAAATAAATAAAAAATCAAACTTACACAGGATTTTCAAGTTCTTTCAAGTATCTTAAATTTTGCAAAAAAACTAAAATAAAAAAAATAAAAAGTTAAAATATTGAAATTAATATGACTAGAAATGAAAAGGTGAGAGGTTGAAGGACCAAAATTAAATTTAGTTAAAGTTAATTGAACAAAATTGAGATTTTCTCCAGTTTTCTCACATAAACCCTAGAAAGTGAATTCCATAATTCAATTTCGTTATTTATGCTTTTCTAAATTACAGCGACTAATAATGTACCAATCAGGGATTACCAATGAAGAATCTGAGAGAACAGCTTTTCGCAGGGCCGAGAAGAAATACAAAATCTATTACGACAACACCAGAAAGTATGAATTCTAAACTCCCTTTTATTTTTTTAAAAATAGTAGTAGTATGTAGGTTTAGTGCGAATTTTCTGTAGTTTTTTGAACATATACAGCTGCTGGTGCGATTTTTCTTCATTGTTTGGATTATAATAGGAAAAAAGTAGCGAGACCTGTAGATTTATCAGAGGTGATTGATTTCAAGTCAATTCTAGAGAATTATAATTGCAATGGTGAGCTTAAAGGTGGGGTTTCGGCACTGAAATGTGATTTTGATCGACCTATTTTCTGCTTGGACAGTAGACCAGGTGTGCAGTGACATTTGTATTATTATAATATTATCACAATTCCGGCTTGATATTTTTCATAATTTCTCTGCGAAGCTTAGCTGATTTGATTCCAAATATAGGTTTTTACTTTATTCCTGGTGCATTAAGCATAGAGGAGCAATGCCAGTGGATAAGGGAGAGTTTAACGAGCTTTCCTCAACCTCCAAATCGAACAAACCACAACACTATTTATGGTCCCATTGAGAATTTGTTTGTTTCAGCGAAAGAGGGGAAGGTTTTGGTATCAGAAGAGAAAGTTCTAAGTAATGCTTGTGCTGAGGTTAATGTTATTCGGAGTGATGAGAGTACTCCCAAGTGGAAGTTTGTAGAGGAATTGGGTGAGTTACCTGGGAAAGAAGCATGCAAATCAGTATCTGCTTCTGTTTTGCTGCGTAAGTTAAGATGGAGTACCCTTGGCTTGCAATTTGACTGGTCGAAGGTCTTACTAGAATCCTCTTATTGATAGTTCAATTGATTGCTATTTTTGTTTCATCAATGCATGCTGTCTTAACGCATCTCACTTGAATTTTTTAGTGACAGCAATCAACTTAATAGACTGATCTCAATTATTTTGATTGCATTTTAATGACCTAGATTTTTACATGATTTAAGTGGTTAAAGGATCAATATGATTGATATTGGATTTCATCTGGCTGCACTTACCTCTATTAGATGGATGCTACTTTTGCATGCATTGTTTTCATGGATTTGGATGGAAATGATGCTCATTACCTATGTCCATGCATCAAGTTCGGTTGAGTATGTTAAATGTTAAATGTTAAATTTTTAGATGACATGAGATTACCAAAATTATGCTAGCTTCCATGTATGTGTTACTTCATCTTATATGGAATTTGAAACTACTGGAGTTGCTTTAGAGAAAGCCTGCTGATTATGCTTCTGAGACTATTTACAGCGTAAACTTGTAAAATGCGAGTGCGTTATTTAGTAGAATTGACAGGTCATTTAAAAATTTTCAATCAGTAAAGACCTATGGCAATTAATCAACCACACATTTGATATTTTTTTGTTAGGTAGTTGTTGGGCGCAGCAGGTCTACGTACAATAACCAGTGTAGATTTAATAAAATAATGGCTGGTAAATGATTGACTATTAATTGCTTTGTCTTGCCTCTTTTCTTTTTTCTTTTTTTTCTCTAATTTTATTCGGTTGAAAAGCAATCATTGATGTTATGTTGTCTGTACAACCAACCATCATTAGCTTCAATTAGAATCTTTATTGATGAAAAAAATATTATTCATCTTCATGCAGCGGGCCTATAATGTTTCTCTCCCTCACAAGAAGATACCTGATGCACTGTGCCAGTTGGCAAAAAGGATGGCAGCACCTGCTATGCCATATGCCGAAGACTTCCAGCCTGAAGCTGCCTTAGTGAATTACTTTGGTGTAGGTATGGTTATACACTTTCACCATTTCTTAAAGCTTGGCATGGTTTCAATTACTTAATTGGTTCCTTGTGTGACTGTTTTATGTGCTCCTTTAAAATTTAGGAACTTATATAATTCTACATCCCCCTACCCCACAGATCAATTCATAAAGATAAAAATATAAAGTCATTAAATTATAGTTTTGCTATATTTCCTCTCAGGTGATATGCTTGGTGGGCACCTTGATGACATGGAAAAAGATTGGAGCAAACCTATTGTGAGCATGAGGTGACATAGGATGACATTACTGCATCAAAAGTTATTAGTTTCTATGCTGCCTATGGCATATATTTGAAATACATTGTAAAAAAAATTCTTTTCTCATCAGTTTAGGATGCAAAGCAATTTTCCTACTTGGGGGAAAATCAAGGGAAGATACACCAGTTGCAATGTTCCTTCGAAGTGGTGATGTTGTACTTATGGCAAAAGAAGCTAGGGAATGCTTTCATGGTATCAAAATTTTCTCTCTACTCCTTTTTAGCTGCTATCCTGATTATTCTTTTTTGGGGTATACACTATGGGTTGCTTGTTGGTCATCTTGTGAAAGTAATTTATTGGAAGAATAGCTTAACACGTGAACTGTGTGATTGGGCTGATGAAATGAATCAAAATAAGAGGTTTGATCTCAATTGCTTGAATTAATGACTCACCTAATCATCTAATATAGTTTCTTTGAATGGGAATATGTCCCCAACCTAACAAAATTGCGAGATATGATTCATTTAGCCAATCTAAATCCATCTGATTCAATCACAATTGCTCGACTCAGTGATTCACCTCATCCTGTGATAAAATTTAATTCTAATTGGATCCTATGCCTCAACTAAACACAATGGCCAAAAATGATTCATCTAGCCCATCCGTAACCATGTGTACATCCCTTTCTAGAAGTATGGTGGTCTATTTCTTCTGATATTTTGGTGTGCATGATTATTCAACTTGAAGTTGGTATTCTGACTTAAAAAATGTTGAAAAATCAGGTGTTCCTCGGATATTTAGTGACGGAGAAAATGCCGATACATCCCATCTTGAATCCCAGTTTGCTGAAGAAGATGATAAACATTACTTGAATTATATCAGGACTTCAAGAATCAACATCAATATTAGACAAGTTTTCTGAAATCATGAGCTTCTGAATGTTGTTCGATCAGCTTAACACTTGCTCAGATTCCATTAAATCTATTGATTTTTAAAGAGATTAATTGTGTCTCCTTCGAAATAATATAGGAGAAATTAAAGATACGTGCTGATCAGATACAGCTATGTCGTACTTCAACGAGCATATGGATTATGATATTGTTGAATAGTGTCATTTTTTTTATCCATCCAAATAGTTTCCACATTGGATTTGGGATTTCACAATTCAAAGATCAGTTTTGAGGTTTTTAAGATTTGAGTTTATATTTTAAAGACCGTAAATTGTCTTCTGCACTCGGGTACACGGTGCATCCACTTTTGGGAACTCTTGCATCCACTTAAACTCATCAACTTTTAAAAATTTATATACTTATAAGTAAAAATATATTTCCTCCGGTCAGTTCAAAAGTATCTATTTTATTATTTTGAGCGTCCAATTCAAAGGTATTCCATATTCTCTTTTTAGTAAAAAAAGTACATTCCCTCTAATACAACTACTCACTAAATATATATAAACATTCCTTAATCTACGTGTAAAAAACAAACGATTACCTTTAAATTGGTCGGAGGGAATAGTATACACTAATAAATAAATAAAAATGTATATTACACTTTTTTTCTGTTAGTTTTTATAATGAAAAATATTTATTACTAAATAATTAGTGTAAAAAACAAACAATTGCCTTTGAATTGGTCGGAGGGAGTAGTATACACTAATAAATAAAAATGTATATTACCTTTTTTTTCTGTTAGTTTTTATAATAAAAAATATTTATTACTAAATAATTAGTGTAATTAAAAAAATATTTAATTAAGTGGACCAGAACCTTAATCTAGCGCCTTAGACCAACTCGGCCATCTCCACTTCTTATTCTTAATAATTTAATTTTAGGTAAAATGAATTCTTTTGTCCATTAATTTTCACATTTTTTGAAATTGGTCCACTCCTTTTACATGTTTTGAAATTAGTCCATCAAGTTTCTATAACTCGACAAATTTATCCTTTATCTTGCAATACCAAGTTACCCAACCGGTCATTTCATACGTGTCTTTTTTTATTTATCTATAATTCACATTCGTGGCATTCTTTCGAGTACTCTATCTCTATCCCATATTGACATTATTTCATTGCTCTGCAAGCACAAATTTAACAGTGAACCCTCTCTATAAACCACTTGAGGCACATCCTGCGATTTATCTCATCCACCAATCCCCAGGGCAGGGGCGGTGGGGGCCCCTAATAGTGGGGTACACCATTATTTCATTGCTCTTACCATCATCTTCACCCTACTCTCTCTCTCTCCTGTTTCTCATCCTCATCTATCTCTCCTCTTTCTTTCTCTTTCATATTCACCGAGCTCTCTTTCTTTTCCTTTTTTCATCTTCACCCAATTACAAAATAAAAATTCACATTTTAACACAAATCACACACAAATACACGTTCTGCCTTTCATTACAATGAAAATATATGTATATATATATTCCACCAGAAAATAGAATTACTCAGCCAGAAATGTTGGACGAAGCTCCGAGGGTCATCGGCCTGAAGAGCCTTCATCAGCGCCACTGCATTTTCGTATTTAGTTATATATTCTTTGGTGAACAGATGAGCAGCAGGGCGGAAGCGCGTTGTTTTCATGTCCAGTGGCTATTGCAAGTTTAAGTTGGTGCATTTGGCGAAATCGGGGCCGGTGATTGGTGCTGCCATTGATGGTGGTGCATTCAGATTGGCTGCACCGTACATACCTGATCCTATCACCAGCAGAAGATTTCTTCGATCCAGTTTGAGTTGGGGAGGTTCTTCGTCATTTCTTGAGTTGCAGTAATTTCCGGCAGAAATGTCAATGTACTTCACCTCTTCACCTTTCGCATTCTCCGGCTTGCCGTCATTCGTACGTCCCACTGCAGATTCTCAATGCAATATGAGATGGGATCCGGCAAGTACTCCGCCGGCGCATGCGGCGCCTATTATTTGATGCTTGAGAGAGTGAAAGAGAGAATGAGGAGGAGAGAGAAGATTTTGAGTTGGATTACAAAATGAACAATTGGAAAGAAAGATGGGGAGAATACGGAGAAAAGTATGAATTATGCCAAGTATATTAATTTAAAAAGAAAAATTATAAAAAAAATTAAATGACCGGTTGGTTAACCTGTTATAGTAAGTCAAAGGATCAATTTGTCCAATTATGTAAACATAATGGACTAATTTCAAATCACAAAATAAGAGTGGACCAATTTCAAAATGGTGAAAGTTAGTGGACAAAAAAATTCATTTTTCCTTAATTTTATGTATTAGATCTAATTATAAATGTGACAAATACATGCTAGTGCATTATATTTTATGATAAACTAGCATTTCCCGTCCGTACGTTGCACTGAACACATTTTATTATAGAATTATTGGTTTTTTTTGTTTATTTTTGTTTTTTATTTTAATTGTGTTATGTATCTGTATGAATATGTTTGAGCTTCTCTTATCCAGTTTTGGTCTGATTTGAATTTTGTTCTAGTATTATTATTTTCATATTTATATTTATAATTTTCCCATATGTGTTTTGCACGGAAATAATTATATTTTGCGAATAAATTTTAAACATTTTATTATAGAATTATTGTTAATTATATTTTAATTTTAATAGTTTTATCTCTACGAATATGTTTGAATTTGTCTCGTTCGATTTTGGTCTAGTTAGAATTTTGTTATTTTTTTATTTATATTTATAACTGTCCCATATGTATTTTGCATGGAAATAATATACTCCCTCCGTCCCCCAAAGTATTTCACACTTTCCTTTTTCATCCGTCCCTCAAAGTATTTCACACTTTACTTTTACTAAATTTGGTAAAAAATACATTATACTAATACTCACTTTTTACACATATCCCAATATAATACTTACTTTTTCATATCTCCCAAAATCTTTACACACTTTTTCCACATCTCTCAATAACTTTACACACCTTTTTCATTAAATCAACTAAAATATATATTCTCTTTCTTACTTTATACATAAAAATACAAAATTTTCTTAAACTCCGCGCACACCAATACGCGAAATACTTCCCGGGACGGAGGGAGTACTTCTTATATTCTCATGACCTTATAGTTACATATTTTCAATTTGGGGATCAGTTCCTAATCGGTTTCATTACCCACCCACATAAAACTATTAAACCATCTACATGTAACCCACCTACCATTCTAATTAATACAACTATCCACTATGTGCAAGAAGCAAATGTCACTATTAGGACGAGACAGAGGGAGTATATATATATATAAATATTTATATCGTGTAGTTGTAGTAATATAATTTAATGGGGCATAAACCAATTTTTTTAGATCTATTTGACGTTCAACATTATAACTAAAACAATAGCTTCAGTAGATATTCACCATTTTGGTCAGTTTTCATTGTTCATTCTATGAATCTAGCAGTTTATAATAATTATAAATTCCATATAGATGGAAGTGTTCAAGGCCCTTTTTTTTAAAAAATAAAATCTCTAAATGATGAAACTATCTCCATAACCATTTAGTAATTGCTTTTTTTTTGCTTATAGATGATTTATACAATTGAAATCATCTTTTGATTTTGTGCCTGTCCTGTTAAATATGAATCCTTTCATTAACTTTAATTGTTAAAATATTATTAAAAAAAATTCCAGTTAATCTTTGAAACATGATATATATATATATATATATATATATATATATATATATATATTAACTACAAAATTAAAAGATATTGAACTTTATTATACGATTAATAATTGTTAAATATTTCAAAACATCGGCATAAATTTTAAAATATTTAAACTGTGATTTGAAAAAACTTAGTGTACGTAACAATGCACGAATATGATCTTTGGAAAATAAAAAATTCCACCATAAACACTTTCTCCCCTAAATGTCTCAAATATTTTCTCTTACACCAATATAATGTCCATTCTCAATATATATGGTATGTTGTGAAGAAGAGAGGAAAAAGTTCTTACTTAGCAATTCCACACATTGATGAGAAGAATACAATTTCCACGACATTACCAAAATTCCATTAAGAAATAAATTTTGAATGCATTAAAAAAATTAGCTACATTCAAACTTAGGTGAAAGACGTACCTGATCCTGCATCTATGTGTTTTACCTTATAAAGCTTTGCAGCTGTTACTTTTTAAATATTTCTGAATACCTCCCTGAACATAACATTCTTACACCTACTTGTAGCCCGATCATTAGTATTACAAAGAATTATTTTCAAGCCTTACCTTATTGTAATTTTAGATATAGCAATGTAGAGTTGACCATGGATAAATATTGGCCTTTTCAAGTACAATCCAATAATCTTTAAAGATTGTTCTTGACTTTTATTTATGGTCATGACATATGATACTCTCTTGCATAGCATGATTCTTGAAAAATATAATGTCTCTTTCCCAAATTTACGAAAATTTTTATAACATGTTGGTACTCGTACTACATTTAGCAGAATTCTCAAATAATAAGATTCTTTGGCACTAGGAGGAATATAGAAAATCCTACCAACGGTCAATTACCAATTTTTCTTTTCACACATTCTCTCGTATTGCTTTTCCAGACAAAGTGCTTTGGGAATTCTGTATATGTCAGTTTTCTTGCCTCGTGGTATTTCTTAATTGCTTCAAACAAAGCTAAGAACATACTTTCGTTTATAAACTTTTATTTATTTATATATAATATATAAATATAAATTTTTAAACATAATTTAATTTTATATTTATTAATTAAATAGTATTGTATATATGCTTATTTTTTTATAACATTAATTTTTACTTATATTTAGGAAGGACAACATATAGATTACACTTTTTTAGAGATATCGTATCTGTTTAAATATCTACTACTCGTATCTATAATTTTACTGTATTTAATTTTTATTCTTAAATGTCCATTTAATACTATTCCCTCTGTCTGCCCTTAAAGAATGAATTTTATTTTTTCACGTGAATTAATGAGTATTATTATTTAATTTTTAATGGGTATTTATATTAGTGTGTCTGAGCCCTATATTTTAATTGTATTAGTGGGTGTGTATGAGTCCCATATGTATAAAAAGAAAAATTAGACCATTAGGGCGGACGCCCAAAATAGAAAAATGAGACTCTTTAGAGCGGATGAAGATAGATTTCCAATTAATGGAATATACCAAAAATATCACTCATATTTACTAAATTATATTGTTAATTAAAAATAAAAAATTTTATTATTAGCATAAATAATATTAATGGTAAGATTTAATTTGTTAAATGGATTGCCAAAATTAAAATTGCATGATTTATAAATATAATATAATTGAAAAGAGGAAAAAATTGAAGATAAAAATAAAATTTAGGTTATATTATTTTAATTGATATTCATCTTTAAAAAAAGTAGATATTTCTCTATAAAACTCAATTATT
The DNA here is from genome assembly GCA_023678885.1 of Pogostemon cablin. Taxonomy (NCBI): domain Eukaryota; kingdom Viridiplantae; phylum Streptophyta; class Magnoliopsida; order Lamiales; family Lamiaceae; genus Pogostemon; species Pogostemon cablin. The sequence continues at coordinate 11,078,497 of CM042979.1, forward strand.
ATTTTGTTTTAAAATAAAGATATAGTTTACTATAATATATATTTTTCTAATTAAATAGCATATGAATAGAATAAAATATAAAATACTATTTAATATAATACATTATAAATATCAAAATAATATTTATAGAGGCGATACTAATGAAAATAAAATTGAATGAAAAGTTAAAATAAATTACAAAACTTAAAAATAGATTTCATAAATTAATCCAAAAGATTAAATTAAAAGAATATAAATAGATAATATCCTAATGAAAATAAAATTAAATAGAAATTTAGAATAAATGACAAAATTTCAAAAATGGATTTCATACATTAAACTTAAAGATGAAATTAAAAAAAAATAATTGACATGTGCTTTGAATTTTCTAACTCTAAAATTTCTGAAGTTAATTCTGGATACGATGAATTTTTTTAATGATCGAAGCTGCAAATAAGATTAAATAAAAATAAGAAAAATAAAATTAAAAAAACTATAAAAATAGAGTCTATGAAATATAAAGAAAACACAATATATATATATACATAAATAATAATATAAACGGAAAAAAAGAATGATGTATCAAATGATAACGATTGAGCCCTGAAAATAAGATAAAAAAAAAATAAAAGATAGAATATTAAAATATAAAAATAGGGTTTATAAAGCTAATATAAAAATTGAAGAAAAAAAGATAGAAAAATAATAAAAAATGATATCTTAAATGAGAATGATTGGACCTACAAATTAGATCAAATATGAGAATAATTAAACCTAAAAATAATATCAAATAAAAATATAAAAGAAGATAAAATAAATTAAATTATAAAAATAGGGTTTATAGAATTATTAAAAAAAACACACACACACACAAATCGAAGAGAAAAAATATAAGATAACAAAAAATTAAAAAGTATAATGATACATCCAAGGAAAATGATTGAACCTGCATATAAGAACAAATAAAAGTATAAAAGACAAAAAAAATTATAAATAATATGAAAGTAGAATCTGTGAAAGATAAGAAAAAGAAGAAGTATTAGAAAAAAAACAAAAAGGGAGAGAGAGTAATAATTTAATTTTTGATAAAAACACAAAAATCGAAAAGAAAAAAAAATAAGATAACAAAAAATTAAAAAGTGTAATGATACCTCCAAAAAGAATGATTGAACCTGCATTTTAGATCAAATAAAAGTATAAAAGATAAAACAAATTAGAGTAGATTATAAATAATATGAAAGTAGAATCTATAAAAGAAAAGAAAAAGAAGAAGCATTAAAAAAAAATCCAAAACAAAAAGAGGGAGAGAGTAAGAATTTGATTTGGTATTGAAAAGGTTTATACAGAATTATTTTAATTAATGAACGACCGTAATTGAAATCAAATATTTATAGAGAATATCCTAATGAATATAAAATTGAATGAACAATTAAAAAAATATAATCAAATATTTATAGAGAAGACCCTAATGAATATAAAATTGAATGAACAATTAAAAAAATAAAAGAGAGAATATTAAAGCAAACACAAAAATTGAAAGAAAAAAAATAATAAAAAAATGATACCTTAAATGAGAATGATTGGACCTACAAATTAGATCAAATATGAGAATGATTGAACTTAAAAATAATATCAAATAAAAGTATAAAAGAAGATAAAATAAATTAAATTATAAAATAGGGTTTATAGAATTATTAAAAAAAACACACACACACACACAAATCGAAGAGAAAAAAGATAAGATAACAAAAAATTTAAAAATATAATGATACCTCCGAGAAGAATGATTGAACCTGCATATAAGATTAAATAAAAGTATAAAAGACCAAAAATATAGATAATATGAAAATAGAATCTGTAAAAGAGAGGAAAAAGAAGAAGCATTAGAAAAAAAACAAAAAGAGGGAGAGAGTAAGAATTTGATTTTTAATAAAAACATAAAAATTGAAAAGAAAAAAATAATATAACAAAAAATTAAAAAGTATAATGTTACCTCCAAAAAGAATGATTGAAACTACATATAAAATCAAATAAAAGTATAAAAGATAAAATAAATTAGATTAGATTATAAATAATATGAAAGTAAAATTTATAAAAGAGAATAAAAAGAAGAAGCATTAGAGAAAAAAGAAAAAACCAAAAACAAAAAGAGGGAGAGAGTAAGAATTTGATTAGGTATTGAAAATATTAAATAGAATTATTTAAATGAATGGACGATAGTGATTGAAAGTAAATATTTATAGAGAAGGTTCTAATGAAAATAAAATTAAATGGACATTTAAAAAAAAAAAGATAGAATATTAAAATAAGATTTATTGAATTATAAAGCAAACACAAAATTGAAGAAAATAAAGATAGAAAAATGGATAAATTATTGGGAGATACACGTTAGTAAGCCCAATTACTCTTACATACATACCATACAAAATATTATCATAGAATAAAAAAAAATATAACACTATACCTAATATACCCTCAATCATAATTTAAAATAAGAAATGTTAATATATCTAACCCTTTTTAGAAATTCTCTTATTATCACATGTTTTACGGATTGCACACAAATAAATTCATACCTATTTTGAGATCATCATAATCTTTTTTATTTTTGCTGCACATAACATTAAATTACTCTAGATTAATGCTGCACAAGACGTGAAAGTTTATTGCTGCACACAATATCCTTATACGCTGCACATAATACCAAACACACTCGTTTTGCAGCATACAAAAATTATGCAGCACGTAACAACACTTTTATGCTGCACATAACATAATTTTACATAGCAAATAAAATTAAATGACACAATATTAATGCTACACATGAAAAAATTAAATTATTGAAATTAAAATTGATTTTAGTAAATTAAAATTAATATATTAGTTACTAAAATTTTTATTAAATGTTAATAAATGTTTAAAAATACACATATTTATAAGTTTGTAATTGGAACTTTTTAATTAATCTAGCATGATTTGTAAATCGTGGAAATGTAATTTTGGGGAAAGAATCCATTTGCAGTAAATATTGGAGAAAATTTAGGAAAAAGAAGAAGCAGAAAAAAAAAACAAAAAAGAGGGAGATGGTAAAAATTTGATTAGGTATTGAAAAGATTTATATAGAATTATTTTAATGAATAAACGATCGTGATTGAAAGTAAATATTTATAGAGAAGATTCTAATAAATAAAATTGAATGAACAATTAAAATAAATTACAAAACATAAAAAAATAAATTTCATACATTAGTACTAAAGATTGAATTAAAAGAATATTTATAGCCAAAAATATCTCTCATATCTACCAAATTTATATTGTTAAATAAAAAATTAAAATTAAAATAATAAAATTTATTATTTGTATAATTAGATTTTATGATTGAAATCAAAAACATTAATTCGAAAGTTAAAATTAAAATTGAATTATTTTAAGAGTGTATATTAGGTGCACTTGGGTGCACCCTTGCACCCATATTTGTATACATGTTATTCTCTTTTGTATATGTGTTATTTTCTTTTGTATACGTGTTTTGTAATAATTGTATACTTTTTTCACACTAAGTTTTTCATTAAAAAAACAAACATTCATATGTGTATAACTTTTTATTCAATAGTGTATACATGTATTTTAATAATTGTACATTTTTTTACACTCAATTTTTTATTAAAAAAATTAACAATTAAATTGTATACATTTTTACTCATAATTGTATATGTTTTTGCTTATATTTGTACGTGGGTGCACACGAAGCTTCGTGTGCACCCGGGTGCACACTATATTTAGCCTTATTTTAAATAGAGTAAAATTGAAAAAAGAATATTTATAGCAAAAAATATCTCACATAATTATCAAATTTATATTATTAAATAAAAAAGTAAAATTTTTAAATAATAAAATTTATTATTATTATAATAATATTTTATGATTGAAATAAAAAAAATATTAATTGGACGGTTAAGATTAAAATTGAATTATTTTTAAATAGAGTAAAATTGAAAAAGAAAATAAAAAAAAAATAAAATTTTAGGTTTGCTTATATATGTATATATATGTATAGATAGATAGATATCTTCGTATTTCATATATCTTTTGACAAATGTATTTCCAATCACCCAACCCTGTTTCCATTTCCATTATTTACAAGTATCTACTTTTTTGCAATTATTTTCATTATTTACAAGTATATACTTTTTTGCAATTACCAAGCGTGTTTTCATTTTAGGATGAATTGTATTGAAAAATATAAGACAAAATTTTGTGTGATACATAATCCCTCTGTTATAATATTGAGTCATCTTTCGTCATTCATCTACTCCACGTTAAGATTAACACTTTAAAAATGAAAATAAAAATTGATTCAAAATCTAAAATGTACATTTTAATTTAAAATTATCATCATTTCTAACACACGCAACATATTTTATATCAATGTTTTTATAACCTGACATTGAATTGATAAAGGTTACTATTTGAGGTTCAATCGAAAAATTAAAATTAATATATTTTAAAATATTTTATAAAAACACCATTTATAAATAATTGTATAATCGCCAAAATTATTTTACAAAGTTAAAAATTCAATTTAAAACAAAAGATATAATTAAATAAATATTTACAATTCATAATTCATACTACTTCATACATAATTTATTATATATACTCACTCAATAACATAATTTATAATGTAATTCAAAATTTAAATATTATGTTCTAAATATACAAAAGTAAAAGTGAAATATTATAATAATTCAAAAATTCAAAAAAATTAAAATACAAAAGTTTATTTTAACCAATTGGATCATTCAATTGTGTTCTTTCGGTTTTGGTCGGTATTACTTGATTGATTCAATCCGTTTCAACCACAAAAATGGTTTCTTTTGTCATCCGGAACCGATTCCCAATCCAATCAGTTAAATCAGCTAATTCGATACAGACAAATTTTAAAATATACTCCCTCTGTCCGCTATTAATGTATCCATTTATTTTTTTGCACGTGAATTAATGAGTATTATTATTTTATATAAAGTGAGTTGTTGTATTAATAATAAGTGGTTGATGTGTGTTGGGACTTTTACTAAAAAAAGGAAAATGAATACCTTAAAAGTGGACTATTAAAATGACAAAACGAATATTACGGAGGAAGTATTATACTCCATAAATATACATTGACAATGAATCCACCGATATCTTAACCCATTTTACATATATCCCTCCCACGCCATATAGCAAAAAATGTAGTGCATAGAATTGGTTATGCGATCCAATCTCGAATTATCACATTTATGAGTAATTAGGTAGAGTATTTTTTTTACATATTACCATCAAATATATGTAAGTGTGATATTGTGACCCATCATTATTGAAATTAAAATATGAGACCCACACACTTACTAATACAACTACTCATAAATAATACTCCTTCCATCCCACAATACCCTTCATACTTTTTACATTTGGACATCCCACAATATCCTTCACACCCTATTTTTGGCAAAAAAATTTGACAAAGATATCCCCAACTTAACCATCAATTACACCCTTGCCATCTCATTAACACCACTAATATAAAAAAAAAAAGGGATTTGGGCCCTCTTAACCACACAATTAACATCCCTAATCTTTTAGTTGGGCCTAACCACACTTGGATCATACCATTTTCATTTCCCTTTCAATCTGCTTTATTTCTAATTCCTCTCGTTTCGCCTCTCGTCCTCTTCGTTGCGATGAAACCTTAGTCCTTCATCTTATGCCGCTTACTCCTTCGATCCATGCTTTCGCGGCGTGAAGAGGAACCCTAGCCCCTTCCTCTGCTCCTCTGCACATACGATCTATCATTTTGTTGTGAAACCATTTTGATTTCTAAACCCTCGATGTCCGATTCATTTCATCTTCAACCACTTAATGTTTCTGAGGTTGAAATCCTAGATCTATGGTCGGGATCCGAGTATAGATAGAGCGAGATGGTGGTTGGGGTTGATTCCATGCCGTCGGTCATTGATGGACTTGAAATCGTAACTGATCTCGCTGGAACCACCAGCAAAATGGTTGTTCCTGACTCCTTACAGTCGGATTCAGTCGTCGATCACCCCTCTTTTGCCGGGACAGTTTGCGATCTAGTGATTCTTGACTCTTTATTTCCCGATTTCGAGGACGTTGCGTATGTGGTTGAGGACTCCGACGTTGAGGACGATTCGCCAGAAAGTTTGCCCCATCAGTGTCTGTTTTGGAGATTCCTTCACAACCGCTGCGATTCTGACCACCAAACAGTGGTCCTGGAGTCCAACGTCGGGGCTGCAAATGTCAGGGAAAACTTGCCCCAAAATGTTGAATCTGTTAGATATCAACAGTTTATCTATGAGATGGTCTATATGTTTCTTCCAGCTTATCGGTACATCCCTATCTTCTCTTATTTTATAAATTCTGTAGCTTGGGATACCCTGTGAGGCTTGGTACGCACTTTATGTGCTCTATTTGGCCCGGTGAGGCACTTGATTGATATTGAATGCACTTGATTTAGCCCTGTAAGGCACTGAATTGATGAAGCATGAGTTTATTTGGCCCTGTGAGGCATCTATGTGGCCCTGTGAGGCATTGAATTATTTATATGTTTGAATCAGGTGATTAATTGGCCATGTGAGGCATTTGATGGGTGATACTGCTCTATTTGCTTCCTTCTTGAGCATTTTAAGCATTTGCTGGTTGATGATGGGAATATTTGTATAGTACTAGGCCCTGTGAAGCACTGAATTGTTTAAAATTGAATTCAACATGTGTTTAATTGTCCCTGTGAGGCATCTATGTGGCCATGTGATGCATTTTAGTGGCAGTTGATGGTTGATTTGCTCTTTATTTGGCCATGTGAGGCATTTGGTGGCTAATAATACTTGTCCATGAGTACTGTATTGATGATGTCAGACTAAATTTGGGATTAAATGTGGGTTTTAAATTAGCCCAATGACGAATCTATTCTGAGAGCTAAGGTTTCAATGAAGTGGTGATCATGCAATATGAACCAGCCATAGTGATAAGTATATTGAGTCACCAATAGGCATATACAAACCTATTTAGGCGACCATGACCCAATGATGATGTTATTAAGAGGGTTAAGTACCTCTCTTAATAGAAAAAAAGTTTAGATAAACTTGTTCTTGTCCCTGAAATTAGTTATTCAGTGTCACCATTAGGTTTCATACCTATTTTGGAGACGCTTGATATTTTTTTAATATCGTAACAGTCACCAATAGGTATAAGAAGCCTTTTAGGAGACCATGTTCGGTGATGAAATTCTTTCTGAGAGCATTGTGAACAAAAAGGCCATACCATTACTATAGGTTGTTTATTTACAGCTTAAACAACACATAAACAATAAAAGGACCGTGTACAGTCCTATTGTTTATGCTGTAAACAACAAAAAAGGGTCAGTTTCAGAGCATAAACAACAAAAAAGATCATCTATAGTAAATGATCAAATACCAAAATATTGCACAAGTTCTGCAATGTCATAAACCAGTTTGTAGTTGGACTCCTCCCCTAGCAGCTTCAATATGCAGCCCATTACCAATTCAGCATCAATCTCAAGATTGATTGACAAAGTTTCCTTCCTTATCATCTTAGCTTTCCCTAGATGTGGCACTTTATAGTTGTTACCCCTTTCTACCTTTATTATTTCAATTAGGCAGGCTTGTAGGCTAAGAAACACATTGTTGAGGGTAGCTGGTGTTTGGTTGTCATAGGAGATCCTCACATTCTTGATCAAATCATCCACATTGTAACTTGCTGTTTCCCACTGTAGTGACTGTATAGCCCTAAACCACCCTAAGTCATTGATATTGGTGTCTGGAGAGTTTGGAGGCTGGTTAAGAAGTCTGATGTTGAATCCATCAGATCTTGCAGTAATTTCAAAGTCCATATCAGTATCAATTATGTATGATTTTGCATTATCCTGTTGGATAATTATATCCTTACTCATATTTGGTGGCCATTTAGCCTTTATGGCTGGAATTATCTGTCAATTTGGGTAAAAAACTTATGAAAGTAAACTAATAAAGACAATACTTTAGTTATGAAACTAATCATGTAAAGACACTAATTGTTTCAAACTAGAAAATGATCCTAAAAAGAGAGCCATGAGTTACCTGAATGATTATGCAGTCTCTTATCACTTCTTTGTTGACGGTGTCAAATGGTTTAGTAATCAATGTCCCTCTTGCCCTATTCTTTGACTTTCTTTTTGCTGGCTCAATCCTTGAAAAAGTAAAGATACTTATTTTTTCATCAAACAAAACTTGCCCCTCACTTCCAAGTATATGCCTAGATACGTCACACATGAACATTACTTTGGTTATGAATTTCTTTGACTTGCATGTTCGGTGCGACTCTTTCTCCCCTGGTATGATGTAGTACCTCTCATTCACCCTTGTCATGTAGAATCATTTTTCATCAATAAGGACCACATTGTACATTTCATCAAACATCAACTTGTCTGCATTCTTGTCATGATGAATCTGATCCAAACAGTAGTTAAGCCTTTGAAGCTTGTTCTCCGGAGTTAGCTCAGGCTTGATTGAGTTTGTATGAGCTTTGATCTCTCCCTTTTTAATCCACCTGCCCACTGTTGATTTATTAACCTTTAATTGCCCAGCAAGACCTCTAATTGTACCTCTATTTTCAAAAGCAATCCCCTTCATTTGATCAGGGTCTAGATTAACCCTTTTTGGCTTTGAAACTCCTTTTTTATTAGAAATGAACTGGTCCTTGTCTGCTTGCATCAATCTGCCTTTTAGCATCTGCCCAAATGTTAAATATTGTTCTTCTAGTAACTCCAAAAATCTGTGTTGCCTCCCTTGCTTTCCCAAAGTGAATACTTCCATGACTGATATGCATTAAAAGATACTGCCGAATCAAATTTCTTGTGTGTGGAGAGAGGTTTGGATTTGAAGGTGCCATTTAATGTTAATTAAGTACATTAATATTTGATGCTTTGTCCCACCATATTAATTGTGAAGACAATGGAGGAAATTTTTCAAAAAATTCAAAAAGTATCCTAATTAAAATTAGAGGGAAAATCTTGGGGTTTATTTTATGTATTTGGTCAGCTTGGTGGGAAAAAAGTTCCCAATGATGAAATTACAATTTGAGGGAAAAGGCTTAATAAGAAATTTTGGAGGGAAAATGTTGGGGTTTAATGGCTTATTTGGTGAAAAGAAAAACAGTAAAAAGGACAATTAGGTGGGAAACAAGTACCAATGATGAAATTACAATATGAGGGAAAAGGCTTGAAAAAAATAAAATTAGAGGGAAAAATGTATGTTTTGGTTGACAGATTTGGGGGGAAAATAAAGAAAAGGACAGTTTTGGAGGGAAGACAATATTTTTAAGGTGTCTTAGGAGGGAAACAAATCCAAATGATGAACTTACAGTCTGATGGTTCATTTTTTTCTATGATTATTGATCCTAACAATTTATCTAAATGTCATTTTATCTAACTTTTGTCATATAAACATGCATTCACATCATCTTTGTATTTTCAGTAATCTTTGAACAGGAATACAGAGATTTCTCTAGCTTATGCACTTGAGAAGTAATATGTAATTTTTTTTAATGTAATTCAGCAAGGTCTGTAATTAAAATTGAAGTGTAAATTTTTTTTTCAATTTCTAGGACAACTGTACTAGATTTATGTAATTTTATGTTACTGCTGCAATTTTGATGTTTTTTTTTAATTTCTGTTGATTTATGAAATTACAAGTTTTTTTTTTAAATTCATTTCTGGAATTTTTATGAAAAAATAATTTTTGGATTTTTTTGTAATTAGGGATTGGATTAATTTTAATGATAAAGTTAATCTAAACCCTAAACCAAATGTATCGACAGTTTTACCCTTCAAAAAGTGTGTTGAAAAAGTTAAAAAATAATTTTTTTTAAACAATGTAGAACAGTAAATATAAAGAGTATTCCAGGACGGAGAGAGTAATATTTTTTAATCCACATGCACAAAACAATAACAACCCCTTTGTGTGAGACTATATTATTTTTTAAAGAAAATTTTAATACTCTAAAAAAAAGAAGTGGTGGACCAATAGATTGAAACTAGAGAAACTGTGTTGCCGCAAAAAAATTAAACCAAGAAAGTGACTCCAAATGAAACTAAAAAATTTGCATCTGTCTCTCCTCCATGCTTATAAATCCACAAATTACTACTCAAATCCTTCTCAACAAAGATAAATAAATCAAAACTTTTCAAAATTTGAAAAATAATATTTTCAGTGATGGTTCATCTCTCTAAAAAAATAATTCATATACTAAATAATAATTGGTAAATCTAATAATTTGCAAAGTAATATTATTTTATTAAAATATAATAATTAATCTCTTTTAATCTTTCATACGCTAATAAGTAAATCAAAATATTTTTCCTTAAATTATAAGAGTAATATATAAAATCAAGTTTCAAAATTATAAATTATTTATTTACACATGATGATTTTTATGAATACACACGTTTTAAATATACGGAGATATAAATAATCAAATTAACCCTCAAATCTGATTCACTCAGAAAATCATCAAATCAATAGAAATTAAATACACCCAAACAAAAGAAAACCCATCGTTGATGTGGTTGGATGAAGAAATTCACCAGTAAGAACACCAAACCAAACTGACTTCCTTGATATGAAGAGTGGTTTCACCTAGAGGAGAAAATGCTATACAAAAGATAATGTTGCACTATGTAGCAGTAATATAAATATAGTAAAACATACTCCACTAAACTATAATGAACCCCGCCACCTCCAGATCCTCCTTTTCCTGGTCTTCGTGCCATATACCCCGCCGAATGAACTTTCTTGTATCCACCCAACTCTAAAAAAGAACAGTACACCAGTTAAAGTGAGGAATTCCCCTTTCGATTATGGATCGATTCTCGCTACGCTCCTGTTTAAGACATATCTCACAACATCATAATAATTCATAAATGAATTGCGCTCGTGTTGAACTGAAAATTCTTTTTCTGACATACCTTGTACAAACCCTCTAATTGATCCTTGGTACCCGCGCTTGTCGTCCCTAATCCGAGCTTAAATCTGGACTCGTATAGCAATTTCCAAGCAAGAATCATACTGTACCATTTAGTTTTAAGTGATTCCACTGTATACACATCCCTAGTTTTCACCCGTGAATTCAGCATATCACATATATGACCCCACACAGCAGGGGTGAAGCAGGAGGTCAGCCATCTGTTGTAAATGTACTTTTGATGGCACAAATAGATAAACTCTTCCTCTGCATCACGAGACCAGGTTACTGTTGGATTGTATACTAAAAGTCTAGCTTTTTGTATGAACAATATTGTAACAATTAATTTAAAATGAGAATCATATGATCAAATGATTGCATCTAATAATTTATTTATATGTTCGATGCAATAGTCCACTTACTTTATACAGTAGATAATATGTTGTGCGACAACACACGGAAGATCATATTATCGGTTTCCTTATAAAGTATAAACTGATGCTCACAACCGAGATAGACGGGGACTCTCTATCGGGATGGTTGTAGTGTGGTTTGGTATTAGCTTGTCTTGGCTATAGAATCACATTAGTGCACTTATGTGTATTGAGCAGGACCGCTTGAGATCGTTCGACTTATACTGACTTATAGGAGAACTTGATCTCAGTTATTATGGAAGTTCGTGCTCTTAATCCCTATACAATAACATCGACACGTAGGGCAGTATGTATTTCTTTGATTCATCAATGGGTGAGATTTACATGTAATTAAATCAACAAACTCGATGAGTTGGGAAGTAGTGCTGTCTCTATGGTGTGCTGTTGATTGTAGAAGGAATCCGTGTCCATCATAGGTTGATGATGTCCCCTTGAGGAGCTCATAAGGATTATCATGTAAACCCTGCAGGTGGAATTTATTCCGACATGATAATGAGGTTGAGTGATACTACTCTTGGATGAGATATTAATTAATTGGGTTGTCAGTAACTTAATTAATTAATGGACATTGTATATCTTAAACATGGGGAGACTAATGGACTCATAATAAGAAGGAGCCCAAAACTTAATTTTGAGATTGGTACGGTAGTGCAATAATAATATTTTAGTGGAATATATTATTATTATTGGACTTAAGTATAAGCTTTGGGCTAAGCTTGGATACTTAAGCCCAATGGAGGCCCAACCCAATTTCTCCTCCTGGTCCCTGCTGTAGCCCATGTATATAAGTCACCTCAGCTTATCTGGAACCCTAATCTAATTGATTATTCACGTGTGATGAGGGTTGAGAGTAGATTGAGGAGGTCTCGTAGATCGTCGCCCACACGACGTCGAGATCGGACTTGGGACATACAGCAGAAGATCAGAAGGTAGTTTGCTGCTGCTGTCTGCGATCTTGCGAAATTTATATAAATTCGTACAATACTCAGAATTTGATGATCAATATATTAAAGGAAAGCCGTCGAAGAGAGGATCGTCTGAACGCAAAGATCACTCAATTCCGATATCAGACGAGGAAGTTATGGCCATTCTCGTGGAACTGCGCAGGCTACCTGCGAGAATTAATCTTCATCAATATACCCTGGTGAACGGTAATCGTTTCTATAATTTATTACTTCCGCTGTGTTAGAAACACATGGTATTGTAACGGTTCACGTTAACCAATCGATCGAGCACCAACAATTGGTATCAGAGCTTCGGTTTCGTGGTGAAGCGTGACACGTTAGACTAGGGTTTATGTGGTTAATTTTTTGAAATTAGGATCGCATGTTTAGGGTTTTGGTTTTACTGCGCAAACCATGAATATCCCTATGTGAAATATACCCTATATCATATCTGTTCGTTGATGGTTGTGTGTGAGAGGATTCGACGAAAACTGTTCATCAATTTCACATGGAAGGAAGAAATTGAGAGAAAATCCAGCGCAGTGATATTGCAGAGACAATAACCAGAGTTTCAACCGTCGGATCAGGCTGAATTTTGGTCAGCACGTTCAGATTTTGTGGATGTACATTTTGAATGGTGAAGATCGTATTTGGAGCTTTGTGTTGTCGGGAATACGCCAAAAACAGAAGCAGTTTTTTGGGCGATTCTGTTCTGCGCAGTCGAGGGAAAAGAGCTGTTTCTCATAATCTAACCGTTGGATCGACCTGTAATTTGGACAGCATGTTCAAAACTCACAGGCGTAGATTCTGAACGGTGAAGATTGGATTCTCAGGTTTCTAAAGTTGCGAACCCTGAACGACAATTGGTATAGTTTGATGTTGCGCGTTGGGCTGAACTTGGTTCCGTGCAAGTAGGCCCTTGGACGAGCGGATTTGCATCAGGTTCGATCGATGCTGCACCAGGTTCGAGCAGATTTTCATCAAGTTCGATTGGTCTGCATCAGGTTCGATCGATGCTACACCAGGTTCGAGCGAATTTGCATCAGGTTCGATTGGTATGCATCAGGTTCGATCGATGCTGCACCAGGTTCGAGCAGATTTGCATCAGGTTCGATCGTTGCTGCACCAGGTTCGAACAGATTTGCATCAGGTTCGATTGGTCTGCATCAAGTTCGATCGATGCTGCACCAGGTTCGAATGGATTTGCATCAGGTTCGATTGGTCTGCATCAGGTTCGATCGATGCTGCACCAGGTTCGAGTGGATTTGCATCAGTTTCGATTGGTCTGCATCAGGTTCGATCAATGCTGCACTAGGTTCGAGCGGATTCACATCAAGTTCGATTGGTCTACATCAGGTTTGATCGACTCTGCACCAGGTTCGAGCGGGTTTGCATCAAGTTCGACTGGTCTGCATCAAATTCCGCGTGAGTCTTCACAATATGATCGGGCAGGATGCCACAGTGGTGGAGCAAGCTGCGGGGAGGTCGATCCCCATCGCAGTTGTCCGCATTCGTGATTGGTGGCGAACAATCGAATTCGCTGTTATATAACTGTTATAATTGATTTATTAATTGATTATTGTTATATATGTATGCATGATTCCCTATGATTTATTGCCTTAAATAGAAGCATGCTAGATTGCGTATTATATTTGGTATATTATATGCATGTATGTTGGAGTGTTGATCAAGTCAACTTATTTTTGGCAATTTATTTCCTTATATATAACTGCTATAATTGTTTTATTGGTCAATTATTGTTATATATTTGGAAGTATGAGCATGCTAGGTTGCGTATTTTATTTTTAAATATTATATGCATGTAAAAACCCTCGGTGTTGAATAACTAAGTGGGAGAGGGGATTGGTAAAAATTCCCGTGACCTCCATTATTGGTTTGTTAGCAATGTGAATAAACTTGCGCGTCGGCATTAGAGCCTTCCTCCCCATCGGATGAGTTTATTCATGGATTGCTGGGACAGACTTCTTTAAATAATTATGTTTGTAATGTGATGCATATGAACTTGCGCGTTGGCATAGACCTTCCTCCCTATCGGATGAGTTCATGTGCGGATCACTGTACAGACTTATAATTGATGACTGTAGGAAGTTATCCGAGCGCGTGTGTACTTCTCCATCTGTAAGGCACATAAGCTTGGGCCGCGGACTTGGAGTCAAATAATAGTGTACACTTAGGTGTAAATAATAAGTATCCTCCCCATCGGAGTCACTGCTTTTATTTGCATGGCTAAAGAGGAACCGACTATTAATTATTTTATCATAAAGTTAGGTTGACAAATGAAATTAATGGGTAAAACCTTCTCTTGTAAATGTTCGGGTTTGTAAACGTCCACACTATCGTGGCTTGCAGACTCACGGTGCTTGAGATGTCGGTGAATTTTATTTTTATATTGTTTTGAGGGAATCAATATAAAAGGATAAAATTCGAAGTTTTGATCGGTATATTTATTTGTGATTCTCTGATTTTCAAATGGTTTTATCTCACTTATTATTAATTAAAAAAAATTATATTTACTTGTCCAAATTAGATGATTAGAAAAGAATCTTGGTTTTGAATTTTACTGCTTAAGAAAATACATGTGTGTTCTCACAAAGGACGTCTCATGATGCCTATTAAAGTCTCTAGTGAAGAGATGAGAGGTTCATAGAAATATGATGGTCTCATGTAACTCTTCGGATACTTGAGTAATTTAAAAGGCGGTAGGTCATGATTGAATTTGATGAATGAATTGGAAATACATGGAATAGAAGTTGAAGGGGAAACCTAAGTCAATTTTATTCTTCATAATTGCCTAGATGTTTTGAGTAAGTTTCTCATGAATTACAAGAGGTTGTATATGGTGGGAAACTTCTGACAAAACATGTGGTAAAGGAAATTCAATTTCATAAAAGGAGTGAACAAGGATAGAATCTTACTTACTAGTTGTTTAAACATGATTAGTGATGGCATCTACTGACACGAAGTGTGTAGATACTGGAATCACTGAATGTTCATTACTAAGTGAGGATAAGATTGTTATGACATGGGTAAAACTACAAGACTAGTGGCTATTGCAGTGGGAGTTGTTTATTTATCTTACGATATGAATAAACGTTTGATTTTGTAAAATTGTCTTTAGTTACGTTTTCATAGAAAGAATTTGATTTCGGTTTCTATGCATTAATAGATGGATACTCCATTTCATTTAAATGACATGGTCATTATAATGAAGGATAGAGTTGTAATCTGTTATGGTACGTTGATGGACAATTTGTATACTCTTAAATCATGTATATTCCACAGATGCAACAAATAGTAATTAATAATGCATCTTCTGATCTTAGTAAGAGAAAGTAACCTTCGGAGATGAACTAAACATGCATTTGGCGTCTAAGACTAGATCATTTTACTTGAGTAGGACTCAAAAGTTGAAAGCAGATGGACCGTAAGGTTTTTCTGAAGTGGAAACTATCGGACT
Source organism: Pogostemon cablin (assembly GCA_023678885.1). NCBI lineage: Eukaryota > Viridiplantae > Streptophyta > Magnoliopsida > Lamiales > Lamiaceae > Pogostemon > Pogostemon cablin. Next base: position 11,094,348 of record CM042979.1, read on the forward strand.
TGCGAGTCTTACTTGGAAGTAAAAATGATTAATTACCTTTTCAAGGTAAAGGGGTGTAGAGCCAAAGATATATATGTTGGAATTGGTTCATGCTGATTCAAGCGGGCCTAATATTATCTAGGCGAGAGGTGGTTATGAATAATCGAAGATTATTCTAGATACCGATATATTTATTTGATGCACTGCATGTCTAAATTCTTTGATATATTCAAGAATTACAAGGTTGGTACAGTAAAGCATCATGGAAAATATATCAAATAATGACGATTTAATCGTCATTACGAGTACCTCTTAGGATAATTAGGAACTATTAATCAGAGGTTGAGATTAAATCTCAAGTGGTCTACACCGGGCATGCCCCAACTGAATGGTGTGGTGGATAGAAGGAATAAAACTCTTATGGTAATGATTAGATAGATGATGAATTATTTGGAATTACTTAATTCATTTTATGGATAAGCCCTAGAAACAGTAATTCATTTGAATGTTTGTCTGTTTGTGGGATATGCTATAAAAATGAAGGTGATTTATTTAGTCTAAAAGATCTAAGGGTGATTGTTAACACAAACACTAGATTTTTGGAAATGGACTATGTAATAAATCACAAACCTATGTATGAGTTGTTCTAAAGGTAGTGAGAAGAAAACACAAAGTATAAGTACCAAGTGTACAAGAGGATATACCACAAGGTAAACTGCAATGCGTGTCACGTCTGATACACAATTACATGTAGTGCCTTGTCGCAGTGGGAGGATTATTCGACAACCCGTGAGATACATGTTTTGGGAAAGTCGTAAGACTTGATCCCTAGTAAACATGGTATTATCCCAGGGATACGACATTGCACTACAAAATTAAAATGCGGAATCTTAGTAAGTGCAATGAATATTAAAATAGAATCGATGGATTTTAAATTAGGTCTGGATGCTTGTTGAACCGCTAAATGGCGTAAAAGCCATTGGAAGCGGGCATGCAAGAATAAAAGAGGATCATAGAATAAGGTGAAAACCTTGAAAGCAAGCTTGTTGCGAAAAGGTATACTCAGAAAGAAAGGGTTCGATTATGAGAAAACCTGTTCGCCGGTAGCTATGCCTAAGTTGATCCGGACTCTTTTATTTGTTGCTACTCATATGAAATATGAGGGATAGCAAATAGATGTCGAGACAGCTTTCCTGATTGGAAGTCTTAAGGGAAACATCTATGTGAAGCAACCAGAGTGATTCATTGCAAAGAGCTAAGAGCATTGTGATAGTGAGCTTAAAAGTGTCCATTAATGGACTAAAACAAGCTTCAAGATCATGAAACATCCGTTTTGATGAGGTAATCCAGTGACATGGATCTAATCAATGATCGGATGGGTCTTGTGTATTGAAAAGAGTGATGAAAACATGGTGGTATTTCTTGTACTATACGTAGATAGTATCTTGCTCATTGGAGACAATGAAAGAGTATTGTCGGGCGTATGGGTATGGTTGATAAAGCGGTATGAGATGAAGGACTTAAGAAGAGCAAAAATATCCTTTTGATCATGGTAATACGGATCACTAGAAAAGATGTTATGTTTATCTCAAGTTTCATATAATGATACGATCCTTACTCGTTTAGCATGTGAATTTATCTAAGTGAATGTGTCTTGTGACACAAAAGTAGATAAAAAGATGAAAGCGGTTCCTTATGCTTCGGCAAATGAGGAAGCTTAATCTAAGGAATGCTATGCACGAGATTGGATATCTGTTTTGCCAATGGCATGAACAGTGGGTATCAACGTAACCCAGAACAAGAATGATGAACTGTGGTAAGACATATACTTATATACCTGAAAAGGACTAGAAACTATATGTGGGCTTACCGAACAGATTCACTGATTCTTATGGATTACATAGATTCAGATTTTTCAAATCAGATAGGGACGACAGTAAATCTACCTCAAAGGTTATGCGTTTAATTTTAGGAAGTTGAGTCATAATGTGGAGGAGTGTTATATAGAAATATATTTCAGACTCCGGACTCCATCATGGAAAGATGATAAATTGGAGCCTATGAGGCAGCCAAAGTATCTGTATGACTCTAGAAACTTCAAGATGGACTTCGAAGTGTTTCTAAGTTTGCCCAAGGATATCACAATTTATATTGATGATATTGGTGCAGTTGCAAACTTGAAGGAATCACGAGCCCATAAGGCAATTAAACACATGGAGTGCAAGTACCACCTATTACGAGAAATCGTATGATGAGGGGAATGTTGTTGTCGCCTAGATTGCATCGGATGATGACCTAGTAAATCCATTTACAAGGACCTTAAGGCGAGAGGTTTTGATGGTCGTGTAGTGGGAATGGAAATCAGATGTATGGCAGAAGACATGACAGCATAGTCTTTTAGTATAAGTGGGAGATTGTTGGATTGTATACTAAAAGTCTAGCTTTTTGTATGAACAATATTGTAACAATTAATTTGAAATGAGAATCATATGATCAAATGATTGCATCTTATAATTTATTTATATGTTCGATGCAATAGTCCACTTACTTTATACTGTAGATAATATGTTGTGCGACAACACGCGGAAGATCATATTATCGGTTTCCTTATAAAGTATAAACTGATGCTCACAGCCGAGATAGACGGGGACTCTCTATCGGGATGGTTGTAGTGTGGTTTGGTATTAGCTTGTCTTGGCTATAGAATCACATTAGTGCACTTATGTGTATTGAGCAGGACCGCTTGAGATCGTTCGACTTATACTGACTTATAGGAGAACTTGATCTCAGTTATTATGGAAGTTCGTGCTCTTAATCCCTATACAATAACCTCGACACGTAGGGCAGTATGTATTTCTTTGATTCATCAATGGGTGAGATTTACATGTAATTAAATCAACAAACTCGATGAGTTGGGAAGTAGTGCTGTCTCTATGGTGTGCTGTTGATTGTAGAAGGAATCCGTGTCCGTCATAGGTTGATGATGTCCCCTTGAGGAGCTCATAAGGATTATCATGTAAACCCTGCAGGTGGAATTTATTCCGGCATGATAATGAGGTTGAGTGGTACTACTCTTGGATGAGATATTAATTAATTGGGTTGTCAGTAACTTAATTAATTAATGGACATTGTATATCTTAAACATGGGGAGACTAATGGACTCATAATAAGAAGGAGCCCAAAACGTAATTTTGGGATAGGTACGGTAGTGCAATAATAATATTTTAGTGGAATATATTATTATTATTGGACTTAAGTATAAGTTTTGGGCTAAGCTTGGATACTTAAGCCCAATGGAGGCCCAACCCAATTTCTCCTCCTGGTCCCTGCTGTAGCCCATGTATATAAGCCACCTCAACTTATCTGAAACCCTAATCTAATTGATTATTCACGTGTGATGAGGGTTGAGAGCAGATTGAGGAGGTCTCGTAGATCGTCGCCCACACGACGTCGAGATCGGACTTGGGACATACAGCAGAAGATCAGAAGGTAGTTTGCTGCTGCTGTCCGTGACCTTGCGAAATTTGTATAAATTCGTACAGTGCTCAAAATTTAATGATCAATATACTGACGGAAAGCCGTCAAAGAGAGAATCGTCTAAACGTAAAGATCATTCAATTCCGATATCAGACGAGGAAGTTATGGCCATTCTCGTGGGACTGCGCAGGCTGCCTGCGAGAATTAATCTTCATCAATATACCCTGGTGAACGGTAATCGTTTCTATGATTTATTACTTCCACTGTGTTAGAAACGCATGGTATGCTAACGGTTCACGTTAACCAAATGATCGAACGCCAACAGTTACCTCGTTGGATCGCAGCCAAACCCACAAAATAAATAGATAATGCATGAGCTAGTTGTATGTTATACTCCCTCCGTCCCATAAAAGTTGACACACTTTCCTTTTTGGTTTGTCCCACTAAAGTTGACACATTTCCTTTTTAATATATGGACCCACACAAAAATAATTAATCTATTCTCATGGGCCCTACATATCACCTCTAATACAACTACCCACTACACATTAAATATTATTTCTCTCACTTCACTTTACTTCACTTTACATTAAATTATTATACTCCTTAATCTCCGTGCTAAAAAAAAATTATACCAACTTCTCTGAGACGGAGGGAGTACTTAGATATGATTACTACCTAACAGCATTGCCAACACATGATGAATATGCGTTACTTAATAATACAACTGTAACAACAAATTTTGTATTTATAATAAAATAAATATAAGAGAATTACAATAATAATCCAAAAGGATTAAACTTGATAATTTAGGAAACAATCTCTATCTATCCTCTGATTCTTCTCTCGAACCAATTTGGACTTTGACTTTGACTGGTTGGACTTTGACTTTGACTTGTTGTGTGTTGACTGCATTGACAACGTTGACTGTGTGTTTTGAGTTGGATCTTCAGTTGAAGCTTGTCTAAACTCGGATTTAGGATTTTATAACATTAATTCAGAGGCGTCGAGCCTTTATTTGGATTAAACATACTTGATCCGAAGAACACTCGATCTGGGGGCTTAACACCTTAATCCCGAGTCATATACTGTTCTTGGTGCGAAGAACACCGAAGAACTTAGTTTATGAAGAACGCTTGATTTGGGAGGCTCCGCATCTTAATCCCGAATCATTTGCCGTTCTTGACTTGAAGATGCTTGAAGATCTTGAGGAGCGTTGCACATGTTTCAATCTCTTCAGAGTGTTAGCGTCTTTGGGTCCTTGAATGTGTGTGTCTGGGATGAATGGAGGAGGGCTCCTTATATAGGTGAAGGGTGAGGACGCCCCATAAATAACTCGCAGTCTGATTGGTCCAGGGCTGATTTGACCTGATTCTGCGGGCTTGGGCCTTTCACTTGCTTAGGCTTTAAGTCAGACTTATTTGATCTGGCCTAATTATCAATTATTTACTCATTTATTATAGGAATAGATTTATTTAAATCCCTTAATAAATAAATAAATAATTGATAATTATTACATTAATTTGCCACATATTTTCCTTTAATAGGCAATAAAATTGAAGTGCCTACAAATGCCCCCTCGTATTTTGTTCACGGACGCCTTTGTGTTGAAGTGAACAAATTACGATAATTCATTCTTAATCAACATGATTGAATTTTATTGCTTGCCTCACCAACTTGATATGAATAGCCTGAATTATGACTAAACTTAGCAGAGTACTAAGCTACCTACGTACTTCTTCGAAGAGGATCAAGTCATAACGTAGTTCAAGGAACATGATTTGATTTGAATGGGGGTGCCGTGCACATTTTATACTTATGCGGGCCAGGAGTAACATGCAGTTTAGGCTCATGCGTTATGGAGCGTTAAACTTGAATTTGTTGACATTTTATACTCGTGTTAATGAGTCTTGAATTTGAACTTGTAGACATTTTATACTCATGTTAAGGAGTCTTGTATGGACATTTTTCACTCGTGTCGAGGAGTATTGTGTGAATAGTTTTCTCTCATGTCGAGAAGTATTGTGTGGATAGTTTTCTCTCATGTCGAGAAGTATTGTGTATAGAGAGTTTTTTTCTCTTCTCAAGGAGATTTGATTTGATGTGTAGATAGTTTATACTCATATCAAGGAGCATTGTGTGTAGATAGTTTTAACTCGTATCAAGGAACTTAATTTGGGATTTTTTAGATAGTTTAAACTAGTATCAAGGAGCATAGCGTGTAGATAGTTTTAGCTCATATCAAGGAGTGTAGCATGTGGACTTGAGAGATTTTAGATAGTTTAAGCTCGTATCAAGGAGCGTAATGTAGACAGTTTTCACTCGTGCCAAGGAGCTTTGACTTGAGGATTTTAGAAAGTTTAAGCTCATATCAAGAAGCATGACTTGAGGATTTTAGATAGTTTAAAGCGTGACTTGTATGTCAACCATACGGAGATGAGATGTAACGCGTTTAAAGCAAATTCATGGCAACAACACAAAACATTCACATAGGGGTAAATAATTTAATAAATACCTAATTGAAATACTTTGCGAACGTAAAAACGTGATGTTATTATACAAGAATGAATTAAGATGACAATAACAAAAGATGTATTTCTTGTAAGGCTGCAATGATCGCCCTTGTGCTGAAGGGTGATGTCACAAATTTAATTTGCATCATGGAAAATTCTTTGACCAACTGTTCTTGCTTGGTATGCAAACTATTAAGCTCCACTTTGATTTTTCGGCTCAAGAAGTCAGCTACCATGTTAGCCTTGCCTAGTTGGTACTCAATTGTATAATCATAATCTTTCACCAATTCTAACCATCTCCGTTGTCTCATGTTGAGTTCCTTTTGCGTGAAAAGATACTTCAAGCTTTTATGATCCGTGAAGATTATACAACTTTCTCCATAAAGATAGTGTCGCCAAATCTTCAAGTCGTGAACCACAGTCGCTAATTCCAAGTCAAAAGTAGGATAGTTCACTTCATATAGTCTTAGCTGTCTAGAAGCATATGCGATAACCTTTCCATGTTGCATCAATACACATTCGAGTCCTTGTTTTGATGCATCACTGTAGAGTGTGAACTCTTCATTAGGATTAGGGATCGTCAAGACTGGTGCTGAAGTCAAATCGTGCTTCAACCTTTAGAAACTCTCTTTACACTTTTCGGACCAAATAAACTTTTCTCCCTTGCGAGTCAAATGTGTCATTGGACCGGCTATCTTTGAGAATCCTTCTATGAATCTTCGGTAATAGCCAGCTAACCCCAAGAAACTTTGGACTTCTTGAATATTTGTGGGCGTCTTCCATTGATTTACTGCTTTTATCTTGGATGGATCTACTTTAATTCCATGTGATGTCACCACATGTCCAAGGAATGTGACTTGATTCAATCAAAACTCACATTTCTTAAACTTCGCGTAGAGCTTCTCCTTACGAAGTGTCTCGAACACCATTCTCAAATGCTCCTCATGTTGGGCTTCGTCCTTGGAATATACCAATATATCATCAATGAAGACTATGACAAACTGATCAAGATACAGGTGAAATAGTCGGTTCATCAAATCCATGAACACAACAGGTGCATTACTCAAACCAAAAGGCATAACGACAAACTCGTAGTGTCCATAGCGAGTTCTAAAAGTAGTCTTGGAAATATCTGACTCATTCACTCTCAATTGGTGGTATCTGAATCTCAAATCAATTTTGGAGAAAGTGCTAGCTCCTTCCAGTTGATCAAACAAGTCCTCAATTCTAGGTAAAATATACTTGTTCTTTACCATCAATCGATTAAGCTATCGATAGTCAATGCACATCTTCATCGATCTATCTTTCCTCTTAACAAAAAGGACCGGCGCTTCCCATGGTGATACGCTTGGGCGAATGAATCCCAAGTTCAAAAGCTCCTATAACTGAACCTTCAATTCTTGTAGTTCCATGGGCGCCATTTGGTATGGTTCTTTTAAAATTGGTGCTGATCCCGGTAGCAAATCTATTGAAAAACTCCACTTGTCGGTTCGGAGGTATCCATGGCAAATCCTCTGGGAAGACATTGAGATATTCACACACAACTGGTATGTCATTAGGAGGTACCTCTGCAGTCTTGGTGTCTACAATATTGACTAAGAACCCTTGACAAGACTTCTTCTTAAGCATTTTTGCGGCCTTCACAGTCGATAAAACTCTTGGTATAGCGCCACTCTTGAGCTTGTGAACGACTTCTCTCTCGGATCTTGGTTTCCTTAGGACTATTTCTCGTTCCTTGCACTTGATGTTGGCTTGATGATAGGTAAGCTAATCCATTCCCAGAATTATATCAAATCCGTGCATGTCCAAAACATAGGGCTTGACGCTAAACTCTACCCTTGAATACATACGTCTACGTCTTCCACTAAGGATTGCACAACAATTCTCTCTCCCGATGGTAAACTAACCTCAAGAGGTTCATCACTCTTGACTTGTTTACAATGAATCTTATTACAATACTTTGTAGAAATGAATGAATACGATGCACCAGTGTCAAATAATGTAAAGGATCGGGATTTACCCACTGATAACGCACCTATCATAACATCAGGTTCCTTATTCCCTTCAACTTGGTTCATAGCAAAAACCCTTCCCTTTCCGCCAGTGGCTTGCCTGGCATTTCCTCCCGCAGGCGGTCCCCTTCGATAATGCCTATAATTGGATGCCATCGGGCAATCTCGAGCTCTGTGACCAACTTCATTACACCTAATGATATGATTGGTATGAAGGAATGAGTTGGGAATGTAATCATTATTCCCAATATTAATTCCATTCTTAAGTTTGGTATGTTTTGTTAATAGGAATGCTCATTCCGTAAGGAATGTGCATTCCTTTAAACATGAGAATCACCATTCATGCCACCCCCATGAGTTTAGCCATTCCTTCCCTTAAGGATTGAAATATTTATATTTTTTATTATTTTTATTTATATAACATAAGATATATTAATAATTATGATTTTGTTTTATATCACATCTCATTTTATATAATTACCAAAATTAAAAATTAATTAATTTCTTTTTCCTTAACATATAATTTTCATATTAAAAAAATTTAAAATGTTAAATTATTTATTAAAAATATTAAATTATTTAAAATCTAAATAAAAAATTAATTCATTATAAAAAAATAAATTCATAAAAAAAATTTAATTAAATATTTATTATAAAAATATTAAATATATAAAAATTAATATTATAATATATATATATATATATATATATATATATATATATATATATATATATATATATATATATATATATATTCCTTAACATATAATTTTCATATTAAAAAAATTTAATATGTTAAATTATTTATTAAAAATATTAAATTATTTAAAATCTAAATAAAAAATTAATTCTCATTATAAAAAAATAAATTCATAAAAAAAATTTAATTAAATATTTATTATAAAAATATTAAATATATAAAAATTAATATATATATATATATATATATATATATATATATATATATATGTATACGAGTACACATTTTCGCGTAATACGCGGATGAATTATTATAACTAATCAAAAAATATAATGAAAGATTATATTTAATTTATAGATATACATAATTTAAATATATACATGAATAATAATAATGATAATAATAAAAATAAAAATAAAAGTAGTATTACTAACCAATCAAAAAATATGATTAACGGTTGTATTTAATTTGAAGATATACATGAATAATAATAATATATAATAAGTTGGATATATTTTATTGATTATCTATTCCTAACTAATAAAAAAATATGATTAAAGTAGTATTTAATTTATAGATATACATGATTAAAGATATACATGAATAATAATAATAAAATTAAAAATAGAAAGATTATATATGTAATATTAAAATAAATAAATAAAAAATATACGACAATTAACCACGTCGCGACACCTCATACTTTTAAGAAGTTATTTATAGCAACGTATTCGTAATTAATATATATAAGATATATATATACACATACATATATATATATAATAAAATTTGTATTTATATTTAATATTACATATATATATATATATATATATATATATATATATATATATATATATATATATATGTAAATATTAAATATAAATACAAATTTTATTTTTATAAATAATTTAATAATTTCAAAATTTAAATAATACAAATATTTATTTTATCTTTGAGAGGTGGAAGGAGTTGGGGTTATACCCCTAACACTCCTGATAAAAGAGATAAAGGAAAGACCCCTGAGATAATAGCTCAGCAGGGGAAAAGGAAGCTTGTGAACAAAAATTTGTCACAAGAATTTGAAGATATGGATACTGAAAGGAGTGATACTCCTAGTAAATCTACTTTTGCTAATATAGTAGCAAATATTGATTTTAATGAAAAATATTTTAGAAAAAATCATGAAGAAATAATCTTCAAATTAGAAGACAGGGATTTAAAATGGAGTGAAGATCCATGGTTTCTAATGAATAGATATTTGGACAATGGTTCAAATGAGATGAGAACTTATAAATCTCGATCTTATTATGAACAAATACTTATTCAGAGTGAAAGTTGTGATTTTAAACATTTCACTTCTGGAGGAAATAATGAGATTTATAATTTCAGTAAGGTTTTGATAAAAAAGATTATATCTTTGGAAGAATGGGGAATTTCACCCTTAAGAGAAAAATCAATTCAGAATGAAAATACAAAAGCAGTCTTTAAATATAATTATTGGGACTATTGTGATGCTTTTGAAAAATTTTTAAACTATGAAAATGATAAAAGACATCATACATGGTTTATTAAAATTTGTTCTAAAGTTTATAACTCCGAAATACCAAATTGGTTTATCCATTGGTGTTATTGTTTTGGTCCTGTACCAGAAATTCTACCAGGAGATATAAAAGAGAGTTTTATAAAATGGGTGGATGTATCTCCTAAAATGATAGAAAGACAAAATTCCAAAATTGTAATAGAAGGGATAGCTTCTTGTTACTTTTTTATTGAATTCTCAGTTCCATGGATATTGAATTGGAAACCTGAATATGGTTATACCAAAACAGGAATTCCCTGTTTATACAGAACTTATCATGTGAAGTTTTGGGAAAAGCTGCTGGAAATTGATCCTCTAACTGGAAAAATGAATGGAGATGAAATATTTTCTCTAATAGAGAATCAAGTTCTATCATATGAAGAATAATATAATAGTATTCAAACATCCTCGCCTTTTGATTATATTATAAACAAGGCAAAAATGAGATCTGAAGATTTAACTCCTGAGCAGATGATAGCTGCATATGTAAAGGAAATGAAAAAGAGTATAATATCTCAATTCAAAAAAGGAAAGGAAGAATCAATAGCATCTGAGGAAATGCAAGATGCTCAAGATCCAAATGAAGATCGTAATGAAGTCTGTATAGATGATATATTTGACTCATTAAATGATACATTGATAGAAAAATTTGTATTAGGAAAAGAAGGATCTTCTTCATCAAAAAAATCGGGAGAAAAATAGGTCTCAATCAAGATGGCGTCACTGCTTACGTCATGAATAGTACAACAGCCAGACAAGACACTGTTCATAAACAGTGAAAGCAGCCGGACAGGTCACTGTTCATCAACAATAGAATACTGTTCACTTTTTGACTTTTTACAGGAATATCACTGTACATGCCGAAAATTTTAGCTTTTTACTGCTCATTTACGCATTTTCTACTGTAGGGACGCGTTTTCGCTTTGTATAAATAGGTTGGTAGTTTTCATTTGTTAGATATCTATCGGAAGAACTCCCTCTTCTCTCTCTGATCAGCTTTGTAAGCTCATGTGCTGAGCATCCCCCTCTTTTGTAATATATAAAGTTTGTATAAATAAAAATAATAATACTGCTTGCAGATTATTGTAAGTATTCTCAGTCTTTATTTAAATTTTGTATTTATTTTATTTTAAACATGTTCATGTTTAGCCTAATAGGCTAAACTATTTATGTGTTGATCCATGACTATCTGTAATGTTAACATGGAAATAATATGATTTATGTATAGATGAAAACTGATAATAATTCTAAAGGTATGATTACTGGTATTAACTGGCCTTATTTTATAATTAATGCTTAAATATGTTTCTTCTGTTTGTCCAGTTTAGCCGATTGATAGGCGTTTTAGGACGTTTTTGGAGATTGTTATTTAAGTATAATTTGTATCATAAGATGCCGGTTAGTTTCTTAATCTGTAATATCCTCCTTAGAAAGGCTATCAGTCGATCCTGTCATAAATGGTATCAGAGCCATGGATATATTTAGATGGATCTTGGATCAACACATAAGTTTTTCATGAATAATATCATGAACCTGATTAATAAGAATAATAATATTAAGAATAGTAAGAATGAAGAATATGATATACCAAAAAATTTGGATATGCTTAATAAGTGGACAATTCCTAAAATTGAACCCAGGTTAATATATAAGTTGGGTACTTTTGAGAAATTAGGATTACTTCAGGTAGTTAAAACTACTGAAGAATCTATCTCGTTAGATAATAATGAAATGATTATTAAATTATTATCAGATAAGGATATTAATAAATATAGAGATGAGTACAATTTCCTTCATATAGGAGTAGTACAGATTGCATTCAAACCATTAACTCTAAAAGGGTTACCAGAAAGCTTTATAGCAGCTTTAAGAGATGGTAGAAATCTTAATTGGAGTCAATCTTTAATGGGTATTATACAATCCAGTTTGACCAATGGTCCAGTATACTTTAATGTATACCCGAATTTACAATTATCATTATCTGATGTTAATATACTAGATGCATTAACATTAAATGTTAAAACTAATGGTTATAATTATCTTCCTGGAACAGAAACTATTTGTGTATGTTACAGGATATATTATAAACCTTTAGTCACATTAAATCCTCATTGTAGAATGATGGATTATAAAAATGAGACTATTATTATTGAGACTAATTTTAACAGGTCTAATATCATGACCAGAAGACCTATTAAATGGGAAGAAATAGAATTTCCAGAAAACTGGAAAATTGAACAGGCTGTACCAGTTCAAACACAGGTGCAAGACCATAACAATATATTGGAAATAATACAAAGTACAGAAGGATCTGTAAATATACAATTTGAATCAAATAAGATTCAGGAAAGTATTTCAATGAGAAATTATATTTCTCCAATTGATTACAGGGTTGAAACCCCTAGAGCTTCTACTTCTCAAATAAGAGAAAATAGAGCTTTCATATATCAAGAAAAAGATGAAATATCTTCAGATGAGATAGAATCTGTGACAGGATTAAATCCTGAAATAAAGAAATTATATATAAATAAAAACAATATTGTTAAAGAAACAAATAGAATGGAAACGACAATGTCGGAAATGAATTATTCGATATAATTTATGGATTTTAAAGAAATAATAGATTTTGGTCCTGGTTCTAAAGCTAGAAAATTATTTCTAAAGAATTTAAATGTGAAGGTTATACACCTTTCAGAGATTGGTTTTTTGATAATTTTACTAATAATGAGATTAGTAAATTTCAAGATGAGTTTTATAAAACTTGTAGAGAGAAAAATATGATAATACCATTTGCAGCATGGTTTATAGAAAACTATGTTAAGAATTATATTCTTATTTTAGAAAGAAATTATAATTTACAAAATGGTTCGGTGGTTTCAGGAATATATCCTCCACAACAACCGTTTAAGATTGATAATTTCAATTTCTTAGCATTTGCTAAATTAATTGAAGATGATACACTTCAGGTTACATGTAAACATATTAATAATATGTTTAAAAACCAAAATTATACTAATCTATCTTTAGTAATAATGGGTGAACAAATCCAATCTATACAGGATAAATTGGATTTGATTATTACTACAATTAATAAAAACTCTCTTGATAAGGGAAAAGAAATTTTGGATAATAAGGAGGAAACTTCTACATCAGAAGTCCCGATAAAAAAAGAAAATACTTCCTAGTTTTCAACCTCCTCCAATAATTTCTGACTTTAAAACCCAACCATTATATAAGTTGGAAAAATATCTTGAAGAAAAGTTTAATAAACTAAGTATAAGAACTCTGGATAGAGAGTTAGAGAATGATTTTATAGAAAACCCAGATTATAAAGAGGTTTTGCAAGATCAGATTAATAAACTTAATAGTAAATGGGCTGATAAACCTATACAAAGTAAGTTCTATTATAATAGACCTACTCCAATGGATGTATTACATGAAGAATACACTGATACTATTGATATCAGTTATTCTGGTAATAAAATTTATGAGTGGAATATTGATGGATATTCTAATAAACAGATTTATAATACTGTTCATAGAATGCTAATGTATTCTACAATTTGTAAAAATAGTCAGAATAATGATAAGACCATTGCAGCCATGATAATATCTAGATTTACTGGCCAACTTAAAGGTTGGTGGGATAATTACTTAAATCCACATGATAGGGATAATATTCTAAATGCTACAAAGCAAGAAGATGGTAAAATCATTGAAACTGCGGTATACACATTAGCAGTAAATGTAATTGAACATTTTACATGAAGATTTAGTGATAATAGTGATACTATTAGAACTTTATTACAGAATCTACGATGTAGAACACTGTCTGACTTTAGGTGGTATAAAGATACTTTCCTAAGCAGAGTTATGGAATTACCAGAGTGTAATAATACTCATTGGAAATCTAAATTTGTGGATGGACTACCAAGCTTATTTGCTGAAAGAATAAGAAAAACAATAAAGGGTAATAATATTACCATTCCGTATGAAAAATTCACATATGGAGCTCTAATATATACTTGTATTCAAGAAGGATTGGCTTTATGTAATGAAATAAAGCTAAATCAGCAATTAAAAAGATAAAGTTTTATGGAGAAAAAATAATTGGGAGAATTTTGTCAACAATTTGGACTGGACAATCCTTCATCCAGTAAAGGTAAAAAAGAAAAGATTTATAAATCTAAACATAGGAGACATTCTCCTAAATATATTGAAAGAAAAAAGAAAAGAAGGGAAGATAATTTCCAAAAGAAAAATGAATTCCAAAAGAAAGCTTATATGAAAGGATTCAATAAGAATCAGAAAAGATATTGTACAATATGTAAAAGAAAAGGTCATACCAATGAATTCTGTTGGACAAAGAAAATAATTTCTAATTTAGAAATTCCTGATGATATAAAAAGAATAATAATACAATCTTTAATAGAAAAATCTGAATCTGAGGAATCAGAATCAGAAATTTCTATTACTTCTGAATCAGAAGAAGAAATTATAAGGAATTTAGATAATGAAGAATTCTCTGAATCAGAAGAATGTGAACCATGTAAAGAAGGATTAATATGTCCTAAAGAAATAAATAATATTGATCATAATCAATCTGAATTTTATAAAATTATGTCTCAATTCTCTAATATGAGTATTAATGTTTTGGATTCTCAAAATATTTTTGAGTTATTAAAATTAATAAAAGATCCTTTATTAAGGACTAAAATAATTGATGAATTAGGAAATGAGAATAGTGCTTCGACATCTACTTCTAATAAAGAAGAAGAAAAAATAAACAATATTCTTAATAAGGATAAATCATATAATATGTCAGAGGTAATGAACCAATTAAAAATGAAATATCAAAGTCAAAGAGATATATCTTTACCAGATATTTATAAAGAGATTAATAATCTGAAAGAAGAAATAAAATTCTTGAAAAATGAAAATTTTATTCAAGAATCTAGAATATCTATATTAGAAAATAATATTAAAGGAAAAAATATTATTCAACCAGATATTCAGAATAATTTACCTATGATAGAAAAAGATAATTTTTTATCTACAATTGAGACAGTTATATCTCAAAAATGGTATATAAAAATATTATTGTTGATTGATAATCTTTATACAAAATCATTTATTGCTCTAGTAGATAGTGGAGCAGATTTAAATGTTATTCAGGAAGGATTAATTCCTACTAGATATTTTCATAAAACAAGTCATACTTTATGGCATGCTGGTGGTGATAAACTTCAAATAGAATATAAGATTCCTAAAGCTTATGTATGCATTAATAATAAGTGCATTTCGCAAAGTTTTATACTTGCAAAAAATATTTCTAACCAAATTATACTTGGTACACCATTTTTAAATAATATTTATCCCATAAAAAATATTGATAATAAAGGGATTATTGGTACTTTCCAAGGTAATAATATTTTCCTTGAATTTATAGTAGAACCAATTGCTAAAAAATTACATAGTCTTTATGATAATATTAAGGCTAAGAAAAATCAAATAGGATTTTTGAAACAAGAGATTAATATTGTTACTATTAATGAACAATTAAAAAATCCTAAATTACATGATAAGATTAGTATTCTGAAAAATGAATTTTCATTAGAAATATGTAATGACCATCCCAATGCTTTTTGGGATAGGAAAAAACATATTATATTTCTTCCATATGAAGAAGATTTTGATGAAAAGAATATTCCGACAAAGGCTAGACCTTGTCAAATGAATTCAGAATATTTAGAATTATGTAAAAAAGAAATAGAATCTTTATTACAGAAAGGACTAATAAGTCATTCTCAATCACCATGGTCATGTACTGCATTTTATGTTAATAAACATTCTGAGATAGAAAGAGGTGTCCCAAGATTGGTAATAAATTATAAACCTCTTAATAAAGTTTTAAAATGGATAAGACATCCAATCCCTAATAAAATGGATTTATTAGATAGACTTTATGATGGTCTAATATTTTCAAAATTTGATTTAAAGTCAGGATATTGGCAAATTCAAATTAATAAATCTGATAGATATAAAACAACATTTAATGTTCCAATTGGACATTATGAATGGAATGTAATGCCGTTTGGGCTTAAAAATGCTCCTTCTGAATTCCAAAAGATAATGAATGATATATTTACTCCTTATAGTGAGTTTATAATTGTTTATATTGATGATATTTTGATTTATTCAAAGACTATTGAAATGCATTTTAAGCATTTACATATTTTTAAATCTTTGATTAAACAAAATGGTCTTGTAATATCTAAACCAAAAATGGATTTATTTCAAACTAGAATAAAATTTCTAGGACATTTTATTGAAAAAGGAAATATAATTCCTATTAATAGGAGTATAGATTTTGCTGAAATATTTGCAGATATTATAACTGATAAAACTCAGTTACAAAGATTTTTAGGGAGTTTGAATTATATTGCTCCTTATTATCATAATTTAGTAAAAGATACGGCTATCTTATATGATAGATTAAAAAAGGATCATAAACCTTGGACTGATAGTCATACTAATGCAGTTAAGAAAATCAAGAATAATGTTAAAACATTACCATGCTTAATGATTAGCAATCCTAATTGGGAAAAATTTATAGAAACTGATGCTTCTGATATAGGGTTTGGAGGTATTCTTACTCAGAAAAATCCAGATAATAATAAAAAACATTTGATTAGATTCCATTCTGGAAAATGGAATAATGCTCAAAAGAATTATGCTACAGTTGCTAAAGAAATTCTTGCAATTGTAAAATGTGTTTTAAAATTTCAAGATGATTTATATAATCAGAAATTTACTATTGTTACTGATTGTAGTGCAGCTAAATTTATGTTTAATAAAGATTTTAAACATGATGTTTCTAAGCAAATGTTTGCTAGATGGCAGGCTCATTTAGCCCCTTTTGATTTTAATATTATTTATAAAAAAGGTGAAGAAAATAATCTTCCAGATTTTCTAACCCGTGAACATTTTAATTGCAGGAATGAAACGGGGTAGCGGATCTTCCTCTCCATGGAGGAGAAGAGGTGGAAGGAGTTGGGGTTATACCCTAACACTCCTGATAAAAGAGATAAAGGAAAGACCCCTGAGATAATAGCTCAGCAGGGGAAAAGGAAGCTTGTGAACATAGGAGACATTCTCCTAAATATATTGAAAGAAAAAAGAAAAGAAGGGAAGATAATTTCCAAAAGAAAAATGAATTCCAAAAGAAAGCTTATATGAAAAGATTCAATAAGAATCAGAAAAGATATTGTACAATATGTAAAAGAAAAGGTCATACCAATGAATTCTGTTGGACAAAGAAAAGAATTTCTAATTTAGAAATTCCTGATGATATAAAAAGAATAATAATACAATCTTTAATAGAAAAATCTGAATCTGAGGAATCAGAATCAGAATCAGAAATTTCTATTACTTCTGAATCAGAAGAAGAAATTATAAGGAATTTAGATAATGAAGAATTCTCTGAATCAGAAGAATGTGAACCATGTAAAGAAGGATTAATATGTCCTAAAAAAATAAATAATATTGATCATAATCAATCTGAATTTTATAAAATTATGTCTCAATTCTCTAATATGAGTATTAATGTTTTGGATTCTCAAAATATTTTTGAGTTATTAAAATTAATAAAAGATCCTTTATTAAGGACTAAAATAATTGATGAATTAGGAAATGAGAATAGTGCTTCGACATCTACTTCTAATAAAGAAGAAGAAAAAATAAACAATATTCTTAATAAGGATAAATCTTATAATATGTCAGAGGTAATGAACCAATTAAAAATGAAATATCAAAGTCAAAGAGATATATCTTTACCAGATATTATAAAGAGATTAATAATCTGAAAGAAGAAATAAAATTCTTGAAAAATGAAAATTTTATTCAAGAATCTAGAATATCTAGATTAGAAAATAATATTAAAGGAAAAAATATTATTCAACCAGATATTCAGAATAATTTACCTATGATAGAAAAAGATAATTTTTTATCTACAATTTATATCTCAAAAATGGTATATAAAAATATCATTGTTGATTGATAATCTTTATACAAAATCATTTATTGCTCTAGTAGATAGTGGAGCAGATTTAAATGTTATTCAGGAAGGATTAATTCCTACTAGATATTTTCATAAAACAAGTCATACTTTATGGCATGCTGGTGGTGATAAACTTCAAATAGAATATAAGATTCCTAAAGCTTATGTATGCATTAATAATAAGTACATTTCGCAAAGTTTTATACTTGCAAAAAATATTTCTAACCAAATTATACTTGGTACACCAATTTTAAATAATATTTATCCCATAAAAAATATTGATAATAAAGGGATTATTGGTACTTTCCAAGGTAATAATATTTTCCTTGAATTTATAGTAGAACCAATTGCTAAAAAATTACATAGTCTTTATGATAATATTAAGGCTAAGCAAAATCAAATAGGATTTTTGAAACAAGAGATTAATATTGTTACTATTAATGAACAATTAAAAAATCCTAAATTACAGGATAAGATTAGTATTCTGAAAAATGAATTTTCATTAGAAATATGTAATGACCATCCCAATGCTTTTTGGGATAGGAAAAAACATATTATATTTCTTCCATATGAAGAAGATTTTGATGAAAAGAATATTCCCACAAAGGCTAGACCTTGTCAAATGAATTCAGAATATTTAGAATTATGTAAAAAAGAAATAGAATCTTTATTACAGAAAGGACTAATAAGTCATTCTCAATCACCATGGTCATGTACTGCATTTTATGTTAATAAACATTCTGAGATAGAAAGAGGTGTCCCAAGATTGGTAATAAATTATAAACCTCTTAATAAAGTTTTAAAATGGATAAGACATCCAATCCCTAATAAATAGGATTTATTAGATAGACTTTATGATGGTCTAATATTTTCAAAATTTGATTTAAAGTCAGGATATTGGCAAATTCAAATTAATAAATCTGATAGATATAAAACAGCATTTAATGTTCCAATTGGACATTATGAATGGAATGTAATGCCGTTTGGGCTTAAAAATGCTCCTTCTGAATTCCAAAAGATAATGAATGATATATTTACTCCTTATAGTGAGTTTATAATTGTTTATATTGATGATATTTTGATTTATTCAAAGACTATTGAAATGCATTTTAAGCATTTACATATTTTTAAATCTTTGATTAAACAAAATGGTCTTGTAATATCTAAACCAAAAATGGATTTATTTCAAACTAGAATAAAATTTCTAGGACATTTTATTGAAAAAGGAAATATAATTCCTATTAATAGGAGTATAGATTTTGCTGAAATATTTGCAGATATTATAACTGATAAAACTCAGTTACAAAGATTTTTAGGGAGTTTGAATTATATTGCTCCTTATTATCATAATTTAGTAAAAGATACGGCTATCTTATATGATAGATTAAAAAAGGATCCTAAACCTTGGACTGATAGTCATACTAATGCAGTTAAGAAAATCAAGAATAATGTTAAAACATTACCATGCTTAATGATTAGCAATCCTAATTGGGAAAAATTTATAGAAACTGATGCTTCTGATATAGGGTTTGGAGGTATTCTTACTCAGAAAAATCCAGATAATAATAAAAAACATTTGATTAGATTCCATTCTGGAAAATGGAATAATGCTCAAAAGAATTATGCTACAGTTGCTAAAGAAATTCTTGCAATTGTAAAATGTGTTTTAAAATTTCAAGATGATTTATATAATCAGAAATTTACTATTGTTACTGATTGTAGTGCAGCTAAATTTATGTTTAATAAAGATTTTAAACATGATGTTTCTAAGCAAATGTTTGCTAGATGGCAGGCTCATTTAGCCCCTTTTGATTTTAATATTATTTATAAAAAAGGTGAAGAAAATAATCTTCCAGATTTTCTAACCCGTGAACATTTTAATTGCAGGAATGAAACGGGCTAGCGGATCTTCCTCTCCATGGAGGGGAAGAGGTGGAAGGAGTTGGGGTTATACCCCTAACACTCCTGATAAAAGAGATAAAGGAAAGACCCCTGAGATAATAGCTCAGCAGGGGAAAAGGAAGCTTGTGAACAAAAATTTGTCACAAGAATTGGAAGATATAGATACTGAAAGGAGTGATACTCCTAGTAAATCTACTTTTGCTAATATAGTAGCAAATATTGATTTTAATGAAAAATATTTTAGAAAAAATCATGAAGAAATAATCTTCAAATTAGAAGACAGGGATTTAAAATGGAGTGAAGATCCATGGTTTCTAATGAATAGATATTTGGACAATGGTTCAAATGAGATGAGAACTTATAAATCTCGATCTTATTATGAACAAATACTTATTCAGAGTGGAAGTTGTGATTTTAAACATTTCACTTCTGGAGGAAATAATGAGATTTATAATTTCAGTAAGGTTTTGATAAAAAAGATTATATCTTTGGAAGAATGGGGAATTTCACCCTTAAGAGAAAAATCAATTCAGAATGAAAATACAAAAGCAGTCTTTAAATATAATTATTGGGACTATTGTGATGCTTTTGAAAAATTTTTAAACTATGAAAATGATAAAAGACATCATACATGGTTTATTAAAATTTGTTCTAAAGTTTATAACTCCGAAATACCAAATTGGTTTATCCATTGGTGTTATTGTTTTGGTCCTGTACCAGAAATTCTACCAGGAGATATAAAAGAGAGTTTTATAAAATGGGTGGATGTATCTCCTAAAATGATAGAAAGACAAAATTCCAAAATTGTAATAGAAGGGATAGCTTCTTGTTACTTTTTTATTGAATTCTCAGTTCCATGGATATTGAAATGGAGACCTGAATATGGTTATACCAAAACAGGAATTCCCTGTTTATACAGAACTTATCATGTGAAGTTTTGGGAAAAGCTGCTGGAAATTGATCCTCTAACTGGAAAAATGAATGGAGATGAAACATTTTCTCTAATAGAGAATCAAGTTCTATCATATGAAGAACAATATAATAGTATTCAAACATCCTCGCCTTTTGATTATATTATAAACAAGGCAAAAATGAGATCTGAAGATTTAACTCCTGAGCAGATGATAGCTGCATATGTAAAGGAAATGAAAAAGAGTATAATATCTCAATTCAAAAAAGGAAAGGAAGAATCAATAGCATCTGAGGAAATGCAAGATGCTCAAGATCCAAATGAAGATCTTAATGAAGTCTGTATAGATGATATATTTGACTCATTAAATGATACATTGATAGAAAAATTTGTATCAGGAAAAGAAGGATCTTCTTCATCAAAAAAATCGGGAGAAAAATAGGTCTCAATCAAGATTTTCTCAATCGGGAGAAAAATAGGTCTCAATCGGGAGAAAAATAATATCAGTGACGCCATCTTGATTGAGATCTATTTTTCTCCTGATTTTTTTGATGAAGAAGATCCTTCTTTTCCTGATACAAATTTTTCTATCAATGTATCATTTAATGAGTCAAATATATCATCTATACAGACTTCATTAAGATCTTCATTTGGATCTTGAGCAT
Source organism: Pogostemon cablin (assembly GCA_023678885.1). Classification (NCBI taxonomy): domain Eukaryota; kingdom Viridiplantae; phylum Streptophyta; class Magnoliopsida; order Lamiales; family Lamiaceae; genus Pogostemon; species Pogostemon cablin. The sequence goes on from CM042979.1 coordinate 11,116,144, forward strand.
CTTGCATTTCCTCAGATGCTATTGATTCTTCCTTTCCTTTTTTGAATTGAGATATTATACTCTTTTTCATTTCCTTTACATATGCAGCTATCATCTGCTCAGGAGTTAAATCTTCAGATCTCATTTTTGCCTTGTTTATAATATAATCAAAAGGCGAGGATGTTTGAATACTATTATATTTTTCTTCATATGATAGAACTTGATTCTCTATTAGAGAAAATGTTTCATCTCCATTCATTTTTCCAGTTAGAGGATCAATTTCCAGCAGCTTTTCCCAAAACTTCACATGATAAGTTCTGTATAAACAGGGAATTCCTGTTTTGGTATAACCATATTCAGGTTTCCATTTCAATATCCATGGAACTGAGAATTCAATAAAAAAGTAACAAGAAGCTATCCCTTCTATTACAATTTTGGAATTTTGTCTTTCTATCATTTTAGGAGATACATCCACCCATTTTATAAAACTCTCTTTTATATCTCCTGGTAGAATTTCTGGTACAGGACCAAAACAATAACACCAATGGATAAACCAATTTGGTATTTCGGAGTTATAAACTTTAGAACAAATTTTAATAAACCATGTATGATGTCTTTTATCATTTTCATAGTTTAAAAATTTTTCAAAAGCATCACAATAGTCCCAATAATTATATTTAAAGACTGCTTTTGTATTTTCATTCTGAATTGATTTTTCTCTTAAGGGTGAAATTCCCCATTCTTCCAAAGATATAATCTTTTTTATTAAAACCTTACTGAAATTATAAATCTCATTATTTCCTCCAGAAGTGAAATGTTTAAAATCACAACTTCCACTCTGAATAAGTATTTGTTCATAATAAGATCGAGATTTATAAGTTCTCATCTCATTTGAACCATTGTCCAAATATCTATTCATTAGAAACCATGGATCTTCACTCCATTTTAAATCCCTGTCTTCTAATTTGAAGATTATTTCTTCATGATTTTTTCTAAAATATTTTTCATTAAAATCAATATTTGCTACTATATTAGCAAAAGTAGATTTACTAGGAGTATCACTCCTTTCAGTATCCATATCTTCAAATTCTTGTGACAAATTTTTGTTCACAAGCTTCCTTTTCCCCTGCTGAGCTATTATCTCAGGGGTCTTTCCTTTATCTCTTTTATCAGGAGTGTTAGGGGTATAACCCCAACTCCTTCCACCTCTTCCCCTCCATGGAGAGGAAGATCCGCTACCCCGTTTCATTCCTGCAATTAAAATGTTCACGGGTTAGAAAATCTGGAAGATTATTTTCTTCACCTTTTTTATAAATAATATTAAAATCAAAAGGGGCTAAATGAGCTTGCCATCTAGCAAACATTTGCTTAGAAACATCATGTTTAAAATCTTTATTAAACATAAATTTAGCTGCACTACAATCAGTAACAATAGTAAATTTCTGATTATATAAATCATCTTGAAATTTTAAAACACATTTTACAATTGCAAGAATTTCTTTAGCAACTGTAGCATAATTCTTTTGAGCATTATTCCATTTTCCAGAATGGAATCTAATCAAATGTTTTTTATTATTATCTGGATTTTTCTGAGTAAGAATACCTCCAAACCCTATATCAGAAGCATCAGTTTCTATAAATTTTTCCCAATTAGGATTGCTAATCATTAAGCATGGTAATGTTTTAACATTATTCTTGATTTTCTTAACTGCATTAGTATGACTATCAGTCCAAGGTTTAGGATCCTTTTTTAATCTATCATATAAGATAGCCGTATCTTTTACTAAATTATGATAATAAGGAGCAATATAATTCAAACTCCCTAAAAATCTTTGTAACTGAGTTTTATCAGTTATAATATCTGCAAATATTTCAGCAAAATCTATACTCCTATTAATAGGAATTATATTTCCTTTTTCAATAAAATGTCCTAGAAATTTTATTCTAGTTTGAAATAAATCCATTTTTGGTTTAGATATTACAAGACCATTTTGTTTAATCAAAGATTTAAAAATATGTAAATGCTTAAAATGCATTTCAATAGTCTTTGAATAAATCAAAATATCATCAATATAAACAATTATAAACTCACTATAAGGAGTAAATATATCATTCATTATCTTTTGGAATTCAGAAGGAGCATTTTTAAGCCCAAACGGCATTACATTCCATTCATAATGTCCAATTGGAACATTAAATGCTGTTTTATATCTATCAGATTTATTAATTTGAATTTGCCAATATCCTGACTTTAAATCAAATTTTGAAAATATTAGACCATCATAAAGTCTATCTAATAAATCCTATTTATTAGGGATTGGATGTCTTATCCATTTTAAAACTTTATTAAGAGGTTTATAATTTATTACCAATCTTGGGACACCTCTTTCTATCTCAGAATGTTTATTAACATAAAATGCAGTACATGACCATGGTGATTGAGAATGACTTATTAGTCCTTTCTGTAATAAAGATTCTATTTCTTTTTTACATAATTCTAAATATTCTGAATTCATTTGACAAGGTCTAGCCTTTGTGGGAATATTCTTTTCATCAAAATCTTCTTCATATGGAAGAAATATAATATGTTTTTTCCTATCCCAAAAAGCATTGGGATGGTCATTACATATTTCTAATGAAAATTCATTTTTCAGAATACTAATCTTATCCTGTAATTTAGGATTTTTTAATTGTTCATTAATAGTAACAATATTAATCTCTTGTTTCAAAAATCCTATTTGATTTTTCTTAGCCTTAATATTATCATAAAGACTATGTAATTTTTTAGCAATTGGTTCTACTATAAATTCAAGGAAAATATTATTACCTTGGAAAGTACCAATAATCCCTTTATTATCAATATTTTTTATGGGATAAATATTATTTAAAAATGGTGTACCAAGTATAATTTGGTTAGAAATATTTTTTGTAAGTATAAAACTTTGCGAAATGCACTTATTATTAATGCATACATAAGCTTTAGGAATCTTATATTCTATTTGAAGTTTATCACCACCAGCATGCCATAAAGTATGACTTGTTTTATGAAAATATCTAGTAGGAATTAATCCTTCCTGAATAACATTTAAATCTGCTCCACTATCTACTAGAGCAATAAATGATTTTGTATAAAGATTATCAATCAACAATGATATTTTTATATACCATTTTTGAGATATAACTGTCTCAATTGTAGATAAAAATTTATCTTTTTCTATCATAGGTAAATTATTCTGAATATCTGGTTGAATAATATTTTTTCCTTTAATATTATTTTCTAATCTAGATATTCTAGATTCTTGAATAAAATTTTCATTTTTCAAGAATTTTATTTCTTCTTTCAGATTATTAATCTCTTTATAAATATCTGGTAAAGATATATCTCTTTGACTTTGATATTTCATTTTTAATTGGTTCATTACCTCTGACATATTATAAGATTTATCCTTATTAAGAATATTGTTTATTTTTTCTTCTTCTTTATTAGAAGTAGATGTCGAAGCACTATTCTCATTTCCTAATTCATCAATTATTTTAGTCCTTAATAAAGGATCTTTTATTAATTTTAATAACTCAAAAATATTTTGAGAATCCAAAACATTAATACTCATATTAGAGAATTGAGACATAATTTTATAAAATTCAGATTGATTATGATCAATATTATTTATTTTTTTAGGACATATTAATCCTTCTTTACATGGTTCACATTCTTCTGATTCAGAGAATTCTTCATTATCTAAATTCCTTATAATTTCTTCTTCTGATTCAGAAGTAATAGAAATTCCTGATTCTGATTCTGATTCCTCAGATTCAGATTTTTCTATTAAAGATTGTATTATTATTCTTTTTATATCATCAGGAATTTCTAAATTAGAAATTCTTTTCTTTGTCCAACAGAATTCATTGGTATGACCTTTTCTTTTACATATTGTACAATATCTTTTCTGATTCTTATTGAATCTTTTCATATAAGCTTTCTTTTGGAATTCATTTTTCTTTTGGAAATTATCTTCCCTTCTTTTCTTTTTTCTTTCAATATATTTAGGAGAATGTCTCCTATGTTTAGATTTATAAATCTTTTCTTTTTTACCTTTACTGGATGAAGGATTGTCCAGTCCAAATTGTTGACAAAATTCTCCCAATTGTTTTTTCTCCATAAAACTTTGTCTTTTTAATTGCTGATTTAGCTTTATTTCATTACATAAAGCCAATCCTTCTTGAATACAAGTATCTATTAGAGCTCCATATGTGAATTTTTCATACGGAATGGTAATATTATTACCCTTTATTGTTTTTCTTATTCTTTCAGCAAATAAGCTTGGTAGTCCATCCACAAATTTAGATTTCCAATGAGTATTATTACACTCTGGTAATTCCATAACTCTGCTTAGGAAAGTATCTTTATACCACCTAAAGTCAGACAATGTTCTACATCGTAGATTCTGTAATAAAGTTCTAATAGTATCACTATTATCACTAAATCTTCCTGTAAAATGTTCAATTACATTTACTGCTAATGTGTATACCGCAGTTTCAATGATTTTACCGTCTTCTTGCTTTGTAGCATTTAGAATATTATCCCTATCATGTGGATTTAAGTAATTATCCCACCAACCTTTAAGTTGGCCAGTAAATCCAGCTATTATCATGGCTGGAATAGTCTTATCATTATTCTGACTATTTTTACAAATTGTAGAATACATTAGCATTCTATGAACAGTATTATAAATCTGTTTATTAGAATATCCATCAATATTCCACTCATAAATTTTATTACCAGAATAACTGATATCAATAGTATCAGTGTATTCTTCATGTAATACATCCATTGGAGTAGGTCTATTATAATAGAACTTACTTTGTATAGGTTTATCAGCCCATTTACTATTAAGTTTATTAATCTGATCTTGCAAAACCTCTTTATAATCTGGGTTTCCTATAAAATCATTCTCTAACTCTCTATCCAGAGTTCTTATACTTAGTTTATTAAACTTTTCTTCAAGATATTTTTCCAACTTATATAATGGTTGGGTTTTAAAGTCAGAAATTATTGGAGGAGGTTGAAAACTAGGAAGTATTTCCTTTTTTATCGGGACTTCTGATGTAGAAGTTTCCTCCTTATTATCCAAAATTTCTTTTCCCTTATCAAGAGATTTTTTATTAATTGTAGTAATAATCAAATCCAATTTATCCTGTATAGATTGGATTTGTTCACCCATTATTACTAAAGATAGATTAGTATAATTTTGGTTTTTAAACATATTATTAATATGTTTACATGTAACCTGAAGTGTATCATCTTCAATTAATTTAGCAAATGCTAAGAAATTAAAATTATCAATCTTAAACGGTTGTTGTGGAGGATATATTCCTGAAACCACCGAACCATTTTGTAAATTATAATTTCTTTCTAAAATAAGAATATAATTCTTAACATAGTGTTCTATAAACCATGCTGCAAATGGTATTATCATATTTTTCTCTCAACAAGTTTTATAAAACTCATCTTGAAATTTACTAATCTCATTATTAGTGAAATTATCAAAAAACCAATCTCTGAAAGGTGTATAACCTTCACATTTAAATTCTTCAGAAATAATTTTTCTGGCTTTAGAACCAGGACCAAAATCTATTATTTCTTTAAAATCCATAATTTATATCGAATAATTCATTTCCGACATTGTCGGTTCCATTCTATTTGTTTCTTTAACAATATTGTTTTTATTTATATATAATTTCTTTATTTCAGGATTTAATCCTGTCACAGATTCTATCTCATCTGAAGATATTTCATCTTTTTCTTGATATATAAAAGCTTTATTTTCTCTTATTTGAGAAGTAGAAGCTCTAGGGGTTTCAACCCTGTAATCAATTGGAGAAATATAATTTCTCATTGAAATACTTTTCTGAATCTTATTTGATTCAAATTGTATATTTACAGATCCTTCTGTACTTTGTATTATTTCCAATATATTGTTATGGTCTTGCACCTGTGTTTGAACTGGTACAGCCTGTTCAATTTTCCAGTTTTCTGGAAATTCTATTTCTTCCCATTTAATAGGTCTTCTGGTCATGATATTAGACCTGTTAAAATTAGTCTCAATAATAATAGTCTCATTTTTATAATCCATCATTCTACAATGAGGATTTAATGTGACTAAAGGTTTATAATATATCCTGTAACATACACAAATAGTTTCTGTTCCAGGAAGATAATTATAACCATTAGTTTTAACATTTAATGTTAATGCATTTAGTATATTAACATCAGATAATGATAATTGTAAATTCGGGTATACATTAAAGTATACTGGACCATTGGTCAAACTGGATTGTATAATACCCATTAAAGATTGTCTCTAATTAAGATTTCTACCATCTCTTAAAGCTGCTATAAAGCTTTCTGGTAACCCTTTTAGAGTTAATGGTTTGAATGCAATCTGTACTAATCCTATATGAAGGAAATTGTACTCATCTCTATATTTATTAATATCCTTATCTGATAATAATTTAATAATCATTTCATTATTATCTAACGAGATAGATTCTTTAGTAGTTTTAACTACCTGAAGTAATCCTAATTTCTCAAAAGTACCAACTTATATATTAACCTGGGTTCAATTTTAGGAATTGTCCACTTATTAAGCATATCCAAATTTTTTGGTATATCATATTCTTCATTCTTACTATTCTTAATATTATTATTCTTATTAATCAGGTTCATGATATTATTCATGAAAACTTATGTGTTGATCCAAGACTATCTGTAATGTTAACATGGTAATAATATGATTTATGTATAGATGAAAACTGATAATAATTCTAAAGGTATGATTACTGGTATTAACTGGCCTTATTTTATAATTAATGCTTAAATATGTTTCTTCTGTTTGTCCAGTTTAGCCGATTGATAGGCGTTTTAGGACGTTTTTGGAGATTGTTATTTAAGTATAATTTGTATCATAAGATGCCGGTTAGTTTCTTAATCTGTAATATCCTCATTAGAAAGGCTATCAGTCGATCCTGTCATAGATGGTATCAGAGCCATGGATATATAAATAATTTAATAATTTCAAAATTTAAATAATACAAATATTTATTTTATCTTTAATTCCATAATTTTTTTTTGTTTAGTTATTAAAACATATGTAATATATTGAAACTTTAATTAATTTAAAATTTAAATAAAATTAATAAATATGAGATTTAAATCAAATTATTTTCTATTACTTAATCTATTCCTAATCAATATCATGGTAATAAGTATTTTTAATCATTCATTTCCCATCTTTATTCTATTCCATTCCAACATAATTCCATTCAATCATACAAATCATGCCGTAAAGCATTTGTCTTGTCCCCTGAGGCATTCCCTATTATGGTTCTTTCTACACTGTGAGCAAAGAGGCTTTGGTTTCTGCGCATTTGTCGGCGGGTTGTTGTTTGGTCTTGTCTGCCTGTTATTGTTATTTCTACCATGGCTTGAGCTCACCCACTTCCTCTTGTTCGGGTTCTCAACTTGCTTGCTGCTTGCCCTTTCATCAGGCATGCCTCAACTTTCTGAGCCCTCATAAATGTATCAGCATAGCTCATGTCAGGCAAAGAAGACGTACATGGCGTTTTGTATATCCTGATGCAATCCATCCAAAAGATTCTTAGCTCGCTTCTCCTTGGTGTCGACTAGTTGTGGAGCTGACTGGCGCAGTTGGTTGAATCGCCGCTCATACTCGATCACAAACATGCCTCCTTGCTTGAGGTTGTAGAACTCGTTCTCCATCCTAGCTCGGTAGGTCTGAGGATAGTAGTTTGCCATCACAATAGCTTTGAACTCCTCACATGTGATAGGTTTTCTATTCTCGTTCGGCCTCATCGCCCAATATGCATCCCATCAGTGGTCGGCATCCTCAATAGTAGATAGGATGCACAGAGCACCCATTGTCCATCATTACATCTTAAGACGCGAAAGGTTCTCTCGAGTAATCTCAGCCACTTCTCAACGTATTCACGCCCTTCACTCCCTTTGAAGAATGGTGAGGCGTGAGCGTGAAACTCATGCACTGCTCTAGTATGAGCATCAAGGTCAGCGTTTGGAGCATTCTAGGAGTCTCTTCTTGGACGAATCCTTAAATTTTCAACGTAAATAACTTTAGTACTTGTTAGAATTATTGAATAAAAATAATAACGCATATCATATCATTGCTCAGAGTAACAAATACATGATAGAGGCACATATTTCAAAATAATAAATTTATTGATCACTAAATGAACAATTGTTTCAAATTCACAAATTAAAAAAAATTAGATGCTAAATAATGAAATTAAAATTCATGTACCTAACATACATGAATTTATTTATAGTTTTCAAAAATAAATTCTTGAAACTATTGCTTGCATTATTCATCGTCTCCTCCAAGATCTTCTTCTGGGTCATCCTCGGAATCCTCCTCGGGTACCACTTTATCGATGGCCTAATTTGGCACATCCTCGTTTGCCAGTTCCCTAAGATAACCCACCAACAAATCATCTTTTTCATCGTGCAATTCTCCCATATAAAGTCCAAGAAGGGGTGGATACCAACTTGTAACCCTCTCAAATAGAGTGGTGGTGAATTGCACATAATCTACTTGCGGGACTTGTGATTGAACCGTGTGGTGCAGCAGGTTAGGAAAAATAGGATCTGCCATATCCCTCCAATCTCATGGTAATATACTAATGAGCTTTACTCTGGCCCAGTAGTCCGTAATTCCCTCACCCACATTTTTGACTTACCTCCACTTTTGAAGCATTACCACAATGTGGGTGGGTAGGTAGATGAGCGTTTTCTCAACACACAAAATTAATCCCCAAGTATAAGGATATCAATTGTAGTCTCGATAGGCGATCAAGTGATTATCGAACTCTATGGATGGATTATTATCAATTCAATTTATTCTAGTCAATGAAGATTACATTGGCAAATCTAATTTGGTTTGATTAAGAAACTAAATAACATATAATTGAGATAGCAAGATAAATAAACAAGCAAGAGTAGAAATTCGGTTGTGATCAAGTAAGTAATGGAGTAGTTCTTCAGGTAATCTAGTTTTATTCGTTAATTTCCTTTCCATGTGTTGATGTCTGACACTGCCTTGTGGTTTATGGACACATCACTAAACCATGCAAGCTTACTCTATAGACACAAGTAAGCAAGCGTATGACATGTGTGAATACCCTTGGAGAAAGACGTATACTTTACCCCCATTTCTAGGTACTATCATAATCAATTATTTTTCGAGCACTTAGTACTCTAACCCGATTTGATCTTCCTTTTTAGGTGCTATAAAGTAATACTCTTTATCCTACTTATTAACCCGAATATGATTCAATTAACAAGTATCTATATAAGATAGTTCTAATAAGACTTCGGAATCCCTTCACTTAGAATTATAACATATGATTCTGCTCAGCGGTGAACGCACTCAATCAATAACCAAGAGATGTATTCAGACTCTACATAATAGTTAATGATGCACAAAACGATCGTGAGTATGAATTGAAAAGGCACAATCTTATATAAAATAAACCACAAGTAGTGTTGTACGGAGTTTACTCATGGAAATTCGATTAACTTATAAAACTTTCATAATCCTAGAACTACCAAGGTGGTTCTAGCCCATGATTGATCTATGATTAATCATGGCTAGTTGGTATGATCTTACTTGACTCGCCAGACGAACCTCTCTCACAACCCCTTAGGATGATGGTAGGGTTTGGTGGATGAAGGAAGATGTGTGTTGTCTTGTGTTGTGTGTTGTCCTCCTACGAGAGCTCTTCTTTTATACTCATAGGACCTCCTTATGGGCTTAGGATGGGCCTTTGCTTAAAGCACACGTCAAATTTGATATAAGACATCCGTAATTACCATAAATAGTATCAGCGACACGCCGTTCGACCAAGACATACTGGTCGAACAAGGAGCTACTGGTCGAGCAAGCTCCCTGGATGATTTTGGCATTCTGTTCGACCAAACTGCTCTTTCTTGTCCACATTGATGTTTGGTCGAGCAAGCCCTTCAAGTCGAACGAGCTCACTCTAAGTTTCGTCCACTTCGTTCGACTTCTTCTCATCTGCTCGACCAAACCGATGTTGGTCGAGCAATACCTCCAAGTCGAGCTACTTCTCTGGATGAGGTTCGGCAATCTGCTCGACTTGTCACCCTCTGTTCGACCACACTGATGTTGGTCGAATAGGCTATCTTGTCGAACAACACTCTAATCTCGCCTCCAAAATCGTGTCTTCCAATTCCGAGCCTTTTTCACCTGTTTTCCTATACAAATATGCTCAAATAGCCCTTGTACCCTCTGATTCGTAACTTTTCTATAAATGTACCGATTTATCTCAATAAAAGATTAAATCGTACTCTATTTCCAAGCAAATCAGAGCCTAAAATATGTGAATTTACACTCTCATCAAACCCCTAAACTTACATATCGCTCGTCCCGAGGCAACAAAAATCAGACAAATCCAGAGAGTGTAATCACAAGGTACAACATATCAGAACACATGCAATTATATTAACTTAAAACATGCAACTATCATACCTTTCATTCACATAAAAACATCAATTAATCACTATACTTCTACGAGTGCTAAGTCATCTAGCTCACGGGTAAGTATTTACTCTCTCACTCAAGTTTAAAAGATATACACCTTATGGTTGATATCAATACTCAATTTCAATTTATATACTCGCGTAACCATAAGCTTGACAAAGGTCTCAAAACTCCATCCATAATCGACTCAATACTAGGATCACAAAGGACTTGCTTCAAGGATGAAATGTTGGCTCTTTGGTTAAGGTGGAAGAATATAGATAATTGACTAACTTTACTAGTAAAGAGTTACCTTGGTATATTGTTTTCAGTTTCTCCCTCTTTACTTCTTCGTCGTAACGATCACGTTCATATACCATTCTTCTATCTTTACTTGAATCAACTTTTTTCCCGTAGTCACACACCAATTCCGGTGTTCTTCAAGTATATGCGTACTAGTTTCGGGGACTACCCTCTCTAGCATTCGGGATACCAGTTTCAGGCACTATCCCTCACAAGATTTAACTTCTTGTTTCTCGAATTTTCTTTCACCAAATCTCTCCTTCTACTACTCTTCAAGGTTTCCTCAATCATTAGTCTACCTCCATTCTTTACTAGTAATTGGTGTTTAAGACTCAAAAGGTAAATGACTCATTATCAAGGCTTGCCAAAGAAAAACTTAAAGGCTCAAAAGGGCTTGCAAAGATAATTATATAGGATAAGCTAAATTTGGCTAAGTAACTCGATTAACAATAACGGCCTAAGATCACTTTCTAGTACTTATCAATTATAAATTTCACACAAGACTCTAGGTTAAGTTCTAGAATATGAGTATATAAATGACTCTCAAGAATGAACAATCATGCGTACAGTATAATCAAAAGGCTCAAATCCTCACAAGGTTAATAGAATCCTAAGCACTCTTCAAAGCATGTAATCAACCTCAGTTTCTTATGAATTAAAAGTACAAATAGACATGATCGCCATTAACAAATTATCATGCATCAACATAAGACCCATTCATATCATGAATTTATCCCAAGCACATAACATTCATCATCATCATTATCAAATATAGACCACCCACGCATGAATCATCACTATACCCAATCACTCAATCCGGCACCTGCAAAGTAGAAAAGAGAATGGAAAATGAGAAGAATCAGAAAAGAAAAACCTGACGCTCATCACTCAGAAAAGAGAATGGGAAATGAGAAGAATCAGAAAAGAAAAACCTGACGCTCATTACTCATCCGGAGCATAATTATCATCCGAACCTCCCTCATCATCATTATCTCCCATCTCCAGCCGCATCAGGTCCACATCTCTATGCAAGGCACTGAGATTCCTATCCATCACGCACCCATGATCCTGTAACAGCCTGAATAGTCCATCTATCTCAACATAACGCATGTTGAGTGCAGCATAGTTAGCATTCGCAAGTGCTACCTGTCTGTTCGTTTCTTGCTGGTTCGCGTTGAGCACGGCAAAATGCTCATGCATCAGTCGGAATTGCTCCCAATAGAACTGATCTTGGGCCACCTAATAGTCCTGCTGCGGCTGCGGTTGTGGCTGTGGTGGTGGCAGTTTGAAGAATTCTTGCTCAATAGGCTACTGAGGCTGTATCGGAGGCATGTCCTCCTGATAATCAAAAGCTTGTGGTGGCTGTGGCACCTCCTCCTCAAAATCAGCTGGATCTCCAATAAGAATCATGTCCTCATCCAAGCCGATTCTATTGGATTGTATACTAAAAGTCTAGCTTTAGTATGAACAATGTTATAGCAATATTTGAAATGAGAATCATTGATCAAATGATTGCATCTTATAATTTATTTATATGTTTGATACAATGGTCTATTTACTTTATACTATAGATAATATGTTGTGCGATAACACGCAGAAGGTCATATTATCGGTTTTCTTATAAAGTATAAACAAATGCTCACAACCGAGATAGATGGGGACTCTCTATCGGGATGGTTGTAGTGTAGTTTGGTATTAGCTTGTCTTGGCTATAGAGTCACATTAGTGCACTTGTATGTATTGAGCAGGACCACTTGAGATCGTTCGACGTGTACTGTCTATATAAGAGAACTTGATCTCAGTTATTATGGATGTTCGTGCTCTTAATCCCTATACAATTACCTCGACACGTAAGGCAGTATGTATTTTTTTGATTCATCAATATGTGAGATTTACATGTATTAAATCAACAAACTCGGTGAGTTGGGAAATATTATTGTCTCTATGGTGTGTTGTTGATTGTAGAAGGAATTTATGTCCGACATAGGTAGATGATGTCCCCTTGAGGAGCTCATAAGTCTTATCATGTAAATCTTGCAAGTGGATTAATTCTGGCATGATAATAAGGTTGAGTGGTACTACTCTCGGATGAGATATTAATTAAGTTGAGTTGTCAATAACTTAATTAATTAATGAGCATTGTATATCTTAAACATGGTGAGATTTTCGGGCTCATAATAAGAAGGAGCCCAGAACATAATTTTGGGATTGGATGGGTAGTGCAGTAATAATATTTTAGTGGACTATATTATTATTATTGGATTTAATTATAAACTTTGGGCTAAGCTTGGTTAATTAAATCCAATTGAGGCCCAATCCAATTTCTCCTCCTGGTCCCTGCTGTAGCCCAATATAAAAGTAATCTCAGCTTCTGAAACCTAACATTCTGCGCCGTTTTTGACGTGAGAAAAGGAGAGAAGCAAATTGAGAGAGTCCTGCAGATTGTTGCCCACACAACATCAGGATTTGACTTGGGTCATACAGCAGAAGATCGAGAGGTAGTTCTCTGCAACGATTCATCCTCTACATCAACCCTGAAGAAAGGTAAACTTTAATTATTGCTTCCGCTATTATTGTTTACTTGTATTCCTAACTGATCACGCTGAGCCAAACGATCCAATAGCCAACAGATTCCTTGCTCCCTCAACTCAGCCAGCAGTCTCCAATTCCCTCTTCCTAAGCACGTCTCAGAGATCACTGTGTGCACCGTCGTATTCATCAACCAATTATTATTGTCCCTCACAGTTGTAAGGTAGGCTATCACCAACAGAAACTGAAGTGTTCGAGGCTCATTTCCTCGGATGAACATCCAAGCATCATCCACTCTCTTAATAAGTCCCATCCTGACACATGAGGTCAAGATCAAGTCCGGATCCCCTTGAATAGGCTCATACCTACTCAAATCAACCTTGTAGTACTCCGCTATGATAGTGATTAGCCCCCTAATGTTTACTCTCTGAAAACCGTGCGTGGTGAACTTGTAAAGTTGATGGAAGAAGTGGGCTGCTACATTGAAACGAACTCCGTTGAGCATGCACCATAGGACATAGAGTTCTCCCCTTGGGATACAGCTCCCTTCAGACCTTGCAAACAATGTATTTCCCAAGATCCGATCCATATAGGCAATAACGGGGTTACGAATGAAGGCAACCTTAGAAGTGTTGGAATTGTAGTTCTCTTGTCTCCCCGTTTTAGCTCTCCAAAAATCGTTTGCCCTGAAGTCATCATTCCCATTTCCAACAATGTTCTCACAGCCAATGATCTCGTTGAACTCACGAGCACACATAGTCTCGCTCATGACCACCTATTTGCATATGAATACTATAGGGAAGGTATCCATCACCACGCTCCACTCTCAGCGTGCACAAAACTTCCGCAGTGATGTGAAATTATGTCTCCCTCTTCATCTCCATGAATGTTACGATGCCCACTCGGTTAAACATCCAACGAATGTCGTTGATGATATGGATGTCCATCATGGCTCGATCATCTTGATACCTCGTCCTTCTTATCTTCAGCAAGATTACATTCCACAACTCTTGTTTCTCTTCCCAATCGCCAATCTTGATTCCAAAGTCTCTTGGCGTTTTTCTTTTATCCATCTTTATCTTCTTGACTATCTCCACCAATGGGGGTGACTTATTTCCCTTCCTCTTTGAAGAAGAAGCAATCTCTTTTCCTGCAAAGGTTGTACTTCAATACGCAACAAAAAGAGATAAACAATACCAAGCCTAAGTCTAACATGAATCCTACTCAAGACTTCAAATTCATGTATCCAATTCAACTCAATTTCAAGTGTTCCTCAATCACAATCGAACTCTAAACCAACACTTTCAATAAAGAATATCAAGATTCAAGTAATCCAATACTACTCCACATAAACATACTAGCAAATCAACTCCAAATTTCACTAAGTTAACACTTAAAACATGCTCAAATCCCATCATCAATTGCATCACATCAACACCCAATTTCAATGAGCCCATATGTATAACTCGAAATTAAACTCAAGCCCATGCTTCATACAACATCAATTTCGTAAAATTTCCACAATTTAACGAAGCACATTTCAAGGAATTCCGAATGCAATCTTGGATAACAACTCAAGCAATTCAACAATCAATTCAAACTAAATCTAGCATGAATCCACTCACCTATTCTTCACTAATCATCATCAACACAATCCACAAGTAAAAAGTGAGGAGAAAACATACCTTTGCTTGACATGGTGTACGTGTGGTGAACAAGAGCGAAAATTCCCCAAAAGTCGAGTGAAAATCTGAGATTAGATTTTGCTAACCCTCGAAATTGGATGTGAAAGTGTATGGAGTGGAGGATTAAAGTGTAGGAAGTAGATTGGGAAGAAGATCTTACGGTTATAGTGGTGCTTGAGAAAGGGTGACGAGAGTAAGTGTGTCGAACAGAATGAAATACCTTTATAAAAAACTGTTCCCAGGCCCCGTTTGACCTCAATTCGACTTGTTAGGTATGGTCGAGCAAGTTCTGTAAGTCAAACGACCATAATCTGACCTTTAAAATCACCTAGCTCGACCTCCACTCGACCTGTATCACCTTGGTCGAACAGTATGTGGAAGTCGAGCAAAGCGTGTAATTGAGTCCCTATTCCACTCTGTCTTGCTCGACTATTGCTCGACTTCATACTCCCGGTCGAGCAACTGCTAGTTGGTTGAACGAACTCACTATAAATTTTGCTCACTTTGCTCGACCGTTGCTCGACTCCAGCTTCGTGGTCGAGCAGTAAGGGTTTAGTCGAACAACCTCTCTGGAAGATTTTTACCATTTTCTCGACCATTGCTCGACCAAATAGCCTTGTCGAACAGCCCCTAAAGGTCGAACAAACTCACGATCTTCCTTAATTTCGTACCCTTTTCGTATCTCCCTGCAACATTCAACTCTAGAACAACATCAAGTATCAACATATCAAAAAATTAAGCTAGATAAACCATATAACACCAAGTGCAACTCCGCAATCACACTAAAAACAAACAACTCTCCAGTAAACACTAGGCAAATTGCAAAAAAAATCGATGCATCAAAACCAGCTAAAGTTTTAATACACCGTAAAAAATTAACTCCCCTAGCAAACGTTACAAAGAAAGATCATATTCTCCGTGCTATATTGAGGTAAGTATATCACACCCCCCAAACTTAGTGGAAACTATAGCCGAAACTAAGTTTGTAAAGAGATATAATTTCCAAATGATAAACACATCAAATATAAAAATTTTTTACTCACACCAATAAAATTAAAGCAATAAAACGGGAGGAAAAGCCCCCAACAGGTACTCATGTTTAAAGTCGAAGACTCACGATGGTACCAACTAGTGCAAGGTATCCTCAAAGATGACTCAAGCATCATCCGACGAGTTGTAATGCTTCAATCGATGCCCATTCGCTGCGATAATATCCCAATCTTTGTCCATGAGCTCAAAACTCCCCCCTCCACAGGCTCTATGGATAATGAACGGCGTCGTCCACTTTGATTTCAATTTCCCTGCGAAGAGCTTCAAGCGAGAATTAAAAAGTAATACCTCATCACCTTGCTTAAACTCCTTGTATGAGACCTTTAAATCATGTCATTTCTTTATTCTTTCCTTGAAAATCTCTGAATTCTTATAAGCACGATTCCTAAACTCATCCAATTGATTAATATGAGTTATCCTCAACTCCCTGTGATCCTTTAAGGACAAGTTCAAACTCCTCAATGCCCAAAAGCTTTGTGCTGAATTTCTACGAGTAAGTGGCACGGCTTCCCATAGACAATTTGGTATGGTGACATATCTAACACCATCTTATAAGCAGTCTAGAACCCCCACAAAACATCATCGAGCTTCATAGCCCAATCCTTCCTATTGGTTCCGACTACCTTCTCCAAGATTTGCTTTACTTGGCGGTTGGAGACTTCTGCTTGCCCATTCGCTTGAGGGTGATAGGGTGTAGTGACCCTATGTTTAACTCCATAATCCTTAAGCACCTTTTCAAGAAGTTTGTTGATAAAGTAACAACCTCCATTACTTACCAATGATCTAGGAACTCCATAGCAGGTAAAGATATGTTTCTTCAAGAAAGATAAAATAGTCCTTGAATCATTCACGCGAGTGGGAATGACTTTCACCAACTTAGAAATATAGTCCACATCTAAGAGAATGTAGAGAAATCCATTAGATGGGGGAAAAGGTCCTATGAAATCGATCCCCCATACATCGAAGATCTCGACAACAATGCTCGACTGAAGTGGTATCTCATCTCGGCAACTTATGTTCCCCAACTTTTGACATCTATCACACGATGCCACATAGGTCTCACAATCTTTAAACAAGGTAGGCCAATAGAGGGCTGACTGAAGTACCTTTGTTGCTATCTTTTGAGCCCCGAATTGCCCCCCATTAGGCTGCGCATGAAAAAACTCAAGAAGCTCTCCATCTCCATCTCCGGCACACACATACGGACTATGGAATCAGTACATATCTTGTAGAAAAATAGATCATATCATATGAAGGTCTCAACATCTCAATTAATCTTTGCGAGTTGATATCGGTTGAGATCTCTAGGGATTTCTCTCATGGCAACGTAATTTATATAATCCGCATACCATGATCCATCCCTTGGGCTGCAACTACACATGCTTTTTCAGCCCCTTCAACAAGCACTACCATGATCTTCTCATCAGGGAACATCACTTCTATGTAATCAAATGAATCATCACAGTGTTCCCTTGTCTCCAACCTTGATAGGTGATCCGCTAAGATGTTTTCCGTACCTTTCTTATCTCGGATCTCCATATCAAACTCCTGCAGAAGAAGAATCCATCTAATGATCCTTGGCTTCATTTCATTCTTCTCCTTCAAGTACCAAATCGTAGAGTGATCCGTGTACACTATCATCTTCATGCCAACCAAGTACTGTCGAAACTTATTGAATGCATACACTACAACAAGAAACTCCTTTTCAGTCATCATGTAGTTCTTTTGTGCCGCATCGAAAGTCTTATTCGCATAGTAAATAGCACAAAACTTCTTATCCCTCAACTGCCCAAGCACCACTCCAAGTGCTAAATCACTCGCATCACACATAAATACAAATGGCTGAGTCCAATCCGGTGTGATCAAGATAGGTGTAGTAATAAGTGCCTCCTTCAAAACCTGAAAAGCTGCTAGACACTCCTCATCAAACACGAAGGGCACATCCTTTTCAAGTAAATGAGATAAGGGCTTGGAGTATTTCGAGAAGTCTTTTATGAATCTTCTATAAAAACTGGCATTTCCAAGGAAAGACTGCACTCTTTTTTCATTTGTAGGTGGTGGAAGCTTCTCGATCGCCACCACCTTTGCTCTGTCCACCTGTAATCCTTTGGCCGAAATATGATGGCCAAGAACAATCCCATCTCTTACCATGAAGTGGCACTTCTCCCAATTCAAGACAAGATTTATTTCTTGGCATCTCTTCAAAATAGTAGCAAGGTTAGATAAACAAACATCAAAAGAGGAATCAAATACAAAAAAGTCATCCATAAACACCTCCATGATCTTCTCTATCAACCCATCAAATACGACCATCATGCAACGCTGAAATGTAGTAGGCGCGTTACACAATCCAAAAGGCATCTTTCTAAAGGCAAAAGTTCTATATGGGCAAGTGAAAGTCATCTTTTATTGATCCTCGGGTGCAATCATGGTTTGATTATAACCCGAGTATCCATCCAAGAAGCAATAATACTCATACCCCGCAAGACGATCAAGCATTTGATCCATGAAAGGAAGGGGAAAATGGTCTTTGCATGTATTTTCATTCAACTTTCTATAGTCTGTACATACACGCCATCCCGTAAGAATCCTGGTGGCTAACGTCTTACTATCTCCGGCTTTCACTATAGTCATGCCCCCCTTCTTAGCTACAACATGCAGTGGACTCACATGGGGACTATCACTAATGGGATATATAATTCCAGCATCTAACCACGTTAGGATTTACTTCCTAATCACTTCTTGAATAGCGGGATTCACCCTCCACTGATTCTGAATGGTACTCTTAGCCTCATCTAACAATCTTATTCGATGCATGCAATACGAAGGACTAATACCTTTCAAATCGGCTAGAGACCAACCAATCGCAGACTTATACTTCCTAAGCACATCTAACAATTCCTCAAGTTGATCATCATCAAGAAAAGAAGATACAATTACCGGATATTTTCCATTGTCACCAATATAAGCATACTTCAAGTGCTCCGGTAGCAGTTTCAACTCCTCTTTTTTTTCTTCTTGAGGTGCATTCTCTCTGTCCAAAGGCAAGTACTTCCTAGTCTACTTGACCTCTTCAATCTTTGTCTTTTGCAATTCATACCTGTTATAACCCAAAGCAAGCAAGTTTTCAAGAGATTCAATACATACCTCATTGGAGAGATCATCTAGCTCCGTAGTGGGAAAAGTAAGAGACTCCATCAAACATGTCTCAAGAGGATCCTTAGAAAGAATCAGAGACATGTCTTCATTAACGATCTCCTCCACCACATCAATGTTGTGGCACTGGATCTCCATCGGTATCTTCATTGCTTTATCCAAGTTAAACAAGATTTCTTCTTTATCCATCTTCAACCGTAGCTCACCCTTTGCACATCTATCATAACTCCAGCGGTTGCAAGGAATGGTCTTCCTAAGATCAAGGGAGTATTATCCTTGTCGTCTTCTATCTTCAGCACCAGAAAATCCACAGGAAAGACTAGTTTTTAACTTTTACTAAAACGTCTTCGATTAATCCTTTCGGAAACATCATAGACCTATGCACTAGCTATAGAGCCACTGATGTGGGAGTTAACTTCCCCAAACTAAGCCTTTTAAAAGTGGACAACGACATCAGATTGATGCTTGCCCCAAGATTACACAAGGCTCGACATGCCAGCCCTTTTCCAATTTCACATAAGATTGTGAAGCTTCCCGGATCTTTTAACTTCGCTGGCAGCTTTCTTTAAATGATCGAGCTGCAGTTCTCAGACAAATTCACCATCTCAATTCCATTCAAGCTTCTCTTCTTGAAAAGAATATCCTTAAGAAAGCGGGCATAATACGACATCTCCAAAATTGCTTCAGAGAAAGGTATGTTCAAACTTATTTTGTTTATGATCTCAGAAAATTTCTTAAACTTTTTCTCTAATCCTTTCTTAACTAGCTTGAGAAGAAAAGGCGGAGGTATCTTTGTTTTGGGAATCCCCCATTCATCACGTTCAACCTTCTCCACTTTATCTTTCTCGGCTCTCAACCTTTTGGCTCTTTCTTACTTTTTTCTACTACTATAAGTTCGGTATTATGCTCTTGAGATGTAGCTAGAGTGTTCCGATCAACAGGTATCATATTTGGTATCGAATCAGGCTCTGAACTATTCTGCTCGACCTCAGTTCGACCAAGGTGGTTTGGTCGAACAACTTGGTTTTGGTCGAGCATCCTTTCTGATCGCATACTCTGGTCCATAACATGTTGTTCGACCTCTGTTCGACCAATGTGGTGTGGTCAAACAGATTGGTTTTGGTTGAACAAGTTACCGGATCACGAGCTCTCATCGCACTGCTTCTGTTCAACCTCCGTTCGACCAAGATGGTCAGGTCGAACGGCATGGTGTTGGTCGAACAATTGGTCAGAAAAAAAGTATCATAATTCTATTTTTTCTGAAGTTGTTCGACCTCTGCTCGACTAGATAGTCTGGTCGAGCAACTCTAGTTTGGTCGAGCAATTCCTCTGTTTCCTTCGGTTTGACTTGCAGGCATCATCGGACCATCATGTTGCGTTCCCGATCTCAATGTGATGGCATGGCAAGACTTTGGATTGTTAATACTTTGAGATGGAAACTTTTCTTTCTCAATACTTTGAGTCAATTTGTTTACATTCCCAGCCATTTTCCCATCAACAACGTGAGGTCTTTAACTTGCGTAGATAAGTCCTTATGATTATCATCAATATTCTTCTCTAACTTGGCCTCGAGATGGTCTACTCTCGCATCATTCCTCGCCATGTACCTGTTCACCGTATCCTCAAAACCAAGCTTTCCTTCTTCTACCTTAGCTCCCGGATCAACACCAATAGGAGGCTGAATCGCAGGTCGAATTGCTCCATGAAAACTCCAGCCTCCTAGGTTGTTGGTAATTACCTGGGGGACCACGGTTGTTGTAATTTCCCTGATAATTCTGGTTTTCTTGATTTAGGTATCTAGTTTCTTGAATATTTTGACCCATGGCGTAGTTTGCCTCCTCGATCTCCTCTTGGCTTGCTCCTTCATAGCCACCATCTTGCTGCATCATTGGTACTCTCTGAGATAAATTAGTGATCTACTTTTGTTGAGACTCTTGTAGCTTACTAATGTTAGCCGAGCTACAGATGATCTCATCATCTCTCCTCAACTTCACCATAGTGTGCTCAACCTGTGCTACTTTACCAAGGACATAAGTGCCTCTCACTCTATCAGTCGGTCAATCACTTGAGTTCATTGATATATCCTCGAAAAGCTTCTCGGCCTCAATGGGTGACTTTGTAAGAAATGCTCCATTAGAAGAAACATCAAGTAATACTCGAGAGTCGCAGTCCAATCCATTGTAGAATATATTGATATATGGGGCCTTAGATAGCACATGTTGAGGACACTTAAGAAGCATGTCCTTGAACCTGTCCCAAGCTTCATGAAACTTCTCATTACCATGGATAGAAAATTGATTGATTTCTTGCTTCATCTTGAACACCTTGGAAGGTGGCATGTATCGCTCCAAGAATTTCACTTTCAACTTCTCCCATGTATCACATTCAGCATCCTCAAGATTATCGTACCAATCTCTCGCCTTTTCATTCAACGAGAATTTAAACAATATGATCTTCCTCACATCCTAATGAGCTCCTGCATCTTTTTGTGTACTTGCATACCCAAGGAACTTATTAAGATGTTGCTGAGGATCTTCGAATGTACCCCCAGAGAAGGGACTCCTTTCAATCATGGTGATAAGAGCAGGGTGTAAATCAAAATCGGCTCCGGTCCCTCTCGCTCCTAACAACCCAGCATTGCCCTCTCTGTTATTCTTAAAGACTTCACGGATGGCAAGTGTATCAGGATTCGCTGCCATGTTGACTGCCTCTGCTTCTAAATTATCTTCGGTTGTAGCTTCAATCATTTGCGAATTCAGCACGTCAACTTCAACTCCAAAATTAAGAGCTTCAGTTGGGTCTATGTTCTTGTTCTGACTCTTCTTCTTCTTTTTCTTCCTCGACGATGCTCCAATCTCTGGATTATATGGCTCTAATTCACATTTCCTAAGAAGAATAAGTGTTAGAAATTGAAAACAAGAATAAAATAATCTTAATTAAACTAGATATAATCAAAAGATATTTAATGTCGTCCCCGGCAACGGCGCCAAGAACTTGATGAGCATTTTCTCAACACACAAAATTAATCCCCAGTGATTATCGAACCCTAGGGACGAATTATTATCAATTTAATTATATTCTAGTCAACAAAAATTACATTGGCAAATCTGATTTGGTTTGATTAAGAAACTAAATAACATATAATTGAGATAGCAAGATAAATAAACAAGCAAGAGTAGAAATTCAGTTGTGATCAAGTAAGTAATGAAGTAGTTCTTCAGGTAATCTAGTTTTATTCGTTAATTTCCTTTCCATGTGTTGATGTCCGACTCTGCCTTATGGTTTATGGACGCATCACTAAACCATGCAAGCGTACTCTATAGACACAAGTAAGAAAGCGTATGAAACGTGTGAATACTCTTGGAGAAAGACGTATAATTTACCCCCTTTCTAGATACTATCATAATCAATTATTTCTCATGAACTTAGTACTCTAACCCAATTTGATCTCCCTTTTTAGGTACTATAAAGTAATACTCTTTATCCTACTTATTAACCCGAATATGATTCAATTAACAAGTATCTATATAAGATAGTTCTAATAAGACTTCGGAACCCCTTCACTTATAATAATAACATATGATTCTGATCAGCGGTGAACGCACTCAATCAATAACCAAGAGATGTATTCAGACTCTACATAACAGTTAATGATGCACAAAACGACCGTGAGTATGAATTGAAAAAGCACAATCTTATATAAAATAAACCACAAGTAGTGTTGTACGGAGTTTACACATGGAAATTCGATTAACTTATAAAACTTTCATAACCCTAGAACTACCAAGGTGGTTCTAGCCCATGATTGATCTAGGAACAGTCATGGCTAGTTGGTATGATCTTACTTGACTCGCCAGACAAACCTCTCTCACAACCCCTTCGGATGATGGTAGGATTTGGTAGATGAAGGAAGATGTGTGTTGTCTTGTGTTGTGTGTGTGTGTTGTCCTCCTGCGAGAGCTCTTCTTTTATACTCATATGACCTCCTTATGGGCTTAGGATGAGCCTTTGCTTGAAGCACATGTTAAATTTGGTAAAAGACATCCAGAATTACCATAAATAGCATTAGCGACACGTCGTTCGACCAAGGCATACTGGTCGAACAAGGAGCTACTGGTCGAGCAAGCTCTCTGAACGATTTTGGCATTTTGTTCGATCAAACTGCTCTTGCTCGACCACATTGATGTTTGGTCGAGCAAGCCCTTCAAGTTGAACGAGCTCACTGTAAGTTTTGTCCACTTCATTCGACTTCTTCTCATCTGCTCGACCAAGTCGATGTTGGTCGAGCAACACCTCCAAGTTGAGCTACTTCTCTGGATAGGTTTTGGCAATCTGCTCGACTTGTCACCCTCTGTTCGACCATACTGATGTTGGTCGAATAGGCTATCTTGGTCGAACATCACTCTAATCTCACCTCCAAAATTATGTCTTCCAATTCCGAGCCTTTTTCACTTGTTTTCCTATACAAATATGCTCAAATAGCCCTTGTACTCTCTGATTCGTGACTTTTCTATAAACGTACCGATTCGTCTCAATAAAAGACTAAATCGTACTATATTTCCATGAAAATCAGAGCCCAAAATGTGTGAATTTACACTCTCATCATAGGTCGTGCCGTGCATCTTGCTGATAATCCCGATAAATGATTAGCCATTTTGTAGTTGGGACGACCAATATAACAATTTATCGAACCATATGGAGGTAGGTACTAGAGCTTAAGCAATGTCACATTTCTTGCAATTTTATAGAGACGAATCAACAATGGATAGGTTGTTCAAACAAGAAAATTAAATCAATCAAAGCAAGCAATGATCATTCAAATAAAAATAGATGGATGAAGGGTGTTTTTTCAAGTTAAGTAAAAGTGTGATTAACAACAATCAAAAAGTGGTAATTCTAGGAATTATCTATCAAATTCATATGTATCATGGATATAGGATCAAGGGCCAACACTAAGTTCACCTAAACTCCCTCTCGAGATGGATATGATATGAATATCGAATAGCTCAACGGATTGGTTCTCACTCTAACAATTCCAACTAGTTACTAAGCTTGAAATGAGAGTTCCTTCACACAATTAATCAACCTCTCGATCAAACCAATCACATGTTCTATCAAAGGGTTCTAAATTTTAAAGGATTTCTCAATCTCTTTACAATTTATAATGCACATGAAGTGTTTGATAAAATGATTCACACAATTATCCTAAACATATAATTGATTTCTCAATCTAATCATATATTTAGAACAACTAAACACACAAACCATCATAAACCTCAAGATCTCAAACATCAATGATGGAAAATCCATATACCCAATCAACATATGAATTAAAATACACAAATCCCCAAAATTATCCAACAACTCTCATGTTGCTAATCTCACAAGGGAGATTAGCCTACCATATTCATAAGAACATTAACATAGACATTAAGATCCTTACAAAACATGATAAACAATATGATTCAATACAAAGTTGGATGAAAACTCCCTTGGATGCTTCCAATGGTAATCTTCTTCTTCCCCTTGCAATCTTCCTCTCTTTCTTGCTTCTTTTTCTCAATTGGATGAAGTTTTTGATGGTGGGACAAAGGTAGATCCAATGGATAGTGAATGGATGAAGATGGTGATGTAAAAAGGAGGAAATGGTGTGTGGTGTGTGAACAGCTGAAATTTCATGGATAATCCTTCAAAGGTTGAATGGATGGGTATTTATACTCATTGGGGGCCTTCTAGAAGAATTCTACTTTTTTTACTGATCAGGCACCTACACGACTCGTATGCTGCAACACGCCTCGAGTCGTGTCAGGGTTTCTGGATCAACGCGAACTTACGACGGCACAAGAGTCGTGTGCCACGACATGGCCAAGGGATGGTCGTGTTGTGCATTCTGATGGTCGCAAGGCCATCTCTTACATGCCCGTTTACAGGACACGGCTCGTGTACTTGAAATGGTTGGCCGAGTTCTTGCTGTCTTGTTTTCTTCTTCCTTCTTTCATCTCCCTTCTCTATTTTCGCTCTGATTTCATCTGTTTTACATACGATTAAATTCATTCACACTCAATTCTATAAAAATACATAACTCCACCAAATAACACATAAATACGAGTAAAATAACATGAAAATACACATAAAAAGACACTAAAATCTAGGTGAAAATATCATTCATCACACCCCAAACTTAAAGTGTTGTTCGTCCTCGAATA
The DNA here is from genome assembly GCA_023678885.1 of Pogostemon cablin. Classification (NCBI taxonomy): domain Eukaryota; kingdom Viridiplantae; phylum Streptophyta; class Magnoliopsida; order Lamiales; family Lamiaceae; genus Pogostemon; species Pogostemon cablin. Next base: position 11,141,626 of record CM042979.1, read on the forward strand.
ATGAAAATGATAAACCAAGAGGAGTAATTTTTACCTAGGAAAAGACTAAACGAACGTAAGTAATAACACATCAATAGCAATAAGAACCACAATGCATGCTAAGTCATCTTACATCATTAAAATCATAACATGCAAAAAAATATTAACAAGTTCAATCAAAAGAGACTAATAGTGTAATATAGTCCCTTTTAGTCCAAGCCTCACATAGGTTATAAATGTCACTCAACACTCTGTAAAGTGGTAAAACAACACTCATCAATTGATTGGCTCGACTCGCTATAAGTTTGCTTGTGGACTACATTCACAAACCACCAAAGTTTTCATTAATGATCAAAAAGGTCTTTAACTAAGGATGTAATGATAGGCTCTTTGGCTAGGATAAAAAGAATATGGGTAGTAGTGACTAATCAAGTGTAAGTAATTGAAGAGATGATCAACTTCCTCAACTTCTTCACTTTTCCTTCTTCCTTTGTTATCTTTGCAAATCTCAAGCACTATTCATTAACTTTCCTTGGATTGAGCTTCTTTTGATTCATTCTTCCTTTCTTTGAATTTTTTATTTCTTGAGCATGTTGTTGCTTTGCTCATTTTCTTGTTTTAAGGTTGCATGTCCATTCTTTCTTGTGCTCTTTTTCATCCTTTCTTACTTGTTTACCATTTCCATTCTTGTCTTTCTTCCTTATCAAACATTTCTAGTTACCATCTCCTCAATCACTCATACAAAAGGTGAATATATAAGGCTCATGTGGGTAATCAAGGCTTGTAATATGCTAAATTCACAAGAAATAGGCTTATAGGCTCAAAGTGGTTGACCAGGGATGATGTTCATGGTATGGAAATATATGGCAATGACTATTAATGACAAGGATGGCCTTAGATCATGTCACTAATCTCCACAAATCGGGCTCATTCCTATAGTCCTGGAACAAGTTCTAGCTTATCAAACACAATCAATCCACTAATGAAGAAAAATACCATGTATGCACGGTTAAGGCTCAACTTCTCACAAGCTTATGCTCGGACCTTAAAAAACTTATTACACCACATTCATCTCAAAATTGAACAAGTTAAATAAAACATGTCACAATTTGAAAGTATAGAGATTCTTAATCATAACTTGCCATCACTTATCACCACAACATATCATCACTCACATTAAAAAATGACTCACAACATCCCAAAACAAACCACCAAGTCAAACCCTAGACAAGAATAAGAAAACACATAAAACATAAAAAGGACTCAACAAACAAGAAACAAACAAAACACATAACATGCGAGAATAAAAATCTATCCATCAATAAAACAATGAAGCACACATTCATAATATCATCCATAACAATTAAGCTCAAATTCATCCCAACCTTTGATTGAAAAGTAAACTTCCTAAAACATAACAAATGAAGCAACATGCTAATCCATCAATCCAAATCAAAATCAATTAGAAGTGATAGGGTGTAGAGTCAACTCCCTCAATAGGCATTTGGTAGTGGAAGTTGTTAGCTCCAAGCTCCATGCATGCTTCCAATACCTTCATACATGCTCAACAAAATCATTAGCTCAACAATTTCTTTAAAAATATGGATTATCATGCACTTCAATCACCACCAATCGGACCAAAATCAAACCAAAACTCATGAGAAAAAATTTTAAAATTGGGTCAATTTTATAAGAATCACACTCAAGTGGTGAGTCACACCATACACTCTCCCCCCAAACTTAAATCGAAACAAGTTGAGACTTAAGTTTGCCAAAAGTGGTGGGACTTACCCTTGTAGTTTCCATCAATGATCTTCTTGTGGAGAAGCATTGCATCCAACGACTTGAGCAATGTCCACCACACACTAGCCCCCAAACTTAACTCGAGATAAGAGTCGAGAATTAAGTTTGCAACAAGTGATGCGACATGCCTACTCGAATCCATGAAGCACTTCTCTTTTCTTCAATGTGCCTTTTCTCACAAGCACAATCCACCTACAAGAACAAACAATAAAACACGCATAAAAAGATAAAAAGAATGGGTTGCCTCCCATTTAGCGCTAAGTTTAATGTCTTCAAGCCGGATGGAATTTTACGATCATTGGACTAAAGGATGGTCCATCACACTCTCTCCTCGCATCCTCACTTTGAACATTTGTTTAGCCTTCTTTTTATCTACAAGTTCCACTTTACCATTCTTACTTACAAGCATCAAATCATCATCAAGAAGTGATTCTAGTGGACTTTCTCTTTCTCCTTTGTCTAATTTCCAATCGAGCTCCGATGCCTTCATCCTATCAACACCATAAGAAGATAAGTTAGAATTTGACATTTTCATATAATCATGAAGAAATGAATTTAAATTGTCAAAGAGAATAGAGTCTTGATCCATAAGATCATCCGGAGGCTTCAAATGAAACTTGGCTCCTTTTCCTTATTGCACAAGAATGTAACACTCTCTCCTTTTGAGCTAAAAAACAACTCTTCTCTTCCAACATCAATTTTTGCTCTTCCCGTTGCTAGAAATGGCCTTCTCAAAATGAGTGGAACTCGAGGGTCCGCCATCACTTCTAACTCCATGAAGTCGACCGGGAAAGCTAGCCCTTTCACTTTCACCTCCACTTCTTCAACGAATCATAATGGTTTTACAACCTCACCATTTACAACTTCAAGATGGATAGTTGTATGCTTAAGCTCTCCAAGATCAAGATCTTTGAACGTGGCATGAGACATCACGTTGACGCTTGCCCCCAAGTCATACAATGCATCAAGGGTACCATTCCCTTCAAAATCACATAGAATTATGAACTTCCCCGGATCACCAACTTTTGTAAGTCCCCCTTTTTGCATCGACTCACTTGTTTTGGATTGCTCTTCTTTCTTTTTCTCCTCATACTTCTTCTTAAGATTCTTCACATGCTCTTTGAATTCATTTTTCTTCTTCTTCTTTACAAATATTTGTGGGTAGGGAATAGGGATTGGGGTGATCGGAATAACCTAATAATCACGTTTGTACTCCTCTTCTTTCACCTTCTCCTCCACTTTCATTTCCTCTTGCACCCTCTTCCACTTAGGTATCCATTTAGGCCTTTGCTCTTCTTTCATTTCTCCAACAACCTTGCTTTCCATCAACCCTTGTTCAACCTTTCATTCCTCTTCCATATCAACAAACAAACATTAAACTTTTGGATTGACTTCGGTTGTGACTGGAAACTTTCATTTTTGTTGAGCACTCAAGGTACTTGTAATTTGTCCCATATTATACTACAAAGCTTTGAGCCTCCTTTCATTTGCTTCTTCCGCCTTTTTCAAAGCCTCATCTCGAGCTTTGTTTGATGCTATCAATTGTTCAAGTAGCTCATCTATAGATGCCTTCCCTTCACTATTTGGTGCCTTGGCCCCCGGTTGATATCCCGGAGGATAAGCAACCGCATTGCTCGAATTAGAGTAGGAGAAGTTACCTTGCCTTTGTTGTTGTGGGTAAGAGCTTCCACTCGCTTGACTATTAAAGCCTCCTTGCCTTGGTGGAAAATTACCGTGGAAATTATTTTGGTAATTCCCTTGATAACCCCTTCCTTGCATGTAGAGCACATTTTTTATTTTTGGCTTCGACATAGCCCATTGTTCTCCATTCACAACATTCGGAGGAAGCACACCTTGGTCACTTTGTAGCCCTTGAAAAATGTTAGTTCCTTGATTCACACCTTGGTTCAAACTCATTTGCCTCAACATTTTCATCGCTATCGCTTCAACACTTGGCATTTGTGGCACACTTGGCTCAACATTCAAACTCTTCACACTAAATTGTTGTCCTTGATCAAAATTCTCAAAACCATAGCATCCATATACCCTCTCCGATGACCATTGATAAACATTCGTAGCAATCTCATCAAATATCCTTATTGCCCTTTCCAGAGTCATACCAAGTACGGATCCACCCGCCGAAGCATCAACAATCACTCATTGATAATTCACTAATCCTTGATAGAAAAATCCAACTTGTTGATTCTCCTAAAAGCCATGTTGTGGATACTTGCGTAGCATATCCTTAAACCTTTTCCACGCTTTATAAAAACTCTCTTGAGGCATTTTCTTGAATTGAGTAATCAAGCTCTTCATTTGAAGCATCTTAGAAGGCGGGAAATACTTGTTCAAAAATATTAGTGCAAGCTCATCCCATGTGTTGCACGTACCGGGAGTAATGGTGGATAACCATGTTCGGGTGCGATCCCTCAACGAGAACGGAAACAACCTCATTCTTATACAATCCTCACTCACCCCATTCATCTTCACGGTGTTGGCAATCTCAATAAATTGAGCTAGATGAGCATTAGGATCTTCATTCGGGGTTCACTAAATTGTTGCTCTCTCACCATAGAAATCAAGCCCGCTTTAAATTCAAAGTTGTTGGCATTGATTGGTGGACCCATCATATATGGCATGGCCCTTAGCATGAAGAAATCCCAAATTACCCTTTGATAATTTTAAATCCATGCTGCACCAGAGGTGGTGGTGGTGGCACATAAGCTTGTTGTGGAGGAGCATAAGCTTGTGGAAAGCCTTGTTGCCTTAAAACTTGTTGCACCATTTGTTAAAGCAAAGCTTGATTATTTCTAGCTCCAAAATTTTGTTGAGCTTGTTGAGGAGGATTAGCATTGACTTGAGGTGTATTGTCTTGCATGTTCACATTTTGTCCTCCTTCCCCGTCATGCTCTATCTTCACACGATTATCTTTTTGGAAATTCTTCATTAACTCACTATTTTTTGATTTGTTCTCCTTTCTTCTCCTTCTCAACATATGCTCAATCTCCCAATCAATATGTTCTATTTGTTTCCCTTTGGATCTTGTTTGCATACACCTTCAAAGCAAAAGAAGTTAGCACAAGGTTTTCAATAGCAAATAACAAGTAAACAAATAAAATAAAAATATCTCTATTAAGATTACTCAAAACGATCCTTCTTTAAGCTACTAGCAACTGTTGCCTCCCCGGAAACGGCACTATTTGATTAGCCATTTTGTAATTGGGATGACCAATTCAACAATTTATCGAACCACAGGGAGGTAGGTACTAGAGCTTAAGCGATATCACGTTTCTTGTAATTTTATAGAGACGAATCAACAATGGATAGGTTGTTCAAACAAGAAAATTAAATCAATCAAAGCAAGCAATGATCAATCAAACAAAAATAGATGGATGAAGGGTGTTTTTCCAAGTTAAGTAAAAGTGAGATTAATAACAATCAAGAAGTGGTAATTCTAGGAATTATGTATCAAATTCAAATGTATCATAGATATAGGATCAAGGGCCAACACTAAGTTCACCTAAACTCCCTCTCGAGATAGATAGGATATAAATATCGAATAGCTCAATGGATTGGTTCTCACTCAAACAATTCCAATTAGGTACTAAGCTTGAAATGAGAGTCCATTGTTTGCCTAATTTGTAGCACTCACGAGCAAGAATACTTGATCATTGTAGTAGTATATCCCAAGAAAAATTATCAATCCACAAAGGAGTTATGTTCGGACTAGAAAAATACGTGAGCTCATGTTCATGTTGTTTTTATAAAGATGATCGGGGGTTTTGAGATGATTAACAACTAAAACAAGTAACAAGTAAATAAGAATAGCAAATAATAGAAATGACAAGTAAAGAAAATGGGTGCTAAAGTTCAAGTGTGAAAAAACATGGGATTAGAAACATCCAAGCATACTCAATTCATATTATCATGCAAAAGGAATCCAACTTAATTGATGTAAACTAAGGGTGATCACGATTGTATCCTAAGCTCCCTTTCGGGTTACAAAGGTTGTTGATCCATTTTAGACTCCCAAAAGCACTTAAGATCAAAGCCCAACATTAACCCCTTCCATCTAGGTACTAGTTTGATTAAACTCTCCCTTTTTGTGTACTAAGGCCAACGAATGGATTGGTTCCCCTCATTGAATTCAAATATCCTTTCGGTCAAACCCAAACTCAATGTCTATTCATGTCTTCCTAATACTATAGAGGGTCGTTTCCGTCTCACTCCAAGCAATACATACATGAACATCATGATAGCATTTAATTACCACAAATAATCCATTGATTAACAATCCATTAAACCAATAAACATTCATGAATAACAAACCATGCCATCACAACATCAAGACAATTAAACTCCATGAATAGAAATCAACATCAATTAAACCAAAAACCAATTTAATCCACATGATAATATAAATCTAATATGCTCTTCATGCTCCTAATCCCACTAGAGGGATTAGCATATCATGATAAAAGTAACAAAACAAATAAATGATTCATTACAAATACCCATAGTCTTAGATCTAAAGAAATACAAAATGAATGGATTCTTCCCTATCAATTTCTTGAAGAGAATCTTCTATTCTTCTTGATCTCCACCTCTAGCTCTTGATTTCTTGAGATCTCTCACACCCAATGGAAGGGATGAAGTTTTGATGGAGAATTAATGGAGATGATGGAGATGGATCAAAATGGATGAAGGTGGATGAAGATGATGGTGGAAAATGGAAGAAATGGTGTGTGATGTGTGTGTAGATGATGGGAATTTCGGATCCTCTGCCAATTGTTGAATAAAGGGGTATTAATACCCCTATGGAGGCTTCTAGAAGAATCTGGAAATTTCAGCAGGAACATACACGGTACGAGTCGTGCTCTGCAATACGGCCACGAGGTGGCCGTGTTGTGTCTTCTGATGCTGCCGCACGGCCTCTCCTTACAGGGCCGTGTTACGCAACACGGCTCGTGTGCTGCAACACGAGTCGTGTGTTGTAACACGGGCACAGGGTGATCGTGTTGGCTCTTCTGATGTCGGCACACGACCACTTCTTATAGGGCCGTGTTGATGACACGGCTCGTGCTGCCAACTCGACTCGTGCAACTGGACACGGCCTTAAGTTGCCCGTGTTGAATAACTAGGTGTCTCCGCACGGCCTTCTCTTACAGGGCCGTGTTGGCTACACGGCCCGTGTTGGTGCTGGCTCCTGTATTTCTTCACTGTTTTGGCTCCTTCTCCATCGTTTCAACTCCGAATTGAGATCCGCTTTTTCCTACATCTTCCTTATCATGTTTAACATCCAATAAAGAGTGAAAATCTTAAGTTTAAGCTCATTCACACACATTTCAATAAAAACACAAAACACAACCAAATAACATATAAAATACGGATAAAATAATACGAAAACACATATAAAAAGACACTAAAATCTAGGTGAAAATAGCTCTAATCATCCATTCACACAATTAATCAACCTCTCAATCAAACCAATCACATGTTCTATAAGCTCTTCAAATATCTCCACTTCTTGAAAGCTCTTAAGGGGCATCTCATCCCACTTGGAGATTTCTCCCATCCTTTGACACCGATCACAACCCTCTACAAATTTCTTACAACTCTTGAACAAAAATGGCCAATACAACCCCGATTGTAAGACTTTTGCAGCGGTCTTTTGAGCTCCAAAATGGCCTCCCCTAGGTGAAGAGTGGCAAAACTCCAACTCACTATTCCATTCTTCCTCGGGCACACATCTTCGCACAAGAGAATCATTACACATCTTGTACTAGAATGGATCATCCCACAAGTAATTTTTAACATCATGAAAGAACTTTTTGGATTGATACTTATTAAGCTCATAAGGCCTCCTTCCACTAGCCAAGTAATTCACATAGTCCGCATCCTACGGGCTTCCTTCTTGCTCCACTAAAGCCTCAATTTGATAGCAATCACACTTTAAAATTTCTTCATCGGGAAAAACCTCCTTGATTAACTCATAAGTACTTTCACAATGCTCCGTCGACTCTAACCTTGAAAGATGGTCGGCTACCATATTCTCCATGCCCTTCTTATCTCTCACTTCAATATCAAATTCTTGAAGAAGTAGTACCCATCTTATCACCCTTGGCTTTGCATCCTTCTTTGTCATGAGATACTTGATAGCGGCATGGTCGGTGTATACAATAGTCTTCGTTCCTACCAAATAAGGACGAAACTTATCAAATGCGTATACTACCGCCAAGAACTCTTTTTCGGTAGTAGTGTAGTTCCTTTGAGCCGCATCAAATGTCTTGCTTGCATAGTAAATGGCTCGGAATTTTTTCTCTCTTAGTTGCCCCAAAACCACTCCAAGAGCTACATCACTTGCATCACACATCAATATAAATGGCTCCTTCCAATCGGGGGTGATCAAGATGGGTGATGAAATCAAAGCTTCCTTTAGCACCTGAAAAGCATTTAAACAATTATCATCAAACTTAAATGACACATCTTTTTCAAGGAGATGAGATAGAGGTTTAGAAAATGAAGAAAAATCCTTGATGAATCTACGATAGAACCCGGCATGACCAAGGAACGATCGTACTCCCTTCTCATTTGTTGGCGGTGGAAGCTTCTCTATAGCAACAACTTTGGCTCGGTCAACTTGCAATCCCTTTGAAGAGATGTGATGTCCAAGTACAATGCCATCATTTACCATGAAGTGGCACTTCTCCCAATTCAACACTAAATTAGTGTCTTGACATCGCTTCAAAACAATAGCAAGGTTAGACAAACAAATATCAAAAGAAGAACCAAACACCGAAAAGTCATCCATGAACACTTCCATTATATTCTCAATTAATCCTTCAAAGATTGCCATCATACACCTTTGAAAGGTGGCCGGTGCATTGCAAAGTCCAAATGGCAATCTTCGAAAAGCAAATATTCCATAAGGACAAGTGAAAGCGGTCTTTTCTTGGTCTTCGGGTGCTATGAGAATTTGGTTATACCCGGAATACCCATCAAGAAAGTAATAAAACTCATACCCGGCCAACCTATCCAACATTTGATCCAAGAAAGGTAAGGGGAAGTGATCTTTACGTGTGTTTTCATTAAGCTTCCTATAATCAACACACACACGCCACCCCGTCACCGTCCTAGTGGCTATGGTCTCATCTTTCTCGGTCTTCACTATAGTCATACCCCCCTTTTTAGATACTACATGCAATGGGCTCACATAAGGGCTATCACTAATAGGAAAAATCATATCGGAGTCTAACCACTTAAGAACCTCTTTTTTTACCACTTCTTGCATGATAGGATTAAGTCTTCTTTGGTTTTGAACACAAGCTTTCCCTTCATCCTCAAGCCTTATCTTATGCATGCAAATTGTTGGACTAATCCCCTTCAAATCATCAATACACCAACCAATAGCCGACTTATACTCTTTAAGGACATTAAGCAATTTATCAAGTTGACTAGAAGTTAGAGATGATGATACAATTACCGGATATGTCTCACTTTCACCAAGGTAGGCATAAGTAAGATGATCGGGTAGAGGCTTCAACTCCACCTTCTTTTTCTTTTTCTCTTGTTGCTCGAGTGGATCTCTAAGTGGTAAGAACTTTTCATTTCCCCTTGAGATGGCGGCTGCAACCTCTTGAGCTTCACTACAATCACCTAGATCAAGCAAACAATTAATCAATTCTTCATTTAAATCAAGAGAAGTAGTAGAAATATTGGAAAGAGATAGAGAATTGCTCAAGCAAAGTTCAAGTGGATCCTTGGTTACAATGGACGGCCAACTCTCCTCGACACTTCCCTTTACAACATCCACACTTTTACATTCTTCATCATTCATTGGATATTGCATGGCCTTGTGTAGAGAGAATACCACTTCCTCATCATTAACTCTCAACTTCAATTCTCCTTTGTAGACATCAATAAGAGCTCTCCCGGTAGCAAGAAACGGTCTCCCAAGAATCAATGGCACATTTTCATCCTCCTCCATATCTAGAACAACAAAATCCACCGGAAAGATGAACTTATCAACTTTTACCAACACATCTTCAACTACTCCTTTTGGATGTGTCATAGATCGATCCGCCAATTGAAGTGTGATGGAAGTTGGCTTTACTTCACCTAACCCAAGCTTCTTGAATATGGAGAGAGGCATTAGATTAATGCTTGCACCAAGGTCACAAAGAGCCTTGTTCTTCTTATTCTTTCCAATTTCACATGGTATAATGAAACTACCCGGATCCTTCAATTTTTGAGGAAGTTTCCATTGTAGAATGGCACTACACTCTTCGGTTAGATTAACCGTTTCATTGTCCACAAGACTTCTTTTCTTTCCCATGATATCCTTCAAGAAACGAGCATATTGAGGCATTTGATCCAAAGCATCGGCGAAAGGGATATTGATTTGAATCTTCTTGAAGATTTCAAGAAATTTTTTGAACCTCTCATCCAAACCCTTCTTCAAGAACCTTTGAGGAAAAGGAACCGGTACTTGAGTCTTTGGTATTCCCCAACTATCTCTTTCAACTTCAACTTCCTTTTCTCTTAACTCCTTTGCCTTCTTCCACTTTGGAATTCTCTCTATTTTCTCTTCTTTTTTCTTTTGCTCAACAATTTCTTCTTTCTTTCTTACTTCCTCTATTTCAATCTCTTCTTGCACCAACCCTTCTTCAACCTTGCTTTCCACTTCCCTTTCAATGACAATACTATCTTCTTTAGGCATAGGAGGTTCCTCATACTCTTTTCCACTTCTAAGAGTGATAACTTTGCAATCTTCTTTAGGATTAGTTACCGTGGTAGATGGAAGCTTGCCTTGTTGGTGTTGAGATCCCACGGAAGAAGCAATTTGACCCATTTGATACTCAAAAGCTCTCATCCTATTGTCGGATTTATTTTCATTTTCCTCCATTCTAGCCTCAATCTTTGCATCTCTTTTTTCCATGTAAGCCCTTGTATCTTTCATGAATGCTAACAATGTATCCTCCAATAATGACTTACCCTCTCCATTTGGCGGCTTAGCACTCGGATCGAATCCCGGAGAAAATGACACGGCGGCTTGAGGATTAGAGTAAGAAAGATTTTCATGCTTCCTCGGAGCTTGATAATTTCCACTTGATTGATTGAAATTGCTTCCCCGAGCTAGTCCTTGATATCCTCCTTGAAAATTACCTTGATTAGAAGGATAATTACCTTGGAAATTCCCTTGATGATGGAAATTCCCTTGGTAATTTCTCCTATCTAAATAGGCAACATCTTCTACACTTTGCATAACCTTGCTCTCATCATTCACCATAGAACTTGTGCTTCCCCCTTGACTTACTCCTTGAGTGATCAAATTCAATTGCTTTGTTAAAGCTTGAATGCTCTCATTGAATTCTTTCATTCCTTCATTTTGAAACACATCACTCTTCACTTTGTTCACACTCTCCACTTGAGCTACTTTTCCAAATGCATAACCTCCCATTACTCGCTCGGAGGGCCATTGATAAGCATTCATTGCAATGTCTTCAAAAATATCCATGGCTTTCATAGCATCCACTCCAAATATAGACCCTCCGGATTAGGCATCTACATGCATCCGATGTTGTCCACTCAACCCTTGATAAAAGAAAGCCACTTGTTGATTCTCATGAAAATCATGTTGCGGACACTTTCGGAGCATCTCTTTGTAGTGTTCCCATGCTTCATAAAAATTTTCATCCGAAAGTTGCCTAAATTGAGTGATAAGGCTTTTCAATTGGAGCATCTTTGAAGGAGGAAAGTACTTGTTTAGGAACCTTTGCTCAAGATCTTCCCATGTATTACAACTTCCCAAAGGAATTGTATTGTACCATGCTTTAGCCTTGTCTCTTAAAGAAAAAGAGAACAACCTCATTCGAATAGCATCCTCCGACACTCCCTTCATCTTGACGGTATTTGCAACCTCCAAGAAAGTAGATAGATGAGTGTTCGGGTCTTCAAGAGGACCTCCCCCAAACTGATTTGCTTTGACCATGTTGATCAATCCGGTCTTGATTTCATAATCATTGGCTTGAACCGGAGGAACCATATTGTGCACGGCTCTCGGTTGGAAGTAATCCTAAATTGCTCTAGGCCTTGGCAACTCTTGTTGTTGAAATATCCTTTGAGCTTCTTGATTGGCAAGCAATTGCATATACTCTTGATTTTGAGCAAAGAAATTCCTCATTATCTCCGCTTGATTCTCTTGCACTCCTTCTTGTACCCCCCTTTGATCTTGTAAAGGATCTTGGGGTGGGTCATAATTAACATTGTCTCCCCGTTGATTCTCCATTTTTGTTCCTTTTCTAGCTTTACGCCTCTCTCGCTTCCTTTGTCGTGCGGTTATTTCAATCTCCAAATTCAAAGGAATGATCGATTGATTTCCCTTTGATCTTGTGATCATAAAACACCTACGAAAATTCAAAGAGTGAGACCACAAACACAAATAGAAAATAAAATAAAATAAAATAAATCCTTATCAAGAACAACTAAAACAATAACATAGTACTCGACTAGTCCGTCAATCTCCCCGGCAACGGTGCCATTTTCTTGTTTGCCTAATTTGTAGCACTCACGAGCAAGAATACTCGATCGTTGTAGTAGTATATCCCAAGAAAAATTATCAATCCACAAAGGAGTTATGTTCGGACTAGCAAAATACGTGAGCTCATGTTCATGTTGTTTTTGTAAAGATGATCGGGGGTTTTGAGATGATTAACAACTAAAACAAGTAACAAGTAAATAAGAATAGCAAATAAGAGAAATGACAAGTAAAAAAAATGGGTGCTAAAGTTGAAGTGTTAAAAAACATGGGATTAGAAACATCCAAGCATACTCAATTCATATTATCATGCAAAAGAAATCCAACTTAATTGATGTAAACTAAGTGTGATCACGATTGTATCCTAAGCTCCCTTTCGGGTCACAAAGGTTGTTGATCCATTTTAGACTCCCAAAAGCACTTAAGATCAAAGCCCAACATTAACCCCTTCCATCTAGGTACTAGTTAGATTAAACTCTCCCTTTTTGTGTACTAAGGCCAACGAATGGATTGGTTCCCCTCATTGAATTCAAATATCCTTTCGATCAAACCCAAACTCAATGTCTATTCACGCCTTCCTAATACTTAGAGGGTCGTTTCCGTCTCACTCCAAGCAATACATACATGAACATCATGATAGCATTTAATTACCACAAATAATCCATTGATTAACAATCCATTAAACCAATAAACATTCATGAATAACAAACCATGCCATCACAACATCAAGACAATTAAACTCCATGAATAGAAATCAACATCAATTAAACCAAAAACTAATTTAATCCACATGATAATATAAATCTAATATGTTCTTCATGCTCCTAATCCCACTAAAGGGATTAGCCTATCATGATAAAAGTAATAAAACAAATAAATGATTCATTACAAATACCCATAGTCTTAGATCTAAAGAAATACAAAATGAATTGATTCTTCCCTATCAATTTCTTGAAGAGAATCTTCTATTCTTCTTGATCTCCACTTCTAACTCTTGATTTCTTGAGATCTCTCACACCCAATGGAAGGGATGAAGTTTTGATGGAGAATTAATGGACATGAAGGAGATGGATCAAAATGGATAAAGGTGGATGAAGATGATGGTGGAAAATGGAAGAAATGGTGTGTGATGTGTGTGTAGATGATGGGAATTTCGGATCCTCTGCCAATTATTGAATAAAGGGGTATTTATACCCCTATGGAGGCTTCTAGAAGAATATGGAAATTTCAGCAGGAACATACACGGCACGAGTCGTGCTCTGCAATACGGCCACGAGGTGGCCGTGTTGTGTCTTCTGATGCTGCCGCACGGCCTCTCCTTACAGGGCCGTGTTACGCAACACGGCTCATGTGCTGCAACACGAGTCATGTGTTGTAACACGGGCACAGGGTGATCGTGTTGGCTCTTCTGATGTCGGCACACAGCCACTTCTTACAGGGCCGTGTTGATGACACGGCTCGTGCTGCCAACTCGACTCGTGCAACTGGACACGGCCTTAAGTTGCCCGTGTTGAATAACTAGGTGTCGCCGCACGGCCTTCTCTTACAGGGCCGTGTTGGCTACATCAGAAGAGCCAAAATTGAGATCCTGTATTTCTTCACTGTTTTGGCTCCTTCTCCCTCGTTTCAACTCCGAATTGAGATCCGCTTTTTCCTACATCTTCCTTATCATGTTTAGCATCCAATAAAAAGTGAAAATCTTAAGTTTAAGCTCATTCACACACATTTCAATAAAAACACAAAACACAACCAAATAACATATAAAAAGACACTAAAATCTAGGTGAAAATAGCTCTAATCATCCATTCACACAATTAATCAACCTCTCGATCAAACCAATCACATGTTCTATCAAAGGGTTCTAAATTCTAAAGGATTTCTCAATCTCTTTACAATTTATAATACACATGAAGTGTTTGATGAAATGATTCACTCAATTATCCTAAACATATAATTGATTTCTCAATCTAATCACATATTTAGAACAACTAAACACACAAACTATCATAAACCTCAAGATATCAAACATCAATGATAGAAAATCCATTTACCCAATCAACATATGAATTAAAATACACAAATCCCCAAAATTATCCAACAACTCTCATGTTGCTAATCTCACAAGGGAGATTAGCCTACCATATTTATAAGAACATTAACATAGACATTAAGATCCTTACAAAACATGATAAACAATATGATTCAATACAAAGTTGGATGAAAACTCCCTTGGATGCTTCCAATGGTAATCTTCTTTTTCCCCTTGCAATCTTCCTCTCTTTCTTGGTTCTTTTCCTCAAATGGATGAAGTTTTTGATGGTGTGATGAAGGTAGATCTAATGGATAGTGAATGGATGAAGATGGTGGTGTAAAATGGAGGAAATGGTGTGTGATGTGTGTGAACAGCTGAAATTTCGTGGATAATCCTTCAAAGGTTGAATGGATGGGTATTTATACTCATTGTGGGCCTTCTAGAAGAATTCTGCTTGTTTTACTGATCAGACACCAACACGACTCATGTGCTGCAACACGTCTCGAGTCGTGTTAGGGTTTCTAGGTCAACGCGAACTTACGACAGCATACGAGTCGTGTGCCGCAACACGGTCAAGGGATGGTCGTGTTGCGTGTTCTGATGTTGTCGCACGACCATCTCTTACAGGCCCGTTTACAGGACATGGCTCGTGTAGCACGACATGGCTCGTGTACTTGAAATGGCTAGCCGTGTTCTTGCTGCCTTGTTTTCTTCTTCCTTCTTTTGTCTCCCTTCTCCATTTTTGCTCCGATTTCACCTGTTTTACATACGATTAAATTCATTCACACTCAATTCTATAAAAACACATAACTCCACCAAATAACACATAAATATGGCTAAAATAACACTAAAATACACATAAAAAGACACTAAAATCTAGGTGAAAATATCATTCATCAATAAGCTTGTTGTCGTGCTAAATCATTCATCTAATGCAATAATTTTTTTTACTAATCATGTTGTTTCGCATAAAAATTCTAAACCCATTACTTATCATAAAAATCATATAACCCATCACTTATCATAAAAAATTGAGTTTAAGAATTTTTATGTGAAATAATAAGATAAGAAAAAATTGTTGCATTAGATGACATGAGCTATGCTGATACATTTATGAGGGCTCAGAAAGTTGAGGCATGCCTAGAGAAAGGGCGAGCAAGCAGCAAGCAAGTTGAGAACCCGAACAAGAGAAAGTGGGAAAGCTCAAGCCATGGTAGAAACAACAACAGGTAGGCAAGGTCAAGCAACAACCAGTCTGCAAATGTGCAGAAACCAAAGCCTCTCTACTCACAGTGTGGAAAGAACCATTATGGGGAATGCCTCAGGGGATAAGGCAAGTTATTTAGGTGTTATAAAGTTGGGCACCGAGCTCAAGACTGCCCGAAGCCATTCAACTATACTATATGCCTGATCGAAGAGAACTGCCTGCGGGAGGAAATGCAAGGCAAATCACTGGAGGAAAGGGAGGGTTTTTGCTATGAACTAAGCTGAAGGGAACAATAAACTTAATGTTATGACATGTACATTATCAGTGGGTAAATCCCGAGCCTTTACATTATTTGACACTGGTGCATCGTATTCATTCATTTCTGCAATGTATTGTAATAAGATTCAATGTAAACAAGTCAAGAATGATGAACCTCTTGAGGTTAGTTTACCATCGGGAGAGAGAATTGCTGCGCAATCCTTAGTGGAAGACGTAGACGTATGCATTGAAGAGGTAGAGTTTAGTGTCAAGCTCTATGTTTTGGACATGCACGGATTTGATATAATTCTAGAAATGGATTGGCTTACCTATCATCAAGCCAACATCAAGTGCAAGGAACAAGAAATAGTCCTAAGGGAACCAAGATCCAAAAGAGAAGTCATTCACAAGCTCAAGAGTGGCGTTATACCAAGAGTTTTGTCTGCTGCGAAGGCCTTGGCTGGAGTTGGTAAGAGTTTAGATGATAACCACCTCTAACCACCACAACTACCATGAAGATCTATCCACATCTAATTATCTATAAATAAAGGATGTGTGATCATATTATGCAGAGATTACAGATTAGAGATTAGATATTGAGAGAGAATGTCATACGTTTGTACTTTGGGGATTCTTTTCTATCCTTTTTGTACTGAGAAAAGAAGATAGTCTTTCTAGACTTGTCTCGTCAGTTGTGTGCCTTTAATGATCTGTATGGTTGTTATGTTAGGATAGATCAGTTTCTCTAAGTCTGTACCACTTTCTTGAAGTGTCGTTGTTCAAGTTTTCTTGTAAGAGTTAACTTGTATTTGTTCATAAACATGTCAGCAATGATATGTCTTTTGCCCTGAAGGCCCTACTGGTGAAACACCCAGTAGAAAGTTTTGAAAGATCTCTGTGTTAATCTCTCCTTTTAAATTTCTGTTGTGCACTGTTACTGTTTTTGTTCCATCATTCTGTGTAATAATGTACATTTCGATCAGAATTCCACTAAGCACACACTCCATGTTCTAACAAGTGGTATCAGAACCACTACTAGACATCACTTAGTATAGATCCTTGGTTTTGTTGTGTGTCTAGATGGATTTTCATATTTTTTCTAAACTTACGTGTAACATGAATTATTCTTCTCTAAAAGTTGCAGTTCCAGGTCTTTGGTATTTTGATAGTGGATGTTCACATCATATGATCGGATCCATTGAATTTTTGTGTAATTATCACAAATTTGATGGTGAAAATGTTACTTACATAGGAGGTTCAAAAGGGAGAATCATTGGATATGGTACGCCGAATCTTATTAGTATTAGTCAGTTATGTGATGATAATCTTCATGTTGAGTTTGATAAAAAAAATCATGTCAAGTTTTTAATGATTCTAACAAATGTGTTATGTCTGGTAAAAGATCCATTAACAATTGTTATTTGATTCATAATAATGTATCTTGTCTTAATGTGAATCTTGATGAATCTATCATTTAGCATTTTAAACTTGGACATGTGAACTTCAAAAATCTTGAAAAACTCATCAAGTGTGATGCTGTGAAAGGTATACCTAAACTATCTTTTAAAAGAAGTTTGGTATGTGCTTTCTGTCAAAATGGTGAATCTATGTCACATAAAAAGTTATCACATTGCACCAGGACATGTTTTTTTGAGTTGTTGCATGTTGATGTGATGGGTCATTTCGAGGTTAGTTTGGGAGGTAAGGAGTATACTTTTGTGTGTGTAGATGATTTTTCACATTTTACTTGGGTTCATTTCTTAAGAGAAAAATCAGAAGCTTTTGATGTTTTTAAAAAACATGTGAAACGTTTGGAAAGTCTGTATAACACTAAGGTTTGCAGATTAAGAACGGATCATGGAAAAGAATTTATAAACAAATTGTTTTGTAGTTTTTGTGAAAAGAAATGTATTTCTCATGAATTTTTATCTCCAAAAACTCCACATCAAAATAGGATTGTTGAAAGAAAAAGCCAAACTCTTCAAGAGATGGCTCAAGTTATGTTGGTTTCGAAAAATCTTTCCAAAAAGTTTTGGGTTGAAGCTGTAAACACTGCATGTCATGTGATTAATCGAACTTACTTAAGATCAGGTTCCAAGATGACTTCTTATAAAATTTTAAATGGTAGGAAACCTAATCTTAGATATTTTCATGTGTTTGGTTGTTTATGCTTCATTTTGAAAGATAGAAAATATTTTACTAAGTTTGATTCTAAGGATGAAAAAGGGATTTTTTCTAGGTTATTCCCAAAATAGCAAAGCTTATAGGGTCTTTAATATCAAACTGAAAATTGTTCAACAAAGTGCAGATGTTGTTTTTTTATGAACTTTCTAGTGTTTCAGGACCTTCTGAAAATCTTATTGATTATGATTTCATAAGTGTTTGAAAAGAACCAGAAATCAGGATACTGACTGAGAATGTTAGACAAAATATTGTAACATCCAGTACAACATCAGGAGAACCAAGAGGTGAATCTAAACAAAATACACAGAGTATTCCTTTCAGAAATACTCAGAAGGAGCATTCCACTAGAATTCAAAAGAACCACCCTTCGACTCTCATTATTGGTGATGCAACAGTTGGAGTGAGAACTCGATGAAATGTGATTAGACCTGCATGCATGTCATCTGTTAAATTCAATGATATTGTTGATTTCATATGCATGAGTTATGTGGCAAACTTTGTTAGTACTGAATGTTGTTTGTCTGTTCATGAATATAAATATGCTTTCGAGGCTCTTGAAGACAATGGATATGAGAGTGATATTCTTACAAATTTTTGTGATAATTCAAGTGCTGTTGATATTTAAAAAATCTCTGTTCAACACTCACACTAAGCACTTGGTCATAAGGCATCATTTCATATATGGCTTGGTTGAACAAGAAATTATAAAGTTGGAAGACATTTCTACAAATAAGCAGTTGATTAATTTTTTTAAAGGCACTTTCTTTTTGAGATTTTTCTTCTTTTGGAAATCTATTTGTTTGTGTTTGATTTGCTTGTTTCTTGTATTGTCTCATATGTTGTAAATGTGAGATAACAATATTTAATATATGTGTATTTCTTGTCTGTTTTTGTGTAAATGTGAATATGTAGAATTTATTTTTGGGTTGCAAAAGAAATTTTTAAGTCAAAAAATTCATACTTCTTGACACACACCTTATAAAAAAATTGAGCGAAAAAGACAAATAGTAAAAAGAAATTTTTTGATGATATTTGAGATGCAAAAGTCATGATTAAAAGTGTTATACTCCCTTTGTCCGCTTTCAAGGGTATCATTTTTCCATTTTGGACGTCCGCCCCAAGGGTCTCATTTCTTTTTTATCCATACACACCCACTAATACAACTAAAAAATGAGACCCACACCTCCACTAATACAACTACCCACTACACATTAAATAACAATACTTCTTAATTTTCATGCCCAAAAGCAAATTACACCCTTGAATCCGGACGGAGGGAGTATATCTCAAGGTTGTTGATTCATCACTGAGTAACTAGGCACACGGAGATGGCTACTACGATGTGTTCTTTTCTAAAAGTGATGAAAAAATACTTCCTTAAAAATATCATTCGTACTAGCAAAGTACGAACGGTGTGTGTGTGCCGTTTTATAAAAATTGAATAAATTCTGACTCATTAATTTCTCTTGCAAAATAAAAAATTTATTGTATATGTTATCACATTTTTCTATGTATACTATATTTATGTAGTTTTTTGTTCTTTTTTCTTTTTGTTTGTAAGATTGTGCCTCTTATATATTTACAGTTGCTCATTTAGTGGATTAACTTTCTAATGAATAGTTTCTTGGGATTTCATGCATATATTATATTAGTATATGTATTCATATTTCATTTCCATATCTTTCTTTTTGAAATATCAATTTGCCTTATCACTTAATTGTATGAGTTGTCTCTCTTGCTTAAGTCAATGTGGTTTTATTTGTTGAATGCCTTGGTCTGACATAAGAGTGACAACATCATTCTTGCTTGAAACATTCATTCATAGAGTCCCTTTCATCCTCATTCATTCATACCCATACCTCCATCAAAGAGCTTCCATACTAGAAATTCATCACTGCTCTTAATCCCATGACACTCTCCATGATTCTTGTTAAGATTGTAGAAGCCTTGAAGACACCTGCTGTCGAGATGAAAATGCCATCTGAATTGCTGTAACATAGCCTTTCAACTTTTCAAAACTTTGATCTCCTTCGTCATTCATAATTTGTCTTACCTTAGGGTTCCTTCCTTTTTCCACAAGCAAGGGGAGAAAATGTAGGAGAAAGGTTTGTTGGCCTAAGATCAAAGGTAGAGGGAGATGTGGAGTGTAGGGGGAGATATTTTGTGCTATGATCTTGATATATTGGGAGCAGATTTAGGGGGAGTTGATAACATTGATGAATCTATGTGATGATTAGGAAGTCTTTTTATTATCATATTGTGTTATAGTATGTACGTGTTTTTTAGTTCTATTTATGTTGCTTGCATTGTGCTTTTATATTTTATATGTTATCGTTTTTTCATTTTTGTGTTGCTTGTGTAGAAAGACAAAAAGGGGAAGATTGTTGGTGTGATATTATCACAATCGTTTTTCATTTTGTCTTTCCTTGTATTTTCTTGATTATTTGTGATTTCTTTTGTTTATGTGTTATTATATATAATTCCTATGGAGAAAGACAAAAAGGGGGAGATTGTTGGTGTGATATTATCACAATCTTTTTAGTTTTGTCTTTCTCTGTTTTTTCGTGTATTGTTATCCAGGATATTCCAACATTATCAGCAACAAATCTGATTTTCTGAATGGACAAGGCTAGAATCGGTTATTCATAATTGCTGAAGTTTTTCAGATGTTGTTAGAGTCTCCAGGATTGGATTATATAAGGGAGTTGGCGTGAGTTGGTAAGAGTTTAGATGATAACCACCTCTAACCACCACAACTACCATGAAGATCTATCCACATCTAATTATCTATAAATAAAGGATGTGTGATCATATTTATGCAGAGATTACTGATTAGAGATTAGATATTGAGAGAGTTTCATACGTTTGTACTTTGGGAATTCTTTTTTATCCTTTTTGCACTGAGAGAAGAAGATAGTCTTTCTAGACTTGTCTCGTCAGTTTTGTGCCTATGACGATTTGTATGGTTGTTATGTTAGGATAGATCAGTTTCTCTAAGCCTGTACCACTTCCTTGAAGTGTCGTTGTTCAAGTTTTCTTGTAAGAGTCAACTTGTATTTGTTCATAAACATATCAGCAATGATATGTCTTTTGCCCTGAAGGCCCTACTGGTGAAATACCCAGTAGAAAGTTTTGAAAGATCTCTGTGTTAATCTCTCCTTTTAAATTTTCGTTGTGCACTGTTACTGTTTTTGTTCCAACATTCTGTGTAACAATGTACACTCCGATCAGAATTCTACTAAGCACACACTCCATGTTCTAACAAGGCATATGACAACTTCTCTCAATCCCTAAGCATGATTCTACTATGCATATAAAAATCATAGGAAGGGAAGAACTTACCTTGAAGTCTTGAGGATGAAGGATGAAATACCAACTTGAGTTGTGAATGTGGTGTATGGATGAGGATTCTAGAGTGATTTGAGTATGAAGGAGAAGGGTTTCTCACTCGTGTTTCGAAAGTTTGAAGAATGAGAGCAGGTGAGGGGGATTTTAAAATCCCACTGAAATTTGCAAATCATTCGAGGCGAGTTTGCAAAAGAGTAATGATCACATTTGTTATTTTCAAATGAGTGAATGAGGTTCTTGTGTCCCGGAGATACCATGTCCCAAGATTGGAATACCATGTCCCCAAATTCAATTTAAACCCCTAGCAATACATATGGTTAAATAAGATATGGAGGGGGAGAGTTATGTATTCATATGGGGGCACGGTGTGTCCCGAGCACACAAAAGTTTTTGCCATTTTCAATTGACTTAACAAAATCGCCTACTTTCACATTCACTATGTTTTACGCTTATTTGTCATTTATTGCTTTTTTTAATTTAATTTTAACGGTAAAATTGTAATTTCAAGTTATGATTTAGGATATATTTTACCCTAAAATTTACTTATGATTTATTCTTAGGGTTTAGGATTAATTCTAAGGATATAATTATAATTTTACTCCTGTAATTTAGGGTATATTTCATCCCTAGGATTTAGGGTTTAGGGTATAATTGTGATTTTACCCTTGTGGTTTAGAGTATGTTTACTCCTAAGGTTTAGAGTTTAGGGTATAATTGTAATTTTAGCCTTGTGGTTTAGGATATGTATATATTTCACTCTTAGGGTTTAGGGTATAACTGTAATTTCACTTATAGGATTTAGGATATAATTGTAATTTCACCCTTGTGGGAGTATATTCACCCCTAAGGTTTAGGGTTCAGGTTATAATTGTAATTTCATAATTGTTGTTTAGGGTATATTTTACCCCTAGGATTTAGGGTATAAGAGTCATTTCACCCATAGGGTTTAGGATATAAGAGCAGTTTCACCCATAGGGTTTAGGTTATAATTGTAATTTCACCCTTATCATTTAGGGTATACTTTATCCCTACGGTTTATGGTTTAGGGTATAATTGTAATTTCAACCTTGTGGTTAGGGTATATTTTACTCTTAGAATTTAGGGTTAAGGGTATAATAGTCATTTAAGTATAGTAAGTTTAAAAAAAATATTAATGAAGGAGAATGAATTAATTAAAAATGATGGAGGCCACAACTTTCACCAATTCAATTGGTGAAACTGGTTTCACCCAAGTTACACTCTTTTCAATTATTGCAATTTTCAATTTTAATTATTTTTACTTTTTTGTTTAATTTTGATTTTGATTTTATTTTTTAATTTTAATCTTTAGGGGCCAAAAATGAACTAAAAAAATGATTAAAATTGAAAATTACAGTAGTTAAAGGATCAAATGTAAATTTTGTGATAATTTAACAAAATACTTAAAAGGACCAAATGTCATAATTTGATCATAAATAATTATAATTTTTCATATTATATTAAAACTCTCACAATATAAAAAAATTATGTTTTCAAGGATATTATATTTAAAACAATATTCTCAAAATTGGATTGGACCAGCCAATTTGATTGGAAACAGGAGCCAAAACCGATTGGTACGCCTAAAAAAATAATTTTTAGGCTTGAATCGAGTTGGACTAGAAAAATCAGTTGACCTGGTAAAACCAATTCTATATATTTTTTATTATTTTTTTAAAATTTTCAAATTTTATTTGTATGATGTTTCACTTTTATGTTATTTTATTATAATATTATTAAAATATAAATTATAGTATTATGTATGTATATTATAACTATATATGAAGTATGAATTATGAACTATAATTATTATGGTATTGTGTATTAATCTGATGTCATGCAGTGTTCAAAAAGCTTGGTTTGGGGGAGTTAAAGCCGACATCTATAGGATTGCAGCTTGTTGATAGATCATGGCCTACCCTTGGGGTGGTTGAACATGTCTTTAAGTTGAAAAGTTTATATTTTCAGTGAACTTTATTATGCTAGACATGGAAAAAAGAAAAAGATGACAAGGTTCCTTTGATTTTGGGAAGGTCATTCCTTGCGATTGCAGGAGCTAATATTGATGTGAAGTAATGAGAGTTAAAATTGAAAGTCAATCTGAAGAAGTCATCTTCTCACTTAATAAAGATATGAAGTGGCCTAATAACAGGCAAGAGTGCAGAAGCATTGAAGTAGTAAAGGAAATCGCGGAGGAGAGCTTACCTTTGATCCTGTCTAAGGATCCAATTGAAAATTTTCAAAGCGAACTTCTTACTTTTCTTACCACTGATTTTGATGATATGTTTGATGAGTATTCTTTTGGATCCCATTAATGCTTACATAAAGTTGATAATTGCTGGGATTTCGTAAGAAAAATAAAATCGACTACTGCGAGCCTTACAGTTGCAGGTGTAGGAGAAATAAAGTCCTTACAGGTGGCAGAGGAAATAGTAGATGAGGTTGGAAAGATGGATGTAGGAGAAGGAGCAATCTCACTGAGCTCTTAAGGAAAGAATATTATATTTCAATGTAACAAAGGAAGAAGAGATGATTCTTACTTGAAACCTTCTAACTTACCTCCGGAAATCCGCAGATATGAAAATTCTTTCTCTAATTTTAATTTCTTATTTCATGATCATATTGACACTGAAAATTCTAATTTATTTAATCTTGACTTTGCTAGAAAAAATAATTTTGAAATTGAGTAGAAGATTGACAAGATGAGTCTAGACAGCCTTTTAGAAAGAAAATTCTAAAGATCATATCTTTATGACTAAGAAAGGTGGGAAGGTAAGTGTGGACAAGAAGATAGAAATAAATTACTTGAAAGTGAGAATGCGAGAAGACCGCCCTCTGATCCAATAGTCTAATAAATTTGCACTTCGTCGAGTTCTCTAAAATTAAACATGAGCGCTTGATGGAGGTCTACCCATCCGTTGTGTTTCTTTTATTGCTTTTAGTATTTCATTCATATTTGTTATGTTATAAGATCTTTGTCTTCTATGCATACATACTTCAAAGGTAATAATATCCTTTTTCAAAGTTATTTTCACTCTTCGTTTTGAACTAAGTTTGGGAGGATGTGATATTCTTCCCTTGTCTAATTAGCACCGATGTAAGATTTTACTTGTTATGTTCATTTTTTAGTGTCTCTTAGTTTGGTGTGGTTAATTTTTTGATTTTTTGATATTTTGTTGAGTTTGTGATATTTTCAAATTTTTTTCAATTTTCATTATCCATATTTCTCCTATAATTTTACTGATGAATTCTAATATGTGATAAGATGTGCTTGAGTTTTGATGGTTGAAGAAGGTACTAGAGTTCCAAGATGAGTTCTATAATGAGGCTTTGATCTGATCTAATTGAACAACTCGAGGAGCTCGTGAATGCTTTGAGGTAGAAAAATCAGGTGTCTTCATTTTTCTTATTTTAATTTTTATGTGTGCTTTCAGATTTTTAAGCAGTTGAGGTATTTAAGTCTGAATTTCTGGTCGTGTGCTTAATGTGATTTTAGTTGTTAGATTTATGCCAGAAATTCATATTCTCTTGAAATTGATGAAGGAAGAGTACTTAAATTATGTTGTGATGTGAAGTTTTATGTGTAGTTGTGGGATATTACTTACCATTAGGGATGGTAGCGGGTAGGGTACCCACATTTTTGGGGGTACCCGAATTTGTATTCGACCAAAATATCACTACCCGTATCTATCTCATAACCGTTTAAAATACTACTTGCAATACTCGTATCCATCCCATACCTAATTGTTTCTACCCATGGGTACCCGAACCCGTTAAACCTTTTTTTTAACCTCAAAAATTAAATTTCAAGTCTCAAATATTTAAATAAATGTGTCTACAACATTAAACATTCTTGGTCTCAATGTTAAACAATAATTAAAAACATGATAGAAAATCACCACACAAGTTTTAAGATCTTCAATTAAAACTTCAAATAACATACAAATAAAATAAAATGATAGGTATCTGCGAAATGGAGTTTGTGATTGTGACTAATGATTTGTATATTTATTTCAATATTGAAAGATGTAAAAAGAATTACTTGTTTATAAACAGTGAATTGATATTTTTTTAAATATGAGATTAAGTGTTCGAATCCCCTATAAAACACATACATACAAGTATTAAATGGGATGGGTATATGTGGGTACCCACTACCCTTATCCGATTACTTATCCAGGTTTGGGTAGTGGGTATCCGAGGGGGTGAATCCAAACCCTAATGGTAATTTTTATTTTTTTTCAAACTCATTTATAGGTACCCGTATCCGTCCCATTAGGGTTTGGTCGGATCGGGTACCCAGAATAACCCGCGAAACTGCCATCCCTACTTACTATAAATAGTGCTCTGTTACTTTTTTAAACCCACATAATATTTTTCTTTTCTGGTGAGTATCATTCTTATGTGTGCATCCTATTATTGGCATTCGATCGATTGGTTAACGTGAACCGTTAGGGTTCTATGCGTTTCTAAATCAGTGGAAGCAAAAAGATAGAAACGTATTACCTTTCACCAGGGTATGTTGAAGAAGAACAGCTGTAGAAAATAACCTCTTGCTCTTCTGCTGTATTTCCAAGTCCAATCTTGACGTCATATGGGCGATGATCTTCAAGATCTTCTCAATCTGCTCTCCTCCCTTAATCTGTCGTGTGTTAGGTGTGTGATTAGGGTTCTGGGAAGTTGAGATGACTTATTTATGGGCTACAACAGGGACCAGGAGGAGAAATTAGAGTCGGGCCTCCATTGGACTTAAGTATCAAAGTTTAGCCCAAAAGTTATACTTAAGTCCAATAATAATAATATATTCCACTAAAATATTATTACTGCACTGCCGCTCTAATCCCATAATTATGTTATGGGCTCCTTCTTATTATGAGTCCGACAGTCTCCCCATGTTTAAGATATACAATGCCCATTAATTAATTAAGTTACTGACAACTCCATTAATTAATATCTCATCCGAGAGTAGTACCACTCAATCTTGTTATCATGCCAGAATAAATTCACCTGCAGGGTTTACATGATAATCCTTATGAGCTCCTCAATGGGATATCATCAACCTATTTAATAGAATACAGATTCCTTTTACAATCAACAGCACACCATATAGACAGTACTATTTCCAAACTCACAGAACTTGCTGATTTAATTACATGCAAATCTCACCCATTGATGAATCAAAGAAATACATACTGGCTTATGTGTCGAGGTTATTGTATAGGGATTAAGAGCACGGACATCCATAATAATAGAGATCAAGTTCTCCTATATAGTCAGTATAAATCGAACGATGTCAAGCGGTCCTGCTCAATACACACAAAGTGCACTAATGTGATTCTATAGTCAAGACAAACTAATACCAAATCATACTACAACCTCGCGATAGAGAGTCCCCGTCTGTCTCGGTTGTGAGAATCAATTTATAAGGAAATCGATAATATGATCTTCCGCGTGTTATCGTACAACATATTATCTACAGTATAAAGTAAATTGACTATTGCATCTAAATATAAATAAATTATAAGACGCAATCATTTGATCAATGATTGTCATTTCAAATAAATTGTTATAACATTGTTCATACTAAAGTTAGGCTTTTAGTATACAATCCAACAACTAAAACTTGTCTCTTGTTTTGCTTGAGACCGCATGTTATGTTAGATGATGGGAGATGATTTAAGACCATCTTTGATTTTTATGAGTCACTTTATCAAGTAATTTCCTACGTACCGACTAATTATTTATCTGTATTTAGCCATTTTTAGCCTAAAATCCTCAATTTTTTGGCAATCTACGAAGATGTCCTATTTGAGCCTATTAAATTCCTATATCTGGTAGATAATTAAATGTTGTCAAAGTATGTGGATTTAGTTTTATGAAGTTTGAAAGGAATTAAATATTTGGAGTTGTACAAATGATTATGAACTGAAAAATCAATAAATCCCTAGGGATAGTGCCCGAAACTGGTACCCCAAAATGTGAGAGGTAGTGGCCCGAAACTAGTACCTCAAGAAAAAAAATTATTGTGCTTGTAGGAAATGAATGAAAAGAAAATTAGAAAAGCCTCAAGTTGGATAAGAATTGAAATGTTAAAGTTTGTAGGAAAAAAGATCTCCAATTTTAATTCTCTACTAGTTGAGTCACTTTATCCATATGTTTTCTACTTTTACCAAAGAGCCAACACTACATTCAAATAAAAGTCCTTTTTGATCCCATTATCGATCATACTTTTAAGTAGTGGAGAGTTTGAAATATTTTGCAATCTTATGGTTATGCATGCAATTGAATTGAATTTGAGCGTAAACATCTTACCTCATAAGTGTACATCTTTCACACTTGAGTGCGAGTATTATGTACTTCCCGTGAAAACAGATCAATGGAGCTTTTTAATTGGTGGTGATTGTCTTAACTTATATGCTATGAATTGATTATTGCATGTAATGAAAGTTGCATGACCGAAATTGAGGATAGTTGCATTTTGAATGGCGTAATTGTCGTATCCCTTATTTTTCATTTGATATACACATTCTCTTTCTTCTTCTTTGTTCTATTTCGTTGTTCGAGGATGAACATCATCTTAAGTTTGACGGGTTTGATGAGTGTAAAAATTTGCATGTTTTAGGATTTTAGCACATAAATATGAAATTTATGTTCGTATTTGCGCATCACATGGTTAGTTTTGATGTACTTTAGTTAGGGATGCATGTGAAATGTTATTTTATGTTATTAGGTGAAAACAGGGATAAAAATAACAAAATTAAAAGTTAAAATGAAAACCAAGTGAAAGAGGAGATCATGCAGCACGACATTATCCATGCCAGTTCGTGCTGGTCATGAGAAACCAACTATTGCACGATCAATACTAGATGAAGCAAGGACATTGTTCAGCAGATAAAAGAGATTCAGAGTCTTCATTCCAGAGGTGACGACAAATGAAAATAAGAAGAAAACATCACATACTCAAGGTGTTTTTTGGATGTTGGTTCTCGTGTTACAATATTCAGAGCAACACTAGTCTATTATCTTTTGAGTGTTGAAGGGATTAAAGGCATCTTCATATATGCTAGAAGTTTGAAATTGTCTTTTCACAATCTTCTTTTGAGAGTAGTTTGTGATTTCATATCACATTTTTAGATCTTGTAATTGGTTTACTTTACGAGTTTTAGGGTATGTCATAGTGAGATTAGATTGTATGCTTAAAGACATTTGTATTAATTGATTTTCCAAATTTAGTGAAGTTTTAGCCATAAGGCACTCACAAACGTAAATTTGTGGAAGAATTATTTCTTATGTTGTCTTATTTTTATTTTCCGTTGCTGCTGGCGTTGCTCAAAATGTTACAGCTCTTGGATCGACACTCGTCTGATTCGATGGTATTTCACCCACACACAGTTACAACACATTTAAACATTACTAATAGCTTCCTGTAAATATCCATGCAATCACTATATTTTATTTAAAAATAAAAAACTAGGAGTAATAATAATTTATTAAAAACAAAGTCTCTTGTGAGATGGTACTTGTGAGACGGCTTGTAAGACGTGCTAAAGTATGATTGTTATATAGATAAAGAAAATATTTGTGTGAGACTGTCTCACGTAAACCTTACGTAAAACGTATAAAAAGTGATGACATTATTATCAATTTTACAATAAAATGTTATCACTTTTGCTATAAAATGTTATTACTTTTTATTTATATTATAAATTATTCATGAAATAATTCACTACACCATTATCACTTTTCGTTAATGATATATCACTTTTTATCTGTCTCATGTAATGGCTTACGTGAGACGGTCTCATATAAGGCTTGCTCTATAAATAAAGTATGCTTATTGGTAATTATGATACTCCTTCCGTCCTGTAGAAAAGTTTAGGTTTGCTTTTTGCACGAGGATTAAGGAATATAGTATCTTAATGTGTATTGAGATAAAAGAAATAATATTTTAATGTGTAGTAGGTAGTTATATTAGTGTAGTGTTTGTGAGTCCTAGGGAGATATTTAAATACTTTGTGTGAGTCCTATTTACTATAAAGGAAAATGTAAATATTTCTACAGGACGCTCAAAATGAAAATGCGTAAACGTTTCTATGGGATGAATGGAGTATGTTTTTTTTTAAAGTATGATGAATGATGCATTAAAGTATGTTTGTAAAGATATTATAAAATAATTCACAACATATGTATTTTAACTACAAATAAATATAATTTACGTACCGAATAATCATACTTTAACAATAAATCGATCAATGTGACAACCAGTCTTCCATATAATCGTGTTACAAGAGAATAGTACTACCTCCGTCCCATAAACAAATTCACACTTTTTATTTTTGTCCGACCTATAAACAAGTTCACACCCCCCAAATAAGGAAATAAACACAAATCAATAATCCCACAACACTTTAATTTCAAAATTGTTAAACTACCTCTAAAAATAAAGTAAAAAGTTACTCCCTCCGTCCCGGGTATTTTTACCCGTTTGTACGGGCACGGAGATTAAGACGTTTTATTTTTTTAATATATAATGTAAGAAAAAGTAGGGATAAATTAGTAATTTAAAAAGAAAAAGTGAATAAAGTTATTGGGAATGATGAATAAAGTGTAAAAAATTAATTAAAATTGTTGGGATTGTAAAAAGTAGGTAATAAAATAATATGTATTTTTGCCAAAAATGGAATGGGTAAAAATACGTGGGACGGAGGGAGTATTTTTTTTAACTCCGTATCTACAGTAACCGTAAATTTCTCTTTGGGATGGAGGGAGTACACTTTAGTAAATTAGTTATTTTAAGAGAAACAAATGAAAATTATGAGTCAAACTAGAGTGCACTGGTGCACCTAAACAATTATAACTGGTTTAATTATAATTCAATCTCCACCATTTAAAAAATAATAATAATTAATTGGTTTAAAATTTAATTCTGATATACTTCAATTTCATAATTTAAAAAAATAATTATATTAAAGTTTGAAAAGTTATTCATGATTTTCAAACCTCACACAAATTCAAACCAAACATCACCTTATTGATTAACTATATTAAAATATAATATTCATCTCAAACTATTCGTATTAAATTCCTTTCGAAAGAGTAAAATTCAAATTAATAGGATTAATATACAATAATTAAGAACTTTATTATTTGGTGATTATTATTTTAATTTATATACATAGTAGAATATATGTTATATATTTAATTTTCAGTAACTTATTTTCATATATAGATCAATCCTTTAAGGTGGGAAGGGTTACCAATTTTGAAATGTACAACCTCCTTTCTTCACCTTCAGTGTGTGTTTTTCTTTTTTTTTTTCATTTTTTTTAAATCTTTTTTTGTTTATTTTCTATTTTTTTATTTATTTAATTTTAGGGCTATAATTATAATTTTATTCTTGTGGTTTAGGGTATAATTATTTATCCCTAGTGTTTAGGGTATAATTGTAATTTTACCCTTGTAGTTTAGGATATAATTTATCTATAGGGTTTAATTGTAATTTTACCTTTGTGGTTTAGGGTATAATTTATCCCTAGGGTTTAGGGTATAATTGTAATTTTATCTTGTGATTTAGAGTATAATTTATCATTATAATTTAGAGTATAATAGTCATTTAAATATAATAATAATAAATTTAAAAATAAAATAAAAAAACAACATTAATATGAACGACGCCGTACGCCTAGGAATAAATACGAACGACGTCGTACGATACAGAGAAATTATTTATCCGTGCAATACACGGTTGTGCGACAGTAAAAAAAACCGAAAAATGCAGAGCGCTCCACTTCCGTGTTCAGATCTTCACAAAGCTACAAACCACCCTCCGCCACCAATTCCTTCTTCAACTAACGTGTACTACTGCTCTTCCACCACTTCACGAACCCCCCCACAAAATCCCTTAAAAACAATCAACAAACCCACCGAAAAATCTTCTCCCTTTCCCCATTTGCGTTCATAATCTTCCTATCGCCTCCTCAGAACAATCGAAACCCAGTCATGGGTCCAATCGTGTTAACTCAGTTGGCCACGGGCCTCAGCGTTTTGGCGGGTGCGGTTTTGGTCAAACAAGTGATGGATCAGAACCCGATGATGGGTTCGGGCCGGGCACCCAGATGCCCGAGCTGTAATGGGACCGGCCGAGTCATGTGCATGTGCACTCGCTGGTCGGATGGCGATTACGGGTGCCGGACTTGTGCCGGATCGGGCCGCATGGCCTGCAACAGTTGCGGTGGCAGCGGAACGGGCCGGCCCATTCCGGTTCAGATAGCGCTTCGCCCTCCGAACCAGCCTCCTTCTTGATATTCGGGTTTGTTGTTCGTGTATATTGATATTGACTAATGATAATTCTTGGAGAAGATGAGAGAAATATGGGAAATTTCCCTCAGGTTGTAACTAAAGATATACTATGAATTTATAAAGTGATATAGTTTTATTGATAAATCTGTTAGCTTAACATATTTCTTCTCTCAGATTTTTACATCATATTTGTGCTTCCGTGTTAGTGTTTTGCTCAAGGGGGTTCCTTCGTCTTGTATAATGTACTTTGCAACTGAGAATGGAAAATAGGTTTTGAAACTTTCTTAGTGGTTTACTTGGTGCTTCTCTTGCTCAATCGTTACAAACTTTGACTAATTATTTATTTAGTATATTTTATTGCTGAGGTATTTGTTTTGGTACACTGTGGTGTAGTGAATTCTTTCAGCCTATAAGATATGGTGGAATGCTGATTTTTCACCTTGCAAAAGCTAAGAGCTTAAAATTCTGGTTCCTTTCATGGGGGAATCTTGGAAACTGTATCTTTTTGCTCAATATATACTAAGTTGTGGCTGAGCTTGAATTTGAGTTATTCTTTCAAATGAGCTTGAATTTCATTTATTTCAAGAGACTTGAGCACCTTCAACTTTATACTGTGATATTATTTATTTGCTGCAAAATATCTACTGGATGATTTATTGAACCTCTGTTCAAGGTTAATCCTTTTTTCTTTTTCTTTTTTTTTTTTTGGCTTATTTATTTCTTTTGTTTTGTTCAAACATAGAAGTCTTTGAGTACAAGCTTGAAATTCCCCTGAAACGTTATGAAATTTTCTTCTAATTACTTCCTCAGCAAATGAAGCATAGTCAATAAAAGTAACTAAAAAGTGGCTATCTGATTTGAACTTAGCTGCGATGTTACTTGTACAATTTTTTATATGGTAATTTGAAATATGAAAAGACAATTGTGGAACAGAGAAAAGGCTTATGCCATCATACTGATATATGTTGATTTCATAACCTTGAATCTTGGTTGATCTATGAATGTAGTAAGTGTACACATAAAGACACCTTTGATGTGATTTAATGAGTTGAAGGATCTTATTCATCAATTAGGATCTGCTGATTGTAAAATGTTATTTCTCTGAGAAGTCAAAAGTATGTTTCAGAAGTTTAGAGTTTTTTTCTTTCTTTTACTAGATCAACAACTAAGTCAGTCCATGCCCCACTATGTGGAATTGTGTATATATATTTTGAATTGTTTTACGAGTTGGGAAATATATATGATAGGAAAATGGTCGATCGCTAACCTTTCAAACAAAGGAGGCTTGGTTGTACATCCTATTTTCGAAGTTTAGAAATAAGCCATTTCAATCTAATTAAAGATGAAGCAAAATGTTGTGAAAGCGTTATGTAGCTGAATTGTGAAGGATTTGAATTATTGTGATAACTATTAGGATAGATTAACACATTTTGGACATTTGCTAAAAATTCAGAAGTTTAAGCAATTTGAATAAGTTCTCATTTTTGGTTTTTAATATCAATCCTAAGCAGCTCACATTAAGCTGGACTTTGGTAACTACTTCAGATGTAGGTCTTAATACAAGAAAGAACAAAACCTCAACAAAACCTGTTAAAACAAGGATATTGACTAACTGGAAAAAGGGAAATGCCCTAAACTAAATAAATTCTTCAAATCTATCTGTTACATGAAAAGTAATCATATTTATAAGACACCAAGCTAAAACTCCTTAACACAATAGAACTCATAATCCTAACAAAAATAAACTCCTATGTATTACATAATTGGACAATTAATTAAATAAATAAGAGCCAGGAATGATAATTCTTATTCTAACAAGGAAAGATAATTTCTGGGAAACAAAAATAATGATTTAATATAACTGATGAGTGATGATGATAACTCGCATGTACTTGAGAGCGTGTTGAAGAAATTACTTGAAAATTGCTGATGATATCAAGTTTAAAAACCATTTTGCTATTTTTCCACCTTCTTTGTCCACTGTATCAGATTTGCTGATAGTTTGCCAGGTTATTTGTATTCAATAAGTGATTGAACCAACATATCACCAACTCTCTGTTAGCTTGCACTCTTATTTAATTCTCTTGACATGCACAGTAAATGTCCGTAGTTACAAACTCAATCAATGGCTCTTTTTTCTTTTTTCTTTTCCATGTTTTCATGTCTCCACCAGTTGTCGAAAATTGCTTCTTTATTTTGGATTTCTTATGACAGATATCTGGTTTTGTTTCTTAGATAAGCATGGGGTATCGTATGGTAATTCTTGGAGCTGGCTGACTGTTATAAAATATCTGAGGCATCTGGTTAAACTCTATTATCATCAGCCTTTTAATGCTTAAAAATTGGTTCACTTAGAGGATTGCTATCCTTTCATGATGGCTTCTTTTTTGCTACAACTGTTATAACACTTAAATTGATTATTTATCTACACTTTCTAGTGATGCATTAAGTATTATTAGGTTAGTGTCTACCTACACTAGTTGTATCCAGCACATGACGAACTTCACAGTCTCTCTCTGAAATTTCGAGTCTGCATTTAAGTCTCACCATTTTTTTGGTAGAAAATTGGTGAAGCTCTTTAGTTATGGAGTTTGAAAGATGTCTATTCTTGTTCCCAGCAGTGTCACAACTGATGGTATGAAATGGAAGATTATTAGCACTTGGGATTATGAAGCCAAATATCAACTGAGCTGATTGAGTCCATGAAATCCTCTTTCTTTACTTGAACAAGAGTTTTGCCTTTTACAAATCTGATTATTTCAAATAAATCCCTCTTTGTAATCATGTGATATAATTCGTTAGCGCACATAATTCATACTAGAAAGTAATGTATATATTCAGTCACAATGTGATATTACTCTTGCTGTAGTAGTAGCTTGTGCTTAATGTGATTACACTGTTCCGATTCATATTTGTAATCTTCATATGCAATTCAATTGTACTCTTTATATATGCGTGTTGTGGGTTTTCTGATGTTCTTTGATGAATAATTAAAATGATGTACGTAAGTAGATTTATGGACATGAAGTGTATTTCCGAGTTAGGATGGCTTGGAGGTATTTGTACACTGCATAAGCTCAATTCTACGCTTTTAAAGATACAGCAATACATATCTAAGAATGCAACATTGATTGGAAAAACACACACACACACACACACTTGATCTTGATGATGTTTGCTGCTGTTTCTCCAGTACTCGTGCTAAAATCGACTCAGTTGCTTCTCTCACTTGGGGGTGAAAGCCTACATAATATTGAATACAACCATTAGTGGATAGTTTAGATAATTACTAATGCTTGTAAATCTGAGGTTTTTACTCACAGCAAATACGGTTGCATGGCCGGGATCAGCAAGGTGAGCGAAGAGGTTGTCGATGGGTCCGGTGCCGGTATAGATGTGTTGGAACCATGCTCCCATCACTGCCAACATGGCCAACCTACCATTCTTGATCTCCTTAGTCCTCAGCTCCTTAAGTTTCTTGGGATCGCCCGATCCCCATCCAAGGGGGTCGAACCATAGCCCACCTGGGTAACCGACGTCGGTTCCTGTGAGCTTGTTGTTGGGGAAGATGGGGTCGGTGTTGACACATCCGGGCTTGATGATGTCTGCCCATCTTCTTCCCTCGGCCCAGCCGATGAAGAACAACTCCACAATGAAGAGTGTGGTGGTGTCAGTGAAGTACTCTAGTTCACCAGCAGAGTACCATGAAGGGGTGTTGAGAATACCGATCTTGGTAAGGAACTCCGGGATAAAAATGCCGGCGGCGCCCAACATCGCCCATCGGCAGTGTACGAGCTCCGCCTGCACATTCCATCTCAAGCTCTCCGGGTCGGATCCTACACGCCCAGATATGTACATCTTTTATTATTACTTTCAATTGAATTCTCTAACTACATAAGTTTAAGTTCAAGAGTCAGTCTGCTGCGCACTGTAGCGTGCACAGCAAAGTGACTCTTTTAATTTTGAATGAAAAGACAATATAGTCCTTAAACTACCTAGTCCAAGAGGATCAAATCCGAAGTCTCCTGGTAGGCTGCATCGCAGGACAATAGTGTAATATCAGTTATTCATTCAACTGTCTGAAAATAGAGTAGTTATTTAACATGAGGAAACCTTCCATCAAGCCACGGTGGAGGGGTGCTCCCGGGGAACCACAATGGTCGGTTCGGATCAGCCGCCGCACAGACGGCGACTGATCTTCCGCTCGATGGGGCTGCAAACCTGCTTACTCTCAACTTCCTACCACCAAAGAAGGAGGTGGATCCATTTTTCTGGGAACTGCATTACAATTCCATGATATTAATATGAATACATACATGTATCTAAGATAAAGAATGCAATGCTATGGTTGGAGGGATGAGAGAGAAACAGACCATGGGGAAGAGAGAGCAACAGCAGCAATGGCGGATGAAGCGCAGGCAGAGGCCATGATCACTGATTTCTTTCCTTTTTTTTTTTTTTAGTTTTTTTTTTTATTTGAGGGTGGTGTGTGTGTGGGAAATAATAGGAAAAGGGGTGTAATAATGTATGAATGGAGCTTATCTTGTGAGGATAGGAGTGTGGATATGTGATTGGCTGATGAGGATGCCATGTGGCCACCAGAATCTAATATCTTCTCTCTTTGCCTTGATTTCTTTCATCTCACCCACTAAAATCTCCAACTAGTGGTGCTTGTGCTTAGTTTTATATGGCGCCTTGTGATTTCATGTCTCTTTCTACCATTTGTTTTTATTTTTATTTTTATTTTTATTTTTGGGCTATTTATTTTTAGAGCCATACTTATCATATTTCACTACTTGGTATCATATACTTTCCAATAAAATTACCAATACACGAAAAACTTTTGCACTTGCATAGTCTACGTATGTTTGTATATGTTTATATGTAAATTCTGTTTTCATCTAATATTCTTTAGTATATGAAAAATTATTCTTTAGAGATATAAATTATTACTCTTATAAATTAAAAAATTACTCTTCAAATTTTTATACATTCTGATTTATTAATATCTTTAGTACATGAAAAATTACTCTTTAGAGATATGAATTATTACTTTTTTGTATAAAAAGTATTACTCATCAAAGAATAATTTTTTATGTACTCCCTCCGTTTGCCTTAAAGGTATACATTTTGATATTTTGGACGTCTGCACCAAAGGTATATATTTCCATTTTTAAACACATGAGATTCATACACATCACTAATATATTTAATATATAGTTCTCACACACCTCACTAATACAACTACCTACTACCCATTAATTAAATAATAATATTCCTTAATTCACGTGCAAAAAGTAAATGTATACTTTCCGAGCGGATGGAGAGAGTATTGAAAAATAATTTTTAAAAGTAGAGTTTATATGTAAATTTTGTTCACACGAGACTAACTCTTTAGAAAATTGTTAGGTTCTGAAAATATGTACAGAGATTCATATGCATCTTGCAAATAATACTTGAGATTTATGTGAATTTTGAGAATCATTAATAATGATAATTTATGTTTTGTATTTTGGTATGCTATTACATTATGTTAAATCAATGTAAAAAAGATGTGAAATGTGTAAGAAAATATTAATTTATTTGAGATAAGAGATGGGAGGAGAGAAGAAGAATGTTAATTGAAGAGAAAATTTTTTCGAAGAAAATGTCATATTTGATGGTCATATGACATGCACGTGCTCGATTCTGAAAAAATAGTTAATTTTCGAATAAAACAAAATGATATTGATGCAATCAGAAATATAGTGAAACAAATGCTCAAACTTATCTATTTTGGAATAAAAATTGTATATCATCAAAACTATGAGGTGAAAAATGGTTTTTATCACGTACATGTACAATTTTCTGAGTTCGTTGCGAAGCATGCCATTTTTATCTAAAATTATTTGCCAGATGATCTTAAAATTTAATCTTTGTAATAATTACAAACACACTGCAGAAATATTTAATTTTATAAAAAGTGATTAATAACTATTTATATTAATAGCTCAACATAAATTAAGAAATATGATTAATTTTAATAAATATTTTAAAATTTATTAGAATTATATAAAAAAATTAATTAAAATTCATTTATGAATTATTTATTAATATGTGAATTATTTTGATTGTTTGAGTAATTAATTTGATTATGTAATGTATATTGACATATTTAAGGGTTAATAGCGAAAAAACTTAATTATAATTTAGTCCAATTTTTTAGAATTAACAAAAAAATCACCATTTTGAAGTATATTGCGAATTGCACTATAGTCAACTCTGTTAAAACGCTGACATGGCATTGATATTTATCACGTTAGTTTTCACGTCATTTTTGAATTTATTGCACGAAAATTATAATATTTACTTAAATTACGATTAGATTTTGAAAAAAAAAAACATTAAATTTTTTCTTTTACAAACTGTATCCATCTAATAAAATTTATATATATTTTCTATTTAAATTTAAATTCTCAAAAATTATTATATAAAATAATAATGTTTTAACATGATATTAATTTAATGTAAAAAAATTACTATAAACTAATATATTCAAATATATATATATATATATATATAATTATTAATTTTATTATGTTAACAAAATTAATTATTTATAACATTTATGTATAAAAAAATTTATAAAATCTCTAAATATTAAATTCTTTTATTTTTTAAAATATTTTATAGTACATTATAAAATTTTTTACCGACACTGAATTTGACCAACATCTAATGCTATAACGATGATGTCAGTATCTTATGTTGGGTATCCGATATTATTACAAACACTGAATAATAAAAAAAATTATAAAAAATGGGGATATTTCAATCTAAAAATAGTCATTTATTTAGTATAAATGACAAACAATTAAGTTGTTGGATGACAATGATTTTTAATTTTAAATTTGAACAATTTTAATCATTCTCCCAAAAAAATATTACTTTATTCTTAACTTTAGTACTCTATCAAATACTATCTTATAATATTAATTTCAATCTTTATACACCTTACCAAACATTTTTTTTTTCATATTAACTATTCATACCAATATACACAATGCTTACCCTCGTATCACTCTATCTTATTTACCTGACGAAAGAAAAAAAAATAAGTCAAAATAAATGGTCAGGAGAGAATATAATAATTGAAAATTCTACAGCCTATTGAAAGCAAAAGCTATTTTTGAAATATATATATATATATATATATATATATATATATATATATATATATATATATATATATATATATATATATATATATATATATTAACCAATTGTACAATTCCGCAACTGTATATGAAATTGTCTTGGTTAGAGAGCAGCAAACACTGATCCAAGTGTTAGGTGTTTATGTGAAGAGTATAAATAGTTGTCTTTTCTAAAAATTTGATAGTATCACTGACCCAATTGTTACAGAATTTCTTGCCCCATGAGAAGATCTCTTGCAATAATGCTTAATTTTCCCAAATGTTCGATTATTGGAGAAGCTCACAATGTCATTCACTGTGCTAAAGATGTTAAATTCCCATTAACCGCTTCAGCTATTTTATGTGACATTTAAGCTCTTCTCTACCCTCCTAATACATTTTATTTGTATTGGGTCAATCTTTTCGTATAATGTTATAGTTCAACTATTTTATGTGACATTTAAGCTCTTCTCTACCCTCCTAATACATTTGATTTGTATTGGTCAATATTTTCATTAGGATCTTGCAATCTTTGTTAAAAATAATGCTAGTCTAGAAAGCTCGTGGGAAACCCATGACTTCCTCTTGTCAATACTAGTCTGGTTGATTCCAGCTATTTAGTTATCCGTAATGTTTTTCCTTTCAAATAAAGAAAGCAGCAAACACTAATCAAATGAAAACAGGAACTACAATCTAAGAAAATTTTTGACGGAAATTGAGATGAAATCATTAATTCAGAATTCAGATAACCTGTGACAACATAAATCCCCATCCAAAATTTATAGTATTACAATATATTTAGTGACACATAGTGACAGTGGACGTTTACAGATTCTGGATTCGATATCCCTTCATCTTCAAGTATAGAACTAGGAAACTTGTGTTCCCGCAAGTTCAATCTGCGCGGATGCTTCATTGATTGCATCAATCACGTCCAACTTGCCCCTGCTGACCGCCTCGTCTACTGGACTTCTCTCATGACTAATGAAAACATCATAAGTTTTTCAAATGGAAAAAATGAAGCCTGTTTTTACTACTGGTTGGATAAAAATAATTGAGTGAACAAGTGACATACATGTTTAGCAACGAGACATCGGCTCCAGCAAGAATGAGACGTTTAACAACCTGCGAGTGATGTTAGACTAAACTTGAAAGAAATGATAATCAGCAGCTAACTTCACAAATATGTCAATGCATGTCGTAATGCAGTTTATACCTCAATATGGCCATTGAGACTAGCCCAATGAAGAGGTGTGTTCTTCTCCAAATTACATGCATTGACATCCTGTTCCCAAGAAAATAAAACATCAATCTCTACTAAAAATTTACTTATCAGGCAATAATTTACCATAATGTGGAAAATGATAATAGCTTTTCCTCACTTTCATGAACTTTTTAACCAATTTTCTTGCACCAAACTCTAATCAATAACCGAATTATCATCCTTCAATCCAAAACTAAATATCACAATAATAATCCTGAAATAGAGCATTTGAATATGCAACTAACAATAACAGTTCCAACATCCAACACAAAAGCCATATAATATCAGATACAACTGTAATGGCCTTCATTCAGGAGTTAGCTCACGACCTCCTACAGTAGAAAAGCCAATAGCTATCGTTTCTTCTAACACTAATACCTTCATTAATTGGAAAAATGATAATTCATTGTTTTGTCCTTAAAAATATCACCTCGTCTCTTTGAAGTTGCACATTATCCGCAAAACCTCCTCCAAAACTGAGAAGCTGAATTATTTAACTCAAAATATAGAATGTTCTTTGTATTGAGTAGCATAGCATATAACCTTTCTGCTGAAGGCAAATCAAGTCTAACACAACTCAAGTCATATACTTCTAGCTCACAAAAAAAAAAAAAAATAAATAAATAAATAAAAAGATAAAAGAAGAGAACATCATGATTTAACAATAGATAACACAACAATGGTAGATCAAAAAGAAATAAGAATATCAAAGAAATTCATCCAAAAAACACAAAAACTCATGCTCCAGATCACAAGCACAGTAAACATTTGCTCACCACTCCATTACAGATAAGATAGTCAACAATTCCAAGATGCCCATTAGCTGAAGCCATATGTAGTGCTGCAAAATTGCAAACATAAACAAAACCAGTTGATGAAAAGAGAAAAGCTCAACATTGATTCAAGCACTGATATTCATCGTAAAATAACTCTATTCTCTATTTAACAATAAAACATACGAAAGAAGCTAAAGCATTTCAGAATAACAACCTGTGCGGCCTTCTGAATCCTTGGAATTTAGGGGAATTCCAGTTGACACTATACTCACGAGATCATCAATATCATCATACCTAGCAGCCTGTTTGAATATAAAGAGATGATTCCAATAGTCAATCATCAGATTCCAACAATGAAACCCCAATAAATACAACCTAACATGCCCAGCACAATTTTCGACATGTTAAATGAAGAAACTGGAAACAGCTCCCACTTATATTAGAGCCACATAAAGAATTTAAGAGACAGGAAAAGGAACCAAATAAAATAGAAGTACAAATCAAATTCATCAAATTCACATTATTTCTGAATTGACATTAAAACTGTAACATAAACTAAGCAACATTAGCTCCCTAAAAGGAAGCTAACAAATTAAGAGCATTCTTTTTTCACTTATTCAACACTAAGAAAAGCTCACACATCAACCATAACCAAATAAAAAAGTACCCTTAATACCTAAAAAGATCAACACACTATAACTTATGAAAATAAATTGATATTGTACGGAATTTCGTGGAACTTCCAATCAAACACTTAAACTTTCAATTTATGACAGGGATACATGGCATGCCATGAAATATGCATAATTGACCACCGGTTTACCATCAGCCAAAGTTGCGCATCGCAATTAATATAAATAAGCACAAAAAAAGTGAGCTCAACTCCTTTCATAGGAAGAAGGTTATCATGTTACAAGAAAACCTAAAAGTGTAGAAATCAATTTATTAACAAATTAATTTCCATAATGTGGAAAATCAAAACGATATTAGGACGCCTCAAAACCCAATCAACTATTGAACAGAAGCCAAAAAACAGAGAAAAATATATTGCGAAACTGACTGAATCATGTAAAGAGTTTTAGGGTTCGCATAACTCAAGCAAAGCGTCTACGCCATCTGACGGCGGCTGTTCTACTGTGTCCTCGTCCGCTCCCATTGCCTCTGTGCTGTGCGAGTGAGTGAGAGAGAAGAAATTACAGTAACAGTTGGGAATATGCTCACGCATGAACGGGATTCGGGTTGGGCTTTTCAAATTGGGCCCGAGCGTCATAGTGGGCCTGAAATGGTGGAATATTAAATGGTATGTACTAACCAGTAGGGTGATCAAGGTGCGATTTTGACGATTTTTTCGATTAAATCTAAATTGCCTTACTAAGTGCGGTGCAGTTATTTGTATAATTTTAAACTATGATTTTTCATTAAAAATCATCATGAGATTTTAGAGGTTTTGCGGTCGGTTTTAGCATTTTAACGTTTTTACGGTTCTATTAAAAAGAGATACAATCTCTGTATAAACTATGACACTTGTTACTAAAATCTTTAATAATCTCAAAAGTTTAACAGTAATACTTGAAAACATTTATATTACTAAAATATTTTACTTGTTACTGTGATGCAATGAATAAAAATGTGAAGAATTATAAATATATGATGAAAATGGTAACATGTGCTTACTTGGATTTTAATTAGAAGGTTTACAATTTAGATTATTTGATTTTAATCCCTATTTTATAAAACTAATAAATTAATATTATGTGTATAATATATGGTGTGGAATTGTGAATGCATTGTGATGTTTAAGTGTAACAATATGTTTTCTGACTCTAATTAGTTTTAGAATCGTATAGTAGTATTTATAAAAATATTAATATTATTTAAATATTTTATATGTGGCGGTCGGTGCAGTGTAGTTCTATTTTATATGTAACAATATGCGGTGCGATTTTATAAAAAATAATTAACCGCGGTTTATGTACAAAAAATGCTAATTGTGGTGCGGTATGCGGTGCGGGCGGTTTAGGCTGTTATAAAAAAATTGTGCTCACCCCTGCTAACCACACCCCTCATTTTACTTAATACACCAAGTCAAATGCCAACTTTTGCTGAAATATCAAAATTACCCTTTTAATTTTAAGAAAATTACGAATATGCCATTACACAATACACTCATATTTTACTTAATACACCCAAAGGTCAAAAGTCAACATTTGATCGAAAAACTCAAAATTGATGGCTGAAACTTTTTAGAAAATTACAGAATTTCCATTATGATAATTAAAGCTTTAATCCCTATTTTCGTTCCGCTTTCGATTTAAAAATGGTATCAGAGCCATAGGTTTATTTATTTATGAATGAAAAAATTATTATAAACTTATATCACTTAACGAGAGGAGAGTTTCAAGAAATAAGAATCCGAACGAAAGTTCGACATCCGAGAGTGACAGGACTATTAGCCCTGTTCAAAGCTGGAGCAACAAGGACTTTTGGCCTGTTGGATATGACGAAGCGAGCAGCTCTATACAACAATATTATAATGTGTTGTATAGACAATATGCTGAAAAGGAATACGAGGACGCCAATCGATTTTGAAACAATCTCGATCGAAGATGAAAACTGGCGGATGCCCGTGCTAGCCACACCAAGGAGGAACATCTAGAGAAAGGTCGCCAGATGCAAATTAGATACTCTAAAGAAGTATCAAGAAATATAGTGAAACTCTAAAGTTTTACCGAGATCCATGGACGTGTTCCCAAACACGAACAATGGAGGAGACGACCAAGCCAGGGTCCAAAAGAGATCTGCAAGTCCTATCACTTTTCATATTGGACAGAATGACAAAGTGGAAAGAGATCGAGGTAGATAACTCTAAGATGAACCAAGATCTTAGAGAATTACAAAAGACGGTGAAATTCTTTGGAGAATATTGCCAAAACATGTCCAAGACAATATTGAAATCAGACTCAAGATGGAAAAGGTGGAGACCCTGCAGAGCAAACAACTCAACCTCATCAAGGAGCTGATAAAACAAGTAGAGTCCATGGAAACCAAGGTGACGGGGAGAAGGCCAGGAGGAAGGTTGTCACCAACCTTCGGAATAGAATCCCTTTTGCACCAAAAGGAAAAGACGACAGAGGTCACAAGGCCAAAGTCCGAAAGCAAGAAGATGATTGCTATCTTTCGAGGAGAATCCACATCCTCGGATGGAAAGAGAAAATCTTGAAGATCTACAAGATCTATATGAGTCCTTCCAAAGGACTATCAATTATAGATCTAAAAATGAATGTTGGAGAAGCATCAAGCTCTCAATAACAGTCGCAGGCTCATCAGACACAGCATGATCCGAGCCTAAATGAAGGAACTTCTGGATCACATGGAATCCA
Organism: Pogostemon cablin; assembly: GCA_023678885.1. Classification (NCBI taxonomy): domain Eukaryota; kingdom Viridiplantae; phylum Streptophyta; class Magnoliopsida; order Lamiales; family Lamiaceae; genus Pogostemon; species Pogostemon cablin. The sequence continues at coordinate 11,185,886 of CM042979.1, forward strand.
TGAAGGGAGACAAGAAGAGACAACCCAACAACAAGGAAACTTCAAGATGAAGGCAATAGGATTGTTAACAGGAGCAAGCCGTGTTCGAGGATCTAGTCTACACAACTTCCCATATGGTCGGTCTCACCTTGAACCGATAAATCCATATGGATTGATCCTAAACCTCGACACTTTAGACTTCAAGAATAGAGAAGCCTTGATCGATGAGAGGATAAATGCAATGAAGATTGCAGGAGGTGCACTAGAACTAGATAAAGAAGGGTTCATAAGATTCCTAACTATGAGCCTCGAAGGATCAGTAAAATGCATTTGGGAGGTACTCTCAGACGAAGTCAAGAAGGAGGCCATGGAAGGCGAAGATCTAGGCAATATTGTCGATCACATGGCAAAGATCTTCAAGATCCACTTCATCGGGGTAGGTTACTGCGAAGGAATGGAAGAAAAAAGAAGAGAAGTATATGAATGCCCTATATAGCCTAGAGCTACTTGACATCTGTCACGTAGATGAGTACATCAAACTCTTCACAGAGTATATATGGAAATCGAAGATCAAGGAGGAGAAAGTATTTCACCTATTCTTTGCCAAGATACCAAGCACATGGAGAGAAATGCTGATCAAAGAATATGAACCATGCGAGTTGGATTCGATAGCAAGGAGGATGTCTTTACTCAAAGCCAAGATTGCGAAGTGGTGTCATCAAGCATCACTACACAAAAACTACAAGGGATTTAAGGGGAATCAATAAGACAGTCCCCTTATGCTGCGAAAATAACGATCTTCCAACCATCATTGGAAAAAATCCAAGGAAACAGAAAAGGATGAAGACACTCCTTACACACAAAGAAGCAGAGGATGGAGGTCCAAAAGACCAAAATCCTTTTGGTCCAAACAAAAGGCCCGAAGTTATAAATCAGGGCAAAGGACTGGACCATCAAGATGGAGTTCAAGAAGTCAAGCATCATCCTCAAGGTCAAACCAGAGGAGTACAGGAAGAACTCCCACAAGAAAGACGTTCCGAAGAGCGGCCACACGAGTCAATAAAAGATTCAAGGATTACAACTGCTACACGTGTGGAGTAAGAGGACATATCTCACCAGATTGTCCAGAAAACCAGAAGCGGTGAGTACGACAGTTCGAGACAACTGCAGAAATGGAGGAAGCTGTTCACTTCCAAGATCTAGTACAAGTATATCAGTTCGAAGATATACCCTCAGACGAGAGCATCTATGAAGAATTCTTCAGCCAAGATGAATCCTCTGAAGATGAGTCGGAGTGAAGAAGAAAACTTCAGACAGGAGATGCAAGAGGATATATCGGGATTCTTTTCCCAGGCATCTATTTCTCATAAAGCCCTTATGAGAATCATGAAGGAGGATCCAAGACTCAATTTATACGATGAATTCACTGTAGGAAGACTGGAGAAACTAGAGAAAATTCTCAGTTTCAAAAAGAGAAAGCACAACATCATATATAAGGTGATCAAAGGGGAAATTGCCATCCCAATAGAGCTCACGAAAAATGTGATGGAGATGCAACTAGTTCCTGTGGATGAAATCAAGAGGGAACTCAGAAAACTTAAGGAAGGAATGGCCAAGACCATGTCTTGGATCCATATTGGAGCTATTCGGATTCTAATCAAAGTAACTTTCAAAGAAGGTATCGATACACCAATTGATATTGCAATCTTTGATAAGAGGATCAAGAATACGAGAGAAGCATGCCTGGAAGGAATCTTAGGGAACCTGTACGGATGCAAGGTGGCATCCTACATATACCCAAGGATTGCCTACAACCTGGCAAATAAAGATTTCATTAGGGCACTCACTCTTCATCAAGATTTCAAAAACAAAGACTTGATGAAAGAAGGAAATAGGCCTTACTCGATCACATACATTATCTCGTATGCTCTATCCAACACCTATCATTCGGATCTATTCCAAATGAAGGAGTATATTGAGATACCAGAAGTATTCGAGAGGGTTGCATGTGCAACTAGGCCAGAAATAATGGAGTTACTGCCAATCCACGATATGAATTTGCGAATCAGAGATAAGCCGGTCTGGAATAGGCAAGATAGCCTCAGATTTGACCAGAGAAGGATTTCTTTCCAAGAAGATAGAATGATTAGTGAAAAATGGGGAAAGAAGCCAATCGTGGAGGTAATCCAGGAACTGAAAAAGTTCACAACTAAAGGTGAACTGAAATGCCCAGAAGGATGGAGAGGAGTCGAAGTAATATTTGACATTACTAAAAAGAAAAACTATATTCCTTGTGATGTCTTATATTATCTCCAACAGCCAACAACTGGGAGATATCAAGGACAGCTAAAACTCGGAGAACTTGAGCTGGTAATAGAAGGGATAGCAGGTAGATTCCCAGAATAATTAGTACTTGGATTGGAGTTTCTCGAGGATCACAAACCTTGGGAACGATTATAAGATGGAATGGAATTTACGATCAAAGAAAAAAGATACAAAGTCTACTAGTAGATGCTCGGGCTTACAAGCTCTGATCCACCTATGGCTACAAGTCCATTCTCAATATATATCACCATTGGGATGATATATAAGGAGCATCGTACAGAATATTTTGCGGTATATATTGATTTAGGAGCCGGCATCTGCACAACAAAGGAAGGGGCCTTTCCTGAAAGCTCAGGCGAAGAATTACCAACAATACTCGAAAAAGATTTCTCTCAGAGGGTGCTAATCCTTAACAGAGGAATCAAACAAGCGGAAATCATGATCGGAGGAGCGGATCGTACCCCATGGTACAAAGTGAAAACTCCACCAATATATTTTCACGACATTGGAGCAGATATTCTGTTAGAAAATAATTTCCTACAGACTTTCAAGCGTTTTACCCAAGAAAACGCAATAAGGAGACTTATTTTCACAACCCTTTATGAACATAAGATAATCGCACCAAGATTGCGTAATGCATTTCAAAGAAAAATGCCAATCAGATTTCGCAGCAAGCGTGGTGATGAAGGAAAACTTAGCATCCAAAGATGAATGATTGAAGGAGATATGACGAAGCAGTTCTTCAAATGAACTAAAACTAAAGGAGGATGGAAGATGGAAAACCTAAAGGAAAATACGATCCACCTTCTCCAAGCAAGCTTGGGAGAAAGTATACAGAGAGACGTCACAATTGAAGAACAGACATCTTTGGAGGACATCAAAAAGAAGATACAGAGGAACTTCAACAAGGATCCTCTAGCATGGTGGAACAAAAACGAGCTCAAAGCCTCGCTCAAAGTTAAAGAAGGAAAGGAGCATGAGTTCGTGAGATACAAGCCTATCCTGATGAACTAAGAGGATCGAAAGGATATGCAACTAATACTTAAGGAATATTTGGATCTTAAGCTGATATCACCAGGAGTATCTCCATACAGCAGTCCAGGATTTCTGGTTCGAAATCATGGAGAAGTCAAGCGGGGAAAGTCGAGACTTGTGATCAACTACAAAGGGATTAACAACATCTTGGAATTCAATGGATACTACATAACAAGTAGAGAACACTTGGTCAACTGTATCAAGAATGCCAAGGTATTCTCAAAGTTCGACTGCAAATCGGGATTCTACCAGATTATAATGGAAGAAGGAAGCAAGAAGTTCACAGCCTTTTCCACACCACAAGGCCATTATATCTGGAATATCATGCATATGGGCTTGGTGAACACACTCTAGATATACCAAAGGAAGATGGATAATCTTTTCAAAGATTATTTCTCATTCATGTTTGTTTATATGGATGACATCCTCATAGTCTCAAAGAACATGAAGGAGCATTTGACGCATTTGGAAGTATTTTCAGAAGTATGCCACAAGGAATGATTAGTACTTTCTGAAAAGAAGGCAGTAATCGCAACAAGGCAGATCGAGTTTCTTAGAGTAGAGATTGATGAGTCCGGAATTATTCTACAACCACACATTGTAGAAAAGGTTCAAGGATATCCTGAAGATCTCAAAGACAAAAAGAAACTCCAAAGCTTCTTAGGAGTCGTCAACTTTGCTGGAATGTTCATCAACAATCTAGCATAATACAGGAAGGTGTTCAGTCCACTATTAAAGAAAGATGCAGAATTCAAATGAGAGGAATCACACCGAGAGATGGTTAAGCAATTAAAGAAGGTTTGCAAAAAGCTCTCGAAGTTAGCCATTCCAAACAACGAGGATGATCTGGTACTATATACAGATGCCAGCGACTATTGGTAGGTGGCAGTTCTAACTAAGTCCACACCAGAAGGAGAGGTGCCATGCAGATACTGTAGCGGACTCTTTGCGGAGAATGAGGCAAAGAGATGGCACATCAATGAAAAGGAGTTCTATGCGGTTCGGAAGGCGTTAAAAAAATGGCCGCTATTTCTTCTCGCGAAGAAATTTATCCTTAAAATTGATAACACAAGCGTCAAAGCCTTTTTGAAAAATAAAATTGAATCTAAACCAGAAAAGGCTAGACTATTAAGATGGCAAGCAGAATGCCAATATTATGATTTTAATATTGTTATTAGTAAATCTATTGATAATGTTTTGGCAGATTTCCTGACGAGAGATGGAGGGAGCTAAAATAGACTCCATCCTGACTATTTCAAGGCACCTGATGGACAATCTTGAGTTGCTCCAAAGGAAATTCGAGAATCTGGCACTCAATGCAAAGCATGCTGAAAGAATACAAGAAAGTGATCAGACCAAAATGTCTAATAGCATACGAGATTGCATTCGCAATAATGCGAGTCTATTCGAGTCATTACGAGAGCCACTCATCCGGGCTGTTGATAGCAATAGCAATCAACAAAAGGAGAGTAGTCGAGAATGGGACTCTAAACCTAGAGTAAGGGATTCAAGTACCCTTAGCACGAGTCCTAAATTGGAATCTCCAAAAGAGGAACCGATCCAAGAAAAAATCGAAGACCTGGAGTCACATCTAGAGTCGACGAGTCAACCCAGCACATCTGAGGTTAAAGAGGGAGAGATCAATCTTAGGCCAATGACAGGCACTGCTAAGGTTGGTATTAACTTAGCTGATTTCTCTTATTGGCAGGAATACCAGGCCAGTTGAGAGAAATTAAATACTAAACAATGAATTCGATCGAAGAAATACCGGGTGGATATATCTGGAGAATATCCCCGAATTTGGATGCGAGAATGATCAAATCCAAATGATGTAAAGCAATGGTATGATTTTGGAGCATTAGCTTCAATATATACTGTTGCACCAAGCTTCCCAGAGCTTTCGAAGCTACCAGAGTGGCTAGGAAAAATAGTTTTTAAGGAATGGGAAAACAACGCAACTATCGTGGTGGCGGAGAAGTTCTGGTGTTTGTGATGTGGGCCTTGCTGGCAGTGATTCCGTGCCAGAAGAGAAATGGGCTGGTGATGCTTATTAATTAGGTTTTTTAAATGTTTTTTGTTTAATTTTTTTCTAATTATTTAAATTTTTAGAAAATAAAAATGCCTTTTGGCATCAAAAAATATTTAATTTTTTGACTCACCTGCCATCAGGGCGCCATGTCATCGTTCCAATCGAAAATCGGCAATTTCGGTTGTCACTGACAATCACGTGCCGTTTTTTGTGATGTTAGCATTTTCGATGAAAATAAGATATTTTTTGCCCTATTTCTTCCCAGTGAGACTAAATTGACAAACTTATCTTTATTGTGACTAAAATAGACCATGAAAAAAATTATGGGACTGAATATATTTTTATCCCGCTGACTCACCTGCCATCAGGGCGCCACATCATTATCCCGGCCAGAAGTAGACGATTCCGGTTGTGATGTAGCTGTTTTCTGATGATGTCAGTATTTTCCGACGAAAATAGAATGTGTTTGGCCCTATTTCTTCATCGGTAGGACTAAATTGACAGACTTATCTTATTGGGATTAAAATAGATCATGAAGAAAGTTATGAGACTAAATTTGTTTGTATCCATCAATTCAACTATTTCATGAATAGTTAGTAGGACGATTAAAAAGTGATACATTTTTATTAGAAAGTGATATTTGATCAATGAGAAGTGATAACCGTTCAATTACACTATTTTATAAATCATTCGTAAGATGAAAAATAGTAATAAGAATTTTAATAAAAATAATATCTGATTTGTGAAAAGTGATAATCAATTAAATAAATTATTTTATGATTAATTTGTAAGATAAATAAAAGTAATAATATATAGGATTTATTATTTTCAGATACACACTTTGAATCTTACTTACTGTGAGATACATTGAAAAACAGAAAATACAATCAGATACACAAATTAGTGGATAAAGAGACAAAATTATCCTAAACTAAATCTAGCATTTACTCTCTCTCAACCAATAAAATTAAAACTGCTCCAATAAAACTTCTCCTTAACCGGGTTTGAATTCTCCTTCATTTCACGGTCTCGCCGATAATCACCCCTTCAGAAAATGCTTGCCTCCTTCCGGCTTTGCCTAAGTCACCGCCGCCTAGGGTTTCCCGTTCCACATCCGCCGCTGCCTAGGGTTTTTTGCCTTGGGCAGCAGCTCACTCACCGCCGCTGCCTGATCTATTACTGATCACGGTTCTTCAATCCTATTGGCGGCCATCCGCATCAAATCAACCGCCGGACTGCCATCCTCACTGCCTAGGGTTTTGCATAGGACAGTTTTTGCCGTTTGTTACCTATCATCGGAGTGGCTCTCGTTCTCTTCCATCGCGACCTGCTCTATTTTAGAAGTCCATTGCGATTTGCTTTATTTTATCCAGCGGCCATGACCGTCCAGGATTTCTTTGCCTCGAAGTCTTCTCCGATGCCGTATGTCCTCCGATGTACACTGATGGAAGGAGCTTCTTCAACAGCTCGATCTCAAGCTCGGCGTATTGTCCTATGAGCTTTCTTGTGGCAATAACCTTCTTTTTTATTTGGTTACTTTGCATTCGCATCTGAAAACCCATTGATAAGGAATGCCACAAAAGTAAAAATCCAGGGGGGTGGTTTAAGAAATTAAGAGGGGTGCTGCATGAAGGACATTCAGCCAACTACCCTTCTTTTACGTCACTGCTTTTTACATCAGCAACATTAGCTGTGTATGTGTTTATTTTTTACAACATAAATTGAGATTAAATTGCATTACATGTAGAGTTTTGTGATTGAGGCGAATTGGTTGAAGTTAATGATTTATTCATGCTCCTTTTCTGGTGTAGTGTGCATGGCATTTACATTTTTTTTGTCCTAAATGCTGTGAATTATTAAACTTTGGCTTCCCTGCAGAATTGCCACACCACTGAAGGCTATTGATTTTGTTCATTCAGTTATGCTGTTAATCTTTCCTTCATAACTGATATGTTGGTAAATCCACCAGCCAGAAAAATAGATGAGATAATTGGAAGTTCTTATTATATGGTTCCAGAGGTGTGAAGAAGGAATTTTGGTCTTGAAATACTCTTCCACGTTAGGACATCAAGTTTCGTCCCAAACCAGACCCAACATCCTACAGCCACACTCAACATTATCTGTCATCATCGTTTTAGAGGTTTTTTTAAAATGTGTAAAAGAAATTGTGCAAAACAAAATACCTTAAATTTTATGTAGAAAAAAATGTGCAAAATAAAATTTGCAAAACAAAATGTGTAAAAAAATTGTGCAAAACAAAATATGTAAAAGAAATTGTGCATAACAAAATTGTACAAAATAAAATATGCAAAAGCAATTGTGCAAAAAAAAATTGTGCAAACACATAAGGATATTTATGGTATCACAATCTATAATTTGTGTAGTTATGAGTATTAATTCTTTGAGTCATGTAGTTTATAGCAATTATGCATTATTTTATGTATTCCATAATAAGTGACCCAAATAGGAATAATAGAAAGTGATGCTATGAAATTTTAAAAATAAAAAGTAAGTTTTTTTTTAATAATTAATAAAATTATTTACTAAATAAAATAAGAAAAAAAGGCTATGTTTCAACATAAACAGCGCTGCCTTGCTTAATGATTTTATTGATATTTGTCATTAAATAATCTAATCAAATTGGCCATTACTTTTATTTAATTATTTGTTAATGGAATTTAAAATATACTTCTTTTTATTTATGGATGAACCGTCTCACATAAAAGGATCCGTGAGACAGTCTCACCCAACACATATCCAAAAATCAATACCGCATCTTAAGAGTAAATAATAAATTTTATGGGTAAAATGAATTATAATGGTAAAATATATTATTAACCACAATAATGAAATTATAATTATACCTTAAGAATTAAATGAATTAAATCATAAGGATATACATTCTGGGAGAAAATAGGACATGAACCATAAAGGTAAAATATATCATGAATCATAAAAGTAAAATTATAATTATATTTTAAAATTAATTGAATTAATATAAATTCAAAAGGTAAAATAGGATATGAATTATAAATGAAAAACACCATAAACTTATAATTATCTATTAATTATAATAAATAAATAAATAAATAAGAAGAAGGAGGAAAGAGTGGAATGATTCCTCCTTAGAGTGTATTAAAATGTTAATTATATCGGGTGGAGCTACTTTTTTGTGAGAGGGATAAATATGAGATGGATTGTGATATGGGTAGACTTACTTTAATTATATTTGTTATATAAGTATGTTTATTTGTAATAATTAAAATATATTTGTATTGAATTATACTATAACACTCTAAAATCATACTTTAATTCATTAATTATTATACTTTAGAAAAACATACTTTAACTTACAATAAGCATACTTTACTTATATGATAATGATACTTTAATAATAGATCGACCCATCTCACATAATAACCGTCTCACAAGAAACTTTGTCTATTGAGTGTAGGGATATGTCCAAACAATTATTGTTAGGATGTAATTATAATTGGGTTAATTCTAAAAAAAATCTTAACATTTACTTCAATTGCAATTTAATCATATTTTTTAGAATTAATAAAAAAGACCATTACCTTTGAATCTTGTTGCGAATCGCACTCATCGGGCGGTCAAAGCTGTCCGACCGTTGACATGGCGTTGACCATTGCCACACCAGCTTCCATGTCATTTTTTAGTTTATTTCAGGAAAAATCATAACCTTAAATTGCGATTTAAATTTTTGCAAAAAAGACTATTAGATTATTTATTTATTTATTTATTTTCAAATTGCAACCATCTAATAAAATTTTTATATTTTATATTTAAATTTAAATTAAAAAAATTATTAAATTAAATAATAATATTTTGATATGATATTGATTTAATTTTAAAAAATTACTACAAATTAATAAAAATATTTAAACTATTATATTGTATTATGTGAACAAAATTCATTATATCTAGCATTAGTATATAAAATTTTATGTTAAAATAATACTTCATCCGTTCCAAAGAAATTGATACACTTTTTTTGTCCTACAAAAATTGACATATTTTCTTTTAAAGTACGTGAACCCAGTATAATATTCACATGGACTTACACACATCACCAATACAACTATTCACAAGTGAAGTGTTGAGATCAGTGTCGTCACATCTGGAATCACACCGATCCTCCACCAGTTTATTATTTTAGCCACTAACATGTTAATGTTGTTCTAGTTGTTGTGCTTGATGTTGCTCTGATGAGTGTGTAAATTCACGTATTTTAAGCTCTGATTCTTGCGGTAATGATGTATGATTTGATCGTAAGTGAAGATAAATAGAGATATGTAGTGAAAAGTCACGAATCAGGTGTGTTTGAGGCCATTTGAGCGAATTTTTGAAAAAAAATGGGATAGAAGTGATCAGAACCGGAGAAGGAGTGTTGTAGGCACCCAGTTCGACCAAATGGGAGTGGTTCGACCAGCACCCATGGTCGAACCAGGCATAAGAAGATAGCAGAAGTGTGGTTCGACCACAACACTGTGGTTCGATCAAGCATGGTGGTCGAACCGTGGTCGAACCAAAAGCATAAATATTTGCAGGTGTGGTTCGACCACGAAGCTTCTGGTTCGACAGGCTGTTCGAGTCGAACCAGGAACCTACCAATTCATTACAGGCTGGTTCGACCAGGCCTTGGTTGATTCGATCAGGGGCCTTAGTCGAACTAATACGCGAGAAACTCCCGGATCTATATTTTTACACCTTCAGTACGTGTTTTCGCTCAAAAAGCCCATCCTAGGTCTATGAGGAGAGTTAAAGCTATAAAAGGAAGACCATACGCAGGGGGAAAAGAGAGTCATTCACCACCTTCATTCTACAAAACATTCGAAACCCTACCATCATCCACGGAGCTGTGGAGAGAGATTCGTCTGTCGAATCAAGTGAGAACCAAGTGAATATTCAAGACAGAGAGAGACGCGACGGTGCCCGCATCTAGGGTTCACTTCACATCTTAATTTATCTTGTAATTTTTAAGATTATGGGTAAGATCTATCCAACTACCATGATTGTTCTTCGATCAATCATGGGCTAGAACCGTTTTGGTAGTTCTAGGTTTTATGAAGGTTTTATAAGTTAATTGAACTTCCGTGTGTATACTCCGTACAACACTACTTGTAGTTTATTTTGTATAAGACTGCGTTTTTAATTCATACTCAGAGTTGTTTTGTGCATCATTAATTGTTATGTAGAGTCTTGATTCATATCTTGATTATTGATTGAGTGCGTTCACTGCTGAGTTGGATTCCATGTTATGATTTTAAGTGAGGGGACTTCGAAGTCTCATTAGAACTATCTTATATAAATACTTGTTAAATGAATAAGATTCTGGTTAATAAGTAGGACAAAAAGAATAACTTCATATTACCTATAAAGGGAGATCATATCGGGTTAAAGTACTTAGTGCACGGGAAATAATTAATACTGATAGTACCTAGAAAGAGTGAATTATATCTCTTGCTCTAAGGATATTCACACGTGTCACACACTTATTTACTTTTGTTTATAGAGTAGATTTGCATGGCTTAGTGATGCATCCATACTCCACAAGACAGAGTTGGATATTGATACACGGAAGGGAAGTTAATGAGTAAAACTGGATGGCCCGAAGAACTACCTATTTCTTACTTATTCACTTTCGTTTTTATCTCTACTGCTTGTTTATTTTAATTGTTCTTTTAATTATTTATTTATTGGTTACTTAATCATCACAACCATATTGTCATACTAGTCTTAATAAGTTAGAGTATAATTAAATTGATAATAATACGTCCTTTGGGTTCGATAAACACTTGGTCGCTTATCAAAGCTACAATAGCATACTTAACACTTGGGGATTAATATTGTGTGTTGAGAAAATGCTCATCAAGTTCTTGGTGCAGTTGCCGAGGACGGCATTAATTATTAGTTTATTATTTCTAGTTTAATTGAGATTATATTATTCTTATTTTTATTTTCTAACGCTTATTTTTCTTAGGTGTATGCTTACTAGATCAAAGGTAGGAGAGTTAGTATCTTATAATCCTGAGATTGGAGCATCGTCGAGGAAGAAAAAGAAGAAGAAAAACAAGAACAAGAACTTGGAACCAACTGCAGCTCTTAATTTAAGAGTTGAAGTTGACGAGCTGAACTTGCAAGGGATTGAAGCTGCATCCGGAGATAACTCGAAAACAGAAGCAATCAACATGGCTGCGAATCCAGATAATCTTACCATTCGTGAAGTCTTTAAGAACAACGAAGGAGGCAACGCGGGGCTGTTAGAAGCAAGACGGGCTGGAGCTGATTTTTATCTTCACCCTACTCTGATCAGCATGATTGAAAGGAGTCCCTTCTCTGGGGGAACCTTTGAAGATCCTCAGTAACATTTGAATAAGTTCCTTGGATATGCAAGTACACAAAAGGATGCAGGAACTCATGAAGATGCGAGGAGGATCATCTTTTTTAAGTTCTCGCTTACTGAAAGAGAGAGAGAGATTGGTACGATACTCTTGATGCTGCTGAATGCACTACCTGGGAGCAATTGAAATTGAAGTTCTTGGAGAGATACATGCCACCTTCAAAGGTGTTTAAGATGAAATAAGAAATCAATCAATTTGCTATCAATGGTAATGAGAAGTTTCATGAGGCTTGGGACATATTTAAGGACATGCTTAGAAGGTGTCCACAACATGGGCTATCTAAAGCTCAATACATCAGTATTTTCTACAACGGATTGGACTGTGATTCTCGAGTTTTACTAGATACTTCATCTAATGGAGCACTGCTTACAAAGTCATCCGTTGAGGCTAAAAAGCTCTTTGAGGATATTTCAATGAATTCAAGAGATTGGCCAACTGATAAAGTGAGAGACATTTATGTTCTTGGAAAAGTAGTAAAGTTGAGCACACGATGTTTAAGTCGAGTAGAGAAGATGAGATCGTCTCCAGCTTGGCCAATATCAATAAATTACTTGAGTCTCAGTAAAAGCAAATCACTGAGATAGCACAGCGAGTACTAATGATGTAGCAGGATGTTTGTAATAAATGAACTAACCAAGAGGAATTGGAAGAGGCAAACTACGCCATGGGTCAAAGTATTCAAGGAACGAGGTTCCAAAATCAAGAAAACTGAAATTATCAAGGGAACTACAATAATCTTGGTCTCCCGGGTAATTATCAACAACTAAGGAGGCCGAAATTTTCATGGAGTAATCCTAATACAGCAGTACAACCTCCTGTTGGTGTTGATCCAGGTGCTAAGGTCGAAGAAGGAAAACCTGGTATTGAGGATACGATGAACATGTACATGGCGAGAAATGATGCAAGAGTGGATCGCCTGGAGGCCAAGCTAGAGGCAAAAATTGATGCAAATCATGAGGATATATCTAAGCAGATGAAGGACTTGACGTTGTTGATGAGGTAGATGGCCGGGAATGTGAATCAATTGACGCAAATCATAGAGAAGGAGAAGTTCCCATCTCAGAGTATAACAAACCCGAAGCAGTGCAATGCCATCACGCTAAGGTCTAGAATTCAGTATGAGGGACCGATGATGTCGGAAACGAATTCTGAAGCTCCAGGAGCTCGATTTGACCTCGATTCGACCAAGCCAGCAGGTCAAACCGCAATGTGGAGGTCGAACCAAGCACTTGGGCAACCTTCGGAGCTTCCAGCTGACCAGTTCAACCACGATCATTATGGTTCGACCAACCCTGTTGGTCGAACCGGGGTCAAACCAGCCTGTCTGCAGAACCCTATTTTTTTCTGAAGCACGGTTCAACCAAAACCAGTATGGTTCGACCAACCCAGTTGGTCAAACCAACCTGTTCGGTGGAGAACGCACTTTCAGAAGCACGGTTCGACCATTACTCGCCTAGTTTGACTCGTTCGACACTGTTTTCCACACCGAATGCTTTACTTGATGTTGATGCTACTCCAGTACCATCCAAAGAGCAGAATACTGAGATTATATCAGAGAAGAAATGGGAAAGTGTAAGAGATTGAGAGTCGAGAAGGACAAAGCGGAGAAGGTTGAACGTGATGAATGGGGGATTCCCAAAAGAAAGATACCTCCTCCATTTCCTTTCAAGTTAGTCAAGAAGGGATTGGAAGAAAAGTTCAAGAAGTTTACAGATATCATAAATAAGATAAGTTTGAGCATTCATTTCTCTGAAGCAATCTTAGAGATGTCATACTATGCCCGCTTTCTAAAAGATATACTTGTAAGCAAATAAAATTTACAGTCCAATCAAATGGCGACATATAAATTTTATTGATCAAATATCAATTTTAATTTATTTTGGAATTTAAATAAATTAATTCCTAAAATAGATTAATAAATAATTGATAATTAATTTAAGCCCAACAAGTTAAATGGACTTAAATTAATTAAGGTCTGACCCGAGTTGAACAAGCCCACGTTAATTGAGGCCCAACTAAAGTCAAATAAGCCCAGACAAATTAAGGCAGGTCCAAGACAAATAAGTTTGACTTGAAGCCTAAGCAAGTGGAAGCCCAAACCCGTAGGATTAGGTCAAATCAGCTGATGAGTGATATTTTCACCTACATTTTAGTATCTTTTTATGTGAGTTTTCATATATTTTTATCCATATTTATGTTCTATTTGGTTGTGTTTTGTGTTTTTATTTGATGCTAGATATGATAAGGAAGGCATAGGAAAAAGTAAATCTCAATTCGGAGTTGAAACGAGGAAGAACGAGCCAGAACAGTGAAGCAGACAGCACAACACGGCTAGCCGAGCCCGGAATCACGACCTGTGTCCAGTGCAGAAACACGGGCCGTGTACTAAACACGGGCCTGTAACGAAAGCCGTGCACGGACACCAGATTACACAACACGGCCACCCCTATGGCCGTGTGCAGAGCACGAGCCGTGTAGGTGTAAATTCTGTCAAAAATCAGAATCCTTCTAGAAGCTTCCCAAGGGGTATAAATACCCCTTTATTCAACATTTTACAGGGAGATCCGAATTCCAGCCCTGCACACACACCTCACACACCATTTTCTCCATTTTACACCATCATCTTCATTCATTCACCATCATTTGGATCTACCATCATCCAACCATCAAAATCATCATCCAATTGAAGAAAAGAAGCAAGGAAGAGAGGAAGATAACAAGGGAAGGAAGGAAATCACCATTGAAGTGACATCAAGGGAGTTTCCATTCATTTCTTGTATTAAACCTCATAGTTTCATCATGTTTTGTAAGGATCTTAATGTCTATGTTCATTTCCTTCTTAATATGGTAGGCTAATCTCCCTTGTGAGATTAGCAACATGAGAGTTGTTGGATAATTTTGGGAATTTGTATATTCAAATTCATATGTTGATTGGATCTATGATTTTCTACCATTGATTATTAATTTCTTGAATTGTATTGATGATTTGTGTGTTTAGTTGTTCTAGATATGTGATTAGATTGAGAAATCAATTATATGCTTAGGATAATTAAGTGAATCATTTCATCAAACACTTCATGTGTATTATAGATTGTGAAGAGATTGAGAAGTCCTTCATAGTTTAGAACCCTTTGGTAGGACATGTGATTGGTTTGATCGAGAGATTGATTAATTGTGTGAAGGGACTCTCATTTAAGCTTAGTACCTAGTTGGAATTGTTTAAGTGAGAACCAATCCATTGAGCTATTTGATATTCATATCCTATCCATCTCGAGAGGGATTTTAGGTGATTTTAGTGTTGGCCCTTAGTCTTCAATCCATGATACATATGAATTTGATACATAATTCCTAGAATTACCACTTCTTGATTGTTGTTAATCTCACTTTTAATCAATTTGGTAAACCACTTTTCATCCATCCATCTTGTTCGTTTGATCATTGCTTGTTCACTTGCATTGATTGATTTAATTTCTTATTTGATCAACCTCCCTTTGATGATTAGTCTCTATAAAATTATAAGAAACGTGAGATCGCTTAAGCACTAGTGCCTACCTCCCTTGGGTTCGATAATTTCTTGAATTGGTCATTCTCCACTAAACTATGGCTAATCAAATGGCGCCGTTGCCGGGGAGGTAACGGTTGCTAGTAGTTTGACGAAGGATCGTTTTGATTAATCTTAATAGAGACATTTTTTTTATTTTATTTGTTTACTTGTATTTGCTTTGTGAAACCTTGTTCTAACTTCTTTTGCTTTGGAGGTGTATGCAAACAAGATCCAAGGGAAAACAAGTAGAACCTATCGATTGGGAGATTGAGCATACGTTGAGAAGGAGAAGAAAGGAGAACAAAAATAGTGAGCGAATGGAGAACTTTCAAGAAGATAATCGTGTGGAGATAGAGCATGATGGGGAAGGAGGACACAATATGAACGTGCATGACAACGCACCTCAATTCAATGCAAATCTTCCTCAACAAGCCTATCAAAATCATGGAGCTATGAACAACCAAGCTTTGCTTCAACAAATGGTGCAACAAGTTCTAAAGCAACAAGGCTTTCAACAAGCTTATGCTCCTCCGCAACAAGCATATGTACCACCACCACCACCTCCGGTGCAACATGGAATGCAAAATGATCAAAGGGTGATCCGGGATTTCTTTATGCCAAGAGCAATGCCACAAATGATGGGGCCACCAATCCATGCTAATAACTTTGAATTTAAGATGGGCTTGATTTCTATGGTGAGGGAGCAACAATTTAGTGGAACTCCGAATGAAGATCCTAATACTCATCTAGCCCAATTTGTGGAGATTGCTAACACCGTGAAGATGAATGGGGTGAGTGAAGATTGTATCAAGATGAGGTTGTTTACATTTTCGTTGAGGGATAGAGCTCGAACATGGCTCGCCACTCTTACAACCGGTACGTGCAACGCATGGGACGAGCTAGCACAAATGTTATTGAACAAATATTTCTCACCTTCTAAAACGCTTCAAATGAAAAGTTTGATTACTCAATTCAAGCAATTGCCTCAAGAAAGGTTTTACGAAGCGTGGGAAAGATTTAAGGAAATGCTATGCAAGTGTCCTCAACATGAATTCCCGGAGAATCAACAAGTGGGGTTTTTCTAACAAGGTTTGGTAAATGGTCAAAGAGTGCTTGTTGATGCTTCGGCGGGTGGATCCGTACTTGGAGTGACTCCGGAAAGGGCTATAAGGATTTTTGATGAAATTGCTACAAATGTCTACCAATGGCCATCGGAGAGGGTTAGTGGATGCTACGGATTTGAGAGCTATGATCAAGGGCAACACTCGAGTGTGAAGAGTGTGGATGTTGAGCCATAAACGCCAAGCATGGAAATGATAGTAGCAGAGGTAATTAAGCAAATGAGTTTGAATCAAGGAGTGACTAATCAAGGAGTTAATATGGTTGATGGCCAAATGGATCAAAGTGTGCTTCCTCCAAATGGTGTTAGTGGGGAACAATGGGCTATGACAATGCCACGTGTGGAGGATGTGCAATACATGCAAGGAAGAAACTACCAAGGGAATTACCAAAATAATTTCCAAGGTAGTTTCAACCAAAGTCAAGGAAACTATCCACCAAGGCAAGGAGGTTTCAATGGTCAAAGTAGTGGAAGCTCATACCCACAACAACAACAACAAAGGCATGGTAACTTTTCCTACTCTAATCTGAGCAATGCGGTTGCGTATCCTCCGGGATATCAACCGGGGTCTAAGGCACCGAACAATGAGAGAAGAGCATCAACTGATGAGCTACTTGAACAATTGATTGCATCAAACAAAGCTAGAAAAGTATCGGAAAAAGCTAGAGATGAAGCTAATGAAAGAAGATTCAAAGCTATTGAGGAAAATAGTGATAGAAGATGCAAAGCTTTGGAGTACAATGTTGTACAAATGGCAAGTTCATTGAGTGCTCAACAAAAAGGAAAGTTTTCGGCCACAACCGAAGTTAATC
Organism: Pogostemon cablin; assembly: GCA_023678885.1. NCBI lineage: Eukaryota > Viridiplantae > Streptophyta > Magnoliopsida > Lamiales > Lamiaceae > Pogostemon > Pogostemon cablin. The sequence goes on from CM042979.1 coordinate 11,203,155, forward strand.
CAAAGGCTCAATGTTTGTTGGTTGATATGAAAGAGGAACGAAAGGTTGAAGAAGGGTTGGTGGAAAGCAAGGTTGTTGGAGAAATGGAAGAAGTATGTAAGAAAGAAGAGAAGGGGCCTAAATGGATACCCAAGTGGAAGAGGGTGCAAGAGGAAAAGAAAGTAGAGGAGAAGGTCAAAGAAGAAGAGTACAAACGTGACTATTGGGGTATCCCGATCACTTCATTCCCTATTTTCTATCCACAAATATTTGTAAAGGAGGAGAAGAAGAAGGAATTTGAGGAGTATGTCATGTCGCTCAAGAAGAAGTATGAAGAGAAAAAGAAAGAGGAGCAACCTAAAATGAGTAAGTCGATGCAAAAAGGGGGACCTACGAAGGTTGGTGATCCGGGGAAGTTCATAATTCCTTGTGATTTTGAAGGAAAAAGCACCCTTGATGCATTGTGTGACTTGGGGGCAAGTGTCAACGTGATGTCTCATGCCACGTTTAAAGACCTTGAAATTGGAGAGCTAAAGCCTACGACTATCCGTCTTGAAGTGGTAAATGGTGAAGTTGTGAAGCCACTTGGGATTGTTGAAGACGTGGAGGTGAAAGTGAAGGGGCTAGCTTTCCCGGTTGATTTCATGGTGTTGGAAGTAAAGGCGGACCCTCGAGTTCCACTCATTTTGGGAAGACCATTTCTAGCCACCGGAAGAGCAAAGATTGATGTTGGGAGAGAAGAGCTTTCTTTGAGCTCAAATGGAGAGAATGTCACATTCTTGTGCAAGAAAGATAAAGGGATCAAGCCTCATCATACAAGGCCTCCGGATGATTTTGATGATCATGATTCTCTTCTCTTTGACAATTTAAATTCATTTCTTCATGATTATATGAAATTTTCAAATGTTAACTTATCTTCTTATGATGTTAATAGGATGAAAGAATCGGAGCTTGATTGGAAAATTGATAAAAGAGAAAAAGGAAGTCCACTAGAATCACTCCTTGATGAAGATTTGATGCTTGTAAGCAAGAATGGAGAAGTTGAATTAGTGGACAAAAAGAGGGCTAAGCTATTGTTCAAAGTGAGGATGCGAGGAGAAAGTGGGATGGACGATCCTTTGGTTCGATGAGCATGAAAATTCCGTCCAGCTTGAAGATGTTAAACTTAGCGCTAAATGGGAGGCAACCCATTCTTTTTATATTTTGATGCTTTTTGTTGATTTTGGTCATGTAGGTGGATTGAGCTCGTGAGAAGAAAGCGTATTGAAGAAAAGAGAAGTGTTTCATGGCTTCTCCACAAGAAGACCATCAATGGAAACTACAAGGGTAAGTCTCACCACTTTTTGCAAACTTAAGTCTCAACTTATTTCGATTTAAGTTTGGGGGGAGAGTGTGTGGTGTGACTCACCAATTGAGTGTGCTTGATATGATGATATTTTGATAATGATAAGTCTTCTTGTAAAAATTGGTCAATTTTAAAATTTTTCTCATGAGTTTTGGTTGGATTTTGGTATGATTGGTTGTGTTGAAGTTCATGATTGTCCATATTTTTATGAAATTGTTGAGCTAATGGTATTTGTTGAGTCTTTGAGCATGAGTGAAAGGTATTGGAAGCATGAATGGAGCTTGGAGCTAACGCTTTCATTATCAAATGCCTATTGAGGGAGTACTCTACACCTTATCACTTCTAGTTGCTTGATATATTTTGATTTGGATTGATGGATTAACATGCTACTTTATGTGTTATGTCTTTGGGAGGTTTCCTTTTCAATCAAGGATGGGGATGATTGTGAGCTTACATTGTTATGGATGATTGAATATGTGCTTCATTTTCTAATGATGGTGATTGTTGTTTTTGCATGTTATGTGTTTTTGTTTTGTTTCTTGTTTGTTGAGTCTTTATTTTATGTTTTGTGTGCTTTCTTATTTTTGTCTTGGTATGTTTGGTGGTTTGTTTTGGGATGTTGTGAGTCATTTTTGAACATGAGTGGTGATATGTTGTGGTAGTAAGTGATGACAAGTTATGATTAAGAATCTCTACACATTCGAATTGTGACATGTTTTACTTAACTTGTTCAATTTTGAGATGAATGTGGTGTAATAAGTTTCTTAAGGTCCAATGCATAAGCTTGTGAGAATTTGAGCCTCAACCGTGCATACATGTTTTTTCTTCATGAGTGGATTGGTTGTATTTGATAAGCTAGAACTTGCTCAAGGACTATAGGAACGAGCCCGATTTGTGGAGATTAGTGAAATGATCTTAGGCCATCCTTGTTATTCATAGTCATTGCCATATATTTTCCTACCATGTACATCATCCCTAGTTAACCATTTTGAGCCTTTAAACCTTTTTATTGTGAATATAGCACATTACAAGCCTTGATTACCTTCTTAAGCAATGTATATATACCCTTTGTGTGGGTGATTGAGGAGATGGTGGCTAGAAAGGTTTGATGAGGAAGAAAAAGAAGAAAAGGAAATGGTAAACAAATGAAAAAAAAAAAGATGAAAATAGCACAAACAAGAGTGAACATGCAACCTCAAAACAAGAAAATGAGCAAAGAAACAATGAAATGCTCAAGTATTAAAAGTCAAAAGAAGGAAGCATGCATTGAAAGAAGCTAAAGAAATCCAAGGAAGTTGATGATTAGTGCTTGTGAGTAATAAAGAAAAGAAAGGAAGAAACGGAAAGTGGAGAAGTTGAGGAAATTGGCCATCTCTTCGATTACTTACACTTGTTTAGTCACTATTATCCACATTATTCCTACCCTACCAAAGAGCCTATCATTACATCCCAATTAAAGACCTTTTTGATCATTAATTTAAACTTTGGTGGTTTGTGAATGTAGTCCACGAGCAAGCTTATAGCGAGTCGAGCTAATCGGTTAATGAGTGATGATTTACCCTACTTTAAAGAGTGTTGAGTGACATTTATAACCTATGTGAGGCTTGGACCAAAAAGAGACTATATTACACTAATATTCTCTTGTGATTGAACTTGTTAATTCTTCATGTCATGAATCTAATGTTGTAGGATGACTTAGCACAAATTGTGATTCTTATTATTATTGATGTGTTGTTACTTATGTTCGTTTAGTCTTTTCCTAGGTGAAAATCACTCTCCTTGGTTTATCATTTTCGTTGTGCGGGGACACACAACACTTTAAGTTTGGGGGTGTGATGAGTGATATTTTCACCTAGATTTTAGTATCTTTTATGTGAGTTTTCGTATATTTTTATCCATATTTGTGTTCTATTTGACTGTGTTTTGTGTTTTTATTTGATGCTAGATATGATAAGGAAGACATAGGAAAAAGCGGATCTCAATTCGGAGTTGAAACGAGGAAGAACGAGCCAGAACAGTGAAGCAGACAGCACAACACGGCCAGTCGAGCCCGGAAACACGACCCGTGTCCAGTGCAGAAACACGGGCCGTGTACCAAACACAGGCCTGTAACGAAAGCCGTACGCGGACACCAGATTACACAACACGGCCACCCCTGTGGCCGTGTGCAGAGCACGAGCCGTGCAGGTGTAAATTTTGTCAAAAATCAGAATCCTTATAGAAGCTTCCCAAATGGTATAAATACCCCTTTACTCAATATTTTATAGAAAGATCCGAATTCCAGCCCTGCACACACACCTCACACACCATTTTCTCCATTTTACACCATCATCTTCATTCATTCACTATCCTTTGGATCTACCATCATCCAACCATCAAAATCATCATCCAATTGAAGAAAAGAAGCAAGGAAGAGAGGAAGATAACAAGGGAAGGAAGGAAATCACCATTGAAGTGACATCAAGGGAGTTTCCATTCATTTCTTGTATTAAACCTCATAGTTTCATCATGTTTTGTAAGGATCTTAATGTCTATGTTCATTTCCTTCTTAATATGGTAGGCTAATCTCCCTTGTGAGATTAGCAACATGAGAGTTGTTGGATAATTTTGGGAATTTGTGTATTCAAATTCATATGTTGATTGGATCTATGATTTTCTACCATTGATTATTAATTGCTTGAATTGTATTGATGATTTGTGTGTTTAGTTGTTCTAGATATGTGATTAGATTGAGAAATCAATTATATGCTTAGGATAATTAAGTGAATCATTTAATCAAACACTTCATGTGCATTATAGATTGTGAAGAGATTGAGAAGTCCTTCATAGTTTAGAACCCTTTGGTAGGACATGTGATTGGTTTGATCGAGAGATTGATTAATTGTGTGAAGGGACTCTCATTTAAGCTTAGTACCTAGTTGGAATTGTTTAAGTGAGAACTAATCCATTGAGCTATTTGATATTCATATCCTATCCATCTCGAGAGGGAGTTTAGGTGATTTTAGTGTTGGCCCTTAGTCTTCAATCCATGATACATATGAATTTGATACATAATTCCTAGAATTACCACTTCTTGGTTATTGTTAATCTCACTTTTAATCAATTTGGTAAACCACTTTTCATCCATCGATCTTGTTCGTTTGATCATTGCTTGTTCACTTGCATTGATTGATTTAATTTCTTGTTTGATCAACCTCCCTTTGATGATTAGTCTCTATAAAATTATAAGAAACGTGAGATCGCTTAAGCACTAGTGCCTACCTCCTTTGGGTTCGATAATTTCTTGAATTGGTCATTCTCCACTAAACTATGGCTAATCATCAGCCCTGGACCAATCAAACTGCAAGTTATAGATGGAAGATTTCTCATCCTTCACCTATATAAGGAGCCCTCCTCCATTCATTACACACTAAAAAAAATCTGAAGAAGCAGACGTCTCTGAAGAGATCAAGAATACGAGCAGTGCTCCCTTGAGATCTTCAAGTCAAAGACAGCCTTCGATCAGAGATCAAGGTGCCAAGCCCCTCCAATCCGGCGTTCTTCCAGCCAACACACTCCAGTCAAAGTTAAGTCAACAAGTCAAAGTCAAGCCAAATTGATTCGAGAGAAGAATCAGATGATTGATTAGAGATTGTAACCCGTTTACATTATCTTTCATATTAAATTCATCTGAAATTATCCTTGTACTCAATTTGTATTTATTTTTATCATAAATATAAAATAATTTGTTACAAATTTTGGCACGCCCAGTGGGACAATCTCTACCTCTCATCTCTTCTCTCTACAACTTTGAAGATACAAAATGATTCCTGTTAAGATCACAGTAGGAAGGACACCTGCTTTCAAGCTCTCTGATTCATTAAGTGAACATGTTGTTGTTGTTACGAGGAGCATGTCAAAGAAAGCTCAGTTAGGGACCTCATCTGGATCCAACCCTTCGGTTGAGGAGACTGTGAGAAAACAACCACCCATGAATGAGGATAGTGATGAAGATTCTGCGTGCTCACACCCTCGTTTATCTTCAAGCTCTTCATCTGACTTTGTCGCAGCCCCAATGATGATGGCCGGTGCTTCGACTATTGAAGAACAGTTGGCAAGTATGATGAAGGCTATCGAAGGTCTTACAAAACACATGGAGGCTCAAGATACAAAGATCTCCCAATTGATGGAAAAAAGAGACATCGCGGAGACTAACCGTGCAAATGGAAAAGGAAGTGTGGACGAAAGTGATGTGGATGAGTTCACAAGATGCCAAATTACTAAAAAAGAACAGACTGAAAGGGGAGTGCAACTTTCGTCTGATGGAATGCTCCAAGTGGATCAACTGAAGGATATTATACTGGGGACAATAAAAGAAAGGTTAGAAGAGACTTCCAAATCCACCATCACTTATGTCAAGCCATACACAAAAAGAGTGAATGACTTAAAGTTGCCAACTGGCTACCAGCCTCCCAAGTTCCAACAATTTGATGGCAAGGGAAACCCGAGACAGCATATAGCACATTTCATTGAGACATGCAATGACGCTGGTACTTATGGAGACCATATGATTAGGCAATTCGTTCGCTCTCTCAAAGGAAATGCCTTTGATTAGTATATCGACTTGCAACCTAAATCCATTGATAGTTGGGTGCAAATGGAGCATGAATTTCTCAATCGTTTCTACAGTACGAGGAGAACCGTTAGCATGACTGAGCTAACTAATACTCGCCAATTGAAGAAAGAGCCTGTGATTGACTATATCAATCAATGGAGAAATTTGAGTTTAAACTACAAGGACCAATTATCCGGAGAGTCTGCTATTGAAATGTGCATCCAAGGGATGGAGTGGAATTTACTCTACATACTCAAATGGATTCAGCCAAAAACTTTTGAGGAGTTAGCTACGAGAGCTCATGACATGGAATTGAGCATGGCCGCTAGTGGAATTAAACATTCACCAGTGTCAGATTCCTACAAGTTCAAAGACAGACAAGAAACTAAGAAATAGGGCAAGCCTTATGCCAGAAACTCCAATAAAGAATCAATGACCATAAATACTACTACTGTCAAAGTTCGAAAGAGTGAACATGACAAGAAAGACAAAGGAAAACAAGTTACTCAAGAATGGGGGCAAAGAAGGTTAACCCTAAAGGAAATGCAAGAAAAAGAGTATCCATTTCTAAACTCTGATGTTTCTGGCATATTCGATGATTTGATGAAAGACAAACTCATCGAACTTCCTGAGATGAAACGCCCAGGATAAGCCAATTGAACTAACGACCCAAAATATTGCAAGTACCATAGACTGGTGGGTCATCCGATTCATGATTGTTTCATCTTCAAGAAAAAGATCATGCAGCTGGCCAAGGAAGGGAAAATTATGTTGGAGGATGAAACAACCACAAACTTCGCTTCCATAAAATAAGTTCATGATGAAAGCTCATGTCATGCGGTGAGTGAGGAGGGCATTGAAGATGAACGAGTTGAGGACAAGGAAAAGACTTACTCTATGAAGGTGACCTTCACAGATGAAGACATGTTGTTGGGTTCACAGCCTCACAACCGACCTCTATTTGTAACTGGTTATACGCAAGGGCTGCAGGTAAAGCGTATACTTATTGACAGAGGCTCAGCAGTAAACATCTTGTCTTTAAGGATGTTGAAGAAGTTAGAAATACCAATGGATGAACTCAACCATAGCCGATTGATGATCCAAGGGTTTAACCATGAAGGATAAAGAACTCTCGGCACGATTGTTCTTGATTTGATGATTGATGGGATGAAATCAACGGTGCTCTTTCATGTCATTGATGCAAAAACTTCATACAACATGCTCTTGGGGCGCCCATGGCTGCATGAGAATGGTGTGATCCCTTCTACACTACACCAGTATTTCAAATATAGCGAAGGCAACAATGTGAAAAGAGTGTTCGGTGATGACAAGTCGCTTACTAAAGCTAAAGCTTACTTTGCAGATGCTAAGTATTTCTTCAAGAATACAAAGGAAGTGAAGCGTGAAGAAGTTCCACTACAAAATGGTGGGGGCAGAAAATAAATAAATGATGAAGATAGCACATCATCCACCGCTCTCAAGAAGAACAAAGAAAAGCTTGAGGCCTTGGAAGAATTGACATTGCCTTTAACAAAGATTGATGAAGGTAAGACTTCTTCTCCTCCACTCAAAGGATTTGTACGTCCTATTGAGGGAGCAAAGACCGAACACGGTGAAGTATTTGAAGCAGAAATAGCCAAGTCATATGGCCCACAAGCTTTCAAACTCCTCAAGAAGGCTGGTTATGACAAGCAAGTCGCCTCAAGAGACTATCAACCCATCTGAACATGGGCTCAATGCTACTCAGAATATGTTGAAAAATAGTGGCCACACTGTCAAGAATGTTAAGCCAGGTTTGGGATATGTCCCTCAAAAGCCAGTCCGTATAGCAATCAGAAGAGCAAACACAAATTATATCACAGAGGGAGAAGTTTCATCCACAAAAGACATGTTTGATGAAAGCGGAAGGAAAATCAAGAGGAGCTCTGTCTTCGAAAGGCTTGGAAGTGTTTTCGAAAGGCTCGGTCCAAAGAACAAGTGTAGGAAAAAAAGCCATTTCAAGTCTCCTAGCTTCCCAAAACTCTGGAGTCGAATTCCTTCTCGCATGAAGAGACGAAATATCTTGACAGTTTCATGTGGAAGAGTGTTGAAGGCCAAGATGCAGACAATTGTCTTTACTAAAGAAGACAGTGATGATGATAGAGAAAGTATAGCTTCCACTAACCATATCACTGCTCTTGAGGATTCTCAAGTAGAAGAAGTAGATGCTGAAGATGCACCTCCACAATTTGAGGAGGGTGTGAAGGCCACTGTTGATGAGTTGAAGGAAATCAATTTAGGTGACGAAAAGGACCCACGTCCTACCTACATAAGTGCCCTGCTAAGCGTTGAAGAAGAAGAAAAGTATATCCTCCTTTTGCGAGAATTCCGGGATGTCCTTGCATGGTCGCATAAGGAAATGCCAGGCTTGGATCCAAAGATCGCAGTGCATCACTTGTCCATCAAAAGGAAAACTCGACCATTAAAATAGATGCAGCGTCGATTTCGACCAGAGTTGATTCCGTTGATTGAAGATGAAGTCAATAAACTTCTTGAAGCAGGCAAGATTAGAGAAGTCAAGTATCCTACATGGATATCTAACATCGTACCCGTGAGGAAGAAAAATGGGCAACTCAGAGTATGTGTGGATTTTTGGGATTTGAACATGGCATGTCCAAAAGATGACTTTCCACTGCCAATTGCTGAACTCATGATTAATGCAACAACGGGGCATGAGGTCCTTTCGTTTATGGATGGGTCATCTAGCTACAATCAGATCGGTCTGGCTCCCGAAGATCAAGAGAAGACAGACTTTCGTACTCCGAAAGGAATATATTGCTACAATGTGATGCCATTTGGCTTGAAGAATGCTCGTGCCACTTATCAACGAGCCATGCAAAAGATATTCGATGACATGCTGTATAAGATCGTCGAATGCTACGTTGATGATATTATAGTGAAAATAAAGAAAAAGACAGATCATCTCCATGATTTAAGATGAGTATTTGAACGTTTAAAGGAGTATCAACTCAGGATGAATCCACTCAAGAGTGCATTTAGAGTTACGTCTGGAAAATTTCTCGGATTTATTGTCAGTCGTCGAGGGATCAAAATTGAGAAGGCGAAGATTGATGAAATCATGAAGATGCATGTGCCTCGAAATATACATGAGCTTAAGAGTTTGCAAGGAAAGTTGGCATACTTGAGAAGGTTCATATCAAACTTGGCTAGTCGATGTCAATCGTTTAGTCATCTCATGAAGAAAGGTAGTGTATTCGAATGAGATGAAGCTTGCAATAATACTTTCAATAGCATTAAAGAGTACTTGATGAAGGCACCAGTGTTGTGTGCACCAATACCTGGACGTCCATTAATTCTCTACCTAGCTGCTCAAGAACGGTCAGTTGGAGCCTTACTTGCACAAGAAAATGATGATGGCAAAGAAAGAGCTCTATATTATCTGAGTAGAACTATGAATCCAAACGAATTGAAGTATTCACCTATTGAGAAGATATGCTTATCCCTTATCTTCGTGATTCAAAAGTTGAAGCACTACTTCCAAGCTCATATAGTTCGTCTGGTTTCAAAAGCCAACCCACTAAAGTTCGTCATGTCAAAGCCAGTACTCTCGGATCGACTTGCAAGATGGTATCTCCAACTTCAACAGTTCGAGATTGTATATGTCCCTCAAAAAGCCGTTAAAGGGCAAGTGTTGGCAGATTTTCTAGCTGATCATCCGATGCCTGCAGAATGGAAACTGTCTGATGAACTCCCCGATGAAGATGCTTTCGCTGTGGAGATAGCTTCTCCTTGGAAGATGTATTTTGATGGAGCATCTCATAGAGAAGGAGCCGGTGCTGGAGTCGTGTTTGTAACATCCAGTGGTGAAGTTTTGCCATTCTCATTTTCCTTAACAGAAAACTACTCTAACAATGTAGCCGAGTATCAAGCACTCATACTTAGTTTAGAAATAGCAGTTAACAAAAAGCAATTACACCTTAAGCTGTATGGTAACCAACTACTTGGAGTGTATGAAGTGAGGAAGCCTGAATTGCTCACATACCACAAGTATGCTCAAAAGCTGATGAGTTAGCTTGGTGATGTTGATATCGAGCATTTGTCCAGGAGAGAGAATAAGCAAGCTGACGCCCTCGCCAAGCTAGTATCAAATATATCTATGCCGGAGGCATAAATTCAAATTTCAGTGTGTAAAAGTTTGGTTGTACCACCAATCTTCGAGGATGAGGATTATGAAGAAGTTGAAAATCATGTGGTGGAAGTATTCGAAGTTGACAAAGAGGATTGGCGTCAACCACTCGTCGATTATCTAAGTATGATAAATTGCCAAATGAGCCACATCAAAGGGTTGATATTCAACGTCGGGCACCTCGATTTATTTACTTCAAAGGCACACTGTATAGAAGATCATTTGATGGAATTTTCTTGAGATGCCTAAGTAAAGAAGAATCTGTTCAAGCAATGGAGGAAGCTCATTCCGGAATTTGCGGTGCTCATCAGTCTGGGCTGAAGCTACACTTCATAATCAAAAGAATGGGCTACTATTGGCTAAAAATTGTGAAAGATTGCATGGAGTATGCACAAAAATGCCAAGTTTGCCAATTCCATGGGAACTTGATCCATCAACCTCCTGAGCCTTTGCACCCAACAGTCGCTTCATGGCCTTTTGATGCTTGGGGATTAGATGTAGTGGGGCCTCTCACAAAATCTTCTAGTGGTCATTTTTACATCCTTGCTGCCACCGATTACTTTTCCAAATGGGCTGAAGCTGTGCCTTTAAGGGAAGTGAAAAAGAAAAATATTGCTAATTTTATTCAGATCAACATCATTTACAGATATGGTGTTCCCCGCTATATCATCACAAATAATGGAAAGCCATTCAGCAACAACTGGATTGATAAGTTGTGTGAGAAGTTCGACTTCAAACAAAGGAAGTCGTTAATGTACAATGCAGCTGCCAATAGTCTGGCCGAAGCATTCAACAAAACCTTGTGCAGTCTATTGAAGATATAAGCCCACTGATGAAAAAAATAGTAAAGCAATAGGAATGAGCGAGAAAATATTTATTTTTATTCGCAAATCACCGGTATTCGGTATATGGAAAGCACACAGGGGAAAGCAAGTAAATAAAAAAAAGAGAAGAAAACAAAGCAGTCCTACACTAGACAAAAAAATCTCGAGAAACTATGTCTCGTACAACAGACTGCAAAGAGGTCTTCGCTTTCTTCAAATCTTTAGACTCTTTTAAAACAGCTGGTTTGTCAAGCGCAAAGATCTCCTCCTCTACAGTCTCGATTTCCTTCTTAGCATGACAAAGTTTTTGTTGAAGATGATCAGCTACCTTGGGTAAAGTCTTTCCATCCTTTCCCAAATTAGCCATCTCTTTACTTATCTTCTCCAATTCTTCACCAGTTGTTCTTAGTTGCTTTGCCTCCGCTGCATAGACGTCTTTACAACTCTGCAGACGACCCTTGAGGTTAGTGAAATGTTTGACATAACTTCCCGTGGATGACTCTTCATCAAATTTTACTTTTGCATTAGTATAAGCATCAGCCTTATCAAATAGGGGGCCCAAGGCTTCCTCCAAGGAATAGCAGTCAACATTAATAGCCTTCACATCTTCCACTAAGGCAAATACTTCTTTCTTCAGGGAGGATAAAAACTCGAGAGGAGTCCGTTCAAGTTTCTTTCTTATAACCGTCCATACTACACGAGCAAGTTTTCCTTTGATACCTTGAGTAATCTTCTTTTATGTAAATTCTGATATTGCGGGGCATGCCTTTGAAGAAGAATCCACCTCTGTGTTAGGGTCGCGACTTTCAACACATTCGCCATCATTATCAGAGCCATCACTAGTATCATGATTTGAAGTGATGCCCAAAATCTGATAAAGAAAAGTAATATACTAAGGTAAAAGGGAAGTTAGATAAAATGAAGTTTGTGTGAGAAAGAGGGACAACCTCATTTGCCAAAGCTCTTGAAGTACCAACAACAACTAATTCCTTGCCCGCGGCAGCCTTAGAGCTAGAAATCTTCTGCGCAGCCTAAAAAAAAAAGAGAAATTTTAGTAAAAGGATTTCGTAATAGGAAAATAAAAAGAGAAGGAAAGAGAATAAAGGAAACCTCATCAGCTTGTTTCTCAATAGATCTCTTCCTCTTCCAATATGGTTCAGTAGGTGCACTACAACTTTCTGTAGATTGAGGAAGACCTTTCTTCCTTTTATTCGCTGCAGAATGTGAAGCTTCAGCGTGTACCGGAGAAATATCTTGAGCCTCTCAGTTATTCTCGTCAAGATCATTTATGATATTCACATTCTTTTCAAGATCATTTATGATATTCACCTCTTCATCCAAAGGTTCTGAAGTTGGGGCAATTGTATCTTCAATATGATCATGGACTTTCTTCCACCATTCCTTATACTCAAGCATGGAGTAATTTTTAGGAGCTGAGGCAGCACATGGAAAATAAGTTTCAGAGTTGGAATTAAACGTGGTGCTGTGTCATCATAGGAATGTCTTGCATGAACCCAAATTGACGAGAAAATCTATGTGGCGAGTAAGGCTCCATCGCAAAATGATTGCCTCATCGCAAGGTAAGATAACTAGTGCGAATAGCCATATAATGGGCCCAGCTGTCCCAATTGCTTTGTCCATCATCCACAAAATGGATAGCTTTATCTTTAGAAAATATATTGCAAGTCCATGAAGTATTGTCGGCTATATGAATTCGTTTGCGAGCATCCTCGGGACTAAAGTATCTTGTACCCTGCTCACCAGCATGAGCTACCATTCGAGGATGATTCAATTTACTGCCAATCGGAAAATGAGTCTTGAAGTAGTGGGCTAACCAAGCATTAACAAAATGAACAGGAAATGTTGATCTAACTTCGAAAGGATTTGGTGAGTTAGAGATTGCATTCAAGCCACGGTAGATGCTTGTCAAAACTGGAATTGCAAGATTTACTTTTTTCCAGCAGCCATTAAGATTGCCACCTTAAAAGTACTTGGCCGTATTAAGCCTGCCTCAATACCCGGGAGTGCAAAAGTTCAAAGCCAGCAAGCTAAATGAGCGGCTAAGTAGGTCTCTTCTTGGTATGCAGGTCGAATGCCCAATTTCTTAAATTGGTGTATCTCAGCAGACTCCCACGACATATGATTCAAGATAGTACCGCTCGGATTATAAGTTTTCTTTGGACGAGAAGTTGACTTTTTTTTTGACACGCTTAGGAGGTGGGAGGTATGTTATAGTCTTCTTAGACCAAAAATCTACCCATTGTTCAATTGGTATACTTCTCCTACCAGCATCTTGGCAAAGCAAATGAGAAGCACCAAGTAAAGATCGGCAGCTGTATGGGAATCGTGAATCATCTTTCTTGGAAAGAAGTTCAGCGAAACTTGGAATTACTTCATCATATATATTACTAGCTATAGGAAGCTCCATCAAGTTGTATAAATCCCATAGGAAAATTAACATTTTCCCAAATTTAGTAAGTAAAGTGTTGGTGGAAGAACACCAAGCCTCACAAAAGGCTTTGATAATTTCATGATTGTAGTCATAAGTAAAGAGGGACACAAAGACAGCATCATAAAGCTTTGTGTCATGGAGTATCGATTGGCATCGACTGAGAATATCTTCAGTCCACTTCCAATATCCTTTAGTATAGTTGAAGTCACCACGAAATTTGAGGGGTTCTCCCCAAGCTGCTTCATTTTTTTCCTTTCCCTTTTGCAAATCATCGTCCCAAAGATGGTAGGGGCTCCAAACTAGGGTGGGGCTCAATATCAGCTCCCTTCAAAGTCAAAATTATGTTATTTTTTCCCGAAGAAAGCTTATGAGACCAACATTCTAGAAAGAAATTGTTCTTAAGCTTGGGAGGGATTATTGCATGGTTCCCTAATAAAGAATCCTCAACTAGAAGGTGAGTTCCTTATTGTAAAGGTTGGCGATCATCATTAAGAATCACTAAATAATTGGAGCCAGACTTTCCCATAGCAGGTTTGAAGTAAACCATGTCGAATATCGCAATTAGCTACAAAACGAGTGAAGGGGTGTTAAAAAATGGGCATTGGAAAAATTAATTTATGGATTTGATTAATGAAAGAACCCAAAAAAAATTATGGGATCAATTAATTAATAAAATCCAAATGTATAAATTAAGCCCATGAGGGGAGAGGTCCAAAGGTATTAAAAGTGAGACATTAAAATAATTCATGTGGGTTTAATTAAATTAAGCCCAAGAACATGAATTAAAGTTAAATAGCCCAAGGGTCAAAAGAAAATAATTAAGTGGCATGGGGCCCAAGAAGAAATGAAAAAAAAGAGTAAGTGGTTCAAGTAAGAGGCCCAATTTAAATTTGGAATCACGTGAGTTGCTGCCAAGCCAAATTGAAGGATAATGTCAATTTTGAAAAAGTCAAAATTGGGATTTTGTTTCTTTTTAAAGGGGAAAATGGCGTAGGGGTTCTTCTCTTCAATAGCAGAATACGAAAACTGTTCTCCCACTTCAATCAAACGCGATACCGCAGCCAACACCGAGGAGTTACCAGCCACCGTCAACGACGGCGATTGAGGTCCTCGATTTGACCGCTCGACGAGCCGCCGCCAGCAGCCATTGCTGCTGCCTCCGGCGTGGTCTCCGGCACGGGTTTGTAACAGCTGCTGCCGGATCGTTCTTCGCGGGTCTGTAACACCGCTGCCGGATCGTTCTTCGCGGGTCTGTAACACCGCCGCCGAATCGTTCTTCGCGGGTCTGTAACACCGCCGCCGGATCTTTCTTCGCGGGTTTGTAACACCGCCGAGGTCGCCCATCCACACAAGAAATATAATAAAGGAGCAGAGTATTCGAAGGTAAAAAAAAAATTCGAATATACCTTTGAGGGTGTTGTGTTGTGAGGTTTATGAGTGATACAGTTTTTAAGGCCATTTCCAGTAGTTTACCCCATTTTGCAGCACATTTACCCCTAAAATGCAGACAACTCAGTAAACCATCTCCAGTAGTTGACTCCATTTTGCAGCACATTCATTTTATTAATACTATTTTTATTAATTTTTACATTTAATTCATTTTTCATTATTATATTTATTTTTGAATACCAAAAATAATATAATAAAAATATTAAAATGTCTAAAATTAAAATAATATAATCATTAAAATTACAATATAATTTATTTAAACATGAAATTAAGACAACAATTAAAATTAAAATTACATTAAATAATACATAAACATCAAATTAAAATTACAACACAATAATTAAAACTACAACACTTAAATTAAAAAAAGATTATTTCTATTCCTCCGAGTTGGAATACTCCATCCATAAATGATCAATTAAAGCATTTCGAAGGTTGAAATGAGCATCTGTATCTCTAATTTGAAATAACATAATTATTAAAATTAAAATAACATATTTATTAAAATTACGATAATTTATTTAAACATGAAATTAAGACAACACTTAAAATTAAAATTACATTACAAAATACATAAACATCAAATTAAAATTACAATAACACAATAATTAAAAATACAACACTTAATTACATTAGGATTTTAATATTTTTTCACATATACCACATATACATTAATTTATTATTAAAACTAATCATCATAATATTTTTTCACTTATTTAAATTAATTATTATAAATAAGTAAAAAATTTTAAAAAAATACAGAAAATTGAATGCTAAATATATACAACATACATATTAATTTATCATTAACTATTAAAATATTTTATGTTATTTAAATTAATAATAATTGTATATAAAAAAAGAAAAAAAAAATGCAGCCATCACTGTAGCGTTTGGATTTTCCAAACGCTATAGTATTTTTCCTCAATTTGCATCCAATTTTGCAGGCTTGCTGGAGGGAGTTGGAGGCCGCATTTTACAGTTGCAGGCCCATATCCAGCAGTGCTGGAGATGGCCTAAGGAAAAAAGCAAGTATACTAAAATTGCTTGCACAATAAAATTAAAAAAAGCAGATTAAGGTGAAGTAAAGTTAAGGGCTTACACTTGTTATACGGATTGAATTTCTTGTGCGATGTTCTGCCTTGTGTGATGTATTCTGCTGAGGTAGTTTCTTGAAGAAAGCTGCTGCACGGAAAGATGAAGAGCATTAGTTGCTTTGCTGATAAAGTCAGTGCTATACTTAGAGAAAAAGGGAAGAAGAATCTAAGAATTGAAGTTCCTTACTTTCTGTGATAAAAAAATCGAGTTCATGGATCTTATTATACAGTAAGGGATGTGCAAGAATTTATGAAAATTATTTGTATAGCTTAAATCTCTACAAAATTTTAGAGAGATTCTTTACTACAAATAAGTTTGATAATTTTGAGTAAAATCTACCAAGTCTTGGTGAACAAGAAATACGTCGGTGCAATATTCATGTTCTATTGGGATTGAGTAAGCAAGCAAGTTAATTGGGCTATCAAAAGAGTGAAGAATTGGGCTATGAGTAAAGAAAATTATTTGCTCTCTTGGGTCAAGTAAATTTTGTAATTACACTTCAAGCCCAAATGCTTTATAAATTAAAAGCTTCAAAAGAAAAATTGTAAAAAAAAGGGAACTTTTTCGATTCCTTCACATCAAGACACGACGTCTGTGAACAAATCGCAAGGGGGCATTTGTAAGCAAATAAAATTTACAGTCCAATCAAATGGTGACATGTGGATTTTATTGATCAAATATCAATTTTAATTTATTTTGAAATTAAAATAAATTAATTCCTAAAATAGATTAATAAATAATTAATAATTAATTTAAGCCCAACAAGTTAAATGGACTTAAATTAATTGAGGTCTGACCCGAGTTGAATAAGCCCACGTTAATTGAGGCCCAACTCAAGTCAAATAAGCCCAGACAAATAAGTTTGACTTGAAGCCTAAGCAAGTGGAAGGCCCAAGCCCATAGGATTAGGTCATATCAGCCCTGGACCAATCAAACTGTAAGTTATAGATGGAAGGTTTCTCATCCTTCACCTATATAAGGAGCCCTCCTCCATTCATTACAGACACTAAAAACATTTGAAGACAAACGCTCTGAAAAGATCAAGAATACGAGCAGTGCTCTTTTGAATACTTCAAGCATCTTCAAGCGAAGAACAGCCGCCAAATCGAAGAGCAAGGTTCTAAACCCCTTCGATTCGGTGTTCTTCAAAAGTAATAGCCACTGATTGGAGATAAAGGTGCGAAACCCCTTCGATTCGGCGTTATTTAAATCAAGTTCTTCGGCGTTCTTCGTGGAAAGCTTCAAGAATAACGTTTTAATCCGAACAAAGGCCCGACCCCTCCGGATTAACGTTATAAGTTTCAAGAATAGCGTTTTAATTCGAACAAAGGCTCGACCCCTCCAAATTAACGTTATATTCGAGTCCGGACAAGCTTCAATTGAAGATCCGACTCAAATCGATATACGCGGTCCACATAGTCAGCGTAGTCAACACACACAAGTCAAAGTCAAAGCCAAATTGGTTCGAGAGAAGAATTAGAGGATTGACTGAGATTGTAGTCTCTTACACATCTTTCAAGATTAAATCCTTTTGGATTATTTGTAATTCACTTTTGTGTGTATTTTATTATAAATACATAAATTTATTGTTACAATACTGTTGAAGAAGAGAAGCTTGAACGGAATTGAAACGGTGAATTTATCTGAAAACTGCAGCTCAATCATTTAGAGAAAACTGCCAGCTAAGTTAAAGGATCCGGAAGCTTCATTATAAGTCGTAATTTTACATCATTATTTTAGATGAATTCATATACATATTTATGTGAGTTGTGAATTATTTAATGTAATTACGACTTATTTTTATTTTATACACTTGAACTTTAATTATTTTATTTTTTTATTGAAATAGGCCAAAATTGAGATAAATTGTAATGCCATAATAATTTATTTTGTGATTGCTACAATTATCATTACTGCCGGAAATAAAGAATTGACCAAAGCAAAATAAATGAGAGATTTGATTTGAAGAGCATAAGGAAACTTACCAAAAATATTGGAGATGCAATGAACCTGGACACTCTTTAAGAAGGAAAGAAATCAATTAGGTTTTTTGGGGACAAGAAGATAAATAAGGAGGATATATACATCATATCACATCCGAGCAGATTGAGAAGACAGATTGGGAGAGCAGGAGACGCACCACTCATGGAGAATAGTATCGGTTCTTTCGTTTTATATTTTTAATTTAGTTTTTATTATGTAATTTCATTTCTAGTTTGAGGATTGTGAACCCCCCATGAATGTTTATTTTATTGTCTTGAATTTTATATTGCAAACTTTTATATAAATTTATGTTGTTACATGCACCGAATCGATTAAACATTTGATAATTGTTTTAGACTGGCCATCTAGGTTAATTGTTAAATTGTTTATTGCTATTTCATGATCCATGATCCGTAATTATTGTGAGGATTGAATTGAGTAGCGAAATAGAGGAAGGCCCTCTAGGTGTAATAAGATCTAGGTTGTATGATTCCTAGCCGATTTTCATAGCTTAGTAATTCTAATGTTTGGTGTATGAATTTGCGAGTTTGAATCCATGGGGTCACTCGTAAATAGTGTAATTTAGTGGTCGTACCCTGAATTGCTAAGCATAAGAATATTTCGGGTTAATTTGGTCGTACCATTAGCCTAGGGATTTGAGTTTGTATAATTGTTGGCATGTTTAATTCGTGCAGTTTTATGAATTAGGATATGGGAGGGGATCAAATCCTTGGACTAGGTTGTTATTTTATTTGTTTGTCTTACTTTTATTTTTGCTCAATTATTTATATTTTCATGTTTATTAGTTGTTAGATTCAATCCAAACCCCCTTGTTACTTTCTTAAAAACACGATTAATTCAATTTAAATTCGATTACTCCCTGTGAGTTTGACCCGTACTTATCCTACTACAATCTAGTGTGGATTTGTTTGGAAAATTACAAATCTTATTTTTGGGTGTCAGCGATAGCACACCACTTCACTATTCTATGTGAGATTGGAAAAGGGCCAGCACGATGAGCCTTGTGCGATCTGGGGGCAAGTATCAATTTGATGCCATTGTCAATATTTACAATTGGCGGATAGGTCGATGACCTTTTCGAAGGGGCGTGATTGAAGATGTGCTTGTAAAAGTAGAGAAACTGGTCTTTCCTGTGGACTTTCTTGTACTTGATATGGAAGATGACAAGGATAATGTTCCCCTTATCTTAGGAAGACCATTCCTTGCCACTACTGAAACTATGATTGATGTTCAAAAGAGTGAGCTAAGGCAGCAGATGGATAAAGAAGAGGTTCTATTCAACCTTGATAAAGCAAAGAAGATGCCGATGGAGACGCAGTGCCATAGATTGATGTGGTGGAGGAGATGGTGAAGGAAGATATGTCTTTGATCCTTTAGAGACATGCTTAGCAGAGTCTCTTACTTTTCCCACCACAGAGCTAGATGAGCTCTCTAATGAGGTATGTATTGAATTTCTTGAAAATCTACTTGCTTTGGGTGATGATAGGTATGAATAAAAAATGACCAAGTTTGAAGAGATGAAGTGGACTAGAAAGTACTTGCTATTGAATCGTGAGAGTACAATAAAAGAAGAGAAGAAAAGGAGTTAAAATTGCTACCAGAACACTTAAAAAATGCCTATCTAGGTGACAATTAAAAATATCCGATAATTGTATCTTCTTTTCTATCTGATGATCAACTTGAAGAGTTATTAGATGTGCTTAAGAAGTATGTCTGCGATTGGTTGGTCTCTTGATGATTTGAAAGGCATTAATCCATCATATTACATGCATAAGATAAGATTGTTAGATGAGGCCAAGAGTAGCATTCAGAATCAGCGGAGGGTGAATTTCGCTATTTAAGAAGTGATTAGGAAGCAAATCCTAACATGGCTAGATGCAGGAATTATATATCCAATTAGTGATAGTCCCCATGTGAATCCATTGCATATTGTAGCTAAAAATGGGGGCATGAGTATTGTGAAAGCCGATGATGGCGAGACATTAGCCACTAGGATTCCTATGGGATGGCGTGTGTGTACTGATTACAGGAAACTGAATGAAAATACATGCAAATACTATTTTTCCTTCATTTCATGGATCAAATCTTGATCATCTTGTAGGATATGATTTTTATTGTTTCTTGGATGGGTACTTGGGGTATAATCAAATCATGGTTGCACCCGAGGATCAGGAAAAGACTACTTTTACTTGCCCTTATGGAATCTTTGCTTTTAGAAAGATGCCTTTTGGATTGTGTAATGTGCCTGCTACATTTCAGCGCTGCATGATGGCGATATTTGATGGCTTGATTGAAAAGATTATAGAGGTGTTTACGGATGATTTTTCTATTTTTGGTTCATTCTTTGATATATGTTTGACTAACCTCTCTACTGTTTTGAAGAGATATATTGATACTAATCTAGTTTTGAATTGGGAGAAGTGTCACTTCATAGTAAGAGATGGGATTGTACTAGGACATCATATTTCAGCCAAAGGATTGCAAGTGGATAAAGCAAAGGTGGTGGTGATTTAGAAGCTTATACCACCTACTAATGAGAAGGGAGTGTGGTCCTTCCTTGAACACACAGGATTTTATAGGAAATTTATCAAAGACTTCTCAAAATACTCCAAACCGTTGTCTCACTTACTTGAAAAGGATGTTCCTTTTGTGTTCGATAAAGAATGTCTAATAACTTTTCAGGTTTTGAAGGAGGCATTTATTACTGCACCTATCTTGATCACACCAGATTGGACTCAGCGTTTGTACTTAAGTGTGATGCAAGTTATTTAGCACTTGGAGTGGTGCTTGGGCAGATGAGAGAAAAGAAGTTCTGCGCCATTTACTATGCAAGTAGGACTTTTGATGCAGCACAAAAGAACTACATTGTTACTGAAAAGGAGTTTCTAGCTGTTGTGTAGTGATCACTATTTTTTCACCCTCAAGTATAAGTGATCGATTGTAGTGCGCGTGACCATGTGAATATCGTTCCTACGAGATAGTTATAAACTTAACAAATAATTCTATTAATGATAATTCAATTGCAAGATAAATTCGAGGATTTTTTAATGATGATTAATTAAACTAATAAAGCTGAATTTATATAATTAAACTAATTATGCAATAAAATAAATCACGCAAGAGAAAACGACTTAAGAGTTCAAGAATGGAGAATTGGTAATGCTCGGGCAAACAGTTTAACTATGTGACTAATTTTTCTAGACCCATATTAATTACCTGCAGGTGTTTATAAGAGGATCACTAAGCCTAGTTAAATCACCTTGATCGGGTAGAATCTAACACTTATAATGAGCTGAAAATCCTAGAATCAGTAAGGAATTAATTCTCTCCCTCTATAGGTACTTCATGCTAAATTCTATTAAAGGCTAGAGCACTAGACTTCCCTTTCTAGGTATGCAATTGTTAACCCCTTTTGTCTCCTTACCAATTACCTAATAATGATGCTTTACCAAGTAATTAATATCCCAAATTGATTGTCTAACACTAAGACTGTCATATGAGACACAATTTTTATGCAGAAATAAAGAATCCTATTAACTATCAATCAGTGATACAGTCAATAATAATTAAAGGAATCAAAACCAAAAAATATAATAATATGAAGTCTCAAAATATCATCTTTAATATGGAAATAAACATTCTTCAGAATAATCAATTCAAGTCTAGGGCAATCAAATCACATAATTAAATCTGTCTTAGCACCCTAACATTACCAACAAAGAAGCTTAGCCCATGGAATTACGAGGGCAAATCACTAAGATGTAATAAACCCTAACCATTGTTCTAAAATAACAAAGCTAAATAACTGAAAAATAAAGAACCCTTGTGAAGGAATTCGATTCTTCAGTCACGATCTCCATTTGAATATCCGTCTCTGATCCAAGTAGCAACTCCGATCGTCTCTCTGGTGGAAGGATGGAAGGATATGGTGAAGGCAGGGTTCTGTAAAGGTGAGGCGTGAATTGTCGTGAATTCTAGCTTCTGTTCTGCTCCTTTTTATACTCATGAACTGGGCCAACTTAATGCATACGCTATTGATATGGGCCAGGCGTTAAAAATTGAGCGTGTGACTTCTCCTCAGAAATTGAGTGGCTCCCTTGGTTTCCTCAGCATACTTTACGCCTGACTGAAGGCAACACCCAATTTCTTCTCCTAGCAACGGGTGCCTCAGCCCGGTATCCCATGCGGCAACTCGCTCGGTTAGGTGCTCGGTTTCCAAATCTTGGCGCCCGGCAGAGTGCACGATTCCACTGCAGGTTGCTGTCCAGCCAACTCCTTCTCAGCTCATTTCAACTATTCTCTAATACTCCCTCTTTTCCTATGAAAAATATGACAAAATACCTCTCAAGCACCTTTTAGTCAATAATAATTAGAAGTAATAGGATTTGTGCAAATAATATCAATTATACACTCAAAGAAATATCAAACTGGACCCAAAAGTACATGAATTTCCACTCTCATCAAATTCCCCAAACTTAAGTTGTTGTTCGTCCTCGAACAATGAAATGACAAACTAAGAGAATAATGAGATGGAAAGTCATGTTCCAAGATAAAGATCAAAACATCAACTAAGCCATCAAAGATATAATTAATCTTAACTCAGTTCACATAACTTCAAATTCAAAAGTATCAATTCATTCAAAACATGCAAATTAAGATAATTACTTCACCAATTCAAGTGTTCAATCCACCTATGCTCACAGGATATATATAATATGTAACTCTCACGTTCATGGTGTATAAGTGTACACCGTATGGGTTATATATAAGTGCTCTCAAATTCAATTTAAGTGCATGCATAACCATAAGCTTGCCCTTTATCTCAACTCTCCTTTTACTTGTAGTTAGCAAATTATGAATCAAAAAGGACTTTTATTTGGTTGTAACGTAGGCTCTTTAGATAAGGTAGGAAAAATATGGATAAGTGACTCAAACTCGGGTCAATCAAGTGGCCATCTAACATGATCTTTCATTCTTCCTCATCACTTTCATTAAAGTACAACTCCTCCTCATTTATGTAGGAACAACAACCATCTTCTTTTTAATTCTTTCACTTTTCAACTCCATCATTTTTCTTTCCTTCATTTTTTTGAATAGGGTACCAGTTTTAGGCACTACCCCAATGGATCCTCTATAGGGTACTAGATGTAAGCACTACCCTAGGGTGTCTGTTTCATAGAGTACTAGATTTAAGCACTACTCCATGAATTTTATCTTTTTTTTTATCTTTTCTTCATCATCCTTTTCACTTCCAACATATTCACATTCTTCTTCTAACCTCCTCAACAATTACTCAATTGATCCAAGTAAAACAAGAAAAAATCAAATACTGCTTAAGCTCAACAGGTTATTCAAAGAATGAATATTTCAAGGCCCAAGGGATTGACTAAGGATTTAACAAATTCAGGTAAAGTGTATGGAAAAGATGGGCTAAAAATCAAAGACGACCTTATATCAATTCCATAATCCGCTAGACTATTCTCGAACATTCAAGGAGACTCAAGACAAGTTCTAGAATACATGCATAAGAACGATACGCTCAAGAATAAATTAATCATGCATGATCATGTAACATGATTTAAAGGCTCAAATCTCACTTGGCTTTTTCATAGAATGAATGAGTACTCTTCAAGGCTACGCATACATCATAACAAGCACATCAAGAACTTCAAGCACTTAAGAATTAAAGCATGTTCCCCTTATTAATCATAATCAACATCTTAGGCATAAATTATTAGCTCAAAGATCACCATGAAATTCAGGTCATAGAATTTAAAGCTCATGATCCTCACTCATAAGTATTCAAAACTCACAGAAAAATTTAGAATAAGGAACGAAGTAACTTGATTTCAATCTTTTTCACAAGTTCACTCCAACACCTTTAATACCTTCTCAATCATAAAATCTCAAACACCAAACTTATCATCACAGGAAAGATAAAATATCAGAAAGATAAAAATCAATGACAGAGCACCAAGGGACACATAAAAATGAACAAAACACACAAGACACCTGGATAGTCGCAAAAAAATTCAAAAAGATAGAATAAAATTCGAAAATTCTAAAAAAAATCGACCTCCAAGCACACAGACACTAAAACAATGCAGAGCAAACATACCTGGGTGCGGATGAAACAAGGGAAGAACATCACACCCCCACAAACTTAGATGAAAAAGTGAGTTGAATCTAAGTTTAAAAGGATGTTATTACCTTAAGCGTAAGCACGCACCTTGCGTATTATTCACCTAGTACAAGACACAACTAACAAAACAAAATAAAAGCAACAAAATGGTGGGTTGCCTCCCACCAAGTGCTCTTGTTTAACGCCGAGGAGCTCGACGGAATGCTGACTCACAGATTTTCAGACTCATGCATCAACACTTCTTCTTCATCTTTTATCTTCACTTTGAAGTGTTGTTTCGCCCACTTTCGATCCATCCAAACCATCTCTCCCTTCTTACTCTCAAGGATCAACTTATCTAGATCTCTATCTTTATATGATTCCTTCCTATCAATATCAAGATCAAACAAATGAGAATCACATATATCCAGAGGGACTGGTGGAATTTGTTTTCATGATCCTCCTTCAATCTATGACACCTCTCTTTTCTAGGGTTGCCAATTTTACCCGTCGGATCGGATTACCCACGGGTACCCGGGTGATTAGATAAGGATATGGTAGGCAACATCGGGTAGAAGATCGGGTAATACCCGTACCTGAAAAAAATATGCGGGTAAGGATAAGGTACGGGTTTTCCTTTTATACCCGCGTACCCAACCCAATACCCACCCGATTACTCGTTATACTATATATATATATATATATATATATATATATATATATATATATATATATATATATATATATATATATATATATATATATATATATATATATATATATATATATATTTTACTAAGGAGATCGTAGCCTTCTATATATTTTCAAGTGTTGGATTTTACGATATTTCTTTTCATGTTATTATATTAACTATGTTGTTTTTTTATTGTTGCACTAGGATTAAATATTATTCTCTATTATGGACTTTATTCTTATGATTTATATTTTATTTTGATGTTTTT
This sequence comes from Pogostemon cablin, assembly GCA_023678885.1. Lineage (NCBI taxonomy): Eukaryota > Viridiplantae > Streptophyta > Magnoliopsida > Lamiales > Lamiaceae > Pogostemon > Pogostemon cablin. The sequence continues at coordinate 11,228,169 of CM042979.1, forward strand.
GTTTCGATTTTGAGGGAAAAATTAATACGGGAAGGTTCGGGTCGATGCGGGTATGGTATGTTATGTTCAAGTTACAGTGGGTATCCGTGTTATACCGGTTTAAAATATCCGTTCATTATTTCTTGCAGGTATTCGTATATCCGCGGATTACCCATTTACCCGATAGATAAACCCGTATCCTACCCGATGCTTCAATTGAGGGTAATAAGGTAGGGCATGGATAGGGTAATTGGGTAGCGGGTAGTATGTGGATTTGCTCAACCCGTACCCTACCCTATCCGTTTACATCCCTACTCTTTTCTCCTTCTTGCAAACATTAACAGCACTCAAACAATCTGTTAGTTCATTAGATAAAATATCAGATGAAAAATCAGATTCAACATTAGTAGCAGGAGTAGATAAAGAAGGAATGTTGCTGATGCAGGTTTTCAACTGATCCTTAGGCTGAATCAATGGCAGTTTCTCCTCTACACTCTCATCAACGGACTTGGAGTTGCCCTTTTCAGAATGACTTTTCAAACCATCAAGTGAGAACATGGTCTCCTCAACTCCTACTCTAAGCTTCAACTCCCATCTTCAACATCAATCAAAGCTCTAGCAGTGGCTAAAAATGGTTTACCCAAAATTAGAGGCACATTGCTATCCTCTTTCATATCAAGCACTAGGAAATCAACAGGGAAGAAGAACCTATCCACCTTCACTAGTACATCCTCAACAACTCCTCTAGGGTGCGTAATTGACCTATCGGCTAGCTGCAATGTAATTGAAGTGGGCTTCATCTCCCAAAAACCAAGACTCTTGAACACACTTAGGGGCATAAGATTTATGCTATCCCCCAAGTCACACAAAGCTCTGCAAGTAGCTTTCTTTCCAATTTGAATTGGGATGGTAAACTTACCTGGATCTTTTACTTTGGCTGACAACTTTCTCTGAATTATGGCACTGCACTCCTCAGTCAAATTCACTGTTTCCTTGTCCATTAAACTCTGCTTCTTCGACATGATCTCCATAAGAAACTTCATATAGTGTGGCATCTGCTCAAGTGCTTCAGCAAAGGGCATGTTGATCTGGATCTGCTTGAAGATGTTTACAAACTTCTGAAATTTCTCATCAAGACCCTTCTTCAACTGTCTAGAGGGAAAAGGAATAGGATATTTTGTCTTGGGTATCCCTAAACTGTTTCTCTCAAGTTCATCCTTTTTGCTCATTTCTCTCTTAGCTCTTTCCCACTTCTTTTCAGTAACAACTGGATGATCAATATCACTTTGAAAACCTACTGTATCATCCCGAAGAGCAAATTCAATATGAATGGAATTAGGATCATCCAGATGGGTAACCGGGCTCACAGGCATGCATTCTTGGATGAAACCAGGTGCTATACTGGGCGCACTACCAAGTGTACCGCCCGGCAAGCTGCTCGGCAAGTCGCTTAGTTTTGGAGAAGGCATGCTCGATTTTGGAGGAGAATCTTGAACAAAATCGGGTGCAATACCAGGCATATCGCTCAGCAGGTCGCTTGGCAGGTTGCTTAGTTTTAGAGAAGACTTGTTTGGTTTTTGAGGAGGCATGCTCGCTTGAATGAAACCGGGCACAATACTAGGCGTACCACCCAGCAAGCTGCTTGACAGGTCACTTTTTTTCCAATCTCCAGCGCCTGGTTGCGTGTGCATGCCTTCAGATGCGATTTCTAGATACTAATCCTCTTCCAGCATACTAGGTCCTTCATACTGTGTGCCACTCCTCAAAGTAATAGCATAACACTGATGCTCTCTCGGATTCAACTCCGTCTGTGCTGGAAATTTACCTTGTTGTTGTAATTTACCCACTGCAGCATTCAACTGACTGATAGCAAGATCAGTTTCTTTTTGTTTTCTTTCTGCTTTCTTGTAACTTGCTTCAGCTGTTTCCTGATTTGTGACCATCAACTTAAGCATCAAATCCATCTTATCTTCCATTGATGATCTCCCTTCAACAGCTTTCTGAGCTGGATCAATTCCCGGAGGTGGTGCAACTGCGCTATTAGGATTTGAGTAAGACAGATTCTCATCCCTTCTCTGATTGTTGAAGTTTGAATTTCCTTGGTTCCAACCTTGCTGAAATTGATGGTTGTTCCCTTGGTCATTCCTCTCCCCAAATTGATTGTTAGGTCGGAAATTCTGTCTATTTCTATATTCCCCTTGAAAGCTTTGTCCCATAGTATAGTTTGCATCCTCGAATTGCTCTTCATCTCCAGCCATCATTACTTCCTCTCTGTTCCCTTTAGTGAGGTGATCCAACTTATTATTCAGTTCATTGAGTCGATCATGGATAGCTAAAACTTCATTATTTCCAGCTTGTATCCCTACCTTTGCCACTTTATCAAAAGAAGCATCTCCATCTGCTCTTTCTGCCAGTCAATCATAAGTGTTTGCAGCCATCTCCTCAAATATCTCTTCAGCTGCCTCTGTAGACTGCTTAATATAGATCCACCTGCTGTTGCATCCACCAAAACTCTTGAATCTCTTTTTAGGACTTGATAGAAGAAGCCTAACTAAGTATCCTTTGAAAATCCGTGTTTGGGACAGCTCCGCAACAGCTCTTTGAACCTCTCTCATGCCTCATAGAAACTCTCTAAGGATCCTTGTTTGAATTATGTTATCCTCTTCTTTATCAAGAAACTCTTAAAGGGAGGAAAGTATTTATTCATAAACTTATCTGCAAGTTGCTCCCAAGTAGTACAAACATCCTTGAAGAAGATTGTTGTACCACTCCTTGGCTTTCCCCGTAAGTGAGAATAGGAAAAGCTACATTCTGATAGCATCCTCCGAAACATTCCTGTGTTTCTGTGTCCTCGCATACTCATGAAAAATCTGCAGATGCTCACTAGGATTCTCCAAAGGATTCCCACTAAACTGCTGTCTCTCTACCATTTGGATCAATCCGAAAGGCAACTCAAAACTCTCTGTGGTGATCGCAGGTCCGTTCAACCCAGCATTAATTGTGTGCTTTAGTTTATACTGGTCCCGCATAGGGGTCGGGGCCTGTTCTTCAGCCATCTCTCTATTCTCAGTCTCCCCAGCTAAATCAACTCCGTTAAATTTCTGTGAAAGCCTTTCAACTTTCTCTTCTTCTAACGAATAAAAACTCTCCGAATTTGAGCTAGGAATATGTGTAGCTGGCTGCGTTCTTTTCCTTCTGTTCTCTCTAACAAGTGCTTCAAGTTCTAGGTTTAATGGTTCAATTGCTCGTCCACTCGACCTAGTGATCATACACATGTTCTCACTCAAAAGATTAGAATTGTTTGGATCAAAAATAAAATAAAAAAATAAAACAAGTAAAATTTAACGTCCTACAAGAAAATAAATCACTATAGAATTAAATTTAAATCTATAAACTATCCCCGGCAGGCGGCGCCAAGAACTTGATCGCTATTTTCTTTCACCCTCAAGTGTAAGGGATCGATTGTAGTGTGCGTGACCAAGTAAATATCGTTCCCACGAGATAGTTATAAACTTAACAAGTAATTCTATTAATGATAATTCAATTGCAAGAAAAATTCGGGGATTTTTTAAGGATGATTAATTAAACTAATAAAGCTTAATTTAAATAATTAAACTAATTATGCAATAAAATAAATCACGCAAGAGAAAACGACTTAAGAGTTCAAGAATGGAGAATTGATAATGCTCGAGCAAACAGTTTAAATATGAGACTAATTTATCTAGACCCAAATTAATTACCTGCAGACGTTTATAAGAGGATCACTAAGCCTAGTTAAATCACCTTGATCGGGTAGAATCTAACACTTATAATAAGCTGAAAATCCTAGGATCAGTAAAAAATTAATTCTCTCTCCCTCTATAGGTACTTCATTCTAAATACCATTAAAGGCTAGAGCACTAGACTTCCCTTTCTAGGTATGCAATTGTTAACCCCTTTTGTCTCCTTACCAATTACCTAATAATGATGTTTTACCAAGTAATTAATAACCCAAATTGATTGTCTAACACTCTTAGGTATTATAGGCCAATCCCCTAAGACTGTCACAGGAGACGCAATTTTTATGCAGAAATAAATAATCTTATTAACTATCAATCAGTGATACCATCAAGAATAATTAAAGGAATCAAAACCCAAAAACACAATAATATAAAGTCTCAAAATATCATCTTCAATAAGGAAATAAACATTCTGCAGAATAATCAATTCAAGTCTAGGGCAATCAAATCACATAGTCAAATCTGTCTTAGCGCCCTAACATTACCAATAAAGAAGCTTAGCCCATGGAATTACGAGGAAAAATCACTAAGATGTAATAAACCCTAACCATTGTTCTAAAATAACAAAGATAAATAACTAAAAATAAAGAACCCTTGTGAAGGAATCTGATTCTTCAGTCACGATCTCCATCGGAATCTCTGTCTCTGATCCAAGTAGGAACTCCGATCGTCTCTCTGGTGGATAGATGGAAGGATATGGTGAAGGCAGGGTTCTGTAAAGGCGAGGCATGAATTATGTCATGAATTCCAGCTTCTGTTCTGCTCCTTTTATACTCATGAACTAGACCAACTTAACGCACACGCTATTGTTATGGGCCAGGTGTCAAAAATTGAGCGTGTGACTTTTTCTCAAAAAACTGAGCGACTCGCTTGGTTTGCATACTTTACGCCCGACTGAAGGCAACACCCGATTTCTTCTCCCAACAACGGGCGCCTCCGCCCGATATCACGCATGGCAACTCGCTAGGCTAGTTGCTTGGTTTCAAAATTTTGATGCCCGACAGTATGCACGATTCCACTGCAGTATGGATGTAATAGGATTTGTGCAAATAATATCAATTATACACTCAAAGAGGTATCAAACTGGACCTAAAAGTACATGAATTTCCACTCTCATCATGTATGCATTCAATAAGTTTCGTCAGTACTTGGTTGGTATGAAGACCATTGTGTACACGGATCATTCTGCGATCCGATACTTGATGGAGAAGACGGAAGCAAAGCCAAGGATCATTAGATTGGTCCTTCTTCTGCAAGAGTTTGATATGGAGATCCGAGATAAGAAAAGTACGGAGAACGTGTTGGCGGATCACCTATCAAGGTTGGAGACAATGGAGCATTGTGATGATTCTTTTGATTAAATAGAGGAGTTGTTCCCTGATGAGAAGGTCATAGCGGTGTTTGCTGAAGGAGCGGAGAGAGCTTGTGTAGTCGCTGCTCAAGGAATGGATCCATGGTATGCAGACTATGTTAATTATATTACCATAGGAGAAATTCCAAGAGATCTCAACAGGTATCAACTTGCAAAGTTTAAGAGGGATGTTGAAATGTTTATATGGTATGATCCATTCGTCTACAAGATTTGTACGGATTTTGTTGTCTGTAGGTGTGTGCCCGAGGTGGAGATGGAGAGTGTTCTTGATTTTTGCCATGCACAACCTAAGGGGATCACTTCGAAGCTCAAAAGACTGCAGCGAAGGTACTTCAATTTGCTCTTTATTGGCCTACATTGTTTAAATACTGTGAATCCTATGTGGCGACATGCGATAGATGTCAACGGATGGAAAACATAAATAGGAGAGATGAGACACCACTTCAGCCGAGCATTGATGTTGAAATCTTCAATGTATGGAGGATCGATTTTATGGGACCGTTTCCCCCATCTAATGGATTTCTCTACATACTTCTAGCAGTGAATTATATTTCTAAGTGGGTGGAGGCCATTCTTACTCGCATGAATGATTTAAAGACCGTGTTTTCTTTCTTGAAGAAACATCTCTTTGCCCGCTATGGAGTTCCTAGAGCACTTGTAAGTGACGGAGGTTCCCACTTCGTTAATAAGCTTCTTGAAAAAGTTCTCAAGGAATATGGTGTTAAGCATAGGGTTACACCCTATCACCCTCAAGCGAATGGACAAGCTGAAGTCTCCAACCGTCAAGTGAAATAAATTTTGGAAAAAGTAGTCAGAACTAATAGGAAGGATTGGGCTATGAAGCTCGATGATATTTTGTGGGGGTTCCGAACTGCGTACAAGACTGTGCTTGATATGTCACCTTATCAAATAGTCTATGGAAAGCCGTGCCATTTACCCATAGAGATACATCATAAAGCTTTTTGGACATTGAAAAGTTTGAACTTGTGTCTTAAGGATCAAAAGGAATTGAGGTTGACTCAAATCAATCATCTAGACGAGTTCAGAAATCAAGCTTACAAGAATTCGGTGATCTACAAGGAAAGAATGAAGAAATGGCATGATTCGAAGATCACTTATAAGGAGTTCAAGCAAGGTGATGAGGTATTACTCTTTAACTCTCGTTTAAAGCTCTTTGCAGGGAAATTGAAGTCGAAATAGACGGGACCGTTCATTATCCATAGAGCCTGTGGAGGGGGAAGTTTTGAGATCATGGACAAAGATGGAGATATCATAGTGGCGAATGGGCATCGATTGAAGCACTATAAGTCATCGGATGATGCTTGCGTCGTCTTTGAGGATACCTTGCATTGATATGGTACCGTCGTGACTTTCCAATGTTAAACAAGAGCGCCTGTTGGGGGCTTTCCCTCTTGTTTTATTGCTTTATTTTATTAGTGTGAGTAAGAAATTTTTATATTTAGCGTGCTTACTAATCGGAAATTACATCTCTTTGCAAACTTAATTTCGACTATAGTTTATACTAAGTTTGGGAGATGTGATGTACTTACCTCATCGTAGCACCGAGAGTATAATATTTTCTTTGTAACATTTGTTAGGGGAGTTGATTTTTGCGGCATATTAAAATTTTAACCAATTTTGATGTGTCAATTTTTTGCAATTTGTCTAATGCTTAGTGGTGTTTTATATATTGAGTCGTATACGGAGTATATATATGATTATTATTGAGTCTTAATGTGGTTCTCTAGCTTTAGATTTGCTCTGTTTTGGTAGTTAATGATTGTTTTTGAGCTTTAAGTTTGTAGGGGACGAAGAAGAATCGATTTTGAAGGATTAGGGGGTAGGTTCGACCAAGAGTGGAGGTGAATGAAGTGGTCCGAGTTGAACTGCAGGTCAGAGAATTTGTTACAAGATGATTTGACCAAAGGGATTGTGGTTCGACCAGGTGTTCGAGTCAAACCAGCCATCAGAGAATTTGTTATAGGCTTGTTCGACCACGACGCTTTGGTTCGACCAATGGTTCGAGTCGAACCGAATGCCGAAATCATCCATGGTTCGGCCATGACGAGGTGGTTCGACCACCTGGTTCGGGTCGAACCGCACAAGTAAGTCGTGTTTTAAGTCTGATTTTCACCCCTATTTCGTACATTCTTCACACCACCCTCACTCGAATCCTCTCCGAACCAAGAACCCTCTCTTCCAAACTTTGATTTTACTTTATTCTACTCCAATTAAACCACTTTCCATCTTTCATATACTCGAATTATCACGGATTTGGAGCATTATAGTTGCAAAACTAGGGTTTTTCATCCAATTTGGGGATTTTTCATACATTGTTCATACTAAGTCATGGCTGGATCGAAAGGTACGTTCTCTTGACTCTATTATCCTAGGATTGAAGTTCTATTGCTTGATTTTAAGTGGGTAAGTTGATTGAACTCGTTTTCATGTGAATTCATCGTATAAGTTTGATTTTGTGTGAATTTTCATATGAACGAGTGATAGGTCCAATTTTAATTGTTAATTTATTGTTAGACCTTGATGTTTACATGAAGTTGTTGAGTAATTTGAGTAGTGAAGTGAGTCATGAAGAATTTTGAGTTGAATTTTTGAAATTTAATAGATGCATGCTTACAACAGTGATGTGGATGTTGAAATTGTTGTTAATTCTTATTGAAGAGTTGAATTTTAAGTGGAATTGAATTAACATGTGTATGGTTTTGTTGCTAAATTTTTGAGCACATGAAGTTTGGAGCATAATGTGTTAGAATTAATTATACACATATAACTTGAAGTCTTAAGTAGAGTTTCATGTATAGTTAGTTTTGAACTAGGTTTAGTTTGCTTTTCTTGTATTTGTTTGGTATTGAAATATTGTTTTATAGGAAAAGGAAAGGAGACTGAAGCCCATTCTAAGAAGAGACAGGATAGGCCGTCTCGTGAGGACGAGGTTACTAGAAAATTAAGGCTTAAGGAGAGGATGCCAAGGAATTTTAAGATTCGAATGGAGAATTGGGAGGAGATAAAGGATCAATGGGGTGATATGTCTGATAAGATCGCTCGAACGAGGTACCAGAATGATGGGGCCATGATTACAATGAATATCCGTGACGATAATATATGGATGTTCGATCAAGTGGGCATCCGTCGTTTCATGGAGCTGAAGAGGCCGACGTACTTTCATGTGACTGTGGAGGTTTTGTGCTCAATCACCATCAAGAAGGGTTCTAGATCCCTTCCGTATGAGTGTTCATTCCAGCTGGGAGGTGAGAAGTAAACATGGACAGCTGAGGATTTCAACGTGCTAATTGAAACTCCTAGGGGGATCTCTAGGCACGAGAATGGGTATTTCAAGCCGAATAATTTTTGGAGGTCTATTTCCAGAGAGGATATGGATTTCAAGACAAAGAATGCTAGTGCTTCTTTGATTCAGAATCTCGTTATTCGATATATGGATAGAGTTTTGGGCAATACACTGTTCGCCCGATCTGAGTGAAGTTGCGTGTCTAGGGGAGAGTTGTATGCTCTCTGGTGTATGTTGAATGAAATGAAGTTCAATATGGGTTCGTATTTGATTCAGCAGCTTTATAGATTCAGGAGTTCCACGTTTCAGAGAGTGAATATTGGAGGATTGCTTACTCATGTGGATGAGTCGTACCACATGGATTTCACTGGCATTACTCCCATCTTGGAGGATTCGGACCTAGTCATGAGTGCATGTGTTTAAGCTGGATTTGCTTATTATCAAGATGGAGACTGGCTTTATACTAGGGATTCTAAGCCCTTTTCTTTCATTTTTCCATACGATGTGAGGGCTCTGACTACGATCCGGAATGATGATAATAGATTGATGAACACTCTGGCACACGAGGCTATATTGATTACGTGCTTGAGAAGTGGTGATTAGAGGATTGTGGCTCATATGTACGCTGCAGGGATGTACCAGGAGCTGCAAAGAATTATAGATGAAGGGCAGCAAAGGTAGTTAGAGCCACAGCAGTAGCAGCATGGAGAGCATGATGAGCACGCTTATGAGCATGGTGAGATGCCTGGAGAGGAGCAGGTCCATCCTGAGATGAATATTCCGCAGCAGCATGGGATGCCACCACCACCATATCCATCAAAGCCACAGCAACAGTATTGGGGCGGCCCTGACGAGTATTAGAGGGAGCAATTTAGGTTGATGAATGAGCATCTTTCCAACCTGAACAACAATTAGAAAGGGACAAACCGCCATCTGGGCTTGTTTACTACTAGTTATGTTGTGCTCGATATGAGATACAATGCGCTGCATGCTAACTATGTGGTGATGGATCAGAGATTAGGGGGTTTGAATGATAACTATGAAGCTCTGGATAGGAAGGTGGATACCCTACAGAGAGACTTCGATGATTGGCGCAAGGGCGAAGATGATGATGATTATGCTCCGGATGAGTAGAGGGTGCCAGGTTTTTCATCTTATCTATTTTATCTCATCTCCCTTCTCTTTTTCTCTTTACAGGATGGGTATTTGTGGTGTGAGTGGCATGTACGTATATTGATTTGAGATTGGATTGAGGTGTGATACTTGATACTTGAGGTTGGATTGGTTGGTGATACTTGTTTTGATTGATATGTTGGGTTCTTTGCTAAGTATGTTACATTCGTATTTTGCATGTGTTGATTTTGTTGATGAGAAGCATGTATACTTGTTAAATATGTGGAGTTCATTGTGGAATTGATCTTGATTATATGCTATGAGGAGTGCTTAGGAATCTAATTACCCAAGTGAGAATTTGCGCCTCATGAAATCATGCTACATTCATGCATGATAGTTTATTCTTGATAGAATCATTCATATGACTGTATTCTAGAACTTGGCTTGGAGTCTTGTGTGAGACTTATGATTGACTAGCTATTAGGACATGATCTTAGGCCATTATTGTTTATTTGAGTCACTTAGCTAAATTTTACCTTCCCATATATTGAATAAATCATTGGAAGCTCTGTTGAGCCTTTAAAAGCTTTTTCTTTGGTAAGCCTTGATAAAAAGCTTCTATTCATCCTTTACTTGAGTCTTGTTGAATATCCTATTCATTAGTAGAGAGTTGAGGTGAATAAATACTAGCTTATATTTGAAGAAAAGGAAAAAAGATTTTGGTTGAGCGATATGAAAAAAGGAAAAAATATGGTTAAATCTTGTTTAGGGGTAGTGCCTGAAACAGGTAACCTGACTGCTTAGAAGGGTAGTGCACGAAATTGATACCCTTGTACTTTGAAGAAAAGAGAAATAAAGATGTTGATGCCAACGTTAAGAAGAAAAAGTTGAATCGCAAAGATCATGAGAATAAGATGGAGAAGATGAAACTGTTTGATGAAAAGCAAAGTTCCAAGGTAATTTTCTACTAGTGAATTAGTCACTTTATCTATATTTTTCTACCTTTACCAAAGAGCCAACATTACAACCCAAAAGCAAGTTCTTTGTGATCCTAGTAACGAAGTGATTATAAATTGATTTTTGAGGCCCTTGCCAAGCTTATGTTTACGCGAGGATATGAATTGAATATGAGCGTATATACTAACCTGAAAGTGTACATCTTTTACATTTAAGAGCGATAGTAAATATTTATCTTGTGAGCTAGATGACTTAATACTCCGAAATGTATTATAATTGAGTGATATTTTGCATGAATGAAATATATGATGCGAGTGATACTTGTTTTAAGTTGATAGAATTGCATGTGTAGGTATGTATTGTACTTGACTAGATGGACTTGTGAAATTTATACTTACTCCTATGGTTTTAATTTCGTTGCCTCGGAACGAGCAACATGTAAGTTGGGGATTTGATGAGTGTGTTGCTCTCAGGGTTGTGGCAATTGAATGATGAACGTGCAGAAAGGAACCCACAAGCCTAGAGAGCAATTTGGAAAGTTTTAGAAGTCCAGAAGATTCTAGAAATTGAAAATAACTACCCGGTGTAGTGGGCTGGTTATTTGGTGAATCATTGGTGGTTTTATATCTCATAGTGGACAACTCATTTGAAGGACTCCTGCAGCATGTCCACAAGTTTATAAATAGAAATTGTTGGACGTCATATTGTTATTCCAGTTCGATTAACTTGGAGAGATCCTACATATAGAGAGACGATATACTTAGAGTTCATCTTTAAGTTTCTCGTGTAGTATTTTCTTTGATCTTGTAACATCTCGTTCAACATCAAGTGCTTATTTTATCCCACTGTTTGCCTATTTTTAGCACTCACGAGCAAGAATACTCGATCGTTGTAGTAGTATATCCCAAGAAAAATTATCAATCCTTAAAGGAGTTATGTTCGGACTAGCAAAATACGTGAGCTCATGTTCATGTTGTTTTTGTAAAGATGATCGGGGTTTTGAGATTGATAAACAACTAAAACAAGGAGCAAGTAAATAAGATAGCAAATAAGATAAATGACAAGTAAAGAAAATGGGTGCTAAAGTTCAAGTATGGAAAAACATGGGATTAGAAACATCCAAGCATACTCAATTCATATTATCATGCAAAAGGAATCCAACTCAATTGATGTAGACTAAGGGTGATCACGATTGTATCCTAAGCTCCCTTTCGGGTTACAAAGGTTGTTGATCCATTTTAGACTCCCAAAAGCACTTAAGATCAAAACCCAACATTAACCCCTTCCATCTAGGTACTAGTTAGATTAAACTCTCCCTTTTTGTGTACTAAGGCCAACGAATGGATTGGTTCCCCTCATTGAATTCAAATATCCTTTCGGTCAAACCCAAACTCAATGTCTAATCATGCCTTCCTAATACTATAGATGGTCGTTTCCATCTCACTCCAAGCAATACATACATGAACATCATGATAGCATTTAATTACCACAAATAATCCATTGATCAACAATCCATTAAACCAATAAATATTCATGAATAACAAACCATGCCATCATAACATCAAGACAATTAAACTCCATGAATAGAAATCGACATCAATTAAATCAAAAACCAATTTAATCCACATGATAATATAAATCTAATATGCTCTTCATATTCCTAATCCCACTAGAGGGATTAGCCTAACATGATAAAAGTAATAAAACAAATAAATGATTCATTACAAATACTCATAGTCTTAGATCTAAAGAAATACAAAATGAATGGATTCTTCCCTATCAATGTCTTGAAGAGAATCTTCTATTCTTCTTGATCTCCACCTCTAGCTCTTGATTTAAAGTCTTTAGCACCAAAAATGGAAGATATGATGGGTGGATGAAGATGGATGAAGATGATGGTGGAAAGTGGAAGAAATGGTGTGTGATGTGTGTGTAGAGGATAGGAATTTTGGATCTTTTTCTAATTGTTGAATAAAGGGGTATTTATACCCCTATGGAGGCTTCTAGAAGGATCTGGAAATTTCTGCAGGAAAATACACAGCACGAGTCGTGCTCTGTAACACGGCCACGAGGTGGCCGTGTTGTGTCTTCTGATATTGCCGCACGGCCTCGTCTTACAGGGCCGTGTTGATGACACGGCTCGTGCTGCCAACACGAGTCGTGTGTTGTAACACGGGCACAGGTGTGGTCGTGTTGGCTCTTCTGATGTCGGCACACGGTCACTTCTTACAGGGCCATGTTGGCGACACGACTCGTGCTCCCGACTCGACTCGTGCAACTGGACACGACCTGAAGTTGCCCGTATTGAATGACTAGATGTTGCCACACGGCCAACTCTTACAGGGCCGTGTTGGCTACACGGCTCGTGTGCTGGCTCCTGCATTTCTTCACTGTTTTGGCTCGTTCTCCCTCGTTTCAACTCCGAATTAAGATCCGCTTTTTCCTACATCTTCCTTATCATGTTAAGCTCATTCACACACATTTTAATAAAAATACAAAACACAACCAAATAACATATAAAATACGGATAAAATAATACGAAAATACATATAAAAAGACACTAAAATTTAGGTGAAAATAGCTCTAATCAACCCCCCAAACTTAAGGTGTTGCTCGTCCCCGAGCAACGAAAATGACAAATCAAAAGGAGAAATTTTCACCTAGAAAAGACTAAACGAATATAAGCAATAACACATCGTTAGCAATAATAACAACAAACTATGCTAAGTCATCCTACAATATTAAAATCATTACATGAGAAATTAACAAGTTCAATCAAAAGAAAATAAAGTGTAATATAGTTCCTTTTAATTCCAAGCCTCACAATGGATATTGATGTCTTTCAACACTCTTTTGAAATAGGGTAAATCACACTCATTAATCGATTGGCTCGACTCGCTATAAGCTTGCTCGCGGACTATATTCACAAACCACCAAAGTTTCAATCAATGATCAAAAAGGTCTTTAATTAGGATGTAATGATAGGCTCTTTGGTAGGGTAGGAAGTATATGGATAAGAGTGACTCAACAAGTATAAGTAATCAAAGAGATGACCAATTTTCTCAACTTCTTCACTTTCTTTCTTCCTTGCTTATCTTTATAAATCTCAAGCACTATTCATTAACTTCCCTAGGATTGAGTTTCTTTTGTTGCATGCTTCCTTTCTTTGAATTTTGTTTACTTGAGCATTTTGATGTTGATTTGCTCCTTTCTTACTTTGAGGTTGCATGTGTCTTCTTGTTGTTGCTCTTTTCATCCTTTTTCTTGCTTGTTTACCATGTCCTTTTCTTATTTTGATAATCAATCAATCCTTTCTAGCTACCATCTCCTCACTCACCCACACAAAGGTATATATAAGCTTGAATGGGTAATTAAGGCTTATAATGTGCTAAATTCACAAGAAATAGGCTTATAGGCTCAAAGTGGTTAACTAAGGATGATGTTCATGGTAGGGAACATATATGGCAATGACTATAATAACAAGGATGGTCTTAGATCATTTCACCAATCTCCACTAATCGGGCTAGTTCCTATAGTCCTTGAGCAAGTTCTAACTTATCAAACACAACCGATCCACTCATGAAGAAATACCATGTATGCATGGTTGAGGCTCAAATGCTCACAAGCTTGTGCTCGGACCTTAAGGAACTTATTACACCACATTCATCTCAAAATTGAACAAGTTAAGTAAAACATGTCACAATTTGAAAGTGTAGAGATTCTTAATCATAATTTGTCATCACTTATCACCACAACCTATCATCACTCACATTCAAAAATGACTCACGACATCCCTAAACAAACCACCAAACATCCCAAGACAAAAATAAAAATACACAAAACATAAAAATAAGGACTCAACAAACAAGACACAACAAAAACACAAAACACGCAAAAACACAAAATACCATCATCCATAAGAAAATTAAGCACACATCATCCCAACCTTTATTTAAAAGGAAAACCTAATATACGAAAGTAAACATCCCACAACATAACAAATGAAGTAGCATGCTAGTCACAACAATCCATATCAAAATCAATTCATTTCAAGTAATAAAATGATAAGGTGTAGAGTACTCCCTCAATAGGCATTTGGTAAGGAAAGCGTTAACTTCAAGCTCCATCATACTTCCAATACCTCTCATTCATGCTCAAGCACTCAACAAACACCATTATTTCAACAATTTCATTATGAATATGGACTATCATGCACTTCAACACCATCAATCATGCCAAAATCAAACCAATACTCATGAGAAAATTTTAAAATTTACCCAAATTTACAAGAATCATACTCAAGTGGTGAGTCACACCACACACTCTCCCCCCAAACTTAAATCGAAACAAGAGTTGAGACTTAAGTTTGCAAAAAGTGGTGAGACTTACCCTTGTAGTTTCCATTGATAATCTTCTTGTTGTTTGCAACAAATGGTGGAACATGTCAACTTGAATCCATGAAGCATTTCTCTTTTCTTCAATATGCATTTTCTCCATGAGCACAATCAACCTACAAGGCCAAAACAAACAAACAACAAAAACAAAGCAATAAAGATAGTGATGGGGTGCCTCCCATCGAGCACTAAGTTTAACGTCTTCAAGCTAGACGAATCTTTAGCTCATCTTTCACATAAAGTATCCACAAAGAGGGTCTCCCTTTGTGATGGATCCACATAGTGCTTCACACGATGACCATTGACCAAGAACTCTCCCCCATTCTCATCCATAACCTTTAGAGCTCCCCCATCAAGTACTTCCTTTACCACATAAGGTCCTCTCCATTTGGACTTCAACTTGCCCGGGAAAAGTCTTAGTCGAGAATTGAATACCAACACCTTCTCACCCTTTTTAAAGCTCTTTTTCCTCAAACGAGCATCATGCCACCTCTTGGTTTTCTCCTTAAAAATCCTTGAGTTTTCATAAGCATTTTCTCTAAATTCCTCAAGCTCATTCAATTGTAAGAATCTTACCTTCTTCGAAGCTTTCATGTCAAAATTCAACTTCTTAATGGCCCAATAAGCTTTATGCTCTAACTCCACGGGAAGATGACAAGACTTGCCATAGACAATTTGAAAAGGAGACATACCAAGAGTGGTCTTGAATGCGGTTCGAAAGGCCCACAATGCATCATCAAGTTTATTTGACCAATCCTTTCTACTCACACTCACTGTTTTCTCCAAGACTTGTTTGATTTGTCGATTGGAAATTTCAGCTTGACCATTCGTTTGAGGGTGATACGGAGTAGACACTCGATGCTTCACTCCATAAGTCTTGAGAATGTTCTCCATTAGCTTATTTATGAAGTGACTACCCCCATCACTTACCAACACTCTAGGTACTCCAAATCTTGTGAAGATATGCTTCTTTAGAAACCCCATGACCACTCTAGCATCACTTATTCTCGAAGGTATGGCCTCAACCCATTTCGATACATAGTCGACCGCCAATAGGATGTATTGGAATCCATTAGATTGAGGAAATGGTCCCATGAAATCGATGCCCCACACATCAAATATCTCCACTTCTTGAAAGCTCTTAAGGGGCATCTCATCCCACTTGGAGATTCTTCCCATCCTTTGACACCGATCACAACCCTCTACAAATTTCTTACAACTCTTGAACAAAAATGGCCAATACAACCCCGATTGTAAGACTTTTGCAGTGGTTTTTTGAGCTCCAAAATGGCCTCCACTAGGTGAAGAGTGGCAAAACTCCAACACACTATTCCATTCTTCCTCGGGCACACATCTTCGCACAAGAGAATCATTACACATCTTGTATAAGAATGGATCATCCCACAAGTAACTTTTAACATCATGAAAGAACTTCTTGGATTGATACTTATTAAGCTCATAAGGCCTCTTTCCACTAGCTTAGTAATTCACATAGTCCGCATACCACGGGCTTTCTTCTTGCTCCACTAAAGCCTCAATTTGATAGCAATCACACTCCAAGATTTCTTCATCGGGAAAAACCTCCTTGATTAACTCATAAGTACTTTCACAATGCTCCCTCGACTCTAACCTTGAAAGGTGGTCGGCTATCACATTCTCCGTGCCCTTCTTATCTCTCACTTCAATATCAAATTCTTGAAGAAGTAATACACATCTTATCACCCTTGGCGTTGCATCCTTCTTTGCCATGAGATACTTGATAGCGGCATGGTCGGTGTATACAATGGTTTTCGTTCCTACCAAATAAGGACGAAACTTATCAAATGCGTATACTACCGCCAAGAACTCTTTTTCGGTAGTAGTGTAGTTCCTTTGAGCCGCATCAAATGTCTTGCTTGCATAGTAAATGGCTCGGAATTTTTTCTCTCTTAGTTGACCCAAAACCACTCCAAGAGCTACATCACTTGCATCACACATCAATATAAATGGCTCCTTCCAATCGGGGGTGATCAAGATGGGTGATGAAATCAAAGCTTCCTTTAGCACCTGAAAAGCATTTAAACAATTATCATCAAACTTAAATGGCACATCTTTTTCAAGAAGATGAGATAGAGGTTTAGAAAATGAAGAAAAATCCTTGATGAATCTACGATAGAACCCGGCATGACCAAGGAACGATCGTACTCCCTTTTCATTTATTGGCGGTGGAAGCTTCTCTATAGCAACAACTTTGGCTCGGTCAACTTGCAATCCCTTTGAAGAGATGTGATGTCCAAGCACAATGCCATCATTTACCATGAAGTGGCACTTCTCCCAATTCAACACTAAATTAGTGTCTTGACATCGCTTCAAAACAATAGCAAAGTTAGACAAACAATTATCAAAAGAAGAACCAAACACCGAAAAGTCATCCATGAACACTTCCATTATATTCTCAATTAATCCTTCAAAGATTGCCATCATACACCTTTGAAAGGTGGCCGGTGCATTGCAAAGTCCAAATGGCAATCTTCGAAAAGCAAATATTCCGTAAGGACAAGTGAAAGCGGTCTTTTCTGGGTCTTCGGGTGCTATGAGAATTTGGTTATACCGGAATATCCATCAAGAAAGCAATAAAACTCATACCCGGCCAACCTATCCAACATTTGATCCAAGAAAGGTAAGGGAAATTGATCTTTACGTGTGTTTTCATTAAGCTTCCTATAATCAACACACACACGCCACCCTGTCACCGTCCTAGTGGCTATGGTCTCATCTTTCTCGGTCTTCACTATAGTCATACCCCCTTTTTTAGATACTACATGCAACGGGCTCACATAAGGGCTATCACTAATAGGAAAAATCATATCGGAGTCTAACCACTTAAGAACCTCTTTTTTTACCACTTCTTGCATGATAGGATTAAGTCTTCTTTGGTTTTGAACACAAGCTTTCCCTTCATCCTCAAGTCTTATCTTATGCATGCAAATTGTTGGACTAATTCCCTTCAAATCATCAATGCACCAACCAATAGCCGACTTATGCTCTTTAAGGACATTAAGCAATTTATCAAGTTGACTAGAGGTTAGAGATGATGATACAATTACCGGATATGTCTCACTTTCACCAAGGTAGGCATAAGTAAGATGATCGGGTAGAGGCTTCAACTCCACCTTCTTTTCCTTTTTCTCTTCTTGCTCGAGTGGATCTCTAAGTGGTAAGAACTTTTCATTTCCCCTTGAGATGGCGGCTGCAACCTCTTGAGCTTCACTACAATCACCTAGATCAAGCAAACAATTAATCAATTCTTCATTCAAATCAAGAGAAGTAGTAGAAATATTAGAAAGAGATAGAGAATTGCTCAAACAAAGTTCAAGTGGATCCTTGGTTACAATGGAAGGCCAACTCTCCTCGACACTTCCCTTTACAACATCCACACTTTTACATTCTTTATCATTCATTGGATATTGCATGGCTTTGTGTAGAGAGAATACCACTTCCTCATCATTAACCCTCAACTTCAATTCTCCTTTGTAGACATCAATAAGAGTTCTCCCGGTAGCAAGAAACGGTCTCCCAAAAATCAATGGCACATTTTCATCCTCCTCCATATCTAGAATAACAAAATCCACCGGAAAGACGAACTTATCAACTTTCACCAACGCATCTTCAACTACTCCTTTTGGATGTGTCATAGATCGATCCGCCAATTGAAGTGTGATGGAAGTTGGTTTTACTTCACCTAATCCAAGCTTCTTGAATATGGAGAGAGGCATTAGATTAATGCTTGCACCAAGGTCACAAAGAGCCTTGTTCTTCTTGTTCTTTCCAATTTCACATGGTATAATGAAACTACCCGGATCCTTCAATTTTTGTGGAAGTTTCTGTTGTAGAATGGCACTACACTCTTCGGTTAGATTAACCATTTCATTGTCCACAAGACTTCTTTTCTTTCCCATGATGTCCTTCAAGAAACGAGCATAATGAGGCATTTGATCCAAAGTATCGGCGAAAGGGATATTGATTTGAATCTTCTTGAAGATTTCAAGAAACTTTTTGAACCTCTCATCCAAACCCTTCTTCAAGAACCTTTGAGGAAAAGGAACCGGTACTTGAGTCTTGGGTATTCCCCAACTATCTCTTTCAACTTCAACTTCCTTTTCCCTTAACTCCTTTGCCTTCTTCCACTTTGGAATTCTCTCTATCTTTTCTTCATCTTTCTTTTGCTCAACAATTTCTTTTTTCTTGCTTATTTCCTCCATTTCAATCTTTTCTTGCACCAACCCTTCTTCCACCTTGCTTTCTGATTGTCGTCATTTTCACCTAGATTTTAGTGTCTTTATGTGTGTATTTTCGAATGTTTTTATCCGTATTTGTGTTAAGTTCGGTGGAGTTATTGTTATTTTGAGGAAAGTGGTACGAACTGATAGAATTGTGTAAATGAGCTTAAATATGTGTAAAACAGGTCATGGAACGGTCGGGAGCAAAAGGGAGACGAAGAATAGGCCATGCAGCTGCACGGGCCGTGCGCGGAACACGGTCCTGTAGCAGCTGGCCGTGTAATGTCATCAGAACACGCTGCTCGGCCAGAGATTCGGCCGTGCGCTGGTGCACGGGCCGTGCGCTGCTGCACGCCCCGTGTGCGGAGCTCGGCCATGTAAGAAGAAGCCGTGTATTATCGTCAGAAAGTGCTGCACGGCCATGATCAAGGCCGTGTATTGCAGCTCGAGCCGTGTCCGGAAGCACGCACAAAAACGCCGAAGTAGGTGTGCCCTACACGGGCCGTGTACTACAGCACGGGCCGTGTAGGTGCAAAATTCTATGAAAATTTTAGAATGTTCCGGAAGCTTCTAGAAGGTCCTTAAGTGATATAAAACCATGATTGGTGCGAAATTGAAGAGGAGATTCACAGAAAATCATTTTTGGAGCAGTTACACCACATTTTCACACACATTCATCTCAATCTTTTTCACCCTTCACTTCATCCATCCAAACCACTTGATCTCCTCAAATCCATCCATTAATCCATCCATCCACCAATCTAAGAAGAGGAATTCATCAAGGAGTGAAGATTTGAGCATGTTGAAGGAGAAGAAGGCCTACATTGCAAGGGAAGCCAACTTACCTTTAATTTGTGATTTTCTTCATTATCTAGCTAGATTAGAGCATGCCTTGGATTGTAATGAATTTGTAATGCTATGTAGTGTCTAGTCCTCATGTGAGGCTAGCAATGTGATTGGTTAGGAATTATGTAGATTTTGCACACCACATGTTTGATGAAATGATTGTTATGAATATTTTCTATCATGAATGCTTATTCTCATTTGATGCATGATTTGTGTGGTTAAATTCTCTATGCATAGTGTTAGGATGGCCATTCCAATATTATGTATGGTAGTTTAATTGAATCATTGATTGTATGAGGTGACTTAGTTAGTATGAGGGGAGGAAAGTCATTCCCTCCAAGTGCTTAGAACCTCATGATAGGACATTAGTGATGAACTAGTGAGGGGAACCAAGTCAATTTTCACTTGACCTTAGAAAGGGAACACTAGGAAAACGTCCCTGCCCACTAGAGAAAATTCCTCGTGATAATATCTCTACACCGGTATATTAATATCCGTAAGTACCTATAGGAAGAGTTAAGATTGGAGACGCTCTTAGAGTGCCCTTAATATTATAACTTGAAAATCATCAATGCATGTGTGTGTGAGTCTATATAAGTCTTTTCCATGAGTGTTGCTTGCCTTGCATACTTCTTAGATTGCTCTACCTTCATCCATCTTCCATGTCCATTATATC
The DNA here is from genome assembly GCA_023678885.1 of Pogostemon cablin. NCBI lineage: Eukaryota > Viridiplantae > Streptophyta > Magnoliopsida > Lamiales > Lamiaceae > Pogostemon > Pogostemon cablin. The sequence goes on from CM042979.1 coordinate 11,248,848, forward strand.
CATCTATCTTTAATTGCTTTCTTAGTGTTAGTTTTTAGTGTTAATCATCCCATTCTTATCGATTCGTCCTACTAGAGTAAAGCATTTCTCAAATACGGCTACCCACTTTCGCCCTTGGGTTCGATGTCTTATAAATTTTGCACTTGGTCGCTTACGTGCTACACACGATAGAGTACACTTGCTCTAAATCAATTACCAAAATTGAAACCAAGTTCACTTTCCACTTCCCTTTCAATGACAATACTATCTTCTTTAGGTATAGGAGGTTCCTCATACTCTTTTCCACTTCTAAGAGTGATAGCTTTGCAATCTTCTTTAGGATTAGTTACCGTGGTAGATGGAAACTTTCCTTGTTGGTGTTGAGATCCCATGGAAGAAGCAATTTGACCCATTTGATACTCAAAAGCTCTCATCCTATTGTCGGATTTCTTCTCATTTTTCTCCATTCTAGCCTCCATCTTTGCATCTCTTTTTTCCATGTAAGCCCTTGTGTCTTTCATGAATGCCATCAATGTCTCTTCCAATGATGCTTTCCCTTCTCCATTTGGCGGCTTAGCACTCGGATCGAATCCTGGAGGATATGACACGGCGGCTTGAGGATTAGAGTAAGAAAGATTCTCATGCTTCCTCGGAGCTTGATAATTTCCACTTGATTGATTGAAATTGCTTCCCCGAGCTTGTCCTTGATATCCTCCTTGGTAATTACCTTGATTAGAAGGATAATTACCTTGGAAATTCCCTTGATGATGGAAATTCCCTTGGTAATTTCTCCTATCTAAATAGGCAACATATTCTACACTTTGCATAACCTTGCTCTCATCATTCACAATAGAACTTGTGCTTCCCCCTTGAGTTACTCCTTGAGTGATCAAATTCAATTGCTTTGTTAAAGCTTGAATGCTCTCATTGAATTCTTTCATTCCCTCACTTTGGAACATATCACTCTTCACTTTGTTCACACTCTCCACTTGAGCTACTTTTCCAAAGGCATAACCTCCCATTACTCGCTCGGAAGGCCATTGATAAGCATTCATCGCAATGTCTTCAAAAATATCCATGGCTTTCATAGCATCCACTCCAAATATAGACCCTCCGGATGAGGCATCTACATGCATCCGATTTTGTTGATTCAATCCTTGGTAAAAGAAAGCCACTTGTTGATTCTCATGAAAATCATGTTGAGGACACTTTCGGAGCATCTCTTTGTAGCGTTCCCATGCTTCATAAAATTTTTCATCCGGAAGTTGCCTAAATTGAGTGATAAGGCTCTTCAATTGGAGTGTTTTTGAAGGAGGAAAGTATTTTTTTAGGAACCTTTGCTCAAGATCTTCCCATGTATTACAACTTCCCAAAGGAATTGTATTGTACCATGCTTTAGCCTTGTCTCTTAAAGAAAAAGAGAACAACCTCATTCGAATAGCATCCTCCGACACTCCCTTCATCTTGACGGTATTTGCAACCTCCAAGAAAGTAGATAGATGAGTGTTCGGGTCTTCAAGAGGACCTCCTCCAAACTGATTTGCTTTAACCATGTTGATCAATCCGGTTTTGATTTCATAATCATTGGCTTGAACCGGAGGAACCATATTGTGCACGGCCCTCAGTTGGAAGTAATCCCGAATTGCTCTAGGCCTTGGCAACTCTTGTTGTTGAAATATCCTTTGAGCTTCTTGATTGGCAAGCAATTGCATATACTCTTGATTTTGAGCAAAGACATTCCTCATTATCTCCTCTTGATTCTCTTGCACTCCTTCTTGTACCCCCCTTTGATCTTGTAAAGAATCTTGGGATGGGTTATAATTAGCATTCTCTCCACGTTGATTCTCCATTTTTGTTCCTTTTCTAGCTTTACGCCTCTCTCGCTTCCTTTGTCGTGCGGTCCTTTCAATCTCCAAATTCAAAGGAATGATCGATTGATTTTTCTTTGATCTTGTGATCATAAAACACCTACGAAAAGAACACAAATAGTAAATAAAATAAAATAAAATAAATCCTTATCAAGAACAACTAAAACAATAACACAGTACACGACTAGTCCGTCAAACTCCCCTTTGGCAACAGCGCCATTTTCTTGTTTGCCTATTTTTAGCACTCACGAGCAAGAATACTCGATCGTTGTAGTAGTATATCCCAAGAAAAATTATCAATCCATAAAGGAGTTATGTTCGGACTAGCAAAATACGTGAGCTCATGTTCATGTTGTTTTTGTAAAGATGATCGGGGGGTTTTGAGATTGATAAACAACTAAAACAAGGAGCAAGTAAATAAGATAGCAAATAAGATAAATGACAAGTAAAGAAAATGGGTGCTTAAGTTCAAGTATGGAAAAACATGGGATTAGAAACATCCAAGCATACTCAATTCATATTATCATGCAAAAGGAATCCAACTCAATTGATGTAGACTAAGGGTGATCACGATTGTATCCTAAGCTCCCTTTCGGGTTACAAAGGTTGTTGATATATTTTAGACTCCCAAAAGCACTTAAGATCAAAACCCAACATTAACCCCTTCCATCTAGGTACTAGTTAGATTAAACTCTCCCTTTTTGTGTACTAAGGCCAACGAATGGATTGGTTCCCCTCATTGAATTCAAATATCCTTTCGGTCAAACCCAAACTCAATGTCTAATCATGTCTTCCTAATACTATAGAGGGTCGTTTCCGTCTCACTCCAAGCAATACATACATGAACATCATGATAGCATTTAATTACCACAAATAATCCATTGATCAACAATCCATTAAACCAATAAACATTCATGAATAACAAACCATGCCATCACAACATCAAGACAATTAAACTCCATGAATAGAAATCGATATCAATTAAATCAAAAACCAATTTAATCCACATGATAATATAAATCTAATATGCTCTTCATATTCCTAATCCCACTAGAGGGATTAGCCTAACATGATAAAAGTAATAAAACAAATAAATGATTCATTACAAATACCCATAGTCTTAGATCTAAAGAAATACAAAATGAATGGATTCTTCCCTATCAATTTCTTGAAGAGAATCTTCTATTCTTCTTGATCTCCACCTCTAGCTCTTGATTTGAAGTCTTTAGCACCAAAAATGGAAGATATGATGGGTGGATGAAGATGGATGAAGATGATGGTGGAAAGTGGAAGAAATGATGTGTGATGTGTGTGTAGAGGATAGGAATTTCGGATCTTTTTCAATTGTTGAATAAAGGGGTATTTATACCCCTATGAAGGCTTCTAGAAGGATCTGGAAATTTCTGCAGGAAAATACACAGCACGAGTCGTGCTCTGCAACACGGCCACGAGGTGGCCGTGTTGTGTCTTCTGATGCTGCCGCACGGCCTCGCCTTACAGGGCCGTGTTGGCTACACGGCTCGTGTGCTGGCTCCTGCATTTCTTCACTGTTTTGGCTCGTTCTCCCTCGTTTCAACTCCGAATTGAGATCCGCTTTTTTCTACATCTTCCTTATCATGTTTAGCATCCAATAAAAAGTGAAAATCTTAAGTTTAAGCTCATTCACACACATTTCAATAAAAATACAAAACACAACCAAATAACATATAAAATACGGATAAAATAATACGAAAACACATATAAAAAGACACTAAAATCTAGGTGAAAATAGCTCTAATCACCCGCGATTTTTGTATGTACTGTTCATAGGCAGTGGAAGTGCATGCTTGAAGTAAGACTTAGATCTAAAAATCTAGGTTTTGCCATTTGAGAACTTGTTTGGATTTATATCCGATTTGTGTATTCGAAGAGTGGATGAATTGTTTCCATCTCTTAGAATCTATTTTTTGTAATCACTTTTTCCAAGTTAGTGATGTTTATGCCATGAGGCCACCACAAACTTATTTATAAGTTTGTGGAAAGATTGAGTAATATGTGTGTTAAGTCTTCCGATGTACAAACTTGCAATCTCGTATTCAAGTTTCAATTCTGATTAGAGTCAGTGTTGTACGAAGTGTTGCCACACTTAGAACAACATCACTAACGTAAACACACCTACACCTGTTGGGCACCCGACAAATCTTTTTTTTTGGACAAGGGAGGAATGTGATAACCCAAAAATCCATTTTTATTATTTCATTATAAATCATAAATTACTGATAAATTGTTGTTTTAGTTAATTATTATCATAAAATATTTATCTTATTCAATTTTAAAACTTGATTTTATCTTCTTCCCAATGTATATCTGCTTTTATCTTCTCCTCCACTATCCATGATTTTCTCAACGCCGATATATATCATCTCTACTGCTATTTATATATAAAAGACTTAACATTCTTTCACAAATCACTTATGCATCAGTTCTGATTTTTCCTAAACTAAACCCTAAAATTTTCATCGCCATCATGATTAAAGATTAGAATTTGTAGGCTGCACTACATCAATTTTTAGCTATTCTACACTTCATCAATTCAAACTTTTCTGCATATCAGGTGGGAAAATTCTTACTTATCTTTGTTAACGGCTATTTGCGATATCTTTGAGTTCATGCATGTACATATAAGTCTCCTGACCTTTATAAACGAGGATATGTCTCCTGACCTTTATAAATAAGACATTTATTTCTTGAATAATTGAGAAATTAGTTATCTAGTACATTTACATTTACATGTACATGACTTTTGTTACTTAATTGATATTTGCATGTGATTTTTTTTATAGAAAAAGTGAAAATATTATTAATAAAATGGGTATGAGATTTACCCATTACAATAGTATACAAAGTTACATTCCTACCCACAAGAATTTAAGAATGCTACTCCAAGTTCAAATCATCTTTAATACAAAATGAAGTTAGGACATTTTCTCCAATCCTCATAACACGCAATCAAACTTGATGAAAATTTTCCAAAAATCCAGCTCCAGATGCAGGCTTTAAAGGTTCTTCAACCACCTTTTCCACCGTGATCGATTCGCTCTTAAAAATAATTGCATTTTTTCTTTTCCACAATAACCATGCCACACATTCACACATGCACACCATGATTTTTTCCCTTTTCTCCCTCTAATAAGACTACTAAAATGTAGTAGCCTAATAGAAGGATTAGAGGGCATCACCGAACATACACGAACCCATTTGAGGCATTTCATCCAAATGTGATAAGAAAAATTGCATTCAAAGAATATGTGTCATACTGTCTCTTGAGATTCATTGCAGAAAGGACAAGACACATCGGTATTCTGTGAAATAATTTTTCTTTGTTGAAGTTTCATTGTTGTTGGAACACGCTCCCATAAAACTTTCCAAGCATGGACTTTCACTTTCGGAAGAGCAATATTATTCCAAATAAGAGTGAACTCCTCCTTGACATCTGACTCGGACCTTACTTTCAACTGCATAATTCTCTGGTATGCCTCTTTTGTGGTGTATTTCTATGATCTACCACTCTTCCATCTCCAAGAGTCTTTACTGTCTTGTTTTGGAATGTACCTGCTAATAAAAGAAATCAATTCGTTAAGCATGTGAGACTCACTTTCCCTCAACATTCTTCTCCATCTCCACCTCCAAATCCCGATCCCATCACTCCACTCACCCATCTCTTGAATGCTCGCCTTCTTATCTAAACTAAGACAAAACAATCTATGAAATTTTGACTTAAGACACTCACTTGCCCATCTGTCCTCCTAGAATAAGGTATCCCCCCATCTCCTAGCACTCTTCCTAAACATGAAAAAAGCCATCCTTCCGAAATGCCTCCCACCGCCTTTAATATATCTCCCCACCACCCTGAAACTTTACCCCCATATGACTCGACACAATGTTTCTTCCATCCCAAGAGTTGCCCCATCTAGACCTAATAACACTAGCCCAAAGTTTGTCTCTCTCATTAAGAAACATCCACATGCATTTACCCAATAATGCAATATTAAAAGACTTAAAATCTCTCACCCCTAGATCCCCAAGCCTCTTAGACCTACATATGATAGACCACTTAACCCAAGGAGTTTTAAAAATATTTTCCCCACCTCCCTAGAAGAAAGACTTTTGAAGTTTTGAAATCTCATTTAGAATAGCTTTAGGAGCTCGAAAGATGGACAACACATAAGTGGGAAGAGATGAAAGCACTGAGTTAATGAGAGTCAATCTGCCTCCATATGAAATTTTCAAGTCCTCCTATTTTTTCAACCGATTCTTCACCTTTTTGATAACATAATCCCACTCTGACAATTTATGATCTGAGAAACCCATTTTTATTCCCAAATAATGAAAAGGTAACTACCCCACTTGGCAATTGAGAATCTCAGCTGCTCTGATAGCCCAACTTGTTTCCATATTCAAGCCAATGATTCAACATTTTTCTTTGTTAATTTTCATACCTAATTCCAAAATAACTAGGAATCTTTTGAGAAAAGTGATATTTTCATCTCTTACAATCCCTATGAAGATTGTATCATCCGCAAACTGAAGATGTGAAACTCAAACATTATCTCTACCCACCTCCATAGAAAAAATAAATTGTCATCTATTGCTTTATCCATTAAACTACTCAATCCCTCAGTCACTAACAAAAAAAATGAGATAATGGGTCACCTTGTCTCAATCCTCTTTCTAACTTGAATTCCTCAGAAGGACTTCCATTCACTAATACAGAGGTTCGAGATGAGGTAATACATTCCATCACCTAACGAATCTATTTATGATTGAAGTTAAAGGATTTCATCAATTCCTCCAAGTAATCCCATTCCACCGAATCATATGCTTTGGCAAAATCAATTTTGAATAACATTGTTTTCTCCCTTTTGGACTTAGCCTCTTCAATAACCTCATTCAGAATTACTGCACTGTCCACTATTTGTCCTCCCCCCTACAAAAGCTAATTGTTGTCCCAAGATAATAGTATCAAGCATTCTGCTTAGCCTGGTTGCTAGCACTTTTGAAATGATCTTATATATGCCTCCAATCAATGAAATAGGTCTAAAGTCATTAAGATCAACCACTTATTATTTCTTTGGGACTAGGATAATGAAAGAAGGATTAATTCCATTAACCAGTTTGCCATTCCGATGGAATTCCTTCATCAACCTCATTAAATCCTCTTTGAACAGCCACCAAAATTCTTTCAGAAATTTGAAATTGTATCCATCTAGACCTGGGCTTTTTGAAGAATCACAAGTTTCAACAGCCTTTTTCACTTCCTCTTCAGAAAATTCTGCTATGAGCATATCATTATCTACTTCTGAAACTTTTTAACACTAAATTTTGTTCCCAACATAGGTCTTATATGATGTTGTTATTTGAAATGCTTACTAAAGAAATCAGAAATTTCTTTCTTCACTTCAGCCACATCTTCCTTCCAATCCCCTCCAATGTTAATTCTCGTCATCTCGTTGAATTTCCTCCTCTTACTAATACACCAGTGAAAAAAGCTTATATTTGCATCACCTTCTTTGATCCATTTTTCTTGATTTTTGGAATAACAGTGTCACGCCCCACTTTTTCACCACCAATAATAGATAATAATAAATATTCATTTTCCTTCACTTTTATACAATACAACAGTTCATTACACCGGTCCGGCCAACAGGTCATCATCCATGTATACAACTCTCAGGATCTGACGGTACCCAACCACGCTTCCGCTGCGCAACTCACCTACAATGCATAAACTAATGAGACAAAAATCTCAGTAAGTAGAAATCATGCATGATATTGCATGAAAATGCATTTATTTTCTATTCTTTCTAGTTGGTCTCTTTTATTTTGAAAAATGTTCACGTTGCGGGATCCCCACGACACACTTATGATATGCACCCCGAATGAGCTCAATGGGGATGATTTTTTCGAACCTCGAAAAAAGTGTCGGGAATAATTTTTTCGAATCCTGACAGAGATGCATATATAGTGGTCGCACACAACATTAGTATCTTATTAATTTTAGGGAAAACACTTTTCATGATTATGCATGGTATGCAACCAGTGCAATTAAATATACATCATAAATCATTTATGACATCAATATCAATATTTAATCATAAATAAAATAACAACTTAATTTAATTCACACAAATCCACTTCACCTTGGATCACACGGATCTCTTATAATAACAACTCCATCTTGGATCACACAGAACCTTATAATACAACAATATTATTTCAAATTACATAACTCCACAACTTGTATAATCAATTAATCCCAAATAATTCATAACATAATTAAACTAATCACAAATAATTCACAACATAATTATCACATATTAATCACAAATAATTTACACACAACATATTTATGCATTGTAGTTGGACTTCTACTTACTTGGATTCCGATAATATTAATACTAAAGACCCGTGAAGAATTGTAATTAATTCCTTCCGTCCCGTTCCAACACACTCTCCTTTCTCCCTCCTTTTCTTTTCGTGCTGATTGATCTGGGATGTGAGGTGATAAATTCCTCAACACCCCATATATATAGATGCGAAAGGAGTAGGGGAGGTGGTCGACAACAATATGCATGCAAATTCCAATTTTCAATTTGGCTGCTAATCACATGCATGCATTCAATACCTGCAGCCGCCAATTTTGACTTTTCTTTTTATTTTTTTTTTAAATAAAATATGGCTGCAAAGCCAAATTTCAATTAGGTTGCCCATCCATCACTATCAACATCAACTTTTTGACTTTTTTTTTTAAATCAAACTTGGCTGCAAATATGTCATGCATCACATACTCCCTGTACAACAGCCGCCCCTATCTATCCTTTTTTTTTAATATTATATATATTATTATATTATTATTATAATAATTAATACACGTGAATATTTATGCACACATATGTTCACATATTGTCACCATTATTATCATGGATGTGTCAAATAAAATGTAAATAAAATATAGAAATAATTACCACATAATTATAAAAATACGTAAAATACAAATTATAAAATAAAGAATTTTCCGGATATTACAATCTCCCCACCTTATAAGAATTTCGTCCTCGAAATTTAATCCCACTCTACTTCAACATTTTATAATCATCACATATGAAATAAATAAGACCATAATTATGTTAATACAAAATCACATATTTAACATATCATAGAACTTACTGGTCTGGTGGTGTACCAAAGATACCAAGATTGTATACATGGAAAGTTTACAGGACCATGACCGTGCTCAGATACCATTCTGTCACGCCCCACTTTTTCACCACCAATAATAGATAATAATAAATATTCCTTTTCCTTCACTTTTATACAATACAACAGTTCATTACACCGGTCTGGCCAACAGGTCATCATCCATGTATACAACTCTCAGGATCTGACGGTACCTAACCACGCTTCCGCTGCGCAACTCACCTACAATGCATAAACTAATGAGACAAAAATCTCAGTAAGTAGAAATCATGCATGATAGTGCATGAAAATGCATTTGTTTTCTATTCTTTCTAGTTGGTCTCTTTTATTTTGAAAACTGTTCACGTTGCGGGATCCCCACGACACACTTATGATATGCACCCCAAATGAGCTCAATGGGGATGATTTTTCCGAACCCCAAAAAAAGTGCCGGGAACGATTTTTTCGAACCCTGATAGAGATGCATATATAGTGGCCGCACACACAATTAGTATCTTATTAATTTTAGGGAAAACACTTTTCATGATTATGCATGGTATGCAACCAGTGCAATTAAATATACATCATAAATCATTTATGACATCAATATCAACATTTAATCATAAATAAAATAACAACTTAATTTAATTCACACAAATCCACTTCACCTTGGATCACACGGATCTTTTATAATAACAACTTCATCTTGGATCACACAGATCCTTATAATACAACAATATTATTTCAAATTACATAGATCCACAACTTGTATAATCAATTAATCCCAAATAATTCATAACGTAATTAAACTAATCACAAATAATTCACAAAATAATTATCACATATTAATCACAAATAATTTACACACAACATATTTATGCATTGTAGTTGGACTTCTACTTACTTGGATTCCGATAATATTAATACTAAAGACCCGTGAAGAATTGTAATTAATTTCTTCCGTCCCGTTCCAACGCACTCTCCTTTCTCCCTCCTTTTCTTTTCGTGCCGATTGATCTGGGGTGTGAGGTGATGAATTCCTCAACACCCCATATATATAGATGTGAAAGGAGTAGGGGAGGTGGTCGACAACAATATGCATGCAAATTCCAATTTCCAATTTGGCTGCTAATCACATGCATGCATTCAATACCTGCAGCCACCAATTTTGACTTTTCTTTTCATTTTTTTTTAAATAAAATATGGTTGCAAAGCCAAATTTCAATTAGGTTGCCCATCCATCACTATCAACATCAACTTTTTGACTTTTATTTTTTAAATCAAACTTGGCTGCAAATATGTCATGCATCACATACTCCCTGTACAACAGCCGCCCCTATCTATCCTTTTTTTTTAATATTATATATATTATTATATTATTATTATAATAATTAATACACGTGAATATTTATGCACACATATGTTCACATATTGTCACCATTATTATCATGGATGTGTCAAATAAAATGTAAATAAAATGTAGAAATAATTACCACATAATTATAAAAATGCGTAAAAGACAAATTATAAAATAAAGAATTTTTCGGGTATTACAATCTCCCCACCTTATAAGAATTTCGTCCTCGAAATTTAATCCCACTCTACTTCAATATTTTATAATCATCACATATGAAATAAATGAGACCATAATTATATTAATACAAAATCACATATTTAACATATCATAGAACTTATTGGTCTGTTGGTGTACCAAAGATACCAAGATTGTATACATGGAAAGTCTACAGGACCATGACCGTGCTCAGATACCATTCTGTCACGCCCCACTTTTTCACCACCAATAATAGATAATAATAAATATTCCTTTTCCTTCACTTTTATACAATACAACAGTTCATTACACCGGTCCGGCCAACAAGTCATCATCCATGTATACAACTCTCAGGATCTGACGGTACCCAACCACGCTTCCGCTGCGCAACTCACCTACAATGCATAAACTAATGAAACAAAAATCTCAGTAAGTAGAAATCATGCATGATAGTGCATGAAAATGCATTTATTTTCTATTCATTCTAGTTGGTCTCTTTTATTTTGAAAACTGTTCACGTTGCGGGATCCCCACGACACACTTATGATATGCACCCCAAATGAGCTCAATGGGGAAGATTTTTCCGAATCCCGAAAAAAGTGCCGGGAATGATTTTTCCGAACCCTGACAGAGATGCATATATAGTGGCCGCACACACAATTAGTATCTTATTAATTTTAGGGAAAACACTTTTCATGATTATGCATGGTATGCAACCAGTGCAATTAAATATACATCATAAATCATTTATGACATCAATATCAACATTTAATAATAAATAAAATAACAACTTAATTTAATTCACACAAATTCACTTCACCTTGGATCACACGGATCTCTTATAATAACAACTCCATCTTGGATCACACAGATCCTTATAATACAACAATATTATTTCAAATTACATAACTCCACAACTTGTATAATCAATTAATCCCAAATAATTCATAACATAATTAAATTAATCACAAATAATTCACAATATAATTATCACTTATTAATCACAAATAATTTACACACAATATATTTATGCATTGTAGTTGGACTTCTTCTTACTTGGATTCCGATAATATTAATACTAAAGACCCGTGAAGAATTGTAATTAATTCCTTCCGTCCCGTTCCAACACACTCTCCTTTCTCCCTCCTTTTCTTTTCGTGCCGATTGATCTGGGGTGTGAGCTGATGAATTCCTCAACACCCCATATATATAGATGTGAAAGGAGTAGGGGAGGTGGTCGACAACAATATGCATGCAAATTCCAATTTCCAATTTGGCTGCTAATCACATGCATGCATTCAATACCTGCAGCCACCAATTTTGACTTTTCTTTTCATTTTTTTTAAATAAAATATGGCTGCAAAGCCAAATTTCAATTAGGTTGCCCATCCATCACTATCAACATCAACTTTTTGACTTTTTTTTTAAATCAATCTTGGCTGCAAATATGTCATGCATCACATACTCCCTGAACAACAGCCGCCCCTATCTATCCTTTTTTTAATATTATATATATTATTATATTATTATTATAATAATTAATACACGTGAATATTTATGCACACATATGTTCACATATTGTCACCATTATTATCATGGATGTGTCAAATAAAATGTAAATAAAATGTAGAAATAATTACCACATAATTATAAAAATGCGTAAAAGACAAATTATAAAATAAAGAATTTTTCGGGTATTACAATCTCCCCACCTTATAAGAATTTCATCCTCGAAATTTAATCCCACTCTACTTCAACATTTTATAATCATCACATATGAAATAAATGAGACCATAATTATATTAATACAAAATCACATATTTAACATATCATAGAACTTACTGGTCTGTTGGTGTACCAAAGATACCAAGATTGTATACATGGAAAGTCTACAGGACCATGACCGTGCTCAGATACCATTCTGTCACGCCCCACTTTTTCACCACCAATAATAGATAATAATAAATATTCATTTTCCTTCACTTTTATACAATACAACAGTTCATTACACCGGTCCGGCCAACAAGTCATCATCCATGTATACAACTCTCAGGATCTGACGGTACCCAACCACGCTTCCGCTGCGCAACTCACCTACAATGCATAAACTAATGAAACAAAAATCTCAGTAAGTAGAAATCATGCATGATAGTACATGAAAATGCATTTATTTTCTATTCATTCTAGTTGGTCTCTTTTATTTTGAAAACTGTTCACGTTGCGGGATCCCCACGACACACTTATGATATGCACCCCAAATGAGCTCAATGGGGAAGATTTTTCCGAATCCCGAAAAAAGTGCCGGGAATGATTTTTCCGAACCCTGACAGAGATGCATATATAGTGGCCGCACACACAATTAGTATCTTATTAATTTTAGGGAAAACACTTTTCATGATTATGCATGGTATGCAACCAGTGCAATTAAATATACATCATAAATCATTTATGACATCAATATCAACATTTAATAATAAATAAAATAACAACTTAATTTAATTCACACAAATCCACTTCACCTTGGATCACACGGATCTCTTATAATAACAACTCCATCTTGGATCACACAGATCCTTATAATACAACAATATTATTTCAAATTACATAACTCCACAACTTGTATAATCAATTAATCCCAAATAATTCATAACATAATTAAATTAATCACAAATAATTCACAATATAATTATCACTTATTAATCACAAATAATTTACACACAATATATTTATGCATTGTAGTTGGACTTCTTCTTACTTGGATTCCGATAATATTAATACTAAAGACCCGTGAAGAATTGTAATTAATTCCTTCCGTCCCGTTCCAACACACTCTCCTTTCTCCCTCCTTTTCTTTTCGTGCCGATTGATCTGGGGTGTGAGCTGATGAATTCCTCAACACCCCATATATATAGATGTGAAAGGAGTAGGGGAGGTGGTCGACAACAATATGCATGCAAATTCCAATTTCCAATTTGGCTGCTAATCACATGCATGCATTCAATACCTGCAGCCACCAATTTTGACTTTTCTTTTCATTTTTTTTAAATAAAATATGGCTGCAAAGCCAAATTTCAATTAGGTTGCCCATCCATCACTATCAACATCAACTTTTTGACTTTTTTTTTAAATCAATCTTGGCTGCAAATATGTCATGCCTTACATACTCCCTGAACAACAGCCGCCCCTATCTATCCTTTTTTTAATATTATATATATTATTATATTATTATTATAATAATTAATACACGTGAATATTTATGCACACATATGTTCACATATTGTCACCATTATTATCATGGATGTGTCAAATAAAATGTAAATAAAATGTAGAAATAATTACCACATAATTATAAAAATGCGTAAAAGACAAATTATAAAATAAAGAATTTTCCGGGTATTACAATCTCCCCACCTTATAAGAATTTCATCCTCGAAATTTAATCCCACTCTACTTCAACATTTTATAATCATCACATATGAAATAAATGAGACCATAATTATATTAATACAAAATCACATATTTAACATATCATAGAACTTACTGGTCTGTTGGTGTACCAAAGATACCAAGATTGTATACATGGAAAGTCTACAGGACCATGACCGTGCTCAGATACCATTCTGTCACGCCCCACTTTTTCACCACCAATAATAGATAATAATAAATATTCCTTTTCCTTCACTTTTATACAATACAACAGTTCATTACACCGGTCCGGCCAACAAGTCATCATCCATGTATACAACTCTCAGGATCTGACGGTACCCAACCACGCTTCCGCTGCGCAACTCACCTACAATGCATAAACTAATGAAACAAAAATCTCAGTAAGTAGAAATCATGCATGATAGTGCATGAAAATGCATTTATTTTCTATTCATTCTAGTTGGTCTCTTTTATTTTGAAAAATGTTCACGTTGCGGGATCCCCACGACACACTTATGATATACACCCCAAATGAGCTCAATGGGGACGATTTTTCCGAATTCCGAAAAAAGTGCCGGGAATGATTTTTCCGAACCCTGACAGAGATGCATATATAGTGGCCGCACACACAATTAGTATCTTATTAATTTTAGGGAAAACACTTTTCATGATTATGCATGGTATGCAACCAGTGCAATTAAATATACATCATAAATTATTTATGACATCAATATCAACATTTAATAATAAATAAAATAACAACTTAATTTAATTCACACAAATCCACTTCACCTTGGATCACACGGATCTCTTATAATAACAACTCCATCTTGGATCACACAGATCCTTATAATACAACAATATTATTTCAAATTACATAACTCCACAACTTGTATAATCAATTAATCCCAAATAATTCATAACATAATTAAATTAATCACAAATAATTCACAATATAATTATCACTTATTAATCACAAATAATTTACACACAACATATTTATGCATTGTAGTTGGACTTCTTCTTACTTGGATTCCGATAATATTAATACTAAAGACCCGTGAAAAATTGTAATTAATTCCTTCCGTCCCTTTCCAACACACTCTCCTTTCTCCCTCCTTTTCTTTTCGTGCCGATTGATCTGGGGTGTGAGCTGATGAATTCCTCAGCACCCCATATATATAGATGTGAAAGGAGTAGGGGAGGTGGTCGACAACAATATGCATGCAAATTCCAATTTCCAATTTGGCTGCTAATCACATGCATGCATTCAATACCTGCAGCCACCAATTTTGACTTTTCTTTTCATTTTTTTTAAATAAAATATGGCTGCAAAGCCAAATTTCAATTAGGTTGCCCATCCATCACTATCAACATCAACTTTTTGACTTTTTTTTAAATCAATCTTGGCTGCAAATATGTCATGCATCACATACTCCCTGAACAACAGCCGCCCCTATCTATCCTTTTTTTTAATATTATATATATTATTATATTATTATTATAATAATTAATACACGTGAATATTTATGCACACATATGTTCACATATTGTCACCATTATTATCATGGATGTGTCAAATAAAATGTAAATAAAATGTAAAAATAATTACCACATAATTATAAAAATGCGTAAAATACAAATTATAAAATAAAGAATTTTTTGGGTATTACAATCTCCCCACCTTATAAGAATTTCGTCCTCGAAATTTAATCCCACTCTACTTCAACATTTTATAATCATCACATATGAAATAAATGAGACCATAATTATATTAATACAAAATCACATATTTAACATATCATAGAACTTATTGGTCTGTTGGTGTACCAAAGATACCAAGATTGTATACATGGAAAGTCTACAGGACCATGACCGTGCTCAGATACCATTCTGTCACGCCCCACTTTTTCACCACCAATAATAGATAATAATAAATATTCCTTTTCCTTCACTTTTATACAATACAACAGTTCATTACACCGGTCCGGCCAACAAGTCATCATCCATGTATACAACTCTCAGGATCTGACGGTACCCAACCACGCTTCCGCTGCGCAACTCACCTACAATGCATAAACTAATGAAACAAAAATCTCAGTAAGTAGAAATCATGCATGATAGTGCATGAAAATGCATTTATTTTCTATTCATTCTAGTTGGTCTCTTTTATTTTGAAAACTGTTCACGTTGCGGGATCCCACGACACACTTATGATATGCACCCCAAATGAGCTCAATGGGGATGATTTTTCCGAATTCCGAAAAAAGTGCCGGGAATGATTTTTCCGAACCCTGACAGAGATGCATATATAGTGGCCGCACACACAATTAGTATCTTATTAATTTTAGGGAAAACACTTTTCATGATTATGCATGGTATGCAACCAGTGCAATTAAATATACATCATAAATCATTTATGACATCAATATCAACATTTAATAATAAATAAAATAACAACTTAATTTAATTCACACAAATCCACTTCACCTTGGATCACACGGATCTCTTATAATAACAACTCCATCTTGGATCACACAGATCCTTATAATACAACAATATTATTTCAAATTACATAACTCCACAACTTGTATAATCAATTAATCCCAAATAATTCATAACATAATTAAATTAATCACAAATAATTCACAATATAATTATCACTTATTAATCACAAATAATTTACACACAACATATTTATGCATTGTAGTTGGACTTCTTCTTACTTGGATTCCGATAATATTAATACTAAAGACCCGTGAAGAATTGTAATTAATTTCTTCCATCCCGCTCCAACACACTCTCCTTTCTCCCTCCTTTTCTTTTCGTGCCGATTGATCTGGGGTGTGAGGTGATGAATTCATCAACACCCCATATATATAGATGTGAAAGGAGTAGGGGAGGTGGTCGACAACAATATGCATGCAAATTCCAATTTTCAATTTGGCTGCTAATCACATGCATGCATTCAATACCTGCAGCCACCAATTTTGACTTTTCTTTTCATTTTTTTTAAATAAAATATGGCTGCAAAGCCAAATTTCAATTAGGTTGCCCATCCATCACTATCAACATCAACTTTTTGACTTTTATTTTTTAAATCAAACTTGGCTGCAAATATGTCATGCATCACATACTCCCTGTACGCCCCTATCTCTCCTTTTTTTTAATATTATATATATTATTATATTATTATTATAATAATTAATACACGTGAATATTTATGCACACATATGTTCACATATTGTCACCATTATTATAATGGATGTGTCAAATAAAATGTAAATAAAATGTAGAAATAATTACCACATAATTATAAAAATGCGTAAAAGACAAATTATAAAATAAAGAATTTTCCGGGTATTACAATCTCCCCACCTTATAAGAATTTCGTCCTCGAAATTTAATCCCACTCTACTTCAACATTTTATCATCATCACATATGAAATAAATGAGACCATAATTATATTAATACAAAATCACATATTTAACATATCATAGAACTTACTGGTCTGTTGGTGTACCAAAGATACCAAGATTGTATACATGGAAAGTCTACAGGACCATGACCGTGCTCAGATACCATTCTGTCACGCCCCACTTTTTCACCACCAATAATAGATAATAATAAATATTCCTTTTCCTTCACTTTTATACAATACAACAGTTCATTACACCGGTCCGGCCAACAAGTCATCATCCATGTATACAACTCTCAGGATCTGACGGTACCCAACCACGCTTCCGCTGCGCAACTCACCTACAATGCATAAACTAATGAAACAAAAATCTCAGTAAGTAGAAATCATGCATGATAGTGCATGAAAATGCATTTATTTTCTATTCTTTCTAGTTGGCCTCTTTTATTTTGAAAACTGTTCACGTTGCGGGATCCCCACGACACACTTATGATATGCACCCCAAATGAGCTCAATGGGGACGATTTTTCCGAACCCCGAAAAAAGTGCCGGGAATGATTTTTCCGAATCCTGACAGAGATGCATATATAGTGGCCGCACACACAATTAGTATCTTATTAATTTTAGGGAAAACACTTTTCATGATTATGCATGGTATGCAACCAGTGCAATTAAATATACATCATAAATCATTTATGACATCAATATCAACCTTTAATCATAAATAAAATAACAACTTAATTTAATTCAC
The DNA here is from genome assembly GCA_023678885.1 of Pogostemon cablin. Lineage (NCBI taxonomy): Eukaryota > Viridiplantae > Streptophyta > Magnoliopsida > Lamiales > Lamiaceae > Pogostemon > Pogostemon cablin. Next base: position 11,267,058 of record CM042979.1, read on the forward strand.
ACAAATCCACTTCACCTTGGATCACACGGATCTCTTATAATAACAACTCCATCTTGGATCACACAGATCCTTATAATACAACAATATTATTTCAAATTACATAACTCCACAACTTGTATAATCAATTAATCTCAAATAATTCATAACATAATTAAACTAATCACAAATAATTCATAACATAATTATCACATATTAATCACAAATAATTTACACACAACATATTTATGCATTGTAGTTGGACTTCTACTTACTTGAATTCCGATAATATTAATATTAAAGACCCGTGAAGAATTGTAATTAATTCCTTCCGTCCCGTTCCAACACACTCTCCTTTCTCCCTCCTTTTCTTTTCGTGCCGATTGATCTGGGGTGTGAGGTGATGAATTCCTCAACACCCCATATATATAGATGTGAAAGGAGTAGAGGTGGTGGTCGACAACAATATGCATACAAATTCCAATTTCCAATTTGGCTGCTAATCACATGCATGCATTCAATACCTGCAGCCACCAATTTTGACTTTTCTTTTCATTTTTTTTTAAATAAAATATGGCTGCAAAGCCAAATTTCAATTAGGTTGCCCATCCATCACTATCAACATCAACTTTTTGACTTTTTTTTTAAATCAAACTTGGCTGCAAATATGTCATGCATCACATACTCCCTGTACAACAGCCGCCCCTATCTATCCTTTTTTTTTAATATTATATATATTATTATATTATTATTAAAATAATTAATACACGTGAATATATATGCACACATATGTTCACATATTGTCACCATTATTATCATGGATGTGTCAAATAAAATATAAATAAAATGTAGAAATAATTACCACATAATTATAAAAATACGTAAAATACAAATTATAAAATAAAGAATTTTTCGGGTATTACAATCTCCCCACCTTATAAGAATTTCATTCTCGAAATTTAATCCCACTCTACATCAACATTTTATAATCATCACATATGAAATAAATGAGACCATAATTATGTTAATACAAAATCACATATTTAACATATCATAGAACTTACTGGTCTGGTGGTGTACCAAAGATACCAAGATTGTAAACATGGACAGTCTACAGGACCATGACCGTGCTCTGATACCATTCTGTCACGCCCCACTTTTTCACCACCAATAATAGATAATAATAAATATTCCTTTTTCTTTACTTTTATACAATACAATAGTTCATTACACAGGTCCGGCCAATAGGTCATCATCCATGTATACAACTCTCAGGATCTGACGGTACCCAACCACGCTTCCGCTGCGCAACTCACCTACAATGCATAAACTAATGAGACAAAAATTTCAGTAAGTAGAAATCATGCATGATAGTGCATGAAAATGCATTTATTTTCTATTCTTTCTAGTTGGTCTCTTTTATTTTGAAAATTGTTCATGTTGCGGGATCCCCACGACACACTTATGATATGCACCCCAAATGAGCTCAATGGGACGATTTTTCCGAACCCTGACAGAGATGCATATATAGTGGCCGCACACACCATTAGTATCTTATTAATTTTAGGGAAAATACTTTTCATGATTATGCATGGTATGCAACCAGTGCAATTAAATATACATCATAAATCATTTATGACATCAATATCTACATTTAATCATAAATAAAATAACAACTTAATTTAATTCACTCAAATCCACTTCACCTTGGATCACACGGATCTCTTATAATAACAACTCCATCTTGGATCACACAGATCCTTATAATACAACAATATTATTTCAAATTACATAACTCCACAACTTGTATAATCAATTAATCCCAAATAATTCATAACATAATTAAACTAATCACAAATAATTCACAACATAATTATCACATATTAATCACAAATAATTTACACACAACATATTTATGCATTGTAGTTGGACTTCTATTTACTTGGATTCCGATAATATTAATACTAAAGACCCGTGAAGAATTGTAATTAATTCCTTCCGTCCCGTTCCAACACACTCTCCTTTCTCCCTCTTTTTCTTTTCGTGCCGATTGATCTGGGGTGTGAGGTGATGAATTCCTCAACACTCCATATATATAGATGCGAAAGGAGTAGGGGAGGTGGTCGACAACAATATGCATGCAAATTCCAATTTCCAATTTGGCTGCTAATCACATGCATGTATTCAATACCTGCAGCCACCAATTTTGACTTTTCTTTTCATTTTTTTTTTAAAATAAAATATGGCTGCAAAGCCAAATTTCAATTAGGCTGCCCATCCATCACTATCAACATCAACTTTTTGACTTTTTTTTTAATCAAACTTAGCTGCCAATATGCCATGCATCACATACTCCCTGTACAACAGCCGCCCCTATCTATCCTTTTTTTTTTAATATTATATATATTATTATATTATTATTATAATAATTAATACACGTGAATATTTATGCACACATATGTTCACATATTGTCACCATTATTATCATGGATGTGTCAAATAAAATATAAATAAAATGTAGAAATAATTACCACATAATTATAAAAATGTGTAAAATACAAATTATAAAATAAAGAATTTTTCGGGTATTACTGATACCATTCTGTCACGACCCACTTTTTCACCACCAATAATAGACAATAATAAATATTCCTTTTCCTTCATTTTATACAATGCAACAGTTCATTACACCGGTCCGGCCAACAGGTCATCATCCATGTATACAACTCTCAGGATCTGACGGTACACAACCACGCTTTCGCTGCGCAACTCACCTACAATGCATAAACTAATGAGACAAAATCTCAGTAAGTAGAAATCATGCATGACAATGCATGAAAATGCTTTTATTTCCTAATCATTCTAGTTGGTCTCTTTTATCTTGAAAACTGTTCACGTTGCGGGATCCCCACGACACACTTATGATATGCACCCCAAATGAGCTCAATGGGGATAATTTTCCGAACCCCGAATATAGTGCCGGGAATGATTTTTCCGAACCCTGACAGAGATGCATATATAGTGACCGCACACACCATTAGTATCTTATTAATTTTGGGGAAAACACTTTTCATGATTATGCATGGTATGCAACCAGTGCAATTAAATATGCATCATAAACCATTTATGACATCAATATCAACATTTAATCATAAATAAAATAACAACTTAATTTAATTCACACAAATCCACTTCACCTTGAATCACACGGATCTCTTATAATAACAACTCCATCTTGGATCACACAGATCCTTATAATACAATAATATTATTTCAAATTACATAAATCCACAACTTGTATAATCAATTAATCCCAAATAATTCATAACATACTTAAACTAATCACAAATAATTCTCAACATAATTATCACATATTAATCATAAATAATTCACACACAAAATATTTATGCATTGTAGTTGGACTTCTACTTACTTCAACTCCGACAATTATAGACCCGTAAAGATCCGTAACTAATTACTTCCTTCCCGTTACGACACAACTCTTTCCTTTTTTTTTTTCGTTGAATTCCTTCCTGCTGCCAACCCCAAATGGGTTGTGCAATATATATAGGTAGATGGTGGAGTGAGTAGAAAACACACGGCTCAATTAAATTTTCTATCTTTTTTTTTAATTAAAAAATCACGGCTAAACATTTGTCATGCATGCAACATTTCAATTATGGCTGCCAACTCCAACATGTAACATCAATGTTGGCAGCACTTTTGACTTTTATTTCTCTCTCTCCTCCTTTTCTCTTCTCCTTTTCTTTTTCTTTCTTTCCTCCTTCCTACACCGCACACTTACACACACCATATATATATATATATATATATATATATATATATATATATATATATTATATTATTATTATAATAATTCAAATTAATACACGTGAATATTTATGCACACATATATTCACATATTGTCACCATTATTATCACGGATGTGTCAAATAAAATGTAAAGACAAATAAAAATATAAAAACAATTACCACATAATTATTACATAATTATAAAAATGCGTAAAATACAAATTATAAAATAGGAAATTTTTTTCCAGGTATTACAAACAGCCTCTTCCTATTGCTGATATCATTAAATAATAATGCCCTCTCCTTATTTCTCCTTATTATCTCTTCATCATCTAAGCCCACCGCATCATCAATCATGTCGAGCTGAAAAATTTCCTGCCTCCTATCTTCAATAGATTTCTCCATATTCCCAAATATCTTATCATTCCAGCTCCTTAGATCAGCTTTTAATCTTTTGAATTTTTGTTTAAGAATATAACCAGCCCAACCTTCCACTTTGTAGCTATTCCACTTCTCCACCACAAGTTCTTTAAATTCTGGATGAGAGGGCCACGCATTGATGAAACGGAATGGTTTCGGTCCCCAATCTCTCATCTTAGTGTCGAGCAAAATAGGATAATGATCTGACAAGGATCGCCAAAGACCGATCTGGTAAGAGGTTGGCCACTTTGCAATCCATCCATTACTAATAAGAATCCTATCCAATTTACTTTTACAGGTTCCATCAGGTTTGTACCAAGTGAAGAATCTTCCATGTAAAGGAAGATCAATAAGCCCTGATTGATGGATAAAGTTGTCAAAAGCCTCTATATCCTTTGTGAAAGAACCAGCACGGCATGTTGCCCTTTCAGATATCCTCCTGATTGAGTTGAAATCCCCTGCAATGCAAATACAAGATGATGAAGATTGAAAAATAACAAGGAGCAGTCTATCCCATAATTCTAATATTTTGGACAAAAAACATGGTGCGTAAATATTAATAATCATATACTCTGTTCTATTTGTTACCCAAATACCATTCACAATAACCGCACCTTCCATATGCCACCAACTCGAAGTAGAAAATTTTTCACCATTCCATACGTAAATAATTCCCCCTGCTCTACCATCTGAGCCTCTGAAAGCCCATTCAATCTAACCATTCCCAAATTGATTTGCAGAATGATTCATCTACAATTTCTTTCTTAGTTTCTTGTATCAAACAAAAGTCCACCTTCTTACTTTTAATCAATTCACCCAATTCCTTTATTTGCATGTGATATTTAATTTTGGCAATTATATTCCTCCATTGAGCTTGTGGTTTTGTTCACCCCAAATAATTTATCATTTCAGATGGAGGAGCTGACGTGGTGGAATATAAGGATGATGCTTAGCATAGTTTTAATTTCATTAAGACTTAATTATTAATTCTAAATTTTGCTAGACTTATGAACTTATGCAATTTATTTCAAGTAATTACATTTGGATTTTATAACTTATCAAGTTGGATTTTTGGTTGATTAAATTTTATTTTCTTTTAGCTTTCGCTAAAATATTATTTTCTCTTTTATAAATTAGAGTATTTTAAATAAGTAAAATTTTAGGATGTGACTCGCAGTGTCGCTCAACTCCCTTGCCTTCGAAATGAATAATTTTATCTAACATAGGTGACAACTCTTTGGTTTTTTTAATAGGAAAAGGTTTTTTATGGGCTTCGCACACAAATATAATAAGAAAAAAAATGTAGAGACGAAGTTGAATGTTTTGTGTTGTCAACGATGAAGTTGAATGTTGTTAGCGTTAGAGTAGTATCATTAACGGTGAGATTAGGGTTTAGTGATTTTGGAAAATTTAAGTAATATATTTAGTAATATATTTATTATAAGGGTATACAAGTCATAATAATTAAGAGTATTTGAAGGGTCAATAAATATTAGGTACAAAACATAATTAGATATTATTAATTCATACATTCCCTATAAAAAATTACGCACAGATACAAAATTTAATTTTGTTTTTCCCATATTACCCATACTTACTGAACATCAGTGTGCAACGTGTGAAGCAAATTTAAAAAAAACGATTAAGTATTTATATGTATATACATCATTGTGCACTCATTTGAGATAAATAATTTTTGGGGAGAAAAAAATGAATAAATTATTTATATGAATATACATCAGTATACATTTAGGTGAGACAAATAATCGTCGAATATAGAGTCATTGAATACAACCTTAATTTGTACACACGTGTGCACAATGTACTTAATCAATCTGAGTTTTGATTATCAATCGGAAACTTGTCACAAAATGAAGAATGAAGTCACAATTAGAAGAACAAAGACGAATATGTATATTGGCATGCATTTAGAGAGAGAAATAATAGAAAGTGACCGCAGAGAGAATTAGTAAAACGATTTTAAAACGATTTTTTCTTAAATTATTTCTTTCAAAATCTGTACATCAACGTGCATTTAGAGAGAGGAATAAAGAAAGAGACCGCAGAGATAATTAGGAAAACAATTTTTTCCTAAATTATTTCTTTCAAAATCTATACATCAGCGTGTATTTAGAGAGAGAGAGAAATAAAAGAAAGTGACCGCAGAGAGAATTAGGAAAATAATTTTTTCCTAAATTCCCTCTCTTAAAATCTCGAGTGATAAGTATAATAATAGTGTACATCGGTGTACATTGACAAAAGAAAGGTTAGTTCTGCATAAATGTTGAATATTAAACGTTGAATATTAGTGTACATTAGTGTACACTAATATTAAATGTTGAATATTAGTTTTGATGTAGTGTACATTAGTATTCAACAAAATTATTATTCTTTATAAACGTTGAATATTAAACGTTATAAAAAAGGGTAATGTTGGGAGAAAAAAATCGTTATATATTCCGCAGTAATTATATTGGATTAATGTATTTATTAATAAATAGGTTGTAAATACACGTACCTATAATTAATAAACTCGTATTTTAAATTATATATTCTTGAGGTGTATTTAGTATTTTTAGGGGTGTGAATAGACACTTTAAAATATATCTTAAAATAATTCGACATTGGGCGGTTATTTGCACTTCCAATTTTACTAATCATACCCCCGAAAATTAATAAGACTAAATTATTCTTAATAAATAAGACATAAATATCCTTAAGAATCCAACAATATATTCTCTCTCAAGATTTAAACATACCCAAGTATATCGTTTTAAATTGCACTATACTCTCTTCCATCACACTCTCTTCTCTCTCATTCACTTGCATAGCACTAATAAATCTGTGCATTGCTTCTGATCTTCATGGCTATGCCTATCATGGTCGGACGCATTATTCAAGGACAAGAAGGAGAGCAACAGCCTCTCCAAATCCTCCGCCGCAAATATCTGCTTCTCCACAATCATCTCCACCATTGATGCTCTGAAATCTCCCCAATGATCCTACGACCTCTTATCCACCGCGTAACAAGACGACGGCCTCTTCCGCCGAGTTCTTCGCCGCCGGCTGTAGTACAACTGGGTCGAGACGTGGTCAGAGCCCAACCGGTGCTCCAGCCAGGCCTTCTCCTTGGGGTTGGTATTTTTGGGATTGAGGTGGAAAGAGTAGCCGGAGTTGGATGAGAGGCTGAAAACAGCGTCGGTTTCGTCGTCGCTAGTAAACAAGGCGGTGGTGTTGGTGGAAGAGGAGAGTTTGTCTATTTTGTTGCAGGGTTTTGAAAGAGAGGAACAATATTAAGTAGTGTTGTTTTCATGGCGAATGGTTTTCTTGGATTTGGTTTCTACAAGTGATCTTAGGTTGCAAGAGGATGGAAAGAAACCACAGATTTTGAGCATCAACTCATGGCTATCCATGGCTCCGATTAATTTCAGAATGCTTCAATTCCTTTTTATATGCTATTGGTTGTTTCTGTTTCCTATAATACTTTTATCCAAGTTTATAGAAGAGGATTTGAGTGAAAGGGCAACAATGTCAAAGATGGGGTATGTTTAAAACATATATATGTTTTTAAATTATATATTGGGGTGTATTTAGTAATATAGGAGTATAATTAGTAAAATTGAGGGCACGAATAGCCCGCACCCTTCAACATTTCTTCTCAGTTTATATTCCCAAATGAAGAAACGTGATAATTAATGAATGACCAAGTATTCCTCATGTGCATTCTAACAGCAACAACATTCACATTGATTTTAAAATTTTGAGTTTAAACAAAAAAATCTCTCACTCGCACACCAATGTTAGTATTTGAGTTTAAACTCATTATATTTATCCCTCTTGCACCATGTTGGTTTATTACAATGAACTCAGTTTGTTTCAATTAAAAAGAAAAAAGTAACACAGTATATTTAATTTAATATAATTATTTAAGCATAAAACAAGTAAATAGTGTCATGAATTAGTTTAAATTGAAATATGAATATAGATCCTAGTCGAGTTTAATTGAAAAATATGTAAAATAAGACGAGAGTGAGTTTAAACTAAATCACCAATGATGCTCGATAATGAGATACACAACATTCAGGCTCCATCTTATATCATTCAAGCAGTTGTACAACGTGCACGAAACATGGTACAATGTACAGAAATCACCAAACACGGTACACATCCACACAACTCTATTATACAACATTTACACATTTCAAAATGGCCTTCAAGCAACAAGAAAAAGCACACGCACCTTACTTTTTTTGTACCATGCTCGAAGCCACCTATTCTTTGTCCGACTCACTTCCACTCGAGCTGGGTGTGTCTCGTTTCTTACCTGCGGATGCCTCTATCTCCTTGTATGCCTTGGCCGTTTCTTCAACTGGAACTAAAGGAACGTAGTTGAAGATACTATAACCTTTTGCCCTCAACTCTTTAACCAAATTGTTGAACTTCTCCGACCAACATGTGGCCCTAGAAATAGCAATTTCTGATACTCCATGCAAAGAAGGCTGCTGGTTTAATTTGTAAAACATGAAAGCCAATTGACTCACAGAAAAATGCTTAAAAATTGAACCAGCTCGAGATACAGCTGCCAGAGGACCACCAACCTTGGCTTCCTCTGCCAATTCTTGGACAGTCTGGGATGCATTCATAACGATTAAATGGGCCTTGAGCGCGATTTTCTTGGCTGTTGGTGGAGCATGTTCGTTAAATTTATGGGCCGCTTGATCAACCTAAGATAGTAACCAGGGTCTTTATCACATAAGCAAACAAATAACTCTGTTCTTAAAACATTACAAAGATTTGGAAGTATTACTACTATTCCCTATACGGCTTAATATCAAACCAAGTTACTCAATAATCAACTAGAGATGGATCAACTAAAGCTTGTATTAGGTAGGCTAGTTAAACAAAAGACACAAAAGCATGAGCTGACAAGATTCAAAGCTACCCGAGCTCAATCGTGTTCAGCTCAATCAAAGCTTGTTCCGGTTTAGTTTAGATCTTAATTAACCAAGCCCAATTACAACTTGTACAGATTCAGTAAAATGCAAACAAGCTTGAACAATGTTCAGCTTGATTCCCATGGTCACAAAGAGATGCACACACAAGTTAAATAGTAGATTACATTCGGCCCACAACGAATAATGCAGAACGAGTCTTTCAGCCTAACAAATCAGAATAAATATTTCAAATTTCAATTTTACACTGTGCAAAAGAAAGAAAAAAAAAAAAGCAATTCATATGAGGCATTCACTATTGCTTTCCAATCAAGCAAAATGAAATGCTTTGACGAACTAGGAAATCAATCAACAGGAAATGAATACTCCATAATAATCCATCGCTATAACACAACACAACTTTTTCCCTACTTAAGAATCAAAATCATAATATTAAGAGAAATAATCTTCAGGAAAATGCCAAGTAAACAGTCAAAATCATTGAAAAAAATGGGGATGGGGAAAGAAACCTTATTGTCAAGGAAAATAAGGAGATGAGTAGGAAGGCCCTTCAGTCTCTGGTAAACTGGGCCCACAACCGTTGTCACGGCGTTTTCCACCTTATCGAAGGTGGATTTGAGAGAACCTGAGTGCTGTTTGGAGTGATCGTATATGTTCGACACCAGAACGACGGCGTTTATGGTAAGAATCCGCACAAAACCTAGGTGCTTCAATCGGGCATCACTCCCCTCCACCTCAACCTAATATAATCACAAATCCAGGAGAGAGACAGAGGATTAATAAATGAAAAAGAAAGAAGAAGGACAACGTTCAATCAGATTGTACCTGAGATGAAGCCATATCCTCGAGCTGCGTAATTCGTGGTAGAACTCCTTGTTTGATTTCTTCAGATTCAGAATCTTGATATTCCAGTGGGCGTTGCAACTGCAAACTGAGGGAGAAAAAGAAATGAGAGGGTTAAAAGAGGAAATTTAGAGATTCAGTGGGTATGGCGGTAGAGAGGAGTGACACGTGTCGCATGGCCTACCTCTATAGATTCTGGAGGAGAGAGGGAGGGAAATAAGAAATTAATTTCTTGAGAGCGAAGAATCCAGATTGTTGAAGCCGCCGGCATCACCCTATGCGCCACTCATTGACGAATGACGACAATGTTTCACGAATAGTATTGTGTCGTCGAATTCATTTTAGTAAAACGGTTAAAAAGTCGTATCCTCCATTCTCTAGTCTATTCTAACTTTGTAACGTCGTTCATCATTAAGAGGATCATTTATTTTTAGTACGTAAATTAAGGAGTATTATTATTTAATGTATAGTGGGTAGTTGTATTAGTTAGAGGATGGGTCCCAGCATTTAATTGTATTAGAGAAGGTGTGTGGGTCTCATATGTGTAAAAAAAGAAATTAGACTCTTTGGGTAAGACGATCAAAATGGAAAAATTGCACTATTACTTATATGAATATTGAGAAAATTTATATTACCCCGTTTCATAATACTTTTCACGTTTATTGTTCTACGTTGTTTAAGAAAAATTGCACTTTTTGACCAATTTTATTGACTTTGGAAGGTATTGTAGTATTTTGAGGTAATAAAAAAATATAAAGTAATGATATGTGTGTGAACAATGAGCGGCAAATTTGAAATTAAAGTAACTTTTGAGGTTGTTTGATAAAGTGATGTTTCCTTTTTTTTTTGGATGTGAAAAGTTTTGTGGACCAAACAAATGAGGAAAGTGTGAAAAGTATTATGGGACGGAGGGAGTACTGTTTTAATTTATTTTTACGAAATAATTTGGTATTTCGAGTAATAAATAATGGCTAATTATACTGTGCACCAGGTGCACCGTAAGATAAGGTGCACAACTTTAAAAAACGTATACAAATATAAACAAAAACATATACAATTATGAACAAAAATGTATACAATTTAATTGTTAGTTTTTTTAATGAAAATTGAATGTAAAAAAATACAATTATTAAAAAATATGTATACACTATTGAATAAAAAGTTAGTTATACACATATAGATGCTAGTTTTTTTAATGAAAAACGTAGTGTGAAAAAAAAGTATACAATTATTAAAAACACGTATGCAAAATAGAATAACATGCATACAAAATAAAATAAAAAGTTATACACATATGGGTGTAGCCTTGCATCCGGGTGTACCTAATATCTAACTCATAAATAAATTACTCTATAAAATATAAAAGAGGTTTAATATTCCCCATTCTCAGATTTACGTTTTTTATTTTGATTTGTCCTAAATTAAGGTTTATATTTCTTTTTTTTGTCAAGTTGTGCACACATAAAACAATTAATTATTTCGTATAGGAGCCACATACAACACTAATACAGCTACTCACTTTATACAAAATATTATTATTTCTCTTACCTCACTACATATTAAAATATTATATATCCCCATTCTCAGGTTTACGTTTTTTATTTTGATTTGTCCTAAATTAAGGTTTATATTTCTTTTTTTTTTGTCAAGTTGTGCACACATAAAACAATTAATTATTTCATATAGGAGCCACATACAACACTAATACAGCTACTCATTTTATACAAAATATTACTATTTCTCTTACCTCACTACATATTAAAATATTATATATTTCTTAATTTACATGCAAAAAGCAAATGTAAATATTAACTCGTGACAGAGAGAGTATATTAAAAGAAATTATTTTTTCTCAACAGAATGTTCAATTGGTAAAAGTTTTAATTTCATTGTTAAATTTGTTTACCAATGAATTAACAACGAAATCTGTTGATAATTATCAGTTTATAAATTTTTTTTGTCTAATTAATTAAATTATTCAATTACCTATTCCCCATCCAGCTGTTGCAAAATTTCTTATCTCATTCTTCCCCAATTTCAATTTATTCCATTTATGGATTTTCATTTTACTGATTATCTTTTAAAAGTAATTTGTATAAATAAAGTATAAAATGTCAAAATCATTCCACCAGTTACTTCTTCTTTCCTAACTATTTTCTAAGGTTTACAAATCTTCAACTCCACTATTTCCAATTACTCATCCAAAGCCATTCTCTAACCTCAAGCCACCCATTCAACTTTCATTCCTAAATATCAACACCAACAAAGAGTAAAACAAATTTAATTTTAAAAAATAACAATAATACCTTAAGAAAATAGAGAGGAGGCAAAAGAATCGAGATAGAAATATTGTCTAGTGCCACCACAGCGCTAGGTCGGATGAATGAAGAAGAGAGGTGATCGATTTGGTGAAGTAGAAGAGGGGGTGTTGCACGATTCACAACTCACCGCTCTATTAAGGCCTTCTAAAATGGTAGAAACCAAGAAGTATGATTTTTTTGTGACACATCAGCGTCACCTAAAAAAAACCTTTACCTTCAAAAGAAAACTCCTCCCCAACAATAAATCCTAAAAGTAGGTTTTAAAGAGACTCACCTCAATTTCTTTTTATTCTTATTAAATTTATCGACTTCATTTATCTAATTTACTTATAAATTGTAAATAATTATATATTTTGATTATTTTAATTTTGTTAATATTTTAAAAAATAAAAAAAAGTCATGCACTCACATTCAGAACTTATACATTAATAAAAAATTAAATGTAAAAAGAATTATATATTTATTAAGAAAAACATAGATATTAGTGCATACGTCCACCCACATGTACATGATTTCAACTCAATTTGATAATATCAAAATTAAAAATATTGTGAAATATATTAAATTTGAAATTAAAAGTACTGATAAGAATTAAGAAACTAATAAATAAGATATGAGGGAAAGAAATTAAAAGAAGAAAATAAGGAAATAAATTAAAAGAAAACATGGGGAAAGAAAATAAGAGAATGAAATAAATTAATGAGAAAAGAAGATGTCAGGTATTAAAAGAAAAAAAATATGGGGTGGGAGATAGGCGCGGGGCTCACTTAGCTACTATCTCACTCTCGCATGAGATATACGTACTCACTTGTTGTTCATAAGATGTACTCTCATCTTTCCCACTCTCACCCCTCTAAAAAAATTGAGTTTAATGCATACTACCATAAATAAAGGCATGTTCGTACGTGACTTGGGTCATATATAACCACATCACATGACAGCCTTTCGATTAGTTTTAAATGAAATCAAACCGTTGGATAAAAAATTGTTCTTTAATAATTAACCAACTACTTATACAGATTTTTACACCATCTCCATTGATTGTGGGCCACGTTTAAGGAGAGGTTCTTTTGCAAGTAGTTCTTCTCTTCAATAAATGCAGGCTTTCAAGAACTCAGTAGTCGGATATTGAAGAAAAAAATGTTACAGTGCGATGGCCGCCAAAGAATCTTGCATTTCAGATTAAAATCCTTTGAAAACTGAAACCTTATCTCTTCTTCAGATTACTATCTCTTTCTATATTCGCGCAATGAAAATTTATAAGAAAGAGATTGATATAATTTTGATTTAGTATCTAGCGCTTAGAATTATCTCATTTAAGCTGGCTTGTTATCAGGAATTGAATATAATATAATACAATATAATATAATATATAAAAACGATAGTGGTAATTGATATACATATCTGAATCGACGCCATTAACTACCTTGTGAACGAAACTGCATTGCTAGGAATCATGAATCATTCTCTAAATTCGTTGCAATTAGAATTGCGATTAAGCACCGGCTATATTAGGTTACAAGTTGGATAAAAGGTGACCCAAATCACCCAAGCAATCTCCATAAATAAAATAAAATAAGTAAAATGAAATAATTCCTCCTCCAATGAAAAAAAACATCTCTTCTAGGTTTTTACAAATTCCATGTAGGCAAAAAAACCTCCGGCCTAATGTATTTACATATATTTTTTATTTTATTTTTATTTTTATTTTTAATTAAGAATTACAATTATGTTCCTGGGTTTTTTATAAATCTCACGGGGGCCATGTGCACCCCTTGACCCTACAGTCAATCCGTCCATACCCGTACTCATTTAATATTTATTATATATATATAATTATATTTCTTAGTGTTCAAATTAATAATTTAATAAAAATTATACAATTATTAATTAGGGTTAATATATATTTTATCTATTAACTTCTTCCAATTTTGAAATTGTTCCATCGATTTCACACTTTTTGAAATTGGTTCATTTAATTTACAAAATTCGACAAAATCGTCCGTTTATCGACTATAGCAAGTTTTTCACTCGGTAATGCTGACATGAAATTTTATTTATTAAAAAATATCTGCAAAATATCAATTCAATTTATTCTCTCTCCTCCATTACTCTATCTTCTCTCTATTAATCAGTGATTTCATAATAGAACCGGACCGGCCGATTCAACCGATTAAACCGGGAACCTAAGCACGTCCGGAAAGACACATGTAATTGTAAATGCTATTGAACCGGGAAAAACTTGATCGAACCGGTCAAAACCGGATAACTGGTAAAACCAGTACAATCGAAAACCTGCCGTTTATATTCATAAAATTCACAGTTTCCATACATCTCTGTTTCTGTTCTATAAATTCGAAAAAAAAATTTCAAATCTCAAAAATACAATTACACATACTACATACATACATTCAGTTAGATCTAATACGCACAACGGCACAAGACACTAGTCTTCGCTTCAAACTACAATCGATGTCCTAACTGAAGATAAAATTATATGAAAATGAAGATGATAAGAAGGACAATCGGAGTGAAGCGAAGCGGAAATGACGAGTGGGAGATTTGTCAGAGAAAGAGAAGAGTGTCGATGCTTATCAGAATGGAGAGGTTTGAGAGAGGAGTTAGAAGAGGAACGACGGTGAGTCTGAAATAGTGAGATGAATTTAGATATAACCCTATTTCACAGTGGAGTGTTGTTGGGTGGGCCTACTTTAAAGAAAATATTGGGCTTTATGATCAATAATTTATTTATGTTATTAAATAATTTTATTTATTTTATATTTTATAATGATTATTATAAAATATAATTAAAAATAAATTTATTTAATTTTTTCGGTTGAACCGTCGGTCCGATCAGTCCGACCGGTTGAATCTCGAACCCTTACATCCACCGATTCGATCTTCGATCCGGTTATAAAAACACTACTATTAATAGAATATACAAGCATCTCCTCCATCATTCTGCAAGTTCTTCGATGGTTTCACCTCTTCTCTTCCCTTCCCTCTCCTCCTTCCTCCCGCTTCTCTCTCTCTTTTTTTAAGAAAGACATGACGTGGATTAAAGGGCGAGAAACCAAAATCACTTCAATTCTGCATTCTCTATCTCACACCAAAAATAAAACCATAATTAAATAAATAAATCAATCAATCCTAATTGAACATTGACAAAATACAAATCCACTCTGTAATCAAATTTAATTCTTAATCCAATTTCGCAGAAAATTCTAAATCTCACCGTACAACAAAGAAATGAAAAATAAAATTTAGACCTTAAATGAATTCATTTCCAGCGACACCTCCATCATCAAATTAGGAAAGGATGTTCTTACCGGCAGTGTGTGTTTCCTCCTTAGCATCGTCCTCAAGAAATCGACTATCTGCATTGTTCACCCTTATTGTTCACTCACAAGAATGATTACCCTCAAGTGTAAGGGATCAATTGTAGCACTACGTGTGACAAAGTTAACTTATCGAACCCATATGATTAGCGTTAATTAATAATCTCAAGTGTAAGGAATCAATTGTAGCACTACGTGTGACAAAGTTAACTTATCGAACCCATATGATTAGCGTTAATTAAGATACGCACCAAATAATATGCACCACTAATAATTAAGATGTAAAAATTTTTTCAAGATAATTTTAGAAAACTATGCAGAAAATTAAATAATAAATAAAATAAATAAAATAAAACCACACTCAATCACAGGTATTTCAAGAGACAAGAACAAGATAGTTCTAAGAAAATTAAGTTTATCATGAAAAATAAGATAAATGAATAAGTGAATAAAATCATGCAGAATTTTATAGGAAAGATAACTTAAGCATGCTAAACCACTATGGTCAAATGAGATTAAACAATATTAAAGAACATAAATTCCTAAAATCAAATTAATAAGATAATTATCTATTCCCATTTTAAGTACTTCATGTTAAATTCCATCTAAGGTTAGAGCACTAGTCTTCCCTTTTATGGTACTAAAGAAATTAAATACCCACAATCCTTTATTCGCTTTCTAGGCGGTTCACATGCAAAATTTCATATAGGCTAGTGCAAGAGATTTCATATATGCTAGTGCAAGAGATCTATCCTTTTTATGTACTAAAGGAATTGGATTAGGCTTCCTTATCATATTTCTCTTTTACAATGGTCATGTAAAGATAATAAGACATCCTATATTGATGGTCAAGCAATCAATCGTTATATATTGGTCAATCCCCTTCAATTTCCACGAAAAAACAAATATAATCATGCAACACATCCAAATCTCAATCCTACATCAATCAATGATCATATCATGAATATATAATCGACAAGAGAATTAAAAAATATGATCATATAAGTCTAAAATAAAACTTCAATTAGGATAAATATTTTATAATATTATCATCAAAATATCTAAAATCTCAAATCAACATGATAAACTTTCAAATGATTGTATGCATTCATGGCTTAGCGATAACGGGCCTCTTGGATGGACTTCATTCGGATGATGAAAGAATGTCATATAAGGCCTTCTTTAAATATGAGCCCCGCCACTCAATTCAAATTCATGAGTTGATTTTAGCAAATGAATGACCGTGACCCACATTTGAAAGTGTCATACCGATTTTTTTGCATGAGTTATGGGCCCTGCCTCTTGAATTTGAATTAGGTATTACACCATGGACTAATCATTTTGTAACTAAGTCACGGCTACACGCTTTCAACTTTACACTTTTGATATTTTATTAATTTCAATTCAAAATAGGTTTAAAATCTGCAAAATCTCGACAATACCCGTAAAGTCATAGAAAATATGAAAATAAGCAATAAACTCCACAAAAAATGTTAAAATTATGCAATAATCATATGAAAAATGGCCTATGAAAAGCGTGAATTTTCGTATTGAATATGCGCTTCTAGGCTCAATCAGGACGCCAGCTTTCACCACCTTGTAGACCTGGTAATCGAGGCAAAGCCACCACTCTTCTAGTGGAGAATCTTGCGAGCTATCCAATGGTACGGACACCACCATGTCGTCCTCGTCAGCAGTTTCAATAGTGTTGAAAGAGTGGAATTGTGTTTGAAGAATGGGGAGAAAGATGAAAGGGGCAAAATCCAACGGTGGTGGATTGCTTTGTGGGAGGATGGAGCCGATGAAGATCCCATCTTGCGCATCTGATCAGAATCACCAGAGGCGGCAATGGTGGCATTCTTGATGGGGTACTTCTTGCATTTGTTGTGATTGGAGTGGGGTGGAGATTGGTGATAGAGAACAGAAATGAGAGAGAGAAAGGGGGAAAATTAATCCACGTCATGTCTTTTTTTAATAAAAAGTCACGTTGGTATGATCGGGTGTTTCACCCGAAAATACTGTCGAATTTGATAAACTTAATGGACCAATTTCAAAACATGTAAAATGGATTGACCAATTTTAAAATTGGAGAAAATTAATTGACAAAAAATGTATTTACCCTATTTATTAAATATGAAATGGAAGAATGATAGAAATAATCCATTTTTAAAGTTTAAATTCATTGTTAACCAACAACTTAAATTCATAGAAATTCTACCTATTTGGCTAATTTTGGACCAAAATACCCTTACATTTTTTAAAAGAAAATTATTGTTCAATATTGGTTAAGGTGTCAGATAATCGACACAGGATACCGACATCATGTCTGACACCATAGTTCGGTGTTGGTCATGGTGTTAGAGTCTAGACACAAAAAATCAACATCATGTCTGCCTCCATCGTCATAGCACCGAGTGTCGAATTCATGCATCGGGCATGATATTGGTATCTTGTGGCGGAGGACAGACACGGCAATACCATGACTAACACTGAATATTTAAACTATTAAAAAGGGGTATTATAATATTTTGGTCAAAAAATAATCAAATGGTAAAATAGCGATAAATCTAAGCTTTTTTGTTGGCAATGATTTTTAATAATCTAAATGATTATATTTGGCAGTTAGCATTTTAAAATAATAACTATAATATAAACTCTATTATTAAATAAATATGATTTTAAAAAAAATCCTATAACTATTAAACAATATATAAAATATCTCACAATATATAAATATATAATAGTATATATATATATATATATATATATATATATATATATATATATATATAATTTTGAAATTTGTATATAAATAGGTATTTGCTGATCTACCTATCACAAATTCTTATGTGATTTTTTTAACTACATATATTCATGTCAAACTCATTTAGAATTATCCGTATCTATCTCATTAGGATTCGAATGGATTGAGTACCCAAAAATACACGTCTTGTAGTCGTCTCGTTGTCGTCCTGGTGTCATTCGTTGGGCCAACCTTACTAGACCACGGACTAAACGGGCCACATACTAAACAATTCTCATTAAAAGAGTTTCCATTTATGCAGACCTAACCCTAAATGTAGCAGGCCTCAAGCTAAATCGACCACTAGTAGGTTGAAGAATAAAAAATATTAATAAAAATTAAACATAAATAAAGGAACAAAAAATACATCAAATGTTGTCCTAACATTATTAATAAACCATAAATTTATAAGTTCAAAACAATTTTAAAATCCATATATTTATTTAGATAGTTAATATGTTAATATTATTTGTGAATTTAGATAATTAATAATTAATATTGTTTTTTAAAATGTCTCTTATACTTCATTCGTAAGTTATTATATTAAAATGACACTACAACAAAAGCTAGTAAGTTAGAGGAAATTAAATCATTAATAATATACTTATCAATAGAAAATATTTGTTAATATACAAATAATTATATGAAAATGTGTGAAAGTATCACTCTCAAATAGAAAACAATTTTTTTATCCACTCAAAAGGTAAAGGGGTTATATTCTATGCACTCGGATGCATACTGTATCTATGAATTTTTATTCAATAATGTACATGTTTCTTAATAATTGTAGTTTTTTTACCTTTAATTTTTATTAAAAAACTTAGAAAAAAATTCGCTAACAAAATTTTCACATTTGTATTCATTAGTGTATATATATAAGTTTATATAGGATAATTTGCGAAAGTAGAATCAATTTCTTCTAGCCACTTTGTACTATTCATTTCAAGATTGTTTGTGACCAAAATTTGATGTATTAGACTAAAAAAAAATTATTTATTCAATCCATAATTTTTTTTTCGGCAAGAAAATTATAAATATATATTCGATTTATTTTTTTGTCTATTCGACCTTTTTTTTGCTTATTCGTCACAATTTTTTTACTCTATTAGGTCTATGTTTTTTGGATTTTTAATATCTATCAACAAGAATACTATGAATCTCTATTCAACTTTTTTTTTTGTCTATTCGGCCTATATTTTGTTTATTCGACCATAAATTTTTACTCTATTGATATATTTTTAGGTTTTTAAAATCTATCGACGAGAATTCTATGCATCTTTATTCGGCCCAATTTTTTGGCCTATTCGGTCCATTTTCTTTATCTTTCTACTCAATCTCTATTCAATCCATTTTATATATGTTTAATCTCTTTTCTTTCTTATATTTTTTTAAAAGATGTATTTTTTTCTAATAACTGAATTGAAAATCAATTGAATCAAGAATATTTTGGGTATAAACTCATAAACGTGAGTAAAAAATAAGTGTTTCGCTTTGTGTTGGTAAAAAAAAATATTTTACATTTGAAAGTGGGTAATGTTGATTTTGACCCAATAATAATTATTAATATTAATAATTATTAATCATTTACTCCCTCCGTCCACCCCAAAGATCCAAAATTTATCATTTTGTATGTCCACTCCAAAGATATTCATTTCCTCTTTTTAGTAAAAGGGCCCACATATAACTCATCATTAACTACTAATACAACTATTCACTACACATAAAATAATATTACTCCTTAATCCATGTAAAAATAAAAAAGCAAACGACCACCTTTGGACTGGACAAAGGAGTATAATAAAAAAAATAAGTAGGCTAATAAGGTCAGCTCTTTTAACCTGCGAGCTATCCCTATAGGGTCGCGAGCTATACGATCCATGCCAAAAATAACCTTATTTAATCGGGTCATTATTTATGTAGACCTAACTCTACATTTTTTAGGGTTAAACGAGTCATCCTTAAGAGTTCGGCCCATATTAACATCTCTATTTTTACATTCATACTAAAAATTTCAAAATCACTCTTATATTCACTTTTAAGACTTATTAATTTTTAATTCACACATGTAACTCTTTACAATTACTGTTATTTATTTTTATCTCCCACTTCTATCATCTTTTCGCTCATATATTACTAATTGACCGTTACTTATTGATTTAACATAAAATTAAAATTTATCATACCAAAATCTAAAATAAATATATATTATCTCTATTAATATACCAAAACCAATATATATGATCACTATTAATGATTTTTAAAACTTAATATAAACCTCAAACAAACATACTTCTAATAAACTTTGTTTGTTTGATAAATTATTCCTTGCATTTTGTTGAGGGTGAAAATTCACATAATTTGATCTCTGATTTATGTGAAAATTGTGTACGATTTGATCTTCAGTCGCGACGAATCGAGTTATGTATGGAAAAGTCATGAATCAGGTGCTACTGAGATCGTTTGAGCATAATTTCAATGGAAAACAAGTTAGAAGTGTTTGGAATCGGAAGACACGAGTTTGGAGGTGGTCTGTTCGACCAGAACAAGAGACGTTCGACCAAGACCATATTGGTCGAGCAATGGTCAAATGGCGTGTGAAGATGTCTTCAGGTTACAGAAGTCCCGTTCGACCAAGAAAGAGTTGTTCGACCAAAGCCAGGTTGGTCGAACAATGGTCGAACGGCAGCAGAAGGTGGATTCCGTACACAGGTGGTCTGTTCGACCACCATTCGGCCAGGGGCGTGTCGAACCCAGAACTATTTTGGTGGAATAACATGACGGATTTCTTACTTCATACATTTTCACAATCCTAGTGCATGTATCTGTGTATTTTTTGCGAAAAAACCCAGAAAAGGTTCATTGGAAGAGTCTCAAGTATAAAAAAACACTATTGACATCCAAGAAAAAGAGTTAGACACCACATCCATCCTACATCACATCCAAATCTTAACTCCATCTGGAGGAGTTGTAGAGAGAGATTCGTCGGTCAAATCACGTGGAGAACCAAGTGAAGATTCAAGACGGAGCGAGACACGACTACTCCCGCATCTAGGGTTTTATTCATTTTTTAATTTATCTTGTAATTTTCAAGACTATGGGTAAGATCTATCCAACTACCATGATTGTTCTTCGAAATATCATGGGCTAGAATCACTTCGGTAGTTCTAGGGTTTATGAAGGTTTTACGAGTTAATTGAACTTTCATGTGTATATTCCGTACAACACTACTTGTGGGTTATTTTATATATGACTATGCATTTTAATTCATATTCACGGTTTTTTGTGCATCTTCAACTGTTATATAGAGTCTGAATATATATTTGGGTTGTAGATTGAGCGCGTTCACCGCTGAACAGGATTCCATGTTATGATTCTAAGTGAGGGAACTCCGAAACTTCATTAGAATTATCATATATAAATACTTGTTAATTGAATTTAATCAGGGTTGATAAAGAGAGTAATTTCATAGTATCTATAAAGGGAGATCATATCTAGTTAGAGTACTAAGTGCACAGGAAACAATTGATACTGATAGTACCTATAAAGAGGGTGAATTATATCTCTCGCTCCAAGGTTATTCACACGTGTTCGGGTTGCTAACTCAACGGTAGAGTACTCGGCGCTTACTTGTGTCTATAAAGTAATTATGCATGGCTTAGTGATGTATCCATAATCCACATGGCAAAGTCGGACAAATACACATGAGAGGAAGGTTAATGAGTAAAACTGAATTGTCCTAAAGCTATCTATTCTCTTACTTGATCACTTTCATTAATTCTCTATTTTTTATCTATTTAATTATTTGTTTAGTAGTTAATTAATTATTCCACAACTTAAATTCACAACTCAAGTCTTGATTAATTTAGTTAATAAAAAAGTTAATAATAATTCGTCTTTTGGGTTTGATAATATAACTTGATCGCTTATGTAAGCTACAATAATATCCTTTCATACTTGGGGATTAATTGTGTGTTGAGAAAACACCCATCACATCTGAATAAATATACATTCGTATTTTACTCTTTAATACATAAAAATTTATTCTTTATGAGTAATGAATACTCCCTCCGTCCCGCGAAAAGAGGGTCTTTTGCTTTTTTGCACGTAAATTGAGGAGTATTATTATTTAATGTGTAGTGGGTAGTTGTATTAGTGAAAGTGTGGATCCCATATTTTAATTGCATTAAAGGGGGTGTGTGGGTCCCACGTGTGTAAAAAAAGAAAGGAGACCCTTAGGGTGGGACGATCAAAATGGAAAAAAGATCCTCTTTGAATGGGACGGAGGGAGTAATTATTTGTCAGAATGGAAAATAGTATTCCTAGTGAAATTCTATAATGTAATACTCCCTTCATCCCACCATAAGATTTATACATTACTCTTTTGAGCGTCCCACTTAATGGTATACATTTTACTTTTTAGTAAGTGTGGGTCCTACACTTAAAAAATAATACTCGTAAATATTAATATTACACAATTTATCATCAATTCAAATTAAAGTTGAGGGCAAAAAAGTAAACATACAACAAAAATCCACTTCCTACACATTAAAATATTATACATAAAAAATTAATTACTTAAAAATTAAATAAATAAATATATATATATATATATATATATAACATTTGTTTAAATCGGGCTCACTTACTTACATGAACGCTAGTGGTTTAGTGTACAATTGTGTGAGAGCATCTCAAAGTGAGACAATTTTATGTTTCATTATTAGTTATTACTCTTTGTTAAATATAATATCACTTTTATTTCAAAATACTTTAATATTTTATTTATGTTATAAATTGTTCATGAAATTGTTCACTGCAACAATATTACTCTCATTTTTCATCAATTGGATATCACTTTTCATTAAAATAATATTACATTTTATCTGTCTCACAGAAGTCATTCCATGAGACGATCTCACACAAGTTTTTATTTACTCCCTCCATCCCACAAAAGTTTGCATGCCTCTTCCGGCACGGAGATTAAGAAAAGTGATAACTTTTAGGGGTATTATGGTATTTTTTTGTAATAAATAAATGATAAAGTATGTTAGTTGTGTTAGGTAATGGTGTTTTTTATAAATAAATATAAAGTGTATGGGGAATGGTGATTGCATTTTACTTTTTTGTTTTTTAAGGAATGTGCAAACTTTTGTGGGACAAATCAAAATGGAAAGTGTGCCATATAAAATGGGATGGATGGAGTATATAATAATTTGATACCATTATCACTTTTCAATAATTCAAGTATCATCTTTTATGTGTCTCACGAAAGTCTTTCCAAGAGACGATCTCACATAATTTTTTGCCTTTAAAATTATAGATTTGGGAAACACTTGCTTGAGACCATTTTTACATTCTTATAAATAGTTATCACCTTTTATCATTTACATTATCACTTTTTATTAAAAATATTATTTTTTTAAATTATACTACGATTTGTTTATGAAATAATTCATTGCACCACTGTCAATTTTCAATAATTTGGATATCGCTTCCATTAAAATGTTATTACTTCTTATTAGTACCACAGAAATCTTTCTATGAGATGGTCTCACCCAAATATTTGTCAATAAATTTATATATCCATAAATTTGATATTGCATCCAACATGCTTAAGGATTTGAGAAAGAAATTTATAAATCTCATCTCAAATCTCCAAACCTAAATACAACATTATACCCTAAACAATAATAATAAAATTAAAAAATAAAATAAAATGTGTTCATATATAATATATTCAAATGTAAAAAAAAAAAATTACCTTACTTTTTTAATAAAGACTTTTAAATTTTACTCCTAAGGCACGATAGTATGTAAAAAAAAAACCTTGGAGATAATAATGTATATAAAGATGAGTGATGAGGGCCTGAAAAGTAATTGGATAAAAAATGTGGGAAAGTAGTCCCACAGCTGGCTTTCTGTTAATGGCATGAAGTGGGTGTGATGCTGGCAAATGTACGAGCCTATATGAGACCGAAACGACCTCCCTCCTTTACATTAGTGGAAATAAATCTAGCCTTCCTAATGTTTCATACACTTTATGTATACGCATCTACAACTAATTTCCCTATCTAAAATACTACCCCATTATCTTTCTTTATAAATAAATATTGCAACTATTTAAGATAAATTTAAGTAATATCAACATTCATGTAATCATTTAAAATTTTTCATCGCGCATAGATTTAAACGTACTCCCTCCCCCTACCATGTTAATAGATACATATTTTCATTTTAGACGTCTCGTTCTAATTGTTATATTTCATTTTTTAGCATAAGGCATCCACATAAATTAATTACTTCTCTCTCCATAGGCTTACACATCCCACTAATACATCTACCGACTTTTCATTAAATTATTATTTCTCTCACCTCAATACACATTAAAATACTATATTCATTAATCCCCGTACAAAAAGCAAACGTAACCATAAAGACGGGACGGAGGGAATATGTATTATTATGTTGTATCTTTTACTTCCTCTATCCCCTTTAAAGAGTTCAGTTTTTTATTTTGGGCATTCACTCAAAAGAGTCATATTTCATTTTTTATATAATAGAACCCACACACCAACCAATACAATTATCCACTACACATTGAATATTAATTCTTCTTAGTTCATGTGAAAAAGCAAAGATGACTCTTTAAACCAGATGGAGGAGTACCACTTTTAGTAAAGTAAAGTACGAAATACTTTGTGAACGGATAAAAATAAAAGTGTAAAATACTTTGGGGAAGAGAGAGAGAGAGTAATATTTAATGTATAGTGAATTGAGATATATTACCTCCATCCCAAATTCTTCTTCACGGTTTATGTAGATATGGAATTTAAGAAAAGTCACTTTTGACTTACTTTTGGGAGTAGTATGATATTTTTGGGTAATAAATACTCCCTTCGTCCCGGTAATTACTGCATACTTTCCTTTTTTATTCATCCCTACACTTATGCACGTTTCTAAAAATGGAAAAAATACATTACAATACTACTCACTTTTTACGCATATCCCAACAACTTTACACACCTTTTCATTAAATTATCAAAAATACTCATTTTTTACACACAATCCAATAACTTTACACATCTTTATACATAAAAAATTAACTTTTCTTAATCTCCGCGAACTAGAATACGTGTACAATTTACCGGGACGGAGGGAGTAAATGATAAAGCATGTTATGTGTGTGATGCGCATTTTCTTTGCACGCAAATTTAATCCCCAAATATTAAGGATATCAATTGCAGCTTAAACAAGCGACCAAGTGAATATCGAACCCAAAGGGCGGTGTATTATCAATTTAATTATTATCTAAATTAATTAAGACGAAAGGTAATAACTTTTGAGGATTGAATGATTAACTAATAAAAAAATAATTAAAATAAAAATTAAATAAAATATCACTCGAAGAATACGAACGTAGATCAAGTAGGAGAATAGGTAGTCATAGGATAATCCAGTTTCACACATTAATTTCCCTTCCGTGTGTTGATGTCTGACTCTGCCTCGTGGAATATGGACGTATCACTAAACCATGCATATCTACTCTATAGACACAAGTAAACATGCGTGTAACACGTGTGAATAACCTCGGAGTAAGAGATATAATTTTACCCCCCTTTCTAGGTACTATCAGTATCAATTATTTCCCTGGCCAATTGATACTCTAACCCGATATGATCTCCCTTTATAGGTACTATAAAATTATCCTCTTTATCCTACTTAATAACGCGAATTCAATTCAATTAATAAGTATTCATATATAATAAAATTTATCTTATAATTTTTCAGACATCCGGGTAAGATCTATCCAACACCCATGATTGTTCTTCGTAACATCATGGGCTAGAGCCTTTTTGGTAGAATTAGGGTTGTGAAGGTTTTTACGAATTAATTGAACTTTCGTGTGTAAACTCCGTACAACACTACTTATGGATTTATTTTATATATGATTATGCTTTCTTAATCCATATTTACGGTCGTTTTGTGCATGTTCAATTGGTATATAGAGTCTGAATATATATCTTGGTTGTAGATTGAGTGCGTTCACCGCTGAAAAGAATTATATGTTATGATTCTAAGTGAGGGGATTCCGAAACTTCATTAGAACTAGGAAACGAAATAAACCCCAGATGTGGGCGTCGTCGCGTCCTTCTCCGTCTTGAATCCTCCTCTTGGTTCTCCTCTTGATTCCACAGACGAATCTTCAAAGTGATGGATGGATGGAGGAAAGGATGTGAATGATGGTTGGGGGTGATCCCCCCTTGTGGGGTGTAGGATGGATTTGTGGCTCTCTCCAATCCAATCTAATTCTATTCCAATGAATAATGATGTGATCCACATCCTTTTTTATACTTGTAAGCTCTCCTTATGGACCTAGGAAAGGGTTTTTCTTGGAAAATACGAAAATATATGCAGTGGGATATAAAACACGTAACACACACTGAGTGGTGTAAAAACATGCACAAATTCAGAGATTCTCAAAAATTCTCGCTGGCAGCTGCGCGACTTCACGGTTTTGAGCATAACTTCCTCTTCAAAACTCCGATTTGAGTGATTCTTGCGCTCACACGATTCTCTCTTCCTTGGCTTTCTAAATATCACACTTCCTGTTCAGAGCTCCACATGAATATAAAAAAATTACATAAATTGGACGTGCGTTTTTCAGCATTCATACACAAATTGCACATTTTCTCCAACTTTGCACTTTTGATCACTTTTTCCACCTAAAACACAATAAACACCTCAAGTGACCTTTTTCTCAATATATTGAATATAAGATATTTGTGCTAATATATAACAATAATTCTCATCAAAAAGGTGTTAAATTGGACACTCAAACACGCTAATTTCTACTCTCAACAATCCCCCAAACTTACCCGTTGCTCATCCCGAGATAACAAAATAAAAATAAAGAGAAAGAGAGAGTAAGAAAATTAGCTGGAAAATAAGGATTATGACAAATATCCCATTCTAAATACAATTATCCTCAACTTAGGTCATGCAACTCTCATTACATGTAATAATCAATTCATAGCATACAAGATAAGACAATCACCATCAATTCAAATGCTCCATTAAGATGTTCTCACGGGAAGTATATATCACTCTCACTCAAGTGTAAAATATGTACACTTATGGGTTAATGTGTTTACGCTCAGATTCAATTCAAGTGCATGCGTAACCATAAGCTTGCCAAAAGTCTCAAACTCTCCACCACTAAAAGTATGATTCGACAATAAGATCAAAAATGACTTTTCTTTTGGATGTAATGTTAGCTCTTTGGTTAAGGTAGGAAGTATATGGATAAGTGGCTCAAAACTCGGATCAATCAAGCGTACACTCCATCATGATCTTCATTCTTCTTACTCACTTCAGTTAAGCACATCCTCCTCATTTCTTTCACTTTTTTTCTTCAAGCACAACATTTTTCCTTCTTCTTTTTTTCTTCCTCTTGAGGTACCAGTTTCGGGCACTACCTCGAACATCCTCTATAGGGTACTAGATTTAAGCATTATCCTAGGGTGTTCGATTCCATAGAGTACTAGATTTAAGCACTACTTCATGATTCTCCTTAAATGCAATTTCAAGCTCAATCACTATTTCAACACCAATTCCATTCCTTCCCAAATTGTTATCAAGCTCCATTAACATACTTTGAAAATTCATTAATTCTCATAGAATCAAGGCTCAAAAAAATTCAGGTGCTCAAAGCGGTTATTTCTCGTAGGCTGCCAAAGAATGAGGTTTTAGGCTCAATGGGGCTAGCTACAGATAAACATCATTTGGTAGGGAATTATTTAGCTAAGTGACTCATAAATTCAAGGATGGCCTAAAATCATATCCCATCATCTAACACACATGTAGTTTCAAGTAAGACAAGAGGCAAGTTTTAGAATACACACACAAGAACGATACTCACCAGAAAAAACATCATGTGATTATGTACATGATCAACGAGGCTCAAAATCTCACATGGGTTTTAACAAGTAACAGAGCACTTTTCATGGTAAGCAATATCCCACGAGTATACATAGAACTTCATACTACAATATAACTCAAGTATACTTCTTTCATCAATTTCAAGAGCATATGAATTTCAGGCACAATTTAAAAATATAAGCTCACATGGACCACAACCAGAAACTCAATCCTTCCACTCCATGAATTAAAAGCACACATAAAAAAAGCAGGGCACCTGATATATTCTTCAACGTATGCACGAGCTCCTTGAGTTGTTCAACTAGGATATCTTGCCACTCTAGTACCTTTTTCTATCATCAAAACTCAAACAAACTCATCATCACAGGATTCACCAATAATAAAATAGGAGAACTATAAGAAAGAATCAATTGACTATCTAATCGACTCCACACACTAGAAACACCACAGAACGCTAGGGAAATTGTAAAAAATCGACACATCAAAACTGATTAAAGCTTCAACATACCACAAAAAATCAACTCCCCTAGCAAACATTGCAAAGAAAAGATTAACTCTTGGTGCTTCAATAAGATAATAACATCACACCTCCCAAACTTAGTAAAAACGTAAGTCGAAACTAAGTTTGAAAATAGATATAATTACCGAATAGTAAGCACCTTAATAATAAAAATTTCTTACTCATACGAAAGAAATAAAGCAGTAAAACAGAAGTGACAAGCCCCCAACAGGTGCTCATATTTAACGTCAGAGAGTCACGACGGATGTAACCTTTGTAGGCTACATGATTTGAGGACAGTCTTCTCGCATCCTCACCTTCAAATACTTTCTTTCCCTCTTCTTGTCTACACTCAATACCTCGCCTTTCTTGGTAACAAGAATATGATCTTTGAAATTTCTTTCCTCCCATGACTGTCTAGACACCTCCTTGTCAATCTTTCATTCAAATTCAGAATCATCTGTCTTAGAAAAATCAAGATTAAATAAGTTAGAAATCACATCTATGCTCTTGCACGATTGAGTCTCCATGGACATCTTCATTGCTTGATTAAAAGAGAAAATCATATCTTCATTATTCATTCGCAGTCTTAGCTTCTCCGCTCTCAACCTCTTTGCTCTTTCCCACTTCTTCTCAACTATAATCTCAGTATTTTGCTCTTGTGATGGTACTAGAGTGTTCTGAACAACAGGCGTAGCATTTGGTATCGAAACGGGAGGTGAATGACGTTGTTCGACCACTGTTCGACCTAAATGGTCTGGTCGAACAGACTGTGACTGGTCAAACGGATGCTCTGATCGTGAGTTCTGGTTTTCTGATTGTTGTTCGACCTCTGTTCGACCAAGATGGTCAGGTCAAACAGATGTGCTTTGGTCGAACGGCAGCTCTGATCGTGATTCCTTCTTCCCAAGTTGTTGTTCAACCACCGTTCAACCAAGGTAGTCTGATCGAACGACAGTGCTCTAGTCAAACAGTGGGGCATAAAATAGAGCATCGGGATTCTGTTTCTCTGAAGGTTGTTCGACTAGAATACTTTGGTCGAATAGTTCTCCTATTTTTATCGTTTTCGCTCACCGGCTTCATCGAACCTTCGTACGGCGTCCCGAACCTCAATATGATGGCATTATTCTCCCATGTTTATGTTAATTGATTCACATTCGCGGCCATATGCCCCATAATCGAAGTAAGGTCCTTCAACTACTTATATAAATCTGCATGATCAACATTCATTCTCGCTTTGATGCGGTCAACCCTTGCATCATTCTCAGCCATGTATCGATTGAAGGTATCTTCAACACTCTTCACTTCGTGTTGCTGCATACTAGTCCCCCCCTTTGTGTCAACTTTGTAATCTGCTTCTGCTGGGACTCTAGTAGCTTGTTGATATTAGCTAAACTAGAGACGACCTCATCATCCCTATTTGGCTTCACCACTTGATGTTCAACCTGCGCTACCTTGCCAAGTACATATGATCATCTATCTCTCTCTACAGGCCAGTCACGTAAATTCATAGAGATGTCTTCAAATAACTTTTCTACTTCAAGTGATTCCTTAGATAACAGCGCTCCTCCTGATGATGCATCAATAAAAATACACAACTCACAATCCAATCCATAGTAGAAGATACTTATGTATTCAGCCTTAGACATCCCATGTTGCGAACACCTCATGAGCATGTCTTTAAACCTGTCCCACGCCTCATAGAACTTCTCATCATGATTCATCACAAATTGAGTGTTATCTTGCCTCATTCTTAAGATCTTTGAGGGTGGCATGTATCTCTCTAAGAACTTCTGCTGCAGTTGGTCCCATGTAGTGCAATCTGTGGCATCAACAGTCTCATAACAAGCTTCCGCCTTATCAATTAGTGAAAACTTGAATAGGGCAATCCGCCTAGCATTATCATTAGCTCCAGCTCCCTTTTGAGTGTTTGCATAACCAAGAAATTTTCGGAGATGCGCTGATATGGATCTTCAAAACAACCTCCAGAAAATGGATTCTTTTCCACCATGTTAATAAGAGCGGGATATATCTCAAAATCATCATCTTCCCCTCTTTCTCCTATCAACCCCATGTAGCTAATCCCATAGTTCGTGAAAATATCACGTATGGCAATATTATCCGGATCCTGCCTTGTTCTGGCCATGTTTAGCTCAATATTTTATTCTTTCTTTTCCTTTCTCTCATTTTCCTAGTGCACAAGTACCTTAGAAAAATTCAAAGTTAGATCGAAATAAATAATCACAAATAAAAATCTTAATCAACTAGAAATAATAAAATCAATAATAACAGATGTCCCCTGCAACGGCACCAAAAACTTGATGCACGTTTTCTTTGCATGCAAATTTAATCCCCAAGTATTAAGGATATCAATTGCAACTTAAGCAAGCGACCAAGTGAATATCGAACCCAAAGAATGACGTATTATCAATTTAATTATTATCTAAATTAATTAAGACGAAAGGTAATAACTTTTGAGGATTGAATGATTAACTAATAAAAAATTAATTAAAATAACAAATTAAATAAAATATCACTCGAAGAATACGAAAGTGGATCAAGTAGGAGAATAGGTAACCCTAGGATAATCCAGTTTCACGCATTAATTTTCCTTTCGAATGTTGATGTCTAACTTTGCCTTGTGGAATATGGACGCATCACTAAACCATGCATATCTACTCTATAGAAATAAGTAAACATGCGTGTAATACGTGTGAATAACCTCGGAGCAAGAGATATAATTCCACCCCCCTTTCTAGGTACTATCAGTATCAATTATTTTCCTGGCCAATTGGTACTCTAACCCAATATGATCTCCCTTTATAGGTACTATAAAATTATCCTCTTTATCCTACTTAATAACCCGAATTCAATTCAATTAATAAATATTCATATATAGTAGTTCTAATGAAGTCCCGGAGTCCCTTCACTTAGAATCATAACATGAAATCCTTTTCAGCGGTGAACGCACTCAATCTACAACCAAGATATATATATTCATACTCTATATACCAATTAAATATGCACAAAACGACCGTGAATATGGATTAAGAAAGCATAACCATATATAAAATAAATCCACAAGTAGTGTTGTATGGAGTTTACATAATAAAGTTCAATTAATTCGTAAAAACTTTCACAATCCTAGTTCTACCAAAAAGGCTCTAGCCCATGATGTTACGAAGAACAATCATGGGTGTTGGATAGATCTTACTGTTGGATTGTATACTAAAAGTCTAGCTTTAGTATGAACAATGTCATAAAAATATTTGAAATAAGAATCATTGATCAAATGATTGCATCTTATAATTTATTTTATATGCATTATGCAATAGTCCATTTACTTTATACTGTAGATAATATGTTGTGCGACAATACGCGGAAGATCATGTTATCGGTTTTCTTATAAAGTATAAACAGATGCTCACAACCGAGATAGACGGGGACTCTCTATCGGTATGGTTGTAGTGTGGTTTGGTATTAGCTTGTCTTGACTATAGAATCACATTAGTGCACTTGTGTGTATTGAGCAGGACCGCTTGAGATCGTTCGACTTATACTGACTTATAGAAGAACTTGATCTCTGTTATTATGGAAGTTCGTGCTCTTAATCCCTATACAATAACCTCGACACGTAGGGCATTATGTATTTCTTTGATTCATCAATGGGTGAGATTTATATGTATTAAATCAACAAACTCAGTGAGTTGGGAAGTAGTGCTGTATCTATGGTGTGCTGTTGATTGTAGAAGGAATCCATGTCCGTCATAGGTTGATGATGTCCCCTTGAGGAGCTCATAAGGTTTATCATGTAAATCTTGCAAGTGGATTAATTTCCGGCATGATAATAAGGTTGAGTGGTACTACTCTCGGATGAGATATTAATTAATTTGAGTTGTCAGTAACTTAATTAATTAATGGACATTGTATATCTTAAACATGGGGAGACCATCGGGCTTATAATAAGAAGGAGCCCAGAACATAATTTTGGGATTGGACGGGTAGTGCAGTAATAATATTTTAGTGGACTATATTATTATTATTGGATTTAATTAAAAGCTTTGGGCTAAGCTTGGTTAATTAAATTCAATTGAGGCCCAGTCCAATTTCTCCTCCTGGTCCCTGCTGTAGCCCAGTATATAAGTGAACTCAACTTCCTGGAACCCTCAGATAATTCCTGCGCCTCTTTTGGTGAGAGAAGGGAAAGAAGCAGATTGAGAGATCCTGCAGACTGTTGCCCACACAACAGCAGGATCACACTTGGGACATACAGTAGAAGATCAGAGGTAGTTCTCTGCAGTTCATCCTCTACACCAACCCAGAAGTACGGTAAACGATTTAATTGCTTCCGCTGCTAATTGTTTGCCTTAAATCCTAACGATCACGTTTGAACCACAAGATCCAATTGCCAACAATTGGTATCAGAGCATTAGTTTCGTGGTGAAATGTGAGACGTAAGATTGGGGATTTGTGATTATATGGTTATGTGATCGGATTTTTTTTGTGCTATTTGTGATTCAATTATCGCATGTACGAAAGCATGAAATAAGGGTTAGTATAATATTGTTTATTGATGAAACCCTATCTATTGGTGTGTGTTCTCGTTGCTATTCATGCGAGTGGATCACACTCACACACACGATTGTTACATCGCTGTAAAACGACGATGAGAGGATGAACTATAATCCTGATCGTCACTGGGCTGATCATCGAAGAAAGAGAAAAGGCTGAACGATCGGTTGTTGGCGTGGTGAGAATTTGTGGGTTGTCTTCCCTGCGCGAAAGGAAATCGCTGCACAGACCTGACGTATGTAGTTACGATAGGATGGGATGATCGTACAAACGATGGGCAGCCTAGGCGATGACTGTTGGAAGGTCTGGAAGTGAGCGACGGCGGACGTGGGAAGCGGCATTCCGGGCAAGTCGTCGGAAGCTTGTGGACGCTGTTCATCAGAGGGGAGTATTCCAGTCAACAAACCTGGCAACCGCGACGAGTTTGACGAGGACTGCTGGATTCAATCAGCGACAGCGGGACCTGGGGATCGGCGCTGCTGGCTGATGCTCTTGAGCAAGTTCGATCGATTCTAAACAGCAGCCGGGTTGGTTGTCGGCGGGAAGCAGGAAGCAGACGGTCATCGTTGGGCGCGTTGGCGGGATGCTCGATTCTGGTGGGCTGTCAGGACGGCCACCGGGAGCAGTGAGCACCACCGATGGACGTTCGTGGCTGGAATCGAGAGTTAGCACCTCAAGGACTTATCTCTCGATGGCTGACGGATGGTATCAGGCAGCTAGTGGCGAGACTCCTGTGGGCTGACGGCACCACCGCCGAAAGCAGGGGCACCGAGTGTTCACGGGACTGCTGCCGGATTACATCTGAGGGCGGCTGGGACTTTTAGAGCAGCTGCCTGGACCATGGATTTTGGGCTAATTTCTTTTGGTTTTGGGCTGTGTTATGGACCCAATTTTATTGTGGATGAAATGGGCTTGATGTATGGGGTGTCTCAGCTGGGCCTGTTTATTGTTATTGGCCTTTGCTCAATTTTAATTTGGTTTTGGGTTTTTGGGCCCAATTTTAATTAAAATACTAATGGGCTGCTGGGCCAATATTAATCGCTGGATTTAATTAAATGTGGGATTGATGTTGGGCCAATGTTAAATATTAGGCTAGACCTTCATGAAGAAATTGGCAGGATAAATGGGCTTAATTATTTTATTAATGGGTTGCTCATTTTATACTAATAAAGTTTGGGTCAGCTGGGCCTATTTAATTGATCCACTAATTATGCAATCAATTAATGTTATATAACTGATTAATTGATTTAATTGTCAATTATTGTTGTATATGTAAAAAGCATGTTCTATGTGATTTATTTATTTAAATTGCTGTTAATAGAAGCATGTCTAGATTGTATATTTTATTCAAGAATATTATATGCATGTTAAAAACCCTCGGTAATTAAATAACTAAGCGGGAGAGGGGATTGGAAATTAATTCCCGCGCCCTCCATTATTGGTTTGTAAATGATGTGAGTAAACTTGCGTGTTGGCAATAGGCCTTCCTCCCTAACGGATGAGTTTATTCACAGATCACTGGTACAGACTTCATTAAATAATTATTGTTTGTAATGTGGCGCATAAACTTGCGTGTTGGCAATAGGCCTTCCTCCCTAACGGATGAGTTTGTGTGCGGTTCACTAGTACAAACTAATAATAGATGATTGTAGGAAGCTATCCGAGCGCGTGTGTACTTCTCCAATTGTAAGGCACACAAGCTCGCGCAGTGGACTTTGGATCAAATAATGGTGTACACTTAGGTGTAAATAATTAGTATCCTCCCCAACGGAGTCATTGCTATTATTTGCATGGCTAAAGAGGAACCGACTATTAATTATTTTGTCATAAAGTTAGGTTGACAAATAAAATTAATGGGTAAAACCTTCTCTTGTAAATGTTCGGGTTTGTAAACGTCCACACTAACGTGGCTTGCAGACTCACGGTGCTTGAGATGTCGGTGAATTTTATTTTTATATTGTTTTGAGGGAATCAATATAAAAGGATAAAATTCGAAGATTTGATCGGAATATTTATTTGTGATTCTTTGAATTTCGAATGGTTTTATTTCATTAATTGTTAACTAAAAGACATTATATTTACTTGTCTAAATTAGATGATTAGAAAATAATCTTGATTTTGAATTTTACTGCTTAAGAAATATACATATGTGTTCTCACAAAGGACATCTCATGATGCCTATTAAAGTTTCTAGTGAAGAGATGAGAGGTTCATAGAAATATGATGGTCTCATGTAACTCTTCGGATACTTGAGTAATTTAAAAAGGCGCAAGATCATGGTTGAATTGATGAATGAATTGGAAAAGCTTGAAATAGAAATTGAAAGGGAAACCTAAGTCAATTTTATTCTTCATAATTTCCTAGACGTTTTGAGTAAGTTCCACCTGAATTACAAGAGGATGTAAATGGTGGGAAACCTCTGACAAAAACACGTGGCAAAGGAAAGCCATTTTCATCATAATGTGAACAAATTTAATATCTTATTTACTAATGATTTAAACATGATTAGTGATGGCATCTACTGACACGAAGTATGTAGATACTGGAATCACTAAATGTTTATCACTGAGTAAGGATAAGATTGTTAATAACATGGGTAAAACTACAAAGATAGTGGCTATTGCAGTGGGAGTTGTTTATTTATCTCATGATAAGAATAAACGATTGATTATGAGAAATTATCTTTACGTACGTTTCATAGAAAGAATTTAATTTCGGTTTCTATGCATTAACGAATGGATACTTCATTTCATTTAAATGACATGGTCATAGTAATGAGGAATGAGGCTATAATCCGTTAAAGTACGTTAGTGGATAAAAAGTATACTCTTGAATCATGTACATCCCACAGATGCAATAAATAGTAATTAAATAATGCATCTTCTAATATAAGTAAGAGAAAGGAACCTTCGGAAATGAACTAAACATACAATTGGCGTCTATGACTAATTCATTTTACTTGAGCAGGATTCAAAAGTTGATAGCCGATAGACCGTAAGGTTTATCTGAAATGGAAACTATCGGACTTGCGAGTCTTGCTTGGAAGTAAAAATGATTAACTGCCTTTTCAAGGCTGTGGGGTGTAGAGCCAAAGATATATATGTTGGAATTAATTCATTCTGATTCAAGCGAACCTAATATTATCCAGGCGAGAGATGGTTATGAATATTCGAAGATTATTCTGGAAACCAATATATTTATATGATGCACTGCATGTCTAAGTTCTTTGATTAATTCAAGAATTGTAAGGCTGGTACAGTGAAACGTCATGGAAAATATATTAAGTCATTACGATTCAATCATGATGGCGAATACCTCTTGGGATAGTTAGGAGATATTGATCAGAAGTTGAGATTAAATCTCAAGTTGATTACACCGGGCATGCCCCAACTGAATGGTGTGGTGAAAAGAAGGAATAAGCCTCTTATGGTAATGATTAGATAGATGATGAATTATTTGGAATAATTAAAATTCATTTTATGGATATGCCCTAGAAACAGTAATTCGTAAAATATTTGTCTGTTTGTGGGACATCCTGAAAAAATGAAGGTTGATTTATTTAGTCCAAAAGATCGAAGGGTGACTGTTAACACAAACACCAGATTTTTGGAAAAGGACTATGTAATAAATCACAAGCCCATGTATAAGTTGTTCTAAAGGTAGTGAGAGGAAAACACAAAGTATAAGTACCAAGTGTACAAGAGGATATACCACAAGGTAAACTGCAACGCGTGTCACGTCTGATACACAATTACATGTAGTACCTTGTCGTAGTGGGAGGGTTGTTTGACAACCCGTAAGATATATGTTTTGGGAGAGTCGTAAAACTTGGTCCCTAGTAAACATGGTATTGTCCCACGAATACGTCATAGCACTACAAGATAAAAATGCGGAATCTTAGTAAGTTGCAATGAATGTTGAAATAGAATCTACGGATTCTAAATTATGTCTGGAGCTTAATGGACCACTAAATAGTGTAAAAGCCATTGGAAGTGGTCATAGGAAATAAAAGAGGATCATATGGAAAGGTGAAAACCTTGAAAGCAAAGCTTGTTGCGAAAAAGTGTACTCAGAAAGAAATGGTTCGATTATGAGGAAACATGTTCGCTGGTAGCTATGCTTATGTTGATCCGGATTCTTTTATTGCTGCTATGAGGAACAGCAAATAGATGTCAAAGACAGCTTTCCTGATTGGAAGTCTTGAGGAAAACATCTATGCGAAGCAACCAGAGTGATTCATTGCAAAGTACTAATAGCATTTTGATAGTAAGCTTAAAATTGTCCAGCGATGGACTAAAGCAAGCTTTAAGATCGTGAAGCATCTGTTTTAATTAGGTAATCCAGTGGCATGGATTTAAATCAATGAGCGGATGAGTCTTGTGTATTGTAAAGAGTGACGGAAAAATGGTGGTGTTTCTTATACTATACGTAGATAGTATCTTGCTCATTGGAGACAATGAAAGAGTATTATCGGGCGTATGGGTACGGTTAATAAAGCGGTAGAGATGAAGGACTTAAGAAAGGCAAAATATATCTTTTTGATCACGGTAATACGGATCACAAGAAAAGATGTTATGCTTATCTCAAGTTTCATAAAATGATACAGTCCACACTCGTTTAGCATGTGAATTTATTAAGTAAATGTGTCTTTGAGACACAAAAAGAAGATAAAGTAGATGAAAGTGGTTCCTTATGCTTCGGCGAATAAGAAAGCTTAATCTAAAGAATGCTATGAACGAAGTTGGGTATCTGTTTTGCTGAACGCATGAACAGAAGGTATCAATGTAACCTGGAACAAGAATGATGAACTGTAGTAAGACATATATAAAGTGCCTGAGAAGGACTGGAAATTATATGTGGATTTACTAAACAGATTCACTGCTTCTTGTGGATTACGTAGATTCAGATTTTTTAGTCAGATTGGACGGCAGTAAATTCTCCTCAAAGGTTATGTGTTTAATCTTAGGAAGTAGAGTCATAATGTGGAGGAGTGTTATATAGAAATATATTTCAGACTCCGAACTCCATCATGGAAAGATGATGAATTGGAGCCTATGAGGCAGCCAAAGTATCTATATGACTCTAGAGACTTCATGATGGACTTTGAAGTGTTTCTAAGTTTGCCCAAGGTAATCACAATTTACATTGATGATATTGGTGCAGTTGCAAACTTGAAGAAATCACAAGTCCATAAGGCAATTAAACACATGGAGCGCGAGTACCACCTGTTACGAGAAATCGTATGATGAGGGGAAGGTTGTTGTCGCCTAGATTGCATCGGATGATGACCTAGTAAACCATTTACAAGGACCTTAAGGCGAGAGCTTTTAATGGTCGTGTAGTGGGAGTAGGAATCAGATGTATGGCAGAAGACATGACATCATAGTCTTTTAGTATAAGTGGGAGATTGTTGGATTGTATACTAAAAGTCTAGCTTTAGTATGAACAATGTCATAACAATATTTGAAATAAGAATCATTGATCAAAATGATTGCATCTTATAATTTATTTTATATGCATGATGCAATAGTCCATTTACTTTATACTGTAGATAATATGTTGTGCGACAACACGCGGAAGATCATGTTATCGGTTTTCTTATTAAGTATAAACAGATGCTCACAACCGAGATAGACGGGGACTCTCTATCGGTATGGTTGTAGTGTGGTTTGGTATTAGCTTGTCTTGGCTATAGAATCACATTAGTGCACTTGTGTGTATTGAGCAGGACCGCTTGAGATCGTTCGACTTATACTGACTTATAGAAGAACTTGATCTCTGTTATTATGGAAGTTCGTGCTCTTAATCCCTATACAATAACCTCGACACGTAGGGCAGTATGTATTTCTTTGATTCATCAATGGGTGAGATTTATATGTATTAAATCAACAAACTCGGTGAGTTGGGAAGTAGTGTTGTATCTATGGTGTGCTGTTGATTGTAGAAGGAATCCATGTCCGTCATAGGTTGATGATGTCCCCTTGAGGAGCTCATAAGGTTTATTATGTAAATCTTGCAAGTGGATTAATTTCCGGCATGATAATAAGGTTGAGTGGTACTACTCTCGGATGAGATATTAATTAATTTGAGTTGTCAGTAACTTAATTAATTAATGGACATTGTATATCTTAAACATGGGGAGACCATCGGGCTTATAATAAGAAGGAGCCCAGAACATAATTTTGGGATTGGACGGGTAGTGCAGTAATAATATTTTAGTGGACTATATTATTATTATTGGATTTAATTAAAAGCTTTGGGCTAAGCTTGGTTAATTAAATTCAATTGAGGCCCAGTCCAATTTCTCCTCCTGGTCCCTGCTGTAGCCCAGTATATAAGTGAACTCAACTTCCTGGAACCCTCAGATAATTCCTGCGCCTCTTTTGGTGAGAGAAGGGAAAGAAGCAGATCGAGAGATCCTGCAGACTGTTGCCCACACAACAACAGGATCACACTTGGGACATACAGTAGAAGATCAGAGGTAGTTCTCTGCAGTTCATCCTCTACACCAACCCAGAAGTACGGTAAACGATTTAATTGTTTCCGCTGCTAATTGTTTGCCTTAAATCCTAACGATCACGTTTGAACCACAAGATCCAATTGTCAACACTTACCTGGATGTCTGAAAAATTACAAGATAAATTAGGAAACGAAATAAACCCCAGATGAGGGCATCGTCGCGTCCTTCTCCGTCTTGAATTCTCCTCTTGGTTCTCTTCTTGATTCCACAGACGAATCTGTTAGATTTGTATACTAAAAGTCTTGCTTTTGTATTGAACAATGTTTTAACAATTTTATTTGAAATGAGAATCATATGATCAAACGTTTTGCTTATTATAAATTATTTATTTATATGTTTGTGCAAAAGTCCATTTACTTTATACTGTAGATAATATGTTGTGCGACAACATGCGAAAGATCATATTATCGGTTTCCTTATAAAGTATAAATAGATGCTCACAACCGAGATAGACTGGACTATCTATCGGGATGGTTGTAGTGTGATTTGGTATTAGTTTGTCTTGACTATAGAATTACATTAGTGCACTTAGCGTGTATTGACCAGGACCACTTGAGATCGTTCGACTTGTACTGTCTGTATAGAAGAACTTGATCTCAGTTATTATGGATGTTCGTGCTCTTAATCCCCATACAATAACCTCGACACGAAATGCAGTATATATTTCTTTGATTCATCAATGGGTGAGATTTACATATATTAAATCAACAAACTCGGTGAGTTGGGAAATAGTATTGTCTCTATGGTGTGTTGTTGATTGTAGAAGGAATCCATGTCCGACATAGGTTGATGATGTCCCCTTGAGGAGCTCATAAGGTTTATCATGTAAATCTTGCAAGTGGATTAATTCCGGCATGATAATAAGGCTCAGTGGTACTACTCTCGGATGAGATATTAATTAATGGAGTTGTCAGTAACTTAATTAATTAATGGACATTGTATATCTTAAACATGGGGAGATTTTCGAGCTCATAATAAGAAGGAGCCCAAAACATAATTTTGAGATTGGATGAGTAGTGCAGTAATAATATTTTAGTGGACTATATTATTATTATTGATTTTAATTAAAAGCTTTGGGCTAAGCTTGGTTAATTAAATCCAATTGATGCCCAATCCAATTTCTCCTCCTGGTCCCTAGTCAGTATAAGTCGAAAGATCTCATGCGATCCTACTCAATACACACAAAGCATACTAATGTGATTTTATAGTCAAGACAAACTAATACCAAATTACACTACAACTATTCCGATAGATTGTCCCCATCTATCTCGATTGTGAACATCTATTTATACTTTATAAGAAAACTGATAATATTATCTTCCTCGTATTGTCGCACAACATATTATCTATAGGATAAAGTAAGAGGACTTTTGCACAAACATATAAATAATTAATTTATAATATGCAAAATGTTTGATCATATAATTCTCATTTCAAATAAATTGTTAAAATATTGCTCATACAAAAACTAGACTTTTAGTATACAATCTAACAATCTCCCACTTATACTAAAGACTACGCTGTCATATCTGCTGACACGCATCTAATCTCCATTTCTTCTACATGCCCATCAAACGCTTTCGCTGGAAGGCTCTTAGTAAAATGATCAGTTAGGTTATCCTCAGATGCAATCTTAGTGACAACGACCTCCCCTCTTCTCATGATATCTCGTATTAGGTGGTACTTGCGCTCAATGTGTTTACTCGCCTTATGGGTCCGTGGTTCCTTCGAGTTTGCTACTGCACCACGGTTATCACAATAAATTGTAATTACTTTGGGCAAACCAGGAATCACATCCAAGTCCATTAAGAAGCTCCAGAGCCATACTGCTTCTTTAGCTGCCTCAGAGGCTGCTACATATTCGGCTTCTATGGTAGAGTCCGCAACACATTTCTACTTTACACTCCTCCATGTTATGGCTCCTTCTCCAAGAGTATACATATAACCCGAGAAGGATTTACTAGCATCCCTATCTGACTGAAAATCCAAATCAGTATAACCCAAAGGTAACAAAGTATCTGCCTGGTAAACCAGCACATAATCCCTAGTCCTTCACAGGTACTTCAAAATATGCTTTACCGTAGTCCAATGCCCTTGTCCTAGATTACTTTGATACTTACTGACCATGCGCACGACATAACAGATATTCGGTCTCGTACATATCATTACATACATGAGGCTTCCTACTTCCGAAGCATAAGGAAACATCTTCATCTC
The DNA here is from genome assembly GCA_023678885.1 of Pogostemon cablin. NCBI lineage: Eukaryota > Viridiplantae > Streptophyta > Magnoliopsida > Lamiales > Lamiaceae > Pogostemon > Pogostemon cablin. The sequence continues at coordinate 11,309,270 of CM042979.1, forward strand.
CTCTATTTCTTGTTATATCTTAGGACACATTCTCTTAGATAGAGGAATTCCATGCCTGAATGGTAGAAAATCTTTCTTGGAATCTTGCATGCTAAAACGAGCCAGGATTGTATCAATGTATAAAGCTTGGCATAAGCACAACATTCTTTTCTTGCGATCCTTTATTATTTTGATCCTTAGAATGTGGCCGACTTCTCCTAAGTCCTTCATCTCAAACTGCTTGGAAAGTCATACCCTTACGCCCGACAATACCTTTACAATGTTTCCAATGAGAAGAATATCATCCACGTAGAGTACAAGAAATACCACTACATTTCCATCACACTTCTTGTACACACATGATTTATCCGGACATTGAATAAATCCATATGACTGGATTACTTCATCAAAATGGATGTTCCATGATCTTGAAGCTCGTTTCAATCCATAAATGGACCTAATAAGATTACACACAAGATGTTCTTCACCCTTTGCAATGAATCCCTCTGGTTGCTTCATGTAAATATTTTCCTCAAGACTTCCATTCAGGATAGATGTATTGACATCCATTTGTCATACCTCATAATCCATATGAGCAGTAATAGATAAAAGAATCCGGATTGACTTAAGCATGGCCACAGGCGAGAAGGTTTCCTCATAATCAATTTTTTCTTTCTGAGTATATCCTTTAGCGACAAGCCTTGCTTTAAAGGTTTCTACCTTACCGTCAGATCTTCCTTTTCTTTTATAATCCCACTTGCATCCAATAGCTTTTACACCATTGGATGGTTCTACAAGCTCCCAGACTTGATTAGAATACATGGATTCTATTTTAGATTTCATTGCCTTTTGCCATGATTGAGCATCTTTATCATTCAGAGCTTCATTGTAATTCCATGGGTCGATTTTATGTTCACCCAGGACCAAGTCGGATGACTCTCCTAATCCCATGAATCTATCGGGTTATCTCACAACCCTCCTACTATAACGAGACTCCGCAGGCAATTGTGTATCAGGTGTGACACTTTATGCAGTGTCCTGTGGTATATCCTCTTATACAGTTGGTATTATGTTTAGTGTTTCCCCTCTTACTTCTTCTAGAACATTTTTATTCATAGGTTTGTGGTTCATTACATAATCCTCTTCCAAAAATCTAGCATTCGTACTAACGATTACCTTTTGGTCCTTGGGACTATAAAATAAACCACCCTTCGTTCCTCTAGGATATCCTATAAACAAACAAACATCAGTACGCGATTCTAACTTATCAGCATCTGCCTTTAACACATATGCCGGAGCACCCCAAATCCAAACATGTTTCAGAACAGGCTTCCGCCCGGTCCACAGTTCTGTAGGTGTGGAGGCTACCGATTTAGAAGGTACTAAGTTTAGAATATAAGTTGTTGTTTCTAAGGCATATCCCCAGAACGAATTTGGTAATTCCGAATAACTTATCATTGATCATACCATTTCCATAAGAGTCTTATTCCTTCTTTTTGCTACACCATTCTACTGGGGTGTGCTTGGTGCAGACAATTGGGATTTAATCCCTTCCTCCCCAAAAGGTATTCACCACCACGATCAGATTGTAGTGTTTTGATACATTTTCCAAGTTGCTTCTCCACATCAGCCTTATACTCTTTGAATTTATCAAAGCACTCAAACTTGCGGCGCATTAAATAAATGTATCCATATCTTGAATAATCATCAATGAAAGTGACGAAATATTTATGACCACCTCTTGCCTGGACAGATATAGGACCACATAAATCAGAATGAACCAATTCCAACATATCTTTGGCTCTGTACCTCTTTGCCTTAAAAAGCCTTTTGGTCATTTTTCTTTCCAAACAGGATTCGCAAGTTGGATAATTTTCCAATACTAATGAACTCAAAGGTCCATCAGCTATCAACCTTTGAATCCTACTCAAGTTAATATGACCAAGCCTTAGATGCCAAAGATATATTTGATTCATTTTCGAAGGTTCTTTTCTCTTATTAATAGATGTATCATTCAATTCAATTTGTTACACTGTGGGAGAAATTGAATTAAGAGTATACAAATTATCTATATATGTACCATCACAGATAATAATTCTATTTTTTCTTATAATAACCTTGTCATTAAAAGAAACAGAATATCCATCCATAAACAATTTAGACACCAAAATTAAATTCTTTCTAATATGAGGTATATAAAGACAATTCCTTAAAACAAGAGTTTTATTCTTATTGAAAATTAAATAAACGTCTCCTACTGCAATGACCACTAGTCTTGTAGCATTCCCCATAAGTATGGTAATCTTCCCATCACTAAACTGTCGGGTTTGGTGGAACCCCTGCAAAGAATTGCAGACATGGTCAGTGGCTCCCTTATCTATACATCAAGTGTCAGCAGATATAGCCGCTAAACACAATTCAAAAACTAGTATAAAAGACTTACCATTCTCTTTCCCCTTTAGAAGAGGACAATCAGCCTTGTAATCTCCTGGTTGCTTGTATTTGAAGCACTTGCCTTTAGGCTTCTTGACCGTACCACCCTTTGCTTTCACTTAGTTCACCGGTGCTGAATTTCCTTACTTCTTCTTATTCCTACCGCCTCTCGGCCTAGGATGAGCAGCATTTTCAGCAACATGAACCTGAGGAGCACGATAAAATAGCCCTTCCACCGCCACAAGTTCCGTCAGAAACTCCGCCAATATGTACAAATATTTGTTCATACTATAGTTGAGACGAAACTGCTCAAAACTCCTAGGCAAGCTTTGGAGTACGATATTGACTTGGGTTTTTCCCCATCAATTTTAGCTCCAAGGACCTCCAACTCATTGAGTTGGCCCATCATTCTAAGAACATGTTCCCTTATGGGAGAGCCCTCAACCATTTTGGTGTTCATCAGCACAGCCATGCCCTCCGACCTAGCAGGTCGACTCTGGTGCCCGAAGAGCTCCCTAAGATTCAACATCATATCATAGGCAGTATTCACAGCTTGATGCTGAAGCACACTTGACATTGAAGCCAATATATATCACTTAGCCATTCTATCAGCTTTGGTCCACCTATTATAAGCTGCTCTTTCCTCTTCAGTAGAGTTATTAGTAAGTTCCGCAGGATATTCCTCAGTGAGTACAAAGATATAATCTTCAGCAGTTAAAACAATATCCATGTTTTGTTTCCAGTCAACATAATTTGTGCCAGTAAGTTTGTGATCTTTAAATATAATAAAAATGAGTTGAGTGCCATTTGAAAATCCTGAGAATCATAAATAAATAAATAGATCAAACACTTCGAATTTATCTATTTATATTGATTCACTCAAAACAATACTCCCTCCATCCCATTTCAATATTTACATTTGTTTTTTGCACGTTGATGAAGGAGTATAATATTTTAATAGATAATGGGTAGAAAGATATAATATTTAATGTAAAGTGAGTATTTGTATTAGTGTTGGATAATATATTAATTATTTTAGGTGGGTCACATATTCCAAAAAGGAAAACGTAAACATTGAAATGAGAGGCGCAAAATAGAAACGTAAACATTGAAATGGGACGAAGGGAGTATAAAATAAAATTCACCAATATTTCAAGCACATGAGTCTGCATGCCACGATAGTGTGGACGTATACAGACCCGAACATTTATAAGAGAAGGTTTAACCCATTAATTTCATTTGTCAACCTAACTTTATGATAAAATAATTAATAGTCGGTTTCACTTTAGCCATGCAAATAACATTAGTGACTCCGATAGGGAGTATACTTATTATTTGACCCCAAGTCTATTGCGCAAGCTTGTGTACCTTACAGATGGAGAAGTACACACGCGCTCGGATAACTTTCTATAGTCATCATAAAGAAGTTTGTACCAGTGATCCGTGAGTAAACTCATCCGATATGGAGGAAGACCATATTACCAACGCGCAAGTTTACTAACTTCACTTACAAACCAATAATGGAGGCCACGAGAATTAATTACCAATCTCCTCTCCCACTTAGTTATTTAACACCAAGAGTTTTTACATGCATATAATATTCAATAAAATACGCATCCTAGCATGCTTCTATTATGACAATTAAATCAAATAGAACATGCATAACATATATAACAATAATTAGACAATAAAATTAATTAATACATTTATAAATAGCCGAATTCAATTATTCTCCACCAAGCATAAAATTGAGCAGCTGCGACTATGCGGGGCTCGACCTCTTCGGTGAGGTCACAGGGATCGACCTACCTGGATAGATCGCAGGGCTCGGGGCAGCGCCCCGAAACCAAAACTGACAAGCCACGCTGCAGAGCTAAACTTGACTCGAGTGGAATCCATCGCTTGAACTCGAGTCGAGCAGTATCTGCTTCTGCACATCATCTACCGCAACCAGAACTCGAGTCGATCCATCTCCTGGCCTTCAGCTCAATTCGAGTGCAAGCCGATCAGCGAAAGCCCTAACTTGCGCGTCAAGACATCCCGTTGCCGCACCTGCACCATCGTTGGCCAGGGCTCGATTCGATCACCACTACTCACTGCCGGACATGTCTCACCTGCAGCCTCTGTACAATTTCTTGCCTGTCTTCTTCAGACTCGATCGGCCAAGGCTTCAGACCCGACCTGGCCACCGAAGGACTCGCCCAGAATCAGCTTCAGACTCGACCAAAAGCCACCATCAACTCGCTCAGAATCTCGTTGTTCACGTCCGACAGTGCTCACGTGTCGTCCCATCGCTGTCTAATCAGCCTGGAAATATCACACCATGTCTTGCAGCCCACTCAAGCCATCGTCCATCGCTGTAAGTGGCTCGTAGCCGTGCCTCCGACAATACTGTTGGTACAGCGAGTTAGCCATGCCACCATGTTGCCGTCTGTCTTTCACGTCGAGCAGCCATCCAATCACTCAGCCATCGTCGTTCGGCATGGCCGTGCAATCGCAAACCCACACGCAACATGCGTAAGTCGTGCCGCCGTATGGTTCCCATCACCACCAGGTCATTGCGTATAGCCCCTATTGACGTCGAGCAGTTATGTGGTGATTGTGCGTGTGCCATCGATACAAGATAGGGTGTTCAACAAGAAACCATAATTTTATACCCTAATCACGTATAGCACATAAACCCTAGCCTAACATGTCATGCTTCACCACGAAACCGAAGCTCTGATACCTATTATTGGCATTTGATCGTTTGGTTTGCGTAAACCGTTAGAGTTCCATGCGTTTCTAATCCAGCGGAAGTAATAAGATAGAAACATATTACCTTTCACCAGGGTATGTTGATGATGAACAGCTGCAGAAAACAACCTCTTGATCTTCTGCTGTATTCCCAAGTCCAATCCTGACGTCGTGTGGGCGACGATCTTCAGGATCTTCTCAATCTGCTCCTGACTTCTATTTCACGTCAAAAGAGTCGACAATAATAGGGTTCCAGGAAACTGAGATGACTTATATATGGGCTACAATAGGGACTAGGAGGAGAAATTAGAGTCGGGACTCCATTGGACTTAAGTATCCAAGTTTAACCCAAAACTTATACTTAAGTCCAATAATAATAATATAGTCCACTAAAATATTATTACTGCACTGCCGCTCCAATCCCATAATTACATTATGGGCTCCTTCTTATTATGAGCCCGGCAGTCTCCCTATTTTTAGGATATACAATGCCCATGAATTAATTAAGTTACTGACAACTCTATTAATTAATATCTCATCCGAGAGTAGTACCACTCAATTTGATTATCATTCCGGAATTAATCCACTTGCAAGATTTACATGATAATCCTTATGAGCTCCTCAAGGGGACATCATCAACCTATAGCAGACATGGATTCCCTCTACAATCAACAGCACACCATAAAGACAGCACTACTTCCCAACTCACCGAGTTTATTGATTTAATTACATGTAAATCTCACCCATTGATGAATCAAAGAAATACATACTGCTTTACGTGTCGATGTTATTATATAGGAATTAAGAGCACGAACAACCATAATAATAGAGATCAAGTTCTCCTATATAGTCAGTATAAGTCGAACGATCTCATGCGATCCTGCTCAATACACATAAAGTATACTAATGTGATTTTATAATCAAGACAAACTGATACCAAATCACACTACAACCATTCCGATAGATTATCCCCGTCTATCTCGATTGTGAGCATCTGTTTATACTTTATAAGGAAACCAATAATATGATCTTCCGCGTGTTGTCGCACAACATATTATCTACAGTATAAAGTAAGAGGACTTTTGCACAAACATATAAATAATTAATTTATAATATGTAAAATGTTTGATCATATGATTCTCATTTCAAATAAATTGTTGAAACATTGTCATACGAAAGCTAGATATTTAGTATACAATCTAACAGTTCGGCGGTAGTCCGGCTGTGTGAGATCATTTTACTTGTGTGAGACCGTCTCATATTGAGATCATTTTACTTTTTCATAATTAGTTATTATTTTTTATTAAAGATGTTATCATTTTTCTTTCTAAGCATTATCATTTTTCATTTATACTATGTTCAAATAAAAATGATAATTTTAAAAGAAAAGTGATATGGTGCTGTGAACAATTTATAATATAAATGAAAAGTGATAATATTTAAAAAAAAAAAAATATTTTAAATAAAAAGTAATAATTAATTACGAATGCGTAGTTTCACCCAAGACTATTTATAAACAATTAGGTTGTGTTTGCATTAAGGAATTTGAGGAGGAATTTATAAATTTATAACTCAAATTTCTTCCTCTTATTTGGATGCAACATTAAATGAATGAATTTATAAATATATAATTTATATTAATAAATTTCAAATTTTGGATTGAAATTTGATTTAGTACCCAAGTTTTACTCACCCTTCCCCTTCTGGAATGAACATCATAAGTAACGAGAGCATATGATTAATTTGTTACAGCACAAAAATTAAGTCGCATTTGGCTTTTAATGAGGAAACGGAATAAAAATATATTAATAATAATATGAAACGATAATAAGTTTTTTTTTATAATTATACCCTGTCCGTCCATTTGCAAGGAATATTTACTTTTAGCACGTGAATTAAAGAATAATAGTAATAATGGATAACTATATTAATGAGGGGTGTAAGTTTCATATATTAGTTGTATTAGTGATATGTGTTGATCTTATATGTCTAAAAATGAAATAAGACCCTTTTGAACTAATGCTCAAAATGATAAAATGAGACCTTATTGTCGAACGAATAGAGTATTATTTAATGAGTTGGTCTCTTATGCCCCGAGTGCATAAAGTCAATAAGAGTATAATATTTTGTTCTAAATAATATACACTTTAATTAATAATAGTATAATTTTTTTAATGAAAAGGTCAGCTGAAATATGAAAAATATAATTATTTGATTAAAAAAACACAATTTTTTCTCAAAAATCAAGAGTATAAGTTCTTCTACTAAAGAGTATAATATTTAATATTAAAATATGCAACTTTCGAAAAAATGACAAATTTGGGGGCATAATGTCCTTCGGACAAACAAGACTTTGCCTTATTTAATTGATATAATAGAAATGATGACTATTATAACAATAGCAATGACTAGGATGGGCAAGGGCACCAATTTTGAAATTTACAACCTCCATCCTTGTTTTGGTGTTTCATCTAATTTTGTCTTTTTTCTTTTTTTTTTCTAATTTACGGTTACTGCTGTTTTTTTTTCGTTTTATTCTTTTTTAATTTTGTTTATATTTTCTATTTTTTTAAATTTATTTTTAGGGATATAATTGTAATTTTACCTTTGTGATTTAGGGTATAATTTATCCCTAGGATTTAGGGTCTAGGATATAATTGTAATTTTACTCCTGTGGTTTAAGATATAATTTATCCCTAAGGTTTATAGTTTATGGTATGAATATAATTTTACCTTTGTGATTTAGGGTATAATTTATCCTTAGGGTTTATGGTATAATTGTAATTTTACCCTTATAGTTTAGGTATAATTTATTCTTAGGGTTTAGGGTATAATAGTTATTTAAATATAATAAATTTAAAAATAAAATAAAAAATAATATTAATGAAAGAATATGAATTAATTAAGAAAGGTGGGATTAGAGCCTATTGTATCCAAGTCCTAGTAGTTTGTTATAATTAAATTATTTAGGAATTTTGTTTCAAAATTTTTATTATAATATTATTATTTAAAGAAAAATATTATTTTGTATCTTAATAAAAAATTATATCATTAATAAAATAGATTTGTGCATTTCCCAATAGGAATAAAAGCTACAGTATTATTATTTATTTTTGGGAAATCAAAATGACCGTAGCATTATAAAACCTTCCAACCAAACTTATGATGTTTATTCCATTACAATTCTTTGCCTCCAAGCCAATTAACTCAAAGGCAAATTCTCTTATACAATCGGATGCGCAATGTATCTACGTTCAATATATATATATATATATATATATATATATATATATATATATATATATATATATATATATATATATATATAACAAATTAAAATTAATGTATAAATATGGGTTTACCCGCCGTGCAACCGTTACTCAAAATATCAACAATTAATCAAACATCCCCAAAATAAAATTTTGACTTTTGAAGATGCACACTTGCGTATTTCCATTCATATTATTATCTCTACTAGCGCCTGTGGTCCATAAGATCTTCAATTATTTTATCAATTAATTATGTTTCTTAATTAATTAATCATATGAGTAATTAATTGTTAATAACCAATCAACTCTTTGAGTGTATTCATATCATGTAATCCATTAAAGATTTGAGGTGATTGACCCACTTAAATATTAATTAAACGTTGATTCGAAGATGTTCCTAGAAGCACCCAGTAGTAAAACGAAAAAGACTGCTTGCTTTTAAGATTTTATTTTACAGTGAAAAAAAGACTAATTCACTAATCAGATTTGCTAAATTCAAATTATTGGCTGCTGGATTTTGTAATTATTAGGCCTAGTGTTCCATTATGATGGGATTTTCAATTTTATTTTTCTTACTTTTCACAAAGCTTTAAACTGTATTATGAATTGAAATTAGTGTTGAGCTTCAAACTTGATGATGTGTGATATTTTCTTTTTCAAATAATAAATTAAGTATATTGGTAGAGTACATTTTTCAGTATTGTTATAATTTGAATTGGAGATCGAAGAAATGAAAACACAAAATCAAAATTAATTCAATCGGAAAAAAAAAAAAAAATCAAATATTTTAATTATATTTTATAGCATGAATTTTCTCAATTCAGGACTAGAAAGATAGTAAACTATCAATTAGGAACTTGAAAGAATTTTTTTTATCATATCATGACAGAAAGATATGAAACTATTACAGAACCAACCAAAAAATTAATTAAAATAAAATAATAAAAATTACATTAAAATTTCATATATTAAAATTATTTTTAACATAATATTTTATAATTTATTATTATCATTAAAATAACATACTAATTAATGGAAAATTTATATAATTATGTTATTAGATTTTATTGATTTTATGATTATAGGTATTGAATTGATAGTGTTATATATTTCGTGTTCTGAATTGATAAAAAAATCTTTTGAGTCGCTAATTGATAGTTTACATATTTTTTGCATCCTTTATTGAAAAAACCCAAATCCAAAAAATATTTGATGCATAATACTATTGAACGGAAAAAACTTAGGTTGCGTAATACAATTATTAAGAAAAGACTAATTATACCGTATACCCAGGTGCACCCTAAGATAGAATGCTCCAAAATTCAAAAACGTATATAAATATAAATAAAAATATGTACAATTATGAACAAAAATGTATACATTTAATTGTTAGTTTTTTTTAATGAAAACTAGCAATCATAACCCGTGCGTTGCACGGATATAGTTGATGTTTAATTTATTTATTTTTTAATTATATATATATATATATTACTTATAACCTCTTCGTCCATCTTAAATGTCCCAATTTTATCATTTTGAGTGTTCAGTCCAAATGTATCAATTTTATTCTTTCAGCAAAATGGTCATACATATGACTCACTACATATTGTAATTTTTTGAGAGCACTGATTTGAAAGTTGATTAAATTATTTAAATGGTCTGTAATTTATTTAAACTAATTAAATAATTTGAAAAAATTTGATTAAAATATTATTTTAAATGTATTATATATACTACCTCCGGTCTGATAATAATTTTTACATTGCTAAAAATGTAATTATTTATAACACATTGCATAAATTTTATAGAAAAAGCAAGCAATAATTTTATGGTACCGTAAAAATATTATATTATTATGTGTATAAATTTTGAGAAAAAGAAAGTGTAAAGTTATAACATGTGGAGTAAGTAAAAAAATTAATACTCATTAATTCACGTGAAAAAAATAATGACCACTTTTAAAGTAGGTGGAAGGATTATCACATTGTAATTTTTTGAGATAAGAGATTTTGAAAATTGATTAAATTATTTAAAGGATCTATAATTTATTTAAATTATTTAAATAATTTGAAAAAATTGATTAAAATATTATTTTAAATGTATTATGTGTATATATACTACCTCCGGTTCGATAATAACTTTTACATTCCTAAAAATGTGGAGTAATTATTTATAACACATTGCATAAAATTTATAGAAAATGTAGAAATAGTATGCACCCGTCCCGTTAAAAAAATTTATTATCATACCTGTACCCGTCTCATACACATTTATCAAAACTTGCGGGTTACCCGTAAGGATTATCACATTGTAATTTTTTGAGATAAGAGGTTTGAAAATTGATTAAATTATTTAAAGGGCCTGTAATTTATTTAAACTAATTAAATAATTTGAAAATTTTTTGATTAAAATATTATTATAAATGTATTATATATACTATCTCCGGTCCGATAATAATTTTTACATTGCTAAAAATATAATTATTTATAACACATTGCATAAATTTTATAGAAAAAGCAAGCAATAATTTTATGGTACCGTAAAAGTATTATATTATTATGTGTATAAATTTTGAGAAAAAGAAAGTGTAAAGTTATAACATGTGGAGTAAGTAAAAAAAATTAATACTCATTAATTCACGTGAAAAAAATAATGAACACTTTTAAAGTAGGTGGAAGGATTATCACATTGTAATTTTTTGAGATAAGAGGTTTTGAAAATTGATTAAATTATTTAAAGGGTCTATAATTTATTTAAATTATTTAAATAATTTGAAAAAAATTGATTAAAATATTATTTTAAATGTATTATGTGTATATATATACTACTTCCGGTTCGATAATAACTTTTACATTCCTAAAAATGTGGAGTAATGATTTATAACACATTGCATAAATTTTATAGAAAATGTAGAAATAGTATGCACCCGTCCCGTTAAAAAAATTTATTATCATACATGCACTCGTCTCATACACATTTATCAAAACTTGCGGGTTACCCGTAAGGATTATCACATTGTAATTTTTTGAGATAAGAGGTTTGAAAATTGATTAAATTATTTAAAGGGCCTGTAATTTATTTAAATTATTTAAATAATTTTAAAAAAATTGATGAAAATATTATTTTATATGTATTATATATATATATATATATATATATATATATATATATATATATATATATATATATATACTACCTCCGGTTCGATAATAACTTTTACATTCCTAAAAATGTGGAATAATTATTTATAACACATTGCATAAATTTTATAGAAAATATAGAAATAGTATGTACCCGTCCCATTAAAATAATTTATTATCATACCTGTACCCGTTTCATACACATTTATAAAAACTTGCGGGTTACCCGTACTCATTTAATATTAATTTATTTTATCTATATTTATATTTATTTATTGTTTAAATTAATATTTTATTAAAAATATTTTATTATTAATTAAATATAATATAAATTCTCTTTTGATATTGAATTAATTATATTTTAGACAATGTTTACAATTAAAATAAGTTTTTAACATAAGAAAATATTTTGAACAATAAAATTAATAATATACAAAATAAATAAAATATTAAAATAATAAAGATAAAGATTGTGTAAATGTATTCACATTAAAAATAAAATAAAAAATATTACTTTTGACAATAAATTTCAATTAATAATTTAGATATATTAGTTCATATAATGAAAAATAATTTACCTTTAAAAAAGAAATTTAAAAAATAATTTAGATATATAAAAAGACAATTAAATAAAAAATAAATAAAATATTACAACAATATAGATAAAGATTGTCTAAATGATATTATGAATTAAAGGCCAAGAAAATGAATTGGTGAGATAAAATAAAAAAATAAAATAAATGGATGGGATGTTGTTAAAGAATGGTAATCACAATCAAGGGATTAGATGTTACAATAACTAATGAAGGGTCAAAATTTAATATTACCAAGCTAAATTATGTATGTTAAAATGGGAGGAAAAATTTTGGTCTAATTTTGACTTTTAAAGTGTGTGTTATTATATATAAAGATTTGAGTGTAAAAAAAATACAATTATTAATAAACATGTATAAACTATTGAATAAAAAGTTATACACACATATGAATGCTAGTTTTTTTAATGAAAAATTTAGTATGAAAATAGTATACAATCGTATACAAAATAGAATAATATGTATACAAAATAGAATAAAAAGTTATACACATATGGTGCACCCTTGCTCCCAGGTACACCTAATATCAACTCTTAAGAAAAACTTATACAATATTGAATTACAAAAAATACAATATCTGATAACAAATATTTGAAGCAATTGAGGAATCGTAGATCTGAAATATAGTAAATAATTTCACAACAAAACTTTTCCCTTGATTATTCTTTCTCTCATCTCCACTACTTTAACACATATATATTAACTAATAATAAGTAATACAATATTATAAAAAAGTAATACGATTTTACATAATGTACTTAACAACGAGATTGGAAAGGAACTCATCCAATTTTCTTCTCAACAACGATCCTCCACGGGCTTACCGGAAACAACCACTACACCACGTTGGATCTACCACCTCATTGTTACCTTGCTCACCACCCATCCACCGTCGTTTGCCGCTGCCGCACCACGTCATCGACGGCGCGTTGGAAGACGAATCGATGCCACCGTCGCTAGTCAGATCTGTTTCGAACCATTGCCAGATATACTTTCCTCGCCATATTTGATTGCTGTTGAGAAGACTAACCAGATTTTCTTGCCAAATCTGTTCGAACCACCATTGGAAGACAAATTGAGACCAGTTGTCATCCTCATCACCTCGGTCGCCGGAAATCATTAAGAGAGTGAGAACAGAAGTGGATGAGAAATAGATGAGCGTCAGAAGTGAGATCTAATCGAGAGAAGAGTGGGAGAAGTGAGAAGGCAGATCTAATCGAGAGAGGTGAGTGGAAGAAATGATGCTAATTGGATTTTTTTTAGCTTTTATATTTGGCTCATTTTCAAATATGGGTAATGTTCTTAAGGTACACTTGTTACACAGTAGATCAACTCTTATAATAATTACCATTAAAAAAATTATAATCACTAATTTCATTTTGCAAAAAATTCAATTAAAATAAAAATATTTTTAATTTATAATTCATATATATTATAATATATGTTCACTCAATACCTATTTAAATCAAATTTAAATATTATCTTCTAAAGTAAACAAAAGTGAAAATGAAATATCAATAGTTAATTATAAAAATAAGATAATGCAGAGATTGGTTGAACTGATTCAATCAATTTTCCGATAATTTTAGTAGTTTCTATCCGATTTTAATATTATTGGTATTTTTGTGCACTAATGGTATGAATTAAAATTTTGTTTAAATTTCCTTTAATTTTTTTAGTTTACTAAAAGAGTTGAATTCTTATGATCGAGTACACAATGTGTTAAAATGTACTTCGTATATGGATATTTTAAAGAGTATGCATTTTAAATGGATATGAATATTATTATTATTTTTATTGAAAGAGTCAATTAAAATGAAGGATAGTAATATTTGATTAAAAAAAATTTTAAAATAAGAAAATGTAATTTTATATTAGAAAAGATAACATTTAATATATAATTAAGGGTTAATTGTAAAAAAAATCACGAACATTACACCTATTACAAATTAATTTTCAAATTTTGAAAGGAAATAACCGCAGAGTGTCTCATAACAAAGAAAGAAACAGTACAATGGATATTCTCTCGTTTATGGGTGGTGATTACATTTGGTTGAACCACTAGTTTGATGGGAAAATATAAAAATTCATCGTTTATGTATGATTAGTTTCGATTTATCTCGTTTTTCTATTTGTAATTCTTAATTTTGGTTTTTTTATAAAATTTAATATTTTTATCAAATTTAGTTTTTTTTTTCAAATTTTGGATCAAAATTGGACCTATTAAACATAAATGACTAATTTTTGACAAAAAAAAAAATTAATCTAAATTTGGATCAAAAAGACCAAAATCAAATATGAAATAATTAAAATTGAAAATTGCAAATAGAAAAAGATTAAAATTAAAATCAATCATACTTAAAAGAAGAATTTTGATATTTTCTCTTTCAATTCATTATTATTGATCGTCTTGACAAGATAGATTTTTTTTCTTTTTAAAGAAAAAAATTATAGAACAAGAGCTTTAATCGAAAAAATTTAAGTAAGCGTGGATAAGAACATATAAAATCTCACACCACGTAACAATGAAATAAGCGTGTACAAAGAATACAAGAACAAGGATTATAAATACATTATGAAAGTAAATTTCACTCCTGCCAAGGATAGATGTACTTTCTATAGATTTTGATGTACTCCACATGGACCATGTAGTTGGCACTCTTTCTTCTTCTTACAATTTAAAATTTTCCCACGATTTTTTCATCATAATGTATATGAGGGTAGGAATTTGTGCGAACTATTCGAATATCTGTTTGATAAAGTATTTGTTCAAATCCGTTCGTAACCTTAACGAGCCAAATCAAGCTCAAAATTTGAGCTTGAATAATTTATCAAACAAAACTTAAGTTTAAGGATATTCGGATCGAAAGTTTGCGGAAATATTCGTTAATAGACTCGTTAATGATTCAATAATTAAATATTTATAGTAAAAAGCACAAATATGATAATAGTTTAAGTGATTATTTAAATATTTAAATGTCTTTTTTACTTTTATTATTATCTTTTTTTTTGTTTTTTTATTAATATTTATCTATCATCTATCTATACATATATAAAAGCAAACCTAAACTTCTATTTTTATTTTCAATTTTTTTTCAATTTTACTCTATTTAGAAATAATTCAATTTTAATCTTAACCTTCCAATTAATGTTTTTGATTTCAATAATTAAATCTAATCTAATTATACTAATAATAATAGATTTTATTATTTAAATTTTACCTTTTTATTTAACAATATAAATTTGGTAAATATAAGAGATATTTTTGGCATATTTAACTAATTTTTAATCAATATATGCTTAATTTAAATTAATATATCAATCAATATTTATATATTATAATTTAATTTAATATATATAGGATATATGATTTTTCTTTGATTTCAAACAATCATAAAATTTAATTATACAAATAATGGATTTTTTTATTATTTAAATTTTTACTTTTTTATTGATTTAAATTAACAGTATAAATTTGATTAATTTTTAATCAATATATGCTTAATTTCAATTAATATAGTA
This sequence comes from Pogostemon cablin, assembly GCA_023678885.1. NCBI lineage: Eukaryota > Viridiplantae > Streptophyta > Magnoliopsida > Lamiales > Lamiaceae > Pogostemon > Pogostemon cablin. The sequence goes on from CM042979.1 coordinate 11,324,942, forward strand.
TCAATTTTATTTTTATTACAATTGTCTCTATAAATATTTACTTTCAATCACGGTCGTTCATTCATTAAAATAATTATATATAAATCTTTTCAACCTAATCAAATTCTTACTTTCTCCCTTTTTTTTCTCTCTCTAATGCTTTTTCTTTTTTTCTCTTTTATAGATTCTACTTTCATATTATTTATAATCAACTCTAATTTGTTTTGTCTTTTATATTTTTATTTGATCTTATATGTATGTTCAATCATTCTCCTAAAATATCATTATACTTTTTAATTTTTTGTTATCTTTTTTTTTTTTGATTTTTGTGTTTTATTTTAATAATTCTATAAATCCTATTTTTATAATTTAATTTATTTTATCTTCTTTTATACGTATTTTTATTTGATATTATTTTTAGGTTCAATCATTCTCATATTTGATTTTATTCTTTTTGTTTTTTTCTCTAATACTTCTTATTTTTCTTCTCTTTTACATATTCTACTTTCATATTATTTATAATCATTCTCTTTAAATTTAAAGTTTCAATCATCTATCTATCTATCTATCTATCTATAAAAGCAAACATAAACTTCTACTTTTGTTTTCAATTATGTTTTTAATTTTACTCTATTTATAAATAATTCAATTTTAAAACTTCTACTTTTGTTTTCAATTATGTTTTCAATTTTACTCTATTTAGAAATAATTCAATTTTAATCTTGATCGTCCAAATTTTGATTTCAATCATAAAATTTAATATACTAATAATGAATTTTATTATTTAAATTTTACTTTTTATTTTACAATATAAATATGGTATATATGAAATATACTTTTAGCATATTTGACTAATTTTTAATATGCTTAATATATATATATATATATATATATATATATATATATATATATATATATATATATATATATATATATATATATATATATATATATATATATATATATATATATATATAATCTCTATTTTTATCTTCAGTTTTATTCTTGACCATCTATTATTTTTTATCTCAATCATAGATTCTATTTATGCTAAAAATAAATTATTTATTTATTTTTTAATCAAAACTATAAATTTAATAAATATGAAAAATATTATTGGCATATATTCTACTAATTGTATCAATACACTAATTTTCATAATATCAAATCTTTCAACGCTATCTTTGGTAATTTTTCACATTTTTTCCTACGGCGTTGATTGCTTTCAATCACGATCGTTTATTATTTCAAATAATTCTATATAAACCTTTTCATTACCTAATCAAATCCTTACTCTTTTTTTTCTTCTTTTTTTTCTTCTCTATTTCACTTTTATACTTTTTTTAATCTACTTTAATTTATTTTATCTTTTATATTTTACTTTGATTTGATCTAATGTGTAGGTTCAATCATTTTGAGGTATCATTCTTCTTTTTTTATTTTTTGTTATCTTTATTTTATCTTTTATATTTTTATTTGATCTTATTTTTATGTTCCATTATTCTCATATTTGATCTTATGTGCATGTTCAGTCCTTTTCATTTGAAGTATAATTCTTCTTTTTTAGTTTTTGTTATTTTATTTTCGTTTCTCTACGATTTTTGTATTTTTTTTAATTCTATAAACCTTATTTATATACTTTAATTTATTTAATCGTTTATACTTTTATTTGATCTTATTTTCAGGATCAATCATTCCATTTGAGGTCATTCTTCTTTTATTATGGGCATGGGTGGAATGAGGATGGAGGATTTGGGGGTGGGTAAGGGGTAGGGCTGAGTGGTAATACTTATATTATTTAAATATTAAAATCTAAAATTTTATTAAATCTTTTTTTTGGGGAGTGGGGGGTGGGTAGGGGTAGGTTGGGTGGTAGAGTTTCCTCCACAAAAAATTATTTTTAATAAAATTTTAGATTTTAATATTTAATATAATAAAATTTTATTATTTTTATTTATCATACATAAAATTCTATTTTAAAAATATTTTTTGAATTATGAATTTGAAATCCTTTCAAAAATCCATTATTTATTCAAATAGTGGAATTCAAATGAATTGATTTAAAATTCAAGAAATTTAAATTCCACTCATTTTCAAATTCATTGGATTTGAAATGAGTCAATTCAAACACAACTTAAAAATATATAATTGTAATATACTTTAATTCTTTCTATGCAACGCACGGATGTGTAATATCTAGTTTATAAATAACATCAGATGTACATCAACAAAATATTTTTCTTTTAATATTTACGAACAAAATATATTTATATGTTCATTAACATTTATTCATGAAAAGTTATCTTATGTGTTTGTGAACACGTTCGTGAGTTTTAACAAACTGTCCCCGTTTGAGCTCAAGTTCAATATATTTTTCTTGATAAGTTCGAGCTCGAGTTTGATTATTCCTTAGCAAATGATATTCAAATTTAGTAATGTTTGGTTTGACTCGATTCGATTATATCCGCAACTGAAGTTCTTAGTTATGTTTTGATTTTATAGCATTTTTTCTCTCTCAAATGCATGTTTTCTTTTTCTCTTTAATATTTAGTTAGTATTTTTCACCTTGTGCATAAAATGTTCAAGGGTATTATATATTGAGTTAGTATCATGTGAACGGGGTTCACGGTGTAAACTTTGTTGTTCCTCTTTAATTTAAATCCTAGTAATACATAGGATATAATAGGATTGGAAAGAGGACCATAGGGTTTACACCTTGAACCCAATTTACATAAGTATTTGCCTTATATATTATTTTAAATGATATATTCCCTCCGTCTGATTTGAAGAGTCTTTTGTTTTTTTCACTTGGATTAAGGGGAATCATTATTTAATGTATAGTTGGTAATTATATTAGTAGGTGTACGTGCCCCATATTTTAATTGTATTAATGGATATGTGTGGGTCCCATATATCTAAAAAAGGAAATTAAATCCATTGGATCGGATGTCTAAAATGAAAAAAATTAATTCTTTAAAGAGACGGAGGGAGTACATCTTCATATATAATAAAACCCACTTTAAAAGTCAAAATTGAACCAATTTTTAATCTATACCACTGTTTTTGATTACTAAATTTTTTTAATCTCAATCGTTTATCACATTATTCAATCTCATCTATTCATCACAATTATGATATTAGATTTTGGCCATTGATTTTTTGGTCATAATAATGATACCTTATTTAATTTAAAATGATACCTTATTTAAAATGATTCCTTATATATGTGTTTAATATTATTTTTTCATTAAATATAATACTCCCTCCGTCCCGGGTATTTTCACCCATTTATACGGACACGGAGATTAAGACGTGTTATTTTTTTAATATATAGTGTAAGAAAAAGTAGGGATAAATTAGTAATTTAAAAAGAAAAAGTAAATAAATTTGTTGGAAATGATGAATAAAGTGTAAAAAAGTAATTAAAGTTGTTGGGATTGTAAAAAATAGGTAATAAAATATTATGTATTTTTTCATAAATGGAATGAGTAAAAATACGTGGGACAGCCTAAAATGGAAAGTGGGTAAAAATACGTGGGACGGAGGGAGTACGTAACTACTACTAATTTTAATTATTTCAAATTATTATGTTAATTATTCCTAAATAAATTTTTAATTATATAGTTTAGGGTTTAGGGTAATATTATTTAATTATTATAATAACTTATAAAATTAATTTAAATAGATTATATGGGTTTAGGGATATGGTTTTAGGGTTTAGGGTTTATTGTAATATTATTCAATTATTATTATAATAACTTATAAAATTAGGGTTTAGGTCATATTTTTGTAATAGAATTATATTATATTTATTTTATATTTAATTAACATTAGTATAAGTTCATTTAAAATACTAATTTTAATCAATAAAAAATACTTTAAAAATAGTATTAAATGAGTATGAGTAATTTACGAGTATTTTTTAATGCACCGGTAATCCGATCCAGAGACCAACTAATTCGAGGGAGGCCAGAACCCACTGTCCACTAAAAAAACTTGGGACGGATACAAATATTGTAATAAATTTTTAAAATATTAAAATTTAAATGATATTTATTTAAACACAAGTATGAGCATTACAAAATAAGAAAATATCTTGCATAACTAATAAACACCCTAAAAAATGAGTACTGAGTAGTTCAAAAAAAATATCAGTAGAATTTGAAATTAAAATAAAAATTACAATATTTTTTTATTCAATATGCACTACAATAAACATGCTGATTTCACCAGCCAGTGGATGTTGAAGCCACTAATGTTAAAAGTAGGTGCTGATAAACATTGATTTTTAATTATAAGCATATAAATACATTATAAATAGTTAAATACTATATACTAATAATTATAATTTTCACGAGTAGTTCAAGAAATATCATTAGAATTTGAGTTGTGTAAGTGTATGAATCAGGTATCCACAAATATTAAAATTATACAAAATATTTTATCTATATTATATAATATTTATGAAATAATTATATAATTAATTAATAGTTATAACTTTTATTTCATTTTTAATTAGGGTTTAGGTCATATTTTTGTAATAGAATTATATTAAATTTATTTTATATTATATTATTCAATTATTATTATAATAACTTATAGCATTAGGGTTTAGGTCATAATTTTATAATAGAATTATATTATATTTATTTTATATTTAATCAGTAATAGTATAAGTTCATTTAAAATATTAATTTTAATCAATAAAAAATACTTTAAAAATAGTATTAAATGAGTATGAGTAATTTACGAGTATTTTTTGATGCACTGGTATCCGATCCATAGACCGACTAATCCGGAAAAGGCCAGAACCCACCTTCCACTAAAAATTTTGGGACGGATACAAATATTGTAATGAATTTTTAAAATATTAAATTTTAAATAATATTTATTTATACACGGGTATGAGTATTATGAAATAAGAAAATATCTTACATAATTAATAAACACCCTAAAAAATGAGTACGAAGAGTTTAAAAAAATATATTAGAATTTGAAATTAAAATAAAAAAATTATAATATTTTTGTATTCAATATGTACTACAATAAACATGTTGATTGATGTATATTCACCAGCCAGTGGATGTTGAAGCCACTAATGTTAAAAGTAGGCGCTGATAGATATCAATTTTTAGTTATAAGCATATAAATACATTATTATAAATATATATTAATAATTATAATTTTAATGGGTAGTTCAAAAAAATATCATTAGAATTTGAATTGTGTTCGTGTATGAATCAGGTATTCACAAATATTAAAATTACAAAATATTTTATATATATTATATAATATGTTATGAAATAGTTATATAATTAATTAATAATTATAACTTTTATTTGATCATATTAAAAATAATAAAGTTCATATTACATTTAATTCATAATTAATTAATAATAATATAATCTTTATTAAAATATTAATTTTAATACAAATAATATATATGTTTATAAATTAATTAATAAATTAATTTAAACACTAAAAAATATAAATAAATTATAAATATATATTACTAATTATAATTTTTATTTAATCACATTTATTTAATATAAATATTTTTATAAAATAAATTAGTATTACATGGGTATGTGTAATCTACAGGTATTGATAAACGAGTTTGGGCGGGTATGAGTATCATAATATATTTTTTTAATGAAACGGGAACGAAAATGAGTAGTTTATATTTCAATGGATGCGAGTACGTACAAATTCCCCTATAGTGGATATCCTACCTACTATAATCCCTAACAACTACCGATTATACATTAAAATAGTATATCTCTCAAACTAATAGATATTACAATAGTATATTCTTTAATATTTGATTTGATTACTTAGTATAACAAATACTTGGTTTGAGAAATTAATCATTGGTTTGATTACAACTAATTTATGAGAAATATATATAAAAGGTTATAGGAAGCTCTCTTATAATATAATTAATTGAAATGCCTATAATCAAATTATGCCTATGTTTAAATGTAGTTTTTAAGAGATTCATAAAAATATATGAGATAAGGTTTTTATTTTTCAAAAATATAATAACAATTTTAAGTGAACGATCTATTAATTATTTATTTTTTTAATTTATGAATAGAATCTGTGTAAATAATTTTTCTTATAGAAATGAAATCGAGAAATAAATATATTACATATGAGTAATTATTTCATCGGTCCTAATATCGATATTATATGTAAATAATTAGTCGTATAACTTTAGAATATTTTGATAAACATGTTTGAGACGTGTACGGGTATCAACCAGTAGTTTAGGGCATACTGTACCCCAATGATTTAATATTTATCAGTAGTGAAATGATGACTTTACCCCTGTGATTTATGGTATACTTTTTTTCAGTGGTTTAGGGCATAATGTCTCCCGGGGGTTTAATATTTATCGGCAGAATTTTTTAAATTGGACATGTCCTATCATGGATGGTGAACATATAAATGGATACGAATTACGGGTACTCCTAATATCAATATTGATTATTCTAATTATTAAATTTCATGGTACCCATTTTACCATAAGCATATTGATAAATAAATTTGGAGTAGTTACAAATATAGTAATAAATTTTTAAACGGCACAGATTCGGGTATGAGCGGTTGATATTTAAATAAATATGGTATGGTACCTTTAAATAAGTACGAGTACCTAAATACTTTAATAAATATACAACTACCTAATATAATACTAAGTATTACATAAAATTGGATATTATATGTAAATAATTAGTGGTATAACTTTAGAATATTTTGATAAACAAACATATTGATAAATAATTTGGAGTAGTTACAACTATAGTAATAAATTTTTAAATGGCAAAGCTTCGTGTATGAGCGGTTGATATTTAAATAAATAATATAATATGGTACATTTAAATAAGTACGGGTACTAAATACTAATTAATAAACATACCCAATTGAAATATTATGATTTTACGCACGTGGTTTATGGTATACTATTATCCAATAGTTTAGGGCATACTATACCCCCAGGATTTACCATTTATCAGTAGGGAATAGTGTTTGTTCAAAGGGTGAAATTAAGATTTTACCTCAATGATTTTTTTTATATAATACCCCAAGAGTCTATATAGCATGTATTATGGAGGGAGTATATTATAAAAAATATAAAAAATTAAGGTATATTTTTAGTTAATAGCTATTTATTTGGCAAAATCTCTGACTATGCAACACACGACACTATTTTTTTATATTCTAGCTGTTGCATGGGACAGTATTACTAGACTTCTCATTCGGATAGAAATAGAATAATTTATCCAAAAAATATGATTTAAACTTCTCTTTCAGGTTTAAATAACATCAGAATACGTTCAAACGCTAGTTTTAGTTAATAAAGATACTATTTTCATTGACAGAATCGGTTGAAATATAAAGAGTATTTGTTAGACTAAGATTTTTTTTAAATCAATTTTATAAGTTTTAGTATTACATTAAATGGTATAACATTCAATATACAAAGAGAGTGTTTGGTTCATTAAAATATATTAAGTGAGTTAATAAGATTTGAAAATGTCAAAGACACATAATGAGCATAAGAATTGCCTTAATACTTGATTTGTTTCATGAGACATTATAACTCATCCCTCCCTTAGGTTGTGATGCATCAGAACCATTGTTTTTAACTAATGGTTTTAGAAGAAAATCAAGCTCGGTTAAGTGCAATTAGTGTATAAATTTTCTTATTAGTAATAAATTTTTAAAGTCCATAAAATATTATTAAGTCAATATGAACCAAACATTCCTAAAATGTGTAATATTTGTATCGAACCAGACTTAAACACATAGACCTATATGTGCGCCCAGAACCACACAAGACTTTGCCAAAAATATTACACGAACACTTGTGTAAATCAGGTTCAAGGTGTAAATTCTGTGGTCCCCTTCCAATTCTATATATCATATGTATTGTTAGGGTGTTTAAATTAAAGGGCACCACAGAATTTACAAGAATTTATGATGTAAATTCGGTTTATAAGAGGGTGACTCAAAATATTATTATGTTATTACAGTAAAAATATCAAATAATATAAATTAAAAGTATGATATTGTATATCTAAATTAAGTGTCACGATTTTATATATTTCAATTGACAAAGACTAGTACATGGAATATGGAGTACAATGGTGAAGTACCTCAAATATCGATACTCTTTTCTATGACAGAGTGGTACTCTTTACAGCAAAGATTAATATGACTTTTTTACTATTGTATATGATAATACTAAAAATTAACAGTACTTGACATTCTGAATATAATACTCCACATTATGAAGAATAACATTTCTCTCTTAAAAGAATACCTACACCCAATTCCACCTAATTATACATACATGCATAGTGCTCTAATATTTTTTACATGCAGATCATTAATATTATAATCAACCCCTTGTTGCGAATGATTGCCAATTAATCCGAGTCATCACCTTTCTAAACTCTATATAAACGAATCATCCGTGGGCATATCCATTACCTTTATCTCAATCAAACATATAATTACTCCTTAATTATTAATTAATTTAATGGAAGCATTAATGTGGTTTGGTTTCTTAATCCCATGTATCACATTCTTGTACGAAAATGCAACCTCTCTAACTCTTCTTCTGTTCATGTCCTACATCTCTATCTCCTTCTTGCTAAACCTATTGTGGATCCCATGTGGTTTTGCATGGAGAAACCATCACCAAAACCCTAAAAACCACCTCAAAGGCCCTAGATTTTGTACTCCTTTTCTAGGATTTTTACCTCAAATGGGGCCTCTTGCTCATAAAAAACTAGCCCACATGGCTTCTTCACTGTCGGCAACGCGCCTCATGGCCATCAGTCTTGGCTCTGTGCGCGTTGTCATCAGTAGCCACCCGGAAACCGCCAAGGATATGCTTTGTGGGAGCGCTTTCAATGATCGGCCCATAAAAGAATCGACCCGTTTGCTCATGTTCCACCGTGCCATAGGGTTTGCAACATCCGGAGACTATTGGCGCCATATCCGGAGAATCGCCTCAACTCACATGTTCTCTCCTAAAAGAATACTAGGGCTTGAGTGTTTTAGGCAAGTTGTGGTGGATGAGATGATAGTGAAAGTGGGGAGGGATATGAGTGAGAGGGGATTTGTAGAGTTAAGAGGGATTCTCCAAAAAGCTTCTTTGGACAATGTGTTGGAGAGTGTTTTTGGGATTAGTGATTTGAAGTTTGGAAATAAAGGGGATGAGTTAGGTATTATGGTTAAAGAAGGATATGAGTTGTTGGGAGAATTCAATTGGTGTGATTACTTTGCATTAGGGTTCTTGGACTTCTTTGGGGTGAAGAGAAGATGCCATAAATTAGCAGGAGAGGTTAGTGATTTTGTCACTCAGATTATCAAAGAAAGAAGGAATTGTGGAGATTTTAAAATGAGAAATGATTTTCTAAGTGTTCTACTTTCCTTGCCTCAAGAGGATCAACTTAATGATGCTGATATGGTAGCTATCCTATGGGTATGAACTTCTTTCCCTTCTCATTATTTGTACACAATTATTTATCACTTGAAATCACCTATTCCAAATGGTATTTCACAATACCAGATGAATGCCACATACATCATAGATTTTGGATTGCCTATTCCAAAAGCCTATTCCATCTTGTTTCCACCAAGTGAAGAGGGTGACGCATCATCCCATTTCAAATTTAAAAATTTGAACTTCACCCTCTCCACTTGTTGGAACACAAGATGAAATAGGCTTTGAAATAGTAGATCTCCACTCTATATCACATTACGTGGCATCCATCCGGTGTTGTTAGAACACCAGATAGAATACTACTTGGAGTAGAGAACTTGGATTTATTATTTACGATACTATACATTGAATCTTCGCTTAAACGATGTTATTTTTCTGTGTCATATTATATAATAACACGTAGAGAAGTGAAAAAAAAAATCAAACTCACGAGTCTTACCTTTAAAATGCTTTTCCTTGAAGTCTAGTTCACTTTCTCTTATCTATCATTAATTAAAAAATGTAAAATCAATGGGTAAGAGAACATTTCTACATCATATTACATGCATCAAAACTCATTCCATATTAATTAATTAAGTAATTATATCACTCCACATGCATAAAAATTATTGCCTTATAATTGCACTTACTTATCACCAAGTGGAATCGAATTATATATGCATTGGCTTTGGACTTCAATAAATTGAGAAGTGGAAAAAGGACCAATACATTTTCATGGATAGAGTATTATTGTTATATTTTATTTTAATTTTCTTTATTTAGAAATTTGAGTTGATTAGTACGTACGTGCATACGTCGTGTTATATACTATTTTCACGTCTTGATAAAGTTTTTTTTTTCTTTTCTTTTCTTGTACTCCCTCCGTCCCATAGAAGTTGGTATAAATTTTTTTGGGCACGGAGATTAAGTAGTATAATAATTTAATGTAAAGTGGAGTAAAGTGAAGTGAGAGAAATAATATTTAATGTGTAGTGGATAGTTGTATTAGAGGTGATATGTGGGGCCCACGAGAATAGATTAATTATTTTTGTGTGGGTCCATGTATTAGAAAGGAAATGTGTTAACTTTAGTGAGACAAACAAAAAGGAAAGTGTGTCAACTTCTATGAGACGGAGGGAGTAATTGATAAAGAAAAAGAGGTCAATTGATAATGTTGATCAAATGATTAGCATAATTAATTTACTACTAGTTAAGAACCCTTTTGACTGGGGGCAGCATCTATTTAATGTAATGCATGTGTATGTGTGAATCTTAATTTTATAGGGATTTTTATTGTAGAATATTCTACAATATAATTATTTCTTTTAGTGGAATCTGAAGAAGAAAAAGCAGAAAAGCACACCTCTATATAGGGCATATAGTTATACCATGTTGGCCTAAATAACTAATTAGAGGCTGTAATCCATGAAATCCGTCATTTTTATTATTTAATTAAAAGAAGAAGAAAGTGGATGGTTAACATATACTCTATAAGAAAAGAAATACGGACAAGTTCCAAAAATAATAAAATTGCAATTTGGTCAATTTGGTTGAGATACAATATGATCTTGAAACTAATAAAAAAAATAAAATAAGATTATCATAATTTATTTATTACTCCCTCCGTCCCAAATTCAATTTCACGTTTACTGTAGATACGGAGTTTAAGAAAAGTTATTTTTGACATACTTTTAGGGATAGTATGATATTTTTGGGTAATAAATAAATGATAAAGTATGTTATGTGTATTAAAAAGGTGATGACAAATTCAAAATTAAAGTATGTTAGGGGGATATTAGTTAATTGTTTTTCTCCCTTTATGAAAGTGTAAAATTAAATTTGGGATTGATCAAAATGAAAAATATAAAATTAAAGGGGGAACGGAGGGAGTATATTATAAGTTTTATAAATTTTTTATATCGAACACTTCCGTTACATTATGTTTGTATTCGATTTTGTAATTCCATTCTTTATAATTTTTAAATATATATATTCAAGTTTTCAAAATCACCCTATATATATACCTAAAAAACAGTTAACTCTAACCCACCTATTTTTTATATGTTCATTTTATCTCTCTCCTCTCTTCTTTGTTATCAATTAATACACTTTACACATATTACTACACGTTTTAGTTTACACATTGATGTCATGTAAAATTAAAACATACTTTACTAAAAACCAAAACACCTATACTACTATTTACCAATTTTCAAAACCTAGGTAAATCGAAATTAAATACTCCATATCATTTGAGTTTAATATTTATTTTTAGGATTTAGGATATTTAAAAATATAAAGATTTTTATAATTTTTTAAATGGGGGAGTGAAACAAGGAAGTTTACAATTGACTCACTCTAAATAAATTTATCCCCATTTCTATACATGCTCAACTTTCATATATATGATCTTCTCTATGGAAAAGTGAGATTAATTAATTTGTCATTCATTAACTGATCTTTGAATGTCAAAATTATTTTCATTTAAAGGTTAATTCGATTAATAATGCATGAAATTACTTACACACTTCATTTAGTTTATTTCCTTTACAAAAATTAATCATAGATGTGACTGAAGATTTCTATTGATTTGGGCATATAAATACAACTTCAATACTGCTAGCTCATAAATTTCATAATAATTTACACATCTCATTTGGCACATACAGGAGATGGTGTTTAGAGGAGTTGATAATATTGCTGTTCTCCTCGAATGGATTATAGCTCGAATGGTCCTACATCAAGACGTTCAAGCACTAGCACAACATGAAATTGCCATTCAAGTTGGTCCAAATAGAGATGTTCAAGATTCAGACATACCAAATCTTCCTTACCTCCAAGCCATTGTCAAGGAAGTCCTAAGGCTCCATCCTCCGGGCCCACTACTCTCGTGGGCCCGTCTCGCAACCCACGATGTCCACGTGGACAAATGCTTTATTCCAGCTGGCACTACGGCCATGGTCAACATGTGGGCCATATCACACGACCCATCGATATGGGGCGACCCGTGGGCCTTCAGGCCCGAAAGGTTCCTAGAACGAGACTCGATATCCATTATGGGATCGGACTTGAGGCTTGCTCCTTTCGGGTCGGGCAAGAGGGGTTGCCCTGGAAAGGCTCTTGGATTGGCTACGGTTCATCTTTGGCTTGCAAGAATTCTACAATCATTCAAATGGCTCCCAATTGGACCGGTTGATCTTGAAGATTGTTTAAAGTTCTCTCTTGAAATGAAGAAACCGTTGGTATGTCGTGGAATTTTAAGATAAGTGGGAAATAATAATAATAAAAATTATAATAAGACAATAAAATTAAGAATTTGTATCATAGGAAGATTATTGTACGTACATGTTGTATAAGCCTACTGATGAAGTATTATTATGTGTGTTTTCAAATTTATGTATAATAAAGTAAATTTATATGTTTACCATCACTACAAGAAAACGGGGAATAGCCATGAATTTTACATCGAATACACCAAATTCAAATAATTTGCAATGAATAAAGATATTTAATTGCTAAGTTGACAATTATATATCTTAAAATTAAATTAATAGTGATTTTGGCGACAGAAATATTTATTCATTGTTAAATTTACGACTAATATTTTGAGATTCATTGTAAATTTTTATATTTGCGACGAAAATATATAAATTGCATTATTAAAATTTGTCACGATATTTAAAATTTCATTGCTAATAAAATGACATTTAAAAAAAACACTATAATTTTGTGACAAACTTCAAACTTTAGTAGTTATTTTATATTTAGCTGACATAAAGATTTGTAGCTAATTTAGTCACAAAAAATTTACTTTAATCGCTAATAAAATTATTTATTTAATAAGGAAAATTTGCATTTTCACTTAGCAACTTAATACTATATATTTGTAGTAAATGTTTGTTAAAAATATATTATATCCATAACGAAACTTAGCGACGCCATATTTCAATTTCATCGCAAAATTCGAAAATAAATAAATTTAAAAAATGATTAGGCTACAAAATTTCGTTCTGATCAAGCGGACAATGCCGCCATTCTTAGGAATCAAAGGGTTTTGAAAGGGAAAATCCCCTCTACAACGACGTTAGCTCTGTCTCTATCGCGTCTGCGTATTCTAAGTAAGCTTGCTACTTCACTCCTTCTCCAACTTTCTCTGTTAATATTCATATAAACTTCATTGAAATCTTTTGAAGTCAAGAAATTTAAAATTTAAAAAATTTAATACTTCCTCCAACACATAAAACTCTCCTTAGTTTCTTCATTGGTTGATTTGATTGTACAACATCCTTTAAAAAAAAATAGTAAATTAAATACACTTTAATTTCAAATTTATCATCTTAATTTAACACACTTAAATTAAAAGTGAAAGATGTTCATAGGAAAGTATACAATTAATTAAAGTAAATTGTTTTATCAACTTTATATTAATTTATGTCTAATTAAAATAAGAAAACCTAATATATTACTTTTTTTTATAAAAAAAGTTATCTATTCCGTAGAAAATAGTTACTTATTTTTTGAATAATATTTATAATAAAAAGAATAATTTAATGATCACACGTGACATGCAAACTTCATAATTTTGTATTATATTCATAAAACATTTTATGGAGTATATGTGTTTCGCAAGTCGTAATGATATTTTTTTTAATTCTTATTCTTCCATTGTTTAGTTTATAATTAAATAAGTTCAAGATGTTAGACTGTAGACGCCTTTGTAATAATACTAAACAATCACATATTTCCAATCTCTGCAATTATCCTTTCTATCTCTTCAAGAAGTATTTATTCTTCATCAGCCAGTTCCTGATTCTCTTTTTGAAGTTCTTCAATTTGCTTGGTTTGCTTCGAATCCTTTATGACATTTATCAAGAAACAGCTTTGTTAGAAAATCAATTTATGAAACTATAATACTCAAATTTGATAACGAAAAAACTTTGAATATACAATTGAGAAGCTAGCTAGTTGATTAATCCACAAAGTAGAGCAACATGAAAATTTTAGAAGGGTGCGTCGCTTGCACGATTCATTATGTAATATTTCTTTTGCTTTTTTACCCTTTTTAATGATAAAAGTTGAGAGTTACATATTTAAACATGGTAGTCTCACAAAATCTATAAGTACCTTTTACTCTTAATTCATGAAAAAAAGGAATAAAAATTGTTTTTTAAAAAAATACATATAATACTCCATAATCTTAAAAAATAAAAATTGTTTCCATCTTCTTCGATTATCTCTTACATTTTCCACGCACCACATTAAACTCTCTCTTTCTCACACGAATCGTCTACGAAAACTGCACTTAAATCTTCTTTGAAATCCATGCTGATCCACACACGTTTTTTGGCTGCCAACCATTACTAATATAATGATCTACAGCACATCTTTGATTATCTCATACATTTGTCCACGCACCACATTTAAACTCTCTATTTTCACACGAATCGTCTACGAAAACTACATTTATCTTTTCTGAAACCCATGCTGATCCACACAAGTTTTAAAGTGCCAACAATTACTGATATAATAAGCTATAGCACTGATGAGTGTGTAAATTCACTAGTTTTGAGCTCAGATTCGTGTACTTATGGTATGATAAATGATTGTAATTTGATGTGAATTGCTATACATGGTGGAAAGTCACGAATTAGGTGTTTACAAGGCTATTTGAGTCGATTTTCAATGGAAAACAAGTTGGAAGTGATCGAATCCGGAAAGAGGAACAAACATGTGTGCAATTCGACCACGCAGGGATCGGATTCGACCAAGAAGAAGGGAGTTCGACCAGCACTTCTGGTCGAACTGAGCGCGAAGATGTGTTGTTCGACCACGACAGCCGAGTTCGACCAAACCACTTGGTCGAACCGTGGTCGAACTCGAAGCCTAAACAAAAGCAGTACCTGTTCGACCAGGAAGTATTCAGTTTGACCAACACTCTGGTCGAATCAAGAATCAGAAGTTACAGACGGATTCGACTGGGATTCGACCTGCATGGAAGAGTTCGACCAACTTATTTGATCGAATTGATATTCGGAAACTTACCAAATTTGTATTTTTACACCTTCAGTGTGTGTGTGCACTCAAAAATCCCATCCAAGGCCCGTAAAGAGAGTTTACAAGTATAAAAGAAGAGCTTTCGCAGGAGGAAAGAAAGCATTCATCATCAATCCTTCACCAAACCCTACCATCATCCGAAGGAGTCGTGAGGAGAGGTTCGTCTGGCGAGTCAAGTAAGACTATACCAACTAGCCATGATTGTTCCTAGATCAATCATGGGCTAGAACCGCTCCGGTAGTTCTAGGGTTATGAAAGTTTTATGAGCTACTTGAATTTCCATGTATAAACTCTGTACAACATTACTTGTGGTTTATTTTATATAAGATTATGCCTTTTTAATTCATACTCACGGTCATTTTATGCATCATTAACTGTTATATAGAGTCTGAATACATATCTTGGTTATTGATTGAGTGCATTCACTGCTGAGCAGGATTCCATGTTATGATTCTAAGTGAGGGGACTCCGAAGCTTCATTGGAACTATCATATATATGAATACTTATTAATTGAATTAAAATTGGGTTATTAAGTAGGATAAAGAGGATAATTTCATAGTACCTATAAAGGGAGATCATATCGGGTTAGAGTACCAATTGGCCAGGGAAATAATGGATACTGATAGTACCTAGAAAAAGGGGTGGAATTATATCTCTTGCTCCAAGGTTATTCACACGTGTTACATGCATGTTTACTTATGTCTATAGAGTAGATATGCATGGCTTATTGATGTGTTCATATTCCACAATGCAGAGTTTGACATCAACGCACGAAATGGGGATTAATGAATGAAACTGGATTATCCTAAAGCTACCTATTCTCCTACTTGATCCACTTTCCTATTCTTCGAGTGATATTTTATTTTATTTGTTATTTTAATTAATTATTTATTAGTTTAATAATTAAATATTAAAACTTTATTGCCTTCGTCCTGAATTAATTTAGTAAATAATTAAATTGATAATACGCCGTCTTTTGGGTTCGATATTCACTTGGTCGCTTGTTTAAGCTGCAATTGATATCCTTAATACTTAGGGATTAATTTTGCGTGCAAAGAAAAAATGCATCAAGTTCTTGGCACTGTTGCCGGGGACGACATTAAATATCTTTTGATTATTTCTAATTTAATTAAGATTATTATTCTTGTCTTTGATTTCTAACACTTATTTTTCTTAGGTGTATGCTCACAAGATCAAAGAAAGGTGAATTAGACCCTAATAATCCAGAGATCGGAGCATCGTTGAGGAAGAAAAAGAAGAAGAAGAATAAGAACAAGAACATAGACCCAACTAAAGCTCTTGATTTAGGAGTTGAAGTTGACGTACAAAATCCGCAAATGATTGAAGCTGCAGCCGAAGTTAATTTGGACATAGAAGCAATCAACATGCCAGCGGACCCAAACACACTTGCCATCCGAGAAGTTTTTAAGAACAACGGAACTGGCAATACTGGGTTGTTAGGAGCAAGAGAGACCGAAGTTGATTTTGATCTACACCTGCTCTTATCACCATGATTGAAAGGAGTCCCTTCTCTGGGAAAACATTCGAAGATCCTCAGCAACATCTGAATAAGTTCCTTGGGTACGCAAGTACACAAAAAGATGCAGGAGCTCATGAGGATGCGAGGAAGATCATATTGTTCAAGTTCTTGCTGAATGAAAAAGCGAGAGATTGGTACAATAATCTTGATGTTGCTGAATGTGATGCATGGGAGAAGTTAAAAGTGAAATTCTTGGAGCGATACATGCCACCTTCAAAGGTATTCAAGATGAAGCAGTAAATCAATCAATTTTCTATCCATGGCGATGAGAAGTTTCATTAAGCTTGGGACAGGTTCAAGGACATGCTTCGGAAATGTCCTCAGTATGGGCTATCTAAAGCTCAATATATCAGTATTTTCTACAATAGGTTGGACTGTGATTCTTGTGTTTTACTTGATGCTTCTTCTAATGGAGCATTGCTGACGAAATCACCCAATGAGGCCGAGAAGCTGTTTGAAGATATTTCGATGAATTCAAGAGATTGGCCGACTGATAGAGTGAGAGGCACTTATGTCCACGAAAAAGTAGCACAGGTTGAGCATACTATGGTGAAGTCGGAAAGAGATGATGAGATCATCTCTAGCTTGACTAACATTAGCAAGCTATTAGAGTCTCAGCAAAAGCATATCACTGATTTATCTCAGAGAGTACCAATGATGCAAAATGATGGTGGCTATGAAGGAGCTAGCCAAGAGGAGATCGAGGAGGTAAATTACGCCATGGGTCAAAGTATTTAAGGAACTAGGTACCCAAATCAAGGAAACCGGAACTATCAAGGGAACTACAATAATCGTGGTCCCCCGGGTGGTTATCAACAACCAAGCAGGCCGAAGTTTTCATGGAGCAATCTGAATAATACAATGCAATCTCCTATTGGCATTGATTCGGGAGCTAAGGTGGAAGAAGAAAATCCTGGCTTTGAGGATACTATGAACAGGTACATGGCGAGGAATGATACAAGAGTAGACCATCTTGAGGCCAAGTTAGAGAAAGACCTTACGTTGTTAATGGGGGAGAAGGCTGGGAATGTGAACAAATTGACTCGAACTATCGAGAAAGGGAAGCTTCCGTCTCAAAGTATTGAGAATCCAAAGTCTTGTCATGCCATTACACTGAGGTTTGGAACGCAGTATGAGGGACTGATAAAGCCGAAATCAAATTCTGAAGTGTCAAGAGCTCGATTCGACCCCAATTCGACCAGACATGCAGGTCGAACTGCACAGGGGAGGTCAAACTTGGAACCTACGCGATGTCCAGAGGAGTCAGAAGACCAGTTTGACCAAAAACAGGTGAGTTCAACAAGAGCCTCTGGTCGAACTGAGGTCGAACTCTACTGTCCAGAGCACTCTATTTTGTCTGATACCCGATTTGACCATGATCACTTGGATTCGACGAAACTAGTTGGTCGAACCATGGTCGAACCGACCTGTAAGGAGAAATACGAACTTTTAGATGTACAGTTCGACCATTACTCACCGAGTCGACCACCTACCCAGGTCGAACTCAGGTCGAACTCTCATGTCTTGCGCCGTTTTCTGCGTTGAATGCTCTGCATGATGTTGAAACTACTCCAGTTTCTTCTAAAGAGCAGAATACTGAGATTATAGTAGAAAAGAAGTGGGAAAGAGCTAAGAGATTGAGAGCCGAAAAGGATAAAACGGAGAAGGCTGAACGTGATGAATGGGGAATTCCCAAAATAAAGATACTTCCGCCTTTTCCTCTCAAGCTAGTCAATAAGGGATTAGAAGAGAAGTTCAAGAAGTTTTCAAAAATCATAAATAAAATAAGCTTGAACATTCCTTTCTCTGAAGCAATATTGGAGATGCCGTATTATGCCCATTTTCTGAAGGATATTCTTTTAAAGAAGAGAAGCTTGAACGGAGTTGAGATGGTAAATTTGTTTGAGAACTACAGCTTGATCATTCAGAGGAAGCTGCCAGCTAAGTTGAAGGATTCGGGAAGCTTCACAATCTTATGTGAAATTGGAAAGGGGGAAAGGGGCCGGCACGTCGAACTTTGTGTGATCTTGGGGCAAGCATCAATTTGATGCCGTTAACCCCTACGACAGTGGCTCTACAACTAGCGGATAGGTCTATGACTTTTTCGAAGGGTGTGATCGAAGACGTTCTTGTCAAAGTAGAGAAGCTAGTCTTTCCTGTGGATTTTCTGGTACTGGAGATGGAAGATGACAAGGATAATGTCCCTCTTATCTTAGGGAGACCTTTCCTTGCTACTATGAGAGCTATGATAGATGTGCAGAAGGGTGAATTGCGATTAAGGATGGATAAAGAAGAGGTTCCATTTAACGTAATGTCACAGTATTGATGTAGTGGAGGAGATTATGAATGAAGACATATCTTTGATTATGTCGAAGGATCCTCTTGAGACATGTTTGGCGGAGTCTCTTACTTTTTCCACTACGAAGCTAGATGAACTCTCCAATGAGATATGTATTGAATTTCTTGAAAACTTACTTGCTTTGGGTGATGATAGGTATGAGTCGATAAGGATCAAGATTGAAGAGGTCAAGTGGACTAGGAAGTACTTGCCATTGGATAGAGAGAGTGCATCTCAAGAAGAGAAGAAAGAGGAGTTGAAACCGCAACCGGAGCACTTGAAGTATGCCTACCTAGGTGACAATAAAAAATATCTGGTAATTGTATCTTTTTTCCTTGATGATGATCACCTTGAGGAATTGTTAGATGTGCTTAGAAAGTATAAATCTGCGATTGGTTGGTCTCTTGATGATTTAAAGGGGATTAGTCATTCCTATTGCATGCATAGAATAAGATTGTTAGATGACGCCAAGAGTAGCATTCAGAATCAGCGGAGGGTGAATCCCACTATTCAAGAAGTGATTAGGAAGCAAATCCTAATGTGGCTAGATGCAGGAATTATTTATCCTATTAGTGATAGTCCCCATGTGAGTCCATTATATGTTGTTGCTAAAAAGGGGGGCATGACTATAGTGAAAGCTGAAGATGGTGATACTTTAGCCACTAGGATTCCTACGGGATGGCGTGTGTGAACGGATTACAGGAAACTGAATGAAAATACATGCAAATACCATTTTTCCATTCCTTTCATGGATCAAATGCTTGATCGTCTTGCAGGGTATGAATATTATTGTTTTTTGAATGGGTACTCGGGTTATAATCAAATTATAATTGCACCCGAGGATCAGAAAAAGATGACTTTTACTTGTCCTTATAGAACTTTTGCCTCTAGGAAGATGCCTTTTGGATTATGTAATGCACCTGCTACATTTCAGCGATGCACGATTGCCATATTTGATGGGTTGATAGAAAAAATTATGGATGTGTTTATGGATAATTTTTCTGTATTTGGTCCCTCTTTTGATGTTTGTTTATCTAACCTTGCTACTATTTTGAAGAGATGCCAAGAAACTAATCTTGTCTTGAATTGGGAGAAGTGTCACTTCATGGTAAGAGATGGGGTTGTTCTTGGCCATCATATTTCGACCAAGGGATTGCAGGTGGATAGAGCAAAGGTGGTGGCAATTGAGAAGCTCCTACCACCTATGAATGTAAGGAGAGTGCAGTCCTTCCTTGGATACGTTGATTTTTATAGAAGATTCATAAAAGACTTCTCAAAATACTCCAAGCCCTTATCTCATTTACTTGAAAAGGATGTTCCTTTTGTTTTTTTATGATGAATGTCTAATAGCTTTTTAGGTTTTGAAAGAGGCGCTTATTACTGCTCCTATCTTGATCAAACCGGATTGAACTCAGCCGTTTGTACTTATGTGTGATGCGAGTGATTTAGCACTTCGAGTGGTGCTTAGGCGGTTGAGGGAAAAGAAGTTTTGCGCTATGTACTATGTGAGTAAAACTTTTGATGCTGCACAAAAGAACTACACGGTGACTGAAAGGAGTTTCTTACTGTGGTGTATGTATTCAATATGTTTTGACAGTATTTGGTTGGCATGAAGACTATAGTGTACACGGATCACTCTGTGATTCAGTACTTGATGAAGAAGAAGGAAATGAAGCCCAGGATCATTAGATGGATTCTTCTTCTACAGGAATTTAATATGGAGATTCAAGATAAGAAGGCTACGGAGAATGTTTTGGCAGATCACCTATCAAGGTTGAAGACAAGGGAACACTGTGATGATTCTTTCAATTACATTGAAGATATGTTCCCTGATGAGAAGATAATGGCAGTGATTGTTGAAGGAGCTGAAAGATCATGTGTAGTGGCTGCCCAAGGGATGGATCCATGGTATACGGATTATGTAAATTACATTGCCATAGGTGAAATTCTGAGAGATCTCAACTGATATCAACTTGCAAAATTCAAGAGAGATGTTGAGACTTTTATATGGTATGATCCGTTTGTCTACAAGATATGCACGGATTCAATTATCCGTAGGTGTGTGCTCGAAATAGAGATGGAGAGCGTTCTTGATTTTTGCCATGCACAACCTAACGGGGGGCACTTCGGAGCTCAAAAGACGGCAACGAAGGTACTTTAATCTGCTCTTTATTGGCCGACTTTGTTTGAAGATTGTGAAACCTATGTGGCGATATGCGATAGATGTCAATGGATGGGGAACATAAGTCGACGAGATGAGATGCCACTTCAGCTAAGTATTGTTGTCGAGATCTTCGATGTATGAGGGATCGATTTTATGGGGCCTTTTTTCCCATCTAATGGATTTCTTTACATCCTTTTAGCAGTGGATTATTGTTTCTAAGTGGGTGGAAGCCATTCCCACTCGCGTGAATGATTCAAGAACTATTTTATTTTTCTTGAAGAAACATATCTTTGTCCGTTATGGAGTTTCTAGAGCACTAGTAAGTGATGGAGGGTCTCACTTCGTCAACAAACTACTTGAAAAGGTGCTTAAGGAATATGGAGTTAAGCATAGGGTTACTAAACCCTATCACCCTCAAGCGAATGGGCAAGCTGAGGTTTCTAATCGGCAAGTGAAGCAAATTTCTGAAAAGGTAGTCAGAACCAATAGGAAGGATTGGGTTATGAAGCTTGATGATGTTTTGTGGGAGTTCCGAACTGCTTATAAGACGGTGTTGGATATGTCACCGTATCAAATTATCTATGGAAAGCCATGCCACTTACCCGTAGAGATTCAACATAAAGCTTTTTGGGCATTGAGGAGTTTGAACTTGTCTTTGAAGGATCAAAAGGAGTTGAGGATGTCTCATATTACTCAATTGGATGAGTTCAGAAATCGAGCTTACAAGAACTCGGAGATCTACAAGGAGAGAATGAAGAAATGACATGATTCTAAGATCTCATACAAGCAGTTCAAGCAAGGTGATGAGGTATTACTTTTTTAACTCTCGTTTGAAGCTTTTCACAGGAAAATTAAAATCAAAGTGGATAGGGCCGTTCATTATCCATAGAGCCTGTGGAGGGGGAAGTTTTGAGCTTATGGACAAAGATGGGGACATTATCGCAGTAAATGGGCATCGATTGAAGCATTACAAGTCGCCGGATGATATTTGCGTCGTCTTTGAGGATACCTTGCACTAGATTGGTACCGTCGTGACTCTCTGACATTAAACATGAGCGCCTGTTGGGGGCTTTCCCTCCCGTTTTATTGTTTTATTATTTCTTTTGTGTGAGTAAGAAATTTTTATATTTGACGTGCTTAATTATCGGCTTACATCTCTTTGCAAACTTAGTTTCACTTTAGTTCTACTAAGTTTGGGGGGTGTGATGTACTTACCTCATTAAAGCATTGAGAGTATAATCTTTTCTTTGTAACGTTTGTTAGGTGAGTTGATTTTTTACAGCATATCAACACTTTTATCGTTGCGGTGTGTTGATTTTTTGCAATTTGCCTAATGTCTTGTGGTGTTTGGTGTTGTTTTTGAGTATCATATGCGGAGTTACTCATGGATGTCAAGTTTAAGATTGATTCTCGAGCTAATTTTGATCTATTATGGTACCCAATGTCCATTTTTAAGCTTAAAGTGTGCAGGGGATGAAGAAAATTCGAGTTTGGAGTATCAGAAGGTGAGTTCGACCAGACATGCAGGTCAAACGCGGAAGCCCTGGTCGAACTGGAGATCAGAGACTTCGTTACAGGTCGATTCGACCAAGCAGTGATGAGTTCGACCAGTGGTTCGACCAAAAGAGGAAGTTAAACTGGCAATCAGAAAGTTGTACAGGCAGATTTGACCTGGACATGATCAGTTCGACCAAATGGCTTGGTCGAATTACGAACCTGAAAGTTTTGAACAGTCGAGTTCGATCACAACTTAAGAGTTCGACCAAATCACTTGGTCGAACGGTGGTCAAATCACGATGATAAATTATCCAGTAGGGGAGTTTGACCATGGATTCGACCATGTCAATCCAATTCGATCACTCGGATTGATCGAATTGAGGCCAGGTAAGTCGATCTCCATTTTTATATTTATTTGAGCACTTCACACACCACCTCCACCCGAATTCATTCCGAATCGAAACCTCTGCATTCCAAACTCTAAAATTAGTGGATTTTGCTCAGTTCTAACCACAATCCACACACATTTCACTCAATTCATCGTGTTTTTTGGAGCAATCTAGTTGTAAAACTAGGGTTCATCGCGATTTTTAGAGAATTATCACATTTGTTCATTCTAAGCCATGGTCGGTTCAAAAGGTACATTTTCTCAACCCTATTGCCCTAGGATTGAAGTTCTAATCGTCGATTATAAGCGGGTATGTTGATTAAAATAAGTTCTATATGGATTCATGGTATGGTTTGAATTTTGTGCATAATTTCGTATGAATTGTTGTTGGGTTTGATTTTTATTGATTGAACCATGTTGATTATGTGAAGTTATGAGGAATGTGAGTAGTTTGTGATGAAGCATGTTGGATTTTGGGAAAATTAATTGAATTTGAGTAGTAATGCATGCTTGTAGTTAGTTTGATTGCTTGTTGATCTTATTACTTACGTGTTGATTGGAATGAGGATGAATAAGCATGTATATTGAATTGATTGGATGTTAGATTGAGAGGTGATGATTGATACTTGAGGTGATTATACTTGTATAGATTGTATTGCTATGAGGGTTCCTGATTTAGCATGATGCATTCGTATTTTTCATGTGTTAATTTTATTAATTAGAAGCATATGCTTGATAAGTATGTGGATTTATTGTGAAATTGATCTTGGTTATTTACTTTGAGGAGTACTTAGGAATCTATTTACCATGTGAGGATTTGAGTCATTTAAATCATGCTAGTTTATGACAATTTATTCTTGAGAGAATCGTTCGTATGACCGTATTCTAGAACTTGGCTTGGCGTCTTGTATGAAACTTATGATTGAGGAATTGCTAGTACATGATTTTAGGCCATTATTGTGTAATCAAGTCACTTAACCAAAATTTTACCTTACCTTATAATATATATATCATTGGAAGCCCTTTTGAGCCTTAAAAAGCTTTTTCTTTGGCAAGCCTTGATAAAAAGCCTTATTAAACCTTACATGAGCCTTGTTGAATACCCTATTCAGTAGTAGAGAGTTGAGGTGTGTAAGAGCTTGAAAGAATGAAAAGGTGAAAGCTTGGTTGAGAATTATAAAAAAGAAAGAAGTATGGTTAAATCTTGTTAGGGGTAGTGCCTAAAATTGGTACCCCGACTGCTTAGAAGGGCAGTGCCCGAAATTGGTGCCCTTGATCATTGAAGGAAGATGATGTTGATGCTAAGGAAAAGAAGGAGAATTCAAACTATGAAGTTTATGAGAAGAAGGTGGAGAAATAGATGAAGCTATATGATGAAAAGTGGAACTCCAAGGTAATTCTCTACTAGTGAATTAGTCACTTTACCCAAATACTCCTACCTTTACCAAAGAGCCAACATTACAACCCAAAAGCAAGTCCTTTGTGATCATAGTAAGGAATTGATTATAAGTTGAGTTTTGAGACCCTTGTCAAGCTTATGGTTACGCGGAAGTATGGATTGAATTTGAGCGTAAATACTAACCTGTTAGAGTGTACATCTTTTACACTTGAGAGTGAGAGTAAATAGTTATCTTGTGAGCTAGATGAATTTATACTCCGAAAGGTATTATAATTGAGTGATGTTTTGCATTAATGATGCATATGATGCCAGTAATACTTGTGTTTGATTGATGAATTGCATGTGTGAGTATGAATTGTATTGGTAGTTGGTGAATTTTACACTACTCTGTGGTTTTGATTTTGTTACCTCGGGACGAGTAACATGTAAGTTTGGGGGTTTGATGAGTATGTAAATTCACTAGTTTCGAGCCCGAATTCGTATACTTATGGTATGATAAATGGTTGTAATTTGATGTGAATTGCTATACATGGTGAAAAGTCACGAATCAGGTGTTTACAAGGCTATTTGAGTCGATTTTTGATGAAAAACGAGTTGGAAGTGATCGGATTCAAAAAGAGGAAGAAACAGGTGTGCGATTCGACCACGCAGGGGTCGGATTTGACCAAGAAGAAGGGAGTTCAACCAGCACTTCTGGTCGAACTGAGCGCGAAGATGTGCCATTCAACCACGACAGCCAAGTTCAACCAAACCACTTGGTCAAACCGTGGTCGAACTCGAAGCCTAAACAGAAACAGTACCTGTTTGACCAAGAAGTATTCAGTTTGACCAACACTATGGTCGAATCAGGAATCAAAGGCCAAGTTACAGATGGATTCGACCTGGAATTCGACCTGCATGGAAGAGTTCGACCAACTTATTTGGTCGACTTGATGTTCGAAAACTTACCAAATTCATATTTTTACACCTTCAGTGCGTGTGTGTGCTAAAAAAGCCCATACAAGGCCCGTAAGGAGAGTTTACAAGTATAAAAGAAGAGCTTTCGTAGGAGGAAACGAAAGCATTCATCATCAATCCTTCACCAAACCCTACCATCATCCAAAGGAGTCGTGAGGAGAGGTTCGTCTGGCGAGTCAAGTAAGATCATACCAACTAGCCATGATTGTTCCTAGATCAATCATGGGCAAGAACCGCTCCGGTAGTTCTAGGGTTATGAAAGTTTTATGAGTTATTTGAATTTCCATGTGTAAACTCCGTATGCCTTTTAAATTCATACTCACGGTCGTTTTGTGTATCATTAACTGTTATGTAGATTCTGAATACATATCTTGGTTATTGATTGAGTGCGTTCACTGCTGAGTAGAATTCCATGTTATGATTCTAAGTGAGGGGACTCCGAAACTTCATTAGAACTATCATATATGAATACTTATTAATTAAATTGAATTCGGGTTATTAAGTAGGATAAAGAGGATAATTTCATAGTACCTATAAAGGGAAATCATATCGGGTTAGAGTACCAATTGGCCAGGAAAATAATTGATACTGATAGTACCTAGAAAGGGGGTGAAATTATATCTCTTGCTCCAAGGTTATTCACACGTGTTATACGCATGTTTACTTATGTCTATAGAGTAGATATGCATGATTTAGTGATGCATCCATATTCCACAAGGTAGAGTCGGACATCAACACACGAAAGGGAGATTAATGAGTGAAATTGGATTATCCTAGAGCTACCTATTCTCCTACATATTCCACTTTTGTATTCTTCGAGTGATATTTTATTTTATTTGTTATTTTAATTAATTGTTTATTAGTTTAATAATTAAATATTAAAACTTTATTGCCTTCATCCTAATTAATTTAGTAAATAATTAAATTGATAATACGCCGTCCTTTGGGTTCGATATTCACTTGGTCGCTTGCTTAAGCTGCAATTGATATCCTTAATACTAGGGGATTAATTTTGCGTGTAAAAAAAATACGCATCAAGCACCGCCATCATCAACTTCATCATCGTCGTATTTACTCTGAAGTTCATACCGCAGTTTCGTCAACTCCCTTCTTCTGCAACCATTTCTAATGTGATGTTTCGTACGTGGAACCATTACAAACAAACGTAACTTAATGAATGATTCATTAATAATAAATTAAGGTAGGAATACAAATAATTTAATGTAATCTATATATCCTATCCTAATCCTAATATATTAAAAGTGGTAAAACATTTTTTCCCAACTTTATCCCTACGTCTTTTTCTTTACTATATTTTAACCTTGCATATTGTAACTTCCATCCCATGAATGAATGAATCATAGATGAATTATCAATCAATAAGGCAACAATCTTTGGTCTTCTACACATTCATTCATAACCATAAAGGAATTATCATCAACAAGCCAATAATTTTTCATCTTCTACGTCACATACATAATCACAAAGGAATTACAAAGAAGCCAGCAAACTTTCCGTCTTCTACACCAACAAATCTTCCTTTTTTGTCATCAAAATGCCTAATGATATGGCATCGACTTCATTGAGCTCCAAGAAAAGTAAGGGTTTTTTCCATACTCCTATATTGTTACTACCATCTGATTTAGTCTACAATACATGGCAATGAAGGATGATACATTATTAGTTCAAGAAACAAAAAATCAAAGACTGATTCTAATATGTCAGGCTCACACCATAATCATGCATCCAAGGATTTCACAAAATTTCATGGATGAGATTCCCACCTTTGTTGCTCAACCACTGCCCTCTGGAATGGATCAAGTTTTATCATAGATCACATTTCTCCTCCCTCTTTCCCTTTATAGATAATCTTGATGCTTGACGTTGTGTTATTTTGCAGAATAACAAATATCAAGTGTCATCTAATTTGATGATTTAAGGATGTCCATAGTTCTGAAAAGATCTTGGTCATTCGTGCAATATCTACAACAATAAAAAATTGAACAATAGCAAAGAAAAACATATGAAGAGCAACGAACATCTATCTAATTAAAAGACATGGTAGAGATGCCGCTTGATTTCTTTCTTTTTAACTCATTTGTTAATCCATGAAATCAACAATCTTATTATTTGTAATTTTCAATGCATTCATGGATTATTTGATTTTGATTTTTCTTAATAACAATTATCATTATTTTCTTAATCAGATATGCATATGAAAGACAAAGCTCAACCAGAATGGATCAAGTTTTAATATAAATCACATTTCTCCTCCCTCTTTTGTTTTACAGATAATTTTGATGCTTGATGTTTGCAGAAAAATAAATATTAAGTGTCATCTAATTTCATGATTTAGAGGTGTCCGGAGTTCTGAAAAGATCCTGGCCATTCATGCAATAGCTACAGGAATCAAAAATTGAATAACAATAAGAAAAAACATATGAAGTGCAACGAACATCTATCTAATTAACAGATATGATAGAGATGCCGCTTGATTTCTTTCTTTTTAACTCATTTGTCAATCCATGAAACCAACATTCTTATTTTCTGTAATTTTCAATCCATTCGTGGATTATTTGATTTAGATTTTTCTTAATAATAATAATCATTATTTTCGTAATCAGATTTGCATATGGAAAACAATGTTATCATTGAATGAAACAGTTTAACAAAACTTTATTATAAAGTAAGCCAGAAGAATGAAAATTTAAAGTTCACCTTAATTAATCTTGAGGTTTGCAGTTCCCTTTTTTCTTTTAAAGGTGATGTATTTATTTTTAGTTCCTACTCATCACAATTAGATGATTTATGCATGAATAAATTCATAAACAAAATGAATCTTCTAAAAACTAGGACTGTCCAATTTTCCTATTGTAATGCCTTGAATAGTAACTCTGTCAAACTAAGTATAAAAATATATATATTGTGTGCATGTGACAATGTTTACTTAAAATGTCGGTAGTGTTTCTAGATTGAACCAAGGGTGAGATCAAAAACATATTTTCCTTAATAGTGATGTTTAAATCAATGCATTCCTACTGTCATTAATAAGTCCATTCACATCTTATGTTTGCATGAATAAATTTAAAAAAAATACTTAAATAAATCTTGGGAACAAATCATGTATATTTTGAAAAATGAAAAACGTGAAAGACAAGTCCGAGTACAATATGGTTGGTTACTCATATATTTTACACATATACTTTAGTTACTGCGATGAAATTTGGACTGGTTTTACCATCTTTACAATATATAAACATAAAAAAATGTTTATTTGGTAATCATTGCCAAGCACATGCAACAATGTAAGAGTCAGAAACTAAAAAGCTAAATTTAGCGGAAATGGAATGCCATGTGTTAAACTTGACAATAGGGTAGAGAATGGATATGAGGAGAACAATTAAAATTCATAAATTTAAACAAAACCTCAATACTCAGTACTACATAACAAAACCAATCCAGAGAATATATAACATTATTAATGTCTACACACATCCAAATAAAACTGAAATTGAGTGATTACTGCTAAAAAAGAAAAAAGAAAAAAAGTTCTCTATTCCATAACTTACTCCTAAATCAAAACCACGTCTAAATTTAAAATATACATCGGCTTTAACAGGCAAAATACCTTAATAGATAAAGAAGATGGCAATGCCTAGATTTCAGATTAGTACATGGAAGAGTATATTTTTGCACAGCCTATTTAAGTTATAACGGAATGCTTCATCTAGAATAATTCACTTCTAATCCCTCCAATTTTATTAATACAAAAGTCTATAGAAGATAATTGAATCCAAACTAAGTAATCAAATATTAGATCATGAAATCAGAAATACCAACTAAAATCTGCTAAAGAAAGTGACAAAGAGGGAGCAACGTTTAGGAAATTACAGATAAATACCAACCTGTTCAATAACACCAAGTCCAATTCCTCCCCTCCATTCGTGCTTCTTCAACAACTGATTACACCCAAATTCATACAAGTAAAAATAACACAACAAAATCAGAATTCAGAATTTCCTAACCCTAACAAGTAGAAAACCTAGCTAAATCAAAAGCAAAAGAGAGAAAATGAAGACGTGATCAAAACATGTAACCCAATATTTGTCGAGTCTATGGGGAGTTGAAACATAAGCGACCATGGTGAGAGGAGAATTCATACCCAAACCAACACAAGACCCCTCACAATCGTCTATCCATGGCTATCAAAATGACTAAGAATAAATAATCTGATAAAGAGATTTGCATTTCCAGCAATTGATTTTAGGCTTTACCAGGAATTTCTTGAAAATGGTTACCATTGGAAACCTTTCACGAAATTTTCAAATAAGAAACTCCTCAATCCATCAGTGAATTAAAATCCTTGAAATTGATACTGCAATCATCACTAATACGGAATGGGTAACGATTCCATTGAGAGTGAGAGTGGGAAACAATAAAAAAGAAAGGGGGAAGCGAGATTTTCTCTCAAAATTGAAGAACAAGCAAGAGGCGAGCCTTATAAACTTTTTCTTTGATTATACTTTCACAATTATCACTTTCTTATTGAATATATACTTTCAAAAATAAAAAAATAAAAAATTATTGTACTATCTTCTATCATCTAATGTTAATATCACATGCATCTATCTTCTAACGAGAAACTTTTTTTGTGAGACGGGTGGGTATATGTGAGACGGATAGTGAGACGGGTCAACCCTCTGTTAAGATATATATTCCCTTCGTTCCGCAACAAGAGTTATATTTTATTAATTAAAGCATCCTGCTATAAGAGTTATATTTTTTTTAGTAGATGAGACCCACATAAATCAATCGCATTATCTTTATTGGGCCCACACACAATACTAAAGTACCCATTATACATTAAATTATTATATCTCTCAATCCACTACACATAAAAATATTATACTTCTTAATATCCGCGCAAACAGTAAATGTAACTCTTTTCATATAACGAAGGGAGTAGTTGTTATATAGGTAAAGTATATTTATTAATAGTTAAAGTATGTTGGTAGTAAATCATACTATAATACTTTAAAAATATAATTTAATTCATTATTCAACATACTTTTAAAAAAACATACTTTAATAACTACAAATTAACATATTTTACTTGCTATACTTTAACAACGGGTCGACCCGTCTCACATAATTACCGTCTCACAGGAAACTTTGTCTCTTCTAAATTACTTTTTGGGGGTAATATTTAATTTTTTAATAAATAAATTATAAATCATACCCCATACTCCCTCCATCTCACTCAAAGAGAGGCCTTTTATTTTTATTTTTTTCATGTAGAGACACTTCTATATAATCAGATGTAGATATATGCTTATAAAAAATGTTACAGATACAGCTAATAAAAAATCATAAACACTTATGTAAACCGAGTTCACGATGTAAATCCTGTGATTCTCCATTCCAATCCTATATACCTTATTTATTGCTGTTTAAATTAAGAAAGACCACAAGATTTACAAGGGTTTATGATATAAATTCGGTTTACAAAAAACTTACTCATAAAAAATATGCTAAAAATTTTGCAAAGTATTAACCCTGAACAGAAAATGTGACTTAAAAAATATAGCAAATTATTATACAATTGCCTAAAACTATAATTGTTCTCTCCTGAGAAAGCAAATTATAAAAATAATAATAAGATATAAGACTAAATAAATCGACGTGCACCACACGTCTTAAAAATCTAGTAGTATATTAAAAGTAACTAGCATATGTAAAATATTTTTTTTCCATTTCACCCTTCCTTTATTTCACTAATTACTTCACTATCCTAATTAATTATTTTAGTATATTATTATTATTTTAATAAATCAGTCTATTCAACTTCTATTATTATTATGAAGGGGCGTCGTCACCGAGATCATATACGACCTTGGCCGTGGTCGCCGCTCGCTCACGTAGTCTTCGGTCACCCATCCTGATTCTAGCACCAGAAGAGCTCTTCGTCGTCGTTGAGAGTACGTGGGTAGTTTGATTGGTAAAGCGTTGATTTTTTAACTTGATTTGGAAAATAACATTTTAGGGGAGGACGATATGATGGGACTTGGTGAAGGGATCGATGGTGTGGGAGAGAGGAGGCGGCAGTGGATGTGTTGGTGGTGGGGACCCGGAGCACGATTCAGTGGCGTCTTCATCGTAAGTATTTCTAATTTCTATTTCTCGATCTTTCAAATGGCTGGAAGTAAATATGATTGGAATTTGGGATTCAATTCTTTATCTTTTAATGAACTTATTATTCACCATTGTTATAGTATTATCTTTGGGCTTCCTATTTCTATTATTACTCTTTCAGTGTTTGATATGGTGCTTTATTTTTCGCTCCAAAAAGGTTTTGTGCATCATCCTGTTGGTTTGTTCCTTGCAGACTGGTGATATTTTGATTAATACACGCGGTTGAATCAAACTGGGGGAATTTTTGTGTTTCTACCTACTTGGTTGATGCTGGTGATAGGCAGCGAATGAGGAATACATTTGTAAGTACTCCTACCTGGTTTGGTTTGAAATCTAGCATAGTTATCCTCCATCGTTTATTGACTCCTATTAATCCGAGATTTGTAGGATTCATCAGTAATTAGTAGTATATGCATATACCCATATTTGAATACCTGAAATTTGTAATATAATTGCTATTTTGATTTGACATCAATATCATTTAATTTTTCTCTAAATGATGAGAGGTGATTATCTTGTGTGGGATATCACCAGAGGAGCAATTGAATGGTTATGACTTCAAGTATGCCCATCTCTTATCACAACCCCATTATTTTTTGCTATTGTATATCTTGATCATTTTCGAATTAACAATTTTGGCAGAGCTAATATTTGGTCATTTGGCATAACTATTTTGGAGCTTGCGCATGGCCTATGCATGTTCTTTTCGGTATAGTGATATGTTTTCTTACTTTATAAAAACTCTTTTATATATAGTAATTAAAAATCCAAGGATGCATGTGATACATTTTTCTATTTTAGATTCTGCTAATGACTTTGCAAAATGATTGGGATCAGTAAATAGCAACATAGATTTGGAAAAGAATGTATCATTTGCTTGATAGAGGTCAAGAAAACGACTATCTTGCCAAGAAGGATGGTAATTTTATTAGCTTCATGTTTGTCTCTTTCGGAAGGTATGCAAGCTTGAATGATGAATCACACATGCTTATTATCACTATAGTGGGCAGGTATGTTACAAGGTAATCAATATATAAGCATACATTCATCAGATGGCTAAATTACTGCTATGAAAATACAAAGCAAATGAATTCAATTAAAAGAAGCATTGAAAATAACATTAGAATGAATTAAGTTGTTGATTGCTGCATCTTGAATGTAACAAATTGAGAGGGGTAATGAAGTCATGAATATAATGTACGAAATAAAGGGAATGGTCTAATGATGCATGTGTCAATATTATCCCTACTCGTTTTTATCTTTTACCTCTATAACCCTATAAGTACTCAATACTCATATTTATTATTTATATTTTAGTGATATTATTGAGTTTCAATGTCCTTTCCTTCATGTATCTGAAACGTCAATATACTTAATTAGCTTAAAAGTATTAGTGGGAGATATGAAGTTAAAAGGAGGAGAGAAGAATTGAGCTGTGATTAAAAGTGGAGAAAATATAGCTTGATGTGTGTTGGGAGGAATAAAGTAAGTGCTTGCTTTCTTTCTCACTCTACTGAAAGTCTGTGAGGATCATTACTTTCTGTCAATTTCTGATTTCTGAATATGTTATTTGAATTATGCATATGCCTTTTTTTATTTTTATCTAATATTTTTAATTGTACATAGCTGTTTAACCAGCCGTGTGTTTATGCATCAGGTGTGGCATTGATTAGGAGTGGTCTAGGGCTTTGGAGGAGCAAAAGTATCGCAAAAGTAGATAATGTGTTCTTTTTACCGAAGGTGTGCTCTCTTTTTTGTGCTTATTTGTTGATTTATGTTAATTAATTTCTTAAACGATTGTGCTAGATCTTCATCTACATGCATTGGCGGACGTATATGGGTGGTAGGGGGGGCACTGGGCCCCCCCTGAACTTTTACTAATAAGTAGTATATATATGTAAAGTATGACAAAATTCCACATTGGCCTAGTGGTGAGGCAATTTAATTAATGTGTCGAGGTCTAGTGTTCGATCCCCTTTTAGGACAAGTTTTATTTATTTACTTCTTCCCCTCTTCTATCTCTTTTGTTTTACTTAATATTTATTTTTTTCTCTCTTTTATTTATTTTAATTGATACATTATTAAAATAATATATTCATTTAATAATTTTAATCTCAAAATTATACTAACTTTTACCTAACACAACTTAAAATACTAAAATATTCTTAGTAAAATGTTAATATAAGTTAGAAAAATGTTAATATAAGTTGATAAATAAAATAATTTTTCTTATAATTTGTAGAACAAAAAACGCGAACCATTGTATGAGAAGAATTGGGCCCCCCTCCATGAAAATCCTGCGTCCGCCCCTGTCTACATGTAAGTTGTAATTGACTAATTGTGCTGAAGTGGAGGATTGGATCTCATTAGGTGGATTGATGGGGATAAAAAAATATCTTATACGCTATAGAAGTTTTGATCTTCTTACCTGATAAATTATTGGAGACTTGGAGTCGATTTTGGACTTTTGGTCTATTAATAATTTATAAAGACAGTATGAAATGAATATTTTTCTTTTTATATTATGATTTGTTGATCTTTTAATTTCACTCTAAAGAACTATTGCAGAGCACCATTTTGGAAAGTTTGGAATTTATCTGGTTCAACAGCTCTGAGGTAGGGACTGTGAAATTGTTACCAAAAAGTTTGTCCATAGAAAGTAATGATTAGTTTAAATGTATCATTTTATTTATTCAGGAATTTTTATTTATTATGGTAAAAGATCATGTATATGGGTTGATAATAGTACTCTTATTATATTTCCAGAAGGAACTATTATTTTAGTTCATTTGCTGATTTATGTCATATAAGAATGTATTAATTTTCTTTGTCTGGAATAAAAATAAAAAATACTTATGGATTTTGTGAAATCACAGTAATATTAAATTATTTAAATCTAACTTTTTATATTAAAAAATAAACATTAATAAAATAAATTTATAAATTAACAAAAACTGAAATCCATAAGTTGGATTTTTTTTATTGTTAAGAATGTATTAATGTCCTTTGCTTTGAATAAAAAAACATGACTTTGTGAAATCACACTAATATATTTCATTATTTAAATCTAACTTTTTATATTAAAAATGTAACAATAATAAAAGAAATTAATAAAATAAAACGTGTTGGCGACGTGCAACACAGTCTTAAATATCTAGTCTAGTCTAGTAGTAGTATATAAAAGTACTAAAGTTAACTTCTTTTTTCCGCTCAAAATTTGGGTCAAAATCTCTTCAATTTCTTACTTTTTCTCAATTTCTTTTCAATTTCTCACTACTCATTTTATTCTTATTTCCTTAAATAAATACATTTAGATGCTTTACTATCACATTTTTTTAACCCTAATAATTTTATGTCCAACAAAATAATTAAAATTAGAGACATTATTTTTGTATGCATATTTTTTTATCAATTAATATGTTGAAATTTGTTTCAATTTGAGTTAATTATTGGAAAAATTTAGTTAGTATTTGAAAATAAGGTTAAGTAATTAAGACATTATTTGAAATTATTTATAACATATGACTACGTAATGAAATTTAAATATTAATAAAAATTTTAAAATTATTGATTTTTAAATTACATTAATTTATTATACATGAAAAATGAATAAGGGTCGTATAACGTCGATTCAACTAAAAACTATTTAATTCATTACACATAAAGAACTAAACTAAATATACATACCATCACAATATAAAACCTCATACATATATATTTCATTCATCCCATTTTAATAGTAATATTTGCTTTTTGCATGAGTTGTTTTTGCACGGGGATTAAGAAATTTAGTATTTTAATGTGTATTAAGGTGAGATAAATAATATTTTAATGTATAGTGGATGGTTGTATTAATGTAGCGGATAAGTCCCATTAAGATATTTTAATTACTTAATTGTGTGGGTCTCATACAAAAAAATGTAATCGTTAAAATGAAACACCCAATTTAAAAATATGTAATTATTAGGATAAAACGGAATATGTGTTTATGTGTCATATAAATATATACTAATTGCGAATACACTACTATAAATAACTTTTAAAAATATGATGTATCGCGACGTAGTTAATAGTTGTATTTTCTATATTTTTTATTTTATTATTATATACATAATCTTTCTATTTTTATATTTTATTATTATATATTAAAATTTATTATTATATCACTATTTTATATCTCCAAAATATTTATTCTTATCTACACGTGTCGCGACGTGGTTAATCATTGTATTTTTTATATTTTTTATTTTAATATTATATTACATAATCTTTCTATTTTTATATTTTATTATTAAATATTAAAATTTATTATTATATCACTATTTTATATCTTCAAAATATTTATTTTTATCTACAAAATATCTGATAAGTCTTTATTCAATTAATTATTTCAAGATAATAATTATCTAAATATTATAATATATTGAATAAAAAATAGATCTACCATTTAAAAAAAAATTACACTCCTTTTATTTTATTATAAGACAATATTTAAAAATTAATTACTCTAATAAATTTTATTTAATTACCATAAAGCTTCAACTAAAAAAATAATATTTATAAAAATATTTATTTAACATAAATATTTAGTTTATAAATATATCTAAAATAAAAAATAATGAATATACATGAGAAAAAAAACAATTGTATAAATTATTAATTTAATTAAGAACTTAATTAACATAAATATTTTGTTTATAATAATAATAAAATTTATTAAACTAATTTATTTATTAATTTAAGATAAAGTATACTAATTAATTCGTGTAATACACGGGAGAATATATATATATATATATATATATATATATATATATATATATATATATATATATATATATATATATATATATATACTAATTGCGAATACGCTGCTATAAATAAATTTTTTAAAGTATGAGGTGTCGCGACATGGTTAATTATCGTATTTTTTATTTTAATGTCATATATATAATCTTTCTACTTTTATTTATTTATTTATTGTTATATATTATATATTATTTACTGAAATTGGTAAATTATATTTCAGAACCATCGGTTACAATTGCTTACGCCATTGCCTTACAATTGGAAAAAAACATCTAATCCCTCCCAGGTGTGATCACCTAGTACTAGAGTTATAATTCAAGAAGAGATACACGATATTATATTCCATGCTTTCTACGAGGTCAGTGTGTGTCCTCCTCATATGTTCTCCATGCATTTGCTTGTTCCTTTTCAACCAGATCTGGTTGACAAAAACTGTCAGGGTGATCAAGTACAACTTCCTCTCTTTCTTGTTTTTCTGCGTTAGCCTGTAGATTTTTCAAAATGCATCTGCAACAGATCTTGGGCTCGCCATCAATCCTACTCGGGTCTTAAGGCAGTCCCAGATAAGTTTAGTAAAGGTGGACTCAAAGAAGAGATGGATTTGAGTCTCCTGTTTCCCTATGCAGAAACCACAATCCCTGTCTTCTACATCTCCCCACAATCTGTCCTTGGTCAAAAGTCTTTGTCTATGCAATAGCCATAGCCAGAAGCTATGCTTCCTCATTATGGCTCTATTCCATATATTTCTGAAAACAAATGACCTTGGTTTATCGACTCCCTTGCTCAATTCCTCATACATTTTCCTGCTTTGGAATTTCCCCTGCTCGAGACAAGCTTTCATCCTATTATCCTACTCATGAATTTCACCTTCTCTAACCCCTTCTAGTATGTTGTCTCTGATCCTAATCATCATTCTCCAACAGTATGAGGCTTGCTGTCCCGAGATATAGCAAGCCATCGACTTAGATTTGATGTAAACGGAGTGAATCCATCTGATCCATAAGGAGTCAGCTTTCTTATAGATGTCCCAAGCAGCTGATGCTAATAGGGTTGTATTCCATCTCTTCAGGTCTCTAAGTCCCAATCCTCCACTTTCCTTAGGTTGAGTAATGTCAGTCCATGCCACGAGACTATACTTCGAACCTAAATAAAGTGTCTAATGATTCTTTCTACCCTACTTAGTACTGCTGTAGGTACACTAACCATTGAGAGCCAGAATATTAGTATTCCATAGACACCAGATGTAACCATTCCAGCCTACCAGTGAACGATAATAGTTTGGAGGACCACTTAGAAATGTAGTTCGTTACTGCTCCACAAGTGGGTTAAATTGCTCCGTTGATTTCCTTTTACTGTTGATTAGGACCCTTAAGTACTTGATTGGAAGCTGTGCTAGAGGGAATGTGAGTACTTCCTTGATATCATTGAGGATATAGTTAGAGACCCCCACTGCAAAGAGGCTGGATTTGTGGGTGTTGACTCGTAGTCTGGAGGATAGTGCCATTACATCAAGAAATTTTCGTACAGCTTCTGCTGACCATTTATCCCTATGTTCTACTATCAATAAATCATCTACAAATGCGAGGTGTGTGACTCTATTTCTAGCACAGAATTTTGAGTTGTACCTCAGCTTGCCGTCCACAATCTTCTTCTTAATCAAACGAGACACATATTCCATGCAAATGACAAATAGTAAGGAAGATATGGGGTCCCCCTGCCTGAGTCCCCTTTTTCCTTTGAAAAATCCCTCGGGCTGACTATTAATGAGAAGGGAGTATGAGGGGGTGGATATACACTGAGTGATCCAATTGACAAACAATTGGGGAAATCGGAGTTCCGTAAGCAGGCTTGTTAGGAATTTTCAATTTAAAGAATCGTATGCTTTCTTGATATCCACCTTCAGTGCTATTCTTGGAGAAATAGCTTTACGCTCATATCTCAGGAAAAGTTCCTGAGCTAGCATGATACTATATCTCATCTTTCTTCCATTTACAAATCCCGATTGAGCTGTTGGCAATTGGATCGTGTGGATCAACGTGATCGTTAGGATAACAGGTAAACAAAATCAGCGGAAGCGATAAAAGTGTTTATCATACTTCTGGGTTGATGTAGAGGATGAATCACTGCAGAGAACTACCTCTGATCTTCTACTGTATGTCCCAAGTCGAATCCTGCTGTTGTGTGGACAACAATCCGCAGGATTCTCTCAATCTGCTCCTGTTCTTTTCTAACTGTCAAATGAGGCACTGACTTAGGGTTAACAGGAGCTGAGATGACTTATATAGTTGGGCTACAGCAGGGACCAGGAGGAGAAATTGGGCTGGGCCTCAATTGAATTTAATTAACTAAGCTTAGCCCAAAGCTTTTAATTAAATCCAATAATAATAATATAGTCCACTAAAATATTATTACTGCACTACCCGTCCAATCCCAAAATTATGTTCTGGGCTCCTTCTTATTATAAGCCCGATGGTCTCCCCATGTTTAAGAAATACAATGTCCATTAATTAATTAAGTTACTGACAACTCAAATTAATTAATATCTCATCCGAGAGTAGTACCACTCAACCTTATTATCATGCCGAAAATTAATCCACTTGCAAGATTTACATGATAAACCTTATGAGCTCCTCAAGGGGACATCATCAACCTATGTCGGACATGGATTCCTTCTACAATCAACAGCACACCATAGAGACAGCACTACTTCCCAACTCACCGAGTATATTGATTTAATACTTTTAAATCTCACCCATTGATGAATCAAAGAAATACATACTGCCCTACGTGTCGAGGTTATTGTATAGGGATTAAGAGCACGAACTTCCATAATAACAGAGATCAAGTTCTACTATATAGTCAGTATAAGAAGAACGATCTCAAGCGTTCCTGCTCAATACACACAAGTGCACTAATGTGATTCTATAGCCAAGACAAGCTAATACCAAACCACACTACAACCATACCGATAGAGAGTCCCCGTCTATCTCAGTTGTGAGCATCTATTTATACTTTATAAGGAAACCGATAATATGATCTTCTGCGTGTTGTCGCACAACATATTATCTACAGTATAAAGTAAATGGACTATTGCATCATGCATATAAAATAAATTATAAGATGCAATCATTTGATCAATGATTCTCATTTCAAATATTGTTATGACATTGTTCATACTAAAGCTAGACTTTTAGTATACAATCTAACAATCTCCCACTTATACTAAAAGACTATGCTGTCATGTCTTCTGCCATACATCTGATTCATACTCCCACTACACGACCATTAAAAGCTCTCGCCTTAAGGTCCTTGTAAATGGTTTACTAGGTCATCATCCGATGCAATCTAGGCGACAACAACCTTCCCCTCATCATACGATTTCTCGTAATAGGTGGTACTCGCACTCCATGTGTTTAATTGCCTTATGGACTTGTGATTTTTTCAAGTTTGCAACTGCACCAATATCATCAATGTAAATTGTGATTACCTTGGGCAAACTTAGAAACACTTCAAAGTCCATCATGAAGTCTCTAGAGTCATATAGATACTTTGGCTGCCTCATAGGCTTCAATTCATCATCTTTCCATGATGGAGTCCGGAGTCTGAAATATATTTCTATATAACATTCCTCCATATTATGACTCTACTTCCTAAGATTAAACACATAACCTTTGAGGTGAATTTACTGCCGTCCAATCTGACTAAAAAATCTGAATCTACGTAATCCACAAAAAACAGTGAATCTGTCCAGTAAGTCCACATATAATTTTCAGTCCTTCTCAGGCACTTTATAAATGTCTTACCACAGTTCATCATTCTTGTTTCGGGTTACGTTGATACCCACTATTCATGCATTCAGCAAAACAGATATCCAACATCGTTCATAGCATTCCTTAGATTAAGCTTCCTTATTCGCCGAAGCATAAGGAACCGCTTTCATCCTCTTTATCTTCTTCTTGTGTCTCAAAAACACATTCACTTAGATAAATTTACATGCTAAACGAGTATGGACTGTATCATTTTATGAAACTTGAGATAAGCATAATATCCTTTCTTGTGATCCGTATTACCGTGATCAAAAGGATATATTTTTCCTTTCTTAAGTCCTTCATCTCTACCGCTTTATTAACCGTACCCATACGCCCGATAATACTCTTTTATTACCTCCAATGAGTAAGATACTATCTATGTATAGTACAAGAAACACCACCACGTTTCCGCCACTCTTTACAACACACAAGACTCATCCGCTCATTGATTTAAATTCATGCCACTGGATTACCTAATCAAAACAGATGTTTCACGATCTTAAAGCTTGCTTTAGTCCATCGCTGGACAATTTTAAGCTTACTATCAAAATGCTATTAGTATTTTGCAATGAATTACTCTGGTTGCTTCGCATAAATGTTTTCCTCAAGACTTCCAATCAGGAAAGCTGTCTTTGACATCTATTTGTTGTTCCTCATAGCAGCAATAAAAGAATTCGGATCAACATAAGCATAGCTACCAGCGAACATGTGTCCTCATAATCGAACCATTTCTTTCTGAGACACATTTTCGCAACAAGCTTTGCTTCCAAGGGGTTTCACCTTACCGTATGATCCTCTTTTATTTCCTATGACCACTTCCAATGGCTTTTACACTATTTAGTGGTCCTTCAAGTTCCCAAACTTAATTTAGAATTCGTAGATTCTATTTCAACATTCATTGCAACTTACTAAGATTCCGCATTTTCATCTTGCAGTGCTGCGTTGTATCCGTGGGACAATACCATGTTCATTAGGGATCAAGTCTTACGACTTTTCCAAAATATATACTTTATGGGTTGTCAAACAATCCTCCCACTACGATAAGGCACTACATGTAATTGTGTATCAGACGTGACACGCGTTGCAGTTTACCTTGTGGTATATCCTCTTGTACACTTGGTACTTTTACTTAGTGTTTTCCTCTCACTTCCTTTAGAACAACTTATACATGGGCTTGTGATT
Organism: Pogostemon cablin; assembly: GCA_023678885.1. Taxonomy (NCBI): domain Eukaryota; kingdom Viridiplantae; phylum Streptophyta; class Magnoliopsida; order Lamiales; family Lamiaceae; genus Pogostemon; species Pogostemon cablin. The sequence goes on from CM042979.1 coordinate 11,366,750, forward strand.
TATTACATAGTCCTTTTCCAAAAATTTGGTGTTTGTGTTAACAGTCACCATTCGATCTTTTGGACTAAATAAATCAACCTTCATTTTTCCAGGATGTCCCACAAACAGACAAATGTTTTACGAATTACTGTTTCTAGGGCATATCCATAAAATGAATTTTAATTATTCCAAATAATTCATCATCTATCTAATCATAACCATAAGAGTCTTATTCCTTCTATCCACCACACCATTCAGTTTGGGGCATACCCGGTGTAGTCAACTTGAGATTTAATCTCAACTTCTGATCAATAGCTCCTAACTATCCCAAGAGGTATTCGCCATCATGATTGAATCGTAATGACTTAATATATTTTCCATGACGCTTCACTGTACCAGCCTTACAATTCTTGAATTAATCAAAGAACTTAGACATGCAGTGCATCATATAAATATATTGGTTTCCAGAATAATCTTCGAATATTCATAACCACCTCTCGCCTGGATAATATTAGGTTCGCTTGAATCAGAATGAACTAATTCCAACATATATGTCTTTTGCTCTACACCCCACAGCCTTGAAAAGACAGTTAATCATTTTTACTTCCAAGCAAGACTCGCAAGTCCGATAGTTTCCACTTCAGATAAACCTTACGGTCTATCGGCTATCAACTTTTGAATCCTACTCAAGTAAAATGAATTAGTCATAGACGCCAAATGTATGTTTAGTTCATTTCCGAAGGTTCCTTTCTCTTACTTATATTAGAAGATGCATTATTTAATTACTATTTATTGCATCTGTGGGATGTACATGATTCAAGAGTATACTTTTTATCCACCAACGTACTTTAACAGATTATAGCCTCATTCCTCATTACTATGACCATGTCATTTAAATGAAATGAAGTATCCATCCGTTAATGCATAGAAACTGAAATTAAATTCTTTCTATGAAACGTACGTAAAGACAATTTCTCATTATCAATCGTTTATTCTTATCATGAGATAAATAAACAACTCCCACTGCAATAGCCACTATCTTTGTAGTTTTATCCATGTTATTAACAATCTTATCCTTACTCAGTGATAAACATTTAGTGATTCCAGTATCTACATAGTTCGAGTCAGTAGATGCCATCACTAATCGTATTTAAACAACTAGTGAATAAGATATTAAGTTTGTTCACTTTATGATGAAAGTGGCTTTCTTTTGCCACATGTTTTGTTAGAAGTTTCCCACCATATACAACCTCTCGTATTTCAGGTAGAACTTGCTCAAAACATCCAGGCAAATTGTGAAGAATAAATTGATTTAGGTTTCCCTTTCAATTTCTATTCCAAGCTTTTCCAATTCATTTATCAATTCAACCATGATCTTCTGCCTTTTAATTTACTCAAGTATCCGAAGAGTTACATGAGATCATCATATTTCTATGAACCTCTCATCTCTTCACTAGAGACTTTAATAGGCATCATGAGACGTCCTTTGTGAGAATACACATGTATTTTCTTAAGCAGTAATTTTCAAAACCAAGATTCTTTTCTAATCAACTAATTTGGACAAGTAAATATAATTTCTTTTAGTAAACAAATAGTGAGATGAAACCATTCGAAATTCAGAGAATCACAAATAAATTTACCGATCAAATCTTCGAATTTTATTCTTTTATATTGATTCCCTCAAAACAATATAAAATAAAATTCACCGACATCTCAAGCACCGTGAGTCTGCAAGCCACGATAGTGTGGACGTTTACAAACCCAAATATTTACAAGAGAAGGTTTTACCCATTAATTTCATTTGTCAACCTAACTTTATGACAAAATAATTAATAGTCGGTTCCTCTTTAGCCATGTAAATAAAAGCAGTGACTCCGATGGGGAGGATACTTATTATTTACATCTAAGTGTACACCATTATTTAACCCCAAGTCCGCGGCCCAAACTTATGTGCCTTACAGATAGAGAAGTGCACACGCGCTCGGATAACTTTCTACAGTCATCAATTACAAGTTTGTACCAATGAACTGCATATAAACTCATCCGATAGGGAGGAAGGTCTATGCCAACGCGCAAGTTCATATGCATCACATTACAAACGTAATTATTTAATGAAGTCGGTTCCAGCAATCCATGAATAAAACTCATCCGATGTGGAGGAAGGCTCTAATACCGACGCGCAAGTCTATTCACATTGCTTAACAAACCAATAATGGAGGCCGCGGAAATTTATTACCAATCCCCTCTCCCACTTAGTTATTTAATTACCGAGGGTTTTTAACATGCATATAATATTCCAGAATAAAATATACAACTAAGACATGCTTCTATTAACAGCAATTTAAATAAGTAAATCACATAGAACATGCCTTACATATATAACAATTAATTGTCAAGTAAATCAATTAATCAGCTATATAACATAATTAATTGTATAAATAGTGGATCAATTAATTTGGGCCTGAAGAGCAACAAATAAGCACAAAATGAGCAGCAGATTAAATAATTAATCAAGCCCATTATCCATGGCCCATAATCTTAGCCCAAAATCAAATTAAGTCCACCAAGCCCACTAGCACAAAATTAGTCCATTAATAAAATTAATTTATCATTCTTGGCCCATTACCCACAATTAATTAAATCCAGCAATTAATATTGCCCAGCAGCCCATTACCATTTTAATTAAAATTGGGCCCAACAGCCCAAAACCAAATTAAAATTAATTGAGCAGCCCACAAGCAAGAAATAGAAAAATTGGGCCCATCAGCCCAACATCCCCTGCTGCCCTATTTCTCGCCTGGCGCAGTCAAGAAGACATCGCGAAGCTATCACCGGCGCCGAGCATTCAACGCCTCCTGCCCATCAGCGCTGCCGCCAACCACTGCCACGCTATCATCGTCGCCAACTGGAGTCGCCGCTCCAGCCTCCGTGAAGACGACCGCCTTCAACTGCCTGTCCGAACGACCCAAGTCTTGCCGTGGATAACAATCATCAGCGCCGATGACTAATCGCTCGGAAGCCGCCGACGCAGCCGAAACCACGATCAATCAAGATGATCGCCATCGCCACGCTGACCAGCAGGAGGCACGCCGTCCAGTGACAGAGCTGCACACGCCGAAGGAAGCCCACCGATTCAAGTCGTTTGCTACTGGATGTGATCGGAGAAGAAGCAGGCCCGATCGAAACCGCCAGGAGCTCGCCCGGAATCACCAGGACACTCGCTTGGAAATTCAGTCAGCAGCGTCGTCCTCATCAGCCCATCGCGATGCCATCCAAAATGATGGATTATCACGCCGCTGCAGCCATCGACGAGAATCAACACCCCGCAGCCGCATCACAACGTTGATGTGGTCATAGCCCTATGCTTCATTTCTTCGTCCAGCCACCACCGCACAACGTGCAACAACTTCCGTCTCACACTACAGCCTTCAACAATCACAAGCCATTGCCAAGGCTGCCCATCGCTGGTCTTGGAGCTGACTCCCCTGTAACCCACCATCGAACCGTAGTGGTCGTCTGAACCCACCAGTCTGATTCGATCGTCATCTTGTTCTGCCTTTCAGCCACCGTCGCGTTCAGCCTGATTGTTGAATTTTTCGGGGTCGACGTGCAGCAAAGAGATGGTGTGTGTGTGGAATGACCAGTTTGATAGAAAAGAGATGGGTTACGAGCAGTGTGTGTTGTATCCAGGGTATTAATCCATCAACAAATACATGCCTTAATCTTTCGTACATGTTCCAGCAGCCACCAACATCATACAGTCGTGGGTTGTGTGTGTGATGAATAGGCGTTCTCAATATACAACAACAAGCGATTATATCCAGATCATTCCAAATAATCATATAATCATAAAAACCCTAACCAACATTTCACGTCTCACCACGAAACCAACGCTCTGATATCAATTGTTGGCAATTGGATCGTGTGGATCAACGTGATCGTTAGGATAATAGGTAAACAAAATCAGCGGAAGCGATAAAAGTGTTTACCGTACTTCTGGGTTGATGTAGAGGATGAATCACTGCAGAGAACTACCTCTGATCTTCTACTGTATGTCCCAAGTCGAATCCTGCTGTTGTGTGGGCAACAATCCACAGGATTCTCTCAATCTGCTCCTGTTCTTTTCTAACTGTCAAATGAGGCACTGACTTAGGGTTAACATGAGTTGAGATGACTTATATAGTTGGGCTACAGCAGGGACCAGGAGGAGAAATTGGGCTGGGCCTCAATTGAATTTAATTAACCAAGCTTAGCCCAAAACTTTTAATTAAATCCAATAATAATAATATAGTCCACTAAAATATTATTAATGCACTACTCGTCCAATCCCAAAATTATGTTCTGGGCTCCTTCTTATTATAAGCCCGATGGTCTCCCCATGTTTAAGAAATACAATGTCCATTAATTAATTAAGTTACTGACAACTCAAATTAATTAATATCTCATCCGAGAGTAGTACCACTCAACCTTATTATCATGCCAGAAATTAATCCACTTGCAAGATTTACATGATAAACCTTATGAGCTCCTCAAGGGGACATCATCAACCTATGTCGGACATGGATTCCTTCTACAATCAACAGCACACTATAGAGACAGCACTACTTCCCAACTCACCGAGTATATTGATTTAATATTTTTAAATCTCACCCATTAATGAATCAAAGAAATACATACTGCCCTACGTGTCGAGGTTATTGTATAGGGATTAAGAGCACGAACTTCCATAATAACAGAGATCAAGTTCTACTATATAGTCAGTATAAGAAGAACGATCTCAAGCGGTCCTGCTCAATACACACAAGTGCACTAATGTGATTCTATAGCCAAGACAAGCTAATACCAAACCACACTACAACCATACCGATAGAGAGTCCCCGTCTATCTCAGTTGTGAGCATCTGTTTATACTTTATAAGGAAACCGATAATATGATCTTCTGCGTGTTGTCGCACAACATATTATCTACAGTATAAAGTAAATGGACTATTGCATCATGCATATAAAATAAATTATAAGATGCAATCATTTGATCAATGATTCTCATTTCAAATATTGTTATGACATTGTTCATACTAAAGCTAGACTTTTAGTATACAATCTAACATGAGCTTCATCAATAATATCCGGAAGGCATTCTTTCAGCCTACGTGCTATTATTTTAGAAATGATCTTGTATACAGTATTGCAGTAGGAGATCGGCCAGAAGTCCTCAACTAAAGGTTCAAAGTTCTTTTTCGGAATTAGAGAGACAAATGTGGCATTCACCTGTTTCAGCAATTTGTTGTGTCTGAAGAAATACTGTATAGCTCCGGTGACGTCTGGACCTACAATATCCCAGGCATGAATGAAGAACCCCGCTATGTATCCATTTGGGCCTGGTGTTTTATTCTTGTCAATATTTTTGAGAGCTAAGAAAACTTCACTATCAGTCACCGGTTGAATTAGAGTTGTAGCTGCCATTTGTCCCAACACGGGACCTAGTGCTACAGTCATTGAATCAACTATCCCAGTGGCCTCTCCCTCTGTACCCAATAACTCCTTGTAAAATCCATGGAATTTGTCAACCATGTCTGCTCTGCTAGTTGAAGGGCCATTCTCATTGTACACAGCTGTGATGAAGTTTCTCTTACTATTTTTTTTGACCATCGAATGGAAGTATGCCGTGTTTTTGTCTTGGGTGATAATGTATTTATTCTTCAAGAGCTGTTGGATGAAGCTTGAGTCATACTTCGCCAGTGTATTTACCTCATCCATTTTGACTTTCATAGCTTCCTACTTCCTTGCATCTTGTGAGGCAGTCATATAATCTCTCTGCATGGATTCTAACTCCATCGTAGCCCTTTTAAGTCTCTCCAATATATGCATAAAGTGTTTCTTGTTGAGAAGTCTATGCTGAGGCTTTAAAACTTTGAATTTCTGAGTCAGTATTTACTGCTTTGTACCTCGGCACTATTGTGTGCAGTTTTCCCCCACTAATTGATAATGTGAGTTGCCTGAAAGATGAACAAAGTAATAATTGGGTAGTGGTCCGATGCTGAGCCTGTGGGAGATATTCTGATTCTAGATGCCAACCTTTACTTCTCCACTCCTGACAGTTCATCACTCTATCCAGCTTGCTCCAATAAGTACTATTAGACCAAGTATAGTAACATCCTCTAGAGGTTGCATCTTGGAGGCCCATCACTGAGCATGCATCAACAAACTCATACATGCCATGGTTTATAGTAGAATTGGATCTCTCCTCTCGACAGAGGGTGGTGTTAAAATCCCCTACTATCAACCATGGGAGAAGATTAAGGTGGAAAATATCTTCCATATGTGACCACAACTTCCTTCTATCGATATACGAGTTGGAGGCATAAACAAACGAAATATTAAATTTCAAAGAAGAAACACGACAAGTAGCCATAGTTGTTACAATCTGTTCATACATCACAAACTCGTTGAGGAAAATTCGACTATTATTACACATGATTAGTATTCTCCCTCTCGGATGTGGGGTATAATTATGCACAAAAGACCAGTTTCCTAACTTCTTCTTCACTACTTATTCAAGCTTTTCCTAGCATAGCCAAGTCTCAAAGAGAACAACCATTAACACATCTCTGTCATGCACCAACTTGAGCAAGTGTTTGTGGATTGTGGTGACAGCTAACCCACACACATTCCATGATAGTAGACTCATGGGGACTGGTCTTCCGATGATAGAAGGTCATCTGATTCCTGTCGACGCTTTGAAGTGTTCAGTGAAGAGTCCTCCTTGAATAGTTCCTTTCCTTTTCCTTTGTGAGTTGTAGCCTTTTCCATGTTAGCAGTTCCATGCCTGTTCTCTTTTTGTGCTTGATGTTCAGTAACAGTAGATGTGGCATACCTTGCCCTGTAGGTCTCAGCACCCCCAACTGCTCTTTTCTTCATGTTTCTCTTCCTTCTTACTATAGTGAATTGGGTATTTATTTTCCCTGGGACACGGTATGGGTCTTCATCCCTTAACATCAAGCTGCACGTCTCGATCGCATGACCAAGTGAATTGCAGTGGGAACAATATTTAGGGATGAAGTCATACACTACTCTCTGCTCGAAAGAACCCCATTCTATTTTCACCATAACTGATTCTGGTTAGGGCTTCGCTGCATCCAGTTCTATCAGTACTCTGACGAAAGAGATGCGACCACGAGACACTGTTACCTCATCCATTGCAAGAGGGACTCCGATAGCTGATGCCAAAGAGCTAAGATGCTCAGTTGTCCACCTCTCAAGAGGGAAAGATGAGAATTTAACCCACACTGGAACCTGCGAAATGCCCTCATGACTAAACTAAAAGTTACAGGTAAGACTCTTGATCATGAGAAACCTGCCATTTGCGCCATATGGACCTCCGTGTAGGATGCATTCAACATCAGCTTCATTCTGAAGCTTGAATACTATCCAGCCCGATTCATGGTGGTGAGGAGTGAACTCCACATTCCATTGGTTCATAATTTCAAGCAAAACACTATATCCTGTGTGTCTTCCCGTGTAGTAACCCACCAACGAGCTATCCCATTCAGTTGCTAACCCCTCACTCGACATCACCACTCGACCGAGAGCCACAGGAGGAATATGGTATAGGTTAGGGATCGGGGATGGTCGGCAGTTGTGGATGTTGGGGGGTTACGGGGGTCATTCACTCGGGCTGGAGGAGGGGTTGGAGGTGGAGGTGGAGGTGGAGGTGCCGGAGGGAGAAGTGGCGGATGTGTGTATGCCAGAGGGCTAAACATGAAAGGAAGAAGTGTATTATGGTCGATGGGGTGGGGGTGCTATATGCTGAAAGAGAGGAAGGGGGAGTGGTTGGATTGGAGAAGCTTGGGCCATGGCAGCAGTGGTGGAAATAGCAAGACCGATTGAGGAAAGGTGAGGGTTTGGGATCCAGCCAAGTGAGAAGGGCATGTACCAAAGATTATGGGAGCTGGAGGGGAGGGTTGGAGGCGAACCGGTGAGGCTCGGGATGGAGAGGGACTGGATGTTGAGGATGGGAAGAAGGGAGTTGAGTTTTGAAGGGTGTCAAATGTGATCTTGGGGCTGATGGTTTAGGGTTGGGAGGGGTGGACGTCATATCTAAGTGAAGATTAGTGGAGGGGGATGGACAATCATTGCATATGGGGAAAGTATTTAAAGAGGCTGGGGTATGATTGGGCGGAGTGTGAACAGTGGAGAACGTGGGAGGGGCTCCAACAAAATCTTCTCTAGAGTACAGAATTGTACCTGGTAATCCTCTTTGGTGGATGGGAGCGGCTGATAATTCGACTATAAAGCGTCGGGAGAAGAGAATATAGTACAAGTAGGGTTATGGTCTCCCTCTCCTTCATTAAATGTGGTCACTTCTTTATTTAATGCACTCTCTATGCTTTCCATCTGATTTTCATCAGCTGCATGCAGACTTGGAGACCTTGGCCTAGGTTTACACCACCTACCTCCTTTGCGAATTTCAAGACGGTTTTTGAATTTGAATTCAATCTTTCTGCAACATATTTCCATCTTTGCTTCCACCGTGGCTGCAAACGGCCCATTTTGAGGCTTTTCCGTGCTTGCAATACCATCTGTTGCTAATGCTTGTGCTTCAGAATCTGCTAGTCCATGTATGCTGCTCCTAGAAAAGATCACTCCCGCACCATTGGACTCTCTCACTTTGCATTTAGTGCTCGATCTAAGGATTCTAGCCGTTGGGGAACTAGTTTTGTCGCTCTCCTCGACTTTGGCCGCACTACTCGAAATCAGTTCACTGAACGTAGGGGGTTACCGATGGGAAGGCATGGAGTTTCTGGAGGCTTATCGCCGACTAGTATAGACCATTTCCATAGAGAGAGTGGTGGTTTAGGAATAGATAATTAACCAATCAATAAAAATAATAAGTTATCCTTATATAATTTAGAATTAAAGAGTAAACCTTAAAATTAGATAAATAAATCAATTAATAAAAATATATCTTCAAAAATTTTGAGTATATCCTCATTATTAAATTACAGATTATAGTATGCATTTAATATTGAATTATCTAATTAATTTTCTTATAAAAATATAATGCATCCGCATATTATGCGGGAATATATACTCATATATATATATATGAGTATATATATAGGGTTAAAGTTTTTTTCCCGCTCAAAATTTTTTGTCAATATCTTTTCTAAATATCTTATCTCTTCTTATATATATATATATATATATGAGTATATATATAGGGTTAAAGTTTTTTTCCCGCTCAAAATTTTTTGTCAATATCTTTTCTAAATATCTTATCTCTTCTCAATTTCTTCCCTTCTCAATATCTCTTCAAAATATCTTATATCTTCTCAATTTCTCCCCCTCCCAAATTCATGCTGTTTTCCCAATTTATTTTGTTTTTATATGGTAATAATCATTTTTTCATTTATTATATAAATTATTTTTTTATTTTTTTATTTCACGTTATATTTTCAACAAAGAATGAGTGTGAAATTAAAGATCTTAAATATATGTATTTATTAAAAATACATTAAATATAAAAATAAAGATTAAAACTTAAAAACAAAATATAAGTAAATAAAAAAAAGTAATGATATTTGAATTTAAATGGTACATAATATGCTTATATAAAAAGTAAAATTACAAAAAAAAAAACAATTAAGCTAATTAATATAATAAAAAGAATAAATTTGTATATTAAATTAAATATTTTGTAATTGTTAAAGGAAATATTATTTTTTTTTGAATATATAAATATATAAAATCAGATAGAATATATATCCACTCTTAGTCTCGCATTAATGTTTACGTTTATTTTTTGCACATAGATTAATTAGTATAATATTTTATAGATATAGTGAGTTGAAATATATACTCCTCTATCCGGTCCAAACAGACTCATTTACCTTTTGCGCATAGATTAAAGAGTATCATTATAATTTAATGTGTAGTGTGTAGTTGTATTAGTGGGTGTGTGGGCCCTATATTCTAATTGTATTAGTGAGAATGTTTATGTCCCATGTGTGTAAAAAGGAAAACTAGAAATGAGACCCTTGGTGATGTTTGTTTTGAGATTTTGCGGAATTTGAAAATCATGAATATGGATGTTATGTTTATTTTGGGGTTTTGATAGGGTCGGTTTTAACTTTATATCTAATCGATGTGTAACACTGTATTAATTTATGTAAAAAAAAGATGTGAGAGGAGAGATAAAGAGAAAATGCGTATTAATTGAGGAGGAAGAATATATATAGGTATATATAGAGGTGGTTTTTGTATTAGTTTATGTAACAAAAAAATATGATAGAAAAGAAATAAAGAGAAAACGTGTATTAATTGAGGAGAGATAACGTGTATAGGTATATATAGGGGTGATTTTTAAAACCTATATGTGTTAATTTTGAATTTCAAACTTGGAGTTTTATAATCGGAAACAAACATCACTGGGGCGGACGCCCAATGAAAAAATGAGACTCTTTGCGGCGTACGGAGGGAATAATATTCAATGTATAGTGGGTGGTTATATTAGTGTTGTGTGTGAGCCTTATGTGGAATAATTAATTATTTTGTGTGGGCCCCACCTGACAAAAAGAGAAATGTAAGCCTTAATTTGGGATAGACCAAAATGGAAAACGTAAACCTCAATACGAGAGGAAGGGAGTATATATATGTGTATGGTATCTACATAATAATATCGACTAATATAGTATTTATATAATTAATTTTTTTTAAATATATTCCCGTGCAACACACGAGTTTAAATTCAGTTAGTATGAAAACGTATAATAATAGATTTAGGAATACAAATAGTTTATCATAATTATTAATTAATGTTATAGATTTAAAAAAATGAAAAATAGATAGGGATAAAATTAGAAAAAATGTTAATAATGATGTTAGTCACTTTTAATATATTATGATATGTACGAATTTCGATACTACTCAAAAATCAAACAATACAAAACTAAGGAATTAAAATCAAAATCAATTTAGGGGCTTGGTTGGGGCTAGTGGAAGGGAGTAATGAGAATAAATTCATATTATTCTTATTGTTGATGCTTGGTTGGTGAGGTGGGAATCAAAATTTCTCACTCACTGCTATTGATTCAATAACTACTCCTCATCATTCAATCTCATTGTCATTGACTCCTTAGTGATATCCATTGTTATTCCGATTGAATAATTTGTACCAAACAACCCCTTAAGGTAATTGGAAACTTTAGTAAAATTAATGGATAAAATTAGGGCTGGAAAAATACCAAAATTTTGGTATACCGCACTTACCATATTGGAAAATATCAAACTTACCAAAATTTTAGGTATACCAAAATTTTTGTTAAGATATGATACCGTGTTGAATTTTTTGATACGGTAAAGGTATGCAAAATTTTAAAATCGCGATATTTTGGTACATACTGAAATACCGTAAATTATTTTAGTAAGGTATAAATACTTAAAATAAATTCTAATATATTAAAACTATTGACCCATCATTGAATTTAGTAAAATTTTGGAGAACATACGTGTAAGCACTGTAGGGTTTATTATTTTAAATTTAGAGTATAATTGTAATTATTTTCATTTTAATTTTAATCTAAGAGTGTGTATTAATTTTTAATTATAGAACTTAATCATTATCAGGTTCACCAATCACTCATTATGATTAAACTCTTACTTTTATTACAGTATATTTTATTAATCTTTTTAAATTTGAACGTTTTAATGTTTTCGTTTGTTTTTTGCACGTTGATTAATGAGTATAGTATTTTAATAGACAGTTGATAGAAAAATATAATATTTAATGTAAAGTGTGTAGGTGTATTAGTATTGAATTTTGCACGTTGATTAATGAGTATAGTATTTTAATAGACAGTTGGTAGAAAAATATAATATTTAATATAAAGTGTGTAGGTGTATTAGTATTGGATGTGGATCCAATGATGATATATTAATTGTTTTAGGTGGATCTCATAAAAAGGGAAACGTAAAGATTAAAATAGAACACAAAAAATAGAAATATGTAAAGATTGAAGTAGGACGGAGAAAGTACTTAAATATCGGTAAAAAAAAAGTATGCCATTTTTTTATACCGAAGTTTCGATATACCGAACTATGGTATACCGAAACTTTCAGTATGACAAATATATAGTTTTTTTAATACCAATATTTTAGGTATAATATACGATATAACTAAAAAACTTTGGTATACATACCGCCCACCTCTATATAAAATATACTCCCTCCGTCCCAAAGATATTGACACACTTTTCTTTTTGGGTTGTCCCACAGAAATTGACATATTTCCTTTTTAAGAACATGGGACCCACACAAAAACAATTTATTTATTTACATGGACCCACACACCCATCACACTCACCACTAATACAACTACCCACTACACATTAAATATTATTTCTCTCACTTCACTTTATATTAAATTATTATACTCCTTAATCTCCGTGCCCAAAAAAAATGTGTCAATACTTCCGGGACGGAGGGAGTAGTAAATGATAAAATCCCTACAAATGCGCCAAATAATAATGTCGCACAATGCAATTTCATTGAAAGGAGGGACCTAAAGAAAATATTTAGAACACAAACTGAAAATTAACACACAGTCCCCCGCCCAAAGTCAGATACAAGTGTACGCGCCCTGCTCGCGAGTAGATACGCGCGCGAGTACGGTACAATTTAATTCAAAGGCAGGAAAACGGAGATTAAGGAAAGAGAGAAATATTATGCGGAAAACAATAGTTATTTCATTTCAACCTATTTCTTCGGGAACACAAAACAAAAGAAAAAAATAAAAGAAAAGAAAAAGGAGAAATTACAAAAAAAAACTTTCGATCTCTTTTCATTTCCCTCTATTTTCCAAATTTCCTAATCTATGGAGGGAAACACTCCATTTTAATTTTTCTACTGCTTCAATTACAACTCAACTTCTGAAGAATTTGTCACTCTACTCAGTGGATTTCTCTGAGCAGCTGAACTTCCAGAGTTTGAATTCTAGGTGCGAGTTTCTTTGCTGTGTTTCCGAAGTTTTTGGATCATTGAGCTTGTCTTAATGACGAAGTTTAGTTAACTGTTGTCCATTTCTTTTGTTGTGCTTTTTGCTGTTCTTTCCCTTTTGGGTCTTAGGGTTTTGGAGTAGCTCAAGATTGGGGATTTCTGCATGGTGGTTTTGGGGTAAGTTAATTTCAACTTCTTATTCACTAAGAATCGTTTTGTTGGCCAGTATATCTGCGGAATTGAAGCAATTACTTTATCTGGTCTATCTGCACTGTGATTATTAGTTAGAGGTTTGCTAAGCTTTCTTCTCGATTTTTTTTTTTAATCTTTTACTTAGCAATATTGCTTATTGATAATGGGAATTGTGTGATTTTGGGTTAGGATATTGGAATGGATGTGTTAATGGACTTCTGCTTCAGTTTTAGCTAACCCGTAGTGTATGTATGGATTTGGTCATGGCTCTTGGTGTGTGTGTGCTCAAGGTTTAAATCAATGATTTTGATTAATTGTGAAAATGTAACTTGGGGAATTCGATCAGTTGGTGTTCCTTCTTAATTGCATTATGCTTACTAGTGATCTTAACAAAATAAGGCTCAGTGTGATCTGTTTTGGACCCCCTTGGAATAATGGAATCATTTAGGACTTTTGTGTATCCATATGCATTGCCTTGTGGAAAACTAAATCTTTCTGTCCTTGAGGAATTCTTGCTCGAGTCTAACAAAAACCTCTCCAGGTGAGGATATTTTTCACTAAACAAGTGATGCAGACTGCGAAAAGGGCAAGTGGGAGGAATTCTCGAGAGATTGCCAGTCCTAGGGTTTCAAGGCAGCAAAAGAAGCTGGTTGGAAATGGGCAGGTGCAGGGAAAGAAAGTTACAGAGCTAATCACATCTTCTGCTAGGAAGAAAAAAGTTTGTAAGTTAGCTATAGAACCCATCATCTGATAATATGGCCGTAAATTAACCTTTGTTGAATTTTATCATGTGATAGTGAATGCTGTTTCACTAGTGTAATTTTTTTATGCCAACTGCCAAGTCTAGAGGTATATTTTTCCTTAGGAAAACTTAACAATAGTTGAGAACTCTGTTTTTTTTTATTAGACTCCTATCTCCTTAAAAATCATAACTTGAACCCATTGCCTTTTCATCACAAGACAGAAATATTTTACTTGAAGCTTTAGCAAGCTTTCATTGTTTTCTTTAATTCTAGACTTTCTTATGTTTGAGTGATTCTTTTGATTCATTTTTTTAGTATAGATCATAATTGGATGAACTATTGTAAGTTTATTTATCCATATCCTGCTATTATTGAATTTGTTAATCCTCTCTTTATAGCCTTTCTCTCCTTGTTATATCTAGAATGTTATATTATTCACTATTATCATTTGACTCAAGAGTATGCAACTCATTTTCTTTAATTTGCCAAAGCATTGAAGCATTTAGTCCCTTGTCACGACTTTCAGCTGGCACTCTTTCAAAGGAAAACGAGGAGCCTGCTGGTGGAACAAATTTGGATACCAAGCTCAGATTTGATGAGGATGACTCAAGCATATGTTTGGATCGGTGTCCTGAGCCTGAGTTTGATAATTCTTTTATAAATAAGGTGATTAGGTGCTTCTTTTGTGCTGTACATCGTTGTGTAGTTTTTCTCATTTTGAATTATTTTTTAATATTACAATTTTATCAAATAAGATGGCCGAGATGAGTGTTGCAGTAACTTGTGTTGTTTTTCTTATTTTATTTGATGTTGTAGAGTCATGAAAATGGGGCCTCTGAAATAGCTGCTGACACCATTTTCTCTCCGTCGTTTCACCATTCTAGAACTGTTGGAGAGCAAGTTTCAAGTGAAGGTAATTTATTTGATTAGTAATCCTCATTGCTTTTCTTTGTGCATTTGTATCTTCCCAAGTTTTCTTAAATGTCTCATGCATTCTAGCAGACTTCTATAATATGTTCCAGCACGGAAACCAGCAATTTCAGGACTGCGGGAAAGAGAACATTCAGATTGATTGCCCAGGTATTAACAGAAAAGTTTACCCAAATTTTTTATCTTCCATGAATTTTATTCATCTCTTCATTATTGAATAATTCACTCAATCTTGCTCTCATGCAAAAATAGGTGGTGTCACTCTATCACCTGAAGTTTCAGCCATATATCTTTCCATGAAAAATTCAAATTTGGAATGCATTGATGAGAACAATCATGATCACATGTCAGCTGATGACTGTCAGGCGGATGAGGATGCTGAAGAATATGATGATTTTGACCCTTACTTTTTCATAAAGAATTTACCAGACTTGTCTTCAGTGGTCCCAACATTCCGGCCACTATTATTGCCTAAACAAACAAGAAGCTGCCCATCAACAACACTTGTTTTGGATTTAGATGGTAAATAATTGCATTATTTATGTCATTTTCACTTGCATGAAGCTTATTTTATTGATTGTTCTGCACTCACATGAGGTTAATCATTTGGCAGAGACCTTGGTGCACTCTACACTTGAACCTTGTAATGATGCAGATTTCACATTCTCCGTTAACTTTAACCTGAAAGAGCACACAGTTTATGTGCGATGTCGTCCCTATCTTAGGGATTTCCTGGAGAGAGTATCCAGACTTTTCGAGATAATATTGTTTACTGCCAGTCAAAGCATTTATGCCGAGCAACTTCTTAATGTTCTGGACCCAAAGAGGAAAATCTTTCGCCATCGGGTTTATCGTGATTCATGTGTATTTGTTGATGGAAATTACCTGAAGGACCTGTCAGTTCTTGGCCGTGATTTGGCACGAGTCATTATAGTTGATAATTCTCCTCAGGTAAAGTTTAATTGCAAATTTGATTCCTTTGCCATTGCCTATCTGTTTTCATTTGTAAAGTTATGCAGAACCCTTGCTATATATTTTTTCCTCCTTTTTTCTGTCCTCTTCACTTTTACTTTGTGCATAAGCAGTTATTAATCTCTGCTTTACTGCAATTAATTTATACAAATGCTTCTGTACACTCTTTTAGAAAGTAAGGATCCATGTACCCAAATAATGAGGGAAAAGGGAAGCCTGAACAGACTTGGAAAGAAACTATTTAGAACCATTACATTATTAAATTTGAGAAAATGCATATATGTCTTGATCTATCACAATTGTGAGACATGATTCATAATGTGTGCACGTGGTGGGATAAAGTCCAAATGTTTCGATGAGAATACGAACCTAGCTAATGCTTTATTTGCTAACATTACCATGTTCTTCAAGGTGTCTAGTGAAAGTGAGTTTACAACATCACATGTCTTTTCCAGGCTTTTGGTTTCCAAGTGGACAACGGTATACCAATCGAGAGCTGGTTCGAGGATCGTCTGGATAAGGAACTGTTGTTCCTGCTTCCCTTTTTGGAAAGTTTAGTTGGAGTCGAAGATGTACGTCCCCTGATCGTGCAGAAATATAATGTTCGAGAGAAGATTGCTGCAGCAGTT
This sequence comes from Pogostemon cablin, assembly GCA_023678885.1. Classification (NCBI taxonomy): domain Eukaryota; kingdom Viridiplantae; phylum Streptophyta; class Magnoliopsida; order Lamiales; family Lamiaceae; genus Pogostemon; species Pogostemon cablin. The sequence continues at coordinate 11,383,187 of CM042979.1, forward strand.
TGCCCTCCAGATTATCAAGAAGGAGACCCATTTGAAAGATGAGCATTCTTGGAAGATAATAAAAGAGGTGTGACTGCTGATCTTGCTCTTCTCTTGACATTTTCCCCTTGACCCAAATTAGCTAGCAGGGTCTTGCAAATTAACAGTTTATCAGACCAAATAATTAGTGTTATACAACTCTCCCTTCAAATGGATGGTTAAATTATGATTCTATGATTATTACTATTATTTGTATAAATCTTTTGTGATTTTGTGAAATCTGCATCTTCTTCATGTTCTCTGTCTCATGAATTATTTTTTACTCTTTTTATATGACTTTATTACATGATTAATACAACTTCCGTATATATATATATATATATATATATATATATATGCAATAGTTTTTTGTTTTTAAAATAGAATAAATGTATTGGTTTTAGTATTTCATATCAAGTGTAATAAAATTCCCATATCATTAGACCACAGATTGTAGAGTGGATTTTGCAAAGTTTACGTTATTCTGTATGAATGGCTCACAATAGATTTTGCATTTGAAAAGATAATAATTCTGTTTTGTTCGAAGAAATAAGATATCCTCCCATACTCGATGGAAAATATTTACTTTTCTTATGATATTAAAAAGACAGAAACAGTTCCAACAAAAGTGTTAGAGCATCTCCAGGAGATTTTTTAAAATTTGGAGAGTATTTTCATATAAGGAGGATTTTAAATTTTAAAAAATCATATTTTTGTTATATCTTTATATTTTCATTTTCAATGTAGACTTATTTCATATTTTCTCTTTTAATTTATTAAAAACTATTTTATTTGAATCAAAACACACAATAAAGTAAATAATATTTAATGCAATTTAAGTTTAAAGAGTGGATTTGACTCTTTAAATTTGAAGAGTAAAAATGATTATGTAAATTTAAATGTTAAAATAGAGAGTGTATTGGAGCTCATTTTTGTTAACATTCTCTTCCAAATTTGAATATTTTATATTTTAAATAGGCATTTGAAGATGCTCTTATCTATTAATACTCCCTCAATTTACTTTTTATTTTGAGTTATCATATTCACGCTTCATTAATAATAAAAATATATTATACATTTTAATTATTTTTTCAAAAAATGACAAAATATGGACCTATCTGGCGGACGGAGAGAGTATTAAACTCTACGCTATATTTGTTTTCAATTAAGAAATATGATTTTGAATTTTTAAACACACAACCAAGTTTTTAAAATCACTCTATATATCACGACAAACATTATTTATTCAAAACTTGTCCACCTTTTGTGCATTCTACCTCTTCAGATAAACTATTTCTCTCCTCTCTCTTCTTTCATACTATTATTTCTCACATCAATTAATACTCTCTCCATCCCACAAAAAAAGTTAGACTTCCTTTGTAAATTACAAAGGAAGTACGCCATCCGTCCCCTTGAAATGTATCCTTTCATTTTTTGCACGTGGATTAAAGATTATAATGTAAATGTATTCTGAGGTGAGAGAAATAATATTTTAAAGTGTAGTGGGTAGTTGTATTAGTGTTGAGTGTGGAGTCATGTGTAGTCACATCAATCTAAAAAAGAAAATGGATACTTTATAATGGGACGGACCAAAATGGCAAAATAGATACGTATCAAGGGGACGGATGAAATACTTATAACTCTTTTTGCGGGACGTTTTTGATACCACACACCTCTTACACATTTATATATTTAACATAAAATTAATCTATCCTACCAAGAACTCGCAACAACCATATACCACTATTTAATGGTTTTCAAACTCCACATAAATTCACAATAAACTCTCATTCTCTTTTCTCTTTCATATTATCTCTCACATCAATTAATACTTTTTTGATAACACACACCTCTTACACATTTATATAACATAAAATTAATCCACCTAACTCATAACAACCATATAATGATTTTTAAATCCCACATAAACTCACAACAGATATTACAAAATTGAGAAACATTAAACTTAAAAGAAAAATAGACTATAAACCACATGAAAAGACAAAATAAAAAAAATTCTCATATGAAACAGTTCCATATAAATATTATGAAAAAGTTTATGAAAGCAATAACATTAATATGTCAAGCAAACTCAACGTGTCAACTGTTATACAAACCCTAGAGTGGGAGAAATAATCTCTATTCTCCTTCAAACCCTAGATCGCAGGAGAAATAATCTCTATTCTCTTTTTAAGTACTAACACTACTACAACGTTTCTTTAGAAAGCACTTATGCATCAACAAGTATTATTAATAGGTACTCAAGAGATTAATCTTAGATTTTCTAACCTAATTATCTAAGAATGTCAAAGACAAACATCCAATATTTAAAGTTCTAATAAACAAAGATTATATTGGTCATTTTCCCTTAGTCATAAGAATTAACTTTTAAAATCCTACAATGCATTCAAACAACAATCATAAACACTTATAGGTGACATGAATATAATCGAAATCTAATGAAAAAACAGAGTATATAAGTCTTAAATAAAATACTTCAATAAAGAAATAAACATTTTGCAAAAATCTATAACATAATCTAGATTATCAATCAGACATGAATCAAACCTTGAAAACCTTAAAATTATCTATAAAAGTACTAGCTCTTGGTGTTACGTACAAGCAACAATCATATATATGGAACAAAACTTACCTATGAGTCTATAATTCGCAGAATAGAAATTAATTAAGAAGAATAAAAACCCTAGGTATGACATGATTCCTCGTTCTCTCTGTCGTCTTCTTGAACCCTCTCCGTTCTCATTCTAAAGCTAGTAGCAAGCCAGACGATTTCCCCTAGTGTGGATGGTATTGGTGGTGTCCTGCAGAAGATGGTAGATGATCGTGTGAGTCTATGGTATTCGAATATGATTGAGAATTATGTTTTATCTCTTCAAGTGTTCCTTTTATAGTTGAGAGCTGATCTAAATTAAATAGGGTTTTCACTCAAAATGGGGTTTCACATTGAAAACTAATACGAGCTCGAGTGGAGGTTGAAATCCCGCAAATCTTGGCCCATAACACAATAAGACACGAGTCATGTCGACTTACAGTGTCTCAATCTGCCTCTTGCTAGCTCATGCATCCACATGTTCATGCTTGTTCTTGCATCCGGCACTCGTGCTCGACATTTTAATCGGCACGACTTGCTTCACTCTAGCACGATATTCTCCTTGGTTGGTACGACTTGTGTCGACTTACATAAGCTTCGTTACTTCCTTCTGCCAACCGAGAAGAGTCGTGCCACTTTTCAGTGACACACTTTTACTTTTATTTCAATTCCTACTTTTGATTTTGCTCTTTTTACCCATGTTTTCATGTAAAAAGATAACATGACATCTCAATGCATCTCTAACTCAAACATTTGAAAAGTAACTATTGTGATGCTGAAATACAAATATAAAATCCTACTTAATGGTGCTAAATCGAACTTTAAAACATGTAAATTTTCACGTTCAATAGTTTGTTTCCAATTTATTTTTTCATATTTAAAATTATGTAATTCATTTTTTATTTTAGATGTGGTTTAGTAACATCAAATTATAAACCTCACTTACCTCTTACAGACATTATTGCCTACTCTTTCAGACACATCACCCCTATACCTCTTTTCACATTGATGTGATATAAAATTAAAATTTATCAACTAAAATTCCTAAAACAAACATTATTATGTTTATTAACGGTTTTTAAATCCAAATTTAGATTTATCTAATTCATTCCTTGTTCTAGTTTGGGTTTAGTAAATCCGGATAATATAAATTCCACCTACCTCTTACACACACCACATCCCTCTATCTCACACACATTACCCTCTACTCTTATACATTGGTTTGTTAAAATCTACCTAATTTAAATCCTTTAAAAACAAACATAGATTTGGATTTACTAAACCTAACCAATTCTAAATCCAGATTTCTTATTCCTATTTACACCCAAAATGAACATCATCAAGGATCAAGATTGGGGTGAAGTGGCCACAAGAAGCAGAGGACTCTTCTTGTGTGTACTAATCGCATACGACTCACTCATGTCCAAATCCTCCGGTGTTGCTCTATTCGGCAATGCCAGATCGAAGTTATGCACTAATTTAGCGAGTGCAAGCTCATTCACGGCCATAGCGAACCCTATTCCAGGACATCCCCTTCGGCCAGCTCCAAAGGGGGTGTATTCGAAATGAAGTCCTCTATAGTCCACACCCGTCTCCAAGAACCTCTCCGGAATAAAATCTTCCGGGCGTTCCCAGGACGAGGGGTCCCTCGAGATGGCCCATGCATTGATCAGCACATGCGTGCCCGATGCAATGTCGTAGCCCATCATCTCGGTGTCCTGAGTCGACTTGCGAATGATCAGCAATGGAACTGGCACGTGTAGTCTCAGACCCTCTTTCATTACTGCTTTCAGATAAGCCATTTTGTCTATGTCTTCTTCCTTAACCTCTCTATTGCTTCCAACGATTTCTCTCACTTCATTCTGCAACTTTTTCAGGCTTCCTGGATTTCTTACTAGCTCTGCTATTATCCACACTAAAGCAGTTGATGTTGTGTCCGTTCCAGCACCAAACATGTCCTACAAGTATTCGACATTGATTAATTTATTACACAGATGAAGATGTGTAGATCATTTCAAAGAAAATCGAAGATACACTAAAAAAACTACTTCCTCTATTCCCCTGAAAGAGAGGTGCGTTTGTTTGTTTTTTTTTAAGTTAGATTAAGGGATGTGATATTTAATGTTAAGATGAGAGAGTGATATGGAGTAATATTTTAATGTATAATAATAAATAGTTGTATTAGTATTATGTGTATGACCACATACATATATTATTAATTATTTTGTGAGGATCCCATAACCAAAAAGGGTAATATACCCCTTATATTGGGACAGATTAAATAACAAAATGCACCCATTTGGAGAGATGGAAGGATTATTTTTATTTTTTAGTAATAAAATTTACGAACGGAATTCAATTATCAATGGATTACAATAAAAATTACATTTTTCTTTTAACAACGGAACACCAATGTATTCATTCTGTTTTTACCAAAATAATTAAATTCATTGTTATTTAGCAACTGAATCCTTATACTATAAATTTATCAATAATCACCCTACCAATGCAAAATTATTGTTAATCAGTTTATAAATCAATTTAACACCACTTACCAGGATGACAGCTTTGATAGTGTCATCTTCGACAGGGGAGCTGCCTTCATTCTCTCTCTGAAATTCAAGCAATACATCCACCAGATCCATTACAGATTCACGATCATCACATGTTTTTCTTTCTCTGTGTTCTTGAATCACCCCCTGTAAGAATTCGTCGAACTGTTTAGCAACTCTGTCAACTCTTGCATCCAAGCCGTTGATCTTGTTAATCCAGGCCAACCACGGAACGTAATCCCCCACGCTGAAAGTACCCAGCAACTCCAGAAACTCCACCAGCAGCTCCTTGAACTTCAAACCCTCGTACTTCCGCCCTAGCGCCACCCGACAAACGACGTCGTTCGTCAGCCCCACCAGCACCTCGCTCATGTTCACCACCGGAGAAGACTGTGCCATCTCCCTGATCCTCTCCACCATGATCGACGTCTCCTCCTCTCTCACCCCCTGATACGACCTCACCTTCTTGTTGCTCAGAAGATGGAGAACACAGATGCTTCTCACGAGCCGCCAGTACTCCCCGTACGGCGCGAACGCCACGTCCTTCGACCCGAATTCCAGCCTGTCGGGGATGCTCAGTTTGGGCCTGCTGCAGAATACCAGGTCCTGGTTTTTCATGATCTCGCGAGCGGCCTCGGCGGAGGAGGCGACCAGCACCGGCACGCCGCCGAAGTGGAGAAGCATCAGGCGGCCGTAGCGCTGCGAGAGGGACTGAAGCGAACGGTGAGGATGTGTGCCGAGCTGGTGGAGGTTGCCGATCACCGGAAGCTTCCGTGGAGACGGTGGTTGCTTTTTTCGGGAAGCGGAGCGCCGCCATCTCCGAAGGAAGATGACTAAGGAAGTGAAGGAAAGTAGGACAAATATCAGCTGCAGCGGTGCCATGTCCACGTATTTTCTATCTCTCCCAGAATACAAAGTGATGATTTAAGAATACGTGATGAAAATGATGATTTAAGAATACATGGATGAAAATGTATTTAAGATTAAATGGGATATTCGAGTGGGATTCTGATTTATGATGATAAATAATCACTATCAGTAAAATTATCTTTTATGACATTAATGCTTATATATTTCAATCTAAAAAAAAGAGTGATGATTTAAGAATATGTGGACGAAAATGTGTTTAAGGTTAAATAGGATGTATCCTGTAAGCGTGTGAGACTCATATTAATCGCACAGTAACTTTTATTATTTTCGTATCGTGTGTACTAGATATTACTACTACCTCCGTCCCAAAGACAAGTTCCCGGTTACTGTAGATATGGAGTTTAAGAAAAAGTTGTTTTTTACTTTACTTTTAAGGGTAGTATGGTATTTTTAGGTAATAAATAAATTATAAAGTAAGTTATGTGAGTTGTCAAGTGGTGGCAATTTTGAAATTAAAGTGTGTTGTGGGGTTATTGATTTGTGTGTATTTCCTTATTTGGGGATGTGAACTTGTTTATGGGACGGACAAAAATAGAAAGTGTGAATTTGTTTATGAGACGGAGGGAGTATTTGATAGACACTTTAATCAATTAAAATTCACGTTTCAATTAAATGGCAACACGTGAATTCTATTAATTAAATATAAATTTTAATTTGTTTTGAAATTTAAATAAATTAATTTCTAAAATAAAATAATAAATAATTAATAATTAATTTGAGCCCAACAAATTAAATGAACTTAAATTAAATAAGACCTGACCCAAGTCAAATGAGGTCTGATTTAAGTCAAATAAGCCTACATAAACTAAATCAGGCCCAAGTAAAATAGGCGTGATTACAGTCCAATTAACTTGAAGGCCCAAGCCTGCAGAATAGGGCCCAAATAGCCTTGGACCAATCATAATGCGAGTTATTTATGGGGGTGTCTTTTCCTTTCGCCTATATAAAGGGGTCCTCCTCCATTCATTTTGGACACACACATTTAAGCATTCGAAGATGACGATGCTCTTGAAGAAATTGAGAACACGAGCAACGCTCCCTCAAGATCTTCAAACTTCAAGCGAAGAACAAGTTGAGGATCTTCAAGCAGTCTTCAAGCTTCAAGCCGAAGAACACTTCAAGCATCTTCAAGCTTCAAGTCAAGAACGGCCTTCGATCTTCAAGCTTCAAGTCAAGAAAAGTTCAAGATCTTCAAGTAACTTCAAGTCAAGAACGGCCTCCAATCCGGGATCAAGGTGTTAAGCCCCCAGATCAAGCGTTCTTCATATCAAGTTCTTCGGCATTCTTCACGGAGTCAACGACGTCCTACACAATCAACGGCGTTTGTCGCGAAAAGCTCTCCAGTCAATGTTCAATCCGAACAAATGTTCAACATCTTCGGATCAACGTTACATGATTATATTTTCGAGCTCGGACAAGCTTCATTTGAAGATCAGACCCAACACACACGCTGTCATCACAGTCAGCATACACTCTAGTCAAAGTTAAATCAACAAGTCAAAGTTAAGACCAAATTGGTTCGAGAGAAGAATCAGAGGATTGATTGAGATTGTAACCCATTTACATATCTTTCAAATTAATCCATCTGAAATTATATTTGTACTCAATTTATATTTATTTTATTATAAATACAAAATTTATTATTACCGACACCTTAGGAGAAAGAAATCCAGCCATCAGTTTAAACTTTTAGATGAGGTGGTCATTTAACATGGTATTAGAGCCTATGGTTGACAAAGGTCCAGGGTTCGAGCCTCACCGCCACCCATTTATGAGTAAATTCCACATGCAAGGCTTGAGGTAAAAATTCCCCTCCTGCATGTGAGGGGATGTGTTAGAGTGTACTGGTTAAATATTAAATGGTACTCTTCTCTATCAGCTTAAGCTTTTAGATGAGGTGATCATTTAACACCATTGCTCTAGCATTTAAGCTTTCCTATTAAGTATGCTTTTTATTCCTCTCCTTTATGTCATCTATCCGACGGTGTGGTATAAAAATGATGTACTAAATTGTCCCCCGAACTGCGGATTAATGATGGATAGATAATCACTACTGGTAAAATTATCTTTTATGAAGATATTTATTTCAATCTCAAAAAAGGTGACAAATTAAGAATATGTGGGTGAAAATGTATTTAAGGTTAAATGGGATGATGGAGTGGGATTCAGATTAATGATGGTTAAATAATCACTACTAGTAAAATTATCTTTTATGATATTTGTAAGTGGAATGCAAGAATTATTATTAATACATTTAATTTATAATACTCTATCCGTCCGCTTCTAAGGTATTCATTTTATTATTTTTGGCGTCCGCTTCAAAGGTATCCATTTTTCCTATTTAATAAAAAAAGTACAGAATATGATCCACCACTTCCCTCTAATACAACTATCCACTTTACATATAATAATAATACTCCTTAATCTACGTGCAAAAAGCAAATGGATACCTTAGAATCGGACGGAGGGAGTATATTTCTACTTAAGAAAAAATTTATATCTTGAATTGTTTACACTGGTTCGAATCTAGAAAAGTAATGATTTAAGTAGGGATGTTAGGTATGGGAAATGGTACGGATTTAAAAAAATTTATATCGAAAGTTTGGTACGGATTTTATACATAAAAAATTCAATACCATACCGAATTTTGGTTCGATAACGGTACAGTTTTCTTATAATTCGGTATGGTTCGGAATGTATTTATTGTTGTATTTGGATCGGTACTGTGATCAGTGCGGTTCGGTGTAACAGATTTACCAAACAAATTCATTTACAAAAATGTTTAATTTTCTTTTTTAATGTTTATTTTTAAAATAAGATGTAAATGTTTGATTTATAATTAGTGATTTTATAAGCATATTTAAATAAATTAAAATATTAAATATAAATATATTTTAAATTTTATTTAAAAATATTATAGCTAATACTGTATGCAAACAATTATTTAATATATTAAACCTATCATATTATATAATTAAAGAAATTAAATAAATTTATAGACGTAAGAATTTATACATTTATAAAATAAAATTTGAATAATTAATATTATTTTAATATTTAAAGCGAATGATGATCAATTTCTATAATATGGAGCATAACATATTAAAAAAAATATAAATATTACTCCCTCCGTCCGTGGGTAAGAGTCTCATTTATTTTTGGGCACATGGATTAAGAAATATTATTAATGTATAGTGAGTAGTTGTATTAGTGGGTGTGTGTACCCCATTTTTTAATTGTATTAGTGGGTGTGGATGGATCCCATGTGTCCAAAAAAAGGAAATAGGATCCTTTGGGTGGGATAACCAAAATGGTAAAATGAAACTCTTACCAAGGGACGAAGAGAGTATTTTAGTAGAAAAAATTAAGTTAAAGTAGAATATAATGCTTATTTTTAATTATTGAGTTTTAATAGAGTATAGAATTTTAGTTTAAAGTATATTTATATTTGATTTTTTGGTTCGGTACGGTCCGATACGGTTTATTAGACGACATTCAAGTCCATACCGTAAAAATATTTCGGTTTGTTTCGATTTGGGAAAGTCAAATAGTCAACGAATTTTATTTTTCAATTTGACTTTTTCGATTCGATTTCGGTACGAGTTCGGTAATATTCAATTACCATGCACAGTTCTAGATTTAAGAAGTGTAATGTAAGAATTATTAATAAATATTTCTACTTGAGAAAAAATTGATATTTTGAATTGTTTATACAGTTCAAATTTGAAAAATGATAAGAAAGCGGTCCTCCAAGCCATCCCTACTTATGCAATGTCCTGTTTCCGGATACCAACTTCAATTTGTCACTCGATTAAACAAGCATGTGCCCAATTTTGGTGGGGATCTAAAGGTGATAAGAATCAAATTCATTCGATTTCTTAGAAACAGCTTTGCAAGCCAAAATCTCAAAGAGGTATGGGATTTCGAAGTTTGGTAGAATTCAACAAAGCCCTTCTTGCGAAACATATATGACGAATGATTCATGAACCTAATTCTATTACTGCTCGTTTTTTCAAAGCCAGATACTTTCGACACAGTGATATCATGGAAGCTAGCCTTGACTCAAATCCATCTTATATTTGGAGATCAATTATGTGGGCTCGAGATACCATAGAGAAAGGGTTAGAGAAACATGGGTGCCAGGCCTTCATTCTGGGAGAATTTCATCAAGGCTAGCCGTCTTCGAATATTCCATGGTTAGCTCATGTATTCTCCCCGGTCATAATTGAAATGAATCACTCCTTCGGAAATCTTTTCTATCATATGAGGTAGGTGCATGCCATCCTCCAGATTCCTCTAAGTCAATACTGCAATCTTGATCAACGTTTTTGGTGCTTTGATGATAAAGGTATGTATTCTGCTAAATCTGCACATAACCTATTTATGGGATTTCTTGAGACACTGGGTTGTTCAAGCTCAAAATTTAACGAATCATGGTGGTCTTTCTTGTGGAATCTCTCAATTTCTCCAAATGTAAGAGTGTTCTTTTGGCAAGCATGTAGAAATTTCATTGCAGTTCTCTCTAATCTTGTATGCCATCATGTTCCAACTATAGAGCAATGTGGACTTTGCGAAAAAGCATCAGCAACTACATCTCATTGTCTAATTTTTTTTATCATGTTTTAAGGAATTTTTGGAAAGAATCTGGTACGTGGAGTTTCTTGAAGAACTTGGATTTAAGAATGTGATTTTCTTGAATGTTGAGTTACTATTCGAAAACACTTTTCCTTGTTACAAACTGAAATTTTTGCAGTGGCTTATTGGACAATTTGGAGGAATATTTGTGTAGCTCGTCATGATCCTGGAACTAAATTTATGATGCCCTTTATTGATTGGGTGCTGATATTCCTTGAAGAGTTTAAAGCTGCAAATAAAATACTTGTCTCCCCAACCCAAGTGAAAATAGTATAAAAGTGGATCAAGCCTAATATTGGAGATCTCTGACTAAATGTAGATGCAGCCTTCAACCCAAACAAGAGATATTTTGGAGTAGGTTTTGTTGTCCGAGATTACACTGGTGCAATCATAGCAGCTTCAGCTATTCCTATCAAGGAGCCTCTATCAGTGTTGTTGGGAGAATTCAGTGCTATCTATTTTGGACTACAATTTTGTGTAGATTGTGGTTATGAGCGAGTTCACGTGTTCTCTGATTCTTCGTTGGCTGTTCAAGCAGTTACAGCTCAACAATTTCATTTTGATACTAAAAAGGTTCTAGTAGATAAGGTGAGATTATTGATGGAGTATCATAATTTCCTCAATATATCTCATATTCGTCGTACGGCTAACAAAGTGGCAAATTTATTAGCTAAACTTTCCTTTTTATCACCAAACCCATGTGTTTGGGTGGAGTGTGATTTTCCACATTGGGTATAATTTGCAGCTCAAATAGATAGGGCTTGAATATATAATTCTTATTCTCATAAAAAAAACTTGAAAAAAATGATGATTTAAGAATATGTGGATGATTTAAGAATATTGCTATCTTGAATTGAATTGTTTACACAGTTCGAACTTTGAAAAGTGATGATTTAATTAGAATATGTGGATGATTTAACATTTATAATTGTAATGTAAGAGTTATTAATAATACATCGAAATTTTATCAATCCAAGGCCTAAAAAATTGATAAACTATCAATCAGAGGCTTGAATTATTTTTTCTATCAATTCGGGGCCTGAAATATGGAAAACTATCAATCTATGGCCTGAATTTATCAAATATTATCTCTTATTTTATCAATTTAGGGCCTAAATTCAGGCCCCAAATTGATAGTTATACATATTTCAGGCACTGGAATGATAGAAAAAATAACTGGCCCCGTATTGATAGTTTACCCATTTTCAGGCTTTGGATTGATTAGTTTACCCATTTTTAATCTATAATATATTTCTACTTAAGAAAATATTGATATCGTGAATGGTTTGCCAGGTTCAAAAGGAAAAGTAATGATTTAAGAAACATGATGCGTTTTTTTATGAATAAAAGAGTAAGTGTACTTTATCGATGTAGTTCACGAACAATCAGTTTAAATTATCGAATCATTGAAAATCAAGGGTTTTAGAGTTTAAGCAATCCCTTGTTAATGATGGAAGAAGAGGATAATAAAACATGCAAATAAAAGCAATTAATTCAAGCAAGAAATATATATAGGATAGATTATCTAGAATGGGTGGAATCTAATGATACAAAAATGAGATTAGCAACAATCATGACAATAAAGTAATCATGCAATTAATTCTAATTATACAACTAATTCTATTTTATCATGGACATTGTATATGAGCGATCATTAAGGTATCCTAAGTCCTCTATCGAGTCACTTAGGTTGTAAGCCTTCAACAAGACTCCCAAAAACTCCTAGGATAGAGACCAAAGCGAACACCTCATCTCCCATGCAATAAGTACTAATTATTCTATGATTTTCCTAATTAGATACTAAATCATATGCAATTTTTCCTTTTTAGATGCTATGAATTCACTAATTGTTTGGGTCCTCTCACCTAATCAACAAATCTCTCGATTAAGCAATGAGGTGTTCTATCAAAGGATTTTAAGCATAAGAGGATAGCTTTATCTCTTCCTACACTAATGCACATGAGGTGTGTGATGAAATTATTCAACTAATAAGGGTAAATATCAAAATTGGTCTTGTAAGTATGACATTTTCCAACTTTAGTCCTTTATCATTTGCAATTCTCAATTTTGGTCCGTTTTTGTCAAGTTTTAGTCATTTTGGTCCAGTTTTAGTTCTTTTGGTCTAAATTTAGTCCTTCATGTTAAAAAATATCCAAAAATAGTCCGAAAGTGTATACATTTAGGACCAATAGTGGACAAAAAAAGGACCAAATTTTGAAAAAATGACCAAAATTGGACCAAAAGGAATAAAATTGGACCAAAAGGACAAAACGGGACAAAAAAAACCAAAATTGAGAATTGCAAATAATAAATGACTAAAGTTGAAAAATGTCATAGTTACAGGATTAATTTTGATATTTACCCAACTAATAATCATAGGCATATAATTAAATTTTCTTTCTAATCACATATCCAAGATAATTATTCACATAAATCAAGCATATAAATTAAGAAAGTAACATCTACAATAGAAATAATTCAAATTAAATGGCATAATAACTAAATTATTCAACACAATCAAATATTCAACACTAATCATAAAGAAGATTAGTTTAATATAGTTTCAAGCAAAAACATGATAAATTGCTTACAATATCTATTATTAAACAAAAGAAAATTACAAAATAAAATAAATTATCCCCTTTAATTTCTTCACTTAGAATCTCTATCTTCTCTTGCAATCTTGATACCTCTTACTACCTTGATCAAATAGAATAAATAGAGGACTTTAGTCAATTAATTGAGTTGAGACGGTGTAATATGATGAAACTTGAACGTGAAAGAAAGAGGAAAATGGAATTATCAATATGCTGCTTCCGTTCTAATTCAAATGGGGCCACCACTAATTAGACATCAGGTCATTTATCCCATTAATTAATTAAAGGGGTAATAAAATATAAGAGTTTTTCCTCTTTTCTAATTTAATCACAAATTTTATTTTTATAAAAAAATACATAATTTTTTCATATTTTCTCAATTAAATCATGAACTTTATTTTTATCTATAAAATACACAAACTTTTTGTATTTTCTTAATTTAATCATTAAATACATATTTTTTTATGTTTTATAATTTAACAAAAAAATTCTATTAATAAAATATAAAACTCTCTTAATTAATAAAAATGATTACATATTAAATATTTAAAATATAATGCATAATAATTTATGAAAACCAAACTGTAGTCAAATAACAGTTAACGTTATGCCATCTTTTTTATTTTATAATGTGTTTAATTATTTTATTTGAGAGTTTATAATATATTATAATATTATTGTAGATTTCTTTGAATTTAAATTATTAATCCACTTGTATGTAGAATTATAAATTTTGAAACGAAAACAATTATAAGTACGGATTTATAAATTACAACAAACTTTTATTAAATTTTTTAATATTTATAATACATAATTTATAAATTATATTTTAAATATTTAATGTATATAAATTTAAAGATAGTTATATATTTTATTTACATAAAATTTTTAGTTGAATAATATAACATAAAAATTATATATATAAAGGAAAAAATCACGATTAAATTGAGAAAATACAAAAAGTTTGTGTATTTAATTGATTTAAATAAAGTTCGTGATTTAATTAAGAAAAAATAAAAAAGTCATGCATTTTTTTAATAAAAAATAAAGTTCGTGATTAAATTGAGAAAAAAGAAGAAGGTAGTGTATTTTAATGCAATTAACTTGGCATTGCAACTAGGGGTGGGTATCGAAACGGCTTTTGGGTAATTCGGGTTTTGGGTGCGGATACTCAAAATTTTAGATTTTAAAATGCATTACCCGAACTCGAACCGATATTTTAAATACCCGATATTTTGGGTACCCGAAAAAATCGGATATCCGATCGGATAACCCGAATTATTATTATTTTTTATTTTTATTTTTCCTATAATTTCATGTGATAAAATTAGTACTCCATTACATTTTGTCATCCTTATATATTGTTACTCTCAAAAAATTTAATATTTATCATCCTTAAAAAAATTTATTATAAAAATTAATTAATGATAATATTATAATTAATATAAGAATAATAATATTGTGTCAAATTATTTATTAAAATGTGATTTAATAAAATTTAAATATATTTTTAAGATGTATTTATTAATGGAAACCTACTTAATATTAGTATATATTATATTATATATAATAGAAATAAAAAAATAAAAAAAACTGGGTAACCCGATCGGGTAATTTTCAAAACTCGATACCCGATCCGATAATTAACAATCGGGTTCTGGTAAACTTGAAATCCGAAATTACCCAAAAAATTAGATTTTTTGGGTAATTTTTTATCGGATCGATTCGGGTACCCGAAACCCGAAAAAAATATCCACCCCCTAATTGCAACTCAAGAATTTCAGTGGGCTTCAATTGCAAATGGGCCGCAACTGTTGATGCTGAAATTTCCAGTTTGTACATTATTTTTGTTTTAATCCGTTTTTACTCGTTTTAACTTTGAATCGATCATAGGTCATTTGACTGAGTTGTAATGTCGTATACTTGAGTTCTCCTCTTGTTTGGAGTTTTCTCTTCCTCCATGAGAGATTAAGGTTAGGGTTTTCTCACCATCTTTCTTTCCCTAGCATTGTTTTTTCTCCTTTAGGATACTTTACCTCTTTTTTCTTTTTCATCTCTCTGGTGTGATTTCTTCCATCATTTGTTATTGTCTACTGTTTCGTTTTTTGCTTTTTTTACAAGTATCCACAGTTTGATTGCTACTTTCTATTGTTCGCTACTGATTTTAGAGTAATGACTGATTTCTGGGAATCTAATGATTGATATTTTGGACTTAGGTGAGAGTCCGCATATAGGGGAGATCGGAGGTGCAAGATAATGTTGTGAATCGATCAAAGAAAGAAAAAAACGATAAATACAATCATTTATAGTGGTTCGACAAATTGTCTACGTCCACTCTTAGGGAAATGAAGATCTTATTGATGAAGATTACAACGATGATGAATAAACTTAGATCTCATATAAACCTGATGAGCATTTTCTTTGCACACAAAATTAATCCCCAAGTATTAAGGATATCAATTGCAGCTTAAGCAAGCGACCAAGTGAATATCGAACCCAAAGGACGGCGTATTATCAATTTAATTATTATCTAAATTAATTAATACAAAAAGCAATAAAGGTTGGGATTTTAATCTATAACTAATAAATAATTAATTAAAATAATAAATAAAATAAAATATCACTCGAAAAATACAAAAGTGGATCAAGTAGGAGAATAGGTAGCCCTATGATAATTCAGTTTCACTCATTAAATTTCTTTCCGTGTGTTGATGTTCGACTCTGCCTTGTGGAATATGGATGCATCACTAAAACATGCATATCTACTCTATAGACACAAGTAAATATGCGTGTAATACGTGTGAATAACCTCGGAGCAAGAGATATAATTCCATCCCCTTTCTAGGTACTATCAGTATCAATTATTTCTCTGGCCAATTGGTACTCTAACCCGATATGATCTCCCTTTATAGGTACTATAAAATTATCCTCTTTATCCTACTTAATAACCCGAATTCAATTCAATTAATAAGTATTCATATATGATAGTTCTAATGAAGCTTCGTAGTCCCCTCACTTAGAATCATAACATGGAATCTTGTTCAGCGGTGAACGCATTCAATCTACAACCAAGATATATATTCAGACTCTATATACCAATTGAAGATACACAAAACGACCGTGAATATGGATTAAGAAAGCACAATCATATATAAAATAAACCACAAGTAGTGTTGTACGGAGTTTACACATGGAAATTCAATTAACTCATAAAACCTTCACAACCCTAGTTCTACCAAAATGGGCACTAGCCCATGATGTTACGAAGAACAATCATGGGTGTTGGATAGATCTTACCCAGATATCTGAAAAATTACAAGATAAATTAGGAAACGAAATAAACCCTAGATTTGGGAGTCGTCGCGTCCTTTTCCGTCTTGAATCCTCCTCTTGGTTCTCCTCTTGATTCCATAGACGAATCTTCAAAGTGATGGATGGATAGAGGAAAGGATGTGGATGATGGTTGAGGGTTGATCCCCCCTTGTGGGGTGTAGGATAATTGTATTGCTTGCCTTCTCACATGAATGATGACCTACAATATATATAGGTGTGAGATGGGAATTAAATAAGGAAATAAAAGATATGGGTTAATCACGTAGGATTATGTGATAAGGAGATTAATTGTGCTCCAAGAAATAGGTAATTTTCGGAAATTTTCAAAAATCCTCGAAAATTCTCGCCGACAGCTGTGCGACCTCATGATTTTGAGCATAACGTCCTCATTCAAGCTTCGATTTGAGTGATTCTTACACTCACGCGATACTCTATTCCTTGGGTTTCTATCAGTATGAAGAAATCACAAAAACTCTAAGATTTGAAGGTGTAAAAAGTCATGAAAAGTGACACAGCTGTTCTGTTCGGTACAGCTCGCGCGACGTCACCATTTTGATCATAACTTTCTCGTTTGAAATCTGATTGAGATGTTCTTTACGCCAAAACGATCCTCTCTTCTGTGGCTTTCCAATAATATATCACACTTTCCATTCAGAGCTCCACACAAACACAGAAAAATTACACAAGTTGGACATATATTTTTCAGCATTCTTGCACAAGATGCACCTTTTCTCCAACTTTGCACTTTTGATCATTTTTCCACCTAAAATACAATAAAACACCTCAAGTGCACATCCTAGAGGTCGAACCAAGCACCTGGGCAACCTACGGAGCATTCAGACGTCTGGTTCAACCACGTTTAGCATGTTCAACCAACGCAGTTGGTTAAATCGAGGTCAAACCAGCCTGTTCGTGACCCCCTATTTTATCTAAAGTGCGATTCGACCACGTCAAGCATGGTTCGACTAGCCCTGTTGGTCGAACCACCCTATGAGGAGCGCTTTATTTTGTCTGAAGCACGGTTCGACCATGATCACCATGGTTCGACCAGCCCTGTTGGTCAAACTGACCTGTCCAGTGGAGAACGCAATTTCTGAAGCCCGGTTCGACCACTACACACCTGGTTTGACCAGCACTCTTGGTCGAATCGTGGTCAAACCATCTCATACAATACTGTTTTCCGTGCGTGATGCTTTATTTGATGTTGATGCTACTCCAGTACCATCCCAAGAGCATAATACTGAGCTAATAGTGGAGAAGAAATGGGAAAAGCAGGGAGGTTGAGAGCCGAGAAGCTTAGACTGTAGATGATAATGAAGATGTGGTTTTCTATCTTAATCATGCAATGAAGATATCCATGGAGACTCAATCATGCAAGAGCATAGATGCAATTTTTAACTTGTTTAATCTTGATGTTAATAGGACAGATGATTCTGAATTTAAGTGGAAGATTAACAAGGAGGAGTCTAGAAAACCATGGGAGGAAGGTAATTCTGAGGATCATATACTTGTGACCAAGAAATGTGAGGTGCTGAGTGTAGACAAGAAGAGGGAAAGAAAGTACTTGAAGGTGAGGATGCGAGAAGACCGCCATCTGATCCAGTAATTCAAAAAAGCGATAATCTGTCGTGACTCTCTGACGTTAAACATGAGCGCCTGTTGTGGGTTTGTCCCTTCCGTTTTATTGCTTTATTTCTTTCATGTGAGTAAGAAATTTTTATATTTAAGGTGCTTACTAATCGGCAATTACATCTCTTTGCAAACTTAGTTTCAACTTACATTTATACTACGTTTGGGGGGTGTGATGTTATTACCTCATTGAAGCACCAAGAGTATAATCTTTCTTTGTAATATTTGCTAGGGGAGTTGATTTTTTACGGTATGTTGAAACTTTAATAGGCTTTGATGTGTCAATTTTTTTGCAATTTGCCTAGTGTTCAGTGGTGTTCCTAGTGTGTGAAGTCGATTATATAGTCAATTGATTCTTTCTTATAGTTCTCCTATTTTATTATTGATGAATACTGTGATGATGATGTGTGTTGAGTTTTGATGATAGAAGAAGGTAAAAGAGTGGCAAGATGATCGAGTTGAAAAACTCGAGGAGCTTGTGAATGCGTTGAAGAAAAATTAGGTGCCCTCGTTTCCTTATTCTAATTTTTGTGTGTGCTTTTAATTCATGTAGTGGAAGGATTGAATTTATGTTTTTGGTGATCCACATGAGTTTACATTTTTAAATTGTGCCTGAAATTCATATGCTCTTGAAATTGATGAAGGAAGTGTACTTGAGTTATATTGTGGTATGAAATTCTATGTGTATTTGGGGGATATTGCTTACTTTGAAGAGTGCTCTATTACTTGTTAAAAATTCATGTGAGATTTTGAGCCCTATCATGTACATAATCACATAATATTTCTTTCTGGTGAATATCGTTCTTGTGTGTGTATTCTAGAACTTACCACTTGTCTTACTTGAAACTATATGTGTGTTAGATGATGGGAGATGATTTTAGGCCATCCTTGTATTTATGAGTCACTTTGCCAAATAATTTCCTATCAAATAATTATATATTCGTAGTTAGCTCTTTTGAGCCTAAAAATCTTATTTCTTTGGAAACATACGAAGATAGCCACTTTGATATCCTATTTGAGCCTTAAATTTCTATATTTAGTGGAGAATAAAATGATGTCAAAGTGTGTGAATTGATTTTCATGGAGTTTGGAAGAAATAAAATATTTGGAGCTGTACAAGTGATTATGAGCTAAAAAATATGAGTTGAAAAATAAGTTGCTTAGGAGTA
Source organism: Pogostemon cablin (assembly GCA_023678885.1). Classification (NCBI taxonomy): domain Eukaryota; kingdom Viridiplantae; phylum Streptophyta; class Magnoliopsida; order Lamiales; family Lamiaceae; genus Pogostemon; species Pogostemon cablin. Next base: position 11,402,661 of record CM042979.1, read on the forward strand.
GTGCCCGAAACTGCTACCAGAGATATTAGAGGTAGTGTCCGAAACTGGTACCTCGAGAAAAAAGAAAAGAAAAAAAAATATTGAGCTTGAAGGAAAGGAGAGAAAAGAAAATTAGAAGAACATGAAGCTGGATAGCCTTGAAGTGTAAAAATTTACAGTACAAAAGATCTCCGATTTTAATTCTCTACTAATTGAGTTACATTATCCAGATATTTCCTACCCTTACCAAAGAGCCAACATTACATCCTAATAAAAGTCCTTTTTGATCCCATTGTCGAATCATACTTTAAGTGGCGGAGAGTTTGAGACGTTTGACAAGCTTATGGTTATGCATGCACTTGAATTGCATCTGAGCGTAAACACCATAACCCATAAGTGTACGTCTTTTACACTTGAGTGCGAGTGATATATACTTCCTGTGAAAACATGTGAATGGAGCATTTGAATTGGTGGTGATTGTCTTATCTTGTATGCTATGAATTGATTATTACATGTAATAAGAGTTGCATGACCTAAGTTGAGGACAATTGTATATTGAATGGGGTATTGGTCATAGTCTTTATTTTCCGGCAAATTTTCTTACTCTCTCTCTCTCTCTCTCTCTCTTTATTTTCATTTTGTTGCATCGGGACGAGCAACCTGTAAGTTTGGGGGATTGATGAGAGTGAAAATAAGTGTGTTATAGTGTTGAATTTAACACCTTCTTGATTGAAATTATTGTCATATATTAGCACAAGTGTCTTATATTCAATAAATGTGAGAAAAAGGTTCACTTAAGGTGTTTATTGTGTTTTAGGTGGAAAAATGATCAAAAGTACAAAGTTGGAGAAGAGGTGCAATTTGTGCAATGAATGTTGAAAAACGCACGTCCAACTTGTGCAATTTTTTATATTTTTGTGGAGATCAAAACTGGTGTTGTGATACATGATTGGAAATCTAGTGAAGAGAGGGTCGTTTTGGCATAAATAACACCCCAATCGGAATCAAAAAGAGAAAGTTATGATCAAAATGGTGACGTCGCGCGAGCTGTGCCGAACAGAATGGCTGTGTCACTTTCCATGGCTTGTTACACCTTCAAATCTTAGAGTTTTTGTGAATTTTATATATGAATAGAAAGCCAAGGAAGAAAGGATCGCGTGAGTGAAATAATCACTCAAATCGGAGTCCAGATGTGAAAGTTATACGCGAAACGATGAAGCTGGCGCAAGCAGTTCGACCACGACCAGTGATCGAACCACTGGTTCGACCAAGCCATCATGGTCGAACCAGAAGCCTGTAAGTTCAAAAAATTGCCGATTTTGATTCGACTAAGTTCTAGGTCGAACCTTAGGTCGAACCACATGCCTGGGACGCGTCCAAATCCGGTTTTTACACCCCTAGTGTTTATTTTTGCGTATTTTTTAAGAAAAAGCCCATCCTAGTTCTATAAGGAGAGCTTACAAGTATAAAGGGGATGTAGATCACAACAAGAAGGCATACAGATTGGATACGATACAATACAATCATCCTACACCCCACAAGGGGGGATCACCCCCCAACCATCATCCACATCCTTTCCTCCATCCATCCATCACTTTGGAGATTCGTTCGTGGAATCAAGAGGAGAACCAAGAGGAGGATTCAAGATGGAGAAGGACGCGACGACTCCCACATCTAGAGTTTTATTCGTTTCCTAATTTATCTTGTATTTTTCAGATATCCGGGTAAGATCTATCCAACACCCATGATTTTTCTTCTTAACATCATGGGCTAGAGCCTTTTTGGTAGAACTAGGGTTGTGAAGATTTTTACGAATTAATTAAACTTTTGTGTGCAAACTCCGTACAACACTACTTGTGTATTTATTTTATATATGACTATGTGTTTTTAATCCATATTCACGGTCGTTTTGTGCATTTTCAATTGGTATATAGAGTCTGAATATATATCTTGGTTGTAGATTGAGTGCGTTCACCGCTGAATAGGATTCCATGTTATGATTCTATGTGAGGGGACTCCGAAGGTTCATTAGAACTATCATATATGAATACTTATTATTTGAATTGAATTCGGGTTATTAAGTAGGATAAAGAGGATAATTTTAAAGTACCTATAAAGGGAGATCATATCGGGTTAGAGTACCAATTGGACAGGAAAATAATTGATACTGAAATGGTGTACCCCACCATTAGGGGCCCCCACCGCCCCTGCCCTGGGGATAAAATAATTGATACTGATAGTACCTAGAAAGGGGGGGTGGAATTATATCTCTTGCTTTGATGTTATTCACACGTGTTACACGCATATTTACTTGTGTCTATAGAGTAGATATGCATGGATTAGTGATGCGTCCATATTCCATAAGACAGAGTCGGACATCAACACACGAAAGGGAAATTAATGCGTGAAACTGGATTATCCTAGGGCTACCTATTCTCTACTTGATCCACTTTCGTATTCTTCGTGTGATACTTTATTTTATTTATTATTTTAATTAATTGTTTAGTAGTTAATAATTGAAACCTCAAACTTTTATTCCCATTCGTCTTAATTAATTTAGCAAATAATTAAATTAATAATACGTCGTCCTTTGGGTTTGATATTCACTTGGTCGCTCGCTTAAGTTGCAATTAATATCCTTAATACTTGGGGATTAATTTTGCGTGCAAAGAAAACGCGCATCAGTTACTTAATTCTGATTAGATAGTAATTTGGAGTAAAATAAATAACTGACTGTCTCATTGGGATCGATAATTTAGCTTGGTTGCTTGCCGCTACCATTAACATCCTTACACTTGAGAATTTTAATTAAAATGCATAAAAATGCCTATCTGGTAGAATGGCTTTTCATGAAAAAATCCTTATCAAACTAGGAGTAGGCCACTCTCTTGTTCGTACCATCATGAAATGTGTCTTCTCTACTTCTTTTTCAGTCCTGATCAACGAAAATCCCTCGACCCCATCTACTAAATTTTAAAAATTAATCAACTATTAAATTCAAACAGAAAATTAAATAACTAAAATAAAATAAATGGCAGATTGAAAATTAATACTTCATCCGTCCCACATTAAGATTTGCGTTTGCTTTTTGCACTTTGATTAAGAGATATAATATTTTAATGGGTATGTAGTGGGTTGAGAGATATAATATTTAATGTGTAGTGAGTAGTTGTATTAGTGTTGTGTGTCATGTAAAATAATTAATTGTTTTGTGTGGGTCCCACTAGATAAAAAGGGAAATATAAACTTTAACTTGGGATAAATCGAAATAAAAAATATAAACTTTAATGCGGGACGGAGGAAGTAAATATTTTAAGAGAGAAGACAAAATAGTTTTAGGAGTTAGCTTAAATCAGTCGAATCAAATTATTAGACAACTAGATATAGATTCTGCATAAGTTTGTGGAAGTAATAACATTAATATGTTAAGTCACTAGGTCAAGAAAACTAAAAATATAAAATTAATTTACGAACCCTAGATCGCAAGAGGAAATAATCTTTATTTTCTTTTTAGATACTAACGCTGCTAAAACGTTTCCTTAAAAGATACTTATGGATCAACAAGTATTCCAAATAAGTACTAAAAAAATCAAATTTCCTAACCTATTATATCATAAGGTCAAAGACAATTTTGACATTCAATTTTGAAAGTTCTATGAATAAAGAACATTATATTGGTCATTCCCCATAATCATAATAATAAACTCATAAAATCCTAATTTAATCGAGCCCGAGCTTGGCTCAATAACTACTCTAGTGGAGCTTAAATATGAGAAATATAGACTCGTTTGGCCTATTCTCAATAATACTTTTGTTTGAAAATTTGTTACACCAACCAATCACCTTCACATCGTGGGAAATAAAAAGAACATATAAGAAATAATAAAATTACAATTGTACAAGAATTTCAAAAGGAAAGTCTTCAAACTCTGATTGTGCAGAATTATTCTATTGTAGTACAGAAACGCTAATCTTCATGCAGGATCCGTAGTCTTCGTTTCATATTTAGATTCGAAATCGCCATAACTTTAGGACCTAAAACAAAGAAGAAGAAAAAAGATTAGTAATAAACAAAGTAGAGACAATGGCTGACTATTGCCCGCAAGACAAATACATCCTAATAGTACTTAGGTTCAGACGTAATGTCCTAAAGGTGAAATGGCTTTCTCTCTAACATGAGTAGCATCACAAGTGTAAGAGTTTTAACGAACTTTAAATCAACTAGGATTGAATCGAACTATATGTTGTGCAGATGCAACTATACAAGTGCAGATAACGATGATATTTAGGTGCGGTTTAAAGGGCATGAAAATGACACTACGTATATACACCACCTCCACCTCTTCAAAAGGAATCTATAATCAATTACATAATTAATTGAATATGATTGGGTATTATTATTTAGTGTGAAAATCTGCGTATTTTAGAGTCTGATTTAGTATCGTTTTGTGGTATTTATATCCATATTTGAGCATCTTGTGGTTGAATTGCATATGTTTGTGTTACAGATGCTTGTGAGGTGTTATTTTATATTTTTAGGTGGAAAAGGAGGGTAAAAAGAGAAATAACGAAAGTCGGAAGCGAAGTCAGGAAGGATAGGAGCCGACACGACTCGTGCCGGCCAGGAAGGACAGTAGTGCCACCAAGGGTGCTCAGTCATGCCGTAAGGTGCGCCGAGCACGAGCGCCAAGTGCTGTCGAAGCCCGCCGAGGGAGCATGACTCGTGCCAAACTTTGCATGACTCGTGCTATATTTAAATGAATGTATTTTCAGGAGTTTTTTATATAGTTGGAAAGTCAAGGAAGAAATAATTGTGTGAGCTCAAAAATTACCTCAATCGGAGACCGGATGAAGAAGTTACGAGTAAAATCGTGAGGTCGTGCAGGCTGTCGACGGGTGGCACGACCCGTGCCACATTTGGTATGACTCGTGCCGTCCACCCAGCAAGCACCCGTGCGCCTAGCTACTGAGAGTTGCGGCACGACATGGGTGGCACGACCTGTGCCGACCTTAGCACGACTCGTGCCACTGCCCAGCGAGGCACAGTCGTTGTTTTTCATCGTTTTCTTGGCCTGTTTGTGTTTTTGACATGAAAAAGCCCACTTTTGAGTCAAAATTCGAGAATTATCAGTCCTCAACTATAAAAGAAGCCCTTGAGGTATTCCAAGCCCTAACTTTCCATAACACTCCACAATCCTACATATTTTTCCATACCCTACCACAATACCGTCACCATTCCATCCTTCCATTCCGGAGAGTTCATCAGTGTTGCCTACTTGAGAAGGAGAACGAGAAGGTTTAGAATCACGGAAGAGAGAACGGAGAATCACGCTGCATCTAGAGTTTTTCTTATTTTTTTTCTTTATTTTGAATAATAGACCTATGAAATTGTCTTCATATCTAACCATGGGTGTTGCTTGTAACACCATGGGCTAATACTTCTTGGATAGTGCTAGGTTTTGAAGGTTGAATTGGTTTGAATTGATGATCTAGACTAGGTTGAATTTCCGCAGTATTTTTATTCCATTATTAATGCTTTGAATTGGGAGTTATATTATATCTTATATGGTATGTCCTCATTCATGATATGTCATTGTTTCATGCATATTTATGCATGTTGCTTGTGCCATAAAATAATTATATTTGTCTATCTGTTATGGGTAAAAGGAATCTAACCATATAACCTTTATTCATTAGAATAATTAATATTTGACACTTAATATATTTATTAATTACCATTCTAGAGGATTTGGTTTCTTAGATTGTTAGGTGGGAACCGAGGTTTAATTCTTAAGTACCTATAAAGGGAAGTCTAGCGCTCTAACTTTTAATGAAATTTTGCATGAAGTACCAAGATAGGGAGTAGGAATTATTCTTCTACTTCTGAGGGTTTGAACCAGATTTATTTGTTAAGTTTACTTTAAAAGATGGATTTAACATAGTTATGTGATTGTTTTCATAAAATCTGCAGGAATTATAACCAATTGTCTAGTGATTTAATTTGACTAATTTAAATTGAATTTCCTAGAGCTATCTTGTCTTCTCTCTTGAAACACTTGTGATTGTTTGTGGTTTTTATTTTTATTTATTTTATTTAATATTTATTTTTCTGCATAATTAGTTTAATAATTTTCAAAATCAGAAAAGGTTAATTTATCTTAATTATTAGTGGTGCGAATTAGTTAGTGTGTATCTTATTTAATGCTAATCCCTTGGGTTTGATATTCTTACTTGGTCACACGCTGAGCTACAATTAATTCCCTATACTTGGGGACCATGCAAAAAGATGAACAAATAATTATATTGGCCACTATGATACACTTGCTATTATTATCATTTAACTCACATCAATTAGGAATGGTAATTTTGACCATAGGTTACAGCGCATCCGTGTAACTGTCTAAAATACATATTAATTATAAATTTAACACTTCTACTAACACATAATATACTTTATAATTTATTTATTACCTAAAAAATACTATACTCTCCAAAAGTTAATAATATTGGTAAAAATATAATTTTTCTTAATCTCCGTGTCTAGAATAACAGTGTAGCTTTTCTTGAGATGAAGGGAGTATAAAAGACAAAAAGTTACATTTTAGTAAGACTCCCATATGATACACAAAAAAATATTATTAATATTACTATACATAAATGAAGAAATAATATATTACTCCCTCCTACTTAGCAAAGTTTTGACCTTTTCCATTTTCAATTTGTTTATCCCATAAGAGTTTTTATCTTCCTAAAAAGGTAAAAAAAAAAAAAACTCATTTCACCAATTTACGTTCGCGTCAAACTCATTCATCTAACATACTAATTCATTCATCTAAGATACTTTATCATTTATTTATTACATCAAACTCAATTCAACTTAAAAGAATTGCACTTTTTACCTAGGTGAGGTGTAAAGTTAAAGATGGAGTTTTTGGCGAGTTGGGTGAATCTTACTTTCAATTCTATCTTTTCTAGATTTTAAAAGCCCCTAAATCCTAAAATCAAACACTTTTTAGGGATTTCTTATTCTACTTTAACGCGTGATTTAGTGTGTCATTCAGTGGGTGGGTAAGGAATGCATAGGAGTTGAAAATTTTAAAAATTTCCTTAGAATTTATATTCTTTTAAAAAAGTATTAGAAACTTTATTACTCACACAAGATTCACTTGAAACTTTATTACTCACACAAGATTCACTTGAGAATCAATATTGGTGTGAAGTGGCCACAAGAAGCAGAGGACTCTTCTTGTGTGTACTAATCCCGCAGGACTCACTCATGTCCAAATCCTCTGGCGTTGCTCCTTTCGGCAACGCCAGATTGAAGTTTTGCACTAATTTAGTAAGTGCAAGCTCATTCCCAGCCATTGCGAACCCTATTCTAGGACATTCCCTTCGGCCAGCTCCGAAGGGGGTGTATTCGAAATGGAGTCCTCTATAGTCCACGCTTGCCTCTAGGAATCTCTCCGCAATAAATTCTTCTGGATGTTTCCAGAATGATAGGTCCCTCGAGATGGCCCACGCATTGATGAGCACGTGCGTGCCCGATGCAATGTCGTAACCCATCATCTCGGTGTCCTGAGTCGACTCGCGAACGACCAACAATGGAACTGGCACGTGTAGTCGCAGACCCTCTTTCATCACTGCTTTCAGATAAGCCATTTTGTCTATGTCTTCTTCCTTAACCTCTCTGTTGCTCCCAACGATGTCTCCCACTTCATTCTGCAACTTTTTCAGGCTTCTTGGATTTCTTACTAACTCTGCTATTGTCCACACTAAAGCAGTTGCTGTCGTGTCCGTTCCAGCACCAAACATGTCCTACAAGGATACGATATTGATTAACTTATTAATCATATGAAGATGTGTTGATCATATCAAGAAAATCGAAGATGAACTTAAAAAAAAAACTCTATCCATCCCTCTAAAAGTGGTGCGTTTGTTTGTTCTTTTCATCAATTAAAGAATAATGTACATTTGAGGAGAGAAATATAATATTATAATATATATATTTTTAATATACTCCCTCTGTCCCGCCCAAAGTGTTATTTTTGCTTTTCGACACGTGAATTAAGGAGTATTATTATTTAATGTGTAGTGGGTAGTTGTATTAGTGGGATTGTGGACCCCATATTTTAATTGTATTAGAGGGAGTGTGTGGGTCTCATGTGTGTAAAAAAGGAAAGGAGACCATTTGGGTGGGACGACCAAAATGACAAAAAGGAACTCTTTGGGTGGGACGGAGGGAGTAGATTAAGAGAGGAGAGAACAATAATATTTTAGTGTATAATAGGTAGTTATATATCATCCCACAGAGATATAGTACTATAAATTATTTTTTGTGGGTCTCATTTACCAAAAAGGTTTGTGGGTCTTATTTACCAAAAAGGGAAATGCACCTCTTGTATTGGGACAAATTAAAATAACAAAATGCATCTCTTTCAGAGAGACTAAGAGAGTATTTTTATACCTTCCATTTTAATTACCAACGGATTGCTAACAAAAAATTATATTCCCTACCTCCCATTTTAGATGTCACATTTTACATTTTGGATTGCCCCACAAAAATTTATACCTTCCTAAAACGAAAAAAGTCAAACACAATCACTCTTCCCCATACACTTTATTTAAAAAAAACCACTCATACCTAACACACCTAACATACTTTATCATTTACTCCCTCCATCCCGGGCAAAGGTCCCCATTTATTTTTTGCGCGTAGATTAAGGAGTATTATTATTTTATCTATAGTAGGTAGTTGTATTAGTAGTGAATAAGGGGAAAATGAGGATCTTTGAATGAGATGTCCAATATAGTAATATAGAGACCTTTCGATGGGACGAAGAGAATATTTATTAAAAAAAATACCAAAATACCCCTGAAAGTTAACATTTTTATTTTAACAATGAAATGTCAACGAATTTATTCTGTTTTTAATAAGACAATTAAATTCATTGTTATTTACCAACAGAGTCATCGTATAAATTAATAAAGAAATTATTAGCAATGAATTACCAATAAAATTATTTATTCTACTAAATTTTCATTAATAAAAAAAAAAAAACTTTTATGATGGATGTCCTGGATGACAGCTTTGATAGTGTCATCTTCAACAGGGGAGCTTCCTTCATTCTCTCTCTGAAATTCAAGCAGTACATCCACTAAATCCCACCATCATCACCTGTTTTTGTTTTTCTGTCTCTGTGTTCTTAAATCACCCCCTGTAAGAACTCATTGAACTGTTTAGCAACTCTCTCAACTCTTCCATCCAAGCCGTTGATCTTATTAATGCAGGCCAACCACGGAACATAATCCCCCACGCTGAAAGTACCCAGCAACTCAAGAAACTCCACCAGCAGCTCCTTGAACTTCCTCTCTTCGTACTTCCGCCCTAGCGCCACCCTGCAAACGACGTCCTTCGTCAGCCCCACCAGCACCTCGCTCATGTTCACCACCATGGAAGACCGTCCCAGCTCCCTGATCTTCTCCACCATGATCGACGTCTCCTCCTCCCTCACCCCACGATAAGACTGAACCTCTTGCTGCTCAGAAGATGGAGAAATGTAATATGAGATCTGAAATGTTACCCTTCCAAAGTTTGAGAGACATAGCAATTTTTTAATTTATAATTGAAGATACTTAAGAAACCCAATCTACTTAAAATCCTAATTTTTTATAACTTTCCTGAGCAAGACTTGTAGGCCTAAATTCAGAATTTGAGGACTGAATTTCCATCCATAAGGATAAAATGGAAAACCCACAAAACCAAAGAGCAACTCGAAAGAGAAATTCAACCCTTTGGATTCAGTTTGCCCAATCTCGTTTCAGGGATAGATTATTATCAAGTGGTAGAGGAGAAGGAAACGGTTCCTATTTCTTTCCATTGTATTGAAATGGAAGTACGTTTTTTTCTTAAATGTCTTCCCTTCTAATTTCTGAGTTTTAGATTTTAATTGTTAGATTAATTTTATGTTAATCTTTATCATTAAATAAAATAATTGAATTTTTTTTTAAAAATAACTACCTACTACATCCTATTTTCTACCAATCAACAAGGTGCATGTGGAGGTGACATGAATGAATAATAATTGAATTTTATTTACTCCTAAATTCTTTTATGTTTTTAAAATACATTAATATAAATATAAATATATATATATATATATATTAATTAAGGTGGAGGGCGACATGAATAAATGATATAACGACACGTTAACAACGGATAGATCGCTTGCTACCTGGTGGTTCGTGGGAATTTAAAATATGAAAATAAGAGCTTTCGTTCATAAAATTTGTGAAAAATATCGACTAGTTCGCAGACAGGAGTAATTTGCTCCAACCCGAGACATAACCAAAGACAAGAATAATCACTCACTAAAGAGCTCAATGTACAAATAAAGAATCTGTTTTGACATCAAATGAATATATTCCATATATTTCTGACTCATATTTATGAGATGATACAATATGGCCAAAGCTATACTGAGAGTTGATTCTCATATAGAAGTGTATGTATTGGTTCACGTAAAATGCACGTAGAATACCAAAAATGGATAAAAGGAAATTAAAATAGGATACTTTTTTTTTTAACTTCCATAAATTTAGACTAATTTACCATTGGAGTAAAGATTGAAACTTGTCCAACAATTAAACCAAAAATTTACAGCAAAATGATACAGAATCCAAACCCATTCGATTCTTCTACTTGTACACTCTTGACAATGCTATGTGCAATCATTTTTACAATTATTTTCTTTTTCCCTTATTTGACTTAAAAGGAAATCTTGTTTAGTTTTAGGTAATATGCAGGTATTTAATTGCTACTATTCCGCCATTGAAATAAACTGTTCTCCTGCAAAACATTTTTAAATCATGCAATTACAATTAGCACAGAAACTGAATCAAATCAACCTGCATAATTATATTACAGTCTCCACAGATTTCACAACGCATTCTACTACCAAATTACAAAAATCGACTCACAAAATTAAGAAGGGTTAAATTTTTATGTATCCAAATGAATTTGATATTATTTTTTAATCTCAAGTGATTATTGTTAAAATGTCCTAAATGATTAAAATATTTTTGACTTGATTTAAAAGTTTTAAACGAATTATAAATATATATACAATCAAATTATAATATGTACAATCAAGTTATACAAATATTTTCAATTGACTTATAAATATGTATAATTTAATCATAAACACATGCAACTGAATCATTCATTTCAATCTAAGTGAAGGTTATTCAAAAAAAAAAAAATTAAAACATCACCTTAAAAAATATAGGTAAAAAAAAAACATTTTCTTAATTCTGTGACCCATTTACACAATTAAGAAAGAGAAGAATGTTGAAAATGACGTCTCAAAATCAAAAAAGGGAATCCAGAGTGGAGAAGGTCCCGTGTTTCTTTTGTTATTCCAAATGTGATTGAATGTAAATAATTATTAATTATATTGAGTGTGACTGAATTGAATATAAATACTCCCATATATATCCATTTTGATACCAACAAATGATTGATAGAAAAATTGATTATGAATACAATATTAAATTCTTTAACTAGCAATAAATTATGAAAATCAAAATCGTATATTAATATATTAATACATATATTATTGAAGTTCCTTATTTAACTTTGTGTGAAAGACAAGTTGTCGCATTTTTATTATTCTTTAATAAAAAATCTAGAGATGTTGCATTTTTATTGGTTGAACATTAATTTCTAGTAATAGTGAGGATTCACGAAATTATTGGCTGAACAGTCGATCAGTGGATGTCTACAATTCAAAGGCTTCACAGAGATGTTTTTGTCTGATCATTTTGATATCGAGATTCGAGAGTGTTCATATATGGGTTATTTTCAACGGGCCCAATCAGATTTTATAAAATTATCTTTTGTCCATATTTTAGGGGTATGTTAAAAAATGTCTAAAATGACGAAAAAAAACCCATATTGACATGATATTAATAAAAGATATCAAGTCATCTTTATTCTTAACTTTCGAAAAAATAGATTCGATAATTATTATTGAGTCCACTTTTTTTTTTTACTTGACTCAATACATATATTTTGACTCAATAATATATCAAGTCACTATCAAGTCAAGTCAAAAAAGTTCACTCGATAATAATTTTTTAAAAAAGTTAAGAATAAAGATGACTCGATACATTTTATTAATATCGAGTCAAAAGCTTTTCCGTCATTTCGATCATTTTTTAACATACTCCTAAAATGTGAGCAAAAAAGAATTTTAAAAATCCGACTGTACGTCACTGTGATGAATTGCTTACTATTAAGGGCATCTGTATTGTGCACAGTTTCACCAGAGGAAATAAGTGATGACAGTGGGCAAATAGATTTAAAATAATTCTTTTGTGCCCTTATTTTAACAAGTTACGATTGAATTAAAGTATATATATATGAGTCAAGTAAAAAACTTGACTCGATAATAATTTTTTTTAAAGTTAATATCGTGTCAATATCGAGTTAAGGGCTTTTCCATCATTTTGAGCATTTTTAAATATTCACTTTAAAATGTGGGCACAATTTTTATTTTTTTAAAAATCTGAATGCCCACTGTAACAAATCACCCTTTCAAGAGCTACACTAAGCTCCGTAGGGAACGAGGCTTAAAAAAAAAAAAAACTGCTGTAAAATTTTAAAACGCTAAACGTTTAATTTGTCTTTGCACAAACCAACTTCAAAAATGATTCGATAAAACCACAGGCAAGATTATTGGGTAGCGATTGAAGGATATACTGAAGTCGCGGTGAAGAACTAAAGAACTGAACGTAAATAATGAATAGATTTAAAGAATGAAGATATTTATGGATTATAAGATAATGTGCACATTAAATGTAATTTATGTGAGATGTGTATTAAATAAATTAAGGGTAATTTTGACTTTTTGAAAATATATATTTTAATTATATAATAATAAGGGTGTGTATATTTAATAAAAAGGGATGTATATTTAGTGGAAGAAATTGAACTAAAATTTGGTGAGGGAGAGCTGCTTTTTTCATAAAGGAATTTTAATGGGTAGGATTAAGATCCATCCCACAAAATGAGATCCGTGAGACAGTCTCACTCAAGACCAATCCTTAAGACAAAACATTATATCTTTGACAAAGACTTGTATAAGATTGTCTCACGTAAGCCCTTACATAAGACAGATAAAAAGTAATAACATTATTATTTCACTATCAAATGTTATCACTTACGCTATAAAATATTTTTCATTTTTTATTTATATTATAAATTGTTTATAAAATATTTAACTGCATCATTACCACTTTTCGTTAACCACGTTATCACATTTTATCCGTCTCATGTAAGAGCTTACGTGAAACAATCTCACACAAGACATACCCTATACCTTAGGGATGATTGTGGAATCCGAAATCGAAGTCAATCGAGCCGACTCCGATCCGATTGGGGTGATTTTTTTACTTTTGATCGAGTATGGTTCGGGTTTCAGAGAAAACCGAAAAAAATTAATAAAAACGAGGCAGGAACGGTATTTAAATATCCCGCCCCGATATTATATATATATATATATATATATATATATATATATATATATATATATATATATATATATATATATATATATATATATATATATATATATTGAATTGAACAATTTGTTTTTTAGATGTAAAGTGTAAATTTGAATTAAACATTATAGGTCTCTTTTAATTAATTTATATTTTTTTTATGTATTTCATATTTTTTAAAATAATAATTTCATTATTTTTAAAATAATATAATAATTTTAATAAATTAAAAAAATAAAAGATTTTGGTTCGGGCACGGAAATACCTGACACTGATACGGGTGGGGATGGGATGCAATATTAATTCTCTGTCGGGGTATGGGGCGGGTTCGGAGATGAAAGTTTTAAATTGGTTAGGGGATGGTATTGTTAAAAACCGCCCCATACCTGCCCCGTTGCCAACGTTGCCAACCAAGTATACCTTCATGCATCTTGTGTACTCGGAAACACAAGAATGCAACTCAGAGAATAATTAAAAAATATTTCAAATAATTGGTAAAACTTGTCTACCAGTATATAAAAAATTATGGGATATTACAACCCACAAGGTCACACCCAAAGCACTTCAGTCCTCACATCCCCACTGTCACCCCACTCTCCAGCTAATAAATCTGACGCTCACAGAGAAGTGCAGACCCAATGAAGGTGAGGAACGATACGAAGACTGGAGGCGAAGGAGAAAGGTGAGAATGTGGTCTTGCAGGCGCCCACATAAACAATAGCAAGGATAGAAGGGAGAGGAAGGGGAAGGGCCGCGTGGTGGGGAAGAGAAGGGGGAGAGATTAGATTTGGGAAGTTTATACCTTCTTTTGAACTTGAACTATTACTGAAAAAGAAATGGAAGGATACATGCATATTTCATTTCCCTGTACTTTTAAATATGTAACTTCCATCATCCTAGTGCAGTAAGCTTATTGGTAAATAATATTTATTAAATGCTATCTGCAACAAACACTCAGTTACGCACGAGGGAGTAGGGGCGGGTGCGGGGCTACCAAATTTGGTCTTTATTACCAATAAATGCTTAGATCCAAGGCTCAACTACATCTTAGCCCTAGTAGCTCTGGGCTCATCCAACAAAATCAAAACCTTTCCAATTGCATCACGGTTCTTCAGAACAGTAAAAGCAAGATTTGCCTGCCAAATACAAGTCAATTGTACAACCCATATGTTAGTCTCATGAGTTTTTATTTGCTAAAAAAGTGTGCAATTGAAAGAAAAGACCACAAAACCAATGCAACTCCGAGAGTAAAACGGTAACATCATGCCTGGGTTAACGCAAGTTTTTGCAAAAAAGAAAAATAATCGGGCTCAGAGATCAGAACTATAGTACTTTGGAACTTAGAAGCCTATTCAAAAAAAAGAAAAGGGAACCAATAAAGATTCCTGATTTGAAGATTCTCCCAATAGAGAAACATCCTGAATCAAGTAACCCCATACATTCACATAATGTGACGCATTTGAAACTGCACTGGTTCATAAGGGATATCAGAATGATACAGGATTACACAGTGATTCCAGGATGCTTTGCTTATTTATCAAACATGAAAGCTGGAAAGTTCGGCAAAGTTTTCTGAGCACCCGGGTGTACATTTAATGCATTATCCTCAGGGTTCAAACTTTGCTTAGAGTTAAACATTTGTCCTTGGGGCTTTATTGTCTTTTCATGTCTATATTCTTCAAATAGATTTCAAATCAATCAAGGTGTATGCGTATACCCAAGTACAAAGACTAACTCGGATAGTTTAGGGGAACTTCAAGCCTCTTTGATAAAAAATACAAGAATGATTTAATGGGAACACCACTTTAAATGGAGAAGAAGATGAAGTTTCTCTTACCTCAGGGAGGCTAAAAGTATGGGAAATTTTGATGTTAATTAAGCCACTGGCAAACCAGGATAGCAGTTCCTTAAGTGAATCTTTCAGAACACGTGGTTGATAGATGTTATAACTTCCCCAATATAGACCATGGACAGTCCAGTTCTGCCAAAAACAAATATATTATACGATTTATAATATGAACTTGAACAGCTATGGAACAAGCTAAAAATATTATTAAAATAACAATGAGATCTAGTTAAATATACTCGCACTCTGTAACAAATACTAGTAATTAATGCTCTAAGGTTTCTGTAACACAAAAATTTGCATGTAATTACCTGATGACCACATCATAAGAACATACAGAAGACATAAACCAAAGGATATTAAAAAGCCAACAAGTTTAGGCTTTTGGAATAAATTGTTCAATTGATATGGAAATATGCATTGATCTATTAAATAATCCGAGTATAAGAATGTCCTAAGCAATGTTAAGACACTAAACAGGAAAGGAAAAATGCATCTTTTATCTTTTAATCAGCAGTCTTGGTAAGGTAGAACAAAAATCCCCAATTTTTCTTTATATTTTTACTACAGTACCAACATAATGCAATCTGCGAGGACATGCACCCTTAACATTATATTCCCTCAATTACAAGACAAAAACTTGCGTAAGACAGTCTCATAAAATAGTTCCCCATGTCTGCGTGGGCTTTAGAGTCAGCTGTTAGGTTGGGTCAATTTAGAGTATGTTCATTGTTGGAAGCATCTTTTGATCACAGATTTTGGGATGGTGTAGCCGTAGGCTTCAATTTGAGGACTTGCCATTCCATTTTCTGTTTATCCTTTCGATTACAATCGCCTTTACTCTATAAATTTGTACAACTTGCTGGATCCATAACCGTGACCACCAGGAGCAATGAAAGCCAACTTGACAAAAATATAGGACTTTGGCAGTTTAGCTTGGATAGGAGTAGCTCCTGGTTGTCCGGTTGATTACCTTGTTCGCGTGTTTTTCATCAAGCTAACTCAATTCCGAATTTCTTAAAACACACACAGAGGTGGCTCAATCTGATTTGGCCGAAGCACTACAAGCTTTTAGAGTGCGACAATGACGACTCTTCCTCAGGCGAACATGGAAGACCGAGTAGGAACAGCTGCTTACTATCTCAAGCTTTCCCCTGACTCGAGTACATATCATGACTAAAGAAGGCCACTGACTTCTGCTTGTGCGGAGTCAATCCCTCCAGATGAGATACTTTCGGTGTATCCTCAAATTTTTCCGGCAGTTGTCTTGGTGTGTTATTTTATAAGACACAATGGCTACAAGTAGAGTACAAGCTGATTAAGTGGAGTGGCTTGTTGGAAGAAGAAGCGATCTGGATGGATGTAAGGAAAGTCCAAGGAAAATTTTTTAACTCCAACCTTGAGGACAAGGTTGTTTCAACCGAGGGAACTCGACAGCAATCATCCTCAAGCAATCTATAAGTGCAGGGAAAAGAGCTGTAGCAAATTATTAGTTTATAAATTGAGTTATTTCATATTCAAGTTATTTATTTATTTAGTTAGGTTCTATTTAGTTATTAATGGCATGGGATATAGACACGTCTACATGGGCTTTAGTTAGGGACTTGAGTTTAATTATCATACATTGTTTTTGGTTGGAAGCATCTTTTGATCACAGATTTTGGGATGGTGTAACCGTAGGCCTCAGTTTGAAGATTTGCAATCTCATTTTCTATTTGTTTTACAAAAGGGAATGTTTCTTTCTAAAACTTTTCTTATATAAAAAATTCTTTCCAAGTGAGTTTGTGCAATGCACATATGACAAAGTGCTAATGAGTTAAATACAATTAGATAAGTAAAACAGAATTTTATATTATATTGACTAAGGACAATACCTTAACAAGAGCAATATTAGCTTGGAAAATAGGTACTTCACCACTGGCAAATCCAATGACCAAGATTTGTGCTCCCCAGTTCAACAGTTTCAAACTTTCTTTTGTAAGCTTGCCTCCAACTGGATCATACAGAACATCAACTCCTTTTAGTTTTCGAACCTTTAGAAATCCCCTCACACTTTCAGTGAGGTTCTCTTTGCTTATATCAACAACATGATCCACACCCAATGATTTCAAGAATTGCACTTTTTCACCTCCCCTGCCAGAGGTCAATTGATGAATGAATTATGCCATTACACATTCTAATAGGTTGTGTTTAAATTAAGAGATTGAAATTGATGGTTTTCAAATCTATCCAAATTCCAGAAAAATTGTTTCGAAATGAATTTGATTGATTTCTGATTCATCAGTCCAATCTAAACACTACATATTTTTCTTCTATGGATTTCTAATACATCCTAAATCTTCAATCCAAACACAACCAAAGGTAATTCTATATTAAACCACTTCGATGAAAAAGATATGCTATTCTAAAATTCAAAACGAGTTCCAATCATAACAACTATATAATCAGTACATGTTTACCTAGCAACGGCTATAACAATGGCACCACAGACCTTGCCAATTTGTACAGCAGAAACTCCAACTCCTCCAGCAGCGCCGAGGACCATCAACACCTAAAAATTTTCCTTACAAGTATAAAACTGGCCAAACAATTCCCATCCACATATGTGCTTACAAAAATACAAGAGTACACATTTTAATGAGAAAAACAGGAGCCCCACCCACCTGACCAGCACGCAATTGTGCCCTATGAACGAGTCCCACATGTGATGTACCATATGCAACTGGAAGTGCACTAGCGCTGACCAAGTCACATCCTTTAGGAACCAGAAATCTGTGATTCCAAAATGAAAGTTAAAGCAAGTAACTGCCCACCCTAATTGCTATCAACAAATAACTCACAGATGTATTCTTTTGTCATTAACAAAAACCAGCTATAATGTAATATAGCAAAAGTTAAAAAAAGATGAATTATTAATAACTCTGATCAATATGGATCTTATTGATTGATGGATATATGAAAATCTAGTTGATGCAAGTGTGTGCCGACAATATTGTCTAAATCTGTTGCACCCTAAACTCTTAATCATGTTACATGCATATTCTTTAAATCTATATTTTAAGTTCTACAAGTTGCTTGGTCTCAAAAAAGACAAAAAGTTCTACAAGTTGCATTGTAAAACTTTATTTAATGTCAATTATTTTTAATGGAGAGTGATTGATTCACTGAAATCTTCAGCAACTCTCCACTTTACAAGTAATTTTTTATTTTATTTTTCATTCACGGTAAATTAAAAGCCATGAAAGTGTATATCAAACACATGGGTAAATTACAGTTAAATCAGGAATCGGATATATATGTAATCACATAAAGCGATTGAAGTGCTTACAACTCGGATTCATCGGCGACGAGAAATTGGGCGAAAGATCCGAGGGCAGCGAAGGAGCAGACAGAATCGCCGACTTTGAAGTTGGTGACACCGTGAGCCACAGCTTCGACGGTGCCGGAGTAATCAGAGCCCGGTATAAAGGGAAAAGGCACCTTCTCTTGGTACTTGCCGAGGATTTGGAGGTAATTGGCGTAGTTCAAGCTGGTTGCTTTGACTCGGATCCTGACTGCGGTGGGTGAGTTGAGTGGGGGAATTGGATAATCCCTTGAGATGGTGAGGGCCGATTTCTCAGCTCCGTCAGGCGGAACGGTTGGGTCTCCCGCATTTCTACAGAGTAAGGCTTCCATGCTCTCTCTCTCTCTCTCTCTTTCAGCTTTGCACGAGTAAGCTATTAAACTTAATTTTCGACGTTGTCGTATAGTGCTCCCACGAAGATTCCTTATTTTATTGTATTGGGCGTCTCATTCAAATATCTTACTCCCTTCGTCTTGAAAAACTTTTCACATTTACTGTTTCACGTTTTTTAAGAAAAGATGTACTTTTTGACCAACTTTATTGACTTTGGAGGGTATTGTAGTATTTTTAGGTAATTAAAAAGTACAATGATATGTGTGTGAAAAATGAGTGGCAAATTTGAAATTAAAGTAACTTTTGAGGTTGTTGAATAAAGTGGTGTTTCCTTTTTTTGGGGTGAAAGGTTTTGTTGGACAAACAAATGAGGAAAATGAGAAAAATATTATGGGACGGGGGGAATATTTCTTTTATTAAAAGGCTCCACATATGACACATCATTCACTACTAATACAACTATCCACTACACATAAAATAATAGGAATTTTTTTAATTCAAGACCTGAAATATATGTTAACTATCGATTTAATGCCTGAATTATTTCTTTTATCGATTCGGGGCCCGATTTTTATATAACTATGAATTGAAGATCAGAGCCCTAACATTGTTTAAAACATTTTAACGGCAATTGAAGAGAGATATTAAATTAAAATTATTGCAATTTTTAGGTTTCTTCTACCTATCTTTAATTACAATAAATTTTTGCAGATAATTGCTTGGTAAAAGCTTTACTAGCGTCCAAACCTCCCAAGCCATGGAATGATTTTTCAAATTTCATCAAATGGGTTTCATTATTCTCACCTCTCTCTCTCTCTCGAATTCCTCACACAAAGCAAACCAAAAGAAATCTCATGCCCATCTTTCCCCATCCTTCCTGCAGTTAACTAGTTTCCATTAATGGAGATGGTGAAGCTATCCCTACTCCTTTCTTCTGCCATGGCGGACCAGTGCACTAAGAAATCCAACACCTCCGCTCTTCTATCCTTCAAGAGGATGATCCTCTAGGGACCAAACGGCGCCGTTTCAGACTGGAAGCTCTCCAGAGATCCCTGCACATGGCGCGGAATCACCTGCAATGATATTATCGGAGTCGCCTCAGTTGATCTTGCTCGATCCAATCTCGTTGGCCAAATCTCTTTCTCTCCCTTCTCTATCATGGACATGCTCATCTATCTCAATCTATCTGCTAATTCTTTCCATGTAATTCTCTCTTCTGGGAATTTTTCCAATTTTTCTTCGCCAATTGCCCTAATCTCGAGTATGTCAATTTTGGTTTCAATAACATTACCGATTCCTCCCCCAGAATCTCTTTCTCCGAAGTAACTTCGGATACGGGTATGAATTATATGGTGATGATCTTCTTCTCGAACGGCGGCGCCTCACTCTCAAAAGCCATGGACAATTTTCCTGCAACTTCATTCCTTTAAAGAAATTATATTGATTAATTGCTAAAAATTTATTTAATTATTATTTAAAATTAATTGGTTGCCACATGGAAAATTTTCAAATCTGTTAAAAGAGAGTTAACGGTGTTAGGGCTATGAGTCTTAAATCGATAGTTATATAAAAATCGGGTCCTGAATCGATAAAAATATAATTAAAACCTTAAATCGATAGTAAATGTATATTTCAGGTCTTGGATTGAAATTATTTCAAAATAATAATACTTCTTAATTTACGTACAAAAAGTAAATGGGAACCAGGTCTCATTTTCTTCTTTTATTAAATGGCAAGGCCCAACATATGGTCCACCACTCACTACTAATACAAACTCATTACACATAAAATAATAATACTCCTTCATCTATACACAAAAAGCAAATGGGGATCTTTGCCCGGGATGGAAGGAGTATTACTTATTACTATATTAGCGAACAACCTTATACTACTATGCCTCGTTTGGTAGGCTGTAATATTGTGTTTTCATGTGTTTTGTACTGCTATTTACACGGTTTGGTAATAGATACTGAAAAAGGGAGGGGTCTGGTACTATGAATGAGCCCGTTGCTAAATCATTGGTTCGTTTTACATAGCTTATATGGACCGTAACATTAGGAATATGGTTTTCAAATAGTAATCAATATAATAAGTTGGAATTACATTATGATCCTTGAGAAAGTGAGAACAATTAGGGGTGGATATCGTACCATACCAAAAAAATTCTTATCATACCATATATCGTACCAAAATCAATGGTATAAGAAATTTCATACCGATACCGTATAGGTAATTTTGGTATGCCGAATTTCGATATATCGAAATTTTGGTATACTAAAAATATATACTATTTTTTTATCGAAATACCGTAGTATATCTTTCATAGTGAAATGAATACAGTACGAAAAAAAATGGAGTAGCATTCTACATTTCAATTCAACATCCCAATTTTAGACAAAAACAAGAAGCAAAAACAATAAAAAAATTCAGAACAGTAAAAAAATATTTAGTACAAAGCAATAACGTTCTTCAATTTTTATCTCGACATGAGGCAATCAGACAGACTAGTTCGGCGAGTTTGGAAATCGTTGAAGTGGGGTAGAGTTTTGGATCTTGTCGCGCCAGTGGTGAAGCTGAAAATATGCAACGGAGAAAAAGAGAGGGAATAAAAGTAAAACGAGAAAGGGAGGGCGCCGGAAACTTTCAAAATGAAGAGGATTGGTAGTGTATAGAGGGATGAGAGAGAATAGAGGGTGATGGGTTTCCAGAGGAGGAGTACGAGAGAAGATGATAGGCGAGACTTCAGAATTGAAATAAAAATTAGGGCAGGCGGCTGTAAATTTGGAGAGCGGAGAGGGAATTGAAATGATAATTGGGCCAAGGTGTTAGGTGGCTGCAAACTTGGAAAGAGGAGAGAGAAAGGGGTAGGGTTTCTATGGTTCATAACATAGCATGACATTAAATATTCTAAAATATTACTCCATATTATATATGTTAGTACTATTTTAGATAGTGTGCAGAGTAATTAGTATTATATTATTATTTCAATTAAAAATCGATTAGTATATCGGTATATACCGAAATACCGATCGAAATTTTTTAGATCACTTATCGATACCGTACTAAAAATTTCATTAAATTTAGTAATTTTTGATACGGTTAATACGGTATACCAAAAAATCGATAATTTTATCCACCCCTCAGAACAATCTTGTTGTCGAGAAAGGGTTTGAGAGAGAGTATTGAAGCCAACAGTCGGCCACCGAAATTAATGGAAATTTGGCGGCCTTCATTTAGAAGCACCGGCGAGCGATGGTTCTCGAATCTTCGACTTCAATTTTGGATAATCGCTGCCTGCACACAAAGTCCACGCTAATCGCCTCATGAAAAACATTGGCAAGATGGCCTGGATCGCTGCCACTACTTTCATCATACGTGGCATTCTAGTCATAATTGAGATGGATCGAGAAGAGTAGTTCAACGAAGCTGAGCTACAGTAGGTCTCGCTCCTCGGCTGCACCGCTCCTGCCCACCCAACTTTCGCTCACCCAAGTAATGTAATCCTATTTAATACAAGAAAAAATTTTAATTTGATAATTGATCTATGGTTTTGAAATAACAGTCATTTTGATTTCGCCCCCTTTGTCTACCATTGAATTTCATTTGGATACCGCTAATTATTGTTCTTTAGCTCCTTTTACTTTTTATTTCCAACAAAATTGATTGTTAATAAGAGGTAAAACCAATTCAATAACCAAAATGATGCATTTTTTTTAATCGAGGCTTCATATATTGAACTTTCATTACCTGTTTGATAATTTTTCAAGAATCTTATTATTCTTTGTTTGAGGCTTGAAGTAACATAGGGAAATAAAGAAAATCTTATCAAGGAAGAATTTGTCACTATGACTATATTAGGAGCCTAATTTCAAATCTCTATTGGTGATGCAATTTTTTTGTTCTTAACTGCAGACTCATTTAAGCTATTCACCAATTCACCTTTGAGAATATTTTGCTTCTTATCTAATATTGCAAAGCTTTAAATTAAATGGGCATGTGTGTTTTGTTCTATTTACTGAGGTGAATATATTTTCGTGAATTTGTGAATTTAAAAATGCAAATATAGGTAAACATATATATTTATTTATATAAATGATTGATTTTTAATTTTTTATTGTTAGATAAATAGGGTTTAGTTTTGAGTATTGAGAACAAGAGATTTTGTGTGTACATTTTAGGGCTTTAGTTCTGGACAACCGATCAGTACCTATGCTCAAAACTTCAATTTGTTTTCTTGCATAGAGTGCCAGAAATGAACTAATTACCTTTATCTGTACGTACTTGGATGTCTTTTGTAGTGATAAATCCCTTTTCAGTCTTTGATGCCGGAGGAATTCAATTCGACCAGACCTACAGGTCGAATCCTGTCGAATTAGCTCCAAAGATAGTCGAACGGAAAGCCACGAAAGAGAGGATCGTTTTTGCACCTGAATCACCTCAACCAGAGGTCGGATGCAAAAGTTATGCTCGAAACCGTGAGACTGCGCAATCATGCTCAAGAAAGCCGTTCGACCAACCATTTGAGTCGAACCTTCAAGCAATGAAGATGCCCATGGAGATTCAATCATGCAAGAGCATAGATGTGGTTTCTAACTTGTTTAATCTTGATTTTAAAAGGACAGATGATTCTGAATTTGAGTGAAAGATTGACAAGGAGGAGTCTAGAAAGCCATGAGAGGAAGGAAATTCTGATGATCATATTCTTATGACCAAGAAAGGTGAGGTGTTGAGTGTAGACAAGAAGGGGAAAGAAAGTATTTGAAGGTGATGATGCGAGAAGATTATCCTCTGATCTAGTAGCCTACAAAGGTTACATCCGTCGTGACTCTCCGACGCTAAGTATGAGCGCCTGTTGGGGGCTTGCCCTTCTGTTTTATTGCTTTATTTCTTTTGTGTGAGTGAGAAATTTTTATATTTAAGGTGCTTACTAATCGGCAATTACATCTCTTTACAAACTTAGTTTTAACTTACATTTTTACTAAGTTTGGGGGGGTGTGATGTCTTACCTCATTGAAGCACCAAGAGTATAATCTTTTCTTTGTAATGTTTGCTAGGGGAGTTGATTTTTTGCGGTATGTTGAAACTTTAATTGGTTTTGACGTGTTGATTTTTTGCAATTTGCCTAGTGTTCTATAGTGTTTCTAGTGTGTGCAGTCGATTAGATAGTCAATTGATTCTTTCTTATAGTTCTCCTATTTTATTATTGATGAATCCTGTGATGATGAGTTTATTTGAGCTTTGATGATAAAAAAATGTAAAAGAGTGGCAAGACGAGTTCTACATTGAGGCTTTAACTCGAGGAGCTCATGCATACATTGAAAAAAAAATTAGGTGCCCTCGTTTCCTTATTCTAATTTTTATGCATGCTTTTAATTTGTAGGAGTGAAAGGATTAATTTAAGGTGGTGATCCATGTGAGCTTATTTTTAAATTGTGTCTGAAAATTCATATGCTTTTAAAATTGATGTAGGAAGTGTACTTGACTTATATTGTGGTATGAAGTTCTATGTGTACTTGTGGGATATTGCTTACCATGAAAAGTGCTCTGTTACTTGTTAAAAACCCATGTGAGATTTTGAGCCTCGTTGATCATGTACATAATCACATGATATTTCTTTTCTGGTGAGTATCGTTCTTGTGTGTGTATTCTAGAACTTGCCTCTTGGCTTACTTGAAACTACATGTGTGTTAGATGATGGCAGATGATTTTAGGTCATCCTTGAATTTATGAGTCACTTAGACAAATAATTTCCTACCAAATAATTTATATCCGTAGTTAGCCCTTTTGAGCCTAAAAGCCTTATTTCTTTGGCAACCTACGAAGATAACCACTTTGATATCCTATTTGAGCCTTAAATTCCTATATTTAGTGGAGAATTAAATATTGTCAAAGTGTGTGAAGTTGATTCTGATGGAGTTTGGGAGGAATAAAATATTTGGAGCTGTACAAGTGATTATGAGCTGAAAAATAAATTGATGAGGGGTAGTGCCCGAAACTGGTACCCCGAGATGTTAGAGGTAGTGTCCGAAACTGGTACCTCGAGGAAAAAATATTGAGCTTGAAGAAAAAGAGAGAAAAGAAAATTAGAAGAGCATGAAGCTGGATAGCCTTGAAGTGTAAAAAAAATCTACAGTACAAAAGATCTCCGGTTTTAATTCTCTACTAATATAGTCACTTTATCCATATGTTTTCTACCCTTACCAAAGAACCAACATTACATCCAAAAGAAAAGTCCTTTTTGATCCTATTGTCAAATCATACTTTTAGTGGTAGAGAGTTTGAGACGTTTGGCAAGCTCATGGTTACGCATGCACTTGAATTGAATTTGAGCGTAAACACCTTAACCCATAAATGTACATCTGCTACACTTGAGTGCGAGTGATATATACTTCCCGTGAGAGCATGTCAATAGAGCATTTGAGTTGGTGGTGATTGTCTTAACTTGTATGCTATGAATTGATTTTTACATGTAATGAGAGTTGCATGACCTAAGTTGAGGACAATTGTATTTTGAATAGGGTATTGGTCATAATCCTTGTTTCCCCACTAATTTTCTTACTCTCTCGCTCTTTATTTTTATTTTGATGCCTCAGGACGAGCAACGGGTAAGTTTGGGGATTGATGAGAGTGAAAATTAGCGTGTTAGAGTGTCCAATTTAACACCTTTTTATGGAAATTCTTGTTATATATTAGCACAATGGTCTTATATTCAATATATATGAGAATAAGGTGCACTTGAGGTATTTTATTGTGTTTTAGGTGAAAAAATGATTAAAAGTGCAAGGTTGGAGAAAAGTTATAATTTGTGCAAGGATGCTGAAAAACGCATGTCCAATTTTTATAATTTTTATGTATTATTGTAGAGATCAAAACTGTTGATGTAATACATGGCTGGAAAGAAATTGAAGAGAGGGTCATTTTGGTATGAAGAACACCCCAATTGGATTCCAAACGAGAGAGTTATGATCAAAGTGGTGACGTCACGCAAGTTGTTCCTGTTCAGAATGACTGTCCACTTTGCATAACTTGTTACATATTCAAATATTAGAGTTTCTATAAGTTCTTTATATGGATAGAAAGCCAAGGAAGAGACGATCACGTGAGATCAAGAATCACTCAAATCAGAGCTTGGATGTGGAAGTTATACGCGAAATGGTGAGACTGTGCAAGTAAATTCGACCTTATGTGCTGGTCGAATTGAGGTCGAATCGGACGGCAAAAGAGTCAATTCAACCATGAAACCTCAATTCGACCTGCTGTGCTGGTCGAATTGAGCACCTGAAGCTTACAGTAGGCCAATTCGACCTGGAAGGGTCAATTTGACCTGTTGGTGAGGTCGAATTGAGCCCCAAAAATTTACCATATTCGTATTTTTACACTCTCAATGCATGTGATCATTCAAAAATCCATTCCAAGGCCTATATGGAGAGCTTACAAGTATAAAAAGGGGTATAGAACACATCAAAAATCAGATTGGAACAAGAAGAGAGCCGTAAGAGAGGCCACAACCATACCAAACCCCACAAGGGGGGATCACCCCCCAACCATCATCTACTTCATTTCCTCCATCCATCCATCACTTTGAAGATTCGTATGTGGAAACAAGAGGAGAACCAAGAGGAGGATTCAAGACGGAGAAGGACGCAAAGACTCCCACATCTAGGGTTTATTTCGTTTCCTAATTTATCTTGTAATTTTCCATACATCAGGGTAAGATCTATCTAACACCCATGATTGTTCTTCGTAACATCATGGGCTAGAGTCTTTTTGGTAGAACTAGGGTTGTGAAGGTTTTTACCAATTAATTGAGCTTTCGTGTGTAAACTCTGTACAACACTACTTATGGATTTATTTTATATATGATTGTGCCTTTTTAATTCATACTCACGGTCGTTTTGTGCATCATTAACTGTTATGTAGAGTCTGAATACATATCTTGGTTATTGATTGAGTGCGTTCACTGCTGAGCAGGATTACATGTTATGATTCTAAGTGAGGGGACTCCGAAACTTCAATAGAACTATCATGTATGAATAATTATTAATTGAATTGAATTCGAATTATTAAGTAGGATAAAGAGGATAATTTTATAGTACCTATAAAGGAAGATCATATCGGGTTAGAGTACTAATTGGCCAGGGAAATAATTGATACTGATAGTACCTAGAAAGGGGGGTGAAATTATATCTCTTGCTCCGAGGTTATTCACACGTGTTACACGCATGTTTACTTGTGTCTATATAGTGGATATGCATGGTTTAGTGATGCGTCCATATTCCACAAGATAAAGTCGGACATCAACACACGAAAGGAAAATTAATAAGTGAAACTGGATTATCCTAGAGCTACCTATTCTCCTAATTGATCCACTTTCGTATTCTTCTAGTGATCTTTTATTTTAATTATTATTTAATATTTCTGTTAGTAGATTAATAATTCAAACCTCCAACTTAATTGTTAACTTGTCTTAATTAATTTAGTAAATAATTAAATTGATAATACGCCGTCCCTTGGGTTCGATATTCACTTGGTCACTTGCTAAGCTGCAGTTGATATCCTTAATACTTGGGGATTAATTTTACGTGCAAAAAAAATGCACATCAAGTTCTTGGCGCCGTTGCCGATGACGGCTGTTATTATTAGTTTATTATTTCCAATTGATTAAGACTTCTATTTGTTATTATTTTTTTCTATCTAACCTTGAATTTTTCTGAGGTACTTGTGCACTAGGAAAATGAGAGGAAGGAAAAGAAGGAATAACACACTGAGCTAAACATGGCCGGAGCAAGGCAGAATCCAGATAATATTGTCATACGTGAAATTTTCACGAACTATGGTATTGACAACATGGGGTTGATAGGAGCAAGGGGGAAGATGATGATTTTGAGATAAATCCTGCTCTTATTAACATGGTAGAGAAGAATCCCTTTTCTGGAGGTTGCTTTGAAGATCCATATCAGCACCTCAGAAGATTTATTGGTTATGCAAACACTCAAAAGAGAGCTGGAGCTAATGATAATGCTAGGCGGATCGCCTTATTCAAGATCTCTTTGATTGATAGGGCAGAAGCTTGGTATGAAACTCTTGATGCCACAGATTGCACTACATGGGACCAACTGCAGCAGAAGTTCTTGGAGAGATACATGCCACCCTCAAGGATCTTAAGAATGAGGCAAGAGACTACCCAATTTGTTATGAATCAGGGTGAGAAATTTTATGAGGTGTGGGATAGGTTTAAGGACATGCTAAGGAGGTGCCCACATCATGGGATGTCTAAGGCTGAAAACATAAGTATCTTCTATTATGGATTGGATTGTGAGTCGCGTATTTTTATTGATGCATTATCAGGAGGAGCGTTGTTATCTAAAACAGCACTTGAAGCAGAAAAGTTGTTTGAAGACATCTCTATGAATTTACGTGACTGGCCTGTAGAGAGAGATAGAGAATCATATGTACTTGAAAAGGTAGCGCATGTTGAACATTATGTGGTGAAGCCGAATAGGGATGATGAGATCGTCTCTAGTCTAGCTAACATCAACAAGCTACTAGAGTCCCAGCAGAGGTAGATTACAAAGTTGACACAAGGGGGGCCTAGTATGAAGCAGCAGCAAGAAGTGAAGAGTGTTGAAGATACCTTCAATCGATACATAGCTGAGAATGATGCAAGGGTTGATCGTCTAAGGGCCAAGCTAGAGGAAAAAACTGATACAAACCATATAGATTTATCTAAGCAGTTGAAGGACCTTACCTTGATGATGGGGCAGATGGCTACGAATGTGAATCACTTGACACAAATATTGAAGAATAATGACATCACATTGAGGCCTAGAACACAGTACGAGGGACCGATGAGGCCAGAATTAAAATTAGAGACGTTGGAAGCCCAATTCGACCCCAATTCAACCAACACATCAGGTCAAATTCAACATGGTAGGTCGAATATGGCACCTGGACGTGATTTAGAAGAAACAGAGCCTCGATTCGACCAGAAATACTTCAATTCGACCAAAACCTCTGGTCGAATTTAGGTCGAATTCCACCCTCTGGAGCACTCTGTTTCATCAGGAGTTCAATTCGACCACCAGCCATCCAATTCAACCAGACCTTATGGTCGAATTGAGGTCGAATCGGAGGACAAAATTTATACATAAGGTCAATTCGACCAGGAAGAATTCAATTCGACCAGACCTCCAGGTCGAATCCTGGTCGAATCAGCTCCAAAGATAGTCGAATGGAAAGCCACGGAAAAGATTATCTTTTTCGCGCATGAATCACCTCAATCAGAGGTCGGATGCGAAAGTTATGCTCGAAACTGTGAGACTGTACAATCATGCCCAAGAAAGCCGTTTGACCAACCGTTTGAGTCGAACCTTCAAGCAATGAAGATGCCCATGGAGATTCAATCATGCAAGAGCATAAATGTGATTTCTAACTTGTTTAATCTTAATTTTAAAAGGACAGATGATTCTGAATTTAAGTGAAAGATTGACAAGGAGGAGTCTAGACAGCCATGGGAGGAAGGAAATTCTGATGATCATATTCTTATGACCAAGAAAGGTGAGGTGTTGAGTGTAGACAAGAAGAGGGAAAGAAAGTATTTGAAGGTGAGGATGCGAGAAGATTATTCTCTGATCCAGTAGCCTACAAAGGTTACATCCGTCGTGACTCTCCGATGTTAAATATGAACGCCTGTTGGGGGCTTGCCCTTTCATTTTATTGCTTTATTTCTTTTGTGTGAGTGAGAAATTTTTATATTTAAGTTGCTTACTAATCGGCAATTACATCTCTTTACAAACTTAGTTTTAACTTACATTTTTACTAAGTTTGGGGGTGTGATGTTCTTACCTCATTGAAGCACCAAGTGTATAATCTTTTCTTTGTAATGTTTGCTAGGGGAGTTGATTTTTTGCTGTATGTTGAAACTTTAATCGATTTTGATGTGTCAATTTTTTTCAATTTGCCTAGTGTTCTGTGGTGTTTCTAGTGTGTGGAGTCGATTAGATAGTCAATTGATTCTTTAATATAGTTCTCCTATTTTATTATTGATGAATCCTATGATGATGAGTTTATTTGAGCTTTGATGATAGAAAAAGGTAAAAGAGTGGCAAGACGAGTTCTACATTGAGGCTTTGACTCGAGGAGCTCGTGCATACATTGAAAAAAAATCAGGTGCCCTCGTTTCCTTATTCTAATTTTTATGCATGCTTTTAATTTGTAGGAGTGAAAGGATTAATTTAAGGTAGTGATCCATGTGAGCTTATTTTTACATTGTATCTGAAAATTCATATGCTTTTAAAATTGATGTAGGAAGTGTACTTGACTTATATTGTGGTATGAAGTTCTATGTGTACTTGTGGGATATTGCTTACCATGAAAAGTGCTCTGTTACTTGTTAAAAATCCATGTGAGATTTTGAGCCTTGATGATCATGTACATAACCACATGATATTTCTTTTCTGGTGAGTATCGTTCTTGTGTGTGTATTCTAAAACTTGCCTCTTGTCTTACTTGAAACTACATGTGTGTTAGATGATGAGAGATGATTTTAGGCCATCCTTGAATTTATGAGTCACTTAGACAAATAATTTCCTACCAAATAATTTTATATCCGTAGTTAACCCTTTTGAGCCTAAAAGCCTTATTTCTTTGGCAACCTACGAAGATAGCCAATTTGATATCCTATTTAAGCCTTAAATTCCTATATTTAGTGGAGAATTAAATACTGTCAAAGTGTGTGAAGTTAATTTTGATGGAGTTTGGGAGGAATAAAATATTTGGAGTTGTACAAGTGATTATGAGCTGAAAAATAAGTTGATGAGGGGTAGTGCCCAAAACTGGTATCCCGAGATGTTAGAGGTAGTGTCCGAAACTGACACCTCGAGGAAAAATGTTGAGCTTAAAGAAAAAAGAATGAAAAGAAAATAAGAAGAGAATGAAGCTGGATAGCCTTGAAGTGTAAAAAAATCTGTAGTACAAAAGATCTCAGGTTTTAATTCTCTACTAATTTAGTCACTTTATCCATATGTTTCCTACCCTTACCAAAGAGCCAACATTACGTCCAAAAGAAAAGTCCTTTTTGATCCTATTGTCGAATCATACTTTTAGTGGTGGAGAGTTTGAGACGTTTGGCAAGCTTATGGTTACGCATGCACTTGAATTGAATTTGAGCGTAAATACCTTAACATATAAGTGTACATCTGTTACACTTAAGTGCGAGTGATATATACTTCCCGTGAGAGCATGTCAATAGAGCATTTGAATTGATGGTGAATGTCTTAACTTGTATTCTATGAATTGATTATTACATGTAATGAGAGTTGTATGACCTAAGTTGAGAACAATTGTATTTTGATTGGGGTATTGGTCATAGTCCTTGTTTTCCCGCTAATTTTCTTACTCTCTCACTCTTTATCTTTATTTTGTTATCTCGGGATGAGCAACGGGTAAGTTTGGGGGATTGATGAGAGTGGAAATTAACGTGTTTGAGTGTCCAATTTAACATCTTTTTATGGAAATTCTTATTATATATTAGCACAATAGTCTTATATTCAATATATATGAGAATAAGGTGCACTTTAGGTGTTTTGTTATGTTTTAGGTGGAAAAAGGATCAAAAGTGCAAGGTTGGAGAAAATGTACAATTTGTGCAAGGATGCTTAAAAACGCATGTCCAACTTTCCTAATTTTTCTGTATTGTTGTAGAGATCAAAACTGTTGATGTATTACATGGTTGGAAAGCAACTGAAGAAAGGGTTGTTTTGGTATGAGAACACCCCAATTGGATTCCAAACGAGAGAGTTATGATCAAAGTGGTGACATCGCGCAAACTGTTCCTGTTCAGAATGACTGTCCACTTTGCATAACTTGTTACATATTCAAATATTAGATTTTCTATAAGTTCTTTATATGGATAGAAAGTCAAGGAAGAGAGGATCACTTGAGCTCAAGAATTACTCAAATCAGAGCTCGGATGTGGAAGTTATACGCAAAATGGTGAGACTGTGCAAGTCAATTCGACCTTATGTGCTGGTCGAATTGAGGTCGAATTGAACGGCAAAAGAGTCAATTCGACCACGACACCTCAATTCGACTTGCTGTGCTGGTCGAATTGAGCACCTGAAGCTTATAGTAGGCCAATTCGACCTGGAAGGGTCAATTTAACCTGTTGGTGAGGTCGAATTGAGCCTCGGAAACTTACCATATCCGTATTTTTATACTCTCAATGTGTGTGATCACTCAAAAAGCTCATTCCAATGCCTATAAGGAGAGCTTACAAGTATAAAAAGGGGTGTAGATCACATCAAAAATCAGATTGGAACAAGAAGAGAGCCATAAGAGAGGCCACAACCATACCACACCCCACAAGGAGGGATCACCCCCAACCATCATCCACTTCTTTTCCTCTATCCATCCATCACTTTGAAGATTCGTATGTGGAATTAAGAGGAGAACCAAGAGGAGGATTCAAGATGGAGAAGGACGCGATGACTCCTACATCTAGGGTTTATTTCGTTTCCTAATTTATCTTATAATTTTCCAGACATCCGGGTAAGATCTATCCAACACCCATGATTGTTCTTTGTAACATCATGGGCTAGAGCCTTTTTGGTAGAACTATGGTTGTAAAGGTTTTTACCAATTAATTGAACTTTTGTGTGTAAACTCCGTACAACACTACTTGTGGATTTATTTTATATATGATTGTGCCTTTTTAATTCATACTCACGGTCGTTTTGTGCATCACTAACTGTTATGTAGAGTCTGAATACATATCTTGGTTATTGATTGAGTGCGTTCACTGCTGAGCAGGATTACATGTTATGATTCTAAGTGAGGGGACTCTGAAGCTTCATTAGAACTATCATATATGAATACTTATTAATTGAATTGAATTCGGATTATTAAGTAGGATAAAGAGGATAATTTTATAGTACCTATAAAGGGAGATCATATCGGGTTAGAGTACCAATTGGCCAGGAAAATAATTTATACTGATAGTACCTAGAAAGGGGGGTGGAATTATATCTCTTGCTCCGAGGTTATTCACACGTGTTACACGCATGTTTACTTGTATTTATAGAGTAGATATGCATGGTTTAGTGATGCGTCCTTATTCCACAAGGTAGAGTCGGATATCAACACATAAAAGAGAAATTAATGAGTGAAACTGGATTATCCTAGAACTACTTATTCGCCTACTTGATCCACTTTCGTATTCTTTGAGTGATCTTTTATTTTAATTATTTTTTAATATTTCTGTTAGTAGATTAATAATTCAAACCTCCAAATTAATTGCCAACTTGTCTTAATTAATTTAGTAAATAATTAAATTGATAATACGCCGTCCCTTGGGTTCGATATTCACTTGGTCGCTTGATAAGCTGCAATTGATATTCTTAATACTTGGGGATTAATTTTGCGTACAAAGAAAACGCGCATCACAGACGATGGGCCCTCGTGTTCTTTAGAACTCCAATCAAATTAAAGTTTAAAGGGTATAGCTGATACTGCATGTCGTGGAGGTTGATCATTTCCTGTTTGCAAAAGTGATGTGAATGATAACCAATATGGAGGAATACCCTGCAAATCAACATCTTTCTTTGTTGTTGATGGTACATAGCAATCAGGTATTGGGTAATATGTCATATTTAATAAAACAACAAAACATTAAAAATTAGAATTTCTATAATATTAATAATAATTAGCTAATTTTATAAATATATACCATTTTGTGGGCGAGATATGTGTACAGAAGATCTAGGCATATCAGGGTAAGATGATGTCTCTAAAGGTGAAATATGTTCACTGCTACGCCTTCTTTGACTCCTTGTATTGTCTTGTTGTGCATTTTCATTCCTTCTTTGGCTTCTAGATGTAGACGGTCCATCATGATCAAAGTAGGTGATAGTCCGTCTCCTTTGGCTTGTAGTGGGTTCATACACATGTGTATCGCCTGATGAGCGTGGATCTGAAAAATATGGAGAGCGTTGTACCATTAGTCTATCCAAATTTTGAACAAGCTCTATACTACTTCTATGTAAGTTTCAAATGAGTCTCTATTTCCGAATGTAGCCTCAGTACTACAGATTCTAAGTTGTTCCATTGATAGGATCTGCAAAGTCAGAGAAATTCAAATGTAAGCTATCAGAACGGTAATAATTTAAAACATAATCCAATTAAGAAAATAAAAAAATATACCACTTCATCACGGAAAACTGTCTCTGGTGGTTGGAATCTGGAGTCCCAAGAGTAATAATTGAGAGATATAAAATTTCGTGTGATCATATAATACCACGGCATATATCCTCTAGTCGCACTATAAACTCCTTGAATTGGAATTACATTTTGTAGAGGTCTTTTTCTGTTC
Source organism: Pogostemon cablin (assembly GCA_023678885.1). NCBI lineage: Eukaryota > Viridiplantae > Streptophyta > Magnoliopsida > Lamiales > Lamiaceae > Pogostemon > Pogostemon cablin. Next base: position 11,437,089 of record CM042979.1, read on the forward strand.
CAATAACTCATCCAACTTTGATGAAATTGTGTCCAATTAACGTCGTCACGTCCTCTTTGATATATATCATGCGCAGTGACATGCGAGTTGTCTATATTATCAGGAATATCTTGCATCATCCCAAATTGCCTTAACACCCTATTAGGATGATGTATCTCCACAATCGCTATATTTATGAGAGGACATTCTGACATCCAATTCACAGTCACACATCTGGCATCAAGAACTGCTATTTGATGTTCTGTCATATCGTACGGTTGCCATATAAACTACAAAATGCTCAAATTCATGTTATTTATTTTCCACTTACAAAAAACTATGTCTTTATAGCACACTTACCTCTACATCTATCAATCAATCAAATATGTCTCTGTATATTCGTACAGAGTTACTTGTACTGTGAGTAAAGTTGTGATGTTGCACCCACCTATAATATAACCAACAAATTTTATTTTTATATTTTTGATATAGTATATTTCTAATAAATAATTGGATCATATTTCACTGTAAAAAGTTACCGTGTACCATATGGCTCAGGTCCTAAGTCCCGATTATTCTCTCCGTATAATGATCCACGTAGAAGCATGTTTCAAATATTACCAGGCAATATTATTTTTATTCTGGACCACGCCTAAATCTGCATAAAAAAAATACAAATTTAAATATATTAGTTTCTCTCAAAAATAACTAATTTAATATTTACGTTAAATAGCAAACCTGCAAAATAGTGATTGGTCCTCCAATGACATCTTTTTTGTAATCAGATGCTGTCGAACAAAGCTCACAATATAAAAAGGCTAATGCTGCACTACCCCAACTAAAACGTCCCCCTTCTCTCACATCCTCGAGAAATTATAGATATAATAATGAGACACTACTTCGCGAGGAGTCAGGCATTATTAGTGTACCCAGCAGTATAAGTGCACACCTCTTGCATACTGATTTACAATCACTTGATCTGTATCATCACTTATAGGACCAATACTTAGGAGGTAATTTCTCAATGTAGATAGGTAGATCCGTGTTTTACCCTTAATTTGTTCTTGATTTGGAATGAATCCCAAAATTTGACCACAATATTCTCTCTACTCTTCTTTTGAACGAGCAAGAATAGAACATACAACTGCTTCACCCTCTATAGGTAATCCCCAAATAAGTGCCATGTCTTGTAATGTGACAGTAGCCTCTCCGACTGAAAATGGAAAGTATGCGTCTCTGGCCGCCATCTCTCAACTAGAGCGATGATAAGATGATGGTCAATTTTCATCCTATCACAACGGATTACGCCATAAAATCCTATGTCATACAAAATGTCTAAAACACGAGGGTGCAACATAAAATCTGACTCTAATCGGTAACTCCAAAATATGCTTCCCATGTTGTGATTTACTCTTAGCACTTTATCTGTAGATAAACCTTTAAATATAGCCTTTGAACGGTGAGTTTGCTGAAAAATTAAGACAGAAGGATCACTAGGTTCATACAACTCATCATATGTTGACATTCTATAAAAAATAACTAAGATAACGTCAACATAATTTAAGACAAAATAAATAAGCATTAAATGAAAAAATAGAATCAAAATATCTTCATACAATAATTGAAATGCAAGTTGCAATAAGTAAATACATAATCAAGTACATACAAGTTGATATAAGTTGCGATAAAAATTGGATATCAAATTATTTTTATTTTTCAACTTGAAAATGAATTCATCTTCGGCGGGATGAACTCTCTCCATGGTGTGCAGCTGTATCTGCATCACGTGCTTGATATTGTTGTCTAGCCCGAGTCTCGGACCAATCCATTTTGTTTGCTATCCTAGATGTTACATCTCGACCAAGTCGTTTCTCTCTACGATCAGGGTTGTGCTTCAACTTGAACCATGGCTCATCCCATACTTCATCATCTGGCAAAGGCTCAAATACACCCGAAGAATATGTCAAAGCATAAGCTTGTGTACCAAAATATGACCTCATGTAAAAAGCTGGATCAACGCCAAACTGCCTGCACACTTGCATTGCATGTGAACATGGAATTCCATCATTAGATCATTGTCCGCATGAACATTCTTATTTGACAATACAACTTTATACGTACGAACACGTTGAGATCCTGGTACTGAGGTAAGCACATTAGCCGATAATATAGAATAATTGTAAAGATCAACTCTATCTTCCAAACTGAGGCGCTGCATTTGCTCAAACTTTTTCATAATATTATTTGGCCATAATTGATTTCTCTATTGCAACTTCATCACCTCTCTTGCTTTATCTAGAAAAAATATTTTTGACTTTGTAAATGTTATCTTAACTAGGGTTGTGATAGGAAGGCGTCGCGCACCTTTCAATACACCATTCATGCACTCTAAACTATTTGTCGTTATTACACCAAATCGATAGCCTTCATCATGAGATAACATCCATTTTCACACATCAGTCTTAGCCAAATAATCATAAGCTTCAGGTTCTATAATCTTGATTTGCTCCATGATCCTTTCAATTTTTCTTTTACTCAAAGAAGCCTCTGCAATGTAACATAAATCCTTCAATTTCATTCTTAAATTTAGTGTTAAAATTAGAAGTGACATGTCTCAGGCAGTAACGATCTACACCCATCGGTGGGTGAAATTCTTTGACATAATCAACTGCCTTTAATATGCCCTTATGTCTGTCTGAAATTAAACACAAACCCTCAACTCCACGGACAACATGCTTAGCTAATAAATCAAGAAACCATCTCCATGATTTGAAGTTCTCATCATCGACGATTCCATATGCTAAAGGCATAACTGTCTGATCCGCATCAAGCCCGATTGCGATCAACAACTTATGTTTATACTTAGTGTATAGGTGTGTACCGTCAACACTAATGACCTTACGACAATATTTGAAAGCTTCAATGCAAGGTCCAAATGCCCAGAAAACATACCCTAATGTATAGATGCCTTGTTTGTCACAAGCCTTGTGCGACCACTCCACAATTGTCCCAGTATTGTATTTTTGCAAAGCTCCCATGTTCTTAGGCAAATAACAACATGAGCTCTCCCAAATTCCATACACATTCTCTCTAGCACGCTTTAATGCATGCCATGCTGTATGATATGAGACATCATAATTATACTCTTGATACATAAGTTCTTTCATAACCTTGATCTCTAATGCTGGATTAATCTTGACCAAGCTCATTAAAGAGTTAGCAATTTGATTTCTACCCAAATTTTTATGACTTTTGGATACTTCATTCATAAGAAAATTTTGTGGCGGTCCTAACTTTGTGATTATCTATAAAGAATATTTTTTGGAGTAAATTGCCAGAACATACCAGTTGCATTGACGCGACGATATGCTACCATCTCTGTTCTCCATATTTTTCGTGATACATTCAACCTTCCACACTGTGGGAGAACTCTCCACAACTTTGAACTCACGTCTAACATGCTTTATTGAATAATTTTTTATAACAGACTGAACATGTTCTATATCTTTGAACATCATTCCTCTTTTGAACTCTCCCATGTCAAAGTCATACACTGTAGCACCTCCTGATAAATCAACTGAATCCATAGGTACATGTATAAGAGATTCATCAAAATAAGGTACTTCTGATAAGTTAGGATGTGGTCGCACAAGTTCTACAATTGCATGACCCTCATCTTCTTTATCATACAAATCATCATTTTCTGAGTCATCATCATTTGGTTCAGAGTACGGAGTTTCTTCTATACCATAATGATTAGAGGTCAAGTATGGAGACTCGATGATATTTTTATTAGAATTTTCATCTTCACACGAAATATCATTGACTCTCAAATAAGGTGACCCACCATGCATATTCGCTTCACGTAATGTGGGCATTTCTAAGTCACCAACAATATATGATGCATATTGTGTCATCTCATTGCCAAATTCTACTCGTGGTGCCGGTAACAATTTTTCTGCTTCAACCGTTAACTCAATAGATCTTAAACCATTACTCAAATCAAAAAAGAAACGAATGTCATTGTCATTGTTTATTGGAACCACTTTTGAGGTGCGATTGCACGTGTATCTAGTGGACACCTTCAGCGAATACTCATTCAAATCTAATCCAATCATTTGAGAGAACAATATTTGTAGACTATGCATCAATTCTACGATCAACTGTATTCGCTCCGATCATTACTCCATCAAATAGCACAATAATAGCAATTGGATTTGAACTTGCCATAACCCTAACGATATTAATTGATTATTAGAATTTTATGTTAATTTTAACACACAAACATATAATTACAATATTATAATATATATTAATACATTATTTAATAAATGTATTAATTAATAGATTAAATTACACATAAATATTTATTAATTTAATAATATATAATAATTAATTAAATAAATTTTAAATAATAAATAGAAAGTTTAATACATATAATTTGGAATTGCAAGTTTAGGTTGATAAATTCATCATAAAACATTCAACTTTTAATAGTTCATTTTGAAAAAATGGCACCGGCTATGATTTTTCAAAATAATGTCACTTTTTTAAAAATATAATTAAATTTTAAATTAATATAAATATTAATGATTTGATTTGACAAATAAAATTAAATTAAACATAAAAATAAAAATAATGTAAAAAATTATTATATTAATAATCTAAATTATAGACATTATTTATTAAAATATAATAATTTAAAACAAAATTTATAAAAAAAATAATTAATGAAGATCAATCGGCCTCAAAATTCAATAAGTATTTTATCAATTAAATCCATGCTCGAAATCTGCTCTGTTCACAACTTATACTAATTTAAATTATTTTGACTTTTTAATTATTATTAAATTTAGTAGTTTATTTAGTGTATTTTACACTATTGTGTAATGATACTTAAAAAATGTATTCATAATACTTATTAATGCATTGGCATAGAATACATTTTATAAAAATATCACTTATTACTACAAGTTTTTTTTAATGTTGTTTATACTATACTATTAATATATTATGTTATTAAACTTTTACTTATTCATTAGTTGCAGGAGCTTAACTAGTAGCTATATCCAATTGATCCAGAGAAAACTTGTATAATATTTTTTTAATTATTTTTTATTAACGTTTTAACTTTGTTTACTTTTAATATAAGATTAATAGTTAAATTAATACATAAATTATATAATTTGAATTAAAATTAATTGATTCTATTTAAAATTATATTTACTGCATTATAACTTGATCTATTACTATTTCGTGTTATTTTTATCTTTACTATTAAATATATTTTTTCAATCAAAATAATTTACATATATGCTTAATTTAATTATGTTATTATTATTAAAAGTAATTTTAATGTTCATACTTGGAATAAGTCATTTAATTTTTATGATTAATAAAAAAATTTATTTTATTAATTTTATTGTTATCGTACACTTATTACAATTATTTTTTAAAAAAAACCAAAATGGTTACTTTATGATTATATAAAGTCTTTAAAAGTTGAAGATTTTTTTTTCAATTAATTATAAAATTTTCAAAATTACGCCAATTTAGTTAAAATTTTCGAATCTTGCAAGTTTTTTTTTTCGAAACATATAAATAAAATTCATTATATAAAATTTTATCATATAATGAATTTTATAGGTTTTAGAAATTTTTCTAGTAGTGATCTATTATTAATATTTTATGAATGACATGTATCAATGTCATTAAAGTTTTTTCTAGTAATGACATTACTATAATTATTCCAACATTAACACATAAAAATATCATAAAAGATACAGAGTAGTGATTCAAAAATAATATAATAAATAACAACATAACGTATCAAATAATAAAACATTTAAGAATATTCAAATTTAAATGTATAAAGAAAGTGCGCACCTTAAAATTATCAAGTTCAAAGTTGAGAATGGTCCTCTAGAACACCACGTGGAATACTAATAACAGTACATTTGTATCATTTTTTCAAAAAAAATTCAACCATCAGACTATTACAAGAACAATAATAATTGATAATGTTAAAATTAAAAATACTAAAAAAATAGAGAGTAACAAAAAAACTAATTAAACACTTCCCTTACACTTTATTCACGTGTTTGTTGTACAAGAAAAACAAAGTTTGTAGAGTTATTATGAAATAAAATTGAGGTGAAAAAATTTTTCCTAAGGGGAAGAAAATCTAATCGCTAAACACTGAGGTGGAGAAAAGTGATGCATGCTTGAAAGTGGTGAATACGAAATGAAACTATGAAGCTAATGCATTCCTCTCCTCTGTATATAAGGAGATAAAATGAGGTGAGATGATAATAAATTCAAGTGACAACGTGACAGTTAAAAAAAAAAGTTTAACATGACCACACACATTTATGTCCACTTTAACTGACTTACCATATTTTGTTGACCAAAACAGGTGGTCAAAATTAAATTCTGCTGATTACGAAGCAACCCATGTGATTATCTACTTTTATAGGTTTGTAGTTGTGCAGGGTAAGAGGAGGCGCCAGTGCAACTAGTGCTTTTAAATAGCACAAATTTTTTTTATTATTTTAATTTAAGTACTGGCACAGGTGCCACTGAAAGTGGCGCTTCTTCAAACATCCTGCACCCTCTCTCCTCCACGTGAGAAAGACGCCAGTACTAATGGCACTTCCACTTAATATATTAAAGATTCATGCAACTCCCATATTTAATTAAAAAAATTTCAAAACTGCTATATTTTAATAAATTAGCCCAAAAATCTTGTCAAAAAGAAGGTAAAACTAAACTATTGCTAGAGCTAACACCTTCACAAAAAAGTTAGCCATTTAATGCAATCCTCAAAATAGTTCTTCAACTTAAAAAGTGCTACTTACCTGCAGTGTGTTGCCTTCACAGCCTGTTTCATTCTAATTCCTCAATGGCTGTTATAAGATCTTCCAATCCATCTTCTTCATTTCTTTCAATCAAAGATTCAAGACCTGTAATGACCAAATTCTTCTCAATCTCCAAGTCGATAGGTAGATTCCCTGCTCTCAGTAATGCATCTTTCCCCATATGAGGGGTCTTGTAATTATTGGATCCACCACATATTATAATTTCTCTATAGCATGACTGTAGTGTTAGAAACACTGCATTGTACTTGGTGAGTGTCAGCTCATCAAAAGATTTATGAACTGCCCCTAGCAAATCATCAATTGTTCTAGCTGCTATGGTTGAATGCAAAGATTGCAATGCCCTAAGCCATCCCAAGTCATTTATGTTTGTGTCTGGCCTCTTTGGGGGTTGATTTTCAATGTGAATGTTGAAACCATTAGAACTAGCAGCATGTCTGAAATTTGGGTCATTGTCATCTATATGTGGTTTAGCATTGTCTTGTTGAATGACAATATTTCTACTTGCATCAATTGACCACTTGGACTTTATAGCTGGTATAACCTTAAATAATGTCACCAATAAGAATATTCAATATAATTCTTATTCAGGAGACTTATTGAGGTTAATAACTCAATGATGAAATTATTCTGAGAGTTAGAAAGAATCATACATAGTTATGATAGTTTTACAAAGTTTAGGAATACCTAATTGATGAACATATCATTTGTGACATCTTTATTGACTGTATCTATTGCCTTGGTAACAATTGTGTCTGCTGCCCTATTTTTGGATGTTCTTTGAGCTGGTACTTGTTCTGTAAAAGGGAAAATACCTATTTTCCCATCGAATATGCACTCCCCATTTGAATTATAAACTGGCCTACAAATTGTGAGTGCTGGCTTGATTGAATTTGTGTGAGGTCTGATCAGTCCTTTCTTTGCCCATCTCCCAATTGTACGTTTGCTTGCCTTCATTTCGATTGCCATACTTTTATATGTTCCTCTTTGTTGAACACTTATACTAAGAAGCTTTTTCTTATCAAAAACATTGAATTTCTTATGAGGCAGCTCTAATTTTCTGTTGGACAGATGAGCTGGCATACCTGATAATTTTTGTTGTTTTACCCTTGATCATATTATGCTAACTGCATTTTTCCCCACACCAAACTTGGTTGCTGCTTCATTTATTCTACCACGTGCAAGGATGCCACTCGAACAGCCTTCCAGAAGAAATTGAACAATGATATTTAATTCATTGCTACTTAAATTTTTTGTTCACATTGTTTTAGGTTTGTCCACCAACTTTTGGAGAAGATGTAAATAAATATATTTATAATGGATATTAGGAGGGAAATGTGATTTAGATTTGGAGGGAATTAATGTATTGGTGGAAAAATTTCACTTTTGAATTAAATTTGTTGTAATTTTAATTGTACAGTGCTGTAATGGTGGTTTAATTTGGATGGAATTCCCATTTACAGTACAGTAATGTACTGGTTTTAGAGGAAATTGGGGATTTGATGTATTTTGTGATGATTTCAATATGTGATTGATAGGTTACTGTGTAATGTTATATTTTTATTTATTTTATTTTGGTGGGATTAATATCAATTAGTTGGGATAAGTATTAGGGGTAAATGAGTCAAATAGCATTTTAAAAGTACACAATACACATTAAATATTATATCCTTTAATTTACGTACACAAAAGTTTTGTCACTCTTGTTGTGGGACGGAGGGAGTATATTTTTATTCTAAAGTGTATAAATTTTTTAACGTGGGTGCACAAAGAATTTAAAATAAAAAATTTGTTTGTACAAGAAAATACTTTAACAGCAGTATTTTAATTCCTAAACAACAGTTGAAGGTCATATTTGACCATTTGCCGAAAAATAAACCCAGCCCATGCTGATTGAGTATAAACCAGACGTAGAAATGCCCGCTCTCTTTTATAACTAAATTACAGATTTGACCCAAAAGAAAATGAAAAAATTACAGATTCGACCAACAGGGAACACGTTCCGCGTGCTCGGTTAAGTTTTAACCATAGTTCAAATACATTTTACATGGGCATGGTTAGTTCCAACCTAACCACAGTTAGTAGCTAGACGATTTATATATACAGCCATCTCCCGCCACTTCGTTCTGCATTTCATTTTTCAGCTAAGAATTCAAGTTGGGGATTTTCCGTAACAAACTTTCTTTCTATTCAGCATTCTCTCTCTTTCCCGTTGAAATGGTGAGCTGAGAGAGAGATTTCAGAGATAGATAGATAGAATCATCCCAATTCGATTATTTTGATTCAGTTCAAGGATTTAGACTCATAGATTGAACGCGTTGCTGATTTTCGTTGTTTTTCTCCGATTTCAGGTGGTTGCGCAAAAGGTCAAGGAATCGGAGATCACTGAGCAGGATTCGCTTCTACTCGTAAATCACTCGCTTAATCTCCTAATTCCTGTTCGATTCCTTTGTTTTTCAAATGAATCAGTGATATTAGGTTCTAAATCATGGAGTAATTTGTATTGGTATTTGATACTGATGTTATCAATGTGTCATATGATAATTCTGAACTTTCATTTTGCTATACTTTACTTGACTTCACCTTTGGTTTGATTTGTTCGTTCTCCTTTTCTTATGTCGTTGGACAATATACTTACTGCGGTAAAATAGTTTTAGTGTTCATTTACGCCTTTTTTTTTTTTTGGGTCAAGGATACACATTATGTGCGGTAATTTGTTAAACAGTTCTTATCATGCATGTTGATTGAAGCGTGTGATGGAGTTATGCATGTTTACTGAAGCCTGTACTGCAGCGATGCATGTTGATGTTGTCTTACCAGTGTTTCTTGATTTGAACTATCTGCAATAGTTTGAGAAACATATGATTTTTTTTGTACAACATGCTTAAGGAGCATTCTGATAATTCCTTTTAATTTGATCAGACTAGAAATCTGTTGCGAATTGCTATATTCAACATCAGTTATATTAGAGGCCTTTTCCCTGAGAAGTATTTCCATGACAAATCTGTTCCAGCTTTGGGTAAGCAGCAAACTTCTATTCTACTTAAGATACAGTTGCTAAATTGAAATAATTTAAATTTCACACTGTAACAGACATGAAAATTAAAAAGCTTATGCCTATGGATGCTGAATCACGTCGACTCATTGATTGGATGGAGAAAGGTATATCTCTGTAAAGATTTTAATATCAAAATTTAATTATTACATTTTATCTTCCCTTTTCCTTCCTCAATAGCTCATCTTGGTTTTCCCTTTTCTTTTAGGTGTTTATGATGCTTTACAGAAAAAATATTTGAAAACTCTCCTGTTCTGTGTCTGTGAGGCTGTGGAAGGACCAATGATTGAGGAATATTCATGTGAGTTTTATAGGAAGCTAAGGTTTCCAGAAAACTTACTTCTGTTGTATTGCTGGAAATTCATGATAAGATGTTGTGCTTAATTTTTCTGTATATAAGTGCTTATGAACAAGGCTTAAATTCTAGACTAATTAACAATTAATATCTTAAAATGTAGTAGTATAATATTTTATGAAAACACCCAATTCTTAAACTCTGCTCCATTTCCAATTCTTTGTTTTCCAAGCCAGTTTCATAATTGGTTTTTAGAATAAACTAATGAAGTGTTATTTCTGGCAGTTTCTTTCATTTACTCAAATTCTGATAGTCAAGAGGTCTCAATGAACATCAATCGTGGTGGGACAAAGAAGGGCGGGACATTCAAGTATAACTCCTCAACAGAAATAACTCCTAGCCAGATGAGGTAGTTGAATGAGTACACCTCTCGTGCAGTCATTTTCTTCTTATCATTTCTTCATAATATAATAATCCTAATTCACCAGGAGTTCTGCATGTAAAATGGTTCGCACACTTATTCAGCTGATGAGAACTCTGGAGAAGATGCCAGAAGAGGTGCAGTTTCGTGACAATGAGTTATCTAAATTGATTTATCTAGCTTATTTTACTAGTTATACTTGCCTTGTTGTTAAGTCTTAGTCGGTGAATTCCTTTGTTGTTTCAGCGCACTGTACTGATGAAGCTCCTGTACTACGATGATGTCACGGTAAGCTTTTCCTTCAGTAGGTTTCGATATATGCTTCAGAGTTTCCCCTTGCTAATACTCGGTCATTTAACAAAAAAATATAGGTATACATAAACTCAAAAAGGTGAAGCTTCCCTGTTACTTTTAACTGTAAATCATTTTCCCTGATCACGGATGAGTTTCAAATTTCACATGTTAGGCGAATTCCTCATTTTATATTCTTCACCTTATTACTTTGATTGCAGCCAATAGATTATGAGCCTGAAAAAAGTGTAGCCTCTGTTTTACTGTTGTAAATCATCTGTGCTGATGCGCTGATGAGTTTCAGATTTAACACCTTGCTTAGTAAAATAGCTCAATTAATATTCTTGATCTTAACACTTTGATTGCAGCCTATGGACTATGAGCCTCCCTTTTTCAGAGGCTGCACAGAAGAGGAAGCACATAATCCATGGACTAGAAATCCCTTGAAGATGGAAGTTGGCAAAGTCAATAGCAAGCATTTGATACTATCTCTGAAGGTATGAGATTCCGGAATAAAGTAAGTATTTACATTATTTCTTGTACTTAGTTGAATATTCTTTCTCCACTCGACAGGTTAAAAGCGTGCTTGATCCTTGTGAAGACGAAAACATTGACAATCAAGATGATGAGTTAAGCTTGGGAGCTGATTCTCCCCAAAAAAATGAAGATAGCGACACAGACAGTGAGGTATTGAGTCAATTGAGTAATTAGAGGTTCTTGTATAGGGAACTATGTTATAACTTCTAAGCCTCTCTAGTTTTGACATTTGAAAAACTTGTTCTGTTGCATCCTAATCCAGATGAGTAATTCAGATGATGATCAATACATTGTAGTGCCCATAGGTATATTCCTACCAGAGAAAATCTTTTGAAGCTTTTCATTTTAAATTCCTGTATAATCAAACTCTGGCATCTTGTGTGACAGAGAAAAAGCAAGTTGAAGAAGAAACTGGAGCAAATGATGAAGGTTCCACTCTTCGCCGAGTCACCAGTTGTCATTCTATATTAGCGAGTATAGAAGAAATCCTAATCCACTATTTTAATTTAGATGATACCCAGGATTCAGTTGAAGATGAACAGCAATTTGGACGAATAAAGGATTGGATCAGCTCTTACCACCTTGACACTGTTGAGCTCATTAATGTTCTCTCAAATTTCCCTGACATCTCAGTGGTGAGGATTCCTTCTGTGGTTCAACTGTCTTCTTGCAAAGTAAAATTGATATTATGACATAGTTTGTTAATTTGAGCCTCTAACCTACGTGATCCAATTCGTGCAGGTCCTGATTGAAGGTACATCCATCTACACTCTTTAAATAAGGGAATAAGCTCATACTTAAGTAACATTATGCCATTTTCTGACGATGAATGTTCTAATGGTCTAGAAATTATGCACAAGCTTGTGAATGAAAAGTTTATATCTAAAACTTCAGAAGAAAGTTATCTCATCAATAAGAAGAAGGTTAACTTTCCTTTACTTTTCACTTCTCCCCCATAATGTCCAAATAAAATCCTAAATTTGCTGAGTGAAAATTTTTCTACCTGTGAACTGCCTCTTAACTGAAGAAGTTTGACTACGAATTTGATGTTGTGAAAGAAGAAGTCGATGGTCATATGGTTGAAGTTGATGGAAAAAATGGAAATACTAGTGCAGATCACATGTACATGAAGGTGAGTTTTTCTTTGAAGTTTACTTCCATCTGTAATTCAGAATTGAAGTCACTTCTTTACATTATGAGTGTATTCTAGTTCAAATTTTTAAATTTTCTTTAACTACGAACTTGAAATTTTCATACTTGTATCTTTCAAGTTTCAAATATATATCAATTTGAATGATTGTATTCCACATAGTAATCCGGATTTTGATCTCAGGCTTTGTATCACACTCTTCCAATGAACTATATAACAGTGACGAAACTTCAGAAGAAGCTTGAGGGGAAACCCAGCCAGACTACGGTTCGCAAACTTATTGACAAAATGGCTCAAGAAGGCTTTGTTGAGTCGGGTACCAATAACCGACGACTTGGTAAAAACACACAACAAATGACTCAGTAATTTTGGACCAAACCAAAGGTTCTGCCATTAACAGATATGTTGCTTGTTAACTTCCCAGGGAAACGCGTGATCCACTCTGATCTCACCAAGAAGAAGCTCACTGAAATCAAAAAGCTTCTCACCTCAGATGCAATGGTACTACTAGCTAGGATTTCTATATAATAATCATTAGATTTTATGTCTGGATACTGAAATTTCTTTTACCAGGACCTGGATAAGAATGAATCGGCAAACAAGTCGAATCCTCCCCAACCCGACACTGCTGGTACCTAGCATTACCTTTTTTGCTATGAACTAGACCATAACATGTAACTAACCTACATGATTTGAACACTAGGTAACAATAGCAAGGTAATGCTGGACTTGTCAACTTGCGGTGGGCTGCACTCCATCGGATCCGACATCACACGAATGAGAGGTCGATCAGATGCATACATTAATGGCTCTACAAGAACCGAACAGAGGAACACACCAACTAGCAAGGCTGAGGTATAATGCTTAGCTCTTTCTCACAACATTCCTCACCGTTATATGAACTAACTCGAAACATAATCTACAGCCAGCAGCTTCTAGAGAGAGCTTTGTGCCAGGTGCTGATAACGAATTAAATGGCGATGACGTGGACGTTATCATGGAAACCAAGTCAACTCAGGACAAACACTCGAGGAAGACGAGCACGGTAAGCTCCTAGACTGTATTGGTATTACGTTTTCATAACATCATACTTCTTTACTGCGTTTGATTTACGTTTAATTAATTAAATGTATAAATGACAGGTGAAAGAGCCTATCTTGCAGCACTCTAAGCGCCAGAAATCTCAACCTATCTGAACATGAGTTTTACACTTGTTTGATTATTGTAGTACAAAAAAGATCTACTAGTTATGGCTTTTTGTAGTAATATCTCCTCTATTAACTGAAAACCAAGATGGATTGGATATATATAAATATTATGAATATTATGGGCATATAATGAGTTGAAATAGTGCTTTGCTAATTGAGTCACATTTCTGTACTTGATTTTTTTTTTCAAATGAAGTAAAAAAGAGTAATAATTTTGCAATCTTAAATAATACACACTTATACTCATATACAATGTTTAAACAAATAGTATTACTTCTATTTTAGCTCCATTGCACACGGCCAATCCTAGAAAAAAAATTGACCTCAGTCGAATTTTCAGATGAAATCTATAAAATTTGTCTTAGTTATATGAATTAAAAGTTACAAAAAATATGTATTTTTATACTTGTACAAATACTTAAAAATAACAAACCAGTAATAAAGTTTTGATAGTATTTCTTTTGTTACAAATTCAAATTCATACTTTTGTTAAAAAAAAAAAGTTTAACTTCCAACACTACTTCTAAATTTCAAATTGACATCCTTTATCAAGACTATTTGAAATTTATTTATTATAAAAAATTATATTCCAACACTACATTTTAATTTCAAATTGACATCCTTTATTAAGACACTCAACTTATTTGAAATTTATTTATTATAAAAAATATCATCCCATAAGTAGGTTAGAAAGTAACTTTTACGGCATAATTGGTATGATAGAATGGGGTGAGAATGAAATCGTAATTCCTAATATCATTCACATTCCTGCTATTGGTATATTTTTATGAATAGGAATATCGATTCCAAAGAAATGTGTATTACCTTATACATGGGAATGAGCATTCCTCCCAGCCCCATGGTATTGCCCATTCCATTCCCCACTCCCCCCACTCCACCCCATCTCATATATATACTCTCTCTGTCCGCTTCTAAGGAAACCATTTACTTTTTGTACGTGGACAGTTCTAAGGTCTTTATTTGCTTTTAAATCCACTCAAAATCCCCCAATCCACTTTTTCTATAGCGAGAGTATAAGAAAAGGGAGGTAGCTACAGACTCTGTTTGAGAGTTTGGATAGGTAATAGGTTGTAGTAAAGACAAATATTGATTGAACTTTTTTTCACCATCACTTAAACAATTAAGCAATAACTGGATAGGGGAGTTTATGTCAGCAATTTAATTTTACTGACTTAATGTGTCAAGTGTGGTTTTCGTTTCACCTTCTATACTTATGTGTAGTTTTTCAACTATTTGATATGTAATAAAAATTTTGTCTAATAGATAAAGAAACTATATTATAAGAAGACAACAACTGTCATAGAAACATCATATTCCTCGGTGAATGCCCCTAGTGTTCAACCTCAATTAAAAATCCATCAAGCCAATATAACAATATTGTGATTGGTTCAGAAAATTTTCATAGTGCCCCAAGACTATGACCTAACATAACAAGTTATCCGACTAATTTTGTTGAACAGGCTTGTAGGTCTTACTTTTTAAAAGGTCCATGCCAACCACGTGAACATAATTTTCCTCAAGAGATGAATGGAAATAGAATACGTAAATTTGTTGCATCTTGGTTTGATGAATTTCATGATTGGTTAGAGTATAGTATTGTGAGAGATACATTATCTTGCTTGTATTGTTATCATTTCTCTACGAGTCGTATTGAAAGAGGACATGATATTTTGTAACAAAATAATTTAATATATGACGCAAGAAAGAGAGATTAAGTGATCATGTTGGGGACCACAATAGTGATCAGATTCATAGCAAATGCAAATTGGCTTGTCAAAATCTGATGAATCAAAGTTAACACATTTTTAAGGTTTCAGAACAATCAAAGATTGATTATCATTATATACTGAATGCATCAATTGTTTGATTATGTTTTCTTATAATGCAATGATTAGCCTTCCGAGGATGTGATGATTTGAAGAATAAATAAATTAAGAAAATTTTGTAGAGCTTTTAAAAGTTATTGCTTCATGTAATGAAAAAATAAATAATGTTATGCTACATAATGCTCCTGAGACACTCAAGCTTACATCTTCTAAGATTCAAAAGGATATTATTAGTACAGCTGCAGTTGAGACAACTAATGCTATCACTAGTGACATTAGTAATGATTTTTTCTCCATTATGAAAGATGAATGCCGAGACGTATCAATGAAAGAGCAAATGGGAATAGTCATACGTTATGTGAATACCAATAGATTTGTTATTGAACGTTTTCTTGGTCTTGTTCTTATTCTTATTCTTGTTCTCTACATATGATTTGAGTATTTCTAGTTTGGGAGATCAAGGTAGGGTTGTACTAAATTACCAATTTTTTGGTATTCCGCAATTACCGTACCCAAAATTAATGAATTTAACAAAAAATTCAGAACGATATGGTGCCGTATCGAAAATTCGGTACGGTATTGGTAAAAGATTCAAAAAATTTTTAGTATTTCGGTATATACCGAGATATCGTAAAAATATCGATAATTCGATAAATACCGGTATACCGTACCATTTATGTTAAACTAATATAATAATATTAATTATATATTCTAAAGTTCAATCATAAAATAATATATTTAAATAAATTAATAACTATTATTCTGTACACAGTCACAATATAAACATAAAACTCAACCAATAGCCGGAGGCCCACTGTCCATGTTTGTCCTCCCTCTTCCCATCGTCAATCACTCAATCATCCTCTTCCAAAGCCTCTGATGCCCTCCCACTACCCTCTCTTCCCTCTGACGTCCTCCCGCAGACCCGCTCCCTCCTCTTCACATCGTCAATCGTAGTGTGCTTGGTTGCTTCGAATATTTTTCCAATTCCTCATTTTTCAGATCGGAAAGTGAAGAGGAACATCAATTTGCAGTCAAAAGGTTCTTTTCTTTTATTCTTTGCACTTCAATTTGAAGCTTATTTGAAGCACCCTTTGTATAATTACAAGTGAACATAATTTTTTCTATTTAGACATTTTTTTCTCTGCTGGTTTTACTCTGTTTTTCTTTATTGGTGTTATTTTGTTTTAATGACATGTTTCATGTGTTAGTATTGGATAAAAACTTGATTGAATATTTTTAATGTAAAAGAGCAAGTGAACTCTTGTCGTGTAAGCACAGGCAACCAAGTTAAATTATCGAACCAAGGGAATTTAGGATTCGTGATCTTCAAGTTATAGTCTTGTATTAGTTAGGGATGACCTATAAGAAGAGAAATAAAACATGAAAAATAAACTAATTACAATATTTTTGGAATTTTCAATGCAAATGAAATTTTCGTAATGCATTTCAAGTGGATCAATCATGTAACACATCTAATTGTCTCCCAATTTAACCTATTGTAGTAAGAGCGATCACAATTTCCACCTAAACTCTCTCTCGAGATGAAGAGGATGTAGGCCCTTACAAAGGCCCCAAAATAGCACATAAGATCGAGATCAAAGTGAACACCTTTCAATAGGTACTAATTACACGTATGAGTTCCCTAATTAGGTACTAAATCATAGGTAATATTCCATTTCTAGGTACTATGAATTCACTAAAAATTAGGTTCCCCTCACTAGATCGATTGACCTCTCAATCTAACCTCTCTAGTATTCATTTATGTAGTTCTAAATATGAGAGATCGTCTCCAATTCTTCACGTATTAATCCTCATGTAATAAATGGAAAATACTCTCATATGATAATCATGTAAATCAAATAAGATGAAAGTAATTACGACGAGATAGGTTGATACACAATCATAGTCAAAATTACACATACCAAAAGCATAAATTCCAAATTATTACAAGATAAACATAACCCATAAATGAAACTAATCAAAGCTGGGAACACAATTTGGATAATTCATAATTCAAGAATCAATCAAATATCCAAAACATAGAAAATAAAAAAGATAATAAGTAGGATTAGATTTCACCTAAAAATAAGTTTTACATCCATTAGGATCATCCTTCCTTTGGTATTCCCACCATCTTGAAAAAATAATTAAAAATCCTAATCTAGAAAAAAATATTAAGAAATACAGATTCCTCTTCCCGAAAAGGGGAATGATTCAATTTAATGAAATTTAGTGGATAAAAGATTGGTTGTGAAGCTTCCAAATGAGAGGTATTTTATAGTTGTAGAGTGAGAAGAATCTTTGAAGAGTTTTCAATATGGGATACTTTAGCTCATGTAGTAGTAGAGTGAGAAGAATTTGTAGTAAGTAATCAATGTGGGATAATTTGGCTCATGAGACAAATTAAAATGGAATTTATGGAATTAATTCTTGTTTTGGCCCGTTCTCGCTCATTTTAACTCCAAATTAATCGTCATTTTCTCCCACATCTTCCTCTTCTCTTCTATAATCTATTTTGCTTCAACATTACCCATTTTCTGCAAAAATACCTCTCTCCAAGTAATCAAGCAATTAATAGCATTTTCATTAAAATCATGCCTAATTATTGAATTAAAACCAAATAAATCCACATAAATTCATGCAATTAAGCCCAAAATTCTAGGTGAATTTCACACCGATCAATGGCTAACTTGTTATTTGTAAAATGACAGATTAGCTCATGATATTTGTGTTGGTGTCTTCTTGCCATATATATCCCTATCATTAGCTCTAGTTTGCAAATAATTACATTTTTAAAAAGAAGAAATAATTACTACTAGGTACACACTTAATACCTATTATTACTATGAGATACATCAATTTTAAAAAATTACTCCTATATAAAAAAATTAAGATCAATTACTCAACACACCTTTAATTTAATGTGACATAAAAATTTTATGTTGCACATATACATAACATTATTTTTGTTGCACATAACATTTACGACTTTTTTTGTTGCACATAATATTTATTGTTAGACGTTTTATTTTTGCTGGACATGAAATTTTTTGTTGCACATGAAATTTTTACATAAGATTTGCTACACATAATTTTTTTGTTGTACATAACGTAAATAATTATTTACAGCATAATTGTTTGTGTGCAGCATATTGTAAGGGTAAAGTTGGAATATCACTATATATTTATGTAGTTAGTAATAATATTTTTTAAAGTTTGTATCTTATAGTAATTAAGGAGATTCTAATGTACCTAACAATAAGTATCCCTAAAAAGAATAACTCAAATTAAAAAGATTGAGATTAATTAATGATGTCTTTAAAGTCAATAGGCTGATGTAGTGCATTTAGAACTCAGAAGCTTTGTCAACTAGCTTAGTTATTTAAATTGTTTAACACCTACAAATTGATTCATGCGCAAGCAAAGTGGATAGGCCTAATTTATTATTAATTCATTTAGTTATTTTTAACCAATATTATTTTATAATTGCTTCACAAATAAAGTTATAATTTTTTTTTCTATCAAATTGAAAAAGTTAACCACCACAAATATTTACCTTTATGTCATTATGTATTTTTTATATTAGCACCACATGATATAAGACTTGGAATTGTTCGTGTACATATTTAGTTACCAATTTGTTTATTTATAATAAGAAAAATAATAAACTTAGTAGAATATATGCTATGGAATTAGGGTTCATGTATTCTTCTTTTTAGAAAATATTTGAGCTATTACTTCATTTCTATTTTTTTCTAAATGAAATCTGAATCTTCTCATTTGTTTTCAAATCCATCCGAAACTTAAGAGCCATCCGACTCTGAAGCAGTTAAAGAGTCTTCTTGTCGAAAATGGGTTCAACAAGGCTTCCTATTCCTAAATCATATAGAAATCCATATTGGGGGCATTGTGAAAAGGGAACAAGAAAGTTGGGTGGTGCGAGCTCGCAACAAATAGAAATATGCAATTATTGTAAGGTTGAGATCTCGGTGAATTATGAAAGTACTAATATGTTAAAAAATCATTTAGTAAAGAGGTGCAAGTTTAACTTAGTCTCAATTTTGGTATAAACTGATTAGAGCAACCATACTCTATCGTTGTGTAGAATGTGATGACCAAGTGCAAAATTTATAATATCGAACCCAAGGGAGAAAGTGTATGTATCCGTATTTGAAAGATGTTTAACTCTAGAAGGACTAATCAATAAAGGAGGGATTGTTTAACACTCAAACTAACTAAGAATGCAATTAAAAATATAGAAAAATGTACATATGTGATGGAAGATGGATGAAGTTGAATAATCTAAGAAGTATATAAGGCAAGCAACATCATGGAAAAGGCTCATGTAAACTCACACACACACACACACATGCATTGAAGGTCATCATGTTATGATATTAAGGGCAATCACTTATGTACTCTTAATCCCTATGGCTAAGGCAATTAGGTTCTCAACTCTTTTACAAGTTTAAATCTCCTAGAATTATCTTTTACTCTCAATTCCCTTAAGGTACTATGATCATAAGTTTTTTTCACTACATCATAAATGATGTTATGTTACACTTCACAGTAACACTTTTATTATATATAACACTTAATTGTAACACTATTTAAAATTTAATAATATGTAACACTTGGTTTATATGCAACATCAATGAGTAACATTTTTAAAAAAGTAACACTTTTTAAATAACACTTTTATAAACATAACACTTTTCAGATTACACTTTTTTATATGTAATATTTTATTAGTATCATTTTTTATAAAGTATATTACACCTTTTATGTAATACTATTAATTATTTAACACTATCATAATATATTTTTAAATACATAACATTTTATATAAATGAAATAATTAATATTTATATAGTTTAAATAATTTAAAAAAACTAACACACTATTAAATAATTTATATATTATACAAGTTGAAAAAAATATATGCTCATATAAATAAAATATTTATTATGTAAAATATTTATTATGTTATATAAAAATATTAGTAATGTATGAAAAAATATATTTTATATTTATTTAAAATAATTTTAATACATATAAATTTATTTATAATAAAAATATATTTTAATTATATAAATCACACCATTTAAAACCTTGTATTCCTCAAACAATTTCATAAAAGAACTCATCACCCTATCAACTAAAGCTTTCGCATCTTTCTCGATGTATAATTGACTGAATTTAGCACAAAAGTATTATTTCTTGCATCTAGGATCCAACAACACCGCAATGAAAAGCATCACATTCATTTTACTAACTGCCCCCCAATACTGTCAAATTTGGCTTTCATTTGTTTACCCATATCCACCAAACATTGATCCTTACTACTTAGAAGGTTTTCTAATTCTTTTACAACTCACATAATCTCAAGAAAATACGAGTTGGAAGTAGAATACAAAGAACCTGACAACTTGCAAGTAACATCATAAAATTTTTTCAAGAATTTTGTAAAGTAAGAAGCACAAACCCAATCATTCTCATTCGGAACATCATCCCCAAATTCAGCCACATATTTTGTATCTATGTATTTCAACTTATCAAATGCCTTTTGATAGATCAATGCAATTTCCAACATCAAGTAGGTAGAGTTCCATCTAGTAGGACAATCTAGTTGCAAATGTGCCTTTGAAGTAATGCCTACATTACTATAACATTTAATGAACAAATCCATTCTTTGTGGGCTAACCCTCACATACCGAACGACATCTCTAATTTTTTTAATGGACTGATTAGCAATATCAAGTCTATCCTTAACAATCAAATTCAATATATTAGCAAAACATCTCATATGAAAAGCCTCCCCACCCAAAACAAAAGCATCTTTCTTTAACAACCTCTTTTTCAATTGTTGGACAGCTGTGTCATTAGATGAAACATTATCAACTGTGATTCACATTACTTTCTTCAAACCCCACTCATCCATACAGAAATCAATAACATTTCCAATATTCACCCCCTTGTGACTTTAATGACACAAAAATTCAGAATTCTTTTGTTTAACTTCCAATTTGAATAAATAAAATAGGCTGTTAAACATAAGTAATTCACATTTTGTATACTTGTCCAAGTATCAGTAGTTAAAGAAACTCTTTGACTTTGACATTGAGATTCAATTATGGCTTTCAACTTCTTTTTTTCTTTCACAAACAAAGAATAACAATCTCTAGCAATTGTATATTTAAATGGAATAACAAATTGAGGAACTGCAGCCTCAACAAAATCCTTAAACCCATCCCCCTCCACAAATCTAAAAGGATGTTCATCCCTTATAATCATCCTAATAAGAGCTTCACGAATTTTTCTTGATCAAACTCCCAAACAACCAAATTACGTTCAGAAGATCCTACACTAGATGAATTTTGAAAACTAAG
This sequence comes from Pogostemon cablin, assembly GCA_023678885.1. Lineage (NCBI taxonomy): Eukaryota > Viridiplantae > Streptophyta > Magnoliopsida > Lamiales > Lamiaceae > Pogostemon > Pogostemon cablin. The sequence goes on from CM042979.1 coordinate 11,459,139, forward strand.
AACTTTCTGAGCTTTATCTTTATCATTCTTTTGAAGCTCTTTTCTAACTTCCGGTGGACATCTCTTACAATGTTTTCTTACATTATTCCATAACCCTGAAGTGCCCTTGACACTCTTACATTGTAATACCTTATCACACCAAATACATTTAGCTTTTTTTCACCATCAATTTTATCATAATGAACCCATACTCCAGACCTTTTTTTTTATGTTCAAACTTGGTTTTCTTAACATGTTGGAATTGTATTTGACTCTTGGATTGAGAGTTGAACCATCAATCTGATTACTAGGAGGGGTAAGGCCACCAGTTGGAGTACGGGTAGGAGTACTAGCACTTGAACATAATTGAGGAGTCGCTTTTCTTTTACTCGTCACTGCAAAATCACATGATTGTATAAGTAAATAAAACATAAAATATACAATTATCATTATTATTTAAAGAATTAATGAAATATTTCTACAATAATCTCTTATTTACCACTTTGAGGAAGATCTTTTGAACATTTGGAAGCATCATATTTTGAGTTTGAAGCCATTATGTATTTAAAAAAATCTATGTAGTTTGAGTGAAGTTCCCTCAATGGTCAATCTAGCCTGCAGAAAATCAGAAGCAAATTGGGAGAGAGAATATATGTTAAAAAATTGAGTTCCCACAAAACACCAACTGACAAAATCATAAAATATTGGAAATGAAATCATTGGGTAAGAAATTACGACACCAAGAAATTAAACTCTTAATTATGTCACCACAAACCATACAAATTACAAAATCACTATGCATAAGTCTAATATAAACACAGTATACACCATAAACCAGTGTCAAGCAAAACACTCGAGCTCCACTTCATAAATCTCCAAAATCAAATATACGATTAAATACCCAACACCAAATCATTGAACAAAATAAAAATACAAGTTATAAAAAGAACAAAAAAATAATAGTAATAACAACAACCCCCTTTTCCAAGATGGGGAAAATACAACTGAATCTCACCATTCAAAACCCCTTAATAAATACATCGCTACCTGGAAATTTATATTTATTAGTATAAGTTAATGAAAAGATGAAATTTCCCAACCCACTTGACAGAAAACTAAAACTGATTATAAATATCCTTTTTCTATATTTAATGAACCGCATAAAATCTTTTTAATTAATTTTATTTTCTGTAAGTGATCACAGTGTGTCCACGTGGTGCACCACTTATTAAGTCAAATAATTTCACATTAACAAAATAAACTCACTTAGTTAATTAGGGTCTTCTTATGGTTTCTTATGGGATGAATATTTCACAATGAAAGAAAGAATGAGACTAATTAATATTATATAAATTCACAGAAAGTGTAAGTATTTGTCAATACCAACTTAAATTGATCTTACATTGATTTATAGAATATAACAATATTTGCAAATTAAAGATACTACTACTTTGATGGATTATTTGATTTTATTTCTATGCAATATATTTTTAAACATTAATGATACTTTTAACTTATAAGTTTTAGAGCGAATTGTGCAATGTTATGTAAAGAAAAATTGCGGAGAGACTATATTTTCGAATTGGTAATGAAAGAAACTCATAGCTTTACTAATTACAGATAGAGAAACTAGAGAGATAACCTGACGTCAGACGCGCGTGCCTAGAAGAACAGAGAAGCGAAATGGTAGCGTGAGAGGAGGGTTGGGCAACGAAGTTCCACAATGTCCAGCCGGTGACGACGGTGGCTGAAATGTCCTGGCAGAAATGGTTGCGACAGAGAGAGGCGGAGAGCGGCAGCGACAGTGAGAGAGGAAGAAACTAGGGTTTTGCAATTGAAAAGTGAAAATGGAAATATTGGACGGCGAATGGTTTATTAAAAATTGACAATGTAAATTATGTAATAATATTTTAATTTCAAACCTTTTTTTGTTCTTTATGTATTTATAACAAATAGATTAGGTTGTAATTATTTATAAAAATATTTAGACAAACTCTCAATTTTACTTTATTATAATATGAATATTTTTTATATTACAAAATAATTTTAATTAAATAAAATTTTAATTAAAATCTTTATATATAAAACATCATGAAATAAGATATATATATATATATATATATATATATATATATATATATATATATATATATATATATATATATATAGAATTTATGTTTGAGTTAGTCTCTTATGAATGAGGTTAGCGTGTAAAATTTAATTTTAAATAAATGAACTATTACTCTTTCAAATGAAAAATATTACCCATTTCAATAAAAATATAAAAAGTCGAAGCATGTCAGAATTTGAAGAGTAATATATTTTAATATATAAAAATGCAATTGTTTTGTTTATTAACCACAATATTTTATAACGATTGTATTTTTTTTACTAAATAAAATATTTATGTAAACAATATTCGATAATATAAAGTAAATATTAAATATTTAGATTATGTAGTGAATAAAATTTTAAAATTATTGTACTAGAATGAAGGCTTAAAAAAATAAATAGATAAAGTTATATAAAAATTGAATAATGACTTTTTAAATTTTAATTTAACTAGTGAGATAAATTTTTTGAAGAAATAAATAGACTTTATAATTTTTTTGAAGAAATAATGACTTTATAAAATTATACTTGTTATTATTAAATTATTAATGATGAATAAGAAAGAAGGGTAGGTATTACCGTATTAGGGGTGTGCACGGATAAAAAATGATAAAATTATTATCACTTTCGCTATAAAATATCATCACTTTCGCTATATAATGTTATCACTTTTTATTTATATTATAAATTATTAATGAAATAGTTCACTGCACCATTATCATTTTTCATCGATCAAATATCATCTCCGTTAATGATGTTATTACTTTTTATCCGTGTTACGTAAGAGCTTACGTGAGACGATTTCATACAAGCCTTTGCCAAGAAATAATGGTTTTTAAATATCATATATTAAACTCTAAAATTAAAATATAAATCTTTATTATATTAAGTTAACACTGAGTGATTTATGTTTTATTACACCTCTATAGTTTAATATGTATAATTTAGAATATTAAAAAATAATTATCATTATAATTTTTAAATAGCAATGAACTTGAGGGTTCACATTATTTATATATATATATATATATATATATATATATATATATATATATATATATATATATATATATATATATATATATATATATATATATATATATATATATATAATTTTATTTTGATTAGGTTTAGGTTCCAATTATTTCAATTTTATTAATTATAATTTTATTTTTAAATAGCAAAGGATTTGAGGGTTCACATTATATATATATATATATATATATATATATATATATATATATATATATATATATATATATATATATATATATATATATATATATATATATATATATATATATATATATATATATATATATATATATAAGTAAGCTAAATTAAGTTTACGACTGAATTTAGACTTTAGAGATACCATTTACTTTATACATTATGTTTTCTAAAATAATACTTTGAATTGAACATATTATTTTATTTTTTTTCTTTTTTTTTAGAAATTTATTTTACTTTATGAAATATATATTTTCTAATATACAATAATAAATAAATATTTAAAGCATTAGATATATTTTCAAATTACTATTTGTAATTATATTATAACTAATTTTAATTTATGTTCAAACTAATAAATAATGTACATAATCACATAATGTGTACTCTTTATACATTATTTTCAAATAATACTTAGATACCATTTACTTTATACATTATGTTCTCTAAAATATCATGTGATTATGTACATGATCAACTAGGCTTAAAATCTAACATGGGTTTTTAACAAGTAACAGAGTACTTTTCATTGTAAGTAATATCCTACAAGTAAACATAGAATTTCATACCACAATATAACTCAAATAAATTTCCTTTATCAATTTCAAAAGCATATGAATTTTAGACACAATTTTAAAATATAAGCTAATGTGGATCACCAAAAACAAGATCTCAATCCTTTCACTCTCATGAATTAAAAGTATATATAATAATTAGAATAAGGAAACGAGGGTACCTGATTTCTCCTTCAATATATGCACGAGCTCCTCGAGTTGTTCAATTCGGTCAGGTCAAAGCCTCAGTGTAGAACTCGTCTTGCCACTCTTTTACCCTTTTCCATCATCAAAACTCAAATACACATCATTATCACATGATTCATTAATAATAAAATAGGAGACACAAAAAAAAATCATAAAGACGAATTGAAAACTCGACCACTAATACTAGGAAACACAAACACGAACACTAAACATTAGGTAAGTTGTAAAAAAATCGACATATCAACATCGATTAAAATATTAATATGCCGCAAAAAATCAACGCCCTAACAAA